>OW026367.1:69269694-70764694 GCA_932273885.2 Leucozona laternaria
ATTGTCCTCCAATTGGTCAATCGTTTCGAACTTATCGGCGTAGACTAGCGAATTCACATATTCCCACAGAAAATAGTCAAGCGGCGTTAAATCGCACGATCTTGGACGCGAATTCACGGTCCGTAACGTCAAACTATGTGGTTACCAAACGTTTCCTTCAATAAATCAATTGTGGCACGAGCTGTGTGACTTTTTCCGACGTCTTGTTGAAACCACAGCTCCTGCACATCATGGTTGTTCAATTGATGAACGAAAAAGTCAGTAATCATGCCTCTATAGCGGTCACCATTGACTGTAACGTTCTGGCCAGTATCGTTTTTAAAGAAGTACGAACCAATTATTCCACCAAACCGTCAAGCACACCAAATAGTCAGTTTTTGTGGATGTAACTGTGTCTTAACATACACTTGAGGCTTGTCATCACTCCAAATACGGCAGTTTTGTTTATTGACGTATCCATTCAACCAAAAGTGAGCTTCATCGCTAAACAAAATTCGCTTATGAAAATCGGGATCAACGGCAATCTTGTTTTGGGCCTATTTGGGCACAATTTGGAAGCGTTGTTCAGGCGTCAGTCTATTCATGCTGAAATGCCAAACCAAACTAAAATTAAATAACTTGACAGCTGACAAAATGGCCGTCAGTTAAAATAGTGTTGCCAACTTAAAGTTCTATACCTCCAAAAAAAAACACCCTTTATAATGTAGATTAATTTAGTTTTATTTTGGTATAGTCTATAAGCGGTTATTGTATTTATCTCTGATTGATGTTGAATAGATAAATAAATAAATTTAAACTGATTTTACTTTGTAAACGTCTCAAATTTAACAATCCAAATTTTTAATGATGGTTTTCAATGACAGCTATAACGGCACTTAAAAGTAAGAAACTTATGATTAAAAGATATATATTTAAATATTTCAAATTTATTATTTTTTTTCTTTCTTCTCTGTAGAATTGCATTGAATGAACTAATTAAATATTCCCTTTTCTTAATTATTCTTTTTTTTAATTTAAGGTCACGAATCTTATTTAGAATTCTATCAGCCTTATAGATACACATAATTCATGTCATAAATCTGTCAAAATCCAAACATACAATTCCGCATTTACAAATGGCCTTCTTGCGATCATTCAATATTCTTATGCAAAGAACAGAACATAATTAACATTATGTCCAAATTGTTGGCATTCTCAAAAGGTCACCAACATAAAAATGGAATCACATGTAATTCATTCGAAGGTACTTTATCGGCTTTGGGGCAGTTGGCCTTTTGGGGCTCATTCACCTGTTCAATCGGCTCTAATAATACAACAACAACAACAGATTCATTTGCTTGTTATGTTGGTTTATATTAGGGCCAGCGTTCATGAACTCATTATTTAATATACAACCTTGTTGTGATAGAATGTCTTCAAGTCGGCAAAGTTATCTCGCAACTTATTTGACCCACAAATTTTACATATTCCAACCTGGTTAAACTAGCTTTTTTTATAAATAAACTACACAGGTAGTGCCCTTTTTGAAATTAAATATTTTTATGTTTACATAAACAAAGTTGGATTTTAACTTTTTTTTTTAACTAATTATTGTAGATCTTTCGAAATATTTTCCTTGAAAAATTTATAAAAGAATAATTAAATAAAAAAACGACAGTTCGTAGAGATCCAGGGTCTAAAGAGAGTTATGACTGTCAAAATTGTCAACCATTCATGTGTGCGTGTTGTTATTTGGCAGAAATGGGGGGGACCTATAATTTTCTGCCAAATCCGAACGGCTAAGGTGAGATGGAGTTTTGCATGATAAAAGATACTCTGGAGGATTTTTCACCGCTGTGGCAGTCCAACTTACTAAACATTACACCACGGGCTACTGACTCAACTTACCTCGAGACAAATAATTCAAGTTGCACCAAGCTACCAATAAACGGGGCAAAAAAAACTGCACACACTAACTGAATGAATAAAGAAAACTAAAGTTAATTACAATAAAATGCAAAAAAAATCCTTTCTTCTATTGGTAAATATGTAAGACAAACTATAGTTTGAGAAAAACATTTTATTTTTTTTTTTAATTTAAATTATAATGGGTTTGTTTTGAAACCATAGTAATAACCTCAGACAGTTGTACCTGTCAATCCAACTGTTAAATTGCAAACTGTCAGTGTCATTGTTGATCAGTATAGTCTTTGGAATGTTATCGTGATGCTGATTTCATATATGCATTTTTTAATTTGTACGGAGTACGGTTTTGGGATTCGAACAAAAAACTCTTTTGCGTTGTCCACGATTTTGAAAAAAAAACTATAAAACGTCAATACGATTTTCTCGGCTCTGATTGGTCGTAGATTAGATTTTATGTTTATAATATTTTCTTAAACTATTGGCACAAACATTTTTGATAACTCTTTCAACTTAAAAGTTATTGTCGAAAAACTGTCAAAGTTTTGAGTCTAAAAATGTTGTTTTAAAGATAAACTTTCTTACCGCCATATTATTCACTAGAAACATCCAGATTAAAACTTAAATCCAGATCTATTTACATTGAATTTGTATGCTTTACATCTGGATTTAAATTTTTAATCTAGATGAATCGAGTGAATAATATGGCCGTTAATTTTCATTCAAACAAAAAACTTCTTGTTGAAAATTAAATTTCTTACATTTTGGTTTATTTAGATTTTGTGTGGGTAGAAAAACATCAAAGATAGAGCATGACAACGTTCTCAATATTCACCGAATAATATTTTTAATGAGAAGAAGATGTGTACTTTTGTTCAAGCATTATCAGATTAACTTGATTGTGGTAGTTTTAAAACTTGTATCAAAAGTACTTGCTTCAGGCGAGTTTTTTTAATCCCGGAGCAAATTATCCAAAAATACACAACTTCGGGTCTAGGCTCCTTCGGTCCTAGCTAAGCATATAGAATTTTTGGCGCCTATCTTAACCCAATCAGGGCTACCTTTCGAAATTTTGAGAAAGAGCCATAAAAGAGTATTTAAAAAAAAGATCCTCCGCTGAAAACGTCCACAAAATAAAAAGAAACGCCAAAATATAATTCACAAATATTTATTTATTTGATAATTGTAAAAAAATAGACATACTGTCTCCTGAAATATTTGAAAATTAAATCCGAAATATGGCACCCTATATTCATCCATGAATCAAATAAAGGTGACAGCCATGAAAATTTCAGTGAAGATGGCTTTTCGTGTGCCAATAATTCAATGATTAAAAAAGCTTTTCGTTTTCAAAGTAACTAAATATCACCGAAAATTGTTTTTAAATTTATGTTAATTGTTTTAAAATAAATAAATAGCCAAAAAAAAAACAACAGAAAAAGCAGAGTGGAGTCGAAAAATGAAAATACTTCATGTTTTAGTATTTTTATTGTTGTTCCTATTAGAACAACATATACCACAATATTTCAAATACATTATTTAAAAATTTAAATAGGTTTAAGTCTTGCGGCCCTATATACATATCTCATACAAATTAAACGAAAAGTTATTCTTTTTTGTCTCGAATTGTGTCACGACGCGTAGTGAAAATTACAACAACAAAGTAAAAAAATAAAAGTGGCGGAATCTTGTATTCTTTCATTCATGATTTTCATCTCATTATTTCTCATTGCTCCGTTCAGGAAATATTAAGGCGTGAAACTAAAAGGTAAGAAATTGATTTTTTAATGAAAATGAACGCGTTTAGATTTCAAAGAATATCTTACTCAGAGGAAAAATTTCAAAGAATTTTGTACTCAGAGGAAAATTTCAGAGTTTTTACTTTGAGGAGAATTGAAAAATTATGAAAAAAGAAATTTTAGTAGATATATTATTCTAACAAAAGAGTAAAAAGAGCCACGAAAATCTCAAAAAGAGCCAATATTGGATGATTTTAGAATAGAGCCACACCTGAAAAAAGAGCCTAAGTGGCTCTTTAGAGCCACGAAGGTAGCCCTGAAGCCAATCCCACTGGAAAAAAAAACACACATATTAATTAACTAATTTCCATCACACCACCGCACCGCCGAGGTACAGTTCGGGGGGAGTTTTTGAACGTGGTATCACGATATAATTCAAGATTCAGGCATTCACGGTAAGAGCATCTTAAATGCTCGGAGTGGGCATAAGGTTTTGTTAAATCATGTTGATCTTGATCAATGGGAACATTACTTGAAGTTTTATTAATGCTCCGTGTGGTAAGGAGAAGTAGTCGTCGCACGCACGAGGAATCCTTTGGCAAGTTTTTCCACTGTGGAACACATTTACCCTGAATTTCTTGCATCTCATGTGAATATTGGGAAATTGTTATGCTCTATTTTTGATATTTAAATCTAGATCAACATTTTTTTGAAATTGAGTTTTCTATGGGAAACATAGTACTCAAAACTATACGACAGGTTTTCGACAATAATTTTTCAGATTGTCCAAACGCCACGCCCTCCTTTACATCCTGAAAATGCACAGCTTGGTTCGGTCTGTAGGCTGATGGAATCATCGGACGGGTAATCAGAGAATGAATATCTCTGATTGAATGGGGTGAATGTGGTTCCAGCAAGATGGCGCTACGTGCAATATACGCATATAATTTGAGGTAATGGACCTGAAAATTGGCCTCCAAGATCTTTTGATTTGACGACTCTTGATTATTTTCTTTGGGGATACGTTAAGTCACTATACTGTACGCTGACAAACCAATATTTTTAAGGGATATACAACAGCCGAAAATGCTTAAAAAAGTGATCAAAAACCTTGTCTTGCGGATGACATGATGACTCGGATCCAGGCGTGTTGGGCATATGCAATTAAAACTAATTGCATTGAATGTATTCTCTCGATTGACCACTAAGTATAATAAAAATGGGTTTAAATGAAAATTCCTCTGAACACCCTGTTTAGTATTCGCAATTATGCTTAACCGATAGATAGGTGAATATCTTTTAGCATTGGATCAATATTTTGGAATTTATTTTTTATTTTTTTTATATATTTTTTTTCAAACGAAGAGTTTCCTTTTTGAATCATGAACAAAATAAAAATATAAGATCTCAGTTTATTGACCTCAGACGTAAGACATACGTACACGGTTAAAAATATATTGTACTATTATTATTTATTGTACTATTCATACTAGAATGTCAGTTTATTAGACTAGACCATTCTTTATTCCGTCAATTTCATTGAATTTTTGAACAACAACTTAAAGGTGCTACCACCAATTGTTCACGAATTAATTTATAATTCGTTTATTTTGGCTAGAGATACAGCTGTTTCAAGGGGTGCCAAGCCGCCTATCATCAGTCTCCTCTCTATTAGTGGTGCTGAGTTTTTTATCCAAGTTTATTATGAAAAACTTTCTACGTGCCTACCAATAGAAAAATGCTGATGCTCCAAATGCATTTGATAAACAATAACATCCCATTTTCGATCTGTGACGTCAGTGGTCTCAAGTGGCGAAATGCAAATGAGCAAATCTGATATCGTGGGTTCGATCCCTATAATAGGCATGTAGAAAGTTTTTCATAATAAAATTGGATTAAAAGCTCAGCACCACTAATAAAGAGGAGACTGATGATAGGCGGCTTGGCACCCCTTGAAACAGCTGTATCTCTAGCCAAAATAAACGAATTATAAATTAATTCGTAAACAATTGGTGGTAGCACCTTTAAGTTGTTGTTGTTGTTCAAAAATTCAATGATATTGGACTATTTTTCAGTAAAATCTGTATTGTAAAGGGTTTTTCGACAGGGACGCTACAAAAGTAGAGCAACAGGGACAGCAAGCGACGCCATATTTCTTGCCGCTCTTTTGACATTTCTCTTCAGTAAGGTTTGCCATTTTATGATGAAAAGATATACGAGCCAACAAGGAGTCTAAATTATTAACATTTACTACCGAAATTCGGAGTCAGTGGCCTCAACGTTAAGAGCGCTACCTCCAATTTATGGTCGTCATAATCGTCCTAGCAGATCAACAATTGAGCGTCTAGTGGAAAAAATTGAATCCACAGGCACAGTAAAAAATGTTCCCGTGCCAGTGAGACAAAGAAGTGCCCGTAGTGTCGAGAATATTGCTGCCGCTGAGGCTTCAGTTGCAGAAAGCCCAAATGTGTCTCTCACACGTCGTTCTCAAGCGTTGGGCATCTCCGTGACGTCGTTGTGGAGAATTTTGCAAAAAGATCTTGGCCTACATCCTTACAAGATTAAATTGACGCAAGAACTGAAGCCGTTTGACCACCAGAAGCGTCGTATGTTCGTGAATTGGGCTGAGCAACAACTTGAAAATGTTTCGGATTTTCATAGAAAAATCATCTTCAGCGATGAGACTCATTTCTGGCTGAATGGCTTCGTCAATAAACAAAATATGCCGTATTGGTCAGGCAGCAATCCACACGTACTCCATGAGTCATCATTGCATCCCGAAAAAATTACGGTTTGGTGTGGTTTATGGGATGATCAAGACCCACACGTTACTGTGAATGGGGATCGCTACCGTTCAATGATAATCGAATATTTTTGGCCCCAATTGGATGATATGGACTTGGAGGACATGTGGATCCAACAGGACGGCGCCACACAGCGAATGTCACAATCAATTTATTGGAAACCAGGTTTGGAGAACGTGTTATCTCACGAAATGGTCCAGTCGCTTGGCCGCCTGGGTCGTGCGATTTGACGCCGTTAGACTATTTCCTGTGAGGCTACGTCAAGTCTGTGGTCTATGCCAACAAGCCAGCGACGATTGATGAACTTCGTACGAATATCGAACGTGAAATTGCCAATATCTGGGGAAATTGTTCCCTAAAAATAATACATTTGGATTAAAATTTATCAATTTTTCTTTTGTAATTGAATAAAAATTATACTGAAATTCTAACTAAATATAACTTGTGATTTCATTGAATGAATTCTAAGCACATGAATAATTAAATGCACTTCCTCATTTCCGAGTTAAAATGTACAATATATTAATTTATAATATCCCTGTAATGAATTTAAATACAATTTTATAAGAATAATAATACAAATTAATTTTTATGCAATAAATTTAAACCAGATAACTTCAAACGAATCCAAATATATATTAGTTTACAAAAACATAATAATGAATAATTATTTTTGTCAGAGTATTTATCTTATCAATCACTAGGTTATTATCTGAATTATAATGGTGACATTATTTTCTTTATTGTTTTTTTGCATAAGTGAACTAAAATATTATTGCGATTGAAATTTTATCTACTGATTTTCACATTTTATCTTGTGAAAATGCAAAGCGCCTTCAAAATAATGCATATTTAAAATTTTTAATTTCGATTTTTAATTAGAAATGGGGCTTACCATGCTTTACGTTTTTGGATCATTTTTTCTTTTTTTTGTTGGAAAAAAATATATGGTATGTTATGTATTTGTATTCATACATAGTTATTTCGTTTTACATGTTTGTATTCATTAAACTCATAAATGCAAACTGCCGTTATCGTGCGTAGTTAATGTTATGCGAACATTGCCATAAAATTAATGTTATATGTCCTGGTGTATGTATCAACTGTTTTTCAAGTTAAAGCCTACTATGCTGCTAATGAAAACAATTTTATACAAAAATGACACATACGCGAAAAATATTGTTCTCCTTTTTGTTTTGCAGTTCGACGTGCGAAATTGATAATTGTAGCAGATTATTTGAAGAAGAAATAGTTATAGTACAATCAAGTTTGGAATGCTAAGGTAGTAACATTTGAAGTGCCAAATGAATTTTGTATAGTTAAACAATCTGAATTGTGCATGCCTAGTGATTAACAGCACATACAACTGAAGAAAAAAATTCTTAAAAAATATTTGAAATCATTTCTTTCAGAATCACCCATAAATGTACATAATATGTACATAAAGATCGGTGCCCACATTTGTATGTAGGTAAATACTTCCTTTTAAAAAAAGAAATAGTGTCATCTCATCAAAAATATGAAGCAAAATATGAATTTAATATTACACGTACAGATTTTTAAAGTCGTGGTCTCAATAGAAAAGATATGTTAGTTATTTAGTCAAAATCATATATTTTAAGTTATGGTAAACCTAAAATATACAGAAATCATTTTGTTCATATTTAAATATGGCTGATTTTGCTTCCTGACTCTTTTGATACAATTTGAATTGTATTTTAAAATTCTTGGATTAAAAAAAGGACGCTTCCTATTTTAATCAAATCCAAAAAATTTAAATTTAATACATTTATATGAATTGAAAAAAATCAGATTCTAATTTTCAGGTAAAGCATTCTAATATTCCAGGATTACATTTGAATTCATATATTACATTCTAGTCCTTTGGGGTATAAATTCTAATCCTATGGGTTAATTTCTAATCCTTTCTTTGTTACAAATAATAATTTTATTACAAAACTATTAGAATGTAATATAAAATTATTTCAACAGATGTTTTATGGTTATGGAATATTAAAAAATAATAATTTATGTGTTACACACTTCTGTAATACGAAGAAGGTTAACAAAAAATATCCCAAAATGTTAAACCTTGTGCATATTACATTTCTTTAACTGGGAGTGTAATACAATTTTTACCAATTTGTTTAGATTTAGTTTAATTTGTTGGCATAGAATAAAAAGTTCCGTATTTACTTTTAAACCAGCAGTTAATACTATTTTGTATTGAATTGAAAATATTTTCCTTTTTAAATACGAAATTAATTAAAATTTAAAATTCTTTTGTATTACTTTTGGGGAATTATTTTTTTAATGATGCTTTTTATGAGTCATCGTCATGAATTTATCTCATGAAACTACACCAATTTAGACTTGGTTTCATTTCTGATTTAAAATAAGCCGTCCCGTATTTAAATTTAAACCAATACTTGTATTTTTTTGAAAATATTTCTTCTTTTGAATACGATTTGAAATAAAATTTAAAATCAATAGCATTACTTTTGGGAAATTTATTTTCAAGTAATCCTGTCACTAATACTTTTTATGAGACTTTATCTTCAAATATAATATCGAATTGTTGTATTTTATTCTTTTTTTTGTCATAAATCAGGGAAATATTAAGCATTTAATTCAAAATATATTACTTCTTTGAATATACAATACAAAATGTATTAAAAAAATGTGTAATATTTTGGGAATTATTAAATCTAATACTGCTTTGCATTGAAAATAAGCTGTAATACTTTAGTACGACTAAAAAGTAGTAGAAAATTTTTAACCGTGTACATATAAGCATGAAGTGCTGAACCTTTCCAGAGGTAGCGAAGCAATGTAATGATGAATCTGAGTTTTCAAAAAAAAAAATCCCTTCTACTCGTTCTAGATGATAAAATGTATTCCTTCATTAAAACAGCTGCTCACTTTAGTGACTAACTCTTCGCCTAGGACCAAGGTACCAACGAGTTGTAAAACTAAAACGCATTTGCCCGCATGAACATTATTTGTACCTTCTTGCCAGCTAGATATGTAGTTATTTTTAAACCATCTGCAAAGCCTAATCCACAAAAAGTTATCGAATAATAGGTTCTGAGGTATACAGAACGGATTGTTATTTTATTTTTACCCTTCGCAGCGAATCCTCAAAGATCACCTCAGTATCTCAGTTTTTGCGTCATAATATGGAAGCAACTTATGTGCACAAAGCACAAGTGCCATTGGACCCATCATATCGTCATCATCCACATATCGGCGGCTGCTGCTGGTGGCGTCGAGTCGTCGCGGTCGTTTAAAAAACCTTACCGTAGACAATCGTCGTCATTGATGCCAGCGAACTCAGTAAAAAAGTTCGAAGAACTGTACGGAATGGAACCAGTGGATTTTTGAACCCAAGTAGTGGGTTTAGTTGCCACTACCTCAGCCTCAGCCTCAGCCTCAGCCTCAGCCTCAGCCTCCTTCCTTTTCTCAGCTAGTCACATGCAAAGTAGTCTACTCTACGACTACGAAAGATTAAGTCAAAAAGTCGGTGCACGCGGTTCTCGATTATGTTTTCGTTTTCATTTATTTGTATGCACTTGCAATCTACTGGCCGAACGGAGCCGGGGCACGCAACAGGGGGCTAGATTTTCCTTGATAGTTTCTTAACCTGAACTTAAAGAAGCAATAAAATTCGATCTTGCCGCACGATTGTTGTATATAGGTAGGGCAAATTCACATTTTTTGCATTCATCCAGGCCTTTGAACTGTAACAGCTTTATAGACTTTCTGATTGGGCAACTATATTCAACTGTGGTTCCGTGATTTTTTTCGTTTTCACATAAACGAAGTCATTAGTTTTTTTTTTTTGAGTCGTGGGCAATGTGACATACGCGACAGCAGTTCGTTGACTCAAGTCAGGCGCAAGGTTCTTTTACCCGGTCTGTTGCAGCGGTGGTTGACTTCTTTCGGCGGGCGCGGCGGCCAGCTCTCTGTAAATGTATTTTTTTTTCGAACCTATTAAAAGCCATTGAACTCAATGGGATCCGTGGTGGTGAATAGCTGCACCAAGCTAGCACATGAAAGTAGGTATGTAAATATTGGTAAGCTGCATTTATCATATTTTGCACAAGGTGTCAAGGAATTTGTAAATTTAATTTATCATATTTGAATGTGCATAAATATTTTTGGAGTGGTTTACATAAATATTAATTGAGCGCTTATTCAGATTATGTAAGATCTCTGATGGTGTAGAAATCAATTAATACACTCACTGAGAAATTTTAGTACCTCTATCTTAAGCAAATGCAATTTTTTTGATTTTAAGTTGTAATTCATTTGATTTTTTTTCTGTAAAGAGCTTTTGATTCGGTTGAAATTATATATATGTATGTATATATCGAAGTTGCAAAGTTAATAGTGCGATGATTTTTGGTCAAGGCTGATGTTCAGCTCGCCTTTGTCAACCAGAGATCTTTTCAAATAAATGAGCAAAACATTGATTTGAATTTGAAGAACCCCAAAGATTTTTATTTAACGTTCACACTTCAAGCCCACAACTTGCTGATTGACTCCTTTCGGCACATTGTTGCTATATCTGCTCTAAGCCTACAAATTTATTCACCAGTAGCTTCTTGAAAACAATTTTCTGCTGTCAAACACACGAGAACGATAGTGTCTATAACTCTTTCTCGGTGTAGCGTTTACGATGTACAATTTTTTCAAGTTGCGTTAAGCGCATTAACGCTCGCCCATTTTTAATGACAATAAATTGTTATATAGCTGTAATACTTGGATGAGACTAGAGACATGCCAATTAATAACAGTTATAACAGTTTTTCACCATTTAAAATGGGCGAAAAAAAACTGCCTGAAGTATGCCCACCGGGGGAGGGTCCTGGCCCTGCGGGGCCGCATAAACAGTACTTTCATAAACCAAAACTGTTATAATTGGCATGCTAAGTGTCACTTCCGTTCTAAATTGGCATTTTCTATACCTAAAATATTATGATATTATTATGAAATATTATGATGAAGCTGCTTATCTATGCCCCATATTCTTTCTTCGCAGGGTCTTATTCTCCACCCTTCTCCAAAACTTATTCCTTGCTGCTCTTGTTTATGCGCTGCAGTTGTTTGGCATGGGTACCGGTCACAATTTTCCGGTGGGCGCTGTTTTTCATCATTATACCTACCACGTTTTCTTTCTCTGGGATGACTTTGTACGTACCCTGCCTCTTACCTCTTTTATGATGTGGTAACAATGGTTGGAAGCCTGCAGCAGGAAGATACCGCCAATGCCTTTGTCGACCAAGTATCCTTAGGGCTTGCGAGAAACCCTACAACGGATGAGATGTGCCCGGAGACCCATTGGCAGCTTTGCCAACAATCCATCAGGAATGCTGCAGAAGAAGTGCTAGGGTTCTCACAGCCGCCTCCGAGGAACCCCTGGTTTGACACCGAATGTGCTCAGGCAAACAAAGCCAAAACGGAGGCATACCGATTGTGGCAGCAAAGAAGGACACGATTTTCCCGTCAGCTCTACGTCGACAAGAGGAGAGATGAGAACCGCTTGATCAGAAGAAAGAAAAAGGCCCATGAGCAGCGTGAAGTCGAGGAGATCCATTGAAGTTTTAGCAGGAAACAGGGAGGAGCTTTTATAGAAGAGTCAAAAAGAAAACAACGGGATTCACTAGCCGCCCTGGAGCCTGCAAATATAAGAAGGGAAATACCGTAGTTGAGACGCAGTCAATGCTAAAAATCTGGAGAGATCGTTTCAACCAGCTGCTTAATGGCGATGAAGTCCATGATCCCGCCAACGAGCAGCCACGTCAAGTCCATATGATTGACGATCTGTATTTACATCCACCCGACCTGAGTGAGATCAAGGCAGCTATCACCAGGCTGAAGTCGAACAAAGCGGCCGGTGATGACGGTCTACAAGCGGAGCTTTTTAATTACAATGGAGCTGATCTGGTAAGGAGCATGCACCAACTCTTAACCAAAATTTGGTAGAAAGAAAGCATGCCCGACGAGTGGAACTTAAGTACCATCTGCCCGATCCATAAAATAGGTAATCGCCTTCTCTGCGCCAACTACAGAGGCATCATCAGCCTTTTAAACATCGATAACAAGATCTTGTCAAGCGTATTATGTGAACGCCTGAAGCCATTTACAGACGAACTGATTGGCCCTTACCAGTGTGGGCCTATGAGAGTGTAAACAGGAACTAGCTAAACCGTGCCATGTCGAGTTTTGGTATCCCTGCCAAACTGATACGACTTATCAGGCTGACGTTGGAGAATGCTCGCTGCTGCTTCAAAATTGGAAGAGACTCAACCGAAACCTTCGAAACCACCAGAGGACTTCGACAAGGCGATGCGCTGTCATCTAGCTGCTTGAATATTGTTCTTGAGAGAGTGGGGCGCAACACCAACGCCAATACGAAGGCACCATCTTTCAAAAATCCACACAATATCTTGGATATGCCGATGACTTCGACATTATGGTAAGAACCAAACGAGCAGTGACGGGTGCCTTTTCTTGTATCGAGTCTGAGGCGAACAAAATGAGTCTTGTCATTAACGAGGACAAAACGAAGTATTTACTGTCATCGAATAGAGTCGATTCACACCGTAGACTTGGTCAAAACGTGAAAATTGATAGGTATAACTTCGAGGTGGTAAATGAATTTATCTAAGTGGCGGATTTATGTTTTCTGCCGCCCTAGGCCCTGTTGAGTACGCCCCCCCTTATTATGTTTCTAACTAAATTCTTTTAATTGTCTTTATTCTTAATCATTCTTGCAGAGCCTTTTTTCTGTGCTGCCAGAAAACGCCTGAACATTTTTAACACGCTTTTATAAGGTTGCTTTATAATATGATGTTATTTACCGTCATCAGGGGAGGGAATTTGGGGTCAGATACCCCCATACATCACAGCATCTTTATTTTAAGACTTAATAATAAATTATAGTTTTAAAACACTAAAGCTCTAATAGAGAACCAAACTGAAAAGAAGTATTGCCACAGCATGAAAGCAAAAGAAATACCTACAGCATAGACAAAAAATCCCTACATTTTCCCTACACCCGCACATAATGCATAAAATAAATAACAATAAAAAAATGAAGATATCTTTTTTTTGTTTATTTTTCTCCTTTTGTATTTTATTTATAGTTTTATATATGGGAAAATAAATAGTAATAATGTTAACAAATACTTAATAGTATTAAAGAAAATTGTAAAAATGAAGCGTCCCAAAGATTCTCAGGTCTCCCCCCTGTGGCCCACTAGTGTCCACAGGCATCATCGCTCGCTTTGTGAACCAATTATTTTTCTGGACCCCAAAGATTTTGCCGCCCTAGGCCCGGGTCTCACGGGCCTAAGCCTAAGTCCAGCACTGTGGGTACTGCTGTTAACTCTGCAAATGATATCAAGCAAGCAGTTGAGGAGTAAGGCCCTATCGCGAAGTACCAAGGAGACACTGTATAAAACCCTAATCATCCCAGTCTTGCTGTATGGTGCAGAAGCATGGACTCTCTCCCAGGCGGATGAAGGATCTCTTGGTATCTTCGAGAGGAAGGTTCTGCGTACGATCTATGGACCGGTTTGTGTAGACAGGGAAAGCAACAAGCAACCACGAGCTATACGAGCTGTACAGCGACTTGCCACTGGTCAAAAAACTGCGCATTCAACGGTTAAGATGGCTAAGGCACGTTGAGCGAATGAACGTTGAAGCTCCAGCCCGTAAGGTATTCAACGCCAAGCCTGAGGGAACCAGAAGCAGAAGCAGACCTCATCTCCGGTGGAGTGATCAAGTTGAGGCCGACGCACGTCGACTTGGTACTCAAAACTGGAGACAGCAAGCTAGAGATCGAGTAAGCTGGCGAAATCTATTACTTGAGGCCCAGGAGCACAATGCGCTGTAATGCCAACTAAAAAAAAAAAAACAAAAAAAAAAAAACAATTGTATATCCCTTCAAGCAAACTAGTCCGTTTTAGATCCGTGCACGTCAATCGAAGATATAGTTAGGATATCGTATGAGTACTGCTGCACTCTATTTGTTTAAATTATTTTTCAAATTTTATTTACCTTCACAATGACCTTTTAGCATGATTTGATTTTCTGTGTAAGAATTCTTCACTATCCAGTCCTGAGTCAGTCCAAATTCGTGTTGTTAACGAGACACATCAATTGAAATTAAATTATTTCAATGAATAATTCAAACCATGGCTCAACTCAGGTAAAGGAAGGCGACAACGACTCGAAAAAAAAGGCTGCGATAAGAACGAGGAACGGCAGGAAGATATCTTCCTAAGTTGCGTCCGCTTTGTTGTGACAAGCGTTTTGATTTTTATTTTCTTTATTTAAGACTCTCTGTTGATGTGCCCAGTTCAGTATCCAGCAGACTGTGTTCCAGGCAGTTCCGCGAAAGATTCTTTCCGAGTTTGTTTCTTCCTTATTTGTTCTTATATTCTTTATTATTGTTTTATTAATTGAATATATTGAGTTCATTTCCATATTGAAGAGATTTAAAAACAAGGAAAATGCTCGTAGCCACGGTGAGTAATACTATTACAACATTTTCTGTTTATTAATTTAAAATTTGAACAAAATTAAACATCAACTTCATACAAAATGATTCAGTAAGAAAAATGCTTACACGCAAACAAGATCGACTTGGCTTCCCCTGGATGGTTAACGAACGAAACTTTAATGTAAAATGATGATAAGCCAAGAATACTTAACTCGAGACGACTGCGGCCGCTGTTGTACAGCATAAACATACAAGCCTTTGTATAGTGAAAAATATTCTTAAATGTCTGTACGTTCGGATCGTATATTGAAATTTGGCTTGTCTTTTATATTTTTGTTCCATACAATGGGTATACCCGTCTTGTGTTCTTAGTACTTTTGAAATCAATTCAAATATGATTTACATGATACATAAAAACATATGCACATAGTATAGATGATAAAACCGACAGGCAAGCAGATATTTTTTGTTGATAGGAGATTCTTATTTTGTGTGTAGATATATTTAGGGTGCTTTTGGGTACATTCGGACACTGTTTGCTATTTAATCGAAATGTACTTTTCCCTATTATTATTATTATAAGAAGCTTTAATTACCAAAAAATTTACATAGTTTTAAAATACATTAATACATTTACATATTTTTACTTACTAGATCGAGATCTAGTTTAATATATGAGAATATTTTGACCCAACTTGACATAATGTGAAGAAATAAAGAAGACGAAATAGTGGGTATTTAGCAACTCTTTTGTCTTCACATTTATATTGTTTTTCACATTCTACAAACATGTTTTTAAATATTTTTAGGACGAATAGTAACGGTACATAGCGACTATTCAACTGTTACGAAACCGCTAAGAAACTCAAAACAACGGGTTCAAACATTTCGATAAAAACATACATCATAATTATATACACCTATGTTTATACGTTCTAGCATCTTGGAAACGATTTTACAAAAAACTATTATTAGCAGTGCTTTATTTTAAACGTTCCTTTAGAAAGGTATGAAAAATTACGTAAATATTCAACCTTTAACCGACCACGATGTTCAGCACTTGGATTGATTTGTTTATATATGGTGTTTTGCATAAGGGCGTAAAGGTTGGGTCAAGACAAAAAAATCGTATGGGAGGAAGGATAATTTTTAAATTTTCAATTATCTAAGAAATCGACTTGAAATAGAAAAAAAAACATTAAAAAATAACGACAAAACTTACAATGTCGTGCTAACCCTATGCTATTTTTTAAATCCAGATATATATTCTTTAATTCTGAATTCAAATATTTTAAAATCAAAATTATTTGTTCTTATAAATTTTTAGTCAAACACTAAGTCTGGTGCTTAAATGTCTTCTATAGTTTTTGAGAGACGTACAAATAACAGAAATAAGTTTCCCTTAAGTTGTTGAAGTGAAGAAAAATTCCATTTCCACTTCGAAAGTTGTAGAGTAGATTCATATATTTTCAACTTTCTCAGAAACAAGAAGATATTTAGGCATCTGGTTTTTAGTATTTGACTAAAATTTAATAAAGGCATTGAAAAATAAAAATAATAAAAATACTACTAAAAACCGTTTGCTAATGTTCTACTTTGTCCGCAGCGTAAAATGTCACATAAGCTCTTATGTTGAACTTACATATTTAAGATTCTTTTCAGCAAATGGGTCTTAGGAAAATGTTTTTTTTTTCATTTTTTCTTTAAAATTTAATAAAAAACTTTTCACTAAAATAATTTTAATAAATTAATGAAAAGATTTTGGACTTTGAAACAAAAAGTTATAGCACGACATTTTAAAAGATGCTGTTGTTTTTTCTTGAATTTCAAGTCAAGTTTTTAGATAACCCTCCCGCCTACACAGAGGAAATGGACCCTTCTCCCACACGAAAATTATTGTCGAAACCCAACCTACCGTTAGTCAATCTTATACAAAACACCCTACATAAGTAGTAATTTATTGTGAATTTAGAATTTTTTTTGCATTTTAATTCCACAAATAAAGCTGATGGCTTGAATTATTATTTGAGTGAAAAAAAAATGTATTCGGGCTCAAACTTTGCCATAAAATGACGTTTTATTTTTCAAAGATCATTGATAATGTAGTTCAAACATTGAAATAATAAACGTCATTTTATGTGGATGATTGATGGTAAGAATTAATATTTAAGTACCACCTTCACATTGGCATCAAATTATACACTAATTTTGCTTTTTAAGTGCCTAATATAAAAATGTCTGGTTCCAGGGGGGCTCTGTGACTCAAAATCCCCCCTCCGTCGAAACGCCTCTGTAAACAAAAGGTTTAATCAGTTTTATTGTTCAAGAAAAAATTCAATACATTTTTTTTTTTGTAAAATCTACATTTTGTCAACTATTATGTTTGTTTATTCTTTCAGTGATTTTTTGGGATTCTTTTGTGTTTCGTTTTTGATGTGTTAACATCTATGCTGGCGGTAGAGTGAAAAAAAACGTGAACGTTCGTGTGTAACGTTACGTCGTGCAACGTTACGGTGTGTAACGTTACGATCTGCATACTAGGATGGGTGCGTTCAGTGAAAAAAATCTTAAGATCCCCTTCAAGCAAAAACAAGTCCGTTTTGGATCCGCGCACGTTGATGTTTACACATATTAACCATGAGTCCCGGCACTCACACAATTTTTTTACTTACGAATATATAGGTACTACATACATATATGGCAAGTTATGAATTCGTAAAAAAAATCGAACTCGCGATTTTGATCAAACTTGACATTACGATGATAGCGAAGACGAAAAAAGTGGGTCTCGCAAAAACGTCCGTCTGTCTGTCTGTCTGTCTGTTCGACTACAGCCTAAACGGATAGGTCGATTTTCTTTAAACTTGTGTACCTAGCGTTTGTTGGACACTCCCCCCATCCATTGTTTTCTCTTTTTTTTAGGACCAAAACTAAGAGTAGCTTTCATACAAAATTTCTTGGCCAAAAAGGAAAAACTTATATTTCTCAAAATCAGCGCTACAGATTTTTTTTTAAGAACTCAATAAATTTAAATAGTTATAAGTTGCTGTTTAATAAAGAAAATGGTTCCGAAATTTGGTTATTAATGGTACCTCTGATTCTGATGAATTTTTTTATGAAGAATTATTGACACATTCCAAAATTTTAAAAAGGTATGTTTTGGATTTTTGAAAAAAGTTTGAATTTTTTTTTTGAAAACTCAATATTTCAAAAACGACTTTGTCAATTTTTATCAAACTTGGTAAATAGCTGTTTTTTAACTTCATCTAGAAGATTTTTGACGAAAATTATTGTAATACCTAAAAATAACGGTGATTCCCATACAAATGTTTAAAAACCGTTAAGAAAAATGTTTTTTTTTTTTCAAAAACAACTACTACGATTTTGATAAAAATTTGTGTGTGTGTTGAAATTAGTACGATCTACCATTTAAAATTTTAAAATTTTTTATTTTACGTTTATTAACAGTAGCTCTCATGGAATGGTTTCTTTGATTTTGGAGTATCTCAATATCTGATCAACCGAATAAAACTAACCTTTTTTTAAGAAAGTCGTCGATATTTTACTTATAAACGAATAATTCGGAAACTTCTAAGAATCGAGATATGGACGTTTACAAATTTAAAAAGAAGACGTGAACATTTCTGATGATTTTTTTAACGATGAATATACAAAATTAGCCAATTGTGTTCAAAATTTTAATTCTCCAATTATATTTATATGAGTGCAGAAAATCTGTATTAAAGGCTTGTAGGAATCATTGGGAATCAATTTGGGTTTGGAATAGTCGTAAGGTAGACTAAAAGCCTTTTTAAGCATACAACTAGTAACTTAAAATTAAATTAATTATAATAATTTGTATCAACATTGAGATTCGTTTGAAATACCAAACAAAATATAGTTTATGTTTGATGCAAACAATTCAATGAGATTTGGTAACCTTGTTGCCGAGATTTTTATTCAATGCGAAAACCGTATAAATAACAATTATGTTAATGCATAAACTTTTTTCTACTTACTCTACAAACGTCAGGAAATTAATTGAATTTTTTAGTCCCAGTCAAGTTATAGTTCGATTCCTTTAGATAAAAGTGCAGGTCTTTGGATTAAAATGCTTTCTCCTTCATCGTTTGAGTTATGGAGAGCTTAACTCCAAATTGTCAACATAGTGAATTCGTTTTTCGCGAGTAAAATCAGCCATACAATTTGAATAATTTGATACTTTTGATAAAATTTGATTGACCATCGCATTAATTGAAATTGGTTATTAGTCGTTTCATACGAAAAAAACGAGAGCTAATTTTTTCTTGTCAAAAATAGATAGGCAATTTTTTCCATAATGATGTTCTGTCATTTTGTTTAAGTCCAAACCCCTTAATATGATCTGGTTAATAGACCTAAAGATATTTGCATTGCGTAACAAAAATATCTTCTATCTTCTTTTAATAGGGTTCTCAAGATTAAGGTCTTTGTACTCAGAAATAATGAGATTATAGTTAACTAGCTAGTTCACCCGGCTTCGCACGGGTAAAACAAACCTAAGCTTAGCAAAAATTACAAATAAAAATATAAATAAATATTTGAGCTACCTTTTTTAATCGAAGTACTATTTTCTGGGTTTTAAACTACTTCACCTTATGAATAGCTTTAGTTTGTAAAAATATGAACCTCTAAGTCCAACCTTTATAACTTATTGGTTATAAATTAGTTAACCCTCCCCCTATCCATTTGTCTGAATAGGAAATATGAAATCGAAAAATTCAAATACATTTATCAGTTTTTGCTTTTCAGAACAAAACTTTCATTAGACCTTTAGGCGCAGTTTTTCAATTCGAGACTAAAGTTAAACCCGATTTAATTTGGCGACTTAACTCGAGTTTCGATGAACAGATGCTTTTAATTTTTTATTCTCAGAGTTTGTTAAGTCGTTCCGCATGTATTCTCCATTTAAAAACAGCTTTTTATGTTAACTGTAGGTTAATTAATGTCCAGAATTAGTAAACACTGGTTTAATTCACCACTTAAAAATCGGGCCGTAATGTATTTATAGTCTCCAAGACTTTTGACAGAAATATATTGCATTTTTGTTCAACTGAAATTTTAAATAATTTATTTCTGCCAAAAAATCACATGTAAATTATTTTTTTTATTTTTGTTCACAACAAAGTGGACTTTTACGTTGAAGGGATACAAAAAATACTTCGGCTGGACGAAGTTTCAAATTGTTTTTTTTTTTTAAACCATCTACAAATAGTCTCCTTTTATTAACAAAAAAAAAATTTTAGAAATACACTCAGCCGGATTCATGATATAAGTTCACACACAAAAGTTAAAGTCGTTTATATATATATAAATAGAAGATGAATTGCAGTGGTTGACATACAAATGCAAAAAGTCGTTGTTTCCAACTCCTACTCTTACCAAAAGCTGAGAAAAAGAATTTCACATAATGACGACAGCGCATACCACTTTAAACCCCTTATATTCATATTTTGGCACTATAATCAAATATCAAAATTGTATTTCTGTAAATGCTCTAATTTTAAATTTAAAAAAATCCTTAAGTGTCTTAATTAAAAAATCCTTTACAAATTCAAATATCTGCAAACAAAAACCTTTAATCTTTCACTAAAAAAAATATTTTTCATATAGTTTTTGAAATTCCTTACGTTAACTGAGCAAAAATTTACTTTAAATAATACATTGGGTAGCACGACAACTCGTAGAGAACCAAGGTCTAGTGACTTACTCCCATTTACTGCTTAATACGAACGGCACAATATAACAGATACTCATGAAGGGTTTATTGTCACTTCCTCGCAATTGACAGTAGCCTTGAAAAAATATTTTTTGTTAGATGGAGGAGGCTGGAAATTGAATATAGCATGACAGTCCTATGGATTAACCTTTACCTCACTGGCTACTAGAAATATCGTTTGCCCAATAAAAAACTAACTAAAGACTAATTCGTTGACTTGAAAAATAATATGGTTTACTCAAAGCAATGAATAAATCATGAATCAGCGAATTGGTTTTACGTCAATCAATGAAATACCTTCACTGAATCAACAAAAAAATTCATAAATGAACGCATGGGCTTTACGTTACCTAACCAAATATTTTCACTGACTCAACGAAAGTTTTTTAGTGAGTAGCTTTTTCCTTCGTTGGTCTTTTGTTGCCTATGTTAGTTCACCAGAATGTTAAAATAAAAAGAAAACTTTGTTCCTTAAAAACAAAACTATCGGTAAGTGTATAAATAACATAATCCTGATACATTAGAAATGCAAAAGTATAAAATTCCAAACTGCGAAAAAAGGTTTCTTCTTTAATTTACTTTGAAACGCTTAAATTCCCCTTTCAAGATTTTGCTGCTTCTAACAGCATCACTCATATGGAAGTTTCTTCGAACGAGACACTATCCACCGGGACCTTGGGGAATTCCAATACTAGGATACTTGCCGTTCTTAGATCCGCGCGTCCCCTATAAGACTCTTGAAGAATTATCAAGAAAATATGGCCCAACCTACTGTCTCTCATTAGGGAACATCAATACGGTAGTACTCTCAGAGGCATCTGTAATTCGAGACTTTTTTCGTCGTGAAGAGTTTACTGCAAGAGCTCCTCTTTTTGTTACTCATGGCATTATGGGCGGATATGGTGAGAAACAAAATAATATAAATAAACAAAAGAGCTGAACATCAAACTTTATTTTTGAAATTACTCATTCATTTTGGATGTCTGCAGGAATTATCTGTGCTGAGGGACCACTATGGAAAGATCAACGTCGTCAGATTATTGACTGGCTCAAACGCATGGGAATGGTTAAATTTGGTCCCTCCCGGGCAGTTCTTGAAAGAAGAATTCGCATTGGCGTCGAAGATTTTATCAAGGTGAAAAGAGGATATCCAGTCAAAGATCTCACTATGACTCATCTTCTCTCTAAGACATTTTTTTAAGATTAACTAACTCCACTTTCTGTTTCTGTTTTGTGGATTTTTTTTATTTGCACAGACATTGCATGAAGAGTCTTCGCATTCCTTAGAAATCAATCCTATGCACGCGTTGCTCCATTCTATGGGCAACATTGTGAATGATCTGGTTTTCGGTATCACATACACAAGGCATGATGTCATCTGGCAATACCTGCAAGAACTAGCCGAAGAAGGAGTCAAGCATATAGGGGTGTCTGGTGTGGTTAATTTTCTTCCTTTCCTCAGGTATGACGTGCTTCGGGACAGAGGCTCCCCAACGACCGGATATGATGCAATAAATATCAAACCCGCATAAACTTAACCAATAGCATAATTGTCTGTCTTCTGCAGATTTTTACCTTCGAATAAAAAAACAATTAACTTTTTGCTGGAAGGTAAGCGTAAGACCCACAAAATTTATGATCGCATAATTGATGATTGCGCCAAGAGCCTGGACGCTAATCCAGGCAACAAACATGTGACCATTCTGAAATGTTTCTTGCAAGAGAAGAAAAAGCGTCTTGCTGCTAATGATCCTAGCGCAAAGTTGTACAGTGATGATCAGTTGCGACACTTACTTGCAGATTTATTTGGTGCAGGCGTTGACACTACTTTGACTACATTACGATGGCTTCTTTTATACCTGGCCAAGTACCCAAAATATCAAGATGCATTGAGAGTGGTATATAAAAGTCAGGTATTCTTTTATTTTTCCGTTGTTGAGAATTTTGTTTTGTTATTTTTAGGAACTCTCTGCATTTGACAAGGACGGAATCAGTTTGGATGACATTGATAGCATAGACCTGATGAAAGCTTGTGTATCTGAAATTGAGCGTATTCGGGCAGTGGTTCCTTTAGGAATACCACATGGGACTGTTCAGGTGAGATATATTATACATAATGTATATTTTATTTTAATAAAATAACAGCGGAACCAATTTGAATATCACATAAATTTGTGTTTTTTTTATTTTCCAAACAAATTTATTAAATTTTCTTTTTTTTGCCTGAACATGAATAAGCTACATGAACTCTTGAACTTATTTTTAAAAAATAAAAAAATTAAGTGTTTCCACTGAAAACTTAAGTTTGTTTCGAGAAAATCGAGAATATAATTTTAGTGGATCATTTTGGATGCATACATCAGAACCCGAGGGACCCAAATGAATTTCAATACAACGTGTTTCATAATGTTTATTATTCTAAAATGTTAACTCAATAATTTTGGCTGCTATTTCTTTTATTTTTCTGGAAGATAATAATTTATTTTATAACCAATTCACATTGGTATGCAATTTTGAAGATTAAAATAAAATGTCATATAACAATCTGTCTGTCTTAACTACTGAAGAATTTTTTTTTTAATTGGAACCTTAGATTTTAAGATGATTCCTAGGAGGTGAAATTGAAATATTTTTTTGGCGTTTGAGCCAGCTTAATAAATTTTGATCCCAGGAGGTATTTTTAAATCGAAAAATGATTGCATACAAATTAAAAAAAAAAAAATGTTTTTATTGTTCTAATTTTAAAGAAATTGTATAGGTATGTGTGTATATGCATGTAAGAAATATTTTTTTTAAGAAAACCGCTGTAAAATATTTTTTTTCAAGAATTCAGTGACACATCAGCCAGTTATTTTTATGATTTTTTTTAGTTTTGAGTCTAAAAACTAGGGATTTAGTTTGAACAAATATTTTTTTTTCTTTTTGCTTGATTTTTTTTTATTATTAAAATGCTAACACAATTTACTTGCTCTATAGGACACGTATTGGTTTCGTGTAAAAAAACAATTTCGAGGTTGTGATCAAAACTAACACTACGACGATCGAGAAGTTCGAAAAGATGGGTTACGTCATGCGGTCCGTCGCGTCGGTCTGTGTGTCGTTGCATTTAAAAATTTTGAAAAAAAAATTGGAACTGCTAAAAAAAATAAAACAAAAAAATCCATTTTTGTGTTACTCTTGATTTTTAAAATTTTCTCGTTAAAGATGTAGTGTAGGTATCATAATACTAGGTGTATTATTTTGTATACTCACTTGTTCGCTTTAAATAAAAATGCCCAAAATGACGCCATGTACAACTGTTATAATACAGTTATAATGGCATCATAAATTTATTCTAAAAATGTTTTTTTTTTAGGTTTCAGTGTTTTAAGTTTTATTTTTTTCTCCACTGTTTGGCTTGAAATACGTTAATACCTCTTATACGAAAAATGTACACATTTTAATTTGAAAAACTTTTTGCCCAGCTGAGACTCGAACGTAATGCTGCGTGGTGCATATGGTCTATGTTCGAGCCTCAGCTGGCTTCTTCAAATTAAAATTGAACGTAATAGACTATAAACACCACTAAAAGAATTCTGATGATCGGCCTCGCAGCTGTGAAATAGCTATAACTCTAGGCTAAAATGACTTGGTGGTAGCTTACTCAAGTGGTTGCTGTTTCATTCAAAACATTAAATATTTATATTTTTTCAATTAACATGAAATTTACTTTATTCGAAAGATATAATATTTTATATTATAATTTAAATCTAATTTCTCGCATTTGACCGCTACGGCTGGCTCGGAAGTAGTTTAATCTGGAGGTCTATTTTTCGATGACTTTTTCGAACATTTGTGGCCGTATATAGGCAATAACGTGACGAATTTTGTCCTCCAAGTGGTCAATCGTTTCGGGCTTATCGGCGTAGACTAGCTACTTCACGTATCTCCACAGAAAATAGTCAAGCGGCGTTTATTCGCACGATCTTGGAGACCAATTCATTATAAACTATGCGGTTACCAAACGTTTCTTTCAATAAATCAATTGTGGCACGAGCTGTGTGACTTGTCAAAACCACAGCTCCTGCACATCATGATGGTTTTTCAATTGATGAACGAAATAGTCAGTAATCATGGCTCTATAGCGGTCACCATTGACTGAAACGTTCTAGCCAGCATCATTTTTAAGGTAGTACGGACCAATTATTCCACCACACCGTAAAGCACACCAAACAGTCAGTTTTTATGGATGTAACGGTGTCTCAACATACACTTTAGGATTATCATCACTCCAAATACGGCAGTTTTGTTTATTGACGCTAAACAATGAAAATTAGGATCAACGGCAATCTTGTTTTTGGGCCATTTTTTCAGGCGTCAGTCTATTCATGTTGAAATGCCAAACCAAACTAAAAATAAATCACTTGAGAGCTGACAAAATGGCCGCCATTTAAAATAGTGTTGTCAACTTAAAGCTCTATACCTCTAAAAAAAGCACCCTTTACAATATAAATAAGAGAAACCGGTAAGGATTTGTTTTAATCAAGTTATGCAATTCTTAGAGAAAATAAAGACCAAGAACCTAACCTATAACCATCAGTTTTGAATTTATTTCTATTAAATAAAAGCAATATTAAGATATGAAACATCCAACATCCTCATAGAGCCTTTATCTTCAAAAATTTTTGCCTTGCAGGATATGACAATAAATGGTTACAAAATTGCAAGGAACTCAATGATAATTCCTCTTTTATGGGCAACACATATGGACCCTAATTTATGGCCAAATCCCGAAGAATATAACCCATTTCGTTTCATTACATCGGAGGGTAAATACTTCAGTCCAACACATTTTATACCATTCCAATCAGGTGAGAAAAACTCTTGTTCACTTTTTTTTATAAATACGGTTCATGGAGAATTTTTTTTTTATAATAAGGCAAGCGAATGTGTCCCGGCGAAGAAATGGCGAAAATGTTGCTCTTCCTGTTTGTTGGTTTGACTTTAATAAACTTTGAAATTTCCATTCCAAAAAATGCAGAAATCAACATGGAAGGTGAATGTGGAATAACTCTCACGCCACCACCTCATCAATTAGTATTTAAACCAATTGAAAAATAAACAATTTAGTTTCTGTTTAATTTTTCATTAAAATTGATAAATTTTATTAATATTTTTTTTTTTAATTTTTAAATTCCTTTTTATGGTAACAAAGATACATTATAACAACAATTAAAAAAACATTGTAATAACCTTAAAATTACATAGGTATATAATTAAATAATATATTGTTTGTAATTTAATGAACACAAAAAGAAATTAATTATTATATTGTACAATGAATTGTTTTATAATTAATTGGCACTCAGAATTTTATTTAATTCAATTTATTTAAAGATATCTATAAGCTAAATTAAAGGTACATGTTTTTTGTACGTATACATTGTTTAATAAACTTACATACATATATTTTTATACATATAAATCAATTTATGTATTTGCAAAATATATTTAAAAGAAAATATTTTTGAATATTAGATTAAATGATTTTAAGTATACATGATGGCTTTTTATTTGATGATATAAATTTTTTGTTTTGTATAATGAGTGATTACATATTAAATTTCTACAAACTAGAACCACAGAATTTTGTTTTTGTTTGTTTAAAAATAAACTGAACACAGCGCGGAGGTGGAGAAAATTTGTATAGGAGCCTTTTAAACGACCCCATCTCGTTTTGTATGTCGAGCAGTGTGTACGAGCTATTTGGGATACGGTTTACCATCCATCGAACTCAGAGGCCCTCAGAGCCATCTTCACGTCGTTTTCTCAGCAATCGTGCTTTTTGAATACATTTTTTTTTTGTATTTTTTTCTTGAAATGAATCAGTATATTGATTTGAATAGTGTGTGTGTATGTGAATATGTATAATGAATTTTAGGAACAAGACCGTGCTCTGGAAAATCGGAGCCACTCTCAGATTGCCCGCAAACTTGAAATTTATTTCCCTTGCAAATTTCAGAAGGCTGCAGCATTTTGCCCGCAATGGGAATGATATGATTCAATGGAAACCAACATTCCTTTGGTGTAGCGGCTCAGGAGTGGCAAGTGTAAGAGGTCGGCGTGTCAAGCAAACTCTAAAAGCTTCTGGTGTAATTGTAACGCCAACATTTCCCTTCAGACTGGGCAGTGGTTTTCCTTCGGGTAAGCTTATATTGAAGCAATGCATGAATGAGGCAAAAAAGAGGAATAGTTCCATGCGAGCAAGCACATCTCCAAGGCACATGCGACGACCAACACCAAATGGAATAAAGAATTCGGGCTTGTGAACTTTGCCTTCACTATCAATGAATCGACGAGGATTGAATTCTTCGGGTTTGTCCCAAAGATTGGGGTCCATGTGCACTGAATTGATGAGGGGTATAACGTGTGAACCGGCTGGTATTTTGTACCCATTTACTTCAACATCTCTGTAAAAAAAAAAATAATGAATGTTTAAAAATAAATCTTATTATAGACAAATAAAAAAAACTAAATTAACGTACTTAATTAATAAAGGGGCTTTTAAATATTTAAAACAATTTAAAAGATTATCTCGCAAAGACTCCAAAATGTGTTGGAAATTTATAATTTAAATAGAAATCTTCGAGGGAAATTTAGATTGAATTCTACTAATATAATAACTTCTTGTAAGCTTAAGGTTCTAGTCTAATTGTAGGCCACAAGTGTCAATAAAAGTCATTATTATGATCAGTAAAATTCTGTCAAGCACTTTCTGTAAGATATAACCTGATGACGTAAGTGTCATTTCTTTCTTCCTTCCTTCCTTACTTCGTTCGTTCTTCATTAATGAATTTGGCGCGAGATTTAACACATAGATACTGCCGCCAAACAGACCAGTCACACTTAATTTAACAGTCATTTAAGCATTGTATTGCTCTCAAGTTGTTTGTCTGGCTTGTTTGCGTAATTTGTCTTCGACTTTTCATTGTAACTCAAAGCATCTACGACGACCTATAGTTTTCTGCATAAGTATTGGCCTGGTTTTCACACATCCATAAGTTAATTCACATAGATAGATACCTTACCTACTCCAAACGTGTAAAAGTAAAAAAAAAAACATGAAGAAAACGAAAATATTACTTCTATGGCAAGGCAGTTCATTAAACTCTTGAAAAGCATTTCGAAAGGCATCCAGCAACAGGGATGGACTCATCAAATAATATTTTAAACTCTCGAGGTTAATTGTTTGATTTGTTTTTGTTTTAAAAGAGGTGTTGGCCGGTTTTAACGCAAGTAGATAAAATACGTGAAATGAAAAATTTTGAACTTAACGAATCTGTCAAACTGACAGATGCAACATAGCTATCTGAACTTAAAAGACGGTTTTTTATCTTAAAATGTCTGCGTTCAATTTTGATTTCTAAATTATAGTTTTAATTATATAAATATATAAAGTCCTATAGGGAAATTTCCGAATGTGTCAACGTCTAAAGTGAAAGCCATCATTTTGGGAAAACTGACAGATGCAAAATTGGAAAGCAAAAGTAAAAGGTGTTTTTGTATCTTTTAAGAAATTTGTGCTTAATTTTGATATTAAGTGTAATTTTAATTACTTTAATTTTGATATTTTTATGAACATATTGCATTCAATGCCAGTGTTATGGTAAAGGTAACAAATGTCATTTTCCACAAAGTGATGAATTTGAGGTTTGTGAAAAAAAACAGTGAAGGATTCGCATTTGACTGTTACATTTACATATACGAATATCACAAAGACGATTGCGCTGATTGTTTTTTTTTTATGACTATTCCGGCTCTGTGCAGCAGGAGTACAACATTAACTCTTTTACGCTCGCTGCCTTTATAAAGCCGGTGCAACCAATTTTAATTGGCGATAAGAGTTTGCCGTGCAACCACAGCCACAACCATAGTAACCGCACGTGATTCACATGCACAAACGCTCATTTACTTGAGATTAAGAGATTTCTATGCACACAAAATAAAGAAAATATATTAACAGGATGGTTCAAAATATCTTCCACAAATAGGTTTTGCAATTTTGTCCATAACTAAGCATTGTTGGAATAAAATCATTTTCTTCAATATTTCTTGAAGAAACGGTCTAAAATGGAATATCAAAGAATATTATAATCACGAAATATCAGAGGGAATTGTTTCGAAAAGCTGTTCTTCGAAGTTTCGAAGTTCGTATGCGTTAAAAAAAAAAAAAAACCGTTCGACTGATGTAATTTTTTGCACAAGAATTTTAACATTAAACTTTTTACTGAAGTAAAGATAATATCTAATGTTTGACATTTTTCTTTAATAAAATTGCTGTATTATCTGAATCACCCTGTAAAAATAGACATAAAATGTATGTTACCTTGTAGGCGAGTGTGTTGTAGCCAATGGTACAATGCTTGAGCGGCGCATTGATTCCAATATTGTTGACTCAGTCACGGGCAAATATTGCAAATCCTCAATAGATGGCAATCGATGGCGGCCAACAACCTGATCTAACTCTTCTTGAACTCGACGCATTTCTTCAGGGTTGCGCAGCATAAATACGTTGATCCATAGCAAAGTGGTCTTGATAGTTTCCATGCCGGCTGAGAATAAATCAATAATGACTTGTACGATTTGTTCTTCTATATTCGGCGATTAAAAAAAAAAAAAAACAGAAAGAAAAAATACACATAATCTGCGATTAGTATCCTGTTTGATAATAAAGATTAATTCAAATAAAGGGAGTAGATGATCTTATAAATTTGTCAGTATAATTTTTTTTTTGTCTACACTAACTCACCATGATCTTTTCCATCAAAAAGTTCACCATCGCGACCCTCTAATTTGGCATCCTCGATTTCGGCAATGTACACATCTATCAAATCGCGAATATTATCGGCATCATAGGTTCCCTTATGGTCATTAATGACGTCACGGTAAAATCTTTGCATTTCTTCACGGTTCTTGGCGATTTTATTCTTGGCATTCAACACACCAGGGAAATATTGAACTGTCGGGATATAATCGACCGTGTGAATTTCTCCAAATAAACGCATGCCTTCTTCGATGAGGAAATTAAAACGTCGGAATTTCGGGTCATCAATGGAAAATCGAACTGACATCATTATGCCACATATAACATTGCTAACTGCTACCGAAATTGCTGGAGCCATATCCATTGGCTGGCCTTCCGAGGAGTGCAAGTTATGAATATACTCATGAACTTCAGTCTAAAGTGTGGTTTAAGAAGTGAAAATAAGTATTTATAGCTGATTGTTTTGAATATTAAGATCTTATGGTGGGATTTTTTGAAAATGATGATGAGTGAGAATACCTGGTGTAGATTTAAGTTTTCGAAAAAAACCAAAATTAAAATTTTTTTTTCAAAAAAAAAAAAATTTCAACAGTCGCGTCTTTTTCTTTAACTTATTTTCTAGAGAATGGAATTTTCACAAATTTTGGATGTGGTTTTTTAATATTTTTTTTGTATTTCACTTTCCAAAATTTTGAACACACAAAAAAGTTCTCAACATTTCATTTAGATTTGAAAAATATAATTATTCTTCGATGCAATAAGTCAAAGTACCAATTAATCAACGTGGAAATCCAAATTTAAAATTTTAAATATGGAGCAATCCATAAGAATATATACTATTTAATTTTGTAAAAAAAAAAAATTCCACAGAACTTATCAAGAGAAGCGATGTGTAATCCCCAGATTTAATTGAATCAACAGAGAGGGAACTGCACTTTTTAACAATTATAAATTATATATTTCCGAAAATCAAAATAAAAAAAAAAAATATCAACATTTATTTATGGTTTTGAATTTCAATTATCCACGCGTACACGTTACAAAGAACACAGAATATACTAATGAGTTGATTCTTGTTTTATTATGAATGAAGTAATGTAATTTTTTTTAGGTATTTTAATTTATAATAATTACTAACCATTATTCTTGTCTCCATCATATGTTTGCCATTTCCCATGTAAGTCATACCCAAATGGCGAAGTTTTTCGTGCAAGAACCGACGTTGATCTTTCCACAATTTGCCAGTACTATTGACAATTCCTTTAAAATCAAAAAAGAACAACAGTTAGTAAAGAAATGTATTAAATATCACAAAAAAATAAATAAAATATGTTAATGGTAGCTTTTGCATTTAACAAAGTTTTTATAACAAAAATGCTTGTCTTCTTTTCCTAAATTATTTTCTCATAGAAATAAAAACCAACAAAAAAAAGAAACCAAAAACAATGGAAATATAATCCAAAAGTAGGCATAGTTGAATATAAATAAAACTACTCCACTGCCCTATTTTCGATATGAGAAAGCATGTTGGTGGCATTGACAAAAAAAAAATACTTAACTCGTGCTACCAATTTTGTAATTGCAAGTGTAAAATTGCAACAATTATAAAAACTGCACCGACTTATAAATTTTTTTATCTTCGAAAAAATCTACGAATTCGCATAAATATAATTACATAACACATTTCATACCATTATTTCAACAAAATATAAAACTCAAACTTACCGAATCCATTCAATGTCTGCATAAATGGAGTATCTGGACGGCCTGTAAATTCTTCGCGTCGGAAACACTCTCTTATCAATTTATAATCACTCATCACAACAGTTAGCTGGGAACCAAGACGCGTTGAAAAAAGCGTTCCATAACGTTTAGCCAATTCCATAAATCGAGTATGTTTTTCATTGCCCATAAAGGCCAAATATCCAATAACAGGCAAACCCCATGGCCCTGGTGGCAGGGTCTTTAATTCCTTGTACAAATTCATAAGCCACTGAACAATTTTTATCACTGATATTATGCTCAAGAAAACTAACAGTGTGTGCTGTAAATCATTACTTTTCAACTGGCCAAGCAGTAATTTTATAAAAACCGATTCTGATAGCATTTTAAAAGTTTTTTTCTTTTCAAACGTATTTATAAAATACAATTTTTTCTTTAGAATTAATTTTTTTAATTTTTCCAAAAATTTTATTTATTTTTTTTTTAATTTAGTCAAAAAATCGTAGTAAAATTCAAAAATATTTTATCACTACTCCACTTTTGTATTTAAAAAAAAACAAAAAGTAGCGTAAATTTTAAGCTCTAGCGTCGAAACTGCGCAGCGTTAATAATAGATTTCGACTAATGTTCAGTTCATATGTCCTTGCTACTTTTATATATGCCGGCGCACACGATCGGATCACTCACTACTTGCACGATGATCGAGGGCTATCGTAGAGGGGGCGCGTAAACAAACGATCCACACACGTTAAAGATGAAAATCGTAGGTAAATTCTGTGTTGAGAGTTTTTTTTTTTAATAATTTGAGAGCTGAGTTCCATAAAGTTTGATTTAAACCACCAATACAGTTGCAAAATTTTATAGATGTATGTTCGGTATAAATTCCATCCGACCGTATAGCCAAAGATTGTTAAAGAATTTTAAGAAACAACACTAACAGAAATACACACCGATACTCTTTCGTTCCATCTCTTCTTAACTTAACACGCGCACCGCCACCGACTTTGCCGCTGCTGTCTTCTTTCATATCTCTCTTTTTTTCGTCAAAGATACAAAGCCGACTTTGACTACGATGGTGAGACACCAACGACGGAATCAACCTCAGATACATTTATATTTTCTCCAAAGCAACCGGTGTCGCAGAAAGAACACTGAGCAGTGCACACTCAATCATGGAGCCCGTCCAAGCTGAGATTGAATGTTCATTCAATGGGGAAGCTTATCGTAGCTCGTAGCCTCTTGCTCACTTTACAGAGAATGAAAGATAGAGAACGAACCCCTACTTGGTGATGGAAAAGAGTGAATTTAGTTCTAGGAGAGGGGATTTTTTTTTTAAATTTAAAATTGAGTTGGGATTGGGAAATGCATGTATAGAGGTACTCTTTTTCTAGTTGACTGATAAGGGAATTTTACGATATCTGGGTTAATTTCATTCACAAAAATACAATAAAGAGAAAGCGAAGCCATGTGCTGCAATTGAAGAGAAAAATATAAATATCTACAGTAAGAGAAGGAGATTGTTGCATGTTGCATCTTATCAGGTCACCTGCTCCTGCTTCAGTTATCAAAACCCCATCAAAACAGGTAAATACGTCTAACCAATACCCCTCTTCCCTGCAATCGTTGTATAAACTTTGCTGAATCAAACAACAATAAATCAGCAGAACCCCGATTACGATGTACATAGCTATTACTTAATGTTTGACAGAATAATAATAAAATTATTATCATTATGAATGGCAAACATTTACAAACCCACAGAGTGCACATGCACAATGTGCTATGTATAACCGTGCTCGTGCTTTGTAAATGTTTAACAAACGAGATTAGATGGGCAGGTTGATCGTGATTTTAAAGCCTAATTTTGTCATTTGTTTCGATTTTTGTTTGATATTTAGCTGAACTATTTTCAGAGGGGCTCACTGTGGTTTAATTTAATCTTGATCTACTAAGTAATGATGGCCTTCTAATAGTTCATAACCTTTTATTTCAGACGAATTAGAATTGAAATGTTAATGACACACAGAGATAAGTTCATCTATTTTAGTTTTGTTTATGATAGAAAAATCTATATGATACATGTATATATAGGTATTTGTTTAATAATTCATGAACTAAATTGTGTTTATTGATATTGCTAATAATAGTGGTAGGTAATGTGATAATGTGATGTCTTTCTTGTCTTAAATGCATTTGGCGAGACTTAATTATTCCTTAACAGCAAAAATTTGTATATTTGAGCATTGACCTTAAATGCAAAATTTTGAACTCAGATGAATTTGCCGTATTAAAAGTTATAATTTATATTCATTTTGTGGTCTTGAAGATGCACGATGACGTTCTTTGGCTTATGAGCAGTTTGATACAGATCCTTGAATAGTTCAGTATCATACGAGCCAGGAAAAAACGACTGAAACTACTTTCAGGGGATTATATACAATTTGCTGGATTTACCAGTGATGATATTTATTTTGTTGGGAGGTGTAAGTAAATCCCGTAAATACAATGGTTACGAACAGTGGCGTAGCTAAGGGGGGGAGCAAAGGGGGCAATTGACACCCCCTCCCCAGAACCATACAAAATACCTATTTAAATGTTTGATATCAACCTCATTTTGAGAAATTGCTCCAAATAAACATTTGAAAAGAATAGAGGTGCAAATATGACACCACTGTATCATAAACTGTGAAAAAGAACTCCTCCATTAAATATATAATAACTAGCATGTACTCAATAACCGTCCTGCTTCTCTTTGCTCCTTCAAGAATTTTGTTCATAGGCATATATAAAGAGTACAGGGTGATTCGCATATAAGACGCATCAGAAACCTAAAGTATGTGGGCTGGTTCAAAACAAAAAAAAAAGAAATCGTATGGTGGAGGGGGGCAATGTTATGAAAAAGAGTCTTAAAATAAAAAAATTATTATTCAAAAACAACAGCGACCCTTACTTTATTCCGTTATAACTTTTCTTAAAGCTAAAATTTCATTTATCAACATTCTTTTGAAATCAACTTTTTTAAGGGAAAACTTTTTGTCAAATTAATTATCTTTTTTTTTTTTAATTTCACTTTGTTAAGTAGGTACTACCTCCGTTTTTACTATTCAATTGTCTGATCAATTCAAAGTCAAACACTGAAAACTCTTTCTGTCTTTTATTTTATTTTTAAATAAAGTTGTTTTAGTGAACAGTGTTTGAAAACTTAATTTTCAATCTCAAAGTTTTGAAAAAAATTAATATTTAATTTTTTTTAAAAACTTTACGACATTAACTACTATTTTTATTTTACAATTTCAATGCTTTTCAAAATCCTAGTTACGCCACTGGGTACGGACCTTGAAAACTTCTGGCAGAAACCACCACCAAATTATAGGTACACAATAATCGTTCTAATTTCTCGTCCTTCCCTTGTTATGATATGTATTTCACAAATTTTTTATGATTCGCATTATTTTCTTTTTCATATTTATTGCATGATTAAGTTATTATTGGACTCAAAAGTATTCATCAAGGCATACCTGCACGACCTAAATGTAGAGCACAGAATACAGAAAATAACAAACAAGCAGGCAAGCACCAATGGAATTTTATGTATACCAAACACTCTTCAACCGCTTTGCATTAAATTGGTTTCACATTTTTGAAAATAAACATATTTGATGTTCAGTTATCAGGTTATTATTTTTGAAACATGGTTGATTATGTTAAAATATTTAACAAGATACAAGATTTTACTAAGCATTAAATCAAGAAAAGTTTCTTAAAAAATCTACATGAGACCTTTTAAACTTTAGGGATGAGTTTAAGCTATCATTGAAACTCATCATTGAACATTTAATTTCTTAATTTTGGGACGTTTAGAAATTAAAATCAGTGATTGTTATGATGCCAATATAATCGTAATAATCTTAAAATTAATTATTGCCAAAAAAATCTCATTTTGGCCCAACTTTCCACACAAAATAAATTTTTTTAAAATAATTTTCAATCATTGAAATAATAAAAGACGTTTTATGTGGACGGTTGCGCCAACATGAATTTTTTTTTGGAAAGAATTACTAATAATTAAGTCATAAATGAAAGCTGTAGATGGCGCCCTACGTAATTGGAAATTATTGAATATAATTGGAAGTGTGGATTTCGGTACGGAGCACTTTTCGGACTTCGGATTACAGCTTAGAAAACTATTTTTAAGTATGTCTTACTTTAGGCATCTGCCCAACTCCAAAACCCTATTTATAAATATTTTTCATCAATTGTCTAACTTAGACACTGCAATTCGATGTCCAAACCCATTCTACCTATACGTGCAATACCAAATTTAAGTCTAGAAACGAATTGAAAAATAATCTTTAAATGAATGGAATGTTCATTAAACTTATCTAAAAGTTAAGGATGTTAGTATAACAATAACAGGATATATTTAGACAACTGTTGAAATATGTTTATAAATAAAGGAGATGTCCAACTATTTTGGCAATGACTAGTTGTCCCAGAATTTTCTAAGGAAATCTAAGAAATACGACTGTTTATCTTTTCCTCTGAGCTTCAGGGGGGGGGGGGGGGTGCCCTATGACCCCCTCTGGATCCACCACTAGTTGCCGACATCACGGGCTTTTCCGGCAGCAAAAAGTTCGTTTACATGGTGCGGTAGCGCTCGCCATTGACTGTTATGTTCTGTCCGGCCTCATTTTTAAAAAAATACGGACCGATGATTCCACCAGCACATAAACCACACCAAACAGTGCATTTTCGTGGATGTAGCGGTCGTTTATTGAACTGTTGCAGAGCTCATTGACTGAAATTTAAGCGTGTGAACCTTTTCATTATGATTATTACATTACTGAACCAGAATAAGATGACACCCTGAGGCCAATTACGCGTGATCTGTCATTAAAATATTTTGTACGTAGAAACAAAATTATAACAATTTTTTTTCCATCCGAGTGCTCAGTTATACAAGATATTGCTACTTCAAGAATGCGAAAAGTGTCGAAAATACCTGTTTATCGATTTTACCGAGTTTGTTTTTTTTACAAAATGTGTATTTTTTGACCTTTTATAAAAAAGCATTAAATTGGTTTTTTTTTTCTAAATTAGCTATAATTTGAAAGATATCATTGTTAAAAAGAATCGATCAAATTCAAAAATATCTTGTTCTTTACTCTTAACAGCCGAAGTTCTAGAAAAATGTTCGATAATAATAATTTTTTTCAATATGAGGCATCAGTTACAAGATATTTCTACTTTAAAAAAAATGGTCGAAAATTTGCCTAAGAAAAATGATCAAAAGTAAGGCCGATATGCGGGAAAAATGCAAGTGAAGATTTTCAAACGCAATATCCTTTATTTTGGCATAATAATACTGGCAAAAAAGTCCATTGCGAAACAAAATGTGCGCATAAAATAATATTCAAGGTCAAATGTTTAAATATCTGTTTTTCACGTATGTAGGAGCTTTCAGAGGAACATAATGCTAAGCTTGATGATAAAGCCGTTCAACTCAGAAGACAAACCGACGCCATTAAACGAGAGTTGTGAGACTAACCCAAGGACGCAGAGGAGATAATATTATTCTAGAACATCTAGGGAGAGTAAGAAAAGAACTTGATGAAAACTTGAAACAGTAATTAAATTATGAATGCACACCACGCACGTACAACGTATAACTATAAGATACCTGACAATTAAAATGTCTTTGAAGAATAATAATTTGCAATAGCTCCGGCTCGCCTCACATCAAAAATAGTTAAGCACTATGTTAGACGTTTAAATAGACTTGGAATACCCACCGATATAGGTTTGCACTTTAACCATGATTATAGCTCAAGACGATACAAAAGGGAGGAGGGCTTAAAGGTAAGGTGCGAGTATATGTGGTGATATTGAATACGGGTTGAAAATAGTAATTTTCTAATAAAGGGTGTTTTTTCGACGCTTGTTTTTCAATCTGGCAATACTTTTTGGTCTTTTTGACAGCTGTCCCTTAATTTATGCTCAATTTGGTTTGCCATTTTATAATAAATAGACTTACTTCTGCACAACGTTTTCAAATCGTGCAAATTTATTAGGAACCAAAATAATGGTTCGATTCGCTCGATTTTCACAAGAAATTTTGTTTAGCGATGAAGCTCATTTTTGATTGAATGGGTATACGTTAATAAGCAAAATTGTCGTATTTGGAGTGATCATAATCCACAAGCCATTGTTGAGAAGCCGTTACATCCTCGAAAAGTCACTGTTTGGTGTGCTCTATGGGCAGAGGGAATCATTGGTCCATATTTCTTCAAAAACGAAGCCGGCCATAATGTTACTGTCAATGGGGAACGCTGTAGAGCCATGATTAATGACTTTAATTGGAGGATGTTGATTTGGACGACCTTTGGTTCCAACAAGACGGCCGGCGCTACATGCCATACAGCCAACGAAACAATAAATTTATTGAAGGAAACTTTCGGTAAGCGCATTATCTCGCTTAGCGTAGTGGGCCTGTGGCGTGGCCTCCAAGATTGTGCGATTTAACACCGCTGAACTATTTTTTGTAGGGTTATGTATGTGAAGTCGCTTGTCTACGCAGATAAGCACGGGACGATTGACGCCTTGGAAGAGAATATTCGGCGCGTTAATGCTGACATACGGCCCTAATTGCTGTAAAAAGTGGTCGAAAATTGGGCCTCTCGGCCTGGAATTTATTCGAGCCAGCCGCGGCAGCCACTTACCCGAAATCATTTTTAAAATATAATGGCAAACCCTTATCTTTATAATTAAGCTAAATTCTTGGCCATAACATTAAATTACATATGCGTTTTATTTCTTCTTGAAAACTACACGTCTAAAAAAAAACACCCTTTATTAAATAGTTCAGAGGTATAACCAATTAAATTTATTTATTAACTATTGGAAATGGTGCTCTATCATTTTTCGCCTGAGTCCAACATCTTAAATCTATACAATCTAATAGCAAGCCTACTAAGTGAACTTTAACTGCTTTTCTTTGTATACTTATTTGTGTTGACTTATTATAATTTTTATTTCCTCTACCTATTACTTCATTGTATATCCGTAATATATGTATGTTTTAATGGAATGCAGGTATGCATTTGAAACAATCCTCCTGACAACATCACCAGGTACACATGCACTCAAAATTTCTTCATAAATCCTATTTAATATTAAAAAATTATTAAAGACTATAAAAGAAACACTTTCGTTTGATGGTTTTTCTGTGGTTTTAAAATTTGCATCTTCAAAAAAAAAATCACGATTTCAACAGAACACATAAAAGGCCAATAAAATGTATTTTATTTGAAAATTATTCAGTATCGATAACTCTCATAGACATTCCTTACTGAAAATGGCAACTGGCTCGTTAAGATGAGCAGCCAGCAAGTATTTAGATTAAATCAACATACTGTTATTACTGAATTAAATGATATCAACTCAATTTACGTTTAATTATTCGCTTTAATATCACCACACGATTTTAAACGATTGATTACGATATTTTAAAGCAGTTTTTAGAAAGAGGATTTGGCTAATTTGAAACTAGTTTAAAACCGTTATATGTTTTTAACATTTTTATATTGTTATTCTTATAGTATCGTACTATAACTCTTGATATTATACTTTAACATTTATTAATGTGACAAGAGTGATGGCCTTAGATAGGTTAGAGGTGACATGGGTTAATGAACTTGGAAAATGTATTAGTTTTCTTTGAGTAACTTGTACACAAACTTGTGATTAACATTATTAGGGGAAAAGCAGGAGCATTTTGATATCCGCACTTTATTTTAAATTGTTGATAAAAATTAAAATATGTCCGGAGGGTAGGCTACATATAGCTATCTATTTAAAACTAGAAAGTGTTCCCGTCATTGACTTGAACACTTACAATATATTTTTTTATGAAGTGAGAAGCGTATATTAATCAAAACTGTCTATGTTTTCCAATAGGTGGTGCTAAACACCAAAATAATATGCTTAAAATACAAAAAAATAAATATTGGGTTGAGTTGTATTTTGCACAATATAGTTTTTAAGAAGTGAAAAGTTATTTACATAGGTATATCAAAATTTTTAAATTTACTCATAGATTTCGCTTATCGCCAAAATATGTTTTACCAGTGCACAGTTTTATGTGGCATACCAATTTATAAAAAGAAAAACATTTTTTAAATAAGACTTAACAATTTACTATATCCACATAACGGGGGTAACGGCTAGTATATAATTTTAAAATTGTAAATTGTAGAAACGAAATAAGTTGAGATTTTGTATTAACAAAAATGTTGATACAAACAAAAAATTACGAACAGAATAAACAAATAATTTAAGTAGGTTAAATATTATACTAGTTGGTTAATTCTACCATATTGTAATGTTCTACCGTTCGATAGTAAAACTAATTTCCTTTAAATAATAACTACTTATTTACTTCTCAAAATAAACACACTTTATTTCACTTCAAATCGTTTTTATTATTCTCCAATCTCAATAGTATACAATTTAAAATTCACTTGCGGATACACTTTTACTTCTTACTTTAAGCTATCACATTCAAAATTAAACTGTTTGCACTCGCTCGAAAACATCAGTTTATATAGGGAATTAAATGGTTGTAGTCTCAACTAGTATCTACCTACCCACTAGAATATTCGAGCATCTCTTTCTAGCAGTTACCATTCCAGTCGCTGACAGATGGCACACCCAAACTAGCAATTTGACTTGTTTAATTGTTAATACAAGCTATTTTCTAGCTTGTATAAGGTGTGTTTTATTATCTTCTATCGGGATCCGGAACTGGATCTGGATTTACTTTTAACACGTAATACACAAACAAAATACTGGGAAATTTTCAAAATTGTTTTTGTAACACGTGTTAAAAGTAAATCCCGATCCAGATCCGGATCCCAATAGAAGATAATAAAACACGGCTATAGTAACTTAAAGAGGCCTTATTCAAATCATTTTGGCTTACATTAGCCGTGTTTTATTATCTTCTATCGGGATCCGGATCTGGATTAACTTTTAACACGTGTTACAAACACAATTCTGAAAATTTCCCAGTATTTTGTTTGTGTATTAGGTGTTAAAAGTAAATCCAGATCCAGATCACGATCCCGATAGAAGATAATAAAACACGGCTATTAAAGAAGCTATTTGATTCCCTTAAAACCTTTCATCACAAGTCCTATGCAATTAAATCACTTGTATAATAAGGTCCTAGAAAGGCATACTAAAGAAATTAAACCCTTGCCACGAAATGCTATTGCTTCGGTTAATAACTTATAAAAGCCACTCAATGCAGTTGTATTGTGTATGAAAAAACAAAAATTATTTTGCGCTTTCAATTTAATTTCCATTATTTTTAATTTTGTCTGCATTTTGAGTAAATTCACAAACGTCAAATGTTTGTGTAGCGATCCGGCATCACTGCTTTTTTGCGATGCTGATGCTTTCACAGCTGTTGCCGATGCGATGCTGATCGCTTACCTGTTTTACGTTAAAAAACATTTAACGGCGTTTAATTATCATATGGTAGTATGTAATATTATTAAAAACTTAAAAACTGGGACATAGGCTCTGGCCCTAGACCTGGGAAATAAGTTCTGGAACTGGGACGGAGGTTCTGGATATGGGACTAAGCTTCTGGAGGTGGATCTGGAACCGGGACAAAAGTTCTGGAGGTGGCTCTGGAACTTGGACAAAGCACAAATGTTTTTGTTTTTGGAAACAACTTTTTTAAACATGGAGGTTCTGGAGGTAGGTCTGGAACTTAGACAAACGACAATTTTTTTTTTTTTTGAAACAAGGTTCTGGATATGGGACAAAGCTTTTGGAGGTGGATCTGGAACCGGGAAAAAAGTTGTGGAGGCGGGTCTGGAACTTCAAAAAAGGACAATTTTTTTTGTTTTTGGAAATAACTTTTTACAAACTCAAAAAAAATTTCTGGAAGTGGGTCTGGAACTTGGACAAAGGAAAATTTTTTTTTTGGAAATAAAACATTTTTCATAAACTTTGTTTTACAAATTTAAAAAAATTCTTTTTTAACTCCCTTTTTCGGTTCTCTAAACCACTCACGTATAACTCCGTTCAGTCGCCTGGCAGGCGTCTATGTCAACAGTTTTCTAGCGCAATAGATTTTAACTACCTTTTTCGGGTGGTCATCCCGTTGCTCCACTTAGGGTTTGTTCAGTCGCCTGGCAGGCTCTTATCAATTTCGACAGTTTTCAACTAAAATTAAACTCTTTTTTCAATTTTGTTTACTTTTTTAAAAATTTTTTTTCAAAAATCTAATTTTTTTTGTCAAAAAAAAAGTTTCGGAAAAAGGATTTTTTTAAATGTTTTCAACTTTTTTATTTTTTTTTAAATCTCATTTTTTTCAAAAAAAAAGTTTAGGAAAATAGTTATTTTTTTTTTATTTTTCCAAAAAAGTTCATTTTTTTAAATTTTTTTTTCAAAAAAAAAAAATTCCATCACTGTCCAGGTCCAGAACCACCTTTGTCCAGGTCCAGGAGTCCAGTCCAATTGTGTTATTTTATTCGAAATCACCATCAAAATTCTTCCAATCGTATTTTCAGCGTACCATCTGAGGGATTTCGTAACGATCTCATCAACAACTTATCAAGATATTTCTCTATGCTTCTTTGCTTAAAGTTTGCGCATCAGTTTATGAAACTTTGCAAAAATGAACAGTTGGCGTCTAAAGTCATGCTAAATGTTTGCGTTTGTGAACGTTTGACTTTAAGGATCGAGCATCATTATTACAGTGATGCGTTTATGAATTTACACTTTTGCTCAAGGTTAGGTAGGGGGTTTGGACTGCTTTTCTCTTTATTCTGAAACGTATAGAAATTTATTTCAATTGAAAAAAACTTTATTTTACTTACATGATTTTACCGAGGTTTGAACTCACAACCTTCCAACCACTGATCCAGCTCGCTACCAACTAGAAGCCAATTCGTAATTCAGAAGAGGGACCAAATTTTAAAAATTGGACCTAATACAAGTTAAATTGATAGTTGGGACTGGAATTGATATTCAGCTGAATCAAAAGATGGCGCTGTAAGCGGTTGAAGATTCGGTGTTAAGCTTTTCAGAAAGATGGCGCTGCGAACATTTAGAGGATTTTCTTTTGTTTCAAATTCAAAGTAGTTGGGTAATTATTAAATCCTTACAATATGTTCAAGTTTTCCGTTATGGCAGCCAATAAAGTAATTCTAATCTTTGAACTTTAAAGGGACAATTTTTAAGTGCTGAGTTAATTGAGATTTAAATCAAAGTTAGTTAATCCTGATGCAAATATTTAAAACCCGAACCGGCGCAAACGAATAATAGTTCTTCCATCTCTCAAGCAATTAAAGTGTCGCTTTATAAGACACTAATCATCCCGGTTTTACTATAAGGTGCATATAGGAATGGACTTTATCAAAGGTGGATGAGAATGCTAAAAGCTGAAAGGAAAACATTGGCCACTTTTTCTCGTTACAGAATCGTTTTCTTATTCACAACGGGCGAGCTTCTTTACGACAAAAATTCAGTTTTGTAAAAAAAAATCAGTAAAATATCTAACATAGAAAACAATAGATTTATCAATAACTTTATTTATTAAATTCAATTGATCAGATCTTTCTTCAAGAATCTGCAAAAAATAAAAATCGTCACGAATTTTTTTTCAATTTTTTCGAACTCGGCGTGACGTGACAACGAGAAACGCTTTATTGTGTATGCTTTGGTATACCCTGATTGCTTGACATTGGTTTGACAACTACAACGAGTTCTCATCACGCTCACGTCTCGTTTGATCGTCGCATTGTGAATCAGGCTTCAGTTGCGACACGTAACACACAAGTGGATGAAGACCTCACCCAACTTGTGGTGCAAAACTGGAGGCAGCTAGTTAAGGACCGAGCTGGCTTGAAGAAGCTTGTTCGTTAAGGCCTTCGTCCGCTCCTTTCTGTAGCGCCAAGTAAATAAATAGTAAACCAAAAGCTTTACTGCTTCTTAATACTTTGCTTATAGCTCCCAAGAAATCTATTTGGTGGCGTCACAGCCCATCCAACTCTGTCTCTAGCTATAGTTGTCTCCAAGTGGACATGCCTTTCTCTTTTACTCTTTACTTTTGCGGTCTTTAAAAGCAGCCTTAAGCGTTTAAAAGATCTATGGGCCAGTTTCACAGTCAGAAACGTTTCACTTAAGTAGGCAATGTAAAAGATTAAGGCACAATATCACAGTTTATACTAATATGAATAAGTGGCACTTAAGTCTTCGTTGTTGGTGACTTATTTCTACTTACGCTGGCTATAAGTCCTGGCCTAAAGTCCTAATATGGGAAACTTAAGTGCCACTTATTCCGGTAAGTGTCGACTGTGAAACTCGCCCTAAGTATACAATTTCGAAAATTTAAATGGATGTTATTCTACTACATATGATGTGTCTTCTATTTCCAAATATCGATATGCTATATAATAGATACCACTTTGAATATCTAGTAATTGTTTTCTAACACTAAAAGTGATCATGATTTACCTATTGCCAAACCCTTGCCCTTAACGATCAATTACAAACAAAACAATTATCTTGAATGGCGGCGTTTTCCGGTTTATGTCAGTGTCTATTGTCCTTTTTAATAAATTTTCGGATACATTTAAATCCAACATATCTGTTATAATTTGATGCTTATCTAGGATATTTAACAAATATTTTATCACCATTAACATATCGATCCATTCTCTTAACGTTCATGCACCCATTATTATATATAATCTAATTTTTCTTTTTTTTATCTCGGCGATTTCTTTTAACCTATAAAATGTGGGATTCTTTGGTTTTCGTATGATTTCCTTTAAAAATACAATCAACTTTTGTGAATCTTAAATGTTGTTCCCACAGAAAAATGTTAGTACCTATACATATGTAGGTATAGGTATCTGTTATGAAAAGCAAAAGAAATTTTTAGAATTATTTTCCTAGAATTACGAAGCATTTTTGGAGGGAAACCGTCCTATCCAAAACGACCCGATACCTTGGTTACTTTTTAAACATTTAGGTACTGATTCTTTCTCACGAGGTCATCGAACGAACGCACGCATTCCGTAGGCACAATTATTGTTCCATCAACAAGGTCAAACAAAAACTAACTAACACAACATATATGGGTTTAATTTCCATCATGATCTCACAGGATCTCAGCTCTCAGCTAGCGTGATGAGGTCATTGACCCGTTTTGTATTAAAGTTGAATTAGCCCTCAGCCTGAAATTCTTCCGACGCCAACGCTTCATCATTGATTCCAAATTCCAATTCCAAGAAAACATATCCCTCGTCCCTGACATTGGTTTATAAATAAAAGCAAGAGTCATAGATGAACTATTAAGTGGAACCATGAACCATCAATAGAAATATTGAGGTCAATGGCATGCCATAGGTTGGCAGGCATTTGCCACACTCGTAGTAACCGACAAACAAGCCCGATACAGGTCATTGTCGAGATCGAGATTATTCCTTTTCACTTCAGGAGCAAACAAATCATGTCTTTCTTGACTATTTTTATCTAGCAGAGTTGGCGACTGCGGCTCTTCTCCTTCCTCCGTGCGTTGCGTCGCGTCGCGTCGGTTGATCGGGATCGGGTGCTGCTTGTTTTTTTTTATCAAGGTCTAGGCTCTTGGATGACGTTCTCGGAATACATAGTAAAAATAATGTTCTGTTGTGATCATGGAGCAGGTATAGGAAACAAACAATTTCATCACTCGAATAGCGAAAAAATGAGAAGCCATGAAGATCATGTGCTCTACACGTGGTTCTTGTTTTGTTTGTTTATCGTGGATATACATCTAATGAGTCAGGGTTTATATTTTTATTTTTGTGCTTTTTTTATTTTTATTTAGTTTTATTTTCTGCAATATTATTCCTTCTGGATTCTTCCAGAGGTTTTCCATGTTTTGTTTGCCCTTTTTTGAATGTTCGTTTTTTTTTTCATTTTTAATTTTGTTTGGCATGGCAGTTTCGTATCTTGGTTCTTGGGTGTCTACAATCATAATGTGATGAATAGTTTTACTAAGGGAATGCAGACGCAGAGCGGATTGACTAATCATGTGTACCTAATCGTATACCTAAAACAAGAAAGAAATTTGGCCTACGTGATCTAAAAGTAGTTGTGGAATATTGAAATTATTTTCACTCTTTTTCACTGGTATGCATAATAAAGGGTCTTTCAACAACTAAAGAGATATCAAGTATTATTTTTTATTTGAACAAAATGTATGGAGGGTATTTTAACGACGTTATATTTATAATTGAGACATTTTGTTCACAGTCGGTTTAATTTGTGGAAGTGACTCTAGACATGCCAATTATAACAGTTTTGATTTATAAAAGTACTGTTTATGTGGCCCCGCAGGTCCAGGGTCCTTCGCCGGCCGTTGGGCATACTTCAGGCACCCAGGTTTTTTTTTCAAGTCGCGTAAAGCCCGTTAACGCACGCCCACGAAAAACTGTTATAAATTGGCATGTCTCTAGTCTCGTCCTAAATTTGTAGCATGACGTTCAGACGATGTTCTTATTAATTTGCCCTAATCAACAAAAATTCGGTGATTAGTGATTTCCATGAATTACAATTCAAAATATGGATTCCTTGATAAACATTTTGGTTTATATGCACATTCGCTGATTTGCTAATTGCACTTATCCTTGATCAGCTGTGAACAAACTGGCCCTTAGTGAAGTATAACGAGTTTGATCTTTGGCACGTAGGGTAAGTGTACCAGTACCCGGCCAGTCACTAGTATCCGGCCACTTTCTACAAAATGTTTAATAACGGGTGATTTTTAAGCTGGTTTGGTTTTGGCAACACTGGTTTTGACAGCTGACGTGTGTTTAGTACCTTGTGTCACTGTCAAACAGCTTCAGTTTGGTTTGCAATTTAACCATGGATCGTCTTACAAATGAACAACGCTTGCAAATTATTGAATTTTACTATCAAAATTCGTGCTCGGTTCGAAATGTTCATCGCGCGCTGCTTGTGTTCAGCGATGAGGCTCATTTTCGGTTGAATGGGTACGTAAATAAGCAAAATTGCCGCATTTGGAGTGAAAATCAGCCAGAAGCATTGCAACAGCTACCAATGCATCCCGAAAAAGCCACTGTTTGGTGCGGTTTATGGGCCGGCGGCATTATTGGGCCTATTTCTTCAAAGATGATGCGAATCGCAGCGTTACTGTCAATGGTGAACGCTACCGAGCGATGATAACAAACCTTTTTTTGCCCGAAATGGAAGTTCTTGACTTGCATGATATGTGGTTTCAACAAGACGGTGCCACATGCCACACAGCACGCGAAACAATGGCGCAATTGCGAGGCGAGTTTGGTGAACAGTTAATTTCACGTTTCGGGCCGGTCAATTGGCCGCCTAGATCGTGCGATTTGACAACATTAGATTATTTTTTGTGGGGGTATGTCAAAGCTAATGTCTATAGGGACAAGCCCGCTTCGATTGACGCACTGGAAGCCAACATCCATGCATTCATTCGTGAGATACCGGCCGATATGTGTGAAAGAGTATGCCAAAATTGGACTCAGCGGATGGGCTACCTGAGACGCAGCCGCGGTCAAAATTTGCATGAAATTATCTTTAAACATTAAATTGCAAGGTTCAAACTATCGATTCAAATAAATATTTCATTCATTTTTTCGAATTTTTTGTGTTGTTTTTTTAAAAAAAGTTCTAAACCTCTTAAAAAATCACCCGTTAATAAGAAAATTAAACATTATTTGCATGCGCAAATACATTGTTACTATAGTTCCAGGCCCATGTAATGATGTGGTCAAATTTTACCGATATGCACCTTATAGACCTTGTTAAAAAAAATGTTGAATCTTTGAAGGTCGTTGCGAGATCAATAAGTGCGTTTTAGAGTTCGCGAGTGCGAGCAGAACCAATAAGAAAAAGAAGTATGTAAGTTATAGTGTTCTCTGAGACTATATTTGTTTGTTTTGTGTTTTTTTTTGTATAAAAAATACAATAATTGACCATAATATATAAAAAAAATAAAAGTTTATTGTTTAAAATTATTAAAAATAAAGTGGCCGGATACTGGAACACAATTTTTATGAGAAGTTCTAGTTAGTAACCGGCCGGGGTGGCCGGATACTAGATTTTTGCCTGAAATCGAATATTTTGTCTCTTTTACGCTAAAAGGAAGCAGAATCTATTTGTCTCTCACCTCAACCCACTTAAATGTATTAAATGAGTAATGTTTCAGTATCCGGCCACTGTTTTCGGTCAAAACATTATGGTGGCCGGTTTTTAGAACAAGAAGCACCAGTAACCAGCCACATAACTAATTGTATATAAATTCATACTATTTTGTAGGAAATCAGTCAAGAAACATTAGAACAAGAATTACAAGACTTCGCGAACTCAAAAAAACCAAACTTACTTCATAGGATATTCGTGAAACTAGCTTAAATTACAGAAAAGTGGCTTTAAAGTTCAATGTACCAAGGAGTACTCTATAGGATAGGCTTTATGGTAAGATCGATAACGCTTGTCAAACCAAAGGAACTGTACTATCCTTTTCATCTCTCGAGGAAGAGCAGCACACAACAAATTGGGAACCCACACTCTGATGTTACGAAGTGTGGGTTACCATTAAAGAAATCCGATCTTTTTGACACTGGCCAAAATTTTTTAAAAGTGAAAAAAAGGAACAATTTATTGAAAGATAATCGACTAGAAAGAACGTAAATATGATTAGGAACTGGTTTCGCGATCTTAAGACCTTTCTTAATGAAAATGGCCATGATGATGTTCTTCTTGATCCAAAAAGAATGAAGATGAAATTTTTCCTTGTGCCCGAAAACAGGAAAAGTAGTTGCTCCAAAATCTTACAAAAATGTGTACCACTTACAAAAATGTCGATGAAAGCTGCTGGTTTTCAGAAATGCGAACTTTTCCCGTTCAATTCAGATGCTGTCGATTATTGAAAATGTGTTCAAGACATGCTGGAAAACGTTCCTGTACATGCTTTAGATTTTGAAGCCGCAGAACCTGTACAACGAGCTGAACAAGATTGATTTGCTTCAAATCAAGGACAAACTTGAAAAATATGCTATTTCTGTTTCAAAAACATTAAATGTTTTAGAGATATCAACTCCGAAAATTGATCAAAAGCGTCAAGAAACAGAAAACATCCATCTTGCCTCACTACCTATCAGCTATCACCCTTGTTTTTGACCGTTGCTGTTAGCTGACAATATAGATTTTAATGAGCAGTTGTTTTCCGAGTAGGGCACCAGAGCACCAGATCTTCCAAGCTCGAAAAATTGAATTGAATCAAGAGCAAATCCATTGGCTTCCATTTTCCTATCTTGGCATCTATTGACCAACCTACCTATGTCATTTATTTGAATGCAGTTTTAACTACATACTAGAATACTGAAAATCCATTAAGAGCCGATTTTTGAATAATAAGTTAAGCAGTCAGTTAACTATCAGAATAATAAATAGGGAATAAATGTTTGATTAATTTGAAGAATACGTACTATCTGATATTTAACTGACTATTGAAAAATTAGCCCTTTAGCACCCAAATAAAATAATATCTGTAGTGTTTCCAAATATTAATTTCTAAAGAATAGTAAATATGGGCAAAATTGTTTGATTTTAATGTTTCGTTTATTATAGAAATAGGACCTGGCCGGATACTAGATTCCAGTGGCCGGGTACTGAAATTTGGTGGCCGGGTACTAGTGAAAAAGCACTTTTTTAAAAGAAAAATTGTTATCAAAAAATATATTATAGCAATTTTAAGTTTATATTTTTTTTTCAATACCTAACATGCAGCATAATTGATCAGCATAAAAAAAATAAATGTATATGATCAGGCAAATTAGTTATGCAGCCTCAAAGTCGGAAAATGTATTAGGTGGCCGGGTACTGGTACACTTACCCTAGATAGGTATTGGGGAAAGAAATAAAATTCCCTTAATTTGACTACAATCTGTTGCTTAAGTTGCTCTTAAAATCCTATTTCCACTTCGTAGCTAGTAAAGTAGATTTTGTTATTTTCAATTTTCTCAAAAAGTACAAGACATTTAGGCATCCGGTTTTCTGATTTTCACTAAAAACTAATAAATGCATTTAATTTTGAAAACAGAATTAGTACTGTAAATTAGTTTAAATTTTTTTTTTATTATTTTTTCAAAATTTTAAGTTTGAAAATTTATTTTTCAAAAACTGTTCTTTGAAACAATTTTATTTAAAAACACAGCCTTACAAAAAGATATTTCATTGCATTGTAAGAAGGTATAACCGTTGTTCTTAAATATTTTTTTTTCCATTTCAAGTAATTTTTTTTAGAAAATGGGCTCTTCTGTTTAAAAGGGGAGGAATAGACTATAGACCCTGTTTCTATACGATTTTTTTCTTGTCTCAGCCCAAACATCACGCTATAGCTTTTTGTAACACCTTATGCGAATGACCCTTTATATTTTATGAAATATGAACAATATTTTCCTTTAGATAAAATGTTTAATTATTTAATCTTGTTAATAGTAGATGTAATTACTTATTTGTCCAATCAGTAAATTATTCAACTAAGTTCATATCAAATTTGTATTCAATTATTTAACATGAATTATAGACGTTAGCACTTATGTATGTAATTGAGCTAGTCTTAATCTATGTGAATAAATAAAAAAAATATTTTATAAATTGTTTAAAAACAAATAAAATACATCATTTTTGTTTCAACTTTTCTGCAAATAGAGCTTTTTTTTTAATTTTTATTAAAGATATAGGTACTCGTACAAATATCCAATTTATTTTACTACTTGTGACACCCTAGTATCAATTGCTTGATCAATAATTAACCATCTCTTTATCAATTTACATAATTTGATTTGAACCCTCTCGTAAATCCGCCCTGACTGAGGTAAAAAGAAAGGGGATTTCGTGACGCATTTCTCTCATCCTAATTTACAGGACTTGATTAAAATCTCGGGATATACGAATGCAGAACTTTCCCTTGAGTAGTTACTTATACTTTAACATCTGAAGGAAAAATGAACCAATGCTTTTCAAAATTCATTAAAAATCTTCGGGTTCCTTTTGATAAAATACACATTAAAAACGTTTAAAATTATTTGTATTATTAGAAGAATTGAGGTCTTTGATCAATGTGATTTGTATGTTCTTATTTTTCCTAAAAATCCTTTACAATGATTTAATCAATGCCTGTTATTAAAACGATAGTTCTAACAAATTTAAATTTAAAACTAAAAATCAATTTATTGTTGTTTAGATACTAAATTTCTATATATGATAACATCTAAATATTAATAAGAATTTAAAACCATTCATTTGGCCTATCGCGCAGAAACCAGATTTTCAAGTAGGTAGATTAAAGATTCCTTTCAAGTAAACAAACCTCTTTAACCTACGCACAATAAAAGTCTATTTTCGAATAACATAATCATAATATATGTTTCACTTTAAACTATAACCGAAAAGCGCCACGCTTATATGATAATGGTAAACAAATTCAATATACCAAAGATATTCGTTCTGTTCGTTAGTTAGCGAGAGCGACCCACCCCGAATATAAATGTGAGCCCCAAATTGAAAACAATTTTTTCTATAGGTTTGTGGCGGTGAATAACCCTATAATTCTATAATTCGAGGTCGTTTCTTATATTTCTTCAGAACTCCAATACGCACCAATATTATAGAGCCTCTATAGCTAAGGGTGAGGTATAAGTAGTTAGCGAGAAACGCTTGCTCTGGTTCATTGTACACCCGGATCAGCCTTGAAAGCCCATCAGAGGTAATCTTTACCTACCCAAAGAACATACATTTTCAAGATTACAATTCTAAACAGAAAAAAACGCGTTGAAACTTTTCACGCACCAAACGGATAACATTGTACTCGTAAAAATTATGTTAATTTCCACACAAATTAATTTATACTACGCATTTATTTATTTATAAAGCTTAACTTATTGGCAACATTTCATAAGTTTGCAAAAATCGTAAGAACCAGTTCATTCAGTACGTCACAATCATAGTTTTTTTTGCCGCCAAGATTCCATATTAAGTGAAAACCCCACCTTAGATTTATGAATTGTATTTCGTCAAGCGTCAGGTTTATTTTTGTTTGCAGATAGCAGTCCTCCATGCTACCAGAAAGTGAGTTTGATGTTCTATAGAGAAACTATCGCTTTCTAGAACTTTAAGCTTGAGTTTACGCCTTGCGAATAACATCAAAACAGACAGAGATGGACTTGTCTTGTCTCCGTATTTTCGTGTGTCGCTGATGGGGATCCATTGATTGGAGATGATCGAAAGATGTAAATAACCTCTTGTTTGCTAACAGGTGGTAGGTAACTCACAGGGTAGGTATGTGGGCTGAACGTGAACATTCGAACATGCTATAAAATCAGTGTGGATTTTGTTTTGCTAAGCAAATTTTGTTTTCAATAATAAATATTAAGTGTTGTGATGGCTTAGCCAGCTAAACGTGATGGAGATCAACAGCCGACCTTCCAGTCTTAGAGATTGGTGATTGTGATTGGGCTTTTTTTTTTTCTTTGGAGGCAATGACCGACGAGTCGACGAGTAAGTAGTGTGACGCAGCATATGAATAAAATGCGGATTCTAGTTTAAAGACCCGGCTTTGTGAGTAGCTTAACGAGATGATAAAAATACTTATTAGAATAGTAGTTACAATTTGTTTAGGCCTGAGTCAGGTGATTCTAATTTTGGTCATGGCAACTAAATCAGACATTCCCTTATTCTGGGAGAAGGTATCATGCATCGAAGAAAATGAGTAAGGCTTGATCTTATGGAGCAATAGAATGAATCATTCGCGGGTGTGAGTGGATGTAGTTCTTATATTCTGTCAAATCTCACTGAAAATGTTATTGTTAACACGTGCTACCGAGCTGTTAAAATTTCCCATACAAAATATACCTAGTTCCAGTCGTTTCCTTAAAATGTCGGTAAAACCTGATTGAAAATCACATTGATATCATGGGTATATAACGCACACACAAAAATGGTTTTAACTTTTTATAAATAATATTTTAAACAAGCTGTCTATTCCCAGTGTACTATACTAAAAATACTTTCTGTGGAATGATTATAAAGGGTTTTCCAATAAGAGGTGTTATTTTGAACAGCCCGCTATTTCGGTAGCTGTCACTTTTGAAGCTGTCATTTTTTGACATTTGACAAGTAGAAACTACGCCATTAATAAAAATGGAACGATACACGCTTCAACAACGCATTGGAATTCTTAAAATTCACTATAAAAATGGTGACAACTTGGCAGAGACGGTTCGTAAAACTAAAACATTTTTTGGTCGTCGTGAAGCACCTTGTCGGACCGCAATACAGAAATTGGTGGACAAATTCGAGCTGCTGGGACAAGTTAGCGATGTGAAGAATAAAACCCGTGCACGTCGCTCAAGAACAACTGAGAATGTTGCTGTTGTAGCCCAAAGTGTTGAAGAAAACCCAGGTTTGTCCATTCCTCGTCGTTCTTTGGAATTAGGCATTCCACAAACGTCATTACACCGTATTTTGCATAAAGACTTGGGTCTTAAGGCTTCAGGTTCAGTTAACACAAGAACTCAAGCCGGCTGATTATCAACAACGTCGTGTCTTTGCTGATTGGGTCCTTGAAATGCATGAAAATGATCCGGAATTTCATCGAAAAATCATCTTGACTGATGAGGCCTCCACCTCGGAGGCTACGTCAACAAGCAAAACTGTCGCATCTGGGGCTCGGAAAACCCAAGAGTTATTGTTGAAAAGCTTCTCCATCCTCAACGCGTGACTGTTTGGTGCGGTTTATAGTCCGGCGGACCATACTTTTTTTGAAAATGAGGCTGGAGCAACAGTTACGGTCAATGGATTGCGCTATCGAGAGATGATTAATGATTTTTTATGGCCGGAATTGGATGGTATTGATCTGGACAACGTTAAATTTCAACAAGACGGCGCTACGTGCCACACAAGCAATGAAACCATCGATCTTATACGGGAAAAGTTTCCGGACCGTGTTATCTCTCGAAGAGGTGATCACAATTGGCCACCGAGATCTTGTGATTTAACACCTTGCGACTTCTTCCTTTGGGGCCACAGCCCAGCGTCGATTCAAGACCTCAAAGATGGAATTCGTGAGGCTATCGAGGACATAGGGCAGCCACTTTGCGATTTGGTTATGGAAAATTTCATGAAAAGGATATGGTCCTGTAAGCGTGGTCGTAGCGGCCATTATTTGGCTGATGTTGTGTTCCATTGTAAACGGCATACCTTCCCTTTTATAATGAAATAAACATCCGATCATTTATCTCAAAAAATGCCATTTTTCTTTGAATATCAAAATAACACCTCCCCACCTTTTATATTTGACGTCACTAAAAAAGCTGCGAAGCGTAAAAGTTTCCTTCGACGGTGCAAGAAATTTCCCTTCCCATCTGAACTACATAAATATTATCTATAAGACAAACATTCGTCCAAAGCTTGAGTATGTACATTGTACAAGTCTGATATTTGGGTGGTTTTACTTGTATTTCCTTATTTTATTGCTACTTCTGTGAACAGTTTTCCAGCTTGTTAGTTGCGTTCCTGCCCTAAAACTGTTTTAATTTAATACTGGCGCTTCCAGGAATGCTTGTTAGTTTACCCTCGAGCACAATTTCTATAACAGACTATCAAATACATATATTATTTCTTCAACCGCACTACACGAATTTGGATTGCTTAACCTTACTCTATTTTTCCTTCTTATTTTGATATTCAAAAAGTCAAATCAAAAAATGGACATAGGTATTTCCTTTAAAACTCTTCTTTATATTCTTACGCACTGTGTTTTTACATGTTAAGGGTAGTCATACATAACATTGACCCCCCTCCCCAACCAATAGAAAGTCTATGGCCTGAAAACTACAGAAGCATCGAAATCTTCTAAGAGCAATTTGGCAGCATCGTTAATGGACTTAAAGAGCTTTCTATTAATGGAAACTCTTCAACAAAAACAACTGCTTTTAAGTTGCATTGTGCTACTACACAAACAACATTCGTTACATGTCTTGTCTTAATAGCAAAATATTCAGCTTACCTTGAACCAGTTGTGAATAGTGCACGAAATATATTCACAAAATCATAAATCTCGCAAAAGATCATCGCCTAATTCGAAATTCATTGCAGAAGAAATTGGTGTAGAACTTCAAAAGGCCAAGAACAGTGAACTGCAAGTTCTGCGCTCTACAAAGTTTTATTTGAGAGAAGAAGCTGAATTGTGGAATAATCTTTTGAAAAATAAAAAAATCTTCAAAAACTAGAAATTATGCGATGTCCTACAAGAAGCAGAAGTTTCTTTTTACCAAACAACAAAACTTGCACTTCATATTGCCCTGGTGTTACCTTGTACCACCAGTTTTATTGAAAGGACCTTAAGTACCTTAAGGAGAATCAAAACTTGGCTTCGTTCAACCATGTTCGGAAATCGATTAAATGGTAAATGATTAATCTAAGAACCATAAGTCAGGTGGGATATTTAATTAAGTGATGATTGAATGCTTGAATACATCAGGATTATGTTTGCTGAAGTATTGGAAAGATTCATTGAAGATCCACGCCACGCTAATTTAGATGGAACTTTATGTAACATAGACGTCTTATTATAAAAGTAAATTCAATAATGAAACTATTAAACTTAAAAATTATGATATTTCCTTTTTCGTGACCTTATTTATAACTTTTGAACTTCTCCTTAGTGGAGAAGTTCAAAATTTAAAAATTATGTTTTAACGAAACTGAAAGTTACTTTTTGAAATGATACGCTATCAGTACTGCTAAATGCAAGCATTTTGCAACAATATTTCGCAATCATCACTCAGCGCGGTGTTAGTTGTTAGTAGGTAGATAAATTATATCAGTCGTATTTATTAGATTTTTTTAGAACATGCTTAGACAGTTGTCCAGCTAGTCATTGGCTAAATATTTTAGCCATCTCCCTATTTATAAACGTATTCAATAAGTTGTCTAACTATCCAGGTTTGTTATCGAAATACGTCCTCATATCTTCTCTGACATATCTATGATATGTCAATCTGGAATGAACTAATGAATTTTAGTGAAATTTGTAAAACAGCTCTTTCAACTATTACAAACATTTTAAATTCAAGCATCCAAATAAAAAATAAAAATGCAAAATCAATAAAAAAGAAAAAGGTCTGAGAATTGGGATAACCATGATGAGTTAATCAAAATTATTTAAAAACATTTTCACCCAGGTTTTGAACTTTCTTTTATTAAGGCAACAACTAATTGAGGAAATTTTTTTTTGTTTTTAAAATCCAAATTGTCAACAGATAAAAACAAATGTCAATGAAATGTTACTGGGTACGTTCAACACACTTTACATTGATTTCGGATTGACGTTGTAGCCATTAAACGTTCCCGCTTTAGAATAGATTAAGAACACCAATTTCGGTGTCTAAGATGGACAGATGAAAATGTGTATATGTAAATAATATTTTGGAGTTAGATAGTGTGCTAAAGTTAACAGGGATTTAGAATGGGATTATAAATACGACTGTATAAGTCTAACACACTACAAGACAATTGGACATATTACATTAAGAAAAATAAAAATTTACAAAACATTAAGAAACAAGTACTTATACATATAAAATGAAGACAAGAAATGAAATGACAATAAGAATTTAAATTACATAACGCAAACATTAGCCGTATTTTATTATCGCCGATGATCCATATAGATCATCTCATGAAAATAAAACAATGTGGATCTTAGTGACAACTGTGTTGTATGCCCATCTCTTTTTTCCTTACGTTTATTTATTTTTCATTTAGTATTTTTCTTTACACTATATAATTCCTAACCATTTGCAAAGCTGAGAAGCAATAGCAAAAACTAAACTTTTGGTTCATGAAACGTGATCCCGGTAGAGAGCAGGATCTCGTGTTGTTGTTGTAATGAATGTATTTTGATGATCTATATGGATCATCTCTGATAAGAAAAAACGGCTTAGCTTAGCTGTATATAGCTAAGATAAAGAGAAGGTGTCCTGAGTGACTTCCCTGAGGAACTTCAGATTTGGCTATAAAGGGGTTGGAGAAAATGTTTCTGAATTTAACTTGGTAGGATCTATTTTGGAGATAGGATGGAATCCATGTGATGAGTCCAGGCGGAAACCCATAAACTTTTAGTTTATATAAAATAATTTCATGAGAAAGTTGATCAAAAGCCTTCGAGTAGTCCGCATAGATGCAGTCAAGTTCTTGTCCACGTTCTAATGCAGTAAAGCACTTTAAAAATGTTAGTAAATTTGTTACCGTAGATCGCTTTTTCATTAAACCATGTTGTTGTTTGCAAATAATACTTTTACAGACAAAAGTCAAACCATCACACACCAACTGCTCAAAAAGCTTAGGAATACAAGATAGCTTAGCAATGGGCCTGTAATTGCATACGTCAGATTTACTACCCTTTTTAAAAACTGGTAATATAAGACTTTGTCTATTGTGATTGTAATATTATTGAAGGTGGATTGAGGAGAATCTCGTATGTAGGAAAAGAAGTCTTCGTCTAAGGTAAGAGGAGAATCAATGAAAGATTGACTAAAGTTATTTGCAAAAGCATCACAAATTTCTGGGGTACTATTTAAGACATTTCTTTTTCAAATTAACAAATTCCCAAAAACTTTTTGGGGGTAGCTTAAGGGAAATTTGCAATAGTATTGAGATAGTCAGTATATATAAATATACACATTTCTATCCTCAGGGGACATACTTTTTATGAAAATCTTCCAAGCTCTGTTTCTTTTGTTATGGAGAATCTTAAGTTCTTTTGTATACCATCAGGGATGGGAAAACCTTGAGTATTTTTTGAGGAATTATGAAATTGATACAATTTTTCAATACTTGATAAAAGTATGAAATTGCAACGTCAATGTCATCTGAAACTGGTATATTTTCAATACCAGAATTTTTTAAATGCTCAGAAAGCTGCTGAAAATTGGTTTAACAAATGTAGCTCATGTTGAGATGAGGTTAACGAAGCTTCAAAGTAAGACTCGTCCTCTGATATAGTCCAGTTAATATCTATAAGGGAGATTAAAGTCACCTAAGAGAATAATAGTACTATCAAAACTAGCAATACCAATAACATGGTCCAGAGCAAGTGAGAGCTCAGCAAAGACAGAAACCGTGCTTTTAGGAGGATACAATCAATGAAACAAACTGTTTTCAATAAAACTGTATTAAACTAAACTAAACTGAATCCTTATATTTAAACTATTGAATACCTTTTTTAAAAATCGAAGGTCCCGGTTTTCAGTGCGAAATTAAAGTTGGACCCGAGTTAACTCATCAAATTTGATGAGTTAACTCAGGGTTAACTGAACAGACGCGTTTGATGTTTTATCCACCGAGATTGGTTAGTATTGGAAATATTCTAGAAAATGAAAAGTTCTCAATTCTAAAGAGAACAACTTATCTTCAAAAGGTTTGAACAAGAAATGAATAAATTTTATTAAATCGAACCAATATAAATAATCTGACACTATAGTGAATAACAGTCAAATATGAGATTCTTACAAACAAGTACGTTAGTAGGTTCTTTTGTATTTCCAACAGTCAGTCTTTCCACATGTATTCTCCACCGAAAAACTGCTTCCTCAGTTCAGTATTGGTTAATTTACTTCTAGAGTAAGCTAACTCTGGTTTAACTCACCACTGAAAAACTGGATCTAAAAGTCACATAGGGAACATCTTGAACTTATTTTTATAATTTTTTTTGATTTGTTCATACCGAAAATTGTTTTTTTTTGTAGGTTTTATAGCAACAAACAAAATGTATATAAAAAATTCACCTAAATTGTTTCGTGAATGAGTCTGCCCCCTGCTAAAAATTCCTGCGTACGCCCTTGAACAACAGTACCGTTGATGGAGGATTTTAATTTTATCTTTGGGTCCCCACTCCCCAGTCTGGAATGCATTATGAAAACAAAACATTTCGTATTTACTCCAGTAGGCGTTTTTCTTTGTTCATTCAGAAGAAAGCTCTGAACATACTCTGAACTGAACGTGTTCATTTGAGAACCAAGCTGTTAACAAATGACATTTGTCAATTTTAAGCTGCCAAACTCCACAAAGCAAAAAAGAAATAAAATTCAAGTCAAAAATTCAAGAACAAAATGGTCCATTTGAACACTGAAATAAGTTTTCATGCATTAAAAAATAAAATATTTCTATTTAATTTATTAATAAAACTTACCTTCTGCGCGGTTACCGACCGCTTCATCCACCTTTTTAATTTGTTTGGGCATTTGTTTTCTCTAAACAGGCTCTGATCATTCTCTGAACGAAAAAAGATACACAACTTTGAGGCTCTGAACGCACTGAGCAAAAAAAAACACAATTATTTTTTTTCGACAGTTCACTCTGTTCGGAACGAAAAAAGGAAAAACGCCTAATTTTGCCCGTAAATTCAAGAACTTCCCAATAATAAATCTCTAGCCTGTCAGAAATGTGAACAGGATTCTTCAGCAAAATTTCTCATTTTTGCTGTCAATTATACCAAGGGGAAAAAATTGGATTAGTTTGTTTATTCAAATATTTTTATGTCTCATTTTCCTGAATTGGTGATTTACATACATAATTTTAAATATGATGATTTGATTTCTTCAACAAGTTTTGTATTTTAAATTCGAATTATCAATAAAAACATTTTAATTTTTAAGTTTCAATCAGGTTAAAATTCTACTTTTAAGATTTTGAGCGCTTTTTGCCTTATTTAATTTTTCATTTTGTAAAGGAATCCAATATATTCACACACAAAGAAATGTGTGACTGCCGGGACTCACGGTTAAGATGTGTTAATATGAATTTTGTTATCGAACGCAGGTACCCAACATAAATAATGCAAGCATATGACACGTAAGGTATTACATAGAACGTGTGACACGTATAAGGTATTAAACAGAACGTGTGACACGTAGGTTATTACACTGAACATTTGAAACGTAACGTATAACACGTTAGGCCCAAGTTTTCAATCTACCCTACCGCAAGAATAGATATGTTTACACATCAAAAAAAAATTTTACGAAAAACTAATTTATTGCGCGTTCAAATTTTTAAGAAGCTGAATCACTGCACATACATAAGTCTTTCCTGTTTTATGGATGCATTTGGATGTTTTTTTATAGGTAGATTCCAGGAACTTTCCTATATAATATTCTGTGAAATGAAAAGTCACATACATAACAATTTCCAGAACTTTGTTTTGGAGTATTACTGGTTCAATAGCCAATAGTAATTGATACTATGGCCGGATATAAATTCAGTGAATGACCGAGAGTTTTATTATTAAGTTAATATGTTTTCATTCATTTGGACAGACAGTCAGACACCATAACTTAATACCTACGACGCAAACAAAAACTGATCCCTCAGCATTGTTGATTGCCAAAACCTTATTTGATTTTGAACTCCCTTTCAGAATCTGAACTCGTGAGAAAAAATGAGTATTATTTTTTTCACGTTAAAAAAACAAAAGTGTATCAACGAACAAAAACAAAAATGAAACAAAGGCAATTATGATATTTTCCAAGAACGCCAACTTGTCTCCCTCTTTATCAACATTTATAAAAGTCTATGAAAATACATACGTATTTACCTCCATAATATTTTTATCAAGTATGGCTTGTGGCTTGAACATGAGCACATATTCATTTATTAGTAACATTACAGTAGAGGTCATATAAATGGTAAATTAATCGATTAAAATGTTTGAAAATCTAAGGAAAATCTGAAGCCCCATAAATAAAAAAAAAACACATTCGAGAGCCAGGCCTAACCGCATCCTCAAGTGCTTCGATTATTCTGTGTTTTAAGAAAATGCTGTAGGTACTATCTTATTAATTGGTAAAATTTACCCCAATTTATCTATATTATTAAAACTATACCTAATCGTTTTAGATTGATTTTCACTCAATTTGTTTGAGATGTTGTCTGTGGGCCAATTGAAAGAGCATTGTACTGTACTGTCGTGCCACTATTTTTATGAATGAGTAGGATCGAAAGGCAGTACAGTACCGTCTCTATTTACCTTGTTTGTTTTTTATTTTAAAATTACATATGTATCTTATATTTTTGTATTACTCAATTAATCAAATAGTTTTAAGTCACATTTAAACTATAAAATACAAATAATGTAAGATTATAAATAATACAATTATCTTAAAATTAAAATTTTTGTTTTTACCGGTTGAAAAAAAATAAGTTTAAAAGCAAACTTTCTTTTTCGCGTTTTGTGTGGTATTATTTGTTTTTAAACGTTTATTAAGTTTCGAAAGCATAGGTAGGTAGGTAGGTAAAATGGCGTAACTAAGAACACCTGTCCCCGAAGAACCCAATTAGCGCTGTTATGCGCCGTTTTGATACCATAACTCGTTTGACCTGATTTTTTTGTTGATGTAGGGGTTCGTAGTGTTGGCCCTAAGCAACTCTGTATAGATGTACAGAGTTGCTCAGGGGACTAGGTTATGGTCTTTTCCCGCAGCCCTCAAAGAGCAATAAGCTCACAACTGTGTGCTAGGTAGTTCCGGAAGGGTTGAGATCCGACCATATAACCCTTCACCAGATCTACTCGTGGCTGAACCTGTTCCAAAGGTAATACCTATACTAGGTATATGTCAATGATCCTGGCCGTATCTGTTCTGTTTCGTTTTATCAAATCATTTGATCTGTTTTTGTCATAGTTAGGTCATATCTTCCCAGATATCTTGCAGTTTCAGTTCATTACCTTTGGGACCCATATGAGTGAGATTTTAGTACTATCACTAAAGCCTGCGAGCTCAACTCTGCATTGATTAACTAACTTTGACCGCTACTGAAAATTATGGTGTCATACTCATTATTTGTCACCGAATCATTTTTCCACTCGACTCTGATGGTGGGAAAAAGAACATTGAAACTTTTTTCGAAGTTAAGAGAGGCAAAAGAATTGTTTAATCAATTTGTAGTAGCTCGCGTGGCATAATGGGTAGGGCGTATGACTGGATCAAATCTAAAAAGCAGTGCGCGGGTGCCTGTTTGGTTGATTTGGACTTTGGAGAAGGTATAATGGTTAAAGGGTCTCTATCTTAAGCTGACCCGGCTTATTGACATAAGTAAACCACTGTTATATATGCCTTATGACATGCTCAATGGTAGAAATTTTATTGTCAAAAATGGCAATGTAACTTCTACCACAACATTTCACAGGGAGCGGTAAACTCGCCGATTCTATTCAGCATTTACACGAGCGATCTGATAGGTAGTCTAACTCAGTTAATTGCGAATTCCGATGATCTAATTACGTACAGAGCTCAAAAGTTGAGGTCATCAAAATTCTTTTGCAGAGTGATTTCGACAAGATTCAGCGACAGTGCGATGACTGGAAGTTAAAAATCAACTTTTAGAAATCAAAAAATATTTTCTTAAGGAATTCATTGAGTGGAGCCGCAAGGCATACGAGAAAGAACTGGTGCAAGCTAGTGATCGTGGGCCACATGGACATCCACTGGCGAGTAAAAGTGTAGTAAAGTACCTTGACATCTGGTTGAATCATTATTTGTATTTCGCGAGACATATACATATATATGTTAGTGCTGCTCTGGCCAGGGCCAGTGGAGCTTTTACCCTTGGGAAACGGTTGTTTTATAACAGCCGAATTGACAGCCAGGGTGCAACCTCTCGTTTGCCATGCGGAATCTCTCCCGACGCGTCATCACTCCCGCAATTACCCTTACCAAAAATGTTTGATTTGACAGCTCACTAATATTAAAGGATATAATAGCTATTTAGGGACGGTTTGACGACTGAATTATAATTTATGGATTGACAGGGAAATGGAATGATATGTTGAAAAGCTATGATACGGTAATTAAACTGAACAATAGTGTAAACAAACAATCTTTGATGTTTATCACACCTTCTTAATTATGGACCCAATGTGAACAGACGGCCTAAATATCACCAAACGACGAAGATGTAGAAAACATAAATGTTTTTACCTGACAAATAAAAACCTCATGTTATGGAACAAATTTGAAAGAAGGACCGATTCCGCAAGAAAGTCCAAGTCCAAGCAAGAGTGCGGACATAAAATGTTGGCATTCGCCAAGAGTGATGCCCAAATCTGTTGACATATAACGTGTACACAGATACCTAAAATTTATTCACGCATATTTTTAGCGTGAATAAAAGTGTACACGGAAAATAATTCACACTTGCGTGAATAAAAACCTCTATTTAAGAGTCTGGTTTCGAAAATAGAACATGCTTGTGTAATGCCTACGTGTGAAATATTTTACAATTTTCTAATTTGAAGAGCAAGTTCTTTTTGTTTGCGTAGAAATGTAATTATGTTTTCAAATCAACAAAAATCAACAATGCGTATTGGTACATAATACCAATCACAATAGAGCCTGGGCCTAGTGAATTACAACTCTCAACAAATGCTGTGTGCGAGTTGTTTCTTTGCAGGAATGGAAGGGTCCTACAATTTTCTGAAGAATCCGAACGGCCAAGGTGAGAGGCACTTACTTGAGATACTCTTGGAAGATTCGTCACTTCCTCGCAAGAGTCAGTAGCCGAGTTGTTTTTAGATGGACGAGGCTGGGAGTTGAACCCAGCCCTCTGGCATGACAGTCCTACGCACTTACCATCAACCCACTGGCTACTACACAATACCTATAGGTATAATTAATTGATATACAAACAAATTAAAGTAGCAAACAATTATTTTCAAGATTAAAAATCTACAATTTTAATATACATAAATATGTACATATTATTTTAATTAACCTGTGAACTTATTTATGCAGAAAGTTATGTTGTATTATTTCATCGGAGATGAAATTGCGTGCATTTTTAATTCCATAATCTTCTTTTTTATTTGATCGTGCAATCAACATGTTTTGAAAAAAATATTATTGACGCATTTCACGTGATTTATTTAATCTTCTGTTAGAAATGTGTGGTAATTAAATACAATAAATAGTAAATATTTCGCATGTTTTTTTTATGCGAGATAAGGTGTTTTGCATTTTTTGGTTATTTAAATTCACACACGTGATGCATTCTTATACTCAGATCCTAATACTCGAAAGGCAGTTAAGATTAACGCGCAATTTATAGCTATCACTGAAAACCATCATTAAAAGTTTTAATTGTTCATCAAAATAATTACTTAATCTACTTTCTAAACATCGCAAAATAAACAATACAAATTTTTTACATATATGAAAGTAGAAGGTCACGTTAATGATTGCACAAAACTGAAGCCACTTTCCCAATGCGACGAAAAAGCGCAACATGAGCGTGACGAGAAACGCTGTCATCTTTTTTCTAGTTATAAAATCGTTACCCAATTCACAATTCAGCGAGAGTTTTTATAACAAAAAACTCATTTTTGTAAAAAAAATAAAATATAAACAAAATAACATACAAAACAATAGATTTATCAATAACTTTATTTGTTAAATACATTTGAACATTTTTTTTTTGAAAAATCTGTAAATTACTTAGCAAAAATGAAAATCGTAGTCACGTCGCGTGTTTTTTCAATTTTTCGAATTCTCGGCGTGACGTTAAGACGAGAAACGCCATATTGTGTATATCCAGTGCCCACGTTCTGTAACTCTCGCATGGATAAATTCAGTCGAGAAACGATGAAAATTGAAACAAATCGTATGAGTTTTGTTAAATTTTTCATCGTTTCTCGACCAATTTTATCCATGCGAGAGTTACAGAACGTGCACTGGATTGAAATTCAGTAATATCTCGCAAACCAGACTTTACACAAGCTTTTGGTTAACAAATCCTGATAGGGCTTGAAAACACATGTCTTTTGATGTATACATCTCGGTAAGTTTCCAAACATTTAAAAAAAAAAATGTTGTTTATTTCACTTTTTTTAAAAAAGTAAGTGTGTCAATAGCCGGATATGTACTGTGATGATGGCCGTTTTCGAAAACGTCATCTGCGTCAAAAATGCGTTTGCAAAATGTTCTTAAACGCAAACTGCAAAAGTCTTCTGTTCGAAAACGCAAATACAAATTCTTCTGCATTAGCATTGTGTTCGATAATGCAGTTTGCTAAAGTCACGTGTTCGAAAACATCATCTGCATTGCAGCTGTGCAATAAAAAAAAAATGGAGGTGGCATATTTCACGATCAATTGCCGGTCAAATTGACTTTGATTTGACGTTTTCGAAAACGGCCGATATAAGACATCTTTCTTTTCTTTTGATAACGTAAGGCGTTTTTTCACCAATATGTAAAAATTCAAAAAGATCACCTCACAATATATTAAGGCCTGCCGCCCACTAGGCAACTTTTAGTTGCTCCCATATAAGCCAATGCAATTGAATCGGGAGCAACTAAAAGTTGCTGGGGTGAGCAACTAAAAGTTGCCTAGTGGGTGGCAGGGATAAGATGTCAAATTTTCAAAAGTCCTTCAAAACTGTTAAAGTAAACCTACCAAACTGACTGAACTAGACGTGAATTCCTCAACGAACAAAAATCTCGTATTTTGACAACAATATTTCAATCTACCGTTCACACATCTAAATCTAGATTTGTTTGTTAGATATTGTTTTAAAGATTTCAAAAAAAGTTACTGTCGCGCAAATTTCCTTATTGCCTGTTTAAATGTCGACAAAAAAGAATGAAACTCGGCGATCTGAATAAACTAAATAAAGAACACTCTTCTTCCTCTTCCTACAACTAAGCAGTGCTTAACTGTTATTCTAAACAAAGAATGTGTTCGCGATTTGGTATTTAACGGTCTAAAATAGGACATACTCTATAAATAGGGCCAAAATAAATTCGATTTCATCAAGTAATCCCCTTAGTAAGTTTTATTTTCCTGACGATAGTTTCTGGATGCAGTTTTATATTAAGCGTATACGTGCCCTCAAAAATAGTACTCCTAATGTCATTTATACAACCCTTTCATCAAAAAAATTCATATTGCTGCACAACTTTCCTACTAGGCTTTACAAAAAAATCAATTATTATCAATCAATCAATTATATTAGTTTTATTATCAATCAAATATGTATTAAATTCGTACTAACTTTCAAACATTAACTCCAATATCATTGATTTATTATTTATTGACCCTGACATTTTTGGAATTCGTCTTTATGTATATTTTTTCTTGTAAAAAATTCCCTTGGCTGAACAGATAGACTTCTAAGAATTCACATTTATTGACTAACACTTTATCGACTGCATGGTGTAATTCGAAATCAAAAGTTAAAGCGAATGCATCTTTTCAAGGTTCGAGGTGACTTTGGAATCTCCATTATTGTTGATACCAGAGTCCACATACACAAATTCCGAGACAGCTTAAAGGGCTATGACCAGTGATATTGCCTTAATATTTTTTCAGATGATGCAATAATTTTGCAGTCTTTACCTGCGGTGCTAAAAAGACAAGAAGTTATAGATTCGGCGTGAAAATAATTTTAACAAAACAATATATTCAGCCCTATTCTGCTAAACGATTCGATCGAATCTTTCGATTCACGTGAATGTTTTATTCAATTTTCTTCAAATCATTTATTTAAAACTTATGTCTTTCGAATGCAAATCTTAACCAGTTCTTTATTTTTGAAATTCTAAAGAGAATTTCATTGCATTCATTTTATTTTTATCGCAATTAATAGGCATTATGGAACAATCATTTCCTTCCCGCTGATAGCAGAATGCCAATGTTCACGCGAACGTTTAGCAGAATAGGGCTGATTATGTACATATGTACATATATAATATGAGAGGGCGAACAAAAAGTAGAGAGAAATTAAAATGCTCAATTATGTGTTTCGAATTCAATGACAACTATATACCTACAATACTTACATACACTTCTTAAACCATTTTTTTTATTTCGTTTTTCATGTAGGTATTCATAGAAAGTAAACAAAATATAACCGCAATTTTAAGGGTTTTTCGATTGGTAGATAGCGCGGGTAGATTTTGGCTGCCATGTTGTTTTGGTGACATCTGTCAAATTTTTTGTTTATTATTCAGTTACTGATACCAAATTACCATGGTAACTTACGAATAAAGAACACGCCCAAATGATAAAACTTTAATAACAAAATCCTTTGGGAAAACGATACGTGATGCGTTGTGCCCATTTTACGGTTTACATGCATGTCCTTCCAAGTCGATTTTCAAAAGTTTGGTGGCCAAATGTGAATCTACCGATTCAGTGAACAATCAACTTCCTTGCGTCTTCGAAAACGATGATGTGATTGCCATCAACATCAACGGATAGCGCTACCGATCGATGATTTTTGCTTTCGTCACTTATTCACGACTAATTAACGGGAAATTGTTGAGCAGTAAAGAAAAAGTTGTTCCCATTTTTGATAGGGTGCTTTGCTAAGTCGATATCAACTTAAGGAAGCAGCAAACAAAACATAGAAAACCTGGAACAACAAATTCGAAACTATCAAAACGAATTCAACTAATTTTTTTCTTTTTCTCACTTAAAAAGTATATTAACAAATTCATAAATAAGTTATTGCACACAAATAATGAGAATATTTAGTGACATATTTAATTAGTAGATAATTGAGGTGCTACCACTTAAGGTATTCATTGAGTGTGAGGTCCGTAGGCCTGTGTGCGTCCATGCGTCTCTACGTCCACTATACATCAAGCTAGAGCCTTTCAGCGTTATGCCATTTTCATACCATATTATAAATGAACACAAATGTGTTGTATTACAACAAAAAATAAAAATAAATCACTTGCTCTATTCGTGTGTTGTTTATAAATAATGGTTTCTGTCAATTTTTACGCCATTTTAAGCAACTTTCTTTAAACTGGGACATAGGTTCTGCCCCTAGAACTGGGAAATAAGTTCTGGCCTTGGGTCTGGAACTAGGACCTAGGTTCTGGGACAAAGCTTCTGGAGGTGGATCTGGAACCGGTACAAAAGTTCTGGAGGTGACCTGGAACTAAATAATAAATTCGTAATAAATTACTGGCCTGGAACTTGTACTAAGGATTTTTTTTTTTTTTTTTAAATAAAAAAAAATTTTTTTTTCAAAAATCTAATTTTTTTTGTCAAAAAAAAAAGTTTAGGAAAAAAGATGTTTTTTTTCAAAAAAAAAAGTTGAAATAAATTAATTTTTTTTAAAATATTTTTTTCAAAAAAAAAATCCATCTGTGCAGGTTCAGAACCACCTTTGTCCAGGTCCAGAAAAAGATTATATTCGAAATCACCAAAATTCTCCCAATTCTATTATTTTATTCGAAATCACTATCAAAATTCTTCCAATCGTATTTTTTTAAAAAGTATTGAAAATCCCACAGCGTACTTTCTTGCGGTATTTTGTTGTATATATTTGTAATCTGCAGGATTTCGTAACGATCCCGTCAACAACTTATCAAGATATTTCTCTAAGCTTCTTTGCTTAAAGTTTGCGCATCAGTGTATATAACTTTGCAAAAAATGAACAGTTGGCTTCTAAAGTGATGCTAAATGTTTGCATTTGTGAATGTTTGACTTTAAGGATCGAGCCATAGATTGGCCACATGAAGATAAGAATGTTTCGTACGTTTCACCCTCCATTTGTTTACATTGTTGTATTTGTAATTTCTTCCCGCGTCGATGAATAGGTGTGAATTGCAACAACAATTTAACCAGGTGTCTGAAGATCCCTACTGTCTATGTGTGAGGTTTTTATACACACATTCTCATTTTTTATCTGATATCTGACAGTACAAGCTTGTGGGCAAATTAAAATGGCTGCCTGGGATTCTCATCTTCATGTGGCTAATCTGTGGATCGAGCATCATTATTGCAGTGATGCGTTTATGAATATACACTAAATCTCTCATAACATTTGTTTCTCGACATCGGTTGCCTGAATGATGACAAGTCATACAATCTTTTTTTTCTAGAAGTCTAAGCTACAAATTTAGCCTCTAACATTTTTGTATGTAAAAGTAACCGTAAAGCAGATATTCATAAAAAACTGTGTTGGTGGCATTTGATCCCCCGTAGAACTGTTTGTTCTTATATCGATAGGGAATTTTTGCAGTCTCTTAAGAACACCAACAGGATGCAATGCTCCAAAATTCAGCTTCCGACCAATATTTCCAGAATTTTGTTTAAATTATGTAGATATTTCGACTGCACTAAAGAGACCAAGACCTAAAATATCTGTTAAGTTGCGCATAAATTCGTTTCATTTGCCTCACTTAATAGCTTTGTTATTTCCGTGTAGGTAAGGTATATCCACATTAAATAAACTGGCCTTTTGTGTACGCAAATTATTCACACATAAACAAAACATCACATTGCGGGACACCTAGTTACCTACTAACTAATCCAGATCATGGTCAATTGCGAAAGTTATTTCATTATGTCAGAGACACCGAGTCAATGTCCGAAAATAAAGATTCCATTCCATACCTTCACACGCTGATGCTATTTCACTTGCTTACCCGAAAAAAAATTCAAAACTTCAATGAATATTAATCTGACCAGCAAAGGATGGTATGGGGTTTGTTTTGTATAGGAACTTCCATAACATTGTTTATTGATTGCTATTTTTCGAATTTCGGTCAATCTACCTTCTTTGTACCTACGTGCTTATTAACATGCACCAGGTATTTTATAATTGAAATCTTCCAACACTCGCATCGATATAAACCACTTGCTTTTCAAGGACATTGTATAATTCGTAGATATAGTATTTTTCTTTTCTGATTAAGTAGGTATACCTATACGACATGTTTAAATGAAGACATCCGAAATTTTTGTTGGTAAATATTTGCGCACAACAATTTCTAGACTGTTCACTGTTACAGTTACGCAATTGCTTGGAGTTTTTGTTTACGTTTTTTGCCGAAATGATGTAAACAAGAAAGAGCGAACAATGTGAGATATTGCATTTATTGAGTCAAATTTCCTTGACCATTTTTATGAAGTGATTAATAGATTTAAAACTGAATTGCAAACATTACCGATAAAGTTGTTTACCTACCTATAGGTATAGAGGGCATATTTATTTCTAGTTCAAGACCTTACATACTTCGCGTCTCTTTCGAATATTAAGCTTGAAAGAAGCTTCGGAAAAGTTAGGCCAGGGAAATTAGACAAAAAAGGGCCAAACTTCGAAAAAATTCCCACAAAGTTGAATTTTAGTAGATACCTTTATTTTTATGTGTTAGGCATTTTCCAGAAATTAGGTAGGTACCCACCCTAAATTTTGACAAGTGATGAAGTTTTTAAAGCCGGGAAATACAGTTTAATGTTAATATTTTGAGCATTCTCGGTTATTTATGTGATGATAACCACACAACAAAATCATTTTGAAAATTATTTTCGTCGAAGCAATACATTTTGGGTAAAGCTTCGGCAAAGCTCAAAATATTCGTTTTTGTGTTTTAATGTTCCTACAATTTTCGACACCACCACTGGGGAAAATAACTGATTTCCAATGCCGCGTTGGGCGTCGCTTTGACAGATTTTTGTGTCAACGTGAAAGTTCAGACAAAGCAATTTAAGTACAGTGTTTACAATGACGCATTGGCCGTTAATGTTACGATTTGTCATCTATTAACAGTTCAGGTACACAAACCAACGTAACATAAGCGACCTCAACGAGAGAGCACATTGAGAGAGCAAATAATTTTCCCTCCATTGGATAACTTGCGAATTTTTGCTACACAAATTTCTGTGTACACTGTACTGTACATGTAGGTACCAGAAGAGTTAATACTGTCAAAACAACCAACAAATTAACTAGGTACATAAAAAAATAGGTACCTGAATTGAATTGAATTTGTTTTCAAGAGGTAAGAAAATAATTTGTTCTACAAATGTTTTAAAAGAAACTTGTACTTAGTTATTGAATAAAAATTGTTTTACAGGATGTTTGAAGAGAAGTTGAATATTTTAGTGAAGGAGCACGGGTATTTGTATAGGTAATACTAAGCTAAATGCATATAATGTACTAAGCAGTAGGTAAACCTGAGCTGGTTAAGCAACTATTAGTACTACTGTAGTACATAGATTATTGTTGTTAATTTTAAATTTGAAAACCTTCACAACATATTTGCACTTGATTTGTAGAATGAAGCTTCAATTGTTTTTAATCAGGTGATTCTTTTAAAGTCATCTGTCATGTCGACGCGTCCGTAAAGTGCCTTGCAGATGAACGGCGACCTGCGAATGTAAACAAATCTTTTAAATCAATTAGGTACTAGAGCAAAGACAAACATTTTTTTGTTTTTACTTTTCGAAAACTAAATATGTAATTAATCCAATGAACAAATTTTAACACTTAACACTACTTAAATTAGTTTAAACTGGAAAATTTTTCATTTTAATGTTTTCTACGCGATCAAAATCCTATCTTCTCCGAACTGTCAAAAGAAAATTCACAATCCACAACATCTGGACGAATTCCACAAACTGGCGAATACAAAATTCGCTCGAGTTTAACCTCAAACACTCATTTTACTTCTTTATGTTATCAGCGACTACTCATATGATATGTGAATGAAATGTCAAAATTCGGACCAATTGTAATTATCAGTTCGCAGGTAGTGTCTCATGACGAAGTTTTCAAACAGAAACTAGGTAGGTAGTGCTAAGTTGACACTCTCAGTCCAGGCATTAGGAAAGGAAATTAGAAAATCTGAAGATGGAATTAATTGTAGCTTTTTTGTTGTAAATTAGTTGTGGGGAAAAGAAATTCTAAAATTTTTTTTGACGAAGTTTTCAAAAAAAACTAGGTAGGTAGTGCTAAGTTGACGCATGAAATTTTTGGCAAAATCAAGATTTTTTTTAATTTCAAAAATGTGCTGTATTGTGCAGAATTTTTCGTTCTAAGAATCGAAAAGAAAAAAAATCGCATATTTGCAACTTTTATGGGCAATACGAAATTTAGCGAAGCCATTTTGGATTTTCAAAAAAAAAAAATGGGGTGTAATGGGCTCAACTTGTGCTGTTTGTGAATATATTTTAACAAATTCAAAACTTTGCAAATTTTACGGAGGAAATTTTTTGTAAAATTACGATTTTCTAAAAAATCAAAGTTGTGCTATTTGGTGCTTAGTTTGTACTGTACAAAACCAAACAGATAAAAACTAGCATATTTGCAACTTTTACGACAAAAAATTGATTTGGCGAAGCATGAAGTTAACACCGCCATTTTCAAAAAAAAAAATCCTGTAATGTGCTCGACTTGTGCTACCTTGTGCCGCAAATAGTTTTGCAAAATTCGCAAATTTGCAAAATTTACGGATGAAATTTTTTGGAAAATCAAGATTTTTTTAAATTCAAAGTTGTGCTGTATTGTACACAATTTTTCGTTTTAAGAATCGAAAAGATAAAAAAATATTAGCATATTTGCAACATTTATGGCTGATACTAAATTTTGCGAAGCCCCATAGCGTGAAGTTAGCATCGCCATTTTGGATTTTCAAAAAAAAAAGATGTGCTGTAATGTGCTCAACTTGCTCACGCTCATGATTATTAAAACTTATTTAACTCACATGAGAGTCACGTTCGCGGCAGCCTCTCCATCGTATACAACCAAACGAAATAATGTATTGACGGGTCAGGACGATCATCACGTCTCGCGTCTATTGTGTCCAGCCAGCAAATTTGCAACTTCCGAGCAACTTTTGAGAATTTAAAGCTGGCCATAAACGATCGAGCCAAATTGCATCGTGTGATGCAAACCTAAGCAACTTGCTCGTCAACAAGCTTACCTTTTTGGTAGCCAGTTGAGCGTTCTGTAAGCTATTCGCAAACCAACAGCGGCGGAATGCCAACTAAAAGTTGCCTGGTGGGCGGCAGGCCTTTGAAAATTTAACTTTTCTATTTGTAGTCCATTGAAATGTTACATTGATTTTGCATTTTAGACAGATCAAATTGAGATAGGTGTAGCACGTTTTTATAGAAAACTAAATACAAAAAACACAAACATACATATATTAAAAAGTTGCTCGGAAGTTGCCTAGTGGGCGAGGGCAAGCAACTTTAGTTGCTCGGAGTAGCCGGAAACACCCAGCAATTAAAAGTTGCCGGCAACTAAGTTACCTAGTGGGCGTCAGGCCTTAAAGTGAATAGAATGACTGGTTTTAAACGATGCAATTTCTTCTTGCGATTTTTACATGCCGCCTCCACTGGGCATGAACGATGCTCGGATTATGAACATGTCGAGAAAAAAACCAATGGAGGCACAAAAATCGATGTCATATGGTGACATTATCCATACAAGTCAGATTTTGGATTGGATTGAAGTTGTGATGTTGGACATCGTTGATGCCCCAGTGAAGGCGGCATGTTATACTAGGGGTATTCATGCAATGAGATATATTTACTAACTTCGTATTTGCGTAAATGTATGCTTCACTTTGCATGAACGCACCTATAAAGCAATCTGTGTATATCCTTATTACGTTGCTCGCGTATATAATTTTCCATACAAATTTTGACATTTGATTTACGAGGTGATAAACTTATGCAGTTTACGAGGTTTACTAGGCAAATACGACATTGCATGAATACCCCTACTATGTTTCCACCGACCACTAAACCGAGATTTGATAAGATTTGCCATAATCTTCTTCAAATCTCGAAGATTTACCATACAAATTTATTTCGAAAATCTAGAAGATTTCAAATAAATCTTGTTAAATCTTCATAGGGCAAATAGTTTAACGAACCAATTTCGCACTGAACGCATTCATTGGAAAATCCAACCCTTCTTGCTTCTTTTGCGAAACATGAAACTTTCTGTCGCACTTCAACTTCATACGAAAAAATGAAACAACATTTGCATTTTGAGAGGTACTGTCAAAGTTAATCTATTTTTTAATCTTTTTGTGTGGTGGAAACACAAAATAGATTTATTTAATCTAAATCGATATAAACCTTCGGTGGAAACATAGTATTAAGCATGCAGGCAAGGGACGTACATATGTGGTGCCCAGGGTAGACGAAATTGCTGAGGTTAAGGTTGATTCTCGATTTTCCATCCCAATCTTAATGAAGGAGGTGGATATTACCTTAGGCCAGGCCCGCACATGCAACTAAACAGTTTGGTTTCGACTTTGAGCACTAGGGATTATATGAGAGTCCGCAACCAAACTGTTTAGTTGCATGTGCGCGCCTGGCCTTAAAGTCACGGCCGACGTTCTGGGTCCACTATAGAACTCTTAGTTTGACAGGTGTCAAAATATGCCAGCATTTTTGGTGTGGCGGATTGAAAAAACGGAGTACGCCAATCGATTTAGGAGGTGGATATTACCTCAGTATCTCGTCTAACGTGCTGGGTCCACTAGAACACTTAGTTTGACAGGCGTCAAAATATGCCAACATTTTTTTGTATGGCGGATCGAAAAACGGAGTACGCCAATCGATTAAAGGTAGAATAGGCGAGAGCTGTCGGAAGCTTATGTCAAAACCGACCGAAAAGTAGCTTTCCGAAACGTTAATTTCACAAGTAACCCATAATGCACTTAAATGGTTGAAAGAGAAAACAAATTAAATAATTGTTTGTTCAATGTCAATTTTCATAGCAGAAAGGCTTTTAATTATTTACTTTGCGAAACCGCTAAATTCGATGTGATATAAATTAATTAAAAGAAAACTAAAAATTTTACTTCACTAATTCATAAATCAGCACCAAACGCCAAATTCTTTTTAGTTTGCTTGCACCATTTTGATTTTTGCATCCTTGCACTTACGAATGAGCGGTCAATGAGCGCTCTTCACGTCCGTAGGCCAAAGTTAACGAAAACTAGACGAACAGTACCAAATCGCAATTATGGGCACAAGATATGAATTCTGTGTATTCGCTCGGTTTCGTACGACCACTTGCGTGGCCTTCCGACTATTCTAAGGAGGTGGAATTTACCTAAGTGTCACGGCCGACGTTCTGGTTTCGCACATTGAAACAAATTAAACTCATGAGTCCGATTTTTATGTTTTCTCCGTGCCTCACGAGATCCTTCACCCCACACTTCTCTTGCTTACAAACGGCCATGATACCGGACTCAATCTTCCCAATCTAAACAGCGTCCAACATCCACTAAAAGTCGCAGCATTTAAAAGTATTTGCAATTAGAAGGAAACTAAAAGAGAAACGGAGATTAAAAATCGCTCTCAGGTAAAAGCACTCAAAGCTATCCAGACCGCTTTGGATGCAACTTCGAACGCGACCATTGAAAAGTTGAACGCTGCTTTCCACATGCCTGATTAGGCTTTTCCAGAAACTGTCTTTGTCTTTTCTCTTTCTAATTTTGACATAAAAATATGTAGGGAAAACAAACAATCGACCAATCACAATCAAATGTTTTTGTTTTCCCTACATATTTTTCTGCCAAACTATTGATTTTTTTTTTACTTGTTTGGCACTGAAGTCTGGCGGATGTTCCAAATCTGCCGTCAACCAAAAATACTCCATCTAAAGATGCAGGTCCTACGTATGTTCCACCAATCAAAACCAATTACTTTAGATTGGGAAGTGCGCCCAGGCGTCAGTTGAAACACGCAAACAAAAAAAGCAAAGCTTGCTCTTTGATTGCTTTAGTGGAATGTGAACATCGTAATGCTTGTTTTTTTCTCACAAAAACGTTTCAAACTATTGAATAAAATGACTAAAATTTAAGAGACCAATAATATTAAAAACTTATATTTTTATTGAAAAAAACAGAGAGTAATAAAAATCACTGAAAAGACCATTCGCTGATGTATGTTTGTATTTGTTTGTTTAACCTCTGACTAGGATTCTATAACTGTAAAAACAAGAAGGAGAAAAGACAAAGATAGTTTCCCGAAAAGCCCAATTGTAGTATTTGACTATTCATATCGTATCAATGAATAGTCAAGTGAAGTTGAGTAACAATCGAAACGAGTGTAACAAGGAGGTAGAATTATAAAAAAAACACAACCTTATGCAATCTTACACATCAGCTGATTTTTCAGCTTAGAGGCAAAGCTAAATGGCAACAAAGAACTGGTGTCATTAAACATGTCATATGTTAGAATATATTTAAGTTTAGAAATAAAATAAAACTCAAACTATCAAGAAATGTTTCATAACAAAAATTTATTTAACGAAAACAAATTAATTAATTAATATTATTATAATGAATTCAGACCAACTTAGGCAAATCATTTTGATCTATTTTACTTACATATTTCGTGAAAATTGTGTACAATACAGAACAAATTTGAAAAAAATGTTGATTTTGCAAAAAATTTCATCCGTAATTTTTTCAAATTTGAGAATTTTGGAAAAATTATTTACGGCACAAGGCAGCACAAGTTGAGCACATTACAGCACATCTTTTTTTTGAAAATCCAAAATGGCGATGCTAACTTCACGCTATGGGGCTTCGCTAAATTTCGTATTGCCCATAAAAGTTGCAAATATGCGATTTTTTATCTTTTCGATTCTTAGAACGAAAAATTCTGCACAATACAGCACATTTTGGAAATTTAAAAAAATCTTCATTTTGCCAAAAATTTCATGCGTCAACTTAGCACTACGTACCTAGTTTTTGATTGAAAACTTCGTCAAAAAAATTTTTTAAATTTTTTCCTTTCGACAACTAATTTACAACAAAAAGCTACAATTAATGCCTTTACATTTTTTAATTTCCTTTTCTAATGCCTGGAGTGAGAGTGTCAACTTAGCACTACCTACCTAGTTTTTGTTTGAAAACTTCGTCAAAAAAATTGTTAGAATTTTTTTCTCTCAACAACTAATTTACACCAAGAAACTACAATTAACTGTGTACTTAGTTTATTTAATTTCTAAAAGTGTAGTGCTAACTTGACACACGTTTAAATTTTAGGTACCCGCAAGCTATCAAAGTCAACAAAATTAACGAAATAACCAAAAATCATTGAGAATTAGACCTAAAAACTTAAAAGAAAAGCGTGATATAAAAGCTACCCAATTACGCACGTCTAGGGAAATACATACATATAAATGCTCTAGACCAAATTTGAAGCCCTACATCGAAGTACAGACCTACAGGTTATGTCAATTATGTACCTTCCTATACTATTTATGTAAGGTTTATTATGTATATTCTTTAAAATATACCGCCCAAAAGTATGCAACACTTACAAAGGGTTATTGAGGTTTCGCTCCTAAATAAATGAACTTATAATACGCTTTATACTCTTAGGCATTTCGATATCAATGTTCATTAGGGTGTTCGCTTTTTCCAAAATAATTAATATAATAATTAACAAATTTTGTTCGTATTTTATGTTCATCATCTATAGTAAATAGTGAAATATTTATAAGGACAGGGTGATAACTGAATCCCATAAAATACCACATAAAGTTAGGGCATTTATAGATTGGGTTTAGACCAGAATAAAAAATGGAATGTGAGATCTATTTCCCCCGTTTGCCCGAAAGCGACAGCTTTCATAAGAACAAAATGTTGTTTCTCAATATTCTAAAGTTTATATGAATCCATTTCGATTTTAGCATTCGATTAAAAATTTAAAAAAACATTAAATACAAGGAACAAAATAAGCACTTAATTGGGTAAAATTTAAAAAGAAAAACTTTGAATTTGAAAGCGATTTTGTTTGAGATTAGCAAAAAGAAAAAAAAACTCTGAGTCTTAGGGATTTTATCGCCCTCTATCTTTTGGAGCATTTACTACGGAGAGTCGTATTAAGGGCCGGATATTATCATTCGCAAATCGAACGTTCGCTTGGAGCCGAAAGGTTTGGCGAATGTACTGTAATTCCGTATAATGGTAAACGAATTAATTATTCGCCAAAAATTCATCTCAATTTGCGATAAATGTTAAAATGAAACAAAATATATATAATTTGAGGTGCGGAATTTATGACATTTTTTCTTTATTTTAAGCATTTTCAATAAATATTAAGTAGCACAACAACTTATTTGCGATAAATAGTTCACTAATTGGCTAGTTCAATAGTTTGTAACAGATATCACTATCGTGCGGAGGGAGTACGCTATGTCAGCTTGTTTTGTTTGATGTATTCGTGTGATATTTAAAATGTTTTTGTTTATTGGTTCATTATATTTTTAATGGCTCTTCCTGTTTTAATTGGAGTATAGATGTTAATAAACGATGCTAGGGACATAATGAAACCTTAAAACTTACAAGCTGGGAAGGAGTACGCTATGTCAGCTTGTTTTGTTTGATGTATTCGTGTGATATTTAAAATGTTTTTGTTTATTGGTTCATTATATTTTTAATGGCTCTTCCTGTTTTAATTGGAGTGGAGATATTTATAAACGATGCTAGGGACATAATGAAACCTTAAAACTTACAAGCTGAATGTACCAATTCTTCTAATTTACTATACCTAAAAATATTTTATAAATATAAAATATTAAAAATTTGTAAGCAACTTGAAATACAAAAGCAATTTCGTTCAATCCAGTAGTGCATTTAATTTGGAGCGTCACGTCGTCGTTCAAATATCCGCACGGCTTTTCTTGGTGGCACATATTCAAAAGGCCCAAATTTCAATGACTGTCGCATAAATCTGGCTAGATTTTCTGGGTGGCGTTTGTTATGCTGACTTTGAGGAGATCAATTGATTCCGGTTTATTTGAAAAGTACAGAGATTTAAGAAAGCGCCCAAAGCAAGAAGTTTAAAGTCGTTAAATTGCACGATCTTGGTGGCCAGTTCACGTCGCTGCCGCCCGAGATAACCATGCCCTCATATCGCTCGTACAGAATAGCCATCATAGAATGGGCTGGGTAGAAAATCCGACAGTTTAGCTTGTCCACACATCCATTCATTCAAAATTGGGGCTTGTCACTAAGGGTGATGTCCTCATGGTGAGAATAAAATTTGATAATTTCTACACGTTTCCCAACGCTATATCCTTCGTGCCTGATTACATGGGTCGTTTTACTGAACTTCTGATTGTCCAGGTCTCATATAAAGTTAGATGACTTTTAGTTACGTTTCATCTGAATTTTCAGACAAAAATTCTCATCTGAAAATTCAGAATAAAATGATTGTGGTGGAGGAAATGTGGAAGTACTATATATATTTAGAAGTTGAACTTTATGATTTTCGCTCTGGTTAGTGGTTGATTTGTGATGATTCATTTTCATCACGAACAAATTAATACTTTTTGTATATAAAAGAACTCATTCTTTACTAATAAGTGAGTTTTCAAATTAAAAGATTGACTATTCTTAGAAAAATGTTTCCCAGAATTCTCCATCGCAATATTGTGGAATTATTTTTTCATTGAACTTTGCAAAGTCTTGCTGCATTTTGTTGCTGATTCAGTTACATATATTATCATCACCGGAACTACTGACGCTTAATTTTTAGTTTAAGAATATAATTAAAGTTCTATTTTCTTTCGTTTGAATGTAAATCCTTTAGGTAAATGCTAGCATTTGTCACAACAACTTTCAACTGATAATTCAGATTTTTTGGGCTTTTAACAACATAAATTCAGATCTGAGTTTTTAGATTTTCTAATGGGCTACTGAATTTCACTTTACACTCTTAATTACTAAATAATATACACCGTTAAAAAATATTCCTACGATTAATTATTAAAAATAAAACGTTCTTTTAATTAGATTTTTGTTTTGCTTTGGTTAGATAACTATTAATATAAAAATTAATAAATAAAATCAGAAAAACTACGCTTTGAATAAGTGCGAAATACAGAAATTTAAATGGATATCCGCACAACTCGCCGTTGAGCAAGGGATATGAGAAATATCCCGTTAAGTACACAAACTGTAATATTTGCAGCAACGTAATATATTTTTTCCACCAAATATTGTTCTTCATATCCGGTCTCAGATTCGATAGAAAGTAGTAGAAGTACATAACTGTATGAACAATACAGTTAACGTATGCCATGGTAGTCATGTGGCCATTCGGCAGGTATTGAAAGTTTAAAGGAGCTAATAAAGCCATAAGCAAGTGATGATAAAAATGAAGAAACGACACCTGTTTGTAACGTTTCCTCAGTACAAAGAAAACTGTGTCCAGAAGATCAAGAATTTTTAAGACGCAGTATGTGTAGGCTAACAAGATTAATTCTTCAATTTCGGTATTGGTTACATCAAGAGAAAAACATCGTCCAGTCCATTTAGAATAGAAAATAGCATATTGAGTACCCTGTTAATGAATAACAAATTATTTGTATACAAATTTTGTTTTGTTTTTAATTTGGTTTAAAAATATTTACCTTCATTGCCAAACAGGCGTTGATGCATATTTGAACGATGTTGTAAGTTCTTATAAGAATTTTTAATTCATAAGGTTTCCTATTTTTCATCAGTCTGGGACCCAATATTTTAACAAAAAAAGCATAAAATGCTATAACTAAGGAGGTTTGCTTGAGAGATCCAATAATAAACCATTCCGATGTTCTTGGATCTGTAACAGAAACGAAATGATAATTTAATGTTTTTTTTCAGTAATTCACTTGAACTTGTATTAAATATAACAAACGTTGGAGATTTAGTGCTATCGGACAAGTTTTGGATTCGTAAACAAAAATTGTAATCGAGATTTTGACCAAACATGACATTACTAAGATATTGGGAAGACGAAAATAGTGGGTCTGGCAATTCTATTTGTGAGTCTGCCTGTCTGTTTGGCCACAGCCTAAACGGAATGGCCTTTTTTCTTTAAATATGGAGCCTGATTACACGATTCCATTTTTCAGTTGTTTCGTCTTTCATACTTCATTCCTACACCTCTCACCCAATCATTCAAAATGGCGAAAGACGAAACAACCGAAAAAAGGAAACGAGTAATCAGCCTCACAGCGTGTTTTGGACTTTCCCTGAACACATTAGTTTCTTTTGGAAATTGAGGTGGTTCACCTCCGATTCCAGTTAATCTGAATCTAAAATCAAAGTTAAGAGTGGTGTTAGAATGAGTCACCTAGATAAAAAGTGAAGACGTGAAATGATAACTGGACCAGAGGCCTGGTCAAACAGATCGCGGTCTGCCGGTGCGAGCAAAAATTCTGCCCGTCGAATTCTTTGTATTGTGCAGAATCATACCGCGTCGTTCAAACTGATAGCGGGTTGTTAAAACGGTCCAGGAGAGAACGCAACGAGAAATTTCAAGTTGTAGATTTTTAAAAAGAACGCCGCAGACGCAATTAAAAGGTGTGCGGCAGAAAATTAATGGAATTATAAAGACATTAGATGAGGTAGGGTGACCATTAATCAAACAAATGTACTTTTTTCATTTCTTATGTGCATTTTAGGTGCAGAGCATCCATTGTGTTCCTGAAGAAATTGTGGGAAAAACTAGAACGAGGCTTTAAATCATATTTTCTGACGAATCACATTTTCATCTCGGCGACTACGTTAACAAACAATATTGCCGCTCGGAAAACGCGCAAGTTATTGTCGAGAAGCCAATGCATCCACAGAGAGTGACAGTTTGTTGCGGATTGTGGAGTCGTGGTGTCATTGGACCATTTTTCTCCGAAAATGAGGCTGGGAACAATGTTTCGGTCAACGGTGGGCGGTACAGAGCCATGTTAACCGACTTTTTTTTTTACTGAAATTGAAGACATGGATTTGGACGACCTCTGGTTCATGCAGGATGGCGTGCCATGCCACACAGCCCATGCCACAATCGATCTTTTGCGCACCAAATTCCCAAATCGTGTTATCCGCCGTCTTGGCGATGTCAATTGGCCGCCTCGGAGCTGCGATTTGACCCATTTGGTTTTATATTTGTGGGAAACCGTGAAGAACAGATGTTATGCCAACAATCCGGAAACTATTCAAGCACATAAGGCCAATATCCTCCAAGCAATCCGAGAGCTACAGCCCGAAACCATCAATAAGGTCTTGCAAAATTAGAGTGACAGAATGCTCTACTGCGAAGCCAGCCGAGGCAGCACCTTGAACGACGTTGTGGTCCATTATTAATGGGAATCTTTGCTCTTACTAATAAGGCCATAATACATGGAAAAAATTAATTTTGTTCATATTATTGCATTTAAAAAAAAAAATTGTATTTGGCCCACCCTGTAGGTATATTGTATCCTGCGATGAAGTTCGATTTTTTGATAATCAATCGCCACAACAGAGAAGCAAAAGTCCGAAAATTTCATACAAAGTTTTCTTTCAACTTTTAAGAAAATAATGTCAATATTTGGCTTTAGCCACGACCCTTTGCTACGCTTCACAAGTCTGGGGTGCCAATGAGTACGAGGAAATAGAACAATTTCAAAGGAATTTTCTGAAAAAAAACTATTTAACCCACCGCAAAATACACCAAATTACTGTATATACTTGGAAACTGGTCTTCCAAAACTCCTAACGAACACCCTCAAGTCACAGGCTGACTTCATAATTAAGTTATGTAGTCATTATGATGAATTTCGACTTTCGAAAAAACTTTTTTTTTATGAGCTAAGGAATAAGGACTGGTGGTATAAAAGCTGGCAGTCTATTGGTAACGCTTGTGGTGAAAACTTTATTATTGACACCAACAACTAAAGCAACTTGAAAGAAAACCTCTACAGCATTATCCAGAAAAATGATGACTCAACTCGTGATATGTCAATCGTAAAAGCTCGAGAGTCCGTTAGCAGAGTCTTATACAGCCAATTGAATTTCAATTTAAACCAAAGAAATTATTTCCACGATTCGTTGAGTTATGATGAAATATCTATAATCTTTAAAGCAAGGTGTGAGGTCCTAACCCTTAATGGCAACCCCTATAATGGAAGCTTCGACCAATTTTGCTCTCTTTGCAACCTAAAATCGAAAGAAGATTGTTATCACATTATTAGTATATGCCCTATATTCAAACCACAACGACTTTTTCATTTTGGTAAACCCACTTTAACATTACAAGAATCTGTACAACTTATGAACAGGTGTGAATGGAAAACCCTTAGCAAGTTTTTAAAAACAGTTTACAAATACAGAAAGTTGTTAATATCTGAATACGTTTAAGTATTTTTATCATATAATTATTGAAAATTTATTTATATTTATAAAATTAATATATAAATTTGCCAATCAGGCTGACGGCTAAGCCATAGCTCTAAAATTCAAATATTGTAATATAATTTTGTATTTAAGTGTTAATAAATGAATATCTTACTTACTTACTTACTTATTTCATGCTGCAAGAGTTCGAGTGTACAAAAAAATTTCCTTACGAAGCTTTGCAAATGAAGTTTGAAAATTTTTATAACTTAAAGTCACTAGCGGAAAATTTAATGAAAAATAAGACAGTGGACATCGAAGGCCAAAAAGTTAACTGGCTTAAAATTAAATATTTTCGATACGAAAAAAATAAACCGGGAATACTTCAATTTTATTATACGAATATGGAAAACATTTTCGCAGCTTGACCGTTGTTAAGAGTTTTCGAAGAGAAAGAAACTCTGTTCCTTAATTATCTCCCGGTAAAAGAATGCTCAAAACTTTATACCGAACCTCTTAAAATAAGCACAGCCAAGAAGAAAGACCTTATGGAAATGTGTAAAAAAGGAGTAACTCCAATTACCATCACAATCTAACGCAAAAGATTACCTACCCAGAAACAGATGTTTTAGATGAAAGTGATATTGAATAATATCTGTTTTTGATATGCAATTATTCTAAACATTTTTTTTATTACCAAATTCACGTTTACGTTACCAGTTTCAGGCAAAACGCACAAAGTCAACTCAATTTTTGCATTTACTCCAATAATTATCGTATTGGTTTGTCAAAAACGAAAAAAAGATATTGGAAATGAATGTCCCAATGTCAATTTTGTATTTAATGGGATTCATTGACAAAGAAAAGTTATTATTGAATTTTCCCAATAAAACAAATCTTAAATAATTGATTACTCAAAACTATGTTTTTTACCTTAGTGTTTTGGCTTGTGAGCCGACGATATGTATTGTTGACTTAAGACGTATCTTAAATCCTCCAGTAACAATCATTAGCCAATTATTTGGAATCCAATTCATCAAATTCATTCTGATCGTATTGAAAATGTTCAAAAAAGGATTACTAAATATATTTCTTAGAAAATGAGATGGAGTTATGCTCCATCTTATGATGCGAAATGTAAATTGTTGGGTATTCTGCCACTGAAAGCAAGAAGATCCGCACACGACACCATGTTCGTAAAAGATTTGCAATGTTATCACATAAAAGCCCTGCACTTCTACTTATGATACCAATATTATTCTACTTCTAGACCACTAAGGGAAAGACAGTTTCTTGTTCAGCCTTTCAATGTTCAATGAAGTAAGCCAAAATATGAATTTGCATATTGCGAGAAACTGCTTCAAAAACATTTTATTAAATTTTTTGTCGTATTTGTAAAATAAATTAATTTTTTAAACTTTTTTCTCTTGTAAATTTATGTATGTAATCTGTAAAGCTAATACTGGCAGATGAAATAAATAAATATATTCAAATTTTCCCCCCTGGTGTAGATGGCAAAATATTCTTAACGTTATAAACCAGGGTTGTGAAACATCGATTCATTATGATTATAATTTTATAATTTTGCAAGCGCATTCCACAGTTTTACAACTATTGGTTTCGTGGGAGAAAAAATCGAGAATGTAATCAAATCTAACACTACGATTATCAAGAAATCCAAAAAAATGGGTTTCGTTTCGTCAGTCTGTATGTCGGTGTGTCCACTGTAATCTGAGCTAGAACCTAAATGGGTGGTCTAATTTGCTCAGGGATTATTTGAATTTTTGATTTACTTCATCTAGAATAAACTTCATTCCTATAAAGGCCAAAGTGATTGTAAGAAAACTTGGTTTCAGGTTCTTGGAAATAAATTCACATAACGGAAGTAGGCATTCCACGTATTTTGAGAAAATGGTCTTTTTTTTGGGTTATTTACTAAAAGATTTTGCATAAATGATATATCGATTCGGTTGAGTATAACTACACAATGCAGAACATGATCTACCATTCACGAACAAATAAAAAATCAACAAAATATGGATTTTCATAAAAGAATTTAGTCTCAAAAACACTTTTTGAAGGTATCTACTTAGTGTGTTATTTATCAACATCTATAAATTTCACCATAAGCAGGTAAAACCAAAAAAAAAAAAATTAAGCACTTATGTGAATTAAAAGAATTTATACTTATTGATTTTAAATGAATTAAACTAAATTATATAAATTACACACCAATAAAATAATATGTACATGGTTGAAAACCACTGAATTAATTTAATCAAAACTAGATATTTTAAAATTCAATCACTAGAAAAATAATGCTTTTTAAGGTACCTACCTGGGCTCAAATCAAAGTATTTTTCTATGAAATTCGCCATTTTTTTTTAAATCACGCAATAATACTTTTGATTCAAAAAGAATGCGAGCACCTTGTTAGTTGAAGGTAAAACAACTACAGAATATTGGTTCTTATAATGCCATTTCAGGCATTGAAAAATGATTTCGCTTTAACAATCAAAACTTTTATGGATTTGCCACTAATTTATTTCAAGTCCATATAAATATTTATTACGATGTTTGTGTAGGGCAGACTGGATGATATTAAAAAAAAATGATTGTGTTGTAACAAGCCATTTAATAATTATTTACTTGAATGCACTGTTGCTAATGAATATGAAAATGTATAAGAACATTTTTGAATTGAAAGTTGAATTCAATATTTTTGTTTAACATTAAGAATACTCTTTAACTGTGAGATGGTTTAGGTTTATTTTAAAGACGAAAATATGATTTAATTGAAAATGTTAAAAATATGTGATAATATTTAGTATTAACATTGACGCAAAATGTAAGAGGATTTAGTAAGATATAAAAGCATTTTTAGTATGATGCTAGGTTAAAAAGAGGATTTTCCGAATTTTAATAAAGATTGCATCGTAGGTACTATCTTGTTAACATTTTACTAAAGTAAAAATCACCAAATGCCTGTTTTAATTTTTTAGTATCATTCCACCCAAAAAAAAAATTGTTCTAGAAATGTTGAAAAATTCTGTTTATTCTACTGCATTAATTGTCATAATCGACCCGAAAACTACTGTTTTCAATTTAACAGAGACATGGTTGTGGAAAAGGGTGGAGCGTTTTTTTTTTTTAAATTCAAAAACATACCATCCGCAAAAATTGCATATGGTTCAGAAATGCATTTTAAAGCTATAGAAACAGACGGCATATAAAAGTCGCAAACGTTTGCGACTTTACAAATTGTAAAATTGTTTTTTGTCCACCTATTTTCGGAATATTCCTTACCCCCAGTTTAGACATAGGCGAGTAGAACTATAGAAGCGTTTATTTTTGGCTTCGAAATCTCGCAAATTAACATCTGGTATCCAAAATCTCGCATTATAAAATCTTCATAATATTGCAATTCAATTACAAAATCCCGCTTATTACAATCTAAAGGGTCCGCCATCTAACGTTTTTTTTTTTTCAACTATAGTGCTTATTTCGTGAATGGTAACACTTAGCTCATGTCTTATTTGACAGATAATTAGTTTGATCCTTCCGCTGAACGAATATGGTTATGTATACGCTTCGCTAAGTGGGCCTGCGATCGACTTAGAGAAGATGCCGAGTTTGCCAAAAAAATCATCTTTTCAGATGAAGCTCATTTTGATCTTGGCGGGTAGTAAACAAGCAAAATTGTCGCATTTGGGGCATAGAAAACCCGCACGCATACATTGAAAAGCCGATACACCCAAAACAAGTCACTTTTGGTGCGAATTTTGGTCCAGAGGGCATAATTGGGCCATTTTACGAAAATGAGCAAGGAGTGGCCGTTACAGTCAATGGCGATCGTTATCGGGCCATGTTGAACGAATTTTTGTTCACAAAAATTGAAGAGGAGGATATTGGCAACATTTGGTTTCAATAGGATGGCGATACGTGCCACACAGCCGAAGCTACACTCGATGTTTTGCGCCATTTTCAAAAAAAAAAAAGTTATTTGGCGGACCCTTTACAATCTTTCTTTGGGTGCTCCCGCTTACGCAACTCCGTTGCTCTCCGATTAGGGTAGTATACATAGGTTATATTCGGGTTGGTTACGTTTTCCCGACAAACGTTTTCCCGCCGCACGTTTGTCCGAGTAACGTTTTCCCGACTGACGATTGCCCGACAAATCCTACTTTTCTTGATACTTAGCGACAGCGCACTATCGTATTTTTTTCGCACTGCACAGAAGACCACCCTGGTTTAAGCCACTCCCCTTTTGAGTATGTGAGATTTCACACTATATCGTGGGACGGTGGGCCTGACGAGAATGAATAAAAACGACGAAAACAAATTCGCCGTCCAAAAAAAGTATTTAAGCAGGTGCAGGGTTACCTTTGGGGACACTTTAGTGTCATTTTGACACCTTTTCAGCACCCGGACACCAGGACACCTCTTTTTAAAAATATATCGATTTTGGACACTTTTTTGAAATCTAGCAACCCTTTGGACACTATTTAAAAAAAAAACAATTTGTTCGGAAAATTGAACGGAAAACGTTGTCAATCAATCAAAAAAATAAAAATACCTACACCACACAAATATATCTATGTATTTCTGGTTCCATCTTTGATAGTCTACATCCCAAATTAAAGATCATAAAGTACTTTTAATAAAAACCAATGTTTTGAAATATTATCAAAAAAAAAGTATGTGTGTATGTGAAAAAGTCACAGCTAAAATTAATATTAATGATAAGAAATTATCTGGGTAACGTTTCTTGGACCCAGAAATTATAAAATTGGGAAAAGAATTAAACTATTTTGATTTAGTTTCTGAATTAAAAAAAAAAAAATATAATCTCGAGAAAGAGTACCAAAGCTTGGAAGTTAAAAGCCAATAAAATGATATTGATTTTGAAAATTGTTTTAAAATTAAAAATATGGAACAGTTTTGGTTCAAAATAGTTAACTTAAGAAACTGTATTAAAGAAATAATATGATGAAATTTAAGACTTTTTAAAACTTTTTACGCAATTTCTGAAATACTTGTTTGTTCATTAAAATTTGAATTTAATCTTGTGTTTTAATTGAAATTTCTAATGGACACCTTTTTTCCTCTCGGACACCTTTTTTGACACTTTATGAAAATTCTCAGAGGTAACACTGAGCAGGTGTAAGTTCGAAATTATTTTCAGTTCTTATTAGAAATCAGTGCAGGTAGGTTCTCCACCACAATAAAAAAATTTAAAATAATATTTTGGAATTTTAGTTAGTGGGTTTGGTTTAGAGCTGTGTAAATCGTTCATTTCAAATGATCGAATCGTTGCTGCCCCCCCCCCCCCCCCCCCCCTCACACCTGCTTGGGTCGATTGAAAGATGGCACTCCCTAGATCACCAATATGTAAATTTTAATTCTCTACGATGCCTAGTTTAACCAGAAATCTCGTTTGAAGATGTCAACTTTGGGGGGTCTACGAAGCTCCGTTTAGCCGCAAATCGCGTTTAAAGATAGAAAAAGTTTTTTTCTTATAATGTATGTTGTCAATTGGTGTGGTTGCAGTTTATGTTTAATAAACAGTACTTTGGGTGGCCCGCTCCGCGGGTCTTAAAGATTTTAACTCCCTTTTTCGGGGAAACACCCGCTCACTCGACTCCGTCACTCCGCTAAGGGTATGTTAAGTCGCCTGGCAGGCGCCAATGTAAACAGTATTTCTGATTAAAAGTACCTTGGGTGGCCCGCGGCGCGGGACTTAAGGATTTTAACTCCCTTTTTCGGGGACACACCCGCTCACGCGACACCGTCGCTCCGCTTAGGGTATGTTCAGTCGCCAGGCAGGCGCCTACACCAACAGTTTTCTTGTTTAACAGTACCTTGGGTGGCCCGCGGCGCGGGACTTAAGGATTTTAACTCCCTTTTTCGGGGACACACCCGCTCACGCGACACCGTCGCTCCGCTTAGGGTATGTTCAGTCGCCAGGCAGGCGCCTATACCAACAGTTATTGAAAGTTTCATATCTCCAAACAATCACATTGTTAGCCCTTAAAAGAACCTTTTATAGCTTTAAATTGCTTCAGTAGTATTTGTAAATGATGGGCAGAAAAATGCTTGATCCATTTTACATATTTTAACTTTCATCGGCACTGAAATTCGCTTTTGCCATCATCGCCCGCTGCTCACCGCTTCATTTTCAATACAAAAACACATTTTGTAGAACTCACACTTAATCATGAGAATAATGAGAACGAACATTCGCCGTCCAAATCAAGTAATAATTTAAAAAAAAATGTACTTATGGTATGTTCGGCAGGTGGGCTCCAACAAGCAAATTATTATTTTGAAGTAATAAATAATAACAAAAAAAAAACAGAATACAAGTTGAGGAAAAAAGTTTTTTTTTTTAAATTTTTCCAAAAAAAGTAAGTTTTTTAAATATAAAAAAAATCATCTTCGTCCAAGCCCACCTTTGTCCAGATCCAGACCCACCTATAGCTAAACTAACATACCCCCAACTACCCACCTAGCCCACTATATCCATCGTACCTACCACCAACTAATCCCACATAACTGTCAGCCCGCTTAGCCGTCAACCGATCCAAGCAACCACAACCCACCTAACCTAACCACCAACCCAACTACCTAAAATGAAATTCGTTAAATATCTCTTATCAACGAGGTGTTACCTGGCTTCCAACTCCCTGGTTAAATACTTTCCAAAATATCAAATAATACCTTAAAAAGTATTAATAAAAGTATTTGCAATCCCGCCGTCGAAAAAAGTAGTAGCTGATCATCGGAGGGCAAACGTTACTCGGGATACTGATTGTCGGGAAAACCACTCGATCCCGTTATATTCTGGTACTTCGTCAGACAGGCGCTCATGCCAAGAGTTTTATTGAACAATGCGAGAATTTAATTTAAAATTTCGATTGATATTTGATACAATTTTGGGTGCGAGATGTAGATGTGAGATTGTTAAGACCAGGATATTGTAATTGCTATAGATTATGAAAAGCGGGATAAAAAAATTTGTGAGATTTCGTTTTTCGATATTTAAAAATAAAAATACGAGATTTCGTTATTCGAGATTTTGATTTGTGAGATAGCTTCAATGCACCCGCACGAGAGAGCCGAGATATGAGTTTTGATAAAATTTTAATTTTCAGTTTAATTATTAAAAAAAAAATAATATATAAAACAAAAACAAATATGTGGTAACACCAAGATATGGCTTATCATCAGACTCATTTTGCCTGGAAGCCGACACCCTATAAGCATCACGCTTACAAAGCCACTTGATTATTAAAAAAACGAAATAGTAAGTATGTAAGTTCTGAACATACCTAGTTAAAAAGTATTATCAAAACATTTCTTGAGTTTCACCCTGCCTTACTGAAAAAAAGAATATTAATTATTTTTTTTTCAGTAACATACCTACCTGCCATTGAACTTGAATGCAATTTAAATTTAAATTTCCTTCACTGTATAATTGTTTGTTAATTAAAAAAAAAAGAAGGTAGACCGTATAAATGAAATGCAATTCCTTGTTTACGTTGCTACAATTCTTCGATGAAATTTAGTACACTGAGGGAAAAACGTATGCACAGAGACTTTTATGTAAAAACTATTTACGGAAGTTTGTATGGGATTGTCATGAAAGCTGTCTTCACTGAGTAAAGTTTACATGTACTGGTTATAATTCAATTTATGTACCGTCATAAGAAAATAGAAAAATATCACCGTTCGCGTATTGAATACAGAGATTATGTATTCATTACAAATCTATTGACCAGCTACAGTCCAATTACATACATTTTTAAACCCCCTTACTATCCAAATACAAAAAATGAATTCATCACAGCGAGCATTTGCTGAGTACAAGCAACGTAGATTGAGTGTATATTGATGTGTATTGAACACAGCCGATATATACTCAAAACATATTTGCGAAAACATAATTAAAACCGGCCAACCATCTAAACACAATAAAATTCATTCATCACAGTCAATATGTGATGAATACAAACCACGTGCTTTGAGTCTATGTTCATGTATATTGAATACAGACGATAAATACTCAAAACATATCTGTGAAAAAAATAATTGAAACCTGCCAGTCACCCAAATGCAAACAAATCATCCATCACAGCTAGTTATGTGCTGAGTACACGCAACGTGCCATGAGTCTATATCGACGTGTATTGAATATAGACAATAATGTATTCACCAAATGATCTATGGAACAAGTACAGTTCAAGATATAATGATTACATAAATATTTAAAAACCGCTTTATCCATCCGCAGAAAAGAATGTACTCATCACAGCAGATAATGTGCTGCGTACAACCAACGTGTGCTGAGTCTATACTGATGGAAATATGTATGCACTCAGCACATAAATACATCTACTCATCGCATATTTTTCTGCACACATAACTTTTGTACTTATTACATGTCGAAATCTTTACTGAATACATGTATTCATTGGCAGTGATGTAACCAATAAATAATTCTGTTGACCCATCACATAAATATGTGCCAGTTAACCCCAATAAGTTCATGATCGTGTAGTGAATAGAGTTTTGTATGCATTGACTTCATAAACATTGAAGACCCGCTACCTATCGGCAAGAAAAAATTTATTCAATACAGCAAGAAATGCACTGAGTGCAAGCTATGTATTCACAAAATATTGACGTATATTGGTATTTACTCAAAACATATCTGGAGAGATATTTAAGCCACCCAGTAGGAAATTTCGTCCTCAATGAAAAATTTAGGTGAAACGAACAATGAATTCATGAACTACTTTTAAAGGGGAACAGCATAGTATGATTTCATTAGAAAAAGGTGTTGTCTTTTTCCACAATTTGGTATTTTCATACCAACTACCCTTTCTTACTTCGTACAAAAATTCAACTGAATTCAATGCTTGCAGTTCAGCATAAAAATTCAGTAAACAAAATCATGCAATGATTTAACTGATGAAAAGTAATGCATAGCTTCATGAGTTCGTGAACTAAGTTGGATCCTCTGTGTTGTCCAGACTTCTTCCCGCGCAAGAGAATAAATAAAGAATATAAAATTGCCTTGTTTTTACCTGCCCCGACAAATGCCAGGATTTCAATGATGAGGAGTAATGCACAGATTCATTAGTTTTCTTTGTTTTTTTAATTCTTATTACTCACATTCAGTATCAACACAATTGGTTACAAGCAATAGTATGAAAATCATTGAACATAATATAAAATGAAAAACAAAATTTTAATTAATTTATGAGTATACAAAAGTTCTATTTACGAAGTGATTTCGTTGGTGAACATTCATATCATTTTTCCTCAAAGAATGATGGGATGGTGAATAAGCAACTTCTACTCACCTAGTGAAATCACTGTTGTATATTCATGGTATTTTTCATCAAACATACTCGTTTATGAATAACCAAGTTACACCTACTCAGTGATTTCACTGCTGATTATTCACCAAGAATGTCACTCGGTGAACGCCAATGACAGCCCCATGTTAATTTCATCGATTCACCTCAAATTCCTCAAATTCCTCGGCTCCTCAAGCTCCCATTCCTTGATGAAAAAGGTGAGGATTTCTCTGTGAATTTTTGGAAATTTCCTACTTGTCATGCAGTAAAAATAAATGTATTCATCCATCACAGTAAGTTATGTGCTGCGTACAAACAGCATGTGCTGTTTTGATGTGGCCGTGTAATGGATACAGACGATATTTATTCAGTACATGCTCTAGGTACTAGGTACAGTCCAGTATATGATGATTACATAAATATTCAAAAACCGTTAGCCATCCGCAGTAAATAATATATTCATCACATCTCGCTATGTGCTGAGTGAATGGGGACGTGTAATTAAATCAGACGATCTGTACTCAATACACGTATAATCCATCATTAGAGACAAATTTATCAAGTTTCAACTCATTGGCGCATAATTTTAAACATTTAAAACCTACTCTAAATCATTTTTAAATTGGACGCCGACTCTAAAAATGAGTTTTAGAATGAGAGTCGACTCTTTGATAATTTTAAACGATATAAAGTATACTTTAACGCTAAAGCACTCGTCTAACTTTAAAAGCAGCAAAATGCTTCTCTATCTTTTTTAAAGTATATTTACTTTATCCATTCAACGTTTGTAATTTCATAAGAAAAATGTTTGATGAAGATTTTAAGCATGTAAATCAACAATCACGAAAACTGTCTTAGCTTTAATTTGTAACCATTACCACGACAAAAACAACACCATCTCCACCCCCCGATTTAATAGACTACGACACCAAACAATAAACAATACAAACTTGTATTCGGTCGAACGCCCCAACAAAAACAAAAAAAAATGTGGTACATAGTGTTGGACTACCATATCACGGCAAATCATTTTCTACTCACAAAATCGCCCGTCATCTTAGCTGAAAAGGTAAAATAGCTAAAGGGGAGTTAAAAAAAAGAAAAAAATTACAAAAAAAATCAATTTTCACAGGGCCTTACCAATAATCAAATTGAGAGATCACTTAAATATTTAAATGGACTCTAAAAAATTAACCATACCAATAATCAATTTAATAGTGAGCTTAACGCTAAAAGTGCCTTTAAATTTCAAGTGAAGAAACTCATGTTTAATTGTGTAAACACCTCGTTTGTGGTGTCAATCGGACAACTAAAGGCAATATAAAAAAAAAAAACAATTTTCCTATCTGTCGCGTCTATGTTCTCACTCGAGTTTGTGCACTTTTAATTGAAAAATGTAAGTAAAATATCCAATTTAATCAATTCCTTTTGTTTAACTGATAGTAGGTACATTCCAATTTTAGATTGAATTATTGTAAATGACTGAAAATCGTCAATAGAACTATAGGGTGATTTTTTAAGAGGCTTAGAACTTTTTTAAAAAAAAAAACACAAAAAATTCGAAAAAATGAATGAAATATTTATTTGAATCGATAGTTTGAACCTTGCAATTTAATGTTTAAAGATAATTTCATGCAAATGTTCACCGCGGCTGCGTCTCAGGTAGCCCATCCGCTGAGTCCAATTTTGGCATACTCTTTCACACATATCGGCCGGTATCTCACGAATGAATGCATGGATGTTGGCTTCCAGTGCGTCAATCGAAGCAAGCTTGTCCCTATAGACATTAGCCTTGACATACCCCCACAAAAAATAATCTAATGGTGTCAAATCGCACGATCTAGGCGGCCAATTGACCGGCCCGAAACGTGAAATTAACTGTTCACCAAACTCGCCTCGCAATTGCGCCATTGTTTCGCGTGCTGTGTGGCATGTGGCACCGTCTTGTTGAAACCACATATCATGCAAGTCAAGAACTTCCATTTCGGGCAAAAAAAAGTTTGTTATCATCGCTCGGTAGCGTTCACCTTGACAGTAACGCTGCGATTCGCATCATCTTTGAAGAAATAGGCCCAATAATGCCGCCGGCCCATAAACCGCACCAAACAGTGGCTTTTTCGGGATGCATTGGTAGCTGTTGCAATGCTTCTGGCTGATCTTCACTCCAAATGCGGCAATTTTGCTTATTTACGTACCCATTCAACCAAAAATGAGCCTCATCGCTGAACACAAGCAGCGCGCGATGAACATTTCGAACCGAGCTCGAATTTTGATAGTAAAATTCAATAATTTGCAAGGGTTGTTCATTTGTAAGACGATCCATGGTTAAATTGCAAACCAAACTGAAGCTGTTTGACAGTGACACAAGGTACTAAACACACGTCAGCTGCCAAAACCAGTGTTGCCAAAACCAAACCAGCTAAAAAATCACCCGTTAATTGGACTCCATCAGCTATGAAGGAGTTGCTAATGGAATCAGTAAAGCCCATCATCATATTCTTCGAAAGGATCTATTCTTTTTTTATATATTTTTGTTCGGCGAGATTGTGCCACATCCTCCAAAATACTAATGCCATCAATTATATCCTAGTCATCAGAACTAATTTTTTAATTTTATAAGTGAAAAAAGCTTAAATCTGTTTGACGGTGTTCACATTGGACTCACTCCGCGCGACTCATATTGACATTTCTTTGTCTTATCTCACTGCACCACATGATGAAAAAGAAATAGTCTAGTGAGGCAGGATTTTTTCAAAAAAATCATAAAATTCCGCCTCACCCCTCACTTTCTCATATAGTGGGGTGGAGTTTCAACAGCTGTCTATTTGACAAGTGCTGTACTAGATTTTGTAGTAGAGCGATAATTAGTAAAAGGTATGTTTAATTTGGTTATTGGTAAACACACAAATTAACTCGTCTTTAAAGTTTAACCTGGCATTTATCAAAACGCGTGTTTAGCGTTTTGTTATTGGTAAGGCCCAAAGAGAACACCCGGATTTGAGCCGGGGACCTCTCGATCTGCAGTCGAATGCTCTAAGACAAATAATAACAAAAACCTTACAAATGCGCTAAAAACCCTACAAATGCGCTTAAAACCCTACAAATGCGCTTAAAACACTTCATTAGTTAGAAGAGTTGTTTAGTGTTTAAAATTAAGAAAAGGTTAGACAAGGGCTCGCAACTCGTTTTATTCCTTAAACGAGGACTGTTTAAATATTTGCGCCATTCACTTTTGCACCAGAATTCTGTATTGCGAATTAGCCTAGTGGATGCGTGCTCGCTCGGTATGTGGAAGGATCCCAGTTCAATCCAGGTAAGTAGTGTGACATTTTTTTAAATAATATTAAATAAAATAAATTTGTATACTTTCAGAATAAAGGGGAAACTGGTAGAGGATATAATTTAAAGATGACTCACAAATAAGTAGTTGAGTACATAGAAGCTGTACCCATTACAGCTTTGCAATTAGCAGAGAAGCTAAGAAAGATAAGACTCTCAAATATGTAGTGAGTACAAGAAGCTGTAGCCTTTAAAACATTGTAATGAGTACAGTTTCTATGTACTCACTACATGCGGGTAAAACATGTATTGATTACATATCTTCTGTATTCAATACAAATCCATATAGACCCAGATGGCACTCCACTTGTACTAAGCACATACATTTATGTGATGAAAACATCGCTTTATGTGGATGGCTTACGTTTTTTTTACAATTATGTAGTCATTATATGTTTTAATGTAGTTCTTACATAGATTATATATTGAATAACATATCGCCAGTACTCAGTACACGTTGACATAGACTCAACACACGTGGCTTGTACTCACCACATAACATACATAACATATCTCTCCAGAGATGTATTGAGTAAATACCTTCTGTATTTAATATAGTGTGAATTAGGGTTGCCAGTTTAGGGGTTTCCCCTCTAGATTTAGGGGCTTTTTTTGTCGTTGGGGGGTTATCTGGGGGATGAGATGTTTGGGCCGAAATCTGGGGGGATTAATTCAGAGCTAAAAAGTTGAGAAATTTTTCATCGTTTCTCGACCAATTTTAACCATGCGAGAGTTACATAACGTAGGCACAAGCGAAGAAATGCTGAAAACGTTCACAAGTGAGAAAATGGATCAAACCGACGCGACAGCCAAAACGAAGGTGACGATAAAGTATTTGAACTTTTTTAAAGAATTGCAAAAAAAAATTTTCATTCCTTTATATTTTTATTTTCATATTAATTTCTGGTGAGTTAAACCAGAAAGAGCTAACTTTAGAACTATATAAACTCACAGTGAACTGAGGAAGAAGTTTTTCGGTGGAGAAAGAATGCGAAATGACTAAACAAACTCGTTGCATAAAACATGAAAAGCATATGATGATTTAACTTTAATCGCGCACTGAACAATAAGACGTAAGGGCTTGTTTCACAATGTCTGATTAAAGTTCTAAATACGTGTGTTCGGGAACTTATTCTTCCGAATCGCAAGGGGGAGAGATCTCGATACAATCTGTAAGTCCAGAGAAGAGGGCACTATGCCGAACACAAATAGTCTATATTTAACAGTATTTATTGAATTTTAACTAACAAATCTTTAAGTGAACCGTCGCGGTTGGAGGACAAACAGTAACTGAACTTGACAGACCAAGTCCGTCGCCAAGCCACCACCAGTCCAGTGTCCAGAAGTGCAGCGTCACCATAGTTCCCATAAGTGTAGGGAGTCCAGTAGCTGGTACCATGCCCACGCCTTAGACATCCAACGGCACACAAGGAAGAATGTGCCGACACCAGCAGCAATTGTCAAGATCCGTGGGACCGTCATCGGAGGGCAAGCCATCGTCGTGAGGTTGTTTATTTGTTCTTCCAAGAACTATATCGGAGACCTCAGTATACTGCTGTATTTATCCATTATAAATATAGGGCAGCGACGATTGATTGGCGACAACAAATATCTAATGTCTATAGTCCAGACTATGAACCATCCATGGTGCGGTACTCTCTTCGTCGGCAAGTGGATGACGATACCTCATATGACTATATGAAGTATGTCTGCCTGTATACCCTCTGTATAGAAAGTATCCCGTATCATCAACAACGAGTGGGTGACGATTTGCTATGTAGCTGGTCCGTGCACAGGAATGTATCTCTGATTGCCTGTGCACAGAAAAGTATTTGTTGTCGTTGGCTGGCATGACGATACCTATAGCCATAGGTATAAGAAGCTGCTAGTGGCATCAAAATGTGTCGCAATTCAATGCCCATTGACTGCGCATAGTACTAGGGCAGTATCGAATGTGTGATGTGGTGATGATTGACTGGTGGTGGGTGGAGGGATGCGCCAAGCATTGGGTGCGCACAAAGTGCGGTGTCAGCGCTGAGGTTGGAAGGCACTTAGTTTCTAGGTCATCGGTTGATGACCGAACAACGTGTGTGAATTAATTAAATTTTAAAACAAATTTAAGCGCTGCCAATAAAAATAAAAAGTTGAAACAAAATTAGGGGTTTTTGTTGATAAAATGTGGTAATCTGGGGGGTTTCTAAATGTTTCTGGGGGGACAATTTTTTTTCATCTGTCAACACTGGTGTGAATACACGTAGCTTGTACTCAGTGCATTTCTTGCTGTATTGAATACATTTTTTTCATGCCGATAGGTAGCGGGTCTTCAATGTTTATGTAGTCAATGCATAAAAACTCTATTCTGCACACTTCAATTTCCCCAGGCTCAATTGAGCCAGTGTGTGATGGCCTATCCGCCTTAAAACAAAGGAAGTGACAAATCCTTTTAGAGTATCTCTTATGTTATGAAAACATGCATATCACCTTAGCCGTTCGCAGAAAATTTTGGGTCCTCTCCATTCTTGTCGACCATTCATTCATATAATAATCAAGGTTAGGAGATCGAATTTTTGTAAAAATATAAATCATTCGAACATTTGAATTTGAACAGCGCATATTGATATAGCGGTGCGATATGCCCTGACGTGAGATTTACAATACAAGCGTGACAGTGACACAGTGATTGAAACAGTTTTCCCTGAAAGACCTGCACGTGCTTTGTTTACGTCCTGTCAAAAAATAAAATAATTAATAATACCTACGATTTTCAACTGGCGATAGCTCTTTAATATGGATAAGTATAGGTATTTGTCATTATTATGGGATATTTGAATTATCAATTTTTGATGTATGCTTGTAGGTACAATTTTGTCAAAATTATTTTTAAATGAGACTCGTGATTCAATGATTTCCCAGTTTATAATAAATTCTGAGCGCTCACAAATTTCCCTCCGTCAATTTGAAAGAGCAGGAGATTTAAATAGCTTTCGGGCCAATATTTAAAAAAGCATTAGTAGTCCACAAGCAATATATCTTACACCGCATGAGCATTAGATGCGCCATTAGCAAATCACCAGTTTTCTATATAGTCACACACGTATAACACAATTGAAATGGATTCTTTATACTAGCCATCTATTTTTTAAACCAAGTGTAGGTACACTAATTTATTTAAAGGACATTATGCCTTATTGATTTAGTATAGATAGGTACTCTATGAATAATATGGTGACGTGAAATAACGCCCGACAAAATAAGACCACATTCAGAATGTGGCCTTAATTCCATGTTAAAATTGAAATAAGACACGGCGGTGGGCCTTATTTCCAACCTACCTTGGAAACAAGGCCACATTCAAGCATAGAAATAAGACGGCATTTATGAAAAAGAATTTTTTCACTATGTAGATACAAATGTAAATGTTGGTTTGTTCCTAATCGCTAATCTCTGAAAATTCTTAACCGATTATGCTTTGAAACACCATTGCATTCGAATACGCGCGTGTTTATACATACCTACATACTTTTTTTTAGAAAAAAACAGCGAGATACGTTAGGCATAAAATCAACATCCGCTATATTGATATATAAGCTATATACAGGAACTTTATTTATCAGAAAAATGTCTCAGTTTTATTGTCCAACAATTAGGAAATAAAATAGTATAAGAGAGCTGACAGCAAATTTTGGGTGGAAATATCGGCTTTTTCAACAAGGACGCTACAAAAGTAGAGCAACAGGGATAGCAAACGACGCCATATTTCTTGCCGCTCTTTTGACATTTCTCTTCAGTAAGGTTTGTCATTTGGAAATATATAAGAGCCAACAACGAGTCGAAATTATTAAAATTTACTACCGAAATTCGGAGTCAGTGGCCTCAACGTTAAAGCGCTACGTCCAATTTATGGTCGTCATAATCGTTCTAGCAGATCAACTATTGAGCGTCTAGTGGAAAATTTGAATCCACAAGCACAGTACAAAATGTTCCCGTTCCAGTGAGACAAAGAAGTGCCCGTAGTGTCGAGAATATTGCTGCCGCTGAGGCTTCAGTTGCAGAAAGCCCAAATGTGTCTCACACGTCGTTCTCAAGCCTTGGGCATCTCTGTGATGTGGTTGTGGCGAATTTTGCGAAAAGATCTTGGCCTACATCCTTACAAGATTAAATTGACGCAAGAACTGAAGCCGCTTGACCACCAGAAGCGTCGTATGTTCGTGAATTGGGCTGAGCAACAACTTGAAAATGATTCGGTTTTCATCGAAAAATCATCTTCAGCGATGAGGCTCATTTCTGGCTGAATGGCTTCGTCAATAAACAAAATATGCGGTAGTGGTCAGGCAGCAATCCACACGTACTCCATGAGTCATCATTGCATCCCGAAAAAATTACGGTTTGGTGTGGCTTATGGGATGATCAAGACCGGCACGTTACTGTGAATGGGGATCGCTACCGTGCAATGATAACCGAATATTTTTGGCCCAATTGGATGATATGGACTTGGAGAACATGTGGTTCCAACAGGACGGCGCCACAGGCCACACAGCAAATGTCACAATCAATTTATTGGAAACCAAGTTTGGAGACGCTTCGGAAGTGAATATCGAACGTGAAATTGCAGCAGTATCGGCCGATTTATGCTTGAAAACCGTCGAAAATTGGGTTCAGCGTCTGGACTTCTGCAAGCGTTCCCGTGGTGGCCATGCAAAAGAAATCGAATTCCATACATAATGGCATCGAACGTACTTTCACATTAATAAAAATTTCATTGATATCCAAAACCGTTTTTGTTTTATTAAAAAAAACTTTTGAAGGGCTCTTGTTGAAAAACCCTTTATAACCAAAAATTGAATACGAGGGTTTATATTGTAGGCGTAGTGATATCAAAAACAAAAGTCTGGCAGGTTTTTTTTTGCGCCGGCCGGTGGTGGGGATGGGGTTTTGAAAATAGCAATTTTTAGAATTTTTTCCCGAAGCAATATCACTTAAATTCATTTTGTTTTATAGGAAATGATATCTGTCATTTTCCCTAAGTGTTAAGACATTTTTCTTGACGGTCCAATTAAAAGAAATCAAGATTTAAGCTTTTTATGAGAGCCTTATCGATCGATGGAGAACAGCTTACTTTATAAATTCTTAAAAATGAATTTATAATTCGACTAAAATAAATTAGAACTTTAAATAAGAAACTATAACTTCCGGTCAAATAAATTCTATATTTAGACAAAAATATAAAGTTTAGGATTGAAGTTTATTTTCGAAGAGTCGCATAGATTGCCATGTTTGACAACCATATGTTAAAACTTGAAGAATTGTAGAGTCAAAAAACGCGTTTCCTTGTTTGAATCGAGATGTTAAGATCCAGCAGATGCTTCACATTCCAAAATCACCAAGCATTTGTTATTCTTTGGTTAATATTTTTTCTATCTCTTTCTGTGAATGATATCATTTGACCCAACTAATTATAATCTTCTACGTATTCTAAAATGGTATCATCTACTCTTTCTTCTGATTGATTGCAATGAGACATTATTTTTTTTTGTGTCGGTTAGTGGATAGACCTACTTTTTTGAATTCTAAGCATAGCTCATTTAGCTCTAAGTCATGTTTGGTTGTGGCGTTTAAAAAAATGTAATCTGCAAATCTAAGATTTGATAAATTTTTGCCGTTTATATTCAGACTATTCAGACCCTTGTTGTTTTCCCATTTCAATTTTCTTCTAAGATTGCGGAAAAAAGTGCTGCGGTGAGAGTGGATCACCTTGCCTTACTCCACATAAGGCTTTATTTCGTATGTCGTTATTTCACGTCGCCGAATAATATTTATAAAATCATGAGTATCAGTGTCACACCCGTAACAATGAAAACGCTCTAAAACGAAAAATAAATTTGATACAATTGGTTTCCTCTCTAGTTTAAAATATATTGATTTATTTACTTTAATAATGTTACATGTATATGTATATAATAGTCTCTACAATATATTCATCTCTTTTTTTTGTCAGTTTATTTAAAGTGTAAATAATAATGTCATATAGTTTCAACAAAGTTAGAAATTAAATATTTAACAAATATAATATGTTTTAGATATATAGTAGCTATAGGTACAAATATTGGCCACAAAAGATTTTCTTTTAAAATTCTAAAAATCTAGGTTTGCTATTGAAATACAGTCTTCAGCAAGTTAGTGATGTGTCCTCAGTTTCATTGTGAATTTAAATACGTTTATTGATATTGTATATAGGTATAAATATGTATGTATATACAAATAAGTATCAAAACTGGTTTATAATTTAAAAATTCAAATCATATAATTTTCTTGTAATTAATTAATAATAATTGTAGTCCAATGCATTGAAATATGTAGGTAAAGGTAGAGACAAACGAAGAAGTTTGTAACACCCCCAATTCTGTTGATTCCATGTCCATGATATTATGTTTAACATATTTTTGACAAAAAAAAAAAAAACAAAATAAAAATATGTTGGTATATTTAGTTTGTGGTTCACGTACATTTATTATGTAGGTACGAAAGTTTTATAAGAAAATAATTATTTTCGAATATAAACATTTTGCTAGAAGAAGAATAACAATTTTGTCTTAATTGACTCCACTCTTCATCTCTATGTCAAGTTTTACTAAACAAATAATGGATAGGTAGGTAGTTTACTGAATTTTAATTTATATAAAGAGTCATTAAAAATTATCGCAGATTTGAACTTAACTCCAACTGTTTGTTAAAAGTAATAGTTAAACCTTAAAACGGGGGCCAAACTTCGCTAATGCCGAATCAGTTTATGAATGCATTGGACTAAATTTTAAGTTACTTGCTAGAATTTTGTTTTGTATTTTCAAAGAGATTTCTACTATAAGAAAAGTGTGATAGGAAATATAACTTTTGTATAATAGGTAGAATAATTCTGTTGGTTGTTAATGTACATATATGTAACTGTAAGACCTTGAATAGGTCTTGAACCTATGGTTAACCGTTAGAACACATAACTTACAACCAATATCCATGTCCCAAATTCCCACTCTGGTCTTTTACGATGAAGTGTTATCATACAAATGAACTAGAAAGTATGCTGCGCACACACATAAACTGAACCCCATTGTGCCAGTGCCGTCGAAAAAATATTACTTTAAATATGTTTCGACGGCACTGGCAGACTGGCACAATGTGAGTGTAGCTTTTGTTATTTTGTGCAGCACACTCTCTTTTTTATGCTACGTTTTCATTAGAGCCCAAAAATAGGCAATTTCGCAAATTACGGAAAAAGTGTTTTCATCTCAAATTTGCTAATTTCGTTTGACAGCTCATTTGATTGTGAATTTTATTTGGCCGTTAATTACTTGTTTTTGTTGTTTTCTCTTTGCGTTTCTATTTTTCACACATCGACATTTCAATATGAAAGTTTTTGAAAGCTTTTAAAATGGATTCCAATTGGGTGTGTTCATAAGGTTGGCACGTAATTTCCAACCTAATTTCGTGCAAATTTGGTTGAAATTACCTCATTTCGAAATGTGAATTGGTATGGGAAATGAGGTAATTTGGAATCGAATTTGGAAATTTTCAACGAAATTACCTCATTTGCTCTAATGAAAACATAGTATTAATCTGGAATGTAATTTGGATATTTCGGATAATTGCTATTTTTGCTTGTAAATTCTTTGATTTAGCGGGTAAACGTGGACTTAGAACCAAGAAGTTTTCAGTAACACATATAAATACATGTACATGTATTTGATTTACATAAATGGTTAAGAGTTTTTGTGGTGACTGGAAGAAGACAATGTTATAAATACAATATGTATTAAAAGGATGAAAACACTTGAAAAAATATGAATATGAATTAGTTCAAAATTAATTCCTTCTAAAATTTTACTATAAACTACATTTTGGTTGGCTATAGTGGAGTGATCATATTAATGGTTTTATAAGTAGTAAATTTATTTATTTTCAATTATCATTTGCAATTGTAGTGCCAGACTTCTGGCTAATTGAAGTACCGATTGTGCATTGTGACGCTCTGCCATTTCTTAAAATTTGGAGAGAAAAAAGAAAATTAATTAATTCACAAAATCTTTCATTGGTGAAGCTGTAAATGCAAACATTTGTGTAACCCATTTAATGATGAAATTGATTATTATTGAATCAGAAATCTTGAATCTCTAAATGAATACATATTAGTAGATAGTAAAAAAAACGTGTTACACTACTTTGGCAGGTACAACCTCAAATAAAAGACCGTTTTTATTTATTTTCTATTTATACACACCATTGAAAAATTTTATAACGTCTGTAAAATCCATGCTATTGGAAAGAATTATATCGCGGTAGGTTTCGAGCAAAGCTAGAGCCAAAAAAAGTACGAAATGTGCGCTAGCTACATGTTTTGCTGCCCAAATTACTTCCCATGTTGAAAATACATCGGCATAGATGAGCTCTCGTTTAAAATCTAATAGGAACCATCGGTAGCAAAAGTAGAAGTGAGTATAATCACCATGAGAATCCATGAGGTCATACATTTCTGAGTCCAGAATTTGAATAAGCGACCTGAAAAGAATGAAATCAATGAAAATTATTTCCTTTTTTCGTGACCTTTTTCTTATTGAAAATGTTAATATCTCTTCTGATGGGTATCATGAAATGAAAAAAAAAAATGCAAACAATTTAATGAATGCCTAAAGGAGGATCAATTTAGGGTGTACAAATTTTAAATTAGCGTACATATTTTTAATTTTCACACCTCAATTTGAAATTTTCTTACGTGGATTTTTAATTAATAAACATTAACAGTCGTAAAGTGTGTTTTTTTTAGACGTGTGGCAATACTTTTTTTTAGAGTTGGTCTTTTTGACAGCTATCACTTGATTTATGCTCAATTTAATTTGCCATTTTATAATAAATAACCAAACCACCATCAAGCTCGGCGCACATTCGGTAAATGGGCCCAAAACGAGATGGCCATCGATCCCGATTTTCAAAAGAAAATTTTGTTCAGCGATGAAGCTCATTTTTGGTTGAATGGGTACGTTAATAAGCAAAACTGTCGTATTTGGAGTGATCATAATCAAAAAGTCACTGTTTGGTGTGCTCTATGGGCAGAGGGAATCATTGGTCCATATTTCTTCAAAAATGAAGCCGGCCATAATGTTACAGTCAATGGGGAACGCTATAGAGCCATGATTAATGACTTTTTCGTGCCTGAGTTGGAGGATGTTGATGTGGACGACCTTGGGTTACAACAAGACGAGGCTACATGCCGCATACAACCAACGGAACAATCAATTTATAGAAGGAAACTTTTGGTAAGCTTGATTTCTTCTTGAAAACCACACGTATAAAAAAAAACACCCTTTATTATTAGATTTTTTTAGAACACGTTTAGACAGTTTTCCAGCTAGTCATTAGCTAAATATTTTAGCCATCTCCCTATTTATAAACGGATTCCATAAGTTGTCTAACTATCCAGGGTTGTTATCGAAATACGTCCTCATATATATTCTCTGAGATACCTGTAATATGTCAATCTGGAATGAACTAATGAATTTGAGTGAACTTTGTAGAACAGCTGTTTCAATTATACAAACATTTTCAATTCAAGCATCCAAATCAAAAAAAAAAATGCAAAATCAAAATCAATCAAAGAGAAAAAGGTCTGAGAATTGGGATAACCATGATAAGGTATGAGGTGTGAAATTAAACGAATTTATCATGTTAATATTGTAAAAAAAAAACAATTGCAGCAAAAGGCATTTTTAATTTGGATTTTTGTTTTTAGTTTTTAAAATCCAATTGCCAATCAAATGTCACGGGGTGCGTTCAACACACATTATATTAATTTTGAATTGACTTTGTAGACATTGAACGTTCCCAATTTAGAATAGGTTTAGAACACCAATTTCGGTGTCTAAGATGAACAAAAAAAGAGAAACTGGAACTCGTGTCGTTGTTGTAGTGCATGAAGCATAATTTTAGATGATCTATAGCCGTGTTTATTATATACGGATCTGGATCTGGATCAGGATCAGTATCATTTTTAACACGTAATACAAGAATAAGTTGGGATCCTGCTGTCTATCTGGCTCTATTTTAATGATCCGAAAATCAGTTCTCACTCTTGTGGGTAGATCCATGTTAAGAAAGTGTGAAATGTAGTGTAAAGAAAACAGACAGTAAATACATGAAAAACAAGCCAACGCAACGTAAGGAAAATCGAGATAGATATACAAAAAATTAAATTTGTTAGCACTAAAATCCGTATCGTTTTATTTTCATGGGGTGAACTATATGGATCATTAGCTATAATAAAAAACGGCTATTACACGGCTTCTTTTCAGTCCACTTGCACTTTTTTTTTATGTAAACCGAACAAACTTCATGAAGCTGAAGATCGCTACATCAAAAGTTAAAATTTCGTTTGTTAGTGAATCTGAAGGTATTTTGAAATGATTTTTCAAAAATTTAAAAAGCATTGTATTAGGCGTAAATTTTTCTAAACGTGATGTCTTTTTTTTTTTTAATTTTAGTGTTTAATATTTTTTTTTATTAAAAAATTTTTAAAAATCAAAATTTTTTTTGTTGCAGATCAACGACACACCAATTGGTGTTTGAAAAAAATAAAATATGTCATAAATAGAATGACTAAATCTACAGATGTGATGTTTTTTTTTTTTGTTTTTTACTGTTAATTTTTTTTTACTATAATATGTGGAAAAATTTCAACAAAACTTTGTACCCTTAAAACTTGGAGCTGTGAAAAGATAGGCTAAAAAATAAAACATTTCTGTATCGGGATTTTGAAACTCTAAACGTGATTAACTTTTTTTTTTTTTATTTACGATTTCAGGACATTTTTTTTAACTAAAACAAGAAAAAAAAAGAAATTATAAAAAAAAACAAAATATTGTAGGCAAAATAGTTTGGAAGATGTTGGCTTTTGTATGAAAAATTAAGTCTTCTTTTTTACATTATATTTAATACTTAGGGAGTCTCTAGTCCATCGAAATTATGCAGTGGTGTTCAACAACAACGAACTAAAATACGAACTACAAAAAAAAGGCGTACATATCTACATACATATATATAATAAAAAAAAAAAATAAAATTAATCACGTTTCAAAATCCCGATACAGCAATGTTTTTCTTTTTAGCCTATCATTTCACAGCTTCAAGTTTTAAGGGTACAAAGTTTTGTTGAAATTTTTCCAGAAATCATAGTAAAAAAAAAATTAACAGTTTAAAAAAAAAAAACATCACGTCTGTAAATTTAGTCATTCTATTTATGACATATTTTATTTTTTTCAAACACCAATTACTGTGACGTAGATCCTCCAACAAAAAAAATTATGATTTTTAAAAATCTGTATACATATATAAAAATGAATCGGCGAAGGTAGTTCAATTCAATTACCGTTCAACAAAGGGCGCTGTAGGCGGTTAGGAAATAGCTTTTGGGATATTCTTTTTCAACTTTTCTTATTTGTTGGGTGAAATGGTGTAAAAATAAAATAATTGTCCGATTTAAGAAATGCTTTTTTGTGTTTGAAAGGTTTTTCTTAGGAAATGGCTTTAGGGATATTTTTTTAATTTTTTATTTATAGGGTGAAATGGGGTAAACATAAAAAGTGTCCTATTGAACAAATTCGTTTTTGTTCAAAGAGTTTTTCTTAGGAAATGGTTTGAGGGATATTTTTTTCAAATTTTATTATTTGTAGGATGAAATGGGGTAAAAATAAAAAATTGTCCGTTTCAAGAAATTCTTTTAATTATTAAAGATGATTCTCATTGGCTTTGTTGGTCGGGTCACAGGTCGGACATTCGTTCGAAAAATTCTGGGCAGATGCAACTGGCTTGCCACAGCGTTGAAAGTGGCCACTAACTGGACTTTGATGGTGTGGAGATCTTGGCAATGGAGGAACACACTTGTAAACTCTACACGTTAGAAACACTACACATAATCAATACGTGTACTGCTCCTTAGTTTCCAACAGTAGATCCAAAACTTGAATGTACTTACTGGACTATTGTTCAAGTTTATGTAAGTGTATATCATGTCCGCCCTATATACATTTACACTTTTATGTAATTGCTTCTTTTTTATAAATAAAAATCCTCTGAAGATGACAGCAACCACCGTCGAAATTTTGGGTAAAAAGTGAATGAATTAATCTTCATTTTATCACTACAACGACCAACAAACCCGATGAGGAAAAGGCTTTCGGGATATTCTTTTTCAAAATGTTAATAATTGACAATTGTAAATGGAGGTAATGGAGGAAATTCTTTTCTGTAAAAGGGATATACTTTTTTTAAATTTGTTTAAGGAGTTTAAGGAGGAAATAAAATAGAATCGGGTTTAAGAAATTCTTTTTGCAATTGAAAGGTTGTTTATTAGTGGATGGCCTCAGGGATTTTTCAGAATTTAAAGGGTGAAATGGGGTAAAAATGAAAAGTGGCATCTGATTTAAAAAATTCTGTTTGTGTTGGAATGATTATTTTTAAAAAAATTGTATTTATAGAGCGAAATGGAATAAATACAAACAAAAAGATTTTTGATCTCAAAAATTCTTTCTGCGTTGGGAAAGTAACGGTTGACCGTAGATGATCATTTTTTTACGAATTTCGCCATTCAAAACGTGAAGTGGGTCAAAACTCAGTAAGTAGTATTCAATTACAAAATTTGTAATTTTATGCGAAGCTTAAGTTTGTCTACCCGTGCGAAGCCGGGAGGTTCAGCTAGTTTTTAATAAAAAAAAAATATTAAACACCAAACTTTAAAAAAAAAAAGACATCACTTTTAGAAAAATTTACGCCTAATACAATGCTTTTTAAATTTTTGAAAAATCATTTCAAAATACCTTCAGATTCACTAACAAACGAGATTTTTACTTTCGATGTAGCGGTCTTCAGCTTCATCAAACTTCACTACCTTATTTCTGACCGTTTAATTTGAAATGTTTGTTGTTTAACTCGTATATACAGGGTGATTCACATAAAATGCGAATGTTTTTGAGAAAATTGGAAATAACTCGTAAAGTATATTTTTTTCTTCAAAAACTAGAAGAAATTTAAGCAACTGAATTTTAAAGTTTGACTAAAAATTGATAAGAGTATTATTACGTGGGTTCCATTGGGGCCTTCCAAAGTACTTCTTAGTACTTCTCAGTAGATGATGAATGGAACCTCAATATCAATTTAATTTCGGCTATTTGTTTTTATATTTTATTTTTAATAAGAAAAATGTTTATAAAAATAATCTACTACGTAATTTCGTTTGACTGGTGATGTCTATTTGTTGTTTGGAAACATTCTGTAACAAGAATAATTAACTACTTTGAACTAATTCGAACAAAGAGTAGAAGAAGTTGACTGCAGCCAGAAGTACTTGGCAGTATATACTGGAGCCCAAAGGAGCACACCTATTATAAACAAAAATAGTAGGGGAGAGTGGGTACGAACGTAACGGTGGGTCGGTTGTAACATTCAATTTTTACGAAAAACTAGAACTGTGTGCGTTCATTTTTTAATGCACAATTCTTTGCAATTAGGCCCTGAATGCACCCACAAAAATCCAAAAGTCAGTACAGTCGAATGTACCAACAAAAGCCAAAAATGTGAAATTTTGGTGAAAACGTAATGTTTTTGGTCTTGAGTTTTTTCATAATTTTTCTTGAAAAAAATAAACAATTCATTGAATTGATGCGACGTTACCGTGATCCAATATTTCTAAAATCGAATAGATTCAATATTTTTACGATAGGCATACCGGTTTCTTCTTACTTTGATTTTTAATATAAAAAAGCGTGGGTGGACTGTTGTAACAATTTTCGTGTGGACGTTTGTAACATAATACAAGCAAAAATAACTGTATAATTATTTGTGTTACAACCGTCCACACACAGTTTTTGGTGACTTTGTTTATTCAACAGCTGGATATAAAGATCAAAATAGTTTTTTTTTTTTTAAATAAATTCCAAATAATGTTATACTACATAAATCCATTTCATTTAAATCCATCCTTTTTATTGGCATTCATTTATTTTATAATAATACATAATTAATTTATAGTATTGGCTTAGAATTTAATTCTAAGTCTAACCACCATTTTAGATTTTTTCTTCATATATTTATATGGTGTTACGACCGTCCTTTCAGCGTGTTACAATCGACACACCGAAAAGGACGATTGTAACATTTGACCTTGTCTTAATTTTCAAGTCATACATTTAAATCAAAGACTGAGCTGGAAACCAAAGAAGTATTTAACGGTAGCTAAATGTTCATTCAATAATATGCACTATGTTTCATTTTGATATGTTTATTGGTTATCAAATTACGGCACAAAATGTCAAAAATGTTACTTTCGTACCCACTCTCCCCTACTAAATGACTTGAAATTTTGTTTTAAATTTGGATTCTTCAAAAACTATCGATGAATACATGAAAGAATGGAACTCTGGCTTTTTAAATTAAGCTGTGGCATTGTTACAATACAATACATGTTGCTCTTGTTTTTGATTTGAATACAATATTTTAGAAAATTGCCTCTCCCGTTTTAAAAGTGGGAAATATACCCACCGCGTACACGATTTTATTCTTATCTCGACCCAACCTACATGCTCTAGTTTTTTGTCGCATCTTAATCAAAAACACCCTGTATTACAAGTTACAAAATCATTCTTTACCTCATATTAGCAAAATGCATATCCATTGCGCCTCCATTTGGAAAATTTTCAATCATTCGTTCCATTAATTTACAAAAACAACTATAACTCAAAGATTCATCATCGAATATTACTAATAGTGGTGCCACTAAATCACACATTCCTTGCATGTAGCCAACTTCCAAATGCTCCCAAACGTATCTAAAACAAAGAAACAGTAATAATTGTATAGTTAATTTTAAGTTTTTTTTGCTGAAGTAGCTCATTCTTTGGTGTGAACGAAAGGGAACAAAATTATGTAAGGTTGCCAAAAGCCAAAAGCAGTGCCAACTCGGAAAAATTCGTTAATCGTGTTATCTATCAAGACTTAAATAACAGATGTCCTAAGCATGTATACAAAATAAATATAAATATATCAAGGCTTTTGTCCTCAACTTGAAAATCCACGCTAAGGAATTATAAAAGCAGGAAGACACCAAGCCTAACAATACATTGGCTGCGTTCGGGTGCCAATCCGATAGGCTATCCAAGATACCTTAGTATCCTATATGTTTTCGAACAACCAAAACCAGATAGGTAACATTTGCTGTCAAAAGACATGGCAGCTAAATAAAGGGAAAACTATTGAGTTTTTAACGCGACGATTTGATTTTCATTTTATTGCAAGTCCCTTCTGAATCATCAATTAAGTATTCAGTACCATTTAATATCACACTGGTATACATTTTAACCCTTATTTGTTATTTTATTCTTTAAACGAACAAAATCAGACGCGACACCAAAAAGCAAAATAAGTAGTCGGCTGTAGGTAAAATCAGCTGTGATCAGCTGTTCCCCAAATTTAAATCGGATAGTTTAGTATCGCAAACATTTTAGGATAGCTTGGGATTTGTTTCTGACAACAGCTGATTGGTTTATCAGGTCGAATTTTTTTTGGCCGGCGATTGAAGAGCATGACTTGGACGATATGTGGTTCCAACAAGCCCCACAACACGACCAATTATGGCTCTATTGCGTGAGAAGTTTCGTGGTCGCGTAATTTCACGTTTTTGCGAAGTCAATTCACCACCAAGATCATGCGATTTGACACCATTAGATTTCTTTCTGTGGGATTTTGCAAAAGACCGTGTCTAAGCGAATAATCTCCGAACTCTAGACTCATTAAAAACAAACATTACTCAAGTTATGGCCGAGATACTGCTCAAAATGTGCAAAAAATTGGTTAAAAATTACCTCAAAAGAATAGCATGCTGCGAATCTTCCAGAGGCGGCCATTTGAATACTATTGTTTTTCAAAGTCCGGACTTAATAATTAAATAAAATTTTCATCGAAAATGTGTCGCTGTGTGTTTTATTTAGCTTTACTTTCGAAACCGAAAAATGAATGACGCTTTATTATTGATCGGTTTTCCAATACTAAAAAGGTTATCAAAAAAACACATCTATTAAATTTAAAAAAAAAATCGTTCACACCAGAAAATGAGCTACTGGCTTTCGTTGATATATAATACTGCATGATCTTACGTAGAAATGACATTCCGCAATTTGTCTAAATTTTCATTGGCGAAGTACCAGTAGTTCCGATCGCACCTTTGAACATCTTTCTCTATTCTATGCAAGTTCAGTCCAAAATTCTCCAGTAACTCACACTAAAATAGATTATTTGAAAGAGTTAACTTTAAAGGCAAACTTTTATTTAACATACACTGTACACTCCTCCATTTGAACTGGCCGGTGAAACACAAGCTGACTTTGGTTCTTGCAAAGCATCCATCGACGGCACAGCTATATCCTCTTGAACTGCCGGCAATACCTCTGCACTTCTTCCTTCGGGATTTTTGTGTTCTGCTTCAAGGTTAACAAGATCAACTGAAGCGTCTGTTACGATCACAGCAGCTGGAGGCCTTAAAGTTTTCTGTTCTCCTATGCTATCCTCATCGAATACATCTGCAAACACTCCCTTAATATCATCTATACTATGGAATTCTGGAATCTCTGTTACAACGTCAACTCCTTGGGCTGAAATATTTTGGACATCGTTGTCAGTGCCGTCAGCAAACTCATTGCCAACAGTTTCATATGAAGATGTGGATGGTGAACAAGGGTCACTTTTTAACATTATACCTGTTTTTATGCTTTCAGCACCACCTTCAATTAAGTCATCCTCTTCAATTGACATGATCTTGATTGTCCCGCCATTAGAACTTGAGTTGTTAGTAGTTTCAGTTGGCAATGGTTTTTTATCAATAATTTGATTTTCAAACGAGCCCGACCCGCCACCGTCTTGAGCTTCCACATCCTCAACATTTCCCGAGTCTGTGCTGTGTTTCATATTTCTTGTCGTTGGACAAGCCAATCTATTTGGATCTATAATTGGACAAGGATCTGATATGTCGGAGATATCTTGTTCTAAAAAAACTTCATTATCTATATCCTCGTCCAAGTCGATACGATTCTTTTCAACGCTTCCACTTCCTGAACTTAATTTGGCAACAGCTTTTGCGGTTTTCTCCATATCTCTTTGCCGGACTATAGCTTCAACAGCAAGCCATTCGCTCATCGTTGTCTCATAATAGTGCTTGCATTCTTCGTCTAACTTTTCACGTTCTTCGGGCATTGTGCCAAAGCTTTAAATTGAAAAAATAATATTAAGTATTAAGTACTAAATATCCTTATACCAAGACAAGATGTATCTAAAATCGTATATCATAGTCCTTGTCAAAACTCATCTTATTCTAAAGAATGCAAAACTTATAGTCTAAGTGCTGACATCAAATTTTGGGTGTGGAAATATAACCAAAAATTGAATAATAGGGTTTGTAAGTGGTGGTGGTATCGAAAATAAAAGTCTGGCAGGTTTTTTATTGTCACCGGTGGTGGGGGCTTGAAAAAAGGGATTTTTAAAATTTTTTTCAAAGGGAAGTGTAACTGAGTCTCGTCTTGGTCTCGTCAAGCTTTAAAGTATTTATTTTTGTGAAAGAAATTTGATCTAGAAGGTGCTTAGTACTCTTTATAAAAATTAAATTTTGGAATTTAAAAACGCAATATTTTTTTTTAACCTTTTCTGGCTAGAACACAAGCCGAGTGCTGAATTGGATTTAAGAATTATATCGTCGATATACATAAGTATGAGGAAGGTGAGCTCATAATTACAAAATATATACCTGTTTGGTAATTAAAACTCTTCTTTTTTTATGGGTTTTGACAGCAAATCTTGAAAAATTGTGTAAAACTGTCAAAAAATTTGAAAAAATTTCATGCTCCCAAACAGACATTAGGTTTGTTCGTTGAGCCCTGAAGTCACCCTGGTGAAAAATTTAGAAAAAAACATCTGACAATTTCAAATTAGTCTGACAATATACTAATGACGTTGTTAACATTTGACCCTTCAAGCAAATTCACTGACCCAACTTTGTCGGTCTTCCTTGGATCATTGCAAAACGTAGTGTCTCAGGCACACCTACAAACATTGTTTGGCATTTTGTTATTCTTCTCCCCACACTTTTTTTCCAGTTCATTTTTGTAAGTGGTGTGGAGAAGACATGTTTTGTTTTAATTTGTTTCTTATTGAAACTTAAGAAATTTTCAATTAATAATATAAATTTAAATGTTAGTGGTTCATTTTATCTATCGTAGTGCCACAAAATGTGTTTGTAAATGTTTTGTTTTAATAACTGATCAATAAATGTTCATTTAAATGAAAAAAGGCTTTTTTTTGTTTGGTGTAGGTAATGTAAACTGGAGAAAAGTAATGTTGTTTTGATTCGATTTGGATCCGTTATGGTTTCAGCTTTCACTGAGTATATGAGCTCTCTTTCTCACAAGACATGCACATGCACAAGTGGGTCCGTGGTGATTCTAATGTCCATACTAATTTGAGTCGCCAAACGCAGTTTTGAGGATCCATATTTGGATCTGTGTGCGAAGTCGTCCATACGATGTTGACTACGTACACGGATCCAAAACGGACTAGTTTGCTTGAAGGGGACTGTTTCCTCCGAATTTGTTGACGTAATCAAACTTGTTCAGGCACAAACTAATGTGAACTCATCGACTCACTTTGAAGTTCAGTAGTCGTTAAAACAAAATAAATAACTGTGCTTGTTGAAGGAATTTTTCAACTACCAAATGTAAAGCTTTTTAAATAGAATGTTTTCAATTGAAAAAAAACAGATGTCACAAAAGAAAACGTCAAAAAATCCTCCAAATTAAAAAACTAAAATTCTGCCTTTCCTGGACATCTCTTTCTTACCATGAAGTGGGAGTGAGCAAAAGCACAGAGACGTCAAAAAATCCGTCAATCGTCTGTTAATATTTCCGTTCGTTTTCTTCCCACAACTACGGGTTTCTATCATTTTTTTGGCTCATTTAATTATTTTAATATAAACTTTGACTGAACTCTGGACTAAAACTGGTAGAAATTGGCAGTTTTAAGAAGTAAACGAACAGAGGTAAAAGTAAAAATGTGTTTCAGGCATATTCAGACGATTGTCAGGTGTTCGTTTGAATATGGCCTGACAATGAAGTTTCTGACAATATTGAAAGGCAAAATTGTACGTTCACACGGTTGTAAGACATTTGGGACAATTATGTTTACCTACAAATCGCACTATCGGCTGTACCTAGCTTAAGCAATAAATCCAAACAAATATATAAAATAGTCAAAATAATATAAGAATTGGTATTGAGACGACCACTTGTTTACATCAAATAAAACGAATTATTTAAATTGTGTTTACCTATAGTGTCCCAAAAGATATGGCCATACACTCTTGCGTAATTCTGGTTCAACACCTCCAAAGTAAACCAATCGAAAAACTTCTGTTTCATTGGTCACCACTCCATCGATGTTTAAGGCATCCCAACGTTCTTTGGTCAAACCCTTCTCATCAGTTCCCACTGAAATATAATCAAATCTAAAATCTGTTTTTTAAAAAATTTAAATTTTACACATACATTCCGGTGTAATTCGTCCATTGACCAATCCCGAAAGATGAGTTCTGACTGTTGACAAGTGTCTACAATAAGCCAGCCATCCATAAAAAGCCCTTGATATAATCTGGCGTCTCATTGTAGAGCATACCAACTCAATGCTGGCAGCCTGATTGCCTTGAATAAGTGGCGAGTCTATCGATACCTGGTCTATAGAAATGCTCTTACTTGAATAATCGCTGCTTCCATTTGTAGAACAGCTACTTAGTTGTGCTCGACGGGGACTTGTTCTTCCCAATTCAAGTATCGGATGTACAGCCACTGAAATGGAATTTCATTTTCACAAAAAAAAACGTAAACTTTAGGTAAACTTTATTTGTGTACTTACAAAAATCTTCGTGATTACTCTTGCTTACAATCCTGAAAACATAATCAATTGGAGTCTCTTCAGTGGATTCCATAAGCGAAGAAAGAATACGCCTACGACCGAACTTAGGCCAAGCCAAAATTTTCCCTATTCCGCGGTGTGACCATAATGGTGGATCCAACTGGCCATGTGGCAAGAGACCCGTTTCCAGGCAACTCAGGAAAGCCTGCATGTGACCTCCTTCGGGGAAATGTATTGGAGGCCGTTGTACTCCATCTTGTCCAACAAGTATTATAGTTCCTCCTGTATCCTCGCCACGATTCTGGTGACAATGCACGTAAACAATATCGTTGACGTTTATGTTTAAAGCATAATCCCAGTAAGAACTTTTATCATTCACTTCAACTTCGTTATGACCATTCATCAGTTGATTTGGTGTCCATTTAATGATCAGTGTTTGGACATGCTGATGAAGACTTAGATATCCAGGCATTATTTCTTTAACATCCTTCTGTAAACAAAATATTTTATTAGAAGGTTAAACAAATTACATTGAAGCTGGGGAACTTTTTACTACGAAAACGTAATAATCGAAATTAATATTCAGCCCAGTTTTTCAGTAGTAACCAAACCAGAGTAAGCTAACTCAAGGCTTAAATTATCCTACAGTTAACTGGAGGAAGCAGTTTTTCGGTGGAGAATGTATGCGAAACGACTAAACAAACTTGGTGGATAAAACGACAAAAGCATCTGTTCAGTTAATCCTGAGTTAACTTACCAAACTTGATGAGTTAACTCGGGTTTCACTTTAATCCAGCACTGAAAAACTGGACCTTAGAGATACAACTGATTTTGTGTGTAATGCAAAGAAGGGCAAAAGTAATGTCATTATTTTAATGTGTTATAAGTTATAACTTTTGCTATAATGGCGTCAAATGTCTTCAGACAAATTTTTAACGTCTTTTTTGCGCAAGTTGCTAAAATGCGTCTCGATCTCGAGAATTGTTAGTTCAAGCAGGACGTAGTAGGCGCTCACACAGTTCGGGTAGCTATGAAGATTTGGAAACACCAATTTATGACATTATGACAACTTGTATAGTAATATTCAACAAGTACCACTGTTAGAACTTGAATCCACAAAAAAATATTTTAAGTTAAGGAAATACAAAATTATTCAAACACACAAGAAATCCAAAAAAATGTTAAGTTTAAAATTTGTAGAATTGTATGGCCCAATAGTATCCCAAATTAAGAACTTTATGAAGAAGCCATAACCTTACCACCATCTACATTTGTAAAAGAATGTGTAAGAGGACTATAAGAAGGTAGCGTTGGCGTGAACAATACTGTATGGATAAATGCTGGATTTAAATAAAAGCTTCCGAAGAACAGTATTCTGTGAGATTTTAAGGAGCTAAAATAAGCTTTGAGTAAATATGTTCGAATTATTTCGTTATTAGCAGGTACCTTTAGAGAAAGCTAGCTGTAGCTCAATCTGAAATCTCATTTTGGTGCGCAACAATATTTTTTATTTAGAGGGAATAGAAAGATTAGAAAGAATTTTTGTTGACACAGTCCACTGAAAATAAGGTATCATCTTAACAAAATCCTACTACAAACTGGAAGCTTTAGCCTTAACTTAAATACAAAATATATTTACAAAATTATTAGAAGAAATAAATTGTATACAAACACACCGGAAGGACCATAACGTTATTTTTTCCATACAAAAGTGTTGCTCTGGAATTCTGGTGAAGTGACTCAACGTAATCTTTCGCCACACTCACTGATCCACTAGATTTAAATGAAGTTGAGGTTGAATCTTCGGAGTTCGCATGAAGACTTCGCTTAAAATTTATAATAGGTCTTTGAGCAGTTGAAGGTTGTCTAGCTCCTGTGCTTATTCTGTGGCGCTGAACCTGCACAAATAAACGTGTTAATTTCATATTTATTTATTTTTTACAAGTTGGTACTAATTTACTAATTCATCAGCGTGTGGATCTGTCCAATAATGATCAGCTGTCTTTGCTCTGGTAAACTCCAAAGCGCAAGGACCCACCAATAGTGAGCTCAAAATTGATCCACAATCTGGATCGGCAACCAATGAGTCTTTGTCATAAAAATTACTAGCGTTTGCTGCCAAATACTCAATGATTTTAGCTAATTTTTTTTCAAACAAAGCCAGCCGTATCCAGAGAAATCTAAAGTTCAAAAGAATAAATTAACCCCATAACATGTGTTTTTACTATTTATATTTCAATGCATTTATACACACCTTACGACTGGAACATTTGGAGGAGGATTGGCAGCAGAAACGGAGTTGCTGCTTCCTTTTTTTAACAATGGAGCTTTGTGGATGCTATCCGTGCTTGTGCTTGCTGATCTTTTGTCAATGTTCTCCGATTCCAGGACTTTCTTGCTTATAATATCAGCTTCAGGACAATTTTTGGCTATTTTATGCAAGAGAGCTGTTGTCGAAGATGTTTTGAATAATCCCAATGCTCGCCGACGAAGGCCTTGGCTAAGACAAGCCTCTACTGCAGCACAAAGTGCTGTCACTGAATTACTCTCTTCATGGATAAACTTCTTCGTTACTGCTTCTTCCATTAGCTGCTTTACTTCTCGTTTCACCGAGCATATTAGGCGTTCTTTGAAATCTATTTCTGAAAATCAAAAATTTCATTCATTTAAACTCATATTACTACATTCTGAAAAATACATATGTATGTATGTAAGCGAAATATCGGCATCGTTCGTTATAAAGCTATACGCAAACCGACGCAATGGCGGTGGCGATCCCCATAAAAATGTGGATGCCGCACATTTGAATCAATGAAATGGCACACATCTACGCGATACGTGGAACGCGTTCTCGTTCCACTGCTGCGTTCAGTTACACGACTTTTATAAAGGGTCCGCCATCTAACGTTTTTTTTTCAACTAGTGCTTATTTCGTGAATGGTAACACTTAGCTCATGTCTGATTTGACAGATAATTAGTTTTATCCTTCCGCTGAACGAATATGGTTGTGTATACGCTTCGCTAAGTGGACCTGCGACCGACTTAGAGAAGATGCCGATTTTGCCAAAAAAATCATCTTTTCAGATGAAGGTCATTTTGATCTTGGCGGGTAGTAAACAAGCAAAATTGTCGCATTTGGGGCACAGAAAACCCGCACGCATACATTGAAAAGCCGATACACCCAAAACGAGACACTGTTTGGTGCGGATTTTGGTCCAGAGGCATAATTGGGCCATTTTTCGAAAATGAGCAAGGAGTGGCCGTCACAATCAATGGCGATCGTTATCGGGCCATGTTGAACGAATTTTTGTTCACAAAAATTGAAGAGGAGGATATTGGCAACATTAGGTTTCAACAGGACGGCGCTACGTGCCACACAGCCGAAGCTACACTCGATGATTTGCGCCATTTTCGAAAAAAAAAGTTATTTGGCGGACCCTTTAGAACGCAGCAAGTGTTATTGCACGCGATTTCAATTGAAGTTGAATCTGTTAAAGTTAAAGGCCTTTTCCTTTTTTATAATATAATGGCCCTTCGCACAATGTATCGCAATTCCGCATTGTGTGCGCAGACAATTTATTGTAAAACTATTTTTTTTAATTCTTCCTATAAAGTACATATACATATGTAATATATTTTAAAGAGCTGAAGAAGAACGTAACCATCACAAGAACCTACGTTTTAGTACGTTATTACAAGCCAAATTGAAATCAGTAGTCTTAATACACGTGTATTTATTTGCTTGTGATCCGTGTATCCGGATCTTAATTACACGGATTCTTAATACAAAAGTTGGTTTTGGATTTTTATCTTTTTAAGGGATGGCCTTAGATGCTTGAAATTCTAAATGATGATGGATTTTATTGCTTTGAATTTTTGTCCAAAAATTTGATTTTCAAATTTAACGTTATGTGGATAAAATCACAGTTTCACAAAGCTTACAGTAATCAGTTAATATATCTTTAGTGTCTGCATGGGTTGATTGGGGTCTTCCCTAATGCACAAGTTAATAAAGTAACAATAATTTTGATATATCACACGTAACTGTGTGTGATCTACAAATAACATAATTTTAATTTTTATTCAATAGATAAATCGAAAAAAATCAATCAATATTGAATGATACTCAACTTCAATCCACCAAAATTGAGAGACGTTGTTGATGTATTTTTGTAAAAATTCCAAACTGGATTATTTAAAATAGACACGGATATTTAAAATATATACGGATCTATAAGGATGCACGGATTCACGAAATCCACGGATTCAAATCTGGATCGATCTTACAAGAACACGTGTAATAGGAAGCTCTAGTAACCACATTCGAAACAAACAACAAACCAGACCTAAAGCCCACTAAGTAAGAGTTAACAATAGCGGTCACGAAGCAAGATATATGTATTGTTATTTATTGTATTTATTACATCTTCATTTAATTTCCAATTCTTAGGAATCTATTGGCATCGTTGCGAAAATTATGGAACCCCTTTAAAATGTCATAAATCAAAACTTTTAAATGCCATATATTTTCCAAAGAATTAAATCAAAACCATCTATCCCATCGGCATCGTAATAAAATTAAGAAAATGAAAGAACATCTTGAAATTTCCCAAAGAAAACAAAATAACTAAAACCATCAAGTGCCCTTTAAACCGTTAAACCCATTTAAGAAATAACCTACTGCTATCAAAACCAATATACCTACCCTTTATACATACATAGCTGAAAGTATAGAAGAAAGTAATCTGAGATACATACATTATACATCGGTACCTATGTATAGTATATACGTATAAATCGGTACTTTATCCACACTCCCTGCATCACTTATACCTTTAATGTATCTTTCTTTCAAAGTGCATCCACAAACACACAAATCACTCAATACGATTGGAGCTCTATACTATAAAATATTACAAAAAGAAATTGATGAAAATGAAATTTACTTAAAAGCCCCCAACTGTTTACTAACGATCCTTAACGAAAACAAGACAACATTAAGTTCGACCTCGTTCAAATGGCGCCATTTCCATCTCAATGGAGGTATAATACCTATTGCAACAAAAAAAAAATCAAATTAAACTCAAATGAGGAGAATATAATTTTAATTGGTTAGGGGAATCCACATCCACACTCCACAGCTGTTTTTATTTTCACCACCCACACCACACATACATAAACTAGAAGCATGCCCTAAACCCCCATTGCACCCTCCCGCCAATACCCATCAAGTACCAAGTGTTGAGTAGTGTCTATGACATTGAACATAAACAAAAGCTATTTCGCAAAATTGAAAAAAAAAACAACACAACACAACCCCCTAACTCTTCACACGACCGCTTGTGATACAAAATAAAAAACAAAAATCAATATACCATATCAAAATATTTTCCATTATCCTCCGCACGGGCACACGCATTACAAGCAGGGCTGTTGCTACGATTAGATTGCGATTGGGGAAATACTAAACGTACGTATAGTAATTTACCTTTTCATATCGATATATCAGCCCAAACTGTAGGTATATTCGATAATAAGTATTATATTTTCTTCTAGCAACGCATGTTGTACGGATATTAGGTTAGGAACACACAATCGCTCATGCGTTTTGGGTCGCACGATTAGATATCATTTTATGAAAAAAATAGATCACATTCGAATAAATGTGAATGAACTCATGTAGTAACCCTTGGCATATTGTTTAGTGCGTAAAACTATCGGAGGTCTGGGGTTCCATTCCCAGCCTCTTCCTCGTAAAAAAATTAAAAAAAGTGTGTTCACGTTTACAGCCTATTGCAACGAAGAGACAAACCCTCCAAGAGTATCCCTTTTCTCTTTTCATGAATATAAGCGCCTCTATCACCTTAGCCTTTAGGATTCGGCAAAAAATTGTAGGTCCCCTCAATTCCTGCTGATAAGAGTTGTAAGTCACTAGGCCCTGGTTCTACACCAGCTGTAGCGCCATCAAATTTATTTTTATTTGAAGGCACATGAGACCAAGAAATCATGCTATGCTGCGATCACTTTTTTAAACGCAACTTCAAAAAATGTCGCTAGAAAAATCGGTGAAATTTCAATGAATCAATGAATTTACGAATAGTATATTATTTTTGAAATGAAAATACTCGGAACGATAGTGAATTATATTATCTTAGTTATAGGGTTAATATTAAAGATAGTAAACGTGTTTTCTTGAAACCGCGAAGGGAACTGGATGAAACAAAATATGCACGACTCGATCGCACGAACTTGCTCTTGTGGTTGACAACTGTAATTTAGACACACCGTGAAGATAAATGTTAATGGTTCAATAATAATAGGAGTGTTTTTAGTGCATGTACACCTACGCACTCAAAAAATAATTTTAATTTAAAATAACGGGTGATTTTTAAGCTGGTTTGGTTTTGGCAACACTGGTTTTGACAGCTGACGTGTGTTTAGTACCTTGTGTCACTGTCAAACAGCTTCAGTTTGGTTTGCAATTTAACCATGGATCGTCTTACAAATGAACAACGCTTGCAAATTATTGAATTTTACTATCAAAATTCGTGCTCGGTTCGAAATGTTCATCGCGCGCTGCTTGTGTTCAGCGATGAGGCTCATTTTTGGTTGAATGGGTACGTAAATAAGCAAAATTGCCGCATTTGGAGTGAAGATCAGCCAGAAGCATTGCAACAGCTACCAATGCATCCCGAAAAAGCCACTGTTTGGTGCGGTTTATGGGCCGGCGGCATTATTGGGCCTATTTCTTCAAAGATGATGCGAATCGCAGCGTTACTGTCAATGGTGAACGCTACCGAGCGATGATAACAAACTTTTTTTTGCCCGAAATGGAAGTTCTTGACTTGCATGATATGTGGTTTCAACAAGACGGTGCCACATGCCACACAGCACGCGAAACAATGGCGCAATTGCGAGGCGAGTTTGGTGAACAGTTAATTTCACGTTTCGGGCCGGTCAATTGGCCGCCTAGATCGTGCGATTTGACACCATTAGATTATTTTTTGTGGGGGTATGTCAAGGCTAATGTCTATAGGGACAAGCCCGCTTCGATTGACGCACTGGAAGCCAACATCCATGCATTCATTCGTGAGATACCGGCCGATATGTGTGAAAGAGTATGCCAAAATTGGACTCAGCGGATGGGCTACCTGAGACGCAGCCGCGGTCAACATTTGCATGAAATTATCTTAAAACATTAAATTGCAAGGTTCAAACTATCGATTCAAATAAATATTTCATTCATTTTTTCGAATTTTTTGTGTTTTTTTTTTTAAAAAAGTTCTATACCTCTTAAAAAATCACCCGTTACAACAACAATTCCTTTTAGTTAATGGCGATAAACCTCTCTGCTTATGATCTATGAGCATATAAAACAGACAGTGTAACCGCAGGCGAAATTATTTGTGTCCCTCTGAATGAAAAAATGTGTCGTTTTGAAAAAAAATAGGTCCTTTTGAAATAAATTCATAACATTTAAAAAAAGAATACGAATTTAAGTAGGTAATACCTATCCACAATTTTTTGTATTGTTTTTTGATAGAAAACTTAACAGAAACTTAAGAAAAAGTTAATACATTTTAATGCATAATATTACACAATGTAGATAATAATCAGTCTTACATTTCATAAAAAAAAAAACAAATTTATAAATAACTATATTTATAACTTATTTTATGTTCGTTCTTTGTTTTTGAAATTATCTTGGGGTTAAATGATCGTGAAAAAATGTGTCCTTTTTAAAAAAAAATTTCCCCCGAGTCCCCTAAAGAAAAAAGAGTACCCAGGGACACTAAAGTGTCCCAGTGGTAACACTGAAAATAAGTATTGTAACTGTTATACATGGTGTGCTTTTGTGCACTTTTATTTAAAGCGAACAAGTGAGTACAAAAATTACAACTTATATTATGATCTGATACAAATATTAAAAAAGAGAAAATGTTAAAAAGTCAAAAGAAACTTAATAATTGATTTTATCCGGCAGACGGCAGATTTCCATGTCCGTATTCTTAATTGTATTTTTTTTTACCAAATTGAATGGAAAAAATAAAGAATTTATCTCTTTTATCTATCTAATTGATTTTATTTTCAAAACTTTTAAATGCAAAATTGTTTGAACTATTGAGGAGCACCAGATTCCAAATTTTAACAAAATCTGTTCAACCAAGGAAAGAATAGATATACGCGAATAACCCAAAAATAAGACCATTTTATTAAAAAAAAATTGTGTGAGTGCCGGGACTCACGGTTAATATGTGTAAACATCAACGTGCGCGGATCCAAAACGGACTTGTTTTTGCTTGAAGGGGATCTTAAGATTTTTTTCACTGAACGCACCCATCCTAGTATGCAGATCGTAACTTTGCACTCCGTAACGTTGCACGACGTAACGTTGCACACGAACCTTCACGTTTTTTGTTTCTCTCTACCGCCAGCATAGATGTTTACACATCAAAAAAAGGTTTAATGCCTATTTCCGTTAAGTGAATTTTTCCCAAAAACCAGAAACCCAGTTTTCTTTCAATTACTTTGGTCATGAAAAAACAAAATTTCTGTATGGCAACCAGCCGTACATACGTAACCAAATTTCATGCAAATCGGTTCACCCGTTAAGGCTCTAGCTCAAATTACACTGGACGCACATACCGAAACCCACTTATTCGGACTTCTCGATCATCATAGCGATAGTTATGATATCAACCTCGAAGCCTATAGCGCAAGTAAAAACGACTTCGGGGATTAGCGACGCCATATCACAGAAAATTTGTCTTGTTTATACAAGTTATCGACAAAAAACACGTTATTTGCGCCGATAAAACAGTTTTCTCTGGGATAAGGCTAAGCCCCGAAAATTGTCTGGAATTAGCTTGAGCCCGTACGGGATTTGTTGTTGGTTCATTTAATATGACTTTTTTGGCTAGAGAAAAACACAGTTTAAATAACAAGTGAAGACTTCGCAAGCAGAACTAAAAAGTGTGTAGTGAATTTTTCTTTTGCACATCCATCAACAAGTATATTTTATATAATTTTTATAAATAAAATCCAAATATTACTTGAGCACAGAGAAAAAATAAAGAAACCAAATAAACGATAGTGTATCCAGTGTTGCCAAAAACACCACCTTATCGTATTTCTCCCGATTTTAAGAGCTATTTCCGATTACCCGATTTTTGATGTAAAAATGACATTTTCCCCCGATTTTAGACTATACCTATAGAAAGTACAAATACTTAAATATATTTTCTACATTTTTGTGCCGCTGATATTTTTAATAAATGTAAAATATTTTTTACAGTTTAAAATTAAAGCATTTCCATTTAACCAAATTCTTCACCCACTGTTGAGAGAATTTTTTCTCAGATAAACCTTAACAACACAAAAATTATGCATAAACTTGAAGTTGACACTTTATAGGGATTTTTATTTTTTAAATAGTTACCTACTGTAGTATCGAGTACTAAATAAAAGATATGTTTCTTGTTTGATATCTAAGAATTGAATGAGTTTTATTTAATATTAAATAAACAAATAAATATATATGGTTGCTTATGATCGCTTATACGACACCTACTACTTAAAATTTAAAGAATGTTATTATTGTTTTGAACTAAAGGTTACTGGTAAATTGATTACAAAAATGCAACTACACTAAATATATTAAAATTTAATAAAAATAAATTGCTGATACGAAACCTAAATACTTAAGTGCAACATAAACTTGGGTGTTTCTTTTTGTGTATGCATCGCAAATGTGATGTTTAAAAACCAATGAAACCATTCGAAAGATAGCTTGAATAGAATCAAAATATTTTTTCTCAGTTTTAAGGTTTTATCTTACTATTTTCTGTTCAAACAATAAATTGTACCTAAATAATTTTTAGTTTGTTTTTTTAAAAAGAAGCCAAATTAGAAAAATAAAATTCGACAAACTTGAATTTTGGTGGAAGCATTTCCTAAGAATCTAAATATTACCCTGAATTTTGACCAGGGATGTAGTTTTTGGGGGAAGTGAAATGGGTGAAATTCAGTCTTAGGTATGTAAATATAACTAAATATCTTTATTACTGGATATTTTGTAGAAATTAGTTTTCTTTTTGGAAAAAAGTGTGAACATAAACATTGTGGCTTATGCGATTCTAGACAACACTATTTTTCGTCAAACTAATAAATTTTGAAAAAAAAAAACTTGTACAAACCGTACAATATCAGTCTTTGATATGTAAATCACAATTTCCTTACCCACATCATACACATATCTGCCTAAAAACTGATAGTATTTAAATAATTTACCAAAAACCTAAATTCTGCCCTTTCACCTCACCAAATCGAAACCCTGGTCAAATTTATGGTATAGGTATCTACAAATAAAGCACGCGAGTCTTTTTTTTGCAAATATTATGTATTTTTTATTTCAACTTTATTGTTTGACTGATGCCATAAACACCGATTTCTAATTTGACAATCTCCCGTTTTCAAAAAATATTCTATGGCAACACTGAGTGTATCCATCCTTGGGGGGGCTAGTAAAAAATGAGTATCAGCTCAATACAATTAAGAACAATGCATCATGCATTGGAATGGTGCTGGCACGTGGTATCAGCTGAAGACAATAGACGCGAGTGATTATTAAAACTTATTTAACTCCCAGAGTTGCGTTCGCGGCTGCGTTTCCATTTTGTTCCTTTTAACGAAACTGTATGTATTTGCGAACGCGCTTCTATTGGGTTTAGCCAGTAACGCGTTTTGTGAAAAAAACTGCCTTTTCTTGACCACATATGGCTTTTCTCGGTCTACTAGAACCCTTAGACCTGGCGCCCAATAGGCAACTTTAAGTTGCTCACCCCAGCAACTTTTAGTTGCTCCCAATTTAATTACATTGGCATCTAAGTTGCCTAGTGGGTGCTCTACCATTTAACCCAATGTAGGTAGCCTTGGATCGGGAGCAACTAAAAGTAGGTGGGTCGAGCAACTTAAAGTTGCTTAGCGGGCGGCAGGTCTTATGCCAATTTTTTAAATGTATTTGTTGCGTTTGTCCGATATAATTTTCGAAACCACGGCACCAATCTGTACTAAATGCACGATGCTCTTAGTTCCTTCTTCTGTGAACAAGGAAAAATCAAAAATCCACAGGTGATATTCACGATGGTCAAAATTGGCCGACATCGAGTGGTGTGTAGCCAGTTTTACTCTGAATATATGTGCATTTGTGTGAATTTCAAGCTAAACCCGTTCTCGTACCTACTCAAAAAATCGTGGTACAAAAGAGATTTCTTACGATGAAATTTCTGTGATCAGAAAATCACAGTTCAACATGTCAGCATGAAAAAAATATTAATGAAAGCCAAACGTGCGTGTCATTCTAATCAGTCAGTATGGAACGTGCTGAATTTGCGTTCCCGTAAAATTTGGAAATTTTTGATAAAATGCTTTTGTTCGTTTACTTCCCAAAACTGCCAGTTGCTATCAATTTTATTTGTTTAAATGTATTTTTGTATGTATGACCTTTGACATAGATTTTGACTAAAATTGATAGAATTTGGCGGTTTTGGAAAGTAAACTAACGGAACTAGGTAATTACATCCTTGCTATTGAAAGTTCGACAGTTTGTGAGTTGCTGTGCATCGTATTTGGAAATTTTCAATGATTTACAGATTGATAAAGCCGGGTTCACATTCAACGACATTTTGATAAAAGTTGTTGTCAGAATTTCGTAGTCTGAAAACCAGCCAACTTTTGATTTGAATGAGAATGCTTGTCCGACTTCAAGTGATATTTTATCTGTAAACTTTGCATGAAATTAGCTAAGAAATTATGTGAAAACGAAACAAACCCGCATTTGAGTTGAATTCTATTGAGCAGCAGAAGAAAAAAGGTCAAAATTTGATGCATAAATAATAACTAGTCAACTCCAAAAGATAATTTGTTTAACGAGAAGTCAGCCGAAGTCAAATTTTAAATGAATACCACATAAATACTGGAACATTTATAAATGCAAATCAGTGAAAAAAAAAACTTCTGTGAAAGTGGGACTTAGTAAAATAAAATTATATTTAAAAATTGATTTTGAAATTTAAAAAAAAAAAGAAGTATCTCCTTTTTTCTGCCATTGAACTTAAAGGGCGAACGACAGCACTTGCAAATCTCAACCACTTGTTTGCCCAACGATATTTCATTTGTGCCTGTGCCTGAGACAACATAAAATTTTGTGTTTCCATTAAATTTTCACAGTGGGGTAGGCGCCAGCGGGTGATGCTGAAGTACATAATCGATTTTTCAAAATTGGAAATTTTATATAAACCTTAAAGAATTTTCTTCTAATATATTATACATATGTAGTATAAACAGTCACACAGGTAAGGTATACCTTGAGGAAAACGTGAGATGATTTAATGAAATTATTGTTTTTGTATTTTTATTATTATGAGCAGTATTACAATAGTTTAGTTGTTGCAACAGTTGGCTACGAGGAATGAATTGAAATAGAAGCATAAAAACATTGGATTTCCAACAAGCCCTATACAAAATTGCGCAGGGGTAGTTTTTTGTTAGGCTGTGTTGAAGTTTGTGTTCAGTCGTAGTCACTTTCTCCTGTTGAATGTCTCCTAGTAGGTTAGAAGAGTAAAAGTTTATACGCTCCTTCTTTCACTATTAACCCTGCACCCTTATCCATTTTATTAGAAGGTACTCACCCCCACCGCCGCTAGTTTGAACCATATTCGCTGAAAAGAATTTTTTCACTGGATATTTTTTGATGTGCTTTATTTTCGAGATTGTTTTGGGACTCGGATCTTTAATTTTAAACCTTTGTGTTTTTCGATAAAACTTAAACTGAAATAAACTTAAAACTGTTCCATTTTCTGGAAAGAAAATTAATATTTGTATAATTCATTTTCTGAATTTAAGAAAAAGTAAAACTAACTGTATGTCTTTAATTTTGTGTATACGTCCGAACCACAGAAGAACTGTTAGAAGACTGATGAAAATATTGGCTCAATTGGTTGCTTTTCGTAGTATTGGTTGGTAACTGCGGTAACTCCAGGGGGTGAAAAATATGTGGGACATTCTGGTCGATTCACAATAGAGATTCTTATACCTGATATAATAAATAAATAATTGTATGCGGGCCGATAAACGCTGTCTGAATTTTTAAGTAGGCTTGGCATCCTCGACGATAGCGGCGGAAGTTGGATTTTTGGTTTATTGATGGTAAATGCTGCAACTTGAATTCTATAATAATGTCATATTAGGTATATGAGGAGTATCATTTATAAACATTTACAAATTTAAGTATAATTGATTAATTGAAAAATATATTTGGATTAAGGATACCTATGTTATGACTTCTTTTTTCATATTAATTGCAAAAGTAACTCTGAACTTGTATCAAATTTTCGATACATTTGAAGAAAAATTCGAAAATAGGGTTTAATGTGGTTTAATTTTAGAAACAAATAATTGTAAATTTTGGTAAGTACCTATTAAAATGTATTATATATAATATATGTAATATGATAAAAGTTACAGAGCTTTAACTTTATTTATATAAATTTAAGTATTAAAACAAATAAGAAACAATAAGTTTTGATTAAAGGGAAAACACTAAGGTCCAGTTTTACAGTACAATATCAAAGTTAAGCTTGAGTTAGTTCATAAAATTTGGTGAACTAATTCAGGATTAACTAAACAGATGCTTTTTATCCACCGCTTTTATTTAGTATTTCCGCATGCATTCTCCATCGAAAAAATTGCTTCTTCAGTTCCCTGTGGGCTTACTCTGATTTAACTTCCCACTGAAAACCTGGACCTAAATAATTTATTCCATATCTTGAATCAGGCTATATTAACCGTCTTTCGAGGCAAGACTCTAGGTAATGCGGAATAGAGTAAGGTAAAGAATTCCTTATGTTAAAGAAAGAATCTCTGTACTCAACAATACTAAGGATTGAGTTTGTTCGTCTCCAAGTTGCGTAATTATGAATAAAATAAATTTAAAATAAAATAAAATCAAAATTAAATATATCGTTTTATTTATTAATAGATTTTTAATTTTTATCACAACAAACATTTCGCCCGATGATGAAGTATTAACTTCGAAACGCGTGGCAGAAAATAAATTCAAACAAAGCTTTGATAATAATTATAAATCTTAATATATAAAACAAAGTCGTTTTAGTTACAACACTTATAGTTATAACACAAGAACGGCTGAACCGATTTTAATGGTCTTTGATTTGTTGGATTCGTCTCTGCCCCGAGTAGCAGAATAATAAAATTCACTTTGTAGGGTGAAATGGGGTAAAATGAAAAAGACGTATCCGATTAAAAAAATTCTACCTGCGTTTGAAAGATTATTCTTATGAAATGGCTTCGAGGATTTTTTTTTTTATTTGCAATTTTTACGGTGAAATAATGGGGTGAAAATAAAAAAATACCCGATTTAAGAAATTCTTTTTATATTTGAAAGGGTTTTTTTAGGAAATGGCCTTAGGGCTTTTCTTTTTCAAATTTTATTATTTGCAGGGTGAAATGGGGTAGAAAAAAATATTCAGTTTTAAGAATTTCTTTTTGTGTTTGAAAGGTTATTTTGAGTGGATGGCTTTTTTTTCAAAAATTTGATATTTAAAGGGTGAAAGGGTGTAAAAACGAAAAGTGTTATCTGATTTCAAAAATTATTTTTAAAAATTTGATATGTAGGTATAGAGTTAATTGGGATAAACATAAAAAAATTGTTTTTGATTACAAACATTTTTTTTTGCGTTGGGAAAGTAATAAAAGTTATACTTAGATGATCAATTTTTTTACGAATTTCGCAACTCATAACGTGAAGTAGATTATAACCCATTAAGTAGTATTTGATTACAAAAACTAGCTTATAGATAATAACTTATATTTTCTTTTGTAATTTTTATTCGAAGCTTAGGTTTGTCTACCCGTGTGAAGCCGGGAGGATCAGCTAAAATTGACGTTATATTTCCATTATCTACCAATCGTTTTTTAAGCTCTTGTCTATGTTCTATCCAAAAGACTGAAATTAATTGATGGAAAACCTGCCCAAACATGCAAGATTTACTCAAGCTTCGAACAAATGTTCGTCTTAGATCGCGTTAATGTTGGAGCATATTTGAGAAAATTTTACATTGAGTGTTGTTTTCCATGCTCGAATGTATGCTAGACTCGTTCACCGCTAGAATTAGAATTATCCGACAAACTATCATTTATGAATATAAAGAAGACACTCGGATACTAAAAGGAACCCTGGGCTACATCAGCAATAATTTTGTGAGTTTCAGACTTGAAACCGTAGGTGCAGTATTACTGATGTTGAGCGGTTGGAAAAGTAAATACTGATCCAACGATAAAGCGAAATTCATCGCTAACAAATGCACCATTTTTTCTCGAAATCTCTGATTTTGATCATTCTTTTATGGAAGAAATTCTCAACAGGTGGCGCTGTTGGTGTACATTTCGCTTTTCAGTGCAATTCAATTACTGTTCAACAGGTGGCGCTGTATGTGGTTAGGAATTTTTTTTTATAATTTGTAGGGTGAAATGGTGTAAAAATAAAAAAATATATTTTTCTTAGGAAACAGCTTTAGGGAAATTCTTTTTCAAATTTTGTAGTTTGTAGGGCGAAATTTAGTTAAAATACAAAAATTGCCTGATTTAAGAAATTCTTTTGGTGTTTGAAAGGTTGGTTTTTATTGGATGGCTTTAGAGATTTGTTTCAGATTTATAGGGTGAAATGGGTTTAAAAACGAAAAGTGGCATCAGATTTCAAAAATTCTTTTTGTGTTTGAAAGGATATTTGAAAAAAAATTGCTATAGAGATTGAATTGGGATAAAAAAGTGGTTTTTGATTACAAATATTATTTATGTGTTATTGGGAAAGTTATAAAGGTTGGACTCAGAGGATCATGCTTTTAAATATTTAGCCATTCAAAACCCATAAAGATTACGAAAAATATCTTAAATATTTATTTATATTTGCTTTTGAAATTTGAATGCGATGCTTAGGTTTGTCTACCCGTGGAAAGTAGGGCAGGCCAGCTAGTTTTATATATAAAAATTACTTATTTTTAAAACCACTCCCACGGTTTTAAAAATTTGTTTCACACAAATTAAGATTTATTTGAAATCATATAGTGTAGGTACCGTTGGCGTTGGGTTCAAAAGTGTTTCAAAAGTATTTTAACTATAATATATTTCAAATTTTGTTGATAAAAAACAATTGTCCAGTTTAAATAATATAATTTAAATGTATGTTCATTTTTGTATACTCACATAATACTATACCTTCTACTAAACTATGTTTTTGGCAGTTGGGAAAAATATAAGTCCCCATAACTAATTTTTTTAATAAATGGTTTTTCAACAGGGACGCTACAAAAGTAGAGCAACAGGGACAGCAAACGACGCCATATTTCTTGCCGCTCTTTTGACATTTCTCTTTAGTAAGGTTTGCCATTTCATGATGGAAAGATATACGAGCCAACAACGAGACGAAGTTATTAAAATTTACTACCGAAATTCGGAGTCAGTGGCCTCAACGTTAAGAGCGCTAAAAATCGAAAAATCATCTTCAGCGATGAGGTTCATTTCTGGCTGAATGGCTTCCTCAGGCAGCAATCCACACGTACTCCATGAGTCATCATTGCATCCCGAAAAAATTACGGTTTGGTGTGGTTTATGGGATGATCAAGACCCGCACGTTACTGTGAATGGGGATCGCTACCGTTCAATGATAACCGAATATTTTTGGCCCCAATTGGATGATATGGACTTGTAGGACATGTGGATCCAACAGGACGGCGCCACACAGCGAATGTCACAATCAATTTATTGGAAACCAAGTTTGGATAACGTGTTATCTCACGAAATGGTCCAGTCGCTTGGCCGCCTCGGTCGTGCGATTTGACGCCATTAGACTATTTCCTGTGGGGCTACGTCAAGTCTATGGTCTATGCCAACAAGCCAGCGACGATTGATGAACTTCGTACGAATATCGAACGTGAAATTGCAGCAGTATCGGCCGATTTATATTTGAAAACCGTCGAAAATTGGGTTCAGTGTCTGGACTTCTGCAAGCGTGTCCGTGGTGGCCATGCAAAAGAAATCGAGTTCCATACATAATGGCATCGAACGCACTTTCACAGGAATAAATAATTTTATTAATATCCAAAATCGTTTTTGTTTTATTTAAAAAAAACTTTTGTAGCGCTCTTATTGAAACACCCGATACTTTAGAACCGCAGTGGGAGGGTTCGTGCGACCCAGTCGTGCGTTTGATTTTATTTTCATTTCGAGCCATTTTTCATTGCGTCTTAAAATAATGCAACTCAGTGTTGCAACTCTGGGAAATACAATTAATGTTACTGTTGATAATTGTTTACAATTATTTTAAAGTTGAGAGCCTTCAAAATTCCATTTCCATTTTTATCACTGCGCGTTTAAAAAGATGACATTACGTTTTAAAATAAAAAGCTTCACAGCTTATCCGATATTCATTTTAATTTTCAAAAGTAAGGCCAGGCTCGTTTTATCATCAAAACCAGAATAAAAGATTTTTTCTTACATTATAAACGTGTATTTTATTTTGTCTAAAATATTTTGTTATATTATTATATACCTAATATAAACAGGGTAGTTAGCATGAAATGGTCAAGACCATGTAAGTTTGGACGAAACAAGAAAAAAATCGTTTAAGTAGAGTTTTTGACCACCTCTCACTCACTTCAAATTTAAATGAAATAAAAACTTAATCGGAAAATTGGTAATTAAGAAAACAACGAATTCGTTCTCTAAAATGAAAAATTTTAGTTTTTAACAATCCAACAGAAGACCCTTGTAGCACCTACCGAACACGTATAACTTGTCTGGTTAATTTTTTGGTTGTTGGTTGATTTTTGAACAAGTCTCTTCCTCAAAATATATTAAAAGATTGTTCATTGTCTTCAAGTTAACCAAATTTCATGCTCTTGGCATGTTTTTGAATGTAGCAGAATATCACATCAAAAAACTAGTCCATCTTTTTCAAAGTTGAAATTGATTAATTTTCTTTTGAGAACCACAATGGAATAAAATGAATACCCCTTGCCTTAGGTTTATAATTGTCTCTGCAAAAAGGGCCAAGGGAGTTGTGGTTTTTTTGATTGGTAAATGGAAGAACAATTTGATATATATCAATACTTTCATTCTGAAATCAAATCCAGAAATATCTTGTGTTCCTTTTTCGGCACAAGAAATGTTCGAGTTAAGCCAAGTCATTTTTGGACAGACATTTCACGAAAACAGCTGACAGTTTATGTCAAATACACAGATTTCTGATTGAATGAATATAGGGGGGTACACATTAAACGACGTATCGCTCGACCCGAGTCGTTTTCTAGCGTTCACATTCAACGACTGTTTTACCGACATCATTTTCAAACAAAATTTCAAAGAGAGAACATGTTGCGAATTTCATTATTTGCAATAATTCTAATGAATCAATTCCATTTTTTCGCTCTCTTTTTGTTGTTTACTTCGAATGTAAAACATTTTCTTCAAATCTTACATACAAAATAGAAAAAAAGATGTAAAATTTAAATCATCGGTCGTTCGACTAGAGTTCACATTTACTACAGCGGTCGTCAAACAGAGAAAATTATTAAAAAAATTGAACTACACAGTAAGTCGATCAACGGTTGTTCGACTGGTGTTTACATTACAAAAATCTGACATAACGACACGAGTTGATGAACATGTCGTTGAATGTGAACGTCCTAATGAAAATAAATCACAAACATAAAAAAAGGATAATAATAACGCTTTTTGCTGGCACTATGCCAAGTTTTTGCTATTTTGCCTGAACTGTGTGGAACAAAGATATTTTCATTTGACAGCAGGTGCCCTTTCAAGTGTAATTTCGAATTCCTTCCAAATAAAATATCGATTCCATTTAGAAAGAAAATCGATTTATTTAGAAAAAAAAGAATAATTTTTCTAGAGAAATGAAATCCTTAGTGTTGACTTCCTTTCAACAAAATAATCGAATTGTTCCTAAGTCAAATCGATTTTTTTCTAAACCAAAACGATTTGTTTCGGTCAATTGAAGGGAATTTGTAAAAGAATCAAAATTTGTGTGATTGTGTGTTATTTGACAGCTGAAATTAATTATTTGTATAGCTGAAAATATTGTTGAATATTTTGTTTAATTATGTAGAATCCGTTTCAACAAAAAAAAAAAAAAAACACAATTTGAAACGTGAAATCTTTATAGTGTGTGTGCAAATCGGTGTGAAATCTTTGTAAAAATGCAAGATTTGTTTTGACAGAAAAGAATCGATTTTGTTTAGAAATAACGGAATAGAATTGATTCTTTTGTTGAAAGGAATTCGACATAAGATTGATTTGTTATGGAATTGGGCATAATTTTAAGCAAGATTTAAACGTATTCGCTCACATACACTAGGAAAATTTGACATTTCTCATCAAGTTAAACTTTTTCTTTGTCGCAAAACAGAACAAAAATATTCAGGAGTGTTTAATTAAACAATTGAATAATAATGCAAATTAATAAACACAAATTAGAGTCCGTCAGTTAGTTTAAAAATAATAAGAAAGAGCAGAGTATCAATTCCAAGTGCTTGAACACGATTGATCGTATCAGGCGTACACCGTCACCGATGTGTTCCCTCACGGATTTTCAGAAGTCCGTACTTTGAACATCTATATATTTGTTATGAATTTGTAGGCGCACTAATTTTGTGTTAAAAAAAAATGGGATACATGTCATCACATATAAAATTCGTTTTTTTTTCACAAATTCCAACCATTGTTTGAATATAAGAAATAATCGATCTGAAATGGTTGCAAGGAATTCGATATAAGTGAAACCAGGTCAGATCTCCCAAATTTGATAGAATGCATATTTTCGCGTCTCTTGTCTGTGACATACTTTCATTTAATTGTTCTTCTGTTATATGTGAAAATCAACATGGTTTTGTAAAGAAAAAATCAACCGTCACTAATTTATTACAATTCTCCACATTTTGTTTAGATACTTTTGAAAACCACTCACAAGTAGTTTGCATCTTTACAGACTTTAGTAAAGCTTTAGACAAATTAAGTCACGAAATACTTTTAAATACATAAATTAACTAAAATTCGTACCTTAAGGATAGATCTTATAGTGTTATATTCAGAAATAATCGTTCATGTCAGTTTAAAGTCGGTTCTGGTGTACCTCAGGGGAGCCATCTTGGTCCTTTGCTGTTTATTTCATTTATAAATGACCTTCCTTCTATATTACAAAATTCTATGGCATTAATTTATGCTGATGACATTAAAATATTCAGAACAATTAACTCCATCAAAGATTGCAAGACGATCTTCAAAGATTTTGGACATGGTGCAATAATAGCTAACCGTTTATTTCTAAACATTGACAAGTGTAAGACAATGGCCACGTTCAGGATTCACTAGGATAGCCTATCTAAGATACTCGAGTATCCATGTATGTTTCTGAACGACCAAAACCGGATAGGTTGAATTTGCTGCTGAAATCAGTCTTGTAGTCAGCTGTTCATGACAATTCTCATTGGATAGATGAGTATACCAGAATTTTTAGGATAGCTTGAGATTTCTTTTTTGGCAACAGATGTTTGTTTACATGGGATTACAACAACACAAAGCTATCCAGATCGCTTTGGATACAAATCTGAACGCGGCCAATGTTTTTCAAGCAAACGTAATTTATTTATTTATGACTATCTGTTGAACTCGTCTCATTTATGTAGAGTTTCTAGTTTCTCTAACCTTGGAGTTTTATTAGACACAAAATTATCATTCACTGATCATTATAATTCTATTGTTAAAAAAGCAAACAAAATACTTGGTTTCGTCAAAAGATTTTCCCGTGAGTTCCATGATCCATATATGTTATTAAAATTCTTTATGTTTCCTTTATTAGGCCAATACTTGAATACGGATGCGTTGTCTGTGTGACATACTACTCTATTCACATAAAAAGAATAGAAAAGTATTCAACTAAGATTTTTTTTTTAAGATTTTCTCTTCGTTTTTTCCCTGGTCAGATAGTGTTCTATTACCTCCATATACTCAAAGACTTCAGTTTATAAGCCTCCCATCTCTTTCTGTTCATGAGAGAGTATTTGCAGTTTTGTTTCATATCTGGAATAATAAATGGATACATTTCATCTCCTCAGATTCTTCATCGATTGAATTTCAATTTCAATATAAGCCGGATTATCAAATTTCCATCCCATTCAGGTCTACTTGGGAGGATGAGACATTCTTGGTAGACGAATCGGTTCATTTTTATACTAATGGATCAAAAACCGATGACGGGGTTGGTGGAGGAGTGTACTCAAGCAGACTAAGCTTAGGTCTCTCATTTCGCCTTCCTGATCATTGTAGCGTGTTCCAGGCGGAACTCTTAGCGATCAAGGAAGTTTTATCTTGGCTTAAAGAAAACGTGATATCAACAACTGATATCCGTATTTTCTCATACAGCCAAGCTGCTATTAAATCTCTGGACTCAGTTTCTACAAACTCTAGAACAGCCCTTAACTGTCGATCATCTCTCATTGAGATGGCGCAGCAGTTCAACATTCACCTTTGCTGGGTGCCGGGCCATAAGGACATTCCAGGAAACTGTAAAGCTGATGAACTCGCTAAAGATGGAACTACAAACCCTATTTCAATAGATAGGTCAGATATTTGTATACCCATCGCTACATGTAAACTCATGCTAAAACAAGATGCTATAAGGGTAGCAAACTTTACGTGGGAAAACATCACCACCTGCTTGGCGACAAAACAGATCTGGCCAACGCTTGACATGAAGCGCTCTAAGGGCTTGATTTCCTTAAGCAGATTCCACATTAGCTCCGTTCTAGGTGTCATCACCGGACACTGTCTAATAGGTAGGCACGCCACGAGACTTGGCGTCTGCTCAAACGATTTCTGCAGGAGCTGTATGGAAGAAGAGGAAGAGGAGACGATTTCTCATCTACTCTGTACATGTCCTGCACTATCCCAAAGACGTAGATTGCACTCAGGAGAATTCTACTACAACGATCCCAGTGATCTGGCAAACACTGACATAAGGTGTCTTACGCGCTTCATAAGGAGGTCAAAGTGGTTTAATGAGTAGGGAAAAAAAAAAATCCTAGATCCATGTGGTATCACAACGGGCCAACATTTGGTCTAAGTGTCTCGACTCTCCGTCGACTGCCACTTCTACCTAACCTAAACTATGGCGCCAACAGTCGTCTTAATCAGTTGACCAATATTTTTAATAAATCTTTTATTCTTATTACTTCTATACAAATGTTAATCTCAAATTCGAAATCTTTAAATATAATTTCTTTGCTGAAAGTCGATAAAAACAATGTTGTAAATTTAGTTAGATATTAAGAAGTATGCATTGTAAACGTATTAAAATAAAATCAAATCTTTTGTGTAGAGATCTGTTCAATGGAGTAAATCTTCTAAAATAAAACATGAAGCATCCCGCCTGGAAAAACAATATTAATGAAGCCCTAGAACGTTTTGCACAGATACTATCACATATAATTGTACGTGTTCACTACATTGGATAGTTCACTATACCGAGATTCACTATATCGACCGTCTTCTGTAATTTTCAAACGTTTATGTACATTTGAATTTTAATGTTAAAATAAACAACAAATACAATGAAACGTTCTTCCGAGATTTTCGAAGGAAAAATTGTTTTGGCGAGTATCAGTATAGGTAATCCAATGATTTATAAATATTTAAACACATAATAATACATACATACATACCTATTTTATTATATGTATATTATTTTGTATGAACGTCATTTTTTGTTTAAATTTAAATAACCCAATTTATGACCTAAGGCCCATAACAGGTACCTCGTATTTACTAGATACTAAGTAAGATATTAATGCCCGATTTCATAAAGCCCTTTTAGCTCTTTAACAGGCTTTTAAATATTTAAATGACATTTGCTCCATACAAAATACGTCATTTCAAAATTTAAAAGCCTGCTAAATATTTGTGAAACCGAACATAAGACAGTCAAAATACTGTGAAACAAAACGAGAAGGTCTGATTATATTCTACTAAAATTGGAATTTTAAATAATTCTCTATGCATGGATATATATATTATGGGGTCTTACTGCTATTTAAATAATAAATCAATCAAACATTTTTGATAGAATTGAAATTTCTATCAAATAGAATACTAATAGGTTTGCAATACTAGTGCGATCAACTTTGAGGTTTGAGTTCTATTTGACTATTTTTTTTTTCTAAAAAGATTATTGCTACGAGTCTTTAAAATACCATTTTCCGATCTAAGCTCCCCACAATTCAAACCCCTTCCAAACGATTTTCTGCTTGTTTCTCATCCTACATGCATTCATATACTGCTATATCTTATGAGAAACACACTGTTTACTTATGTTATAAAGGTATCTTATTTTAATTTTTACATTAACAATAATTTCTCAGAACTCACAGTTCCAAATAACTATACATGAATAAAATCAGTGTAAAAAAATATTAAAATAAAATATTTGTCATTATTTGTATCATAAAACCTAGTTTTATAGATTCAACATGTAGTGTGCTCATTTTTTTTTTAAAGAAAATTAATTTTATGCTGGATAAAATAAGTAAAACTTATTATAAAAATATCTCAATTTTATATATATGCCTTTTTGTAAATATATAAACTTTTTTAACAACTTCGGTTTCTATAAAGTAATATTTTTTTTTTTTAAGTATAAATGTCTAAAACCTCTATATATTTTTGTTTTTAATCCTTTATCACTTATGTATTTTATTTTGACTATAATTGTATTTTATTTTTAATTTCTTCATGAGTTTCAACATAATTGTTTAAAGGTATAGTACTTATAAAGAAAATACAAATTAATTTAAAATAAGAACTTTAATATTTTCCTTGACTTATTTAAATATAAAACTAGGTAGGTACTATTAATGTTTTTTTTTTTTTTTTTTTTTACTTCGTATTCATACATAATTTGTTTTGAACATACATATTATTTTAACAACAAATAGCTACAGTTTAAATTAAATATCGTTACAGGTATACGACAAAGGTACTCCATTGGGAAAACTCAAGCCAGATATAGTTTTATATTTTTTTTTTATTTAAAATTTATCGCAAGTATTTTGGAGATCATTTGTATTTGTTTTGCAAATTGTTTCTCAGAATATTTTCGATCAGCCCATAGGTACTTAGAATAAGCACCAGCGTCAGCAATTCATGTCAAATAACAGTAAATAGTCTTAGACTAAAAATGCATTCAAAAAATAATATCTTTTTCTTAAAGTGTTCCGGGCGCAGGTTAGACTTTTGATCCAATTTGAAAAATACATTATAAATATTTGTCTGAATGGCACGTTTCAGTTGGTTTAGAATTAAAATAAAAAAATTCTTCTGAGACATAATTTACTTAGTTGTATAAAAAACTTTGATTTTCAATTGCTTATTATATTTCCTTAAAACGTTAAAAACGAAGTTAAAAATATAAAATTTAATATTTCACTATATGGCACTGCTGAAAAAAAATACTTTTCAACAAATAATATTTCAAAACAAATAACAGAAATTGTTTTAATTTTTAATATTAGATTTAATTTTAAATTTTAACATATTTCAATTATAAAATATTTTTTTTGAGTAAAAGTTTTATTGTTAAATGTAAGATAACGAACATGAAGAAAATTAAAAAGAATTTTGCTTTTCAGATATTCTTCGACGACATTTGTTGTGCATCGAAACAAAATGTAGAGGATCGAATAAAAAAAACAAAACCCCATTGATTCGAATGCCATAGTAAGGGATACCTTACATTTTAGTTCATAATTATTCCACTGCTATACAGGGCGTTGCGAGCAATTCGTAATACCATCGTGCGTCCGGAACACTGTTAAAGAAAACTTTCGGAGATAATTTGATTAACACAGTTGTTGTCATTTTTGCTTTGAAAATAGCTCTTTTGTGTAGTAGTTTCAAAATGTACCTGCATACATTCAGTTTCATGTCATAGTCCAGTCAACGAAGGAAAAATAAATGCGAAAAATCATGTAGTCTGGGTTATTATTTTGACGGGTAGGGGTTACCCCCAGGTACAACATACCAAAAGTCCCCAGCCCAGGGCCGCGAACTTTAGACAGGAGGGGGGATAAAGCTCCCCTTTTCTATTATTTCACGAATATTTTGAAAACCGAGGGTATTAGCGGAAAAGTATTCACTACAAAATGAAAGTATATTAAATAAGCTACAAAAAAAGTCTTATTCATATTTTCGCTAGGAGCAATACTAATTGAGATGCGGGGGGTAGAAATATCAATAAATCTGAAAAATCATGTTATTGCGTTACAAATTTAGTCTTTATTGATCAACCGACACAGAAATATTAGAAAAAATAAATGCACGTTCATTCATGATAATTCCATTAACGTGATGAGAGAGATGGTATTTAGTAACAGAAGGTGGTGGCGGTTAAAATATCCTTATTTAATTTATTTGATACAGTGTTTTTTGTCAAATGAAAAACACTGTATTTTCAAGGGTAAGAACCTTACAGCTTATTTCCAAGTAATTGACCAATACTATGTAAAATAATTTTGGGGGTTATTCTAAGAAAAAAATCACTTAGAAGAGGGGGGCCTATTTGCCTCCGTTTATAAGGGAGAGATCATTTTCTAAAACATTGGTTTAAAGTGCATATGCAATCATTTAAAAACAACGGATACAATTACAATACTATACTATAGCTTTTTGAAAATCCAAAAACCTATTCTATTGTTTTATTGCTAAACTAAGTTATCTTAGTCAACAGTTAAAAAATAAAATGATTTTGAATTAAAAATTTTGAAAAAAAATAAAAAAAAATTTAATTTATATTGATTTTTTTCAAATTTTTGTGTTATAAGGTACTAAATTTTTATTTAGTATTTGATGCTCCCATTTATCTTCAGTCGAACGCTAAGAACCAGAGGGTTGTAGGTCTTTTAGTTATTGAGAAAATTTAAGATTATGAAAACTACTACTTTCTAAAAAATTCTTTCTTTTCATTGAATTCTGTAGTAAATTCAAACCGTCAATTTTCTAACGAAAGTTATTAGAGATATAAGGCAGTAGTTACCCCCTTTTCGTTGTTTTAGAATAACCGTGGATAAATATATTTTTACTTTTTCCATTTTTTCTAAGTAAAATGGTCAATAAACACTAAATTTGTGAGGTAAATGCCGATTTTTTATATTTGTTGGCACTTCGTTACCCCGCATCTCCCTTAATATCGCTTTCAGCGAAAATATGAATAAAACTTGATTCAAAATAGCTTTTATCGGCCTTTAGTCCATAAAAATTGGCGTTTCGTCCCGGCGATCTCACTTGGACTCATCAGTTGACTAGTGAGTGCCTTGTCAATACGCAATTTTTATTAAGTTCAGTTCAACTTACATGAACTTTTTGACAAAAATCCAATGTGAACTATATCCAACAAGATTAAAATTCTTAATCATTAAGCTGGAAATTTTGCCCAGGGCCAGGCTTTGTTGTTATATGAAGGTTTTTATAATACAAATTCTATATACTACTGAAATACATCAGCCAAGTAGAAGACTTAGCACTATTTAATTGGACTTGTTGAATTATTGATTCAAAATAGCTTTTATCGGCCTTTAGTCCATAAAAATTGGCGTTTCGTCCCGGCGATCTCACTTGGACTCATCAGTTGACTAGCTATTTTGAATCAATAATTCAACAAGTCCAATTAAATAGTGCTAAGTCTTCTACTTGGCTGATGTATTTCAGTAGTATATAGAATTTGTATTATAAAAACCTTCATATAACAACAAAGCCTGGCCCTGGGCAAAATTTCCAGCTTAATGATTAAGAATTTTAATCTTGTTGGATATAGTTCACATTGGATTTTTGTCAAAAAGTTCATGTAAGTTGAACTGAACTTAATAAAAATTGCGTATTGACAAGGCACTCACTAGTCAACTGATGAGTCCAAGTGAGATCGCCGGGACGAAACGCCAATTTTTATGGACTAAAGGCCGATAAAAGCTATTTTGAATCAATAATTCAACAAGTCCAATTAAATAGTGCTAAGTCTTCTACTTGGCTGATGTATTTCAGTAGTATATAGAATTTGTATTATAAAAACCTTCATATAACAACAAAGCCTGGCCCTGGGCAAAATTTCCAGCTTAATGATTAAGAATTTTAATCTTGTTGGATATAGTTCACATTGGATTTTTGTCAAAAAGTTCATGTAAGTTGAACTGAACTTAATAAAAATTGCGTATTGACAAGGCACTCACTAGTCAACTGATGAGTCCAAGTGAGATCGCCGGGACGAAACGCCAATTTTTATGGACTAAAGGCCGATAAAAGCTATTTTGAATCAATAATTCAACAAGTCCAATTAAATAGTGCTAAGTCTTCTACTTGGCTGATGTATTTCAGTAGTATATAGAATTTGTATTATAAAAACCTTCATATGAATAAAACTTTTTCGGTAGAAAATTTAATTTCCTTTCATTTTGTACCACAGATATTTTCGCTAATACGCTTGGTTTTCAAAATATTCGTGAAATTCTACAAAAGGGGACCTTTAACCCCCCCCCCTCCTGTCTAAAGCTCGCGGCCCTGCGCTGGGGACTTTTGGTATGTTGTACCTGGGGGTCACCCCTACCCGTTGAAATAATAATATAGACTACATGATTTTTTGCATTTATTTTATGATTTTGAGTCTTCGTTGACTGGACTATCATACATTTTGAAATTTAAAAAAAAATATTTTTAAATTTGAACCTTCGACCCATTTAAACGTTTATCTGATCATGAATTACTCTCAGCATTTATACTTGTTTGTTCAGACATATCTGGCTCCAGTCACATAATATGTGTATGTGTTGGATATGTGTTAGTCTGTCCGGCAGAAGGATTCCTTGCTACCTTTTTTGTATATTTTTATTTACTTTCTTTGACTAAAACCGATATTTTTTTTCATTTTTTTTTATGAAATGGAAGGGTTGTTTGTATTTTCTTCTATTTACTAAATTCTCTAAGTTTTTCTTTTTTTTTTTGTTTTGTTTACCTACTACAAGTCTTCTACATCTAAAAAATTACTAATTTTTTGTATAAACTGTCCTACTTTCTTGTGATGTTATATACGTATCTCTACTATTTTTTGTTGTAAATATTTATGGGCCATTTTAAAGAATCTTATTTATTTTCGATGATTGTTTGCAGCTGCAGAACCAAACTACGGGACAATTGCAGAATTGACGCAGCATTGTGACGTTCAGCCATTTCTATCAAATTAGAAATAAATTTCAATTAAAAAAAAAGAACAATTTAAAATAAATAAACTTACCGTTGAAAAACTTAATAACATCTGTAAAATCCATGCTATTTGATAAAATAATATCTCGGTAGGTTTCTAGCAAGGCCAAAGCTAAGAATAAAACAAAATGTGCACTCGCAACATGTTTTGCAGCCCAAATTACTTCCCATGTTGAAAACACATCGTCGTAAATAAGTTCGCGTTTGAAATCCAAAAGGAACCAGCGATAGCAAAAGTAAAAATGAGTATAGTCTCCGTGAGAATCCATCAGATCGTACATTTCCGAATCCAGAATTTGAATAAGTGATCTAAAAAAAAATTCGCAGTGTGAAAAGTTTTGTTTAAAAAATCAACTAAAATCTTTCGAAATATTTATTAGTCAAAAAAGTTTAATTTTAAAGTGAATCGAATAAAAATTCTTATAGTTTGCAAAATAGTATAAACATGAAAAATTACTCAGTTTAAAAGATATATAATTAACGTAAGTTTACGCTGTAAATTACTGTTTAATTCTCAGGAGTCACAAACTAACGCAAATCGACACTGTCCGTCAATTCTTCTTCATAATTAAATTATATTTTTACGCTAATACTGACTGACCATCGCATGCGTTGCGTTGACGTATACAGCTGATAACTCGGATAATACACACGTTCTTGTAAGAAGCAATCCATAGACAACGAACGGATGCGCTGAAGCTTTTTACTTTTCTTCCCGGGAGATTCGTTGACATCAGTTGTCAAATTGTAGTTTTGGGATTTGTTATTTGATTTTATGACGTTTTGTGTTGATGCGTGTAGGTACTTATGTATGTATCGGGTTTTTCAATAAGAGCGCTACAAAAGTTTTTTTAAATTAAACAAAAACGGTTTTGGATATCAATGAAATTCTTTATTCGTATCAAGTACGCTTAATGCCATTATGTATGGAACTCGATTTCTTTAGCATGGCCACCACGGGCACGCTTGCAGAAGTCCAGACGCTGAACCCAATTTTCGACGGTTTTCATGCATAAATCGGCCGATACTGCTGCAATCTCACGTTCGATATTTGTACGAAGTTCATCAATCGTCGCTGGCTTGTGGGCATAGACCATATAGACTTGACGTAGCCCCACAGGAAATAGTCTAACGGCGTCAAATCGCACGACCGAGGCGGCCAAGCGACTGGACCATTTCGTGAGATAACACGTTCTCCAAACTTGGTTTCCAATAAATTGATTGTGACATTCGCTGTGTGGCTTGTGGCGCCGTCCTGTTGGAACCACATGTCCTACAAGTCCATATCATCCAATTGGGGCCAAAAATATTCGGTTACCATTGAACGGTAGCGATCCTCATTCACAGTAACGTGCCGGTCTTGATCATCCCATAAACCACACCAAACCGTAATTTTTTCAGGATGCAATGATGACTCATGGAGTACGTGTGGATTGCTGCCTGACCAATACCGCATATTTTGTTTATTGACGAAGCCATTCAGCTAGAAATGAGCCTCATCGCTGAAGATGATTTTTCGATGAAAATCCGAGTCATTTTCAAGTTGTTGCTCAGCCCAATTCACGAACATACGACGCTTCTGGTGGTCAAGCGGCTTCAGTTCTTGCGTCAATTTAATCTTGTAAGGATGTAGGCCAAGATCTTTTCGCAAAATTCGCCACGTCACAGAGATGCCCAAGGCTTGAGAACGACGTGTGAGAGACACAACATTCTCGACACTTCGGGCACTTCTTTGTCTCACTGGCACGGGAACATTTTGTACTGTGCCTGTGTATTCAATTGTTGATCTGCTAGGAAGACTATAAATTGGACGTAGCGCTCTTAACGTTGAGGCCACTGACTCCGAATTTCGGTAGTAAATTTTAATAATTTCGACTCGTTGTTGGCTCGTATATCTTTCCATCATGAAATGGCAAATTTTACTGAAGAGAAATGTCAAAAGAGCGGCCAGAAATATGGCGTCGTTTGCTGTCCCTGTTGCACTACTTTTGAAGTGTCCCTCTTGAAAAACCCCTGACATATATGTATGTGTTCGTATAACAGAAAAAAATAAAATGTAAAGGTAAGGTATAAGTACGTACTATATATGTACAAAGGTACATTTGTTTGTGATTTTTTATTAGTTAAATAAACAAACATCCATCCGCCCACGTCAACGGATCCGTCCACTGTAATTTGAGCTAGAGCTGAAACGGGTGGGCCAATTTACTTCAAACTTGGTACCGAGTATTTTTATATGATCTCCTAGAGGTGAAATTCTAATTTTTACTTTAGTTCATCTAGAAAGAGTAGCTGCGACGCAACAATTTTGGTAAGTTCAAATTGTCTCGAAAACGGCTCTACGAATTTGATTAAACTTCATAGTTGTAAGGCCGAAAGTATTGTAAGAAAACTGTGTTTCAGGTTTTTGGATTGACAATACAGAAATAAGAATTACACATTTTTTGAAAAATTGGGACCTATTTCATTAAACACTTTTCACTTTGCAACTTTTCACTTTTACTTTGCAAATTTAATTTCACCAAACGCAAATTTTCACACAGCAAATTATTGGAATGAAAAGTTGAAGAGTTTTTCTCTGTGAAAAGTTCTTTTCTGCAAAGTGAAAAGTTTTGTTAGTTTGCAAAGTATTTGTTCTTTTCGTTCCACAAAACAAATGCACTTTTCAAATTATATTTTGAATAATGAAAAGCTTTTCAGTATATGCAAGGAGAAAGAGAAAAGTTGTTGAAAGATGATAAAACAAAAATTATCTGTTTTGAGGTTTTTTTTTAAAAAAAAAACGAAGAAGTAAATAAAATTGAAGATAAGAATTAACTTTGATATCGAAAATAGTTTTTCGACAAAAGAGAGTTATGTATTAATAAAAACAACCATCGAATTAAATTCAAAAGTCAAAAGAATATAGCGAAAAATTTTAAACAGCCTGATGTTAAGGTGTTAGCATGATATTACTTTAAAGCTCTTTACTAAAATGTTCTTATTTTTAAACACTTTTTAACTAGTATCGTACTAAACACTGACATTTCTTGCAGAAAAGTAGGCAAACATGCCTTTTTAAAATTTGTCTATGTCAAAGTGACACATGGATTTGATAATATCTTAAAAAGATAAAACAGCAATCTGGTGATTTTAACTTTAGTAAAATGGTATGAGATAGTATTATGTTAAACACGTTTAAAATTAGCAGAATCCTCTTTTTAACCTAGTATCATACTAAAAATGATTTAACTTTTTACCAAATCATCTTAAATTTTGCTCCTATGTGTTTAAGTCCCTTGCAACAAATTTTGTATACCTTCACTACATTGGGTTGATAATGGAGCCCAAAATATCACGGTATTGCATCTAAGCACGGAATGGGCAAAGGAACCATCTGATGAACCATCATAGATGAATTTCTCCCAAACACCATTTGATGGCCTTAAAATTCTTCAGAAATAGCCTCGGAATTTTTTTCTCAGGGAGGATTTCGTATATTGCAAGATCTATTTTAAATTGGTCAAACACTTTTACTTTTAATTTTTTACAAAAATAATCTGGAAAATTGAAAAATGAAAAGCCTTTTCACTTTGCTAATTTAGTGAAACACTTTTACTTTGCAGGAGATTATTTTTTCAAAGTGAAAAGTAAAAAGTGTTTGTTGAAATAGGCCCCTGGTCTAATTTTTTTAGTTATCCACGTATGTTATTTTGATGGTTACATCACCGGTTTTGATAAAATCTATCTGCTGCTTCTCAATAGTCTTAACAATATTGCATTTCAAAATTTTGAAAATCTTTTTTTTTAGTACTTTTGACTCTATATTAATATTGTTTTTATGTATGGCTACACACAGTTGCTAACCCCAAAAGCAATAAAACAACAACTTTGTTTTGTATGTTATTTGTTATTTAGGTTCTGGAAATAATGATCAAATTTCAGACTACATTTGAGTAGGGCAAGGGCACCATCTTTATATTAAAAATGTAACTAAGATTTCAGCGGGCCCCTTATGAGCCAAGCAACGTTCTAGTCTTAATAACAATCTTAATATAAATCATAGGATTCGAATATCGAAACAATTTGTTTTACATTAAACCACAAATTATGTTTTTGTGTAGACTAAGATAAGTATGCAAAAATATGCACGACTTGCTCTTGTTGATTAAAACTTTTATATAGCCACACATCTTGAAAATACATACATCATACATGCCTAATAATGTTTTTTTTTTCTCAAAAACGTGGAAAGGCTATTTTCGTTAAGTGAATTTTTTTACCAAAAACCGGAAACGCAGTATTCTTTCAATAACGTTTGTCATTACACGTACGAAGTTTAATCAAAATCGTTAGAGCTATTTTTGATAAAATTTCAAAAAACCAAAATTGTTGTATGGCAACTACCCGTTCTAGTTGCGCTAAAACAAAATTCGAACCCACCCTCTAGGGAATCATATAAAAATGCTCTTTACCAAATTTGAAGCAAATCGGCCAACCCATTTAAGCTCTAGCTCAAATTACAGTAGTTGCACGGGCCACGGACGCACAGACCGACGCCGACGCAACGACGACGGACAGACTTTTTCCCGTTTAACATTTAATTTCCATGAGAAAACAGTTCCCATAAACTAGGTGATATGATATGGGGGTTGGGGGAGTTGAGTATCAGTTTTGTAACAGCTGTCGTTGGTTTTTAATATTTTTCCATTTAAAAGTATTTTTTAAAGATAGTAGCTAGAGATGAGCTAAACTGTGATTTTCCAATAACAGGTATAACTGTGACTGTGATTTCTGAATCACTGTAAGTTTAACCTGTGATTGTGATTTTCAAGTTTGGAATATCTTTGAGGCCAAAAACAAAATTCTCAGTAAAATAAAAAGTAGGTATGTAATTAAAAGAGGACAGCAAATAAGTAATTAAAATTAGCTCGTACGACATAACCATGAATGCAAAAAATCTCAAGTCCCGAATTCAAAATTATCGAATAGTAACATCTCGAATGTCTAAAATATCGAATGCCCGAAATTTCCAATACATACATACGGCGGATCGAAAAACGGAGTATGCCAATCGATTGAGGAGGTGAAATTACCTTGTCTCGCCCAACTCTCTAGCTCCAGTGGAAACCCGGAAATTTGCACTGTCAAAATTTTATCACGGCGGATCGAAAAACGGAGTACGCCAATCGATTTAGGAGGTGGAAATTACCTTAGTGTCTCGCCCAGCTCTCTAGCTCCAGTGGAAATCCGAAAATTTGCACTGTCAAAATTTTATTACGGCGGATCGAAAAACGGAGGACGCCAATCGATTTAGGAGGTGGAAATTACCTTAGTGTCTCGCCCATCGAGATTTCGTTCAGTTGCTAAATTAATGACTAAATCACGACTACAGTTCTCGGTCTGATTCATTTTAGCTACTCGTTGTTGACTTTTCTCTCGTCGTGATTTTGTTGACAGTTCATAAAGTTCATAGTGCGATTGTCGTGATTTGTGAATCGTTTGATTTTACTACAGTTGTGATTTTCAATCACATTTAGGGCACTCACAGGTTTATTAAAGAGTCGCTCACAGGTAGTGATTGTGGTTGACTCACAGGTCGAAAATCACAGGTCGTGATGTTTTGCTCATCTCTAATAGTAGCTAGTTGTAGAGGTGTGTCAATCGTTCATTTTAAAAGATTCAATCGTTCATTTGTCGTTCAGTTCAATGATTCGTTCTTTTCAATCGTTCATTTTTTCAATCATTTTGGTTTCAGTTTCATTTTGGTTGCCAATAATATGGGAACTTCTTTTCAAACGTTCATTCCTTTTTTTGGTTGCGATTCAAAGATAAATGTAGATAAAAAACCTACCTCACAAATTAAAACATAATACCTTTATTGATAACGCACTTTTTAAAGCACAAAGATCGCATCGTTCACATTGGCAATCAGATTGATTCGGTCTTTGTGATTGTGACCCGTGCCGTATACCAATGTATCCAAATTTCAATCGTTCACATGAACGATATACGTTTCGTTCTTTCAAGTCATTCTCAATCAAATGATAGGTACAACGTACAAAACAGACACTGAACACTGCCCGAACCATATGAGAAAGAAACACAAGAAACTACAAACACAAATAAACGGATTAAACTGAGAACAAATAATTATATGTATCTGTGGTGGTTTTTTATTTCATTCATTTAGATAAGTTTCTTTACTTTGATGCGCTTCTGTTTTTTTTGTGTGTTTTTCTTTTTTTGCGTGAATTGATTGAGAACGATTGTAATGAACGAAACATACTTCGCGTCACCTCGTTTATTTGAAAACTGAAATGATTGATACTGGGATTGATTGTTTCGGTTTACTGTGATTGCAATCAATCGTTCTTTTTGGTGAACGGGTCACAAAGACCGAATCAATCACGATTGACACAGGTCTAGCTAGTTGCCCCTGTCAAAAACGGGGAAGAATAGACTCAATACCTAACTCTTATGTCCTAGACTTTTGTTACATCTATGAAAATCAATGTTTATAGCCCACCTCATATTTGCAAAGTGCATGTCCATGGCACCCCCATTGGGAAAGTTTTCCACCATCCGCTCCATAAGTTTACAGAAACACCCATAGCTCAAAGACTCATCATCAAAAATTACTAAAAGAGGGGCCACTAAATCACACATTCCTTGCATGTATCCAATGTCCAAGTGTTCCCATACATATCTAAAAAAAATAATTATTTTTTTCTTTTTTTCAATATGTAATGTAAAATCATGTTGTATCTTACGTTGAAATAACATTTCGAAGTTTGTCTAAATTCTCATTTGCAAAATACCAATAATTCCTGTCACATCGTTGCACATCCTTTTCTATACGATGCAGGTTCAAACCAAAGTTTTCCAATAGTTCGCACTAAAAGAGTTGTTTTTAAATTTAATAAAAACGAGTTAAGGAAATCATTTCTACTTACAGAATAAACTCCTCCATTCGAACTGGCTGGGGAAACGCAAGCTGACTTTGGTTCTTGCAAAGCATCAAGAGAATTTCCATCCTCATGAACGGGTGACATAAGGTTGGTTCTTTTCCGTTCGGGGCTCCCGTCCTTTTCAAAATGTGCAATATCAATCGAGGCATCTGTTATAATCACAGCCGCATGCGGAGGTAAAGCTTCGTTGTCATCGTGTTCGCCATCAATTGGTTTCTGATTTTCCAAGGAGCATGGCTCTTCAATGGCATCATTCAGTTGGCCTTGAATATCGTCCACACTATGAAACTCTGGAATATTCGATGGTTGATCGGTTTGTGTCAAAACATTTGGGATTTCAGCTGCGTCAGTAAATTCGTTTCCAACTGTTTCGTAAGAGGATGTAGAAGGTGATCTTGGAATAGATAAATTACTCATGGCAGCAGCCTCTTCTGGATTCCCATCTGCTTCAGCGATGCTGTCTTGTGCTTGGGCTTCGTCGTTCGAAAAACAGTTCTCCTGAATCTGTATGCCTTCTTTTTCTGGTTCATTATCAGGATCTTCCTTGGCGTCTGGCTGGCTATCTGAGGCATCAACATCTTCGACGTTGCCTGAGTCTGAGCTATGTTGGACATGAGGTCTATTCCGTTCTTCTACAAGATCATCTTCAGCATAATCTCCCGGATCAGATATGTCCGATGAATCATCATTATCTTCGAATACGTCGTTGTCAACATCAGCCTCAAGTTCGTCTTTGGTCTTGTTTCCATTGCCACCGCTTCCGGAACTGAGTTTTGCTTTTGCCAGGGCGTTCTTCTCCTTGTCACGTTGGCGGACTATGGCTTCTACAGCTAACCATTCACTCATTGTTGTTTCATAGTAATGCTTTGTGGTTTCGTCAAGCTTTTGACGTTCAGCTCGTGATGTTCCGAAACTTGTTTGATAAAATTTAATTTAATAAGATTATTTAGCTGAAAAGTTATGCCTTGGCTCACCTATAATGTCCCAATAGATAAGGCCAAACATCTTTTCTAATCTCATGCTCAACACCACCAAAGTAAACCAATCTATAAACTTCAGCATCGTCATTAATAACTCCTTCTTCCTGCAATTCCTCCCACCTTGCTCTCGTCAAGCCTTCCTCATCCACGCCAACTAGAAATGTAAAAAAAACATTACATTAGCTTTTTGAATTCATCATTTTGGTTAAGAAATTTACGATCAGGTGTTATTCGTCCATTAACCAATCCAGACAGATGGGTTCTTACAGTAGACAAATGTCTGCAATATGCCAGCCATCCATAAAAAGCTCGTGAAATTATCTGCCGTCGCATGGTCGAGCAAACCAGTTCTATGCTAGCAGTTTGGTTGTGAATGGCCTATGCAATTGGAAAACCAACATAAACATACCTAAGTAGCCTAGAATAAGTGGATTACCTTTGGAGACTCAGAAAGCGCTTGGTCAATAGACATGCTCTTGCTCGAGCAATCACTGCTGCCATTGGTAGAGCAGCTACTTAATAGTGTCCGTCTTGGACTTGTTCTTCCAATTTCAAGAATAGGATGCGAAGCCACTTAGGAATAAAATACACAAAGTAATCGTCGTCTTTAACTTTCAATAAAACCAATTATACTTACAGAACTCCTGATGGTTGCTCTTGCTAACAATTCGGAAGACATAATCAATTGGAATCTCTTCAGAGGATTCCATTACCGATGGTAAAATTCGCCGACGACCAAACTTTGACCAAGGAAATAATTTACCTATTCCACGTTGTGACCATAATGGTGGATCTAGTTGTCCATGTGGTAAGAGACCAGTTTCCAAGCAGCTTAGAAACGCCTGCATGTGACCACCTTCGGGAAAGTGAATTGGAGGTCGTTGTACTCCATCTTGGCCTACAAGAATTATAGTACCGCCTGTATCTTCACCTCGATTTTGATGGCAATGAACGTAGACAATGTCATCAACATTTATATTTAGTGCATAAGCCCAATAGGAGCTTTTGTCAGTGCCTTCTGATTCGTTGTAGCCATTCATTAATTGATTTGGTGTCCATTTTATCGTCAAAAACTGAACATTTTGATGCAAACTTAGATAACCTGGCATTGGTTCATCCAATTCTTTCTGAAATCACAATTTAGTATCATTATCATCGTCAAATAGACTGAAATACTAGGATACACTCTAAAGTAGTAAGTCATCCCAAAACTCACAAGTTCTTTATCAAAAGTAACTATAAAGGAAATTTAAGTTTTTCAATCCAGCCTGTACAACATATCTATTTATGTTTCTAGAAGACTCTGAGATTTGTGGAAATTTCTAAAATTTTGACTGTGAAACTTAGAATTTTTTAGCACCATTGGTAAAAGTCTAAAATGTTTTGTTTTCATAATTCATTTCGGACCGGTAACAGTCTACTTGAGTGGCACGCTTCGCAGCAGCCAAAGATTTTAACCCCCTCTTTGAGTCCTCTCTCCCGTTTATGCAACTCCGTTAACTCGCTTAAGGGTATGTCGTCAGGCAGGCACCAATGCCACGGTTTTCTTGGACAATATTACCTTGATTGGCCGGCTTACCAAATGCATGCGGTGGTAGAAGTCGGGAACGAGTTATGGATACAAAATATTTCGTACTTTTATCAATGTTTTATCAATTGCTAAGTTATACCTGTGAATTCTAGAACTTCCCCGATTCCTGTGCAGATAAGAAAAATTTGAGGCAAAATCTAATTACCACTCATCTTATTGTTTTAATTGAGCGTTTCTTGGGTGGCATGAATAAAACAGTATCTCTTGCTCAGTACACCAATTTTTGAAGTAAGTTGCCTAATGATGTGAATAAAAGTATTATTGTATATATTGTAGTATATTGATTCTTGTGAAAATAATTTGTACATAATATTTTACTTTTCAAGTAAATATAGAAAGGTGTCATCCAGAAGCGTAACCATGGGGGTGCAAACCACAATGCCTCTGATTTAGATGATTTTTTTTAGTCAGACAAAATGTTGCTTTCCAAATCAATATAGATAAGTGCCATTAAGGGCAGTAGCAGTGTCGATTCCTCTCAGTTGGCTAGTTTCAGAACACTCTTTTAAATACAAAAAACATAACATCCCTATGCGTTTAAATCATTTTAAACCAGCAAAACCTATTCAAATCACTACAACCCCTACGTGCTATATTAATCCCATAGTCCAATATGGACACCGTCACGTCATACAAAGTATCTCGCTTCATATTTTGCTTTCAACTTCGGTGTTGACTGTTGAGTTGATGTGCTGTCTCATTCTTTCTTTAAGAACAGACCGAAAAAATATTCACAAAGGTTGGCTCTAATAAAAGAGCCAAACTGGGTAGAGAAATGCGAGACAAAATGCAGTATTTGATTTTTATCTTTTTAAGGGTTGGTGCTATAAAGCTGGCAGATGGTAGAAATTACAGATCTAAATATGAATACAAAAAATTATAATCGTAGAATACCCTTGAACGGTGATAAGGGCAATTTTTGAGCGCTCTCACATATGAGTGCACATGAGTGCATACATGGATATTTTTGGTTTTTATTAACTTTGCATATAAATAATGAATTGCTAAATGGTCAGCTCACTGCAGAAGTGGAGGCTCCACTACTTCAAGAAGAGAACGATATGTTGCCGCCATCAAGCATAGAAGAGTTTGAGAAGGCTATAGGCCGGCTAAAGAAAAACAAAGCCCCGGGAGCCGATGGTATACCAGCCGAACTATTTCAACACGGTGGGCCAGCTTTACGTCAAGCAATTCATGAGATTATAGTGCACGTGTGGGAGCATGAAGAAATTCCAGAAGATTGGCGAAAAGGTATAATTTGCCCCATACATAAGAAGGGAGATGTTACAACGTGCAGCATTTATAGAGGTATCACGTTGTTGAGTACCGCCTTACTCTCCTCTATCCTACAAGGCCGGATAACCCCATACGATAAAACCATCATCGGACAATGTCAGTGTGGTTTCATTACAGGCAAATCAACAACTGATCAGATCTTTACCCTCAGGCAGGCGATGGAAAAATGTCTAGAATTTAACATCCCAACATACCATCTGTTTATAGACTTTAAGGCCGCCTATGATAGCATAGCCAGGTTAGAACTTTACAAAGCCATGAGAGAATTTGGCATCCCAAATAAATTGACACGACTATGTAGGTTGACCATGACCAACGCAACAAGCCAAGTAAAAGTAGCCGGATTGCTATCCAAACCAATCAACATCTTTAATGGACTCCGACAAGGGGATGGTTTGGCCTGCCTCCTCTTCATCCTGGCGTTGGAGAAAGCAATCCGTGACTCTGGCACGGCAACAAGAGGGACCATCGTCAACAGGTCCAGCCAGATACTGGCTTACGCAGACGACATTGACATCATCGGAAGAACCGAGCAAGCTGTACATGATTCCTTCATCCATATCGAGCAGGCAGCACAAAATCTGGGGCTGCACATTAGTGAAGGTAAAACAAAGTACATGGTGGCATCGAATGCGAGAGGAACAGTTGGTCAAACAATCAAGGTATAGCGGAGCACGAATTTGAAGTGGTGCAATCCCTTAAATACCTTGGGTCAATAGTAACAGCCGATAACAATATAGAAGAAGAAATACGCGGGCGGCTTCTCAAATCCAACAGAGTCTATTATAGTCTGTCAAAGCTCTTCAAATCCAGAAATCTCACCATAACTTCAAAACTGCTGCTGTACAGGACCATGGTCCTGCCAGTTCTCACATATAGATCCGAGACTTGGGTGCTTAGCAAAAGGCACTCCGACCTCTTAGCCGCGTTCGAGAGAAAAGTCTTAAGGAGAATTGCTGGCCCCATATGTGAGGAAGGACGATTCCGGAGACGGTACAGTCATGAATTGTACGTAATCTACCTTGAAGCAGATATCGTGACAAAAATTAAGCTCGGTAGACTCCGGTGGGCAGGGTACCTAGCTCGGAAAGTTCTTTGTGGTACATTCTATGGTAGACGACAGCGTGGTAGACCATGCTTGCGCTGGAGAGATGGCGTAGACCGGGACGCCCGGAGCCTTGGGGTGCGCAACTGGATGGCGGCGGCTCGAGACCGGGATGGGTGGAGAGACTTGTTGAAGAAGGCCAGGACCGGACCCCGGTTGTCGAGCCGATGATGATAAATAAAATTACGGTTATTTCGATACCTCACTTATTATTGTACTTGGAATTCATCACAATCTTGATTTTAAATTGATCGAAAAACCAAAAAAATTGCATTGAAATTACCACCAGTGGAGAACCCCGTTATCTGAATCGAATGTTATAATTCGAATTTGTTATGGTTGGCTTTAAAAAATCATAACTCTCGTTTTACTAATTGGATCTTCAATGTTAAGGCATCTAAGTAAAGCCAACATAATAACACGCTACATTATGTAACAAAACCATTGAAGAATGACAGGCATTTTTATACTAAAAGGGTGAAAAAGTCACCCCTCAATTCGATTTGCAGTATTCTAAATACAAAAGTTGATGAAAAAATTCACAATTTGAAAAATCAAAAAATGCATATTTATTGCTTAACCACTCTTCTCTTTTTTACAATGTTTTACCATCAAGCCCACACAAGAGGTGCTAGAATTATTTTAAATGTTTTTTTTTTGCAAATAAAATGGATTTTAATTAAAAAACAGATCGACATAGCTTCATTAATAAATTGATTACTCAAAAAGTTTTGCCTTAATCTTTATTATTATTGTTCGATTTGTGAAAAAAAAAATTACCAGTTTTTGCATTGAAACTTTGAAAAAAATCTAAAAACAATTTGAGTTAAAGTTGGGGGTATGCAAATTGGTTTAGAATGAAAAAAATCGCTACTTTCGAGCCTAGAAAATCAATAAAAAACTTGATTATTAAGAAATAAAAGGTATCTATAATACAGAGTTATGAATCCTAATTTATGCTAACTAACCTAACTTTACTCGATAGTAAGAGATGTTATTTATCATTTGGGAATATATACCTACTCCTGGACTCGGACGCTTTTTTCGTAGGTCGTTTTGGAGTATACTAATAAAATGAAGCGGCCTTAAGCGCTGTGCATCAGCTAATATCTCATGTATTTTGTAGCCAACCCAGAACTCAAGACCAAAAATCGCCCCTGCCCGTAGACAGGGGGACGCTGTGTCCTGAGTGCCCCAAATGCTGTAAGCATTTGCAAGCATTCTGCTCTACTTTATACACAATAGCACAATGAACGAAATGTAAGTCAAAAACTTTCATTTCACAAATTACTCAGAAGCTTATATTTATTTTGATTTGAAGTTAATCCAAGTTTTATTTATTTTATAAATGTAAAAGATGACCAAAAAAGAACTAATTAGGAATGGACTTGCCATATGGTCACGTTTAGCTTAATAATGCTTGGATTTCGGATATAAGATGGCGAACATTAGTGTACATTTTTGTACAGATAGAATGCCACTTCGATTTACCAATTATCATCATCTTATTTCAAATAATAAAACTATGTATGTGTTGGACAGTAAGAAACGTTCACAAAACGAAGTAAAACTAAAAAATACAGTGTAAAAGGTTAAGTATACGTCACAGTGTACCTTTTGTTTCACAGGGTCAAAGTTGATAATTATTTTGATCAGGAATATTTAACAGAATACCTTTAATGTGATTTTTTTTTTATAAAAAACAATCAGTTGTTTTCTGGATCTATAAGAAAAATATAATCCTATAACCCAATTAATTTATTTTGTACGGAAACATTAAATATCTCGGCGGGGCACGGGTTAAAACAAAGACAGAGACTTTAAGCCTATAGGAGCATAAATATTCAAATATGTTAACTTTTCTGAGATTTCAGTGATTTTTCACAGTCAGTTTGGCTTGATAGGGAGGAACAAGATTTTTATTACGCAGTTGAATCTAAAAAAAATTAAATAAAATTCTAGTGTCGGTAAGGAATTTTGCTGGGGAATTTCTTTCAGGATTCTGAGATTGCTGTAAGAGCTCTAAGGTCCAGTTTTTCAGTGCGAGATTTAAGTTAAACCCGAGTTAACTCATCAAATTTGGTGAGTTAACTCAGGATTAACTGAACAGATGCTTTTGATGTTTTATCCTCCAAGTTTGTTTAGTCATTTCGCATGCATTATCCACCAAAAAACTGCTTCCTCAGTTCACTGTGGCTTGATTTAGTTCTAGAGTTAACTGACTCTGGTTTAACTCACCACTGAAAAACTGGACCTAAGATCTCAGAAACTTGAACTGACTAATTGAAAGATCTTTAATTAACAAAATAAAATAAAAAAAATGTGTGAAAACTGTCCGAACAGAAAAGTTCAGCTTTGTGTTTTAAGGGTTGACCTTTGCTTATCAGCTGTGAGATTTCAAATTCAAACACATTTGAATTACAATTTGATTTTTCACATTCCTTTACATTTTATTCCTTATGTTTAATCCAAAAAAATCTAATTAATAAAGTTCTTTGGTAATTTGTATCCTTTAACTTTGCCAAATACACGCACTATAAAAAAAAATAGTTGATAAAGGCTGACCAGAAAAGAACAATACGAAAAAATAAAACAAAAATGATGTGAGATACAAAATTGATTCTGGATTTATTTTGAAGCTGCATTCATGTCATAGCGAGCTCACGGGCGGCGGTGGCCGTGGCGTTGTCTATGGTCATTCGGCTTCAATTCTTTCGTAAACATAATTTTATACGGATGTAGGCCTCAGTCTAACCGCAAAATAAGCCAAGTTAATTCTCTGGCGATGCCCAATTCAGCTGATGAATTGGCCCACCTTATACTGAATATTTTGACAGCTGGATATTATTGGTAACTTTGACAGTTGCTGAAACACGAAAGCCGTAAAATTATCATTGCCATCTGATGGTCACCTCTCTGATCAAATGTTAAAACATTCAATAACTCTATTTTTCGCATGCCATCCTTATTTGGGACAAACATGCCCTAAGTTCTTCAAATTTAACATCTGAATATAATCAATGTTAAACAAAATTGCAAACAAAATTAAACTATTAGGCTAGGCGCGCACATGCAAGTTCCTTTTATCTCGGTCATTGATTTTTAAGTTGCCTATATGTGTGCGATCATCATTCAACTATAGTGATTAAACTATTTAGTTTCGGAAAAATTGCACGTGCGGGTGCGCGCCTAGCCTTAATGTAGATTCTGGATAAAGTTTGATTTAATAGCCGTGTTCCATCGGGCCTTGCAAAGTGCTTTTTAGTACTTCCCAGTAGATGATGAATGGAATGCTTTCATTTTGCCAAAAGTAAAATCTAACCTCAATATCAATTTAATTTCGGTTTTGTTTTCTTATTTTACTTTAAAATGTGAAAAATGTCAACAACAATTATCTATTACGTAATTTCTGTTGATTGGTGATGTCTTTTTCTTGTTTGGAAACATTCTGTTACTAGATTAATGAACTACTTTGAACTACTTCGATCACAGAGTAGAAGTAGTTGACTGCAGCCAGAAGTACTTGGCAGTAGATACTGGAGCCCAAAGGAACACACCTAATGGCTGAAAGCAAAAATTAACCCTTCTAACAAAAATGAAAAATTATAAACGGACAGTATTTGCCTGCAAAATAGGACTTGGATCTTACAGTGTTGAAGAGTTTTAACTTTTGTGAACTCAACCATATGATCTTCCGGTTTTGGCACATTAGTCAAAAATTCGCTGTGATTACTTCAACAGCATTTAGAAATTTTTATTGACACTGCCGTCTTCAAATATACATAATTGTTCATTTAATTGAAACCCGGTATTAACTAAATCCACAAAATACGCCTTTTAAGAGGGATTTTTAGACCCGTATTCACTCTTAATTTAATTTGAAATGAGGTTTATATTTGGTTATGTTTTTGTGATCTGAAAGTGGGATATGGACTACACAAATCGAAATAATTTTAATAACTTTCTGTTGGAGAAAGGGAATACTGTTTTTGATGCACTAATTCCAAATTAGACCTCATTCTAAAACACAGAGTTTTTTAGACGTGCAATTTGAAAACAAAGAAATAGTTTCGTAACCCTATGTGATGCACCAATATTGAGGTCCTATTTGGATTCAGTACATCAAAAACATTCGGAAAAGTAAAGTCTTTTTTCCGAAAAGTAGTACTTTCCGAAAAGTGGTACTTTGAGTGAAAATGGAATTTAGTATGCTTTGAGAATAAAAAAAACTTCAACAAATTAAGCAATAGAAATACCATTAGTTTTTAATTGGGATTCTTATGTCTTAATTTCGGGTAAGATGATGGTGCAATATTTAAGTAGATTTATTACGACATAAAGCAATTAAGCAGTATCATATACTTATAGGCTTAATAGAGGATTATCCAAGTGTACTAGATCATTAACCTTTTAAGTTAAAATCACCAAATGCATATTTTATCTTTTTAGTATCCATATGTCACTTTTTCAAATGTGAAAAAGGTATATTTGCTTACTGCTTGTGTTTGTACTTTACTATACTGTCAATGATTTAGGAGTGCTCAGCTGGAGTTCATTAGAAAATAGGTTAAGTATGATACTTATTAAAAATTATTTAAAACTTCAATCTTTTTAGTAAATAGCTTTCTTTAAAGTTAGAAAATTATTAAGATTAATATCATGCTAAGACATTAACATCAGGCTGTTTAAAATTTTGCGAATCTACTAGGAAAAGCACCAAAACCACCTTCTATGTAGAATCGAAGTAGTAAGTTACATGTAAATGAGTCGATAAATTATATTAACTTAGTACTATTCACTCGAATTAAGGAAAGGAGTTCTATTTGAGATAGCGCTGCTGGTCGTATTTCTATGAACTCATTTCTATGAACTTATTAAGTCTGTTGTAAAATGCTGAAGTCAAAAAAGATATTATTTGCTAATTATTTAATGTTTACATTTTGCACCAAAAATCTTCCAACTATACTCTGTCAAACAAAAATAGGCAGTACACATCTTAGGGGAAAGCTTTTTCCAAATCAGTAGCGTGCCATATTTTTGCACCATATTAAATTGAAATAACTAATCCACAAAAAGTGTTTGCCCGCCCGTGAATTTCCAATACCATCTGACACAGACCCAACGTATTATTCAAGGCACATCTGAGTGTGCAGCACTGAATACTGAATTGCTGTGGCCAATGGCGATTGGCTGCTGCTTGATGTACATTCAGAGTTACCCGTGTCCATTTTGTAATTTGTTCAGCTTTTTTACCTTGAGTTTCTGTTAAGGTGCTTTTGATTTTCGAGCTTTAAGAAAAAGCTTTTAATGATAAGTGTTATCGTGTACACTACGACAACCCTGTGAAAGCTTTAATGAAGGACAGATTTATGCAATCCACTGCAGCTATGTGAGAGGCAAACGTCCTATCTTGCCTTCACTGACAATTTTTGTTGGACAGAGTATAGACATCTATCGCTTGCAAATAAGGAGAACATTATTTGACAAAGAGCAAAGAGAAAGTAAATCACTTTAGAGGATGACAAATTACAAATCCGCCATTAAAAGCGATCTGCCTGCTTTGTGCAATCACAATTCAGAGCAATATAATTAAATTAAAATATAATACCTCTTAAACAAGATTGTCAATCATCAATTGATAAATATTAAAATTTTGTACATTAAAGATCAATTCATTAAAAAATGAACTGATAATTGTCAATTTTCTTGTAATTCACAATTGTCTGAACCATTCTCAATGACCAAAAGTTTTATCATGTGGGTTATTTTTTAACAAATTTCATTTATTTATCAACTTTTAATTGACGCAATCACAATACAAATGTAAGACCCAATGAAATCCATTGAACTTTTCACAGACAAATTGTTTTAAGATCGAAAAGCGTAATAACTAAATATAAGTAGACTAAAAAAGTAAGGAAATAAATATAAAGCGAGCGTCTGATCTTACCACTTAGATGTTAGAACCCGCTTAAATACCTGTCTGTACTATGCATAAAATAAAATTCAAAATTGATTTTTTACTTACTGGAAGAACCATGACATTATTTTTGCCATAAAGAAGTGTTGCTCTTGAGTTCTGATGCAATGACTCTACATAATCTTTTGCTGCACTTGCTGAAGAGCTCGACTTAAACGATCCACTACTGCAGTCCTCTGAACTAGCATGAAGACTTCTCTTGAAATTTATTATAGGTCTTTGGCATGAGGGTGGTGTTCGATTTCCAGAGCTTATTCTATGCCGTTGAACCTTGATAAAAGTATTTGCAAGGAAAAAATCAATTTATTTCATAAATAATATTGTATCACTGAATCTAATTTACCAATTCGTCAGCATGGGGATCCGACCAGTAATGGTCGGCTGTCTTGGCTCGTGTAAAGTCTAAAGCACACGGACCCACCAAAAGTGAACTTAATATTGATCCATAATCTGGATTCGATACCAATGCGTCTCGTTCGTAGTAGTTACTTGCGTTGCTCACTAAATGCTCAATAATTTTTGATAAACGCTTTTCGTACAATGCCAATCGTATCCAAAGGTACCTTCAAAGGTAAATAAAGTCAAAAATAAGATGTAAATTTTAAACAAAGCAAAAACCTTACTTAACAACTGGAGCTGGTGGAATTGTATTAATCGTTGTCACCGAACTACTACTAGCCTTCTTCATCATTTGTGGCTTTATGAGGCTGTCGCTGCTTGATGAAGATCGTTTACTTGGCTCAACATTTTCAATATCCTGAACTTTTTGGCTTATATAATCAGCTTCTGGGCAATTCTTTGCAATCTTCTGAAGCAATGCCGTTGTTGAGGACGTCTTAAAAAGACCCAAAGCACGTCGTTTCAATCCTTGGCTTAAACATGCTTCCACTGCAGCACATAATGAAGTCACTGAACTACTATCCTCATGTATGTACTTTTTGGTTACAGCTTCTTCCATCAATTGCTTCACCTCCTTTTTTACATTACCAATAAGCCGTTCCTTAAATTCGGAATCTGCAAGATTTAAAAAATATGACTTAATGAACTCGGTGGTTAGCATCCTTGCTCTGTGGTGGAGTGATATCAAATGAATGGGACCAAAACTTTTGCGATTTGACTAAAGGAAGAAAAGGAATTTAATTATTAAAAGACACGGACACGAGAACGAGAAAGAATTTTCTTCGTAATTTCCATTCCACTTATTTCCTTTGGAATTTAGATACATAGATGGAATCAGGATGGTATTACTCTATGGTGCAAATACATACGTAGTATGTATCAATGATTAGTGGTTCTTTGCAAAATAAAATCATTCAATCATCAGTAAATATATGTGTAAATGTACATGGTTCATCATTAACAAGGTCTTTATAATATGCACCACGCTCTTCTTCCAAGAATGTTGTATATAATTATGTGAAAGGGATATATTATGCTTGTTATCAGAAGTAAATACGTATACTAAACTAATAAATCAATAATTAATTACAATCGCAATGATTTTTGACTTTTGGAAGTATTATTTCAGAACAAAGTAAATATGTGTTAGCTTTGGCACGATTTCTAAAATCGCGACGGTGGTTTAATGCATATTTATTTACAGTTTACATTGAAGTGACAAAGGTTGCGCAAAAAGTTCCCTAAAAAGGAACAACAACAGTTTTGGGGTGTATTGACTTATGATTCCTTCGCCATGACAATATGGGCCTGCCCACTCAGCCTTGGAAACTCAACAGTTGCATGCCAAATATCATATGACCGTCCTCCTTCTAAATCCATGCACTCGCAACATTTTCTTGTTTTTAAAATAACAATCAATTCTGAAAAGACGACTCGGTGCCCCGTCCATTCTACTTAATTATAAATTTTGACATATGGCATTGAATAAGGATATTCAAAACTAAGCTTTCCAGGAGCGCGTGGTCGATGGGAAATCAATAAGAATTTAGGACTAGTCTAGTGGCGAACAAGGCCGATTTATTCTAGGCAGTGGCAGATGACTTCGTAAGGAGTACATATGAGCTTATCTGTAAAATTTACCCCTGCCACAATAAAGGGATGCTATGAACTGTGCCAAAGTTAAGAGGAATAAGTCTCCAATAATTATTCCTATTTCGTGACCTTTTATAGTTTATATAAAAATCCTAAGCGGGCTTAAGGTCAAGAAATAAATCAAGAGAGACCTTAAGCCCGCTTAGGATTATTATAGGAATAAGTCTCCTAAATGTCTAATATAAATCTTGTCGACTTAACTGTTCGATTGCTTGAAACCATTTCTTAACCTTCTGATTGGCCCAAAGTTCGCACTCTGACATATTTTTAAAAGTCCAAAGAAATTTAGATTGATACACATTAAAGCCATATAGGCATTTATGGAACCTTGCATAAAGACGAAATATACAGAGCTGTTATGTCTTCATCAGCTTTCCTCCCAAAATTGTCGGTCTGTGGACGATGAAGATATAGAAATCGGACTCCATCAAAGTTGTCATGAGCCCCACCGCACCCTTTGAAATCGAGAAATCCCAGGCAATTTCTTTAATATCGTAATATTTTACGGAACTCACGAGTTGAGAATAGACGTTCCTACTAATTTTCAAAAGTCCGTTCAACTTTTTGCTCACGCTACGAAATAATCAAGGACTTTGTCTACTTCTAGGCTCTACTTTAACCTCGCAAAAAGAATGTTTCTTCGCTTTAAGAAAGCACTTTTATTTCTTAAATGTTCGCCCTTGCTCAAAGAGCCATGGAAACCCTACAAGACCTAGACCATCCTGGGTTCTGTTGTATGGGGCCTTTGTTAAAAACCGTATACAAATGTGATTATTCGCTTTGAGAGTAAGAACAGAATAGTAAAATAGTAAATAAACATAGTTTAAGTACAATCAAAGGCTTGGTGAATGAGCTCCCCACATTTTTGAACATTTTTTGCTCTTAAGCAAGAATATCTCGAAATTCTGACAAAATGGAACAATTCTGAAGGTATATCAAAAAAAATCGAAAAGAAGTATAGTCTGGGTTCCCGATAAAAGAGAAAGTGTCAAAATTCCTAAAAAAATGTTTCTATATAAAAAAAAAAACTATTTATGAAGGTTTGACATAACACCGAAAGTGTTAAAGTAGAACATTTGTGTCTTACAACCTTATTCTGTACGACTAAGAGAAATAATAATAAGATAAAAAGGTTTAAAAAGAAAAATGGGGAAAAGCTCTGGGGGTGGGGGGTATTCCGTTTCTTAATGCAGAAAAACTCAACTTTTTGAGTTATTAGGTTTCTCACAAATACGACAGGAATATTTAATGTTGTGGAGCCTATAGAGTTCAAAATAAACTCAATATTTAGGGTATGGACCCCCTCAAAACCTTGCAAAACGTAAAGGGTGTTTTTTTTATACGTGTGGTTTTCAATCTGGCAATACTTTTTTCGGAGTTGAGTTTTTTTACAGCTGTCGCTTTATTTATTCTCAGTTGGGTTTGCTATTTCATACTTAATAGACTTATTCCTGAACAACGTTTGTAAATCGTGCAAATTTATTACCAAAATAATGGTTCGATTCGGGTGACGCATCGCGCGCTACGTCCAATATTCGGTCGACATAATCGCAAAATCGCATAAATTCGAGCAACAATGGATCGGTTTCGCACCACCGCATTTTCTCTAGTGATGCGCATCCTCAGAGACGCCCGCCGTACAGTGCGCACCGAAGGCGCTATTGCTGCTGTGGAGCAGAGTATCGAAGAAAACCCGAATGAGTCCATCCGTCATCGCGCGCAACAATTGGAGCTGTCGATAATTGGGCCTCTCGGCTTGAATTTATTCGAGCCAGCCGCGGCGGCGGCCACTTACCCGAAATCATTTTTAAAACATAATGGCAAACCCTTATCTTTATTAAAAGTTAAATTCTTGGCCATAACATTAAATTATATGCGTTTTATTTCTTCTTGAAAACCACACGTCTAAAAAAACACCCTTTACTTCCTCATGTAAAATTTGACCTTTTTACACTTTCTTTTTAAAACAACAAAAATGGCAGATGATCACTTGAACAGAGTCAAATTAAATCCAGGGTAGTTATTCAAATGGAGAAAGATAAACGTAGAATTCCACTAGAGTTTCCTCGAAATCAATAATGACAGATGGTCAACAATTAATGACAATCTCGTCGTATTTCAGGAATCTATGGCTTCATCTTTCTAAGCCAAAAACAGAGTTCAAATTCTTCAGCTAAGCAAAGCAGGCTTCAACAATGGTTGAAATCCTAACGGGTCACACATCAATGGGAGCCCACATGAGCAGAATAGGCTTTAGGAAATCTGACTTATGCAAAGGGTGTCAAGGTGAAGAGGCAGAAGAGCACTTATCGCACTTCCTTTGTGAGTGCCCTATAGCTCAGCTCAGACTATAGAAAAGAAGCCCTAGGTGGGTACTTGTCGATGAACTGGGGCAATGTCCTTATTATGCCACTAGGGGACATCGTTAAATTTAATCAGATTTCAGGGTAGTCCAGCGAGGCACCCTAAACTTCATATCCCAATCACTCCTCCCTCTTTCTTCGCCCTATATATACCTTTATATATCTTTGGATGTTCTTTTGTTTTTTTGTTCTTTTTTCGTCCAAATCAGCTCACATGTGATTTTTACCCACACCAAATTAGCTATTTAATACCCACTTTAAAAAAAAGGGAATAGTTATTTAAATAAATCAATGATCTGAAATCTTCAATAAACATCTTATCTACCTACACTTCGATTAACAGGCCAGCGAAATTGACAACAAATGGCTTTAAACAAAAACTCTTTGAATTTCAAGAATCAATTCAAACAATGTCCACACAAAAAATCTCCTAAAAGATTCTGAACAAATAATTTTCATATAATAACAAAAACAATAACATTATGAACCACCCACAGTCAGAATCTGATTGAATTTAAGGCCACAAGTGCAAGGCCCCGTTCAAGGTCCTTTTTTATTTTTCGTCTCTATCATCTTCAACACCCCCAAGAGTGTGAACAAATATAAAATAAAATAAAAATACTACTTATACACACTTTTTATATAAACAAAGCCAAAAAGCAAATACAGAGACTACGAATTCCGGTGGCCGAAACGCATCAAAAGAAAACAAAACAAAATAAAGCTTCGTTTTACAAAACTAAATATTACATTACACCATTTCAAAATCGGGAAATCTCGGGGATGGTGTAACGTAAAAGCTTCATTATCCTCTCCTGCGCGGAAATTGTGTGCTTTTTATGATTGTATTTATTTTTTTTTTATTGGGAACCAAAACATCCGAAAGAAAATCATGACTTTAGAAAGCCAAATTGTAAAAAAGCTCCCGTAAAAAATGGGAGGCTCAATAAATTGTATGCAGATTTATTGAAAATATGAAGAAAAAAAATTACTAATTGCAAGATGAAAGGTCAAGAACTACGATTTTTTCAGCCCTAAACCCTAAGGACTAAGAAAAATCTTCGAAAAAACATTCGAAAAAGGAACAACTTTAAACTTTGTAGATGTAAATCTGGTGTTTAACTCACCACCACCAAATGTATGTAACATATTCGAAGATTGATTTTGATTGTAAAAATTGAAAATATTCTTTTTGTGCCTAGTTTTACAGGAGTTATCCTTTTTTATTTAAATAGAAACACTTTTCTTTGAGAACATACGGATGCACTATTTTACAAGGTAGAGTTTTTGTAATTTTTCCATTTTTCTTCACTGTAGGACCAACCGAAAAAAAACCCGATCCGAGCACGACAAACTTTGGGCGAAAATTGACTGATTTGTGAAAAGCGCGTGACGTAGGTTACGACTTACGAGTGAAACAACGTATATGGCAAAAGTGAGCAGGATGAATATAATTTGGTTGGCTTTTCGGAAAGACCTGTCTTAATTATGCTTGTCTAAGTGTAAATATTTATGAAAAATTGGTGAAAAAGCTTACCGAGTTCTCTTTGCAATATAGAAAGTGAAACTGAGAAAAGTCACAAAACTTCAATGAACTTGGAAATAGTTCCGGGTAAGTAAGGTTAAGTCCATAGATAGGTACATATATTGAAAAGGAGTTTAATATTCTTGTCTCTGAGAGTTGAAAAGTTTGAAACATAACAATTTCTCGATGTATTGGTTGCACTCACTGTTGAGAACAACTTAAAGGATTGATTGTAACGGTCGGTATTTTTCTCAAGACAACTTTCTGTTGAGAACAACTTAAAGGATTGATTGTAACGGTCGGTATTTTTCTCAAGACAACTTTCTGATCAGTTTTGATGATTTTTTAAATGCTGAATATTAAAGTGAAATGACATTGATTTGGCATATTTTTTTCTCTGGAAGAAATAAGCGCTTAACACTTTTCAATCTTTTACATCACCGGGAGTAGATGGCTTTTTCCAGCCAAGGTTATCTTTATTCACAAAATAGAAGATACCTACATCAGACCAAAAGTCATTCAGGCCAATAAGTATAAGGTCCTTTCTACTGAAGATTTTGGGAAAGGTAATTGATAACTTAATCAGATCAGAAGTAATAATACATTAGCCTCTTAATTATCGCATCGCCAGCATGCTAACAGAGCGGGAAGATCTATACAGAAACCACCCTGTATGAACTCACTAATACCTTTATATAATCCAAAGAAACGGCCTTCATGTGCCTTCTTAGACATTGAGGGGGCCTTCGACAACCAAATATCCTCAGATTTATTTATACCGCGATGCGAAAAGAGTGCTTTTTAATCTTCGTTTCTCTTTTCCTTCTAATTGCAAATAGCTTTTAAACACAAAAGTATCATCTCTCTGCACTCTTTACTGCCCTTGAATAAGCGAAGTTATCTTTATCTGACTGTGAGTGAACGACGCATGAAAATATTACACACTCGAAAAATAAGGAAATGCACAAAGAAGAATGAGCAATAACTCTGCAATTTGTGCAACCTCAGCAAATTTGTCTATCCCGGCCGCCAAATACGTTCCTCACCAACGTGCTTAAAAATCGCAAGAACAAATTGCATCGGTCTGAGTTTTCTGCACATTGGAGAAAAAAAAAACTAAAAAAAGAAGATATTGATATCTTTAAAATAATAAACAAACACTTATTAATTTCAAGAATTACTTCAAATTAGAATATTTTAGAGAGAAAATAAGCACATTATGACTTCGATTGCAGCTGTGCGATATTCTAAGACTTTATCTAAACCGAAATAGCGCCCCCTATCAAGGGCCCAGGCGTTACAATGCATTAGGGATAGAAACGAGCACTCCATATTATATATCCTCTGAGGTTTAAAAGCAGTCTAAGACCCATCATCACAGATTATCCATATGAAGATGAGAATCTTTCGTACGTTTCACCCTCCAAACCCCATTTGTTTACATTGTTGTATTTGTAATTTCATCCCGCATCGATGAATAGATGTGAATTGCAACAACAATTTAACCAGGTGTGTGAAGATCCCTACTGTCTATGTGTGAGGTTTTTATACACACATTCTCATTTTTTATCTGATATCTAACAGTTCAAGCTTGTAGGCAATTTAAAATGGCTGCCGGGGATTCTCATCTTCATGTGGCTAATCTGTGATTCCAACTTTTAATTTTGACACATCAACCAAAGTGAACTATGGTTGATGTGTCAAAAATAAAAGTTGGAATTTCATAGTTAAAAAAGTTACTTTGGGTAACTTTTCATTTAGGAACGATCAAAGTTATAAATATGGTTGATCTGTCAAACGAAATGTGTTGAAAAAAAAATCGAAATACATTTGGAATGAATAAAAGAGATAAAATCGTGTTTGCATTAAATTTATTGCCAAAAATTATTACTTGCTCTTCAAAAATGGAAACAATTTGTTAATTAAATTTATTTATACTTAATTTTTGGACAAAATCGAATCAATAATGTGTAAATTGTTGATTCATTCACTATGGGCACATTGCACAAATTTCGTAATAAAAAATTACCAAATCGAAAGAATAAATTGTCGTCAAAAAAGGAAAATTAATCAGATAATAACAGAAAACAATTCCCAAAATCGAAAACGACAAAAAAATGAATTAAATTGAAAACAAATTTAGGAAAACGAATGCAATTTCAGATCAAAAGAACGAAAAGTAAACAAAAGATAAATACAAAATGAAAACATTACAGTTTCAGCTGTGTTTGACAGATTAACCATTTCAACTCATATCAATGAGATGAGTTGGAAAAAGTTACTCTCTGACACTTTAACCTTGAGTTTAGGAACGACTCTATGACGTCATAAAGTTACTCAAAGTTACTTTTCTGAATTAAAGGAACGATGAGAGCTAACTATAGTTAACTTTAGTTAGAAAAAGAACGCACCACAGGTAATAAATAATAGCAATACTATAGTATGCAGGTACTCAGATTGCGCTAAATTTTAGATTTCGTAGAAAATTATCTCCAAAATTTAGCAAAGCTAAAATTTAGAAAAGTATTTACGCAGAGAAGTGGTACGCGAATTTTATTTCTTCTCAGAAAACAGCTGTATCCTGACATTTCATCAGTTTTCATTTCAGATCCTCACTAATTTCGCTCCGTCAAAAAATGATCAAGAGAATCCCAAATCATTTTCCTTAATATTTGACACAAATTTTGAGAAATTTTGCTAACGTATCCCATTTATATTTATAAGATTTTGAAATGAAATACATATTTTTTTTCACTGAACAAAGCTTGTTGATCGTGACTTCACAAATCAATTCACAAAGTAAATGATATATATTTCAAATTTTATATAGAAAGTAGGTATCTTTACGGAATTTCTATATGAAGGAAAACTTCTCTTAGTGAACTAGCAGCGAGCACAACGCAATTCTATGGTTTTTGAACTTGCTGGTTATTCGCTTTGTACAAATAACTTACTTGCCGGACGCTTCCATTACTGTACAGTAGAAACAAAAATCATGAAACATTTGCATACTTTCAGGCAACTTGAAGGTGTTCAGTGCAACAAAGAAAGTAGGCTAGTTCAAGCTAACTGCGATTACAAGGCAATCAGGCATTCTTCCCGTCACTTTGAAGAAGATTGAATTGATCAATGTTAATAATATTCCATAACAACATGAACAAAACTATAATTCTCTTTTGAACCAATTAATTTTATGTCATGCGTCAAATGCAAATCCGATAAATTCTTGTCTCAGCCTTTATAAAATTAATTTTTTTTTTTCTGAGAATTGGTTCAAATTAATTCGGCTTAGACTGCTTTTACACGACAGCGATTTTTAATCTTCGTTTCTCCTTTGGTTTCCTTCTAATTGCAAATACCTTTTACACGACAGCGATTTTTAATGAAAAGTTTAGTTTGTGCAAGTGAAGAAGTATCATCTCACTGCACTCTTTACTCCACTTGATTAAGCGAAGTTATCTGAGTGGACGACGAATGAAAATAAAACACATTCGAACAAAAAGGAAAAGCACAAAGAAGAATGAGCGATAACTCTGCAATTTGTTCAACCTCAGCAATTTCGTCTACCCCGGCCACCACATACGTCCCTTGCCCACGTGCTTAAAAATCGCAAGAAGAAATTGCATGGTTTAAAAGCAGTCTTAGGAGACAACTCAAATCTCAACAATATGAACAGACCTGGTAAAATCAAAGTGTTCATATTTTTATTTCATAAACTCAATTCTGAACGGTAAACGGTGAACGGGAGTGGGCGTGATCTCCATCTAATATGTTAATGCAAATATAAATAATAAATTAAATTAACAAGCATACTAATAAATTATCAATACAAAAAACAACCGCTTTTCAAACATACATTATTGCATTGTGTTAAATAATTTTAAAGTGAAAAACAATTAGATAAGTGAATTATAGAAAAATGGAAAAAACTAAACTATTTCTGAAACAAATTTCATGGGAGAATATTGCTGTCGATATTCCAAATGCAATTGAGACCATTAAATCAATACCACCAGCTAAATATGTAATTATAAATATATTAATTTATGTATTTGCCTTAATTGTCATACCTACATTTGATTGTTGTTTATTTTAAGAATTCAAACCTTTTTCGGGGATTGGCAGTTGGATTCAAAAGCCTTATTTACGCCATGGAAAGAGATCAAAATTCTCAAGATGTATATCCGTTGTTTTTAAAATGGTTCCAGCTTTATGTGGTAAGTAGCATTTTATTTTCTATATTGTTAGAATGGTCCAAAAAAAATTATCTATATGAAAAACCGAAAAGTTGGCTCTAAAATGTTCATTGTGTGTGTAGGGTACTTGTAGACAGCTTTAGCTTGCTTTAATTTCCGTAAATGACTTTTAACATGCCAATTCATAACGGTTTATAATGCTAATGTTTATTCGGGGAATATGTATGCAGCACCATAGGTACAGGGTCTACGCCGGCCGGATACTTCTTTTGACAATAGTTATTTTGCTTGCTTCAGTAGTACATGTCTTTACTAAGAGTTGACCCACGTTTTCTTGACAACCCCAAGAAATGTTTACAAAGCCAGGATTCTAGCTAGGGCCAGTGAGATTTAAAGCAAGAAAGAAACAGTTCTGTGCTCTAACACCTATTTAAAACTAAATTAAAAACAACTTCTAACGTTTCCAATTTACATTTCTATTTACTATCATTACATTAAATTTGTGTATTCTTTCAATTTCTATTTCAAAAATAAACAATCACCTACAGAATCCTCAACGAAACAAATGCTCATATTACTTTGGCAGTATATTCTTTACCTAAACTCTTTGGGGCCGAGTTCAGGGCAACCACATATTAAAAAAACACAACAGAATTTGCACAACAGGGTTAGTTCAGGTCTTTCAAAAAACTCTTTGGGCGACCACAGAGTGACTTCTAATCTAATAGTCAAAACAATTGTAACAAACTAAGTTCATAATAATTGTTATGTGAATGAATAGGTAATTACTAAAAAAACAAACTGATTTAAAATCATCTCTACGTCCGGTCCTTCTTTCTGTAAAAAGCATTTCTATTTAGTGAAATTTAGAATAAAATGGGCTTTATTGCGCAAAGAATTTGTTACTGGTGTTAAAAAATGGTTAAATTTTGTACTCATGATTCATGAACGTATTATATTTTCGTATCATATCAAATTTCATAAAATACGATGAGATGATAATGATGTGATCACATACAAGTAACCCATTGCGCGTGATAATACAAATGACTTTTTATTTCGATACAACAAATTAACAGATGAAGCTCCCTTGATGGATGCTGCGAGATCAAGAAATGGTCAGCAATCGCAACCAGTATTCCTCTATCTAGTGGAAAATTATCAGGAGGCAATGCGCTTCGTGCTACACCAATCTGAAGAGAAACGTTAATGCAACTCCCCTGAAAGCAAAACAAGTTCGGAGAGAGTGCAAAAAATGCAGAAAGTCATTTTACTTGGAATGCCTCAATGTGTATAGTAAGGATACAAATCTACAAATGTTTTATTCAATTAAAAAAAATCCGTTCTTATGCTTTGTTACAAAATTCTTGCTTGCTAAGGACGCTGAATTAGATTAGAAATTAGAAAAGGTAAGATTTTACTTTAACCGCCTCGCCGTTACTAAAAACACAACATCTGAAAATGTCAATAAAATCGGTTCAGCAGTTTTTAAGTCTATTCTCCACACACAAGCTACATTAATATATGTATGTACATAGATATAGATGTCAGCTTTTCAAAAATAAAAATACTTCTTAAGCTGGCCATACGCTATCGAACTAATTTTGTTTATGGTTTTGCGACTTGCTTTCTCGTATATGAACATTTTTTCAACATTTCTTGCTATTTTTTAAGTACATACTAGGCTGCACGTCTAATGAATGTAGAATGTTGTAAAGCATTTTATGGGGGAAAATTGAACTTATTTTCATTAAATTTGTTTTGAACCGTTTCGATTGGTGTCAGAAACGAAGACGAGAAATTTTCATCCGGATTTGGTTTCAGAAGCAATCTCTCAATCGAAATGGTCATAAGTGAAGCAAAGTTCCAAGGGTGCACGCGATTATCCACTTGTTTAAAAATAAAAACAGTAGAATGTCTGCGGCAAATGCTAGTTATTCTATAGTTCAGGATAATAGCTATTGCTTTTCTTAAAACAATTTGTGTCAAAATCGTTTAAGTTACTTTTAACTGATGACACATAAATCAAAAGTCCTAATTGGCCTAAACAAATTATTGGCCAACAAAAACTTTATCCGAGGTCATTTACTCTTGCCTATTAGGCTATACTTTTCCCATCATTTTTGTTCGGAATTTTTTAATTTTTGTGTTTTACTTGTTCGTCTTCAGAACTAAAGCAGCTTTTCTAAACATTTTCTTCGATTTTTGTTGTGTAATCATGTTAAACAAAATATTTCGGCTATAAAGCTATTGGAGAACAAATATGCTTATCTTTTGGTCAATAATTTATGGGGTTTCTGGAGTAGACAGGAACTATTCAAATAGGGTTTTATGTAAGTATTTACATAATAGGTCCATATGTCGGATCATAATTCTGCAAAAAGCATTACATAGTCTGCCTGCTAGGTTCAATTTCCATTTAGCTATCACGCGTCGCACCACTTAAACACGAAAAACAAATTGTTTTCACAAATTAATAATAACAAATCTAAGTTTTCTTTCTTTTGTTTACATTTTAATATTAACAGTTTAAAAGAACAGTAACAAATTTCTGCAAGGGTCTACCTTTGGTTGTGATTCTCAGTCATTCTCAGTCGCTTAATTTTGTGTACTTTCCCTCTGCAATCGTGTGAAATAAGCACGTGAGACTATGCTCCAAGAGTCCATGAATCGATCCATGCACATCGCAATACATTTCTGGAGTTATTTAATTCACCAAATATTATAATTCATTACGAGACACCGAAACTAACCTGTTCGGATGAGTCCAGCGATGTCCCTGGCTTATTTATGCATTTGCTAAAACATTTTCTTGACATTTTCTGGAGTATTTCAAAACAACAGTATTCCAGATATCGAAATAAAATTTTTAATTAGCTATTTTATTAAAAATCATTCATATATTTCTTACCTCAAGTAATTCTTGGGTGCTAGCTACGGCCAGCTGCTGCCGAACTTGTTTCATAAGTTCAGCTCTTTGTGAGCTATCGAGCTGGCTTATTGCAGGATTATCAAGTACGTCCATGTTCATTAAGATTTAAAATTATAGGTGTTATTTCTTTTTATTACAATTTACAAAACAAATGAATTTTCAACAAAAATTCAACGCACGTTTTGTTAATATATTTTTTCGGAAGATTGTTGTAAGTTAATTCTCATGTATAGTAACCCGGTGTCTCCATGAGCAATATTTCAGAGCATGCAATAAAAATAAATCTAACTATGAAAATTGCTCGTGAAGACCACAGAGACCTAATGTAGCATTCTATGAAAAAGCAGGGTTGACAAACACTTCCAGCCGAATTTATAAATGCATCATAGCGAGTGCATAGAACTATTCACTCCTTATAATTCAACTAAACGCAAAAATGTTATTCATAAAACTTATGCAACGTTGAAAAGAGGCATTAGAAGCTAAACGCGTTTGGAGGTTGAATAGTGCATACATAAGGATGTTTAAGTATCGAAATGTCACATTGACTCATACACAGACGAGAATAAAATACAATGTTATAAGGGTGGCGCTTATTTTGGGAATGCTTAAATATCTTTTTTGTCCCCTCCTGAAAGTGATCAAGCTTTATTATGAAGCTACTTTGTACAAACCAAAATTTTGTTAAATTTTTTTGAAATCGGCTAAGGGCGACGTATCCCACCGAGAAGTTAAAACTTTTCATTAAAAATGCACGCAGTTTTCCGACTTTTACTTAAAATGTCGGTGAAAGTATAAAATTTGATGGAAATTCTTTATTTATAATATACATGCGCTTAGATGTATGCTAAAATTGAGGTTTATTGAATATTTTCAGTGGGACACACAGAATAAATAAAAAAAAACATTGAAAAAATAATTGCCACCCTAATAGATGTTCCTATATTCTTCTCAATTTGATCGCACTGTCAGTGAATGAAACAATTATTTCAATAAAAACCATGAATTTTTTGTTCTAAAACATTAAACTATATTTTCTAACACGGCACAAAAGAAACAGTAACAAGAATAGGTACATTATGCAATATTAAATGAAATTTAAACTAATCCAATCGGTGCAGGAGAATTCGTTTATTGACTTTTCACTTTCAGAGCTTTGTTTTGTTAATCAATTGTGGCAGTAAAACGTAATAGATTTTCCCTTCTTGGTACTTTATTTGACACAAGCGCATTATAACTATAAAGTGTAGGGAAATATTTTATGAATTAGGATTTATGCAACGTTGAATAGTGGCTTCATAAATGCTTATGCACTATATAACTATTCAGCCGTTTAGAGGTGTTTAGCAAATTCTGAATAGTTATGTAGTTCATAAGCATTTATGAAGCCACTATTCAACGTTGCATAAATCCTAATTCATAAAATATTTCCCTACACATTATAGTTATAATGCGCTTGTGTCAAATAAAGTACCAAGAAGGGAAAATCTATTACGTTTTACTGCCACAATTGATTGACAATACTAAGCTCTGAAAGTGAAAAATTAATAAAAGAATTCTGCTGCGCCGATTGGATTAGTTTAAATTTCTTTTAATATTACTTATGTACCTATCTATTCTTATTGCTGTTTCTTTTGTGCCGTGTTAGCAAATATAGTTTAATATTTTAGAACAAAAAATTCAGTGTTTTTATTGAAATAATTGTTCCATTCACTGACAGTGCGATCAAATTGAGAAGAATATAGCAACATCTATTGGGGTGGCACGTATTTTGGTAGTGTTTTTTTTTTTTATTTCTTCTGTGTGTCCCACTGAAAATAGTCAATAAACTTTAATTTCGGCATACAAGCACATCTATATTATAAATAAAGAACTTCCATCAAATTTTATACTTTCACCGACATTTTAAGTAAAAGTCGGAAAACTGCGTGCATTTTTAATGAAAAGTTTAAACTTCTCCGTGGGATACGTCGCCCTTAGCCGATTTCCAAAAAAATTAACAACATTTTGGTTTGTACAAAGTAGCTTCATAGTAAAGCTTGATCACTTTCAGGAGGGGACAAAAAAGATATTTAAGCATTCCCAAAATAAGCACCACCCTTATAACATTGTATTTTATTCTCGTCTGTGTATGAGTCAAAGTGACATTTCGATACTTAGACATCCTTATGTATGCACTATTCAACCTCCAAACGCGTTTAGCTTCTAATGCATCTATTCAACGTTGCATAAGTTTTATGAAAAACATTTTTGGGTTTAGTTGAATTATAAGGAGTGAATAGTTCTATGCACTCGCTATGATGCATTTATAAATTCGGCTGATAGAATACATGGTATGATATTGTGACATAATTCACTTCACTTTTGTTTTCGCTTCTCTTTTTTTCTATATGCGTTTTTGTCACCAAGTGACGTAGATGCGCAGAAAGAAAGAAAAATGTGCACTGTTTGCGCCCACATGCAACTAAACAGTTTAGTTTCGATTTTGAGGCACTATGGGATTATATGAGAGTCCGCGCACATAAACTGGCGCGCACTCCCATATGTATTAGCCCATTGTACCCAAAATGGAAACCAAACTCTTTAGTTGCAAGTGCGCGACTGGCCTAAGTATTTATATACAGCCCTATTAATAAAAAACTCTTATTCCACCTTTATTCCACGATTTTACTAAACCATAGAATAAGCGTTAAGCTACGGGTTAAAATTTTACATCAATAAAAACAAAATGTTCGTGGAATAGTAAAGTGACGTTTACGAAAAATTCTCTAAGAAAATCTACTACAATAAGTAAGATGCCAGTTTGTTTGTATAGGTTTTGATAGCAAATTATGATAATTTGTAAAAAAAAAGACTCACGTTATACCAAACACACATAACAATTTTCTTATTAATATATTATATTTCTGTCCAAATTATTATCATTTTTTTATTGTTTGTGTTGTGTGTTATGACCACCTCTTGTATCCCCATTAAGGTTATCTTTATCAATTCCTATGAATTGTCTTATACTTTTCTTGGAAAACCTATATTTCTTCCCGAAATTCTCCTCACTAAGCACTTATATTGGATCAATTGGATCATATTTGGTTTTGTATATTTTTCTTTTTCTTGTCGTTGGTGGCTGATTGTCCAATATAATTTCAAATAGTTTAAGAACTCAATAAATATAGTAGAAATCATTATTTTTATTAAAAACTAAATTTGCAATCTTCATTTATATTTTTTTTTAATATAAGAATAAATTTGACACATCTAGTTCTTATTCCTTCGCTAAACCACCTATTTCGGTGGTTTAGCTTAGTAAGCGTCACTTAATAGACATTTTGTTTTATTAATAACACTTTGCACTTAGTCAAAGGAATAAGGCCTAACCCTTCGCTATTCCACGTTTATTAATTTGGCTGATAGCGTTTAAAAAACGTTCTAAAGGCTTAACTACATAAGCCAAAAAGTACTTTTGTACAAAAGTAAAAATATTTTTTTCCCGCTAGCGCAGTTGTTTTGTGAAAAAGAATATACAAATTTTTTTGTAAACCAAAATTTATCATGCAAAATTTTTATAAGTTTTCCAGTCAGAAAAACTATTCCAAAATGAGTTTGAAAATTTTCACTTTTGTATTTTTTCACTTTTTTGGCTTATGTAGTTAAGCCTTCACAACTCAAGAAACTAAAATGTTTAAAAAAAATTAATGTACTAATCCCAAGTTTATTAATATAAAAACAAAACAAAAATTCTTTAATTATACATTAAATTATGAAGCTCAGTGTGTTTTTTTCTTCAAAAACACTAAAATATACAAGAAATATGTAATATTTAATTTAATATTTTATTCCTCAGAGACAGTTTTCCTAAACCATTTATATTTTATAAAAATTATTTGGTCAGTTAAAAGAATAATCAAATAATAAAAAAAACATGCCCATCTACCAAAACTATAATAAAAATAACACTAGGGCAACCTTATTTGAATTCAACCAACAAAATGCTGTCATCTGTCATACGTCAATGGTAAGAAATAGCCAGAAGAAATTTCTCGGACCAAATCTGGTAAGGAGGGGAATTATTTTACTCTCAATTGAGCGCTCTCTTTAGCAAGAAATAGCACAATTTTTGATGTGTGGCGGTCTGAAACTACTTGAAACTAGGTGCGTAACACAGCTATTTTCTTGGCTGTAACATTTGTGTTTTGTCTCATATGACAATGGCCACGTTCGGGTGCCAAAATCCGATAGGCTATCCAAGATACCTTAGTATCCGATATGTTTTCGAACGACCAAAACCAGATAGGTTACATTTGCTGTCAAAAGACATGGCAGCTAATTAAAGGGAAAACTATTGAGTTTTTAACGCGACGATTTGATTTTCATTTTATTGCAAGTCCCTTCTGAATCATCAATTAAGTATTCAGTACCATTTAATATCACACTGGTACACATTTTAACCCTTAAGGTAGAACCGCACTAGGCGGAACTGCACTTCAGCGACACCGTGCGCACTTTCGCACGAAACTGAACGAAACTTCACGTCGCGACACAGTTGGTCAGATTACCAACTTTGTCGCATAGTGTCGCGTCGTGAAATGCAGTTGTCGCTTAGTGCGATATAGCTCATACAATTTCCCACAAATAAGTCGTGAAGTTCAGTTCCGCTGAAGTGCAGTTCCGCCGAGTGCGGTCCTAGCTTTATTTGTTATTTTATTATTTAAACGAACAAAATCAGACGCGACACCAAAAAGCAAAATAAGTAGTCGGCTGTAGGTATAATCAGCTGTGATCAGCTGTTCCCCAAATTTCCATCGGATAGTTTAGTATCGCGAAAATTTTATGATAGCTTGGGATTTGTTTCTGACAACAGCTGATTGGTTTATCAGCTGCATTTTTCTATGCGATGGATCTCTGCCACCAAATGTCAGAAGTGTCAGTGTGAAATTAAAAAAAAAAAAAAAAAAACAATCTGACAGCACTCCCTGGTTGGAAAACAAAACCAAATGCAGAAGGCACGAAGGCGAGCCAAAAAAGTCGTGTGTTTAATAATAGTGATTAATATGTAATAAAATTAGTTTTTTTTGTATCAAACACTTGAAAAAATCTTCACTAAAATGTTTAAACACTAATTAATACGTAATTCGATCGCAAATTTAAGTTTTCAGTTCCAAATACAAAAAATTATCAAATGACCGGATTTTTAACACTGCCAAGAGCATGTAAATACTTTCCAACCAGGGACTTTTTTTTGTTGTTGTTTTTAAATGTCAAATTAGAAGGAGAAAAGACAAATCTTGGAAGAGCTCTATTTGGAACATCCACCAGACTTCAGTGCCAAACAAGTAAAAAAAAAATCAATAGTTTGACAGAAAAATATGTAGGGAAAACAAAAACATGTGATTGTGATTGGTCGATTGTTTGTTTTCCCTACATATTTTTATGTCAAAATTAGAAAGAGAAAAGACAAAGATAGTTTCTGGAAAAGCCTAAATACAACAACACAAACCTATCCGGATAGCTTTGGATAGTTGCCCGAACGCGCCCAATGCGTGTATACACTTGTAATTTTCACTCATGTGCATCTCTGAACTATCTGTGAATTGGAACATTTGATTGTGAGCATCAAAAACCCTGACTTCAAAGATTAAATAATTAAATAGTTGCAAAATAAAGAATATATAGCAATTAAATCGGCTTCAGCATTTTTGAAATTATCAAACCAATTATTCAAAAAGCGAAAAAGCATTTTCTGCTTCTACCCTCGACCCACTACGCATTTTTATGCTCTTCCATGTAAAACACCTATTCATCGTGCCATGCTTGTCAAACATGATTGAGCATGTGAACGTCCCTATTTAGATTGTTCTTGTTCGTTGTTCCTCATTTTCGTTTTTTTTTTTTTAAATTCTCTATTCTGTCCCCGGCATTTGAGGAAAGTGCACGTTTGGCTGTATACAGTTAAAAAATTTTAACCAGAAAACCAATTCCAGTTTTAATTTTTCCGCTATCATCAAGGTAAGTTTTTTTGTTTGAAATTATTCTTGCATTAATTTATTTAATGTTAATGGAAGAATATTTGCATGGAATTTGATCATTTTAATATAAAACATTACATGAGCTAAGAACCACTACCTAGACAAACTAGTTTTCTTGTGAAATTAGTCTGCCTTCTCTTTCAAACACGATTAACAAATGAGAGTACAATAATTATTTAAACCTATGAAACTAGATACTTCTATGATGGTAGATGGTTTTGTTCTATTGCGTAATTAAAAGTTTCTATGATAAATTATTCTTTAACCATATAGATGCCACAACTGCAGAAGCCAGCACCTGTATTTTCCGGAACTGCCGTTGTCAATGGCCAGTTCAAGGAGATCTCTTTAAAAGACTACAAGGGCAAGTACGTGGTCCTTTTTTTCTATCCATTGGATTTCACCTTTGTCTGCCCAACGGAAATCATTGCCTTCTCTGACCGTGCAAAGGAATTCCGTAGCATTGGTGCTGAAGTCATTGGTTGCTCCACAGACTCTCATTTCACCCATTTGGCATGGATCAACACATCGCGCAAACAGGGAGGACTTGGACAGTTGGACATTCCATTGCTCGCCGACAAGTCGATGAAGGTTGCTCGTGATTACGGTGTATTAGACGAAGAAAGTGGCGTTCCTTTCCGTGGATTGTTCATCATTGACGGCAAGCAAAACTTGCGCCAAATTACTGTAAATGACTTGCCCGTTGGCCGCAGTGTAGATGAGACCCTTCGTTTGGTGCAGGCCTTCCAATTCACCGACGAACATGGTGAAGTGTGCCCAGCCAACTGGAAGCCAGGCAGCAAATCAATGGTAGCTGATCCAAAGAAATCTCAGGAATACTTCTCTGCCGTGAACTAAGAAGTTGGAAATACATTTTCTTTTTTTTCCTTAAAGTTTTCTTATCACATTTTTTTTAAAATAATTTATATTATGCACATGGAAGAAAAGAAAATCTCCAAGATGCATTTTTTTGTAATGTTTAATATTTTTTGTTTCATAAATAAAAATCGATCCAGTGGATTTAAAACATAAATGTTCTAGAAAAGTTTTTTTTTTTTCTTCGAAATGTAAAATCACGCCAGGGGGCTAGGTGCAAAGGTTGATCGCACTACAAGTGCGATAGAGTGATAGTGTTTCTCTTTATAACAAACTGTTTATCAAAACAAAGGGCTTTAGCTTGTAGGTATTGAACTGCACGTTTTGGGGTTGGTGTTCGTAGAAGCCCATATTTATGTTTGATTTGATATTGTATGTAAATACAGTGTCATCTCTCCTTTGGACACCTCATAACTGGACAGATTTTCAAAGTAATAAAATTTTAATAACCTTAATAGAGTTGAGTTCTCCACCTCACAGAATGCAGGTGGATTACTATTTTTTCAAGTTTTAGAATATCTATTCCGGTACACAACTTGTCAAATTGTGCAGTGTATAGGGTTGAATGACTTGCAAATATAAATTCAAAAACAATTTCTGGGACAGAAACTAATATATAGGTGAAAGAAAGAAGTGAACGAACAGAAGTCTCGCAAGTTCTAGGTACTCAGTGTATAAAACAACTTTCCGATTTTTGTAAATACGCACTCAAATAAAATCAAAAAAAATCGATAGTATGGATGTGCTAATTTTTCTTTTAAGGTTCTCATTTATATTTTATTTTTCTTGTGAGCGGACAAATTTATGTGTACCGTCAGTATCCGGTAAAGAGAGAACTCACTGTAAATTTGTTTTCAAAAGGTCGAGAAGATTTTATAGAAAACTATGGAAGCTTCTTGAAAAACCTACACTCGTTATTGATTGTGTCGACTCGTCACGACATTCAGATTAAATAAATAAGTTTGTTATAATGTAGGTATGTATGTAATTGTATATGCACCTTCTTTATATGAAAAGATTTATTATACGATTAAATAAAGACTCATAAATTCATAGACAAATAAGGTGTTCTGCAAAAATAGTTTTAATTTTCTTTGCCGATAGAATAATGATATGGACGTATGATTTCATAAACTTCTGTGTTTCAAATGATTCGTTTGTTTTTGGTTTACTATTTCTGTGACATATTTTCAAAAGTATTTTTGTGGTAAAATGTTTTCTTATTTAATCAATCACTCTTATTCCGGTTATCATTTTACTAAAACAAGACCCACCTCTAGAAGCCCCAACAGATTCTTAAAGGTCAACTTAAACTTCAGCTTTCTCTCCGCTCTTTACCCTTCTGACCATTAGTACAGTAGCCATTTTACAGAGACGCCAATATTGTTGCCGTGGCGTTTTGCAAGCGTTGTATAGTACGTAACACGACAACCATAATAAATTTCATACAAGGACAAAATATATGTGTATACATATTGGAAATAAAGATTTAAAATTGTAACCTTTTCACATTTTTTTGAAAAAATTTGTATGAGTTCCGGAGTGCCAGATTTTATTTATTTTATTTATTGAACGTACCAATTCCAAAGTGAGAAACGTAATGTGTGACACGGAACGTATTACACGTAAGGCTCACTTTTTTAGTTTATCCTACCGCTGGCATAGATATTATTATATATCAAATATTTTTTCGCAACTTTTTTACACAACTGAAAAATAGCATGGACATGTCTTTTTTATGATAAAGAACAACAACAATCCATATAGATAGTACAGCGCTAAGGCGATTTCAATCTTTGGACTAAAGGTTTTTTTTTTAGCTAAAGAAATAATACGCATTCTCTCGTAAATAAACAGTTAAGTAGTTGAGTCAGAAACAAATTGTGCAAAATAGTAAAGCGGTTAGTATAGTATATTATGTATATATGAAAATGAAAGAGCGGAAAAAGGAAAAAAAAAGAATACATACAAAAGATTGTAGCGGTGTTGGTACCGGAGCGGAAATGCGAACAGAGTTTGATTATTTCGGAGGGAGAACGTTTTGAGGCTTTATTCGTATCGTATGGGAACAAAAGTGCGAATCAAGCCCTTTAGTGAATTTTATGAATTGGGTTTTGTGTACAGTGACTTTAAGGCGTGTTGTTCTCAAAACTATCAGCCCTATTCTGCTAAACGTTCGCGTGAACATTTACATTCTACTACCTATCCGCGGAAAGGAAATTATTATTCCATAATGCGTATAAATTGCTATAAAAATATAATTAAGACAATAAGATCCTTTTAACAATTTCAAAAACAAGTACTGGTTAAGATTTGCATTGAAAAGACATACGTTTTAAATAAATAATTTGAGGCAAATTGAATGAAACATTCACATGAATCGAAAGATTCGATCGAATCAGATAGCAGAATAGTGCTGTATATTTATCAAATCGGCTAACCGGAGTCGAAAGCGTTCTCATTGATGTAAACCCCGCTATTGAGATAAATGAAGTCGTTTTAGAAATTTCACAAAAAAAAAGCGACCACTCAGTGAGACATTTTGTTCTACATAGAAATCCTCTCTTCGTAGTAGGCCTTATTTTCTTAAAGGAATATCAGGTTTCCTTATCAATCTTACCGGCATGACCTCGATCCCAATTCACCCCGATTAATCGAGAGTCGATGGTATATTTGTTTAAAGGAAGTATGTACTTGTACATATATGATATATAATTTGTGTAAGATTTCTTAAGTGCTAAAAAAACTAAACGTCATTTAACTTTCTTTAGCTTTTAAAATTGACTTTAAATACTCATCGTATTAGATGCACTTCAAACTTCACCTTACTGCTATATTAATTCAAAGCTTAGACACCACTTTCCCCACTTTCATCACCATAACGTGTCATCCTCTGAAGAATTCTGTGGAAAATTTTTCTTTAATTATTGTAAATATTTTATTTCGTCATTTCGCAAGGTAATCAATGAAGCTTTGATATAGTTTCAATCAATATGTTTTGAAGAGTTATTTGGATCACTTAGCTGGACCAACGTATAGAATTGCTATTAGGCCCGGCAGATCATGTTCAGTCCGAGTGCCTAGTGAATATAAAAGTAAAACTTCTTGACAAGGTCACCAATTAATTCTTAATTAATTCGTACAAAATTTTAAAGTTTTGATATTCAAAGATTGCACTGCGCTTTGAATTTTGCGAAGTGAATTTATTTAAGAATACATATATCCCAATAGAGCCTCTGTTTGTCCAAGTCAAAATTTAAAAATTGGAATAATCGTGCAGAATCTTTTTAGTCTGATCTTCAGCTAAGTTATACATATGTATATTAATTAATCAAAATCTTGGCATTTCATTGGGGTGTTTGAAGTTTTAACTTTTCGGATATCTCGAGTCGTTTTAGAATTCTTTCATCTAAAAAGATTAGAAACATTATACCTACCTATATTTTTATATTCAATTTTTGTATGAACTTAATGTAAACTTTCTTGACCCACTCGAAAAATTTCGAGTGCGTAGTGTTTTTACCCACTATATCCATTTTATCTGCCGGACTTGATTGCGATAAGAAAAAGGTAATATAATTTAAAGTACAAAATTCCATGACATAGCTGTTTTGAAGAGAAAAGTATTTACATTGAATTGATTTTTTAACTGAAAAGTAAAAAAAATCAATCGGTTAAATAATAAACATCCTACACCAACCAAAATTTTGAAGTGTTGCTTTTTTAATGTCTAAGATTATTAACACATATTTCAATTGAAGGGACATATTTGTGTACCTAATCATCATAAATATTTACCACCCAGATAATATTGTATGTATGTAGGTTGAATAAACACTTACTAGTTTTTTGTTTTTTTGTTTTTATGTATTTTGAATATTATGTAGAAAATATTTGCGAGTAATATCGTAAATTGATCTCGATTTTCGAATATCACGTTGTAAAGCATCTAATCTAATATTGAGAATCGAAACGTCTCACGCACCCATCCACGTGGTTCGGTGGTGATAGTCATAATCATAACTACCTACTCTAAGTGCCGAATCTCTTTAAATCAGTTAAAAAGTAATCTTATTAATTTTAATGATAAGAACTACGTGCAGAGTAGACTCACGCATAAAACTTCTTTTTTTTCTTATTTGTAGTTTTATTTTTCATTTATTGTTACAACACCTAGGTAATTGAAAAAAAGGTACAATTCCACCGGTGACGTAAAAGAGAGAGAGAGTAATTGAATTGATTAATATATGCTGGTATGTAGTATCTATTCCATTGAATGCTATCGTCTCGCAAGTGGCTGTGAATATACAAGTTCTTGGACAAGTTTTCCATTTCGTGACTAATGAAACGCGGACATTCCTTATTTCACAACTTATTGCTAGATTTGCCTCCTCTCGTGGGTTGCATTTATACTGATTGCTGTAAAATTATTACATATTTACAAAATTAATTACGGCAATTCTGTGTACACTTAGATTTACTTTACTTAAATTATTTTCAGTTTGATTTTGTTGCTATGTTACTTGAGAACTTCACGCGAATGCTATTTATGTACATTAAATTATATCAAAACCTTATGATTTGCAGTGAGTCAATTAAACGTAAAATTTTTCTTTGACTTTTGATATTCCTATTTCAAAGCACGAAATGTTTTCAAAACAATGTACATAGGTATTTAATCTTTTCACATTATTAATCGATCGTGTATAGGAATGCATTTCGGGGTGATGATTTTCTTTCGTTGTTTAAATTTAGTTATTCAACAACTAGGTGTGCTCAATTTATGAATATTTTTCGTATTTTTAATTAACAAAATTAATTTATTTCTGAATTGGCTTTGGTTGAGAGTTAAGTTTTCGAAATGTGTTACATCCAGTATATTTAGTCAAGATGGGTATGGGAATTTAGTATTTCATTTGCGAAAACATTTTTGTGTTGCCTTATAGAAAGCTTAAATTAAAGTCTTCGCCGATCAACCGCTTTATCCATCTTGATTCAAAGAGTGAACTTGGGTTTCGATGTTTCCTAAACAGGAGAAGGTGGAGAAAAACTTTTTTTATAATCGTTAGATTTTTGAAAAATATAATGTTCATAATGTAGGTACATATGTATGTATGCATAAGAAAGCCGTAGATATGTACATATATTAACGTTTACAGTCGAAAAAGGGAAAGTAGAAGTTTAAGAAATAATTTGGAATAACTCAGGCTGCTGTTTGATGGTGTTGAATTTGATATTTTTGGCAGTTTTTAAGTGTTTTAATATAATTAAATATAATGACATGAAATAAACGCTCAGAATATTAATATATTTTTATAATTTGATTTTTTGTTAAATCGCGATGTAATATTCCACTTCAATTGGCCTCATGTGCTTAATCATAGAAAATAAACTTCAAATCTTTTTTTCTCTTTCGTTAAAAACCATCGTCAATATCATAAGTGCATGGTAAAATAATATAAACTAATTCGGCTTTCGTTTCAACCAATTCAGATTTGGGTGTCAGATCTTAAATCCTACTGGCAAAACGAACACAAAACGTGATTTTATTTTGTTTTATGATTTTATGAGTGCCTTTTTTAAAACAATACTGGGTAAAAGTCACTTTTCTTTGATGTGTGTGCAAGTGCGTGTGAAAATCTGTGTAAATCTTGCTAAAAATCGAGATCTGCAAAATCGACTTCAGATCGACAAAAATTCGATTTTTTTGGTCGAAAGGAAAAACTTGTCACAAATCAAAAAAATCAAAAAAAAAATCGATTTTTTTGGTCGAAACGAAAACCACATAACACATGCCCAATAATTAATACATAATATACTAAAATAAACAATAACATTTAAAGGGACTTAAAGAACAATGTTTATATTCCCATTTAACTCGTGTTAAAATCAACAGCATTTAAATTCAAAATCTTTTGCATATACGGTAAAGAGGCCCGTAGTTAGTTTTATAAAAATCCACATGTAAAAGTTCAAATCATCGCAGGTGGTGATTTATGCCAATACAGCCAAGCTTAAGTATACACGATTGGAAGATCTTGAAATTTTGGCAGACCTGTCAGAAGTCTTCCAATTGCATCCACTAAGCTTCCAATTGCCAATTGTCTATCAAGTGAAAATTGGCCGTTTAAACGGTTGGTTGATTTTATCCAAAAATCAGCCAATTTTTGGTAGAAAGAATTTTTTGTCTTCCAATTAAAAATTGTCTGTTTATATTTACGATTGGAAGACTTCAAAGAACTAAAAATTGGCAGCCTCATTGGAAGACAATTGGAAGATGACGAATCTGAAACTTTAATTTAGGAGTGAAGTAGTTCTGAACAAATTTTGAACAGCTTGACAGAAAAAAGTGAAAAACGATATGAATGGAGCAATAGTGACTATCTTGGCAGCATATGTGTTGGAAGATGAATTGCTGCAGAAGAGACGTCGCAAAGTTTGGACGAAAACTTGGATAGCGAATCGTAAGCAAGAGGGGTTAAACGCAAAATTGCTCGTCGACTTTTTGCATCAATTTTGCACTTAATTTTTTTTTTAATTTTGTTTGTATTATAAAATAATAGTCACTAGCTGGCCCGACCGGCCTCGCACGGGAAGATAAAACTAAGCTTCGTATAAAAATTACAAAAGTAAATATAAATTATCATTTCAGCTATTTTTTTTAATCGAATACTACTTAATTGGTTTTATCCGTCTTCACGTTATGAATGGCTAAATCTGTAAAAAAATGATCCTCTAAGTCCAACCTTTATTACTTTCCCAACAGAGAAAGAATTTTTGTAATCAAATTTGTATTAAATAAACTTTCAAACACAAAAAGAATTTTTGAAATCAGATACCACTTTTCGTTTTTATCCCATTTCACCCTATAATTGCCAATTTTCTGAGAAAAATGTCTAAGATCATCCACTAAAAACAACCTTTCAAACACCACAAGAATTTCTTGAAATGGATTTTTTTTTATTTTTACCCCATTTCACCCTACAAAAAACAAAATTTGAAAAAGAGTATCCCTAAAGCCATTTGCTAACCGCCTACAGAGCCACCTGTTGAACGGTAATTGAATTGAACTGACAAACTAAATGTGTGCCTACAGCGCCAACTGTTGAGAATGAATTTTCCGACTTTTCTTTTTTCCTTAACCTTCGCGTAGCAATTACGCACAAACCCGCAGAAGGAAGTATACAATTTGGTCCAATCGTGTTCAAGTTTTAAGCATCCGAACCCACGATCCATTTGTATATATATAGATTACTCGATGACAAACAAAACAGATCTACCAATTGAAAATTGGAAGATGTTCTTCGCACGAACATCTCCCAATATCCAATTAGTCTGTCAATCGTCAAATTATCTGTCAACTAGAAAAATTGTGTGTTTACACCTGTTCACACAGCTGCAAGCATTCGGCCAATTTTTTGTTAAAAAATTGTCCGAAAATTGGCTGACAATTATTTTTCTGTCAATTTTGGCAGATTTAATTGGATGTTTACACGGTTGATAGAAAATTGGGAAAAAATTTTTGCGAAATATATGCCAATAATGGACGATCTTCCAACATATGGATGGATATGGATCATCTCTGACGGCTCTTATTAACACGCCTTTGGTATAAAGTTTGGACCTGCAGAATCTGGATCCGATGTTCGTATGGTGAACGGATCGGACCGAATGAAGACCTTTCAGAGCATTGCGAATATATTTGTTGTATTGATTCAATAAGACTTTAAAGAACTTCATAATGGGTGATTTTTTAAGAGGTTTAGAACTTTTTTTAAAAAAAAAACACAAAAAATTCGAAAAAATGAATGAAATATTTATGTGAATCGATATTTTGAACCTTGCAATTTAATGTTTAAAGATAATTTCATGCAAATGTTGACCGCGGCTGCGTCTCAGGTAGCCCATCCGCTGAGTCCAATTTTGGCATACTCTTTCACACATATCGGCCGGTATCTCACGAATGAATGCATGGATGTTGGCTTCCAGTGCGTCAATCGAAGCGGGCTTGTCCCTATAGACATTAGCCTTGACATACCCCCACAAAAAATAATCTAATGGTGTCAAATCGCACGATCTAGGCGGCCAATTGACCGGCCCGAAACGTGAAATTAACTGTTCACCAAACTCGCCTCGCAATTGCGCCATTGTTTCGCGTGCTGTGTGGCATGTGGCACCGTCTTGTTGAAACCACATATCATGCAAGTCAAGAACTTCCATTTTGGGCAAAAAAAAGTTTGTTATCATCGCTCGGTAGCGTTCACCATTGACAGTAACGCTGCGATTCGGATCATCTTTGAAGAAATAGGCCCAATAATGCCGCCGGCCCATAAACCGCACCAAACAGTGGCTTTTTCGGGATGCATTGGTAGCTGTTGCAATGCTTCTGGCTGATCTTCACTCCAAATGCGGCAATTTTGCTTATTTACGTACCCATTCAACCAAAAATGAGCCTCATCGCTGAACACAAGCAGCGCGCGATTAACATTTCGAACCGAGCACGAATTTTGATAGTAAAATTCAATAATTTGCAAGCGTTGTTCATTTGTAAGACGATCCATGGTTAAATTGCAAACCAAACTGAAGCTGTTTGACAGTGACACAAGGTACTAAACACACGTCAGCTGTCAAAACCAGTGTTGCCAAAACCAAACCAGCTTAAAAATCACCCGTTAAAATATATTCTGAAATGTTCGTACCAGCACCACCTACGGTAATTGTCATTGGGTATGTCCGTTTGACGTTTAGTGCAAATTCACTGACCCAACTTTGTCGGTCTTTCTTGGATCATTGCAAAACGTAGTGTCTGACGCACACCTGCAAACATTGTTTGTGGCTATAAGCATTTTATTATTCTTTTCCCCACACTTTTTTCCAGTTTATTTTTGTAAGTGATGGAGAGAAGACATGTTTTTTTTAAATGTGTTTCTTATTGAAACTTGAGAAATTTTCAATTAATAATATAAATTTAAATGTTAGTGGTTCATTTTTTCTTTCTTAGTGCCACAAAATGTGTTTGTAAAGGCTTAACTACATAAGCCAAAAAGTACTTTTGTACAAAAGTAAAAATATTTTTACTTGCGATATAGGTACTATATGGGAAGTTATGGATTCGTACAAAAAATCGAACTCGAGATTTTGATCAAACTTTACATTACGATGATAGAGAAGTCAAAAAAAGTGGGTCTCGCAAAAACGTCCGTCTGTCTGTCTGTCTGTCTGTCGGTTCGACTACAGCCTAAACGGATGGGTCGATTTTCTTTAAACTTGGTACCTAGCGTTTTTTGGACATTCCCCCCGCCCGTTTTTTTCTCTTTTTTTTAGGACCAAAATTAACAGTAGCTGTCATACAAAATTTCTTGGCCAAAAAGGAAAAACTTATTTTTCTCAAATCCAGCGCTACCGAATTTGTTTTTAAGAACTCAATAAATTTAAATAGTTATAAGTTGCCGTTTAATAAAAAACATGGTTCCGAAAAAAGGTTATTAATGGTACCTCCCAAAGAACCATTTTTTTGATTTTCGCTTTTCTCGAAAACGGTTAAACTGATTCTGATCAATTTTTTTATGAAGAAGTATTGAAACATTCTAAATAAAATTGTGTACCGAAATTTTCAAAAAAAATTTTTTTAGATTTTTAAAAAAAGTTTTAATATTTTTTTTTGAAAACTCAATATTTCAAAAACGACTTGGTCGATTTTTATTAAACTTGGTAAATAGCAGTTTTTTAACTTTATCTAGGAGATTTTTGACAAAAATTATTCTAATACCCAAAAATAACGGTGCCTCCCATACAAATGTTAAAAAAACCGTTAAGAAAAATATTTTGTTTCTCAAAAACAACTCCTACGATTTTCATAAAAGTTTTTTTGTGTGTTAAAATTAGTACTATCTACCATGTAAAATTTTTAAAGTTTATATTTTACGTTTATTAACAGTACCTCTCATAGAACGGTTTCTTTGATTTTAGACTATTTCAACATCTGATCAACCGAATAAAATTAGATTTTTTATACAGAAGCTTGTTACAAATATTAATAAAAGTGCGTATCAAAATTTTCTAAAAAATGCATTTTGGATTTTTAAAAAAAAAATCAAAATTATTTTTTGAAAATTCGATATTTCGAAAACTGGTAGCAGATTTTTTGGTAAAGTTCAATTTTTAACGCAACATTATTAAATGCTTTAAATTGGCGTACCAATTATTTTTCTCAAAAATGTTAACGAAATTTTATATATAAAAAATTAATTATTTTTAAAACCGCTCCTACGATTTTCAAAATTTTTTTCTCATAAATAAAGATTTATATAAGAAATCAGATGGTGTACATCGCGTTGGGTTAAAACGGATTCAAAGTATTTTAGTCAATTTCTTTCTAATTTTGTTGATTTAAAACAATTTACCAGTTTAAATAGTATAATTTCCTTTTATGCATATTGCATATGTGCAACACTAGGCTATATTTTTAATTTTTGTATACTCCCATAATACCGCCTGAAACTAAACTAAGATTTGGCAAATGGATAAAATATATACTGCTATAGCTAATTTATTTCAGACTATAGAACCACAATGTGATCGCGCATAAGAGCAAGTTCGTGTGACCCAGTCGTGCATATTTTTTTTCCCGCTATCGCAGTTGTTTTGTGAAAAAGAATATACAAATTTTTTTTTAGACCAAAATTTAATCTTTCTGCATCATTTTTATGAGATTTCCAGTCAGAAAAACTATTCCAAAATGAGTTTGAAAATTTTCACTTTTGTACTTTTTCACTTTTTGGGCTTATGTAGTTAAGCCTTAAATGTAAACAAACTCGATTGGAGAAGTAATTTTGTTTTGATTCGATTTGGATCCATTTTGGTTTCAGCTTTCACTGAGTATGGTGGGCTCTCTTTCTCACAAGACATGCACAAGTGGGTCTGTGGTGATTCTAATTTCCATACTAATTTGAGCCGCCAAACGCAGTTTTGAGGATCCATATTTGGATCTGTATGCGAAGTCGTCCATACGTTGTTGACTACGTGCACGGATCCAAAACGGACTAGTTTGCTTGAAGGGTATGGTGTAACTAATGTCGAATTCCTTTCAGCAAAGAAATCGATTTTTTTCTACACTGAATCGAATTTTTGTTTAGAAAAAAAAATCGACACGTATTGTGTATGTCTCATATTCACATGTATATGAAAATAGTGAACAACAAAAATTGTCTGTGGGGCATTTTTGAAAGCGATTGTATATATATGTCACTTATGCATCAAAATAATTTGTAATGCTGGAAGAATTTACTTGCAGTTCAGCTTGTTTAGGTTTCTTCGTTGAGCATCGAAATCTTCTTGGGTTCGCCTCAAAGCGTTTTTTGAAAAACCCGAAGTTACCCGCCGTAACATGCCGCCTCCACTAGACATCAACGATGCCCAACATCACAACCACAATTCAATCCACAATCTGACTTGTATGGATAATGTCAAAACACGACATGGATGTTTGTGCCTCCATTGGTTTTTTTTTCTAGATATGTTCATAATCCGACCATCGTTCATGCCCAGTGGAGGCGGCATGTAAAGTAGGTTTTTTGCTGTGGCGATTTGAGGTAACGAATAAACTTCAATAGTGATTTTTTGTTGTGCATCAGGTGACTGTTATTTATTGAAAAAAAAAAAAATATATTTAAAATAGATAGAAACAAAAAATAGAAACGTTCAAAGTTGTTTATATTCATTTTTAAAAGTAAATTAAAACAAATACCACAAAACTTTTTGTTTCTTGCTTTAAATTTCAACAGCCTTCTGGTGTTTTTGAGAACCGAAAAACCAAGGTTTCTATGAAAATTGTTAGGGTTTTCAACCCTGGGCAAAATTCAACGAACAAAGCTTATGTATCATTTTAAAACTAAACATTTATCATGAATATGAATCATTATTTAATAAAAACTTGTGTATATGTCATTTCAGCACTGAATTATGCGTTTGATAGTAAGGCACATTTTAGTTATATTGTTTTTTATAAATAGGTCATTTAAAAATTAAAACATTTCAGAAAGTTCAAAAAACTTCATAAATATATTTATTTATGACCTCATACAAATGCTTATGCGTGTGTCAAGAATAATATTCTAATATTGATAATATCTTTTGCAATAACATGAGGCCTGCACTGGGCATGAACGATGCTAGGATTATTAACATGTCTAGAAAAAATCCAATGGAAATACTAGACTTACCACTAATTAATTGGAATTGTTGAATTATTGATTCAAAATAGCTTTTGACTTGGGACTTTTGACAAAATATTCATGTGTTCAACTCAATATAAAATTTCTTATTGACAATGCCCTCACTAGTCAACTGATTATTCCAAATGGGATCGTCGGGACGAAACGCCAATGGACTAAAGACCGTTGAAAGCTGTTTTGAATCAATAAAGTTTAAAGCGTGAAACAGATTGGCACAGCAACTTCAACAGCAACTTTGGCAGCAACGAAAACTTAGACATCAAAAGTCATGTAAAATAGATTACCAAGGTGAACAGCCCTTTTGACAGCATAAAAACCTTTATGAAAGATTTGTCACATTTTAATTTTTTAGTGTTGATAAACCTGAAAAACTTGGCCTTAAAGTTGGCAGCATTTGCACAGCGACATCGAATTTAGGGCTTAGGTCTAACGTTGATGTCGATGTCGATGTTGCTGTGTTAATGTATTTAAAGCCATTTAAAACCACTAGCTCTAAAATGTATGATGCGGTTGTCAAAATTGCTGCTGAAGTTGCTATGCCAATCTGTTTCTCGCATAAGATTGCAAATTGAATTTTGAATAAAAATAATAATGTCTACTAGATTAAACCGAGTTCTTTAACTAGTTGCAATTATTGGACAATCAGCCATCAACGCCAAGAAAAAGGAAAATATTTATAAAAAAACAGATATGACCTAATGCAAGTGCTAAGTGAAAAGGAAAATACGAGGAAACTCATAGCTATTGATGAAGATGACCTAAATGGGGTTACAAGAGGTGGACATAACACACAACAGACTCAATAGAAAAGAGCTTTTTTTTTTTTACAAATTATCACAATTTGCTGTCAAAACCCATACGAACAAAATGACATCTTATTTACTGTAGTAGATTTTTATGGGATTTCTCGTAAGCGTCGCTTTACTATTCCATAAACGTTTTGTTTTTATTAATGGATAATTTTAACCCATAGCTTAACTCTTATTCTATTGTTTAGTAAATTCCTGCAGCCAAATTAATAAACGTGGAATAGCGAAGGGTTAGGCCTTATTCCTTGGACTAAGTTCAAAGTGTTATTAATAAAAAAAAATTTCTACTAAGTGGCGTTTACTAAGCTAAACCACCGAAGTAGATGGTTTAGCGAAGGAATAAGAACTAGATGTGTCAAATTTATTCTAAAATTAAAAAAATATAAGTGAAGATTGCAAATTTAGTTTTAAATAAAAATAATGATTTCTACTAGATTTATTGAGTTCTTAAACTATTTGCAATTATTGGACAAGAAAAATATACAAAACCAGATATGATCCAACGCAAGTGCTTAGTGAGGAGGATTTTGGGAGGAAATATACGTTTTCCAAGGAAAATATGAGAAAAATCATAGCAATTGATGAAAATAACCTTAATGGGGATACAGGAGGTGGTCATAACACACAACAGATACAACACAAACAATAGAAAAAGTGATATTAATTTTGACAGAAATATGATATTAATAAGAGAATTGTTATGTGTGTTTGCTGTTTGGGTATAACGTGAGCCCTTTTTTTACAAATTATCATAATTTGCTGTAAAAACCCATACAAACAAACAGGCATCTTACTTACTGAAGAAGATCTGCTTAGAGAATTTTTCGTAAACGTCACTTTACTATTCCACGAACATTTTGTTTTTATTAATGTAAAATTTTAACCCGTAGCTTAACTCTTATTCTATGGTTTAGTAAACTCGTGAAATAACAGTTTTTTTATTAATAGGGCTGCTGGAATATAGGTGGAATAAGCGTTTTTTTAATTAATAGGACTTTTAAGGTTTTATGTTGAGTTATGTAATAATATTTATATGAAGCTTAAGATCGCTGCATCGAAAGTAAAAATTTCATTTGCTAGTGAATCTGAAGGTATTTTGAAATGATTTTTCAAAAATTTTAAAACCATTGTAAAGGGTCCGCCTAATAACTTTTTTTTTTAATGGCGCAAAACATCGAGTGTAGCTTCGGCTGTGTGGCACGTAGCGCCGTCCTGTTGAAACCAAATGTTGCCAATATCCTCCTCTTCAATTTTTGTGAACAAAAATTCGTTCAAGATGGCCCGATAACAATCGCCAATGACTAACGGCCACTCCTTGCTCATTTTCGAAAAATGGCCCAATTATGCCTATGGACCAAAATCCGCACCAAACAGTGACTCGTTTTGGGTGTATCGGCTTTTCAATGTATGCGTGCGGGTTTTCAGTGCCCCAAATGCTATAATTTTGCTTGTTTACTACCCGCCAAGATCAAAATGAGCTTCATCTGAAAAGATAATTTTTTTGGCAAAATCGGCATCTTCTCTAAGTCGATCGCAGGCCCACTTAGCGAAGCGTATACATAACCATATTCGTTCAGCGGAAGGATAAAACTAATTATCTGTCAAATCAGGAATGAGCTAAGTGTTACCATTCAACTTGTCAAACTTCATCTGTCTGTCAACGATTTGGTTTACCGAAAGTCACTAATGAAAACAAAATCTGCTTATTGAAAACAACTGTCTTCATAATAAAAAATATGCACGACTTGATCGCACGAACTTGCTCTAGTGAACAACAACTGTGTGTAATTACAAATTGAAGATGCATATGGTGTATACATACATTAAATTTAACGAGAAATTATTAAAAGTGTTGTTTATACTATTAATAAGCACCAGATTGCAAAATTATAACAAATTCGACGTAACCATCAAAAAGATATATGCGAATAACCCAAAAAACGTGCAGTACCTAATTCCGTTATGCGAATTTTTTGAGAAAAACCTGAAACGCAGTTTTCTTACAAATGACCTGATTATTACAGGTACGAAGTTTAATCAAAATCGGTAGAGCCGGTTTCGAGAAAATTTGAAGTTAGCATCGCCATTTTGGATTTTCAAAAAATAAAAAAATTGTACTGTAATGTGCTACACTTGTGCTGCAAGTCAATTTTTTTTGCAAAATTATGATTTTCTTAAAAATCAAGATTGTACTGTTTTGTGCTTAGTTTAAGCAGATTAAACCCTAAGAGATAAGAAAAAATCGCGTACTTGCAACGTTTACGGGAAAAAAATTATTTGGCGATGCGTGAAGTTAACACCGCCATTTTCCAAAAAAAAAAGAACTATGCTGCAATGTGCTCAACTTGTGCTCAAAACGTTTGATGGCGGACCCTTTATTATAGATACACATAATAAAAAAAATTAAATTCATTTTTGTTTTGGTTAATACGTATACAGTAAAACCCGGATAAGTGCCTATCGCATAAGTACCTTTTCTTTTTGAGAACCAACATTTTGAGGTTTTTTATATAAAACTCATCTAATAAGTACCTTTCGCTTAACTACCTTCCCCACTTAATTGCCTTTTATTTTGTTTACTTTTATTGAAATTTACCTGAAAAAAAAATCTTTTAAGTTCACAATTAAAATCAGCTGAAAAAGACAAAAGCATCTTTTCATCCAGCGCTTCCTTGTGTTTCATGCAACAATGATGATGATGGTGAAATCGAGTGTCTTGAAGCAAAAATGATTAAAATCCATAACGCAACACAAACCAAAATAGCTGATTATTATTTAACTTTGTAAATACAAAGTGCGCTTTTTAAAAGGTTACCGATACTTAGTTGATGTAATGTATTTTCCTATTTTTTAAATAACATTAAATGTTTTTTTACTGTCAAATTTTGTTTTATTTTTTAAATATAGTGATAAGTGCTTAAGCGGATTTTTTAGAACTGCCTAACCCGCACAAGTACTGGGTTTTACTGTATATAGTATAAAAATGATTTGCCAATAGTTTAAATACATTTGCTCTTTGCTTAAATTGATTTGGTTAAACTTACATATTTGCGTTTTTGTAAAACCCATTTACTAATTGGTTAATTGAATTTGCGAATGCTACATATTTATTTGTGTGAAAAACGGCTTAAGATTTTAAAAATATATGAATTTATGTATGTATGTTTATCATGTTTTTAACCTTATGATAATTAATTGAATTCTTTTACAGAGACTCCAACATCAGATCGATTCAAATGACCCCCGTCGTTCGAAATTCGAATCAAAGGTTCCAGTGTGCACATCTTATATATTAGCTTCGTTGAAATATCAAAACAACATTGCAAATTACCATCAAAACATCATGGAAATGTGTTTATTGTTATTTAAATCAGCACAACCACTTACTATGCAGAACATAGCCAATTTGGATATAGAACTAATGTAAGGAATTATTTTTCTGTTTGCATGCTTTTTATTAACAAAACGAAATTAATATGCTTCTAGTGCGCAGTTGTGGAGACCAGTTGAGTTTGTTGGAGACTATATTACTCAAAGGTTATGTCTCAAATTAATTGTTGCCGTTTTAGAGCATTTAAGTGTCGAACAAAGGCAAACAAAACTTTCTGAAGCGAAACTAGAACACGATATACAAAAATTGCTATTGAAACTCTCTATGGATCCAACGAATTTCGAAGAAGTAAGTCCAAAATCAGCTATCACATTGTATATCCAATATTTGGGTCTATACAACCCCGGAGGGGTTTGATAGAAAAAAACGACATCAAACAACAAAATGGAGTTTCCATACAAACTATCGAAAAGAAGTATGCAATTCACGGCGGTAACACAGTTTTTCTCCGTGCTTAATTTAAGCCCCGAGAATCCTCCGTGCTTTGCTAAGCCCGAAGGGGATTAGTTGCCTTTGCATTTAACATGTAAATTGCAGGAAAGGGCGTCGTTTTTTCGACAAATTTCCTCGGGGCTTGCAAAAAACACGGCTTGTATTGCTTAAAACAGTATTCAAAACTTTTGTTTATTAGTTATTTTTTTTAAAAACTTTTTCTACTTTAAGGATTGTACAGGGTGTTTTTTTTTAGACGTGTGGTTTTCAATCTGGCAATACTTTTTTCGGAGTTGGTCTTTTTGACAGCTGTCACTTGATTTATGCTCAGTTTGGTTTGCCATTTTATACTGAATAGACTTACTCCTGAACAACGTTTGCAAATTGTGCAAAAAGGACTCGAAACGACATCGTTGTTGACCCCGATTTTCACAAGAAAATTTGTATCAGTGATGAAGCTAATTTTTGGTTGAATGGCTACGTCAATAAGCAAAACTACCGCATTTCGAGAGTAGATAATCCTCAAGCCAGTGTTGAGACGCCGTTACATCTAGAAAAACTGACAGTTTGGTGTGCTTTATGGGCTGGTGCGGGATCATTGGTCCTTACTTCTTTAAAAACAATGCCGGCCAGAGGGTTACATTTAATGGAGACCGTTATAGAGCCACGATTAATGAATTTTTCGTGCCTGAATTGAATCGCCTTGATGTGGGGAAGCTGTGGTTTCAACAAGACGGCGCAACATGTCACACAGCTAACAATCAATTTATTGAAGGAAACCTTTGGGGAGCGCATTATCTCTTGCTGTGGCGTGGCCTCCAAGATCGTGCGATTTAACATCGCTGGACTATTTTTTGTGGGGTAATGTGAAATCGCTTTCCTACGGAGATAAGCCCGAGATGATTGACGCCTTTGAAGAGAATATTCGGCACGTTGTTGCTGACATACGGCCCCATTTTTAAAACATAATGGCAAACCCTTATCTTTATAATAAAGCTGAATTCTTGGACATAACATTAAATTATATGCGTTTTATTTCTTCTTGAAAACCACACGTCTAAAAAAAAACACCCTTTAGAAACATTTATTTGCAAGTTATTCCTTTTGTGAGTTAGCCCCAGTAAACATTTGGAATGTGAAAATTTTAAAAATGCGGGTGGCATCTGGCAATGGCAATGGCAGCGGATGTAGTGCTTGACTGCTGCATATAGAGATTTAGGTCCCTATTCTAGACAGCATTCTATTCTATATATCCCTGTTTCAACTGAACGCCACCCGTGGTATATTATATGACCACGGTTGCCACTTGAAAATAAAGTTTGTGTCCAAAATTAAAAATAAAAATGACCAACTGCAGCTAAAAATGACCAACTGAAGCGAAAAATTACCAAAATAATTTAAGCCCGAAATATTTGTAGACACAGAACAATAAATTCGTCAAATTTATTTCAACATATTCTTCATATTACACACATAATTTTTTTTATTATTAGTGATAAACAAAAACAAAAAAAAAACAGATACAAACAAATTAAATTAAACTTAATTAAATTAGATTATCATAAATAAATAAAAGTAACGAATCATAAAGGGTGGTTTTTTAAGAGGTTTAGAACTTTTTAAAAAAAAAACACAAAAAATTCGAAAAAATGAATGAAATATTTATTTGAATCGATAGTTTGAACCTTGCAATTTAATGTTTAAAGATAATTTCATGCAAATGTTGACCGCGGCTGCGTCTCAGGTAGCCCATCCGCTGAGTCCAATTTTGGCATACTCTTTCACACATATCGGCCGGTATCTCCCGAATGAATGCATGGATGTTGGCTTCCAGTGCGTCAATCGAAGCGGGCTTGTCCCTATAGACATTAGCCTTGACATACCCCCACAAAAAATAATCTAATGGTGTCAAATCGCACGATCTAGGCGGCCAATTGACCGGCCCGAAACGTGAAATTAACTGTTCACCAAACTCGCCTCGCAATTGCGCCATTGTTTCGCGTGCTGTGTGGCATGTGGCGCCGTCTTGTTGAAACCACATATCATGCAAGTCAAGAACTTCTATTTCGGGCAAAAAAAAGTTTGTTATCATCGCTCGGTAGCATTCACCATTGACAGTAACGCTGCGATTCGCATCATCTTTGAAGAAATAGGCCCAATGATGCCGCCGGCCCATAAACCGCACCAAACAGTGGCTTTTTCGGGATGCATTGGTAGCTGTTGCAATGCTTCTGGCTGATCTTCACTCCAAATGCGGCAATTTTGCTTATTTACGTACCCATTCAACCAAAAATGAGCCTCATCGCTGAACACAAGCAGCGCGCGATGAACATTTCGAACCGAGCACGAATTTTGATAGTAAAATTCAATCATTTGCAAGCGTTGTTCATTTGTAAGACGATCCATGGTTAAATTGCAAAACAAACTGAAGCTGTTTGACAGTGACACAAGGTACTAAACACACGTCAGCTGTCAAAACCAGTGTTGCCAAAACCAAACCAGCTTAAAAATCACCCGTTAAATAAGGAAACATAAAAATATTAACTTCTCAAAGCATTTTAAAATGAGATCCGGTATAAGCTTAATAAAAGCAAATATAATGTTTATAAAATCGATATTTTAAAAAAATCTTTGCAGTCCAAACGCTATGGCTCTTTTTTATCTTGCAGCTTTAGGTTGCATCAAAATTAAAGCCGAGTTTCTTTTACAATCTTAAAAAATGACCAAATGAAATAAAAAATGACAATGGGACCAAGTAAAAAAATAATGTCCAAATTTGGTCACAAATGACCAAACTGGCAACCGTGCATGTGACACTGAACTCCTTATTACTTTAAGGTCTTCCATCCATATAATAACATTAAAAGTGAAATTAGTTAAAGGTCCGGGTCCTAGCTCATTCTGAGCTTAATTAAAACCATTTCGATTCAAAATAGCTTTTATCGGCCTTTAGTCCATAAAAATTGGCGTTTCGTCCCGGCGATCTCACTTGGACTCATCAGTTGACTAGTGAGTGCCTTGTCAATACGCAATTTTTATTAAGTTCAGTTCAACTTTCATGAACTTTTTGACAAAAATCCAATGTGAACTATATCCAACAAGATTAAAATTCTTAATCATTAAGCTGGAAATTTTGCCCAGGGCCAGGCTTTGTTTTTATATGAAGGTTTTTATAATACAAATTCTATATACTACTGAAATACATCAGCCAAGTAGAAGACTTAGCACTATTTAATTGGACTTGTTGAATTATTGATTCAAAATAGCTTTTATCGGCCTTTAGTCCATAAAAATTGGCGTTTCGTCCCGGCGATCTCACTTGGACTCATCAGTTGACTAGTGAGTGCCTTGTCAATTTCGACGTTTTCTAAATGACTCTCCCTTACACTTCTTTGTTTATTTAATCGTAATATACATAATCTTTTAGGTCTCGAGAGAATTATTGAATTTATATAACATGACTTCTTCAAGAAATTCTACTGTTTTTTCTATTTACTGTACTAAAGCTCTGTTTGGAGGCTCTGAAGTATTTAAGCCGAATGTAAGTACTTTCGTTTGTTTTTATTATTTTTGTTTTAACTTTAAATTATATAAATGATTTCATTATAGAATATAAGCAATTTTTGGATAGATTTCAACTATACGTCCAAAAGTGTTTCATTGCTTTGCCAATTAAATCAAAGTGAAGGAAAACAAGAAGAATTTTATATTAAAATAAAAATTGACAAGATTCAAATGTGAGTAGAAAATTATTTGATAAATATATTTGTGTTAGTCATTATCATTATCAAAACTCTACACTGATCATAAAAGGCCAGTACCCAATACATACACATATTATTTAAGGTAGTACACCGACAAGCAATTGTTTTTTTTTTTTAATTATACAATATTTTCAAAACCATTACTTAATGTGATGTTGAGTCAAGGGCGCGTTGCACCGTCACTAGAGATGAGCTAAACTGTGATTTTTCAATCACAGGTATAACTGTGATTGTGATTTCTGAATCACTGTAAGTTTAACCTGTGATTGTGATTTTCAAGTTTGGAATATCTTTGAGGCCAAAAAAAAAAAAATTCTCAGTAAAATATAAAGTATGTAATTAAATGAGGACAACAAATAAGTAATTAAAATTAGCTCGTAGGACATAACCATGAATACAAAAATGCTAAAAATCTCAAGTCCCGAATTCAAAATTATCGAATAGCAAAATCTCGAATGCCCAAAATTTCCAATACGGCGGATCGAAAAACAGAGTATGCCAATCGATTGAGGAGGTGAAAATTACCTTGTCTCGCCCAACTCTCTAGCTCCAGTGGAAACCCGAAAATTTACACTGTCAAAATTTTATCACGGCGGATCGAAAAACGGAGTACGCCAATCGATTTAGGAGGTGGAAATTACCTTAGTGTCTCGCCCAGCTCTCTAGCTCCAGTGGAAATCCGAAAATTTGCACTGTCAAAATTTTATCACGGCGGATCGTAAAACGGAGTACGCCAATCGATTTAGGAGGTGGAAATTACCTTAGTGTCTCGCCCAGCTCTCTAGCTCTATTGGAAACCCGAAAATTTGCAATGTCAACATTTTAGATTCACTTTTCCTTGTGGAAATTCGAAAATTTGCCCTGTCAAAATTTTACCACGGCGGATCGAAAAACGGAGTACGCCAATCGATTTAGGAGGTGGAAATTACCTCTCTAGCTCCAGTGGAAACCCGAAAATTTGCAATGTCAAAATTTTAGATTCACTTTTCCTTGTGGAAATTCGAAAATTCACACTGTCAAAATTTTATCACGGCGGATCGAAAAACGGAGTACGCCAATCGATTTAGGAGGTGGAAATTACCTCTAGCTCTAGTGGAAATCCGACAATTTGCACTGTCAAAATTTCATCACGGCGGATGGAAAAACGGAATACGCCAATCGATTTAGGAGGTGGAAATTACCTTAGTGTCTCGCCCAGCTCTCTAGCTCCAGTGGAAATCCGAAAATTTGCACTGTCAAAATTTTATTATGGCGGATCGAAAAACGGAGTACGCCAATCGATTTAGGAGGTGGAAATTACCTTAGTGTCTCGCCCAGCTCTCTAGCTCCAGTGGAAATCCGAAAATTTGCACTGTCAAAATTTTATTACGGCGGATCGAAAAACGGAGTACGCCAATCGATTTAGGAGGTGGAAATTACCTAAGTGTCTCGCCCAGCTCTCTAGCTCCAGTGGAAATCCGAAAATTTGCGCTGTCAAAATTTTATCACGGCGGATCGTAAAACGGAGTACGCCAATCGATTTAGGAGGTGGAAATTACCTTAGTGTCTCGCCCAGCTCTCTAGCTCTATTGGAAACCCGAAAATTTGCAATGTCAAAATTTTAGATTCACTTTTCCTTGTGGAAATTCGAAAATTTGCCCTGTCAAAATTTTACCACGGCGGATCGAAAAACGGAGTACGCCAATCGATTTAGGAGGTGGAAATTACCTTAGTGTCTCGCCCAGCTCTCTAGCTCCAGTGGAAATCCGAAAATTTGCACTGTCAAAATTTTATTACGGCGGATCGAAAAACGGAGTACGCCAATCGATTTAGGAGGTGGAAATTACCTTAGTGTCTCGCCCAGCTCTCTAGCTCCAGTGGAAATCCGAAAATTTGCGCTGTCAAAATTTTATCACGGCGGATCGTAAAACGGAGTACGCCAATCGATTTAGGAGGTGGAAATTACCTTAGTGTCTCGCCCAGCTCTCTAGCTCCAGTGGAAATCCGAAAATTTGCACTGTCAAAATTTTATTACGGCGGATCGAAAAACGGAGTACGCCAATCGATTTAGGAGGTGGAAATTACCTAAGTGTCTCGCCCAGCTCTCTAGCTCCAGTGGAAATCCGAAAATTTGCGCTGTCAAAATTTTATCACGGCGGATCGTAAAACGGAGTACGCCAATCGATTTAGGAGGTGGAAATTACCTTAGTGTCTCGCCCAGCTCTCTAGCTCTATTGGAAACCCGAAAATTTGCAATGTCAAAATTTTAGATTCACTTTTCCTTGTGGAAATTCGAAAATTTGCCCTGTCAAAATTTTACCACGGCGGATCGAAAAACGGAGTACGCCAATCGATTTAGGAGGTGGAAATTACCTTAGTGTCTCGCCCAGCTCTCTAGCTCCAGTGGAAACCCGAAAATTTGCAATGTCAAAATTTTATTACGGCGGATCGAAAAACGGAGTACGCCAATCGATTTAGGAGGTGGAAATTACCTAAGTGTCTCGCCCAGCTCTCTAGCTCCAGTGGAAATCCGAAAATTTGCGCTGTCAAAATTTTATCACGGCGGATCGTAAAACGGAGTACGCCAATCGATTTAGGAGGTGGAAATTACCTTAGTGTCTCGCCCAGCTCTCTAGCTCCAGTGGAAATCCGAAAATTTGCACTGTCAAAATTTTATTACGGCGGATCGAAAAACGGAGTACGCCAATCGATTTAGGAGGTGGAAATTACCTAAGTGTCTCGCCCAGCTCTCTAGCTCCAGTGGAAATCCGAAAATTTGCGCTGTCAAAATTTTATCACGGCGGATCGTAAAACGGAGTACGCCAATCGATTTAGGAGGTGGAAATTACCTTAGTGTCTCGCCCAGCTCTCTAGCTCTATTGGAAACCCGAAAATTTGCAATGTCAAAATTTTAGATTCACTTTTCCTTGTGGAAATTCGAAAATTTGCCCTGTCAAAATTTTACCACGGCGGATCGAAAAACGGAGTACGCCAATCGATTTAGGAGGTGGAAATTACCTCAGTGTCTCGCCCAGCTCTCTAGCTCCAGTGGAAACCCGAAAATTTGCAATGTCAAAATTTTAGATTCACTTTTCCTTGTGGAAATTCGAAAATTCACACTGTCAAAATTTTATCACGGCGGATCGAAAAACGGAGTACGCCAATCGATTTAGGAGGTGGAAATTACCTTGCTTAGTGTCTCGCCCAGCTCTCTAGCTCTAGTGGAAATCCGACAATTTGCACTGTCAAAATTTCATCACGGCGGATGGAAAAACGGAGTACGCCAATCGATTTAGGAGGTGGAAATTACCTTAGTGTCTCGCCCAGCTCTCTAGCTCCAGTGGAAACCCGAAAATTTGCAATGTCAAAATTTTAGATTCACTTTTCCTTGTGGAAATTCGAAAATTCACACTGTCAAAATTTTATCACGGCGGATCGAAAAACGGAGTACGCCAATCGATTTAGGAGGTGGAAATTACCTTAGTGTCTCGCCCAGCTCTCTAGCTCCAGTGGAAATCCGAAAATTTGCACTGTCAAAATTTTATTACGGCGGATCGAAAAACGGAGTACGCCAATCGATTTAGGAGGTGGAAATTACCTAAGTGTCTCGCCCAGCTCTCTAGCTCCAGTGGAAATCCGAAAATTTGCGCTGTCAAAATTTTATCACGGCGGATCGTAAAACGGAGTACGCCAATCGATTTAGGAGGTGGAAATTACCTTAGTGTCTCGCCCAGCTCTCTAGCTCTATTGGAAACCCGAAAATTTGCAATGTCAAAATTTTAGATTCACTTTTCCTTGTGGAAATTCGAAAATTTGCCCTGTCAAAATTTTACCACGGCGGATCGAAAAACGGAGTACGCCAATCGATTTAGGAGGTGGAAATTACCTTAGTGTCTCGCCCAGCTCTCTAGCTCCAGTGGAAACCCGAAAATTTGCAATGTCAAAATTTTAGATTCACTTTTCCTTGTGGAAATTCGAAAATTCACACTGTCAAAATTTTATCACGGCGGATCGAAAAACGGAGTACGCCAATCGATTTAGGAGGTGGAAATTACCTTGCTTAGTGTCTCGCCCAGCTCTCTAGCTCTAGTGGAAATCCGACAATTTGCACTGTCAAAATTTCATCACGGCGGATGGAAAAACGGAGTACGCCAATCGATTTAGGAGGTGGAAATTACCTTAGTGTCTCGCCCAGCTCTCTAGCTCCAGTGGAAACCCGAAAATTTGCAATGTCAAAATTTTAGATTCACTTTTCCTTGTGGAAATTCGAAAATTCACACTGTCAAAATTTTATCACGGCGGATCGAAAAACGGAGTACGCCAATCGATTTAGGAGGTGGAAATTACCTTAGTGTCTCGCCCAGCTCTCTAGCTCCAGTGGAAACCCGAAAATTTGCAATGTCAAAATTTTAGTTTCACTTTTCCTTGTCCTTGTGTACAAAATCACAACCAGGCTAGGAGCTCAGTTCACAATTCAGTTCTACCTTCTAGATCCTAAACTAAAAATAAAAGAATTAATCTGTTCTTCATATTTTCATCATGAGTCCTTAGATTTTGTTTTTCTGTATTGTGATTTCGTTCAGTTGCTAAAATAATAACTAAATCACGACTACAGTTCTCGTTCTGATTTATTTTACTCATTGTTGACTTTTCTCTCGTCGTGATTTTGTTCACAGTTCATAAAGTTCATTGTGCGATTGTCGTCATTTGTGAATCGTTTCTTTTTGTTGTGATTTTACTACAGTTGTGATTTTCAATCACATTTAGGGCACTCACAGGTTTATTAAAAGCCGTGTTTTATTATCTTCTATCGGGATCCGGATCTGGATCAGGATTAACTTTTAACACGCGTTACAAAAACAATTCTGAAAATTTCCCAGTATTTTGTTTGTGTATTACGTGTTAAAAGTAAATCCAGATCCAGATCCGGATCCAGATCCGGATCCAGATCCGGATCCCGATAGAAGATAATAAAACACGGCTAAAGAGTCGCTCATAGGTAGTGATTGTGATTTTTGACTCACAGGTCGAAAATCACAGGTCGTGATTTTTTGCTCATCTCTAACCGTCACACAGTGGTCCGTTTGTTGAATTTTGTCTACAAAAACCATTTCTCACGCTATTTCTAAACGCAAATGAATAGAAATGGAATTCAGAGTAACTGTCTACTTTTTGTGTACAAACAAAAATTCGAGGTTTTAATAAAAACTTAAACTACGATGTCGAAAATTTTTGAAAAGTTGGTTTTGTCATACCGTCCGTCGCAAGGTGGTTTAGGTCCATATAGTGCGATAGTAAAAAGGTCACCATACAAAACTTAAGCAACGGGAAAGTCAAGTTTGGTCTCTTAATCTTAACGGTTAATTTGATATGATGAGTGTGATTTTTTTTTCGTTTAAGTCTTTTAGTGAATCGATAATTTAAAAAGTGTAAAAAAGTTGATTTTTGTTTCTTACATCGATTAAAATCGATAAGAAGTTAATTTGAAATATCATGTTAAGGAATGTAGATTATGTTTTTAGTTTAAACACTGAAAAAAAGTATGTCTGGGCATTCAACAAATTCGGTATGAAAAGAAGATATGTAATTTGTTTGAGACTTTGTGTTACGTTCTACTTCATATCTTCTGTTGGGGCGAAAGTCAAGCTGGTCGGAGAGCAGGGAAAGTTGAAGGAATATTTTTCAATAGAAATACAAAAAAATATGTGCTTAAATTTTGCCCCAAATATTTTTTTTTAAATTTTTATTTAATTGGCATTGTTATTGAAAAAATATATTTCTCAGAATTTAATTGGGCAATATTCTTCAAGTTTTTTTTAGCTTATTATTATACCTATAATAAAATAGTTTTTTTTTTTTTTTAATACTATCCCAATAGTTCATTTTTGCAACAAAATTTTACGGTTCATTTTGTGTCTATATTTTTGGGATTGTTTACAAGTGTGGTCTCAAGTGGCGGAATGCGTAGTGCATACGGCTTCTAAGACTGAGCAAATCTGATATCGTGGGTTCGATCCTTATGGTAGGCATGTAGAAAGTTTTTCATAATAAAATTGGATTAAAGCTCAGCACCACTAATAAAGAGGAGACTGATGATAGGCGGTTTGGCACCCCTTGAAACAGCCGTATCTCTAGCCAAAATAAATGAATTATAAATTAATTTGTAAACAATTGGTGGTAGCGCCTTTAAGTTGTTGTTGTTGTTCAAAAATTCAATGAAATTGGCGAAATAAAGAATGATCAAGTCTAATAAACTGACATTCTAGTATGAATAGTATTTACAATAAATAATAAAAACTTTATTTAATAATTTTATACCATTCATTTTGTTGGATTTTCCCAGCTTTTGCAGGGGTGTTTATTTAATTTACCAAATAAAAAAAACTTTTTATCCATTTGTATATTTCCATGAATTTAACAATAAATAAATAAAAAAAATACCTATAAAGTATTAACTAGATTTATGTCAATTACAAATAAAATGAAATAAGAGTGCAATTTTAATTTTATATTTTTAGATTTCTTAGGTCCAGTTTTTCAGTGCGAGATTAAAGTTAAACCAGAGTTAAATCAGGATTAACTGAACAGATGCTTTTGATGTTTTATCCACCGACTTTGTTTAATCGTTCCACATGCATTCTTCAGCGAAAAACTGCTTCCTCGTTTGACTGTGAGCTTATTTTTTTCTAGAGTTAGCTAACTCTGGTTTAACTCACCACTGAAAGACTGGCCCTTAAAATACCAGAAAATGAAAACAAATTCAAAATTTGAATGATAGCAATTAATAAATTTTAGAATGACTTTAAGTAACCTTTTAACTTTGCTTAGATGTGAAAATTAGATATAGATTACGATTTCGAACTTAAGAGCTAATTAGAGGTATTCTAAAGTTAAGAAGACTTTAACATTTCTTTATAAATACGGCTATTTAACGAAACCCGCATGAATTAATGTTTTTTTTTCAAGTTTAGTCAAGGCACGGGATAGTTTACAGTAGAAAAAATCTAGATGATGAAAACATGTCAAATACTCCTTGCCCTTCTATACTGTTTATAAGCTCAGTGGCTATCGATTCATACTGGTAAGCACAAGCTCGCAGGATCGAATATCAAAGGAACCAACTTGTTTTTCTCGAGCCAAAATGATATACATATGCAATTGGCTAGCCCCTTGTTAGTATCGTATGTTAAGTTTTCCAGAGCCTCAACTAGATGATTTTTTCCGGTGTTATTATCAGGATGAAGTTTGAAATATGGATCCATTTCGAAGCATCATACCACTTTCAATGAAGAATCAAAATCAGCACCCATCATCCAATTGGGCAGCAGAAGCATGAGAAATTGAAGCGAAGTCTTTTTCATAGTCAAAACACGTATCCACGAAATTTGCATTATTAGTAACAATAGTTGCACCAACATAAATATCGGAAAAATTATCACCAGCAACAAAATTTGCCGCATAAACACAAACAGACGCAGCAACACCAACATCGACAAGGTAAACACCAGCAGCATCCCCAGGACCAACATTAGGGAGATTAGCCCCAGCAACAAAATTTCCAGCAATAGCAGTCTTTTTGTAGCAACTTCATTTTCAAAAGCAAAATCATCAGCATCATTATTATAAACATCAACTACGGCCACAATATCACCTAAGTTAACCATTGTGGTATGATGGTAAAGCGAATCGTTCTCACTCACTCTAACGTCAGTATTTCCAGCAGAGCAAAGCTTGAGCTATTTATAGTTTTTGTTTTGCCATTAGCTTAAACTTTAAGATGAATCTGGTTTAAAAATTCAAATATTTTTTGTTTGGGGTTCGTTGCCCTTGTTTGGGAGCAAAGACACTGATTGTGAGACAAAAGCTGAACTTTTCACTTTTCAAATTCGGATTTATTTTCAATAAACTTTAACTTTAGCAATCCAACAATGCAAGTAAATAAATAATTGCTCTTGCAAGTATCAAATATTCAAAATAAGTTTTCATTTGATCTAAAGTGAGGATTGAACGTTAATGTTTACACAAATTAAATTCAATAAAGAATAAGAAAAACTTTCTGCACACGATTAGTCGATGAAAGTCGATAGCCAACTGAACAAGAAATATATTTTCTTTTTAAAATGTATTTATTTTTATACTTCTCTTGTTTAAAAAAAAATGTATTTTTAAGTCAGGACAGAAAATACATTCAACGGTGATTTCGACTTCTAAATGTTATAAATTGTTTGTAAATTTAACTCATTTGTATGTATGGTTGGTTGTTAAGGGGGTGGGACATCTATGGATTTCTTTTTAAAAAAAATATAAAAAATACTGTTCATTCGAAGATTTATTTAGGTAAAGGTGAATTCATAACTTGTGAGGAAAGCTGATTTATTAGTTAGGTAGGTATAGATAGGTTGGTGTGAAATGTGTATGCACCGATTTAATGAATACGTCCGTCCCGTCGTAACAAGATATATTTTTGCAATGGTTTTATAGGTATGTACCTAGGTAGGTACCTAGGTACTTCTGGTTTTTTTTTTTTTTTAATTTTTCATTTGTCTCGATCGTTGGCAAGAATTTTTGTTTGTATTCCTTCTGAGAATTTTTTGCGGCAGAGAGATACATGTATGAAGGAAAGTTTCAAGGAAAAGTTTTTTTTTAAGGATTTCTCTGTTTTCATGTTTGAGGGTGGAGAATATATTTTTTTATGGACGACTGTTTTGAAACAGGTAGACTAAATTGCATTCTCGCGTTCGTCTCGATCTTTTAATAATGGCAGGAATTTTCGTTTTTGCTAGTTTCGAGGAATTTTGGTTGGGATAAAAAATGTAGGTGGATATGAAGGAAATAGGTATCTCTTGTTACTTTTTGGGGTGGAGAATATTAGCCGCGTTTTGTTAAAGCTTAAGATCCCTACCGATCATCCCATACAAATAAAACGTTGGTTCATTTTCATGTATTCGTTGTCTTTTTTCTTTACACTGCATTTCATACTACCTTATACCACGAGAAGACATCTACCCGCATTAGTAACAACTAATTTTCGGATCTTCAAAATAAATCCAGATAGAGAGCAGGATCCCAAGTTGTTGTTGTATTACGTGTTAAAAAATTATCCTGATCCAGGTCCGTAGATAATAAAACGTGGCTATTACCTACCTATTTTGTTTGTGTTTTTTATTTATTTATTCGGTAAATATAAACAAATGCTTAGAAATATGTATAAATGATAAATAGGTAAGTAGGTATCACGGAAATTGGCTTTCACGACAATGTACCTGCCCCCTAAACCGATTACTAAGCAGTTTCGTATCAAAAATCCATACCTACCTGGTTACCTTCCTAATCTTTATCTTTATATAAGGATAATTTATAATTAATAAGGATAATTTTCCTCTTGCAAATTATTATCTTCAAAATTAGGTACCTACCTACACCTACATATATTTTTTCATTCTTTTAGTTTCCAAAAATAATGTTTTTATTCAAGAATATGTACCTACTTATACAGCCATGGCCAAAATAATAGCAACACTTCTTACTTTTAAGTTATACTGTATGTTCCACTTTAGATAGGTGGATGAGTGAAAAAATGTCTGCATTATACCAACGGTAATTATATCATCAATCTATTCTACGTATAATCTTCCGAGTAAACAAAAGGCATTAGTCATATTCTGCACTAAGTTGATTGCAACTACAAAATTAGCTGGCCGAAAAAATAGCAACATATTAAAAAAATCTTACAAAAGTTAGCTTGTCGATTGAAAAAGACAAAATTTTGGTGAGATTTTAGTCTTAGAATAGTTTTGAAATTTTTAGTAGTTTTTTTTTTTTTAATTACACTTCGCAATGGTTAGTGCGAAACACTGAACTGAAGATCAACGTGAAGCCATTTTATCCATACATAACAGGGGAGAATCTATTAGAAAAATAGCAAACATTAATTGGAAGCTCTGCAAGATTAGTGTTTAATGCTATAAACCCCAGAAAAACCAAAGAAACCAGAGGGCGCTAATTTAAAATAACTGGAAGAGATAGAGTCACTTTGGTAAGAAAAGCTAAGGTGAATCCTTTCATGTCCTCTAAAGATCTGCAGCGCGAAATAGAAACGCAAATCAGTGCCAGAACTATTCGTCGTATCGTAAAGGATGTTGATCTTCAAACCTTACAACCATTGAAGGTACCATTGCTAAAAAAAATACGTACCCAGTAGCGGATTTGTTTTTCAAAAATTTACCATTTAAAAAAAGATCCCTTTAAGGCCAAGAAACAGTGGAGGAATGTACTTGGAGTGATGAAACTTAAGTAAATTTATTCGGAATAGATGGTTAAGAGCTTGCCCACCGCCCAAAGTGTGAGACCTACACTCCGAGGTACACAAAACCAACCGAAGGAATGGAGGTGGCAACATAATGCTATGGGGTTGTTTTTCTTGGTGGGGCGTTCGTCCAATATTTGTTATAGATGGTATAATGACAACGGTATCGTATGTGGACATACTGCAGACTGTTATGCTGCCGTGGGACAATAAATATAAGCCCTTTAAATCGCGTTTCCAACAAGACAACAACCCCCAAGCACAGGACAAAGTCAACAAAGCTCTGGTTTCAACGAAACAAAATGGCCGTTATTGAGTGGCCTTCGCAATCTTCGGACCTTAATCCTATTGACAACCTCTGAAATGAGCTTAAGATTGTTATTAGTAAATAAAACCCTTCCAACAAGGCCGATTTCTGGAGAATTGTCCAAGAAATGTGGTATTCGATCCCCCAGGAAAAGTTCCAGAAGTTGGTAGGCTCTTTGCCGAATCAAAACATGCAGTTTTAAAAAATAAAGGTTTTTTTAACTAAATATTAAAATTTTTCTGCTAACAAATAAAAAAAAGTGACATTAGTTATCAGAAATTCTTGTTTTTTGTTAAATAAATCAAGTGTTGCTATTTTTATGACCAGCTTGTGACAAAGATTACTGCAGACGGACTTGGAAATTTTGCAAACCCCTTTAAGTTTTCAAAAAATTTTACATAAACAAAATTAACAAAGTACTTACCACAAATATACAACATAAACATTTTTGAATATTTGCCTAATATAAGTACTACATAAAATATTAATAACAATTAGGGAGTGTTGCTATTATTTTGGCCATGGCTGTAGGTATTCCTCCCGGTTAAAAGAAACTGCTCGTTAAAGGGAATGCCCATTTTGCTATGGAGCCTTTTGGCCCAGAGTGTACAGGAACGAGTGAAAGGTGACGTGAAGCCCGATGCATGAGTAAAATATTTTCAAAATCGTTCATGGGAAAGTCGAGATATTTGGGCTTGAAGTTGACGATTGCAAAATGAGGATTTCAGATTTTGTTCCAAATAATTGTCCATAACGCGCGGAATAATTGACGTAGAAAAATGATATTGTTATTAAATGGAAGGTATTTTTCTTTAAAATAATCCCAAGTTTATTTTGATATGTTGAACACATTTTGGATATTGAGTTTTAACTTTATTTTTTTTGCGGTCTTTGTCACACCGATATTTCAAAAAATTTAGATCCAGTGAAAAGCTTATTTTACTACCTTTAATTGTATGTAAAATATATTGTACTTTATCACATAAATACATAATAATAAACAAAACATTCCTCAAAAGGCACTAAATTATTATGTGATGACTATATATAATTTTATATTTAAGTTTTTCAAGACTCGAACACAATATTACGCCACCTGCTCACTTCTTGGACAATATTTTATTGATATATGATTAAAACCGTTAAATATAGTATTTCCTTTTTATATCCACTATTATTTATTTTAAAACCCGTCTGCCGGTCTGTGCGTCCAATGTAATTTGAGCTAGAGTCCAAAAGGGTCAACCGATTTGCTTCAAACTTGGTACAGAGCATTTTTATGTGATTCCCTAGACGATAAATTCGAATTTTGGATTTAGCTCATCTAGAACGGTTAGCTGCCATAAAAAAATTTAATTTTTTTTTAATTTTTTTTTTCGATAACGGCTGTAACATTTTTGATTAAACTTCGTACCTATAATAACTTAGTCAATTGTAAGAAAATTGCGTGTCAGGTTTTTCTAAAAAGTCGCATAACGGAATTTGGTATTCCACGGTTTTTAGAAAATGGTCTCATTTTTAGGTTATTCAAGTATAACTTTTTGAAGGTTCCACTGATTTTGATATAATTTTTCAATCTATTGCTTCTCAATAGTATAAATAATATTGCATTTAAACATTTTGAAAAATATTGATTTATAAACAACAACATATCAAACAAAAAAATCAATTTTTTGGTGGTTACTTTTGACGCCCTTAATATTTTCTCGTTAAATATATACACTATGCATCTTCACTGTGTGGTTACACACAGTTTTTAACCACAAAAAAAAGTTCATGCGATCAAGTCGTGCATATTTTGTACCCTATAATCTATCTTTCCTGGTCCATCGGCATAATAAGATGCCTTTAGAATTTTTTTTTTATTTTTAGGTATTTATATAATTAAGTAGACTTCATTATATATCAAATTAAAGCTTGCTTTTTTAGAAGTTAAAACTCAATATCTCAAAATGTGTTCAACATATCAAAATAAACTTAGGATTATTTTAAAGAAAAATCATCATCATCATCATCGTCGGCTCGACAACCGGGGTCCGGTCCTGGCCTCCTTCAACAAGTCTCTCCACCCATCCCGGTCTCGAGCCGCCGCCATCCAGTTGCGCACCCCAAGGCTCCGGGCGTCCTGGTCTACGCATCTCTCCAGCGCAAGCATGGTCTACCACGCTGTCGTCTACCATAGAATGTACCAAAGAAAAATACCTTCCATTTAATACCAATATCATTTTTCTACGTCAATTATTCCGCGCGTTATGGACAATTATTTGGAACAAAATCTGAAATCCTCATTTTGCAATCGTCAACTTCAAGCCCAAATATCTCGACTTTCCCATGAACGATTTTGAAAATATTTTACTCATGCATCGGGCTTCACGTCACCTTTCACTCGTTCCTGTACACTCTGGGCCAAAAGGCTCCATAGCAAAATGGGCATTCCCTTTAACGAGCAGTTTCTTTTAACCGGGAGGAATACCTATAAGTAGGTACATATTCTTGAATAAAAACATTATTTTTGGAAACTAAAAGAATTAAAAAATATATGTAGGTGTAGGTAGGTACCTAATTTTGAAGATAATAATTTGCAAGAGGAAAATTATCCTTATTAATTATAAATTATCCTTATATAAAGATAAAGATTAGGAAGGTAACCAGGTAGGTATGGATTTTTGATACGAAACTGCTTAGTAATCGGTTTAGGGGGTAGGTACCATGTCGTGAAAGCCAATTTCCGTGATACCTACTTACCTATTTATCATTTATACATATTTCTAAGCATTTGTTTTTATTTACCGAATAAATAAATAAAAAACACAAACAAAATAGGTAGGTAATAGCCACGTTTTATTATCTACGGACCTGGATCAGGATAATTTTTTAACACGTAATACAACAACAACTTGGGATCCTGCTCTCTATCTGGATTTATTTTGAAGATCCGAAAATTAGTTGTTACTAATGCGGGTAGATGTCTTCTCGTGGTATAAGGTAGTATGAAATGCAGTGTAAAGAAAAAAGACAACGAATACATGAAAATGAACCAACGTTTTATTTGTATGGGATGAACGGTAGGGATCTTAAGCTTTAACAAAACGCGGCTAATATTCTCCACCCCAAAAAGTAACAAGAGATACCTATTTCCTTCATATCCACCTACATTTTTTATCCCAACCAAAATTCCTCGAAACTAGCAAAAACGAAAATTCCTGCCATTATTAAAAGATCGAGACGGACGCGAGAATGCAATTAAGTCTACCTGTTTCAAAACAGTCGTCCATAAAAAAATATATTCTCCACCCTCAAACATGAAAACAGAGAAATCCTTAAAAAAAAACTTTTCGTTGAAACTTTCCTTCATACATGTATCTCTCTGCCGTAAAAAATTCTCAGAAGGAATAAAAACAAAAATTCTTGCCAACGATCGAGACAAATGAAAAATTAAAAAAAAAAAAAAACCAGAAGTACCTAGGTACCTACCTAGGTACATACCTATAAAACCATTGCAAAAATATATCTTGTTACGACGGGACGGACGTATTCATTAAATCGGTGCATACACATTTCACACCAACCTATCTATACCTACCTAACTAATAAATCAGCTTTCCTCACAAGTTATGAATTCACCTGTACCTAAATAAATTAATGAAAATGATTTTTTTAATTTCAAAACAACCTCACAAAAATAAATAACACCAAAAGAAAATCCTTGCTACCTTTTTCGAATATTGCGATTTGCGACGAAAGAACAAAAATGTTACTGCATGTCTACCTATCTATACAGATACCCACCATCATCATGATCACAAAAAATAATAAGCAAAAAACTAAAAAAAAGCGAAGATAAAAACAACAAAAACATTATTTTCGTCCTTGAGATATGCATTTTGAAGAGATTTCAAATTAGAAATTGTTTCCAGAGAGATTTTTCGCTCTCGCTCTTTAAATTGATCAATGCAACATTTCGCAACATGTTGTCGTATCCAATATCAGATACGGACGGTTTTATTTTGGGTTCACTTTGCTTGTACTGGATGCGACATCTTGGTATTATATTATCTTTGGTATTATATTATCTTTGGTTCAATATTTGCACCGTTGTTGCTCAATTGGGTCACTCTTCGACTTTTTACTCCTTTGGCCCCCTACCTTATTTCAACGGAAAATATATTCCTATATACATATGTAGGTCTCTTATTGCAACAAACTAATCGAAGGAAAAGATAAGTATCACGATTTATGTACATATACATATGTAGTACATACGACTGTGTTAACATAAATTCAAAAACTCAGTTGCATTAACTTTTAGAGAGCTGCGCTATAGAGATTTTACTTAACGAAAAGGTGGTAATTTTTATTTTTTCTTGATTATTGAGGAAATGACTATTTCAAGTTCTTTTCAGACTTGAGTGCAAGTTTTTTCTTTGTCTTTTATATAAATAAAAATGTGTAAATATTTGTTTAAATAAGTTTTTTTATAAATTATTTAATTTAATGTTTATTTTGAAACACCGTTTCGGGCACAGTTTTTCGACTTGCAATGTAAACTCAACGAAAAATTAATATCTTTATATCTTTGTCATACCTGTTTTATTCAAATCATCTAAGGAAGTGGGCGAAAAAAAACAGGTCAGTGCTTTAAAATTTACATGTAAAATGCAACAACAACTTATCGCCGCTGGGCTTAGCTAAGCCAAGGTAAATTTTCGGGGCTTAACTTATTTCGTTTTCGAATTGATTTCCGGACTGTCCGTTTTCAATCGAATATGGAAAACATATCGACATCCATAATTTATCAAAATGACCCCTATCATGGTATCCGATCGGAACGGAATTTTCTCCGAAAAAGGCCTAATAGTTTTTTTTATTGGCTATTCTTTTACCTTTGTATGTAGCCGAGTGCTAGTAAGTTACAAGTAATAATATAGAAAAGTTTTAATCGTATGACGAAATGAAACATTTCACTTTTACAAAATCAATTTTGAAAATTCCGTTACGAACGGATACCATGATAGGAGTGAATGGCTTCTTCAAGCATTAATTACTTTTGACAAGTACTACTTCGTCTACTCCTTTATGAAATTGGGAACAGAAAGATACTTGGAAGAGCCCATCGAAGACGTCGTTTTTTTCACCCACCACCAGTTGATAACAGGCCTAATATACATAAATCCAAAAACTCAGTTGCATACATTTGTATGTATAGAACTGCGCAAGAGAGATTTTATTTGAAGAAAATTCAGTCATTTTTACTTGCGAATATATGTAAGTACTATATGGCAAGTTATGAATTCGTACAAAAAATCGAACTCGGGATTTTGATCAAACTTGACATTACGATGATAGCGAGATGAAAAAAGTGGATCTCCCAAAAACGTCTGTCTGTCTGTCGGTTCGACTACAGCCTAAACGGATGGGTCGATTTTCCTTAAACTTGGTACCTAGCGTTTTTTGGACATTCCCCCCACCCGTTTTTTTCTCTTTTTTTAGGACCAAAACTAACAGTATACAAAATTTCTTGGCCAAAAAGGAAAAACTTATTTTTCTCAAAATCGGCCCTACAGAACCGTTTAATAAAAAAAATGGTTCCGAAAATGGTTATTAATGGTACCTCCCAAAGAACCATTTTTTTATTTTCGCTTTTCTCGAAAACGGTTCAACTGATTCTAATCAATTTTTTTATGAAGAATTATTGACACATTCTAAACAATATTATGTACCAAAATTTTCAAAACATTACTTTTTGGATTTTTAAAAAAAAGTTTGAAATTTTTTTTTTGAAAACTCAATATTTCAAAAACGACTCTGTCGATTTTGATAATTTTTTTTGATGTGTTAATATTAGTACGATTTACTATTTAAAATTTTTCAATTTTATATTTTACGTATATTGATAGTACCTCTCTAAGAACGGTTTCTTTGATTTTAAACTATCTCAATATTTGATCAACCAAAAGAAACTAGATTTTTTATACAGATGCTTGTAACAAATATAAATAAAAGTTCGTACCAAAATTTTCTTAAAAAATGATTTTTGGATTTTTGAAAAAAAATTCAAAATAATTTTTGAAAATTCGATATTTCGAAAACGGGTAGCAGATTTTTTTGTGAAGTTCAATTTCTAACTCAACATTAATAAATACCTAAAATTAGCGTACCATAAAATAAATTATTTTTAAAACCGCTCCTACAATTTTCAAAATTTTTTCTCATAAATTAAGATTTATATAAGAAATCAGATGGTGTAGGTATATCGCGTTGGGTTAAAACAGATTTAAAGTATTTAAAACAATTTACCAGTTTAAATAATATAATATAATATAATATACACTAGGGTATATTTTTAATTTTTGTATACTCACATAATACCACCTGCAACTAAACTAAGTTTTGGCAAATGGATAAAATATAGACTCTCATAGCTAATTTATTTCAGACTATAGAACCACAATGTGATCGTGCATAAGAGCAAGTTCGTGCGACACAGTCGTGCAATAGTTGTAATGTACCTACTGTAATATGCTACAAAAATAAAAAAAATATACACCTACGTGGTCCATTTTCTTCAATTCACCACTTTTTTTCTTGAATTGTTTACTTGAATCAGCTTAAGGTAAAATATTCTTAAAAATAAAAAAACTACAGCTTTGAAAATTTCTTTTACAACCACAAATTTGTCACGATACCATAACCGGGTGATTTTTGCAACAAAAAAAAAATGAGTATCCGTCAATACACGATTATTGAACTTAGTGCGCAATAAACCGGTTGTCACACACCTTGTATGGTACGTACCTATATCTTTGTGGAACCAGTGGTGTAGAGATAAAGGGCTTAAGCTCTCCACACAGCCGATAGCTAAAATGAATTTAGTAGGACAGTATTTATTTTGTTTAAACCGTTCTTCAAAAGGTTGGCCGATTTTTCAAAAAAGAGATAGAACTTCGATTTAAAGAGATTGTAAGAAGTAAGTCCCGTACTCGAAATTGCAATAGCTCCAATATTTTATATTCAGCGCCCATGACAAACACGGGAATATAAACATTAAAGCTGAAGCTGAAGAAGCTGAAAATAGTGAAATTTCCGAACATTTCGAATAACATAACATTCTGCCAATTATTCAAGAAAACATAATAATTCCGAGGAATGTTATACATTATACAATTGGATGACGAAGAAGCTCTCATTGAAAGAGAAATTCTCTTAATTGAAAAGAAAAAAAAGTTAATCGCATTACGCAACGAATTAAAATTGTTGGACGAAGCATGTAAATCGCTTAGGTCTGTTGCACCTTCTTTTAACCCATTTCCGACTTACGTTGGGAAAACGCAACCTCATATTTAAGGACGTCTGGAACTTAACTCATGATAAATTTAAATAAACTTAATAGTGAATTTGAGAGTTAATTAAATTATCTAATCGACATATTTTTGGATCTTTTTCTAAAAAAAATGCTAGTGTGTTTTTAGCACCGCAAAAACGATATTTTGAAAATTTCCAGTTAGTATTTTTGAACTATTGAAAAAATATCATCAAAATTATAATTTTTCAAAACAATTTCAACTACAGGTAAGCAAAGGTTCAAATTTTATTCTAAAAAAATTTTCAAGCTATTTATATGAGTTGCCTGCCTGACTCTCACCTGTCACTAAAGTAGTAGCATTTGAACCTGAAAATAATATTTGAGTTCGTTGGGTTTTCAAATCAGAATGATCGGTTTTTTCTCAGAAAATTGTGTGTTTATATTTTAATCAGCTGGCCCGCCCCGGCTTTGCACAGGTAAACATACCTTTGCTTCGCATACAAATAGTAAAAGAAAATATAAGTAAAAGGTACTTTTCGTAATCGAAGACTACTTTCTGGGTTTTAACCTACTTCACGTTATGAACGGCTAAATTTGTACAAGTACAACCTTTATTATGTGCGTGAAGTTAGCATCGCCATTTTGGATTTTCAACTAAAAAAATTTGAACTGTAATGTGCTACACTTGTGCTGCCAATATTTTTTAAAAAATTGCAACTTAGCAAATTTTATAGATACATTTTTTTGCAAAATTACGATTTTCTTGAAAAGCAAAGTTGTGCTATTTTGTGCTGCACAAAACCTAAAAGATAAAAAAAAATTTACATATTTGCAACTTTTACGGCAAAAAATTAATTTTGCGAAGCGTTAAGTTAGCACCGCCATTTTGGATTTTCAAAAAAAAAATTGCGAATTTACGGTACGAGGCAGCACAAGTTGAGCACATTGCAGCATAGTTCTTTTTTTTGGAAAATGGCGGTGTTAACTTCACGCATCGCCAAATAATTTTTTTTCCCTCAAAAGTTGCAAGTACGCGAATTTTTCTTATCTCTTCGGGTTTAATCTGCTTAAACTAAGCACAAAACAGTACAATCTTGATTTTTAAGAAAATCATAATTTTGCAAAAAAATTCATTTGCAGCACAAGTGTAGCACATTACAGTAATTTTTTTTTTAATTTTTTGAAATTTTTTGCAAAAACTTCACGCTATGGGTACGGTGACCATATATCTGGGAGCAAAACCCGGGACAAAAATTGAAAAATTTTAAAATGTTAAAAATATTAGCCGTTTCATTAATTTTTATGTATAAATTCTTAAAAACAGAGGAACAAGACAATAGATTATAATGTAACATAACAAAATTAAAACTAAAAAAAAAACAACTTAAAACTTAATTTCACTATTAAAATAGTTCAGTCTTCTTTAAGAAAGCAAATAAGCTTTTAAATAATATAAGTTAAATGTACATTCATTATGTAAAGCTACAAAAAACATAAAATTTCGAAATGCACACTAAGCCAAGTTTACAACGAACAATTGTTTACTCTACCTATAGGACAAGTATTGGTTTCGTGCAAACAAAAAATTCAAGGTTGTAATCAAAACTAACACTACGATAATCGAGATGTCCGAAAAAGTTGGTTTCGTCATGCCGTCCGTCGATCTGTGCGTCGGTGCGTCCACTGTAATTTGAGCTGGAGCCTAAACGAGTGGACCGATTTGCATGATATTTGGTAGATACAGAGCATTTTTATGTGACTCCCTAGAGGGGAAATTCGAATTTTTGTTTTAGCTCGTCTAGAACGGCTAGCTGCCATACAAATATTTTGGTTTCTTCAAATTTTCTCGAAAAAGGCTCCAACGATTTTGATTAAACTTCGCACCTGTAATAATCAGGTCAGTTGTAAGAAAACTGCGTTTCAGGTTTTTCTCAAAAAATTCACATAACGGAATTAGGTATAGCACGTTTTTTGGTTACGCCGATTTTGTTATAATTTTGCAATCTGATACTTAAACAATATTGCATTTGAAAATTTTGAAAAACATTGTTTTATAATTTAAAAAATCAAACAAAAAATCATTTTTTTAGTTTTTTGACACTTTCAATAATTTCTTGTTAAATATATGTAGGTACACCATATGCATCTTCAATTTGTAATTACACACAGTTGTTGTTCACAAGAGCAAGTTCGTGCGATCAAGTCGTGCATATTTTTTATTATGAAGACGGTTGTTGTTAATAAGCAGATTTTTTTTGTTTTCATTAGTGACTTTCGGTAAACCAAATCGTTGACACCCAGGTGAAGTTTGACAAGTTGAATGAATGCGTTCAGTGGTCATAAAAATATAATTCTAATAGACGTGTTTTACTAATGCAGTAGATCCCTCTGTGTGAGTTGATAAGTGATATTTGCACTTTCATACATAACTATATGTAGGTATATAGCTAAAACATTTTTTTTTATAAAATATAAAAATTATGAAAACAAACATCGGAAAATGTCCAAATATGATACAAATTATTAAATATGGGACACTTACTTCCCGAGTTTCTTAAGAAAAAAACAGGACAGGCTATATAAGTACAGGATAGTCTCGGGAAACCCGGGACGGATGGTCACCGTATTCATACTAGAATGTCAGTTTATTAGACTTGACTATTCTTTTATTCCATTAATTTCATTGAATAAATTAATTATTTTTGCAATTTATGGTAAAAAAAAACAAATCAGATAGGGTTCTGGACGCTTGTCGAGATGATTGAAAAAACATGCAGATTGTATGAGGTTTTTCGAAGTGCTTGAAAAAAAAATGCATTGGACGTTGGTAGCTGTACAACTCAAATATATAATGTATGTACGTCCTCATGCAAGAAATGGAGATGGTGGACCAAAGTTTTCGGAAAAGTGCCTCGAATTCCTTGCGACTTCATGACAAAACATAGCTGCAGGAACGTTCATCACCTCATACACAATCTTTAATCCATTCTCAATAAATATTCTACATTTCTTTATATTCGTCACTATCACCATACTTATATTGCTTTACTTCTCATTTGAGTAATTAAATTTTACCACAAATGTTGATTGTTTAATTCCCATAAATGATGATTTCTGTTAAATGTGACAAGTTTTGACAGATTATTAGCCCTTTTTCCTCATTCAAAAATCTACTACACACCTGTCGCGTCGAAAAAGTTATAGAATGCCATTTGAAAAACGTCACGACCGAGAAAACGAGAGTGGTAATAAAGGTGATTAAGCACTCGATACCCGAGTATTCCGGTGATGATTCATACGATGCATATAACACACATTCTATGTACAGGGTGTCCCGTAAGTCAACGTCGAGCGGCTACTGGGTGATAGGGTAGCTTGTACCTGTACTGGGAAAAATAATAAAAAAAATCTATCTCGCTTGGTTAACTTATAATAGCAATATTTAGAAAAATAATGAAAATCGATACCCTAGGCCACATTTTTAGGTACTGTGGTCACAATTTTCCAAAATTTTGCGGTGTTTTTATTTTTTACGTAATCCTTAATATCCGTGCTATTAATTCCAATCAAAAATTCAAAAATAAATATTATCAGTTTCGTAAGAAAAATAAAGTTCGACTGAGTCATGGTTCAAAAAAATTTTGTAACCTAAAAATGTACTACTCTACCCTCGGCAAGTTGTTTTAAAATTTGGCCCATTTTATCAAGATTTCAAAATGGTACAACACTTGCTACTTATTCCACCGTTAAAAACATTATCAACATTTAAAACGTTTTGGAGCATTTAAAATTCTGACTACAAAAATTAGAAATTTACCCTATTGATGTATTCTGGAAAACTTAAATCATAATGAAACAAAAGAAAATATTTTAATACATTTATTTTACTGATAAATGTAAAGCAAATGCTCAAATTGTCTACCCTCGGCACGAATACAGGCTCTGCACCGCCGCAGAAAAGATCTGTTCAGTAGGCGCCCGAATCTCCTTGAATTTATTTCTTTTCCTGCTTCAAAAATTTGCTGGCGTATAGTAGTTCTTGTCTATTTTCAATTAGTTTGAAGTACACTTCTTCTTTCATACAGCCCCAGTAAAAGTAATCGAGAGGGTTTAGATCCGGAGAACGAGGGGGCCACAAAATTGATCCAAGGCGCCCAATCCACCTATCGGGATACTCCGTATTCAGGTAATCCCGTACACGATGAGCATAATGAGTGGTAGATCTTCTAATAAAGTCGGCAAATTATTTTGTAAAAAATGTAGGTAGCTGTCGCCATTTAAATTTTCTGGCAGCTCAAATGGTCCAATTATTTGTCCATTAAGAATTCCGGTCCACATATTTACTTTAAATTGATATTGAGAGCGGTCTTCACGAATTAAATGCGGATTTTCTTGGTGCCACTCATGTCAATTGTGTAAATTCAAATAACCGTCTTTTTTAAATTTTGATTCGTCAGTCCATAAAACTATTTTTCGCCAACATTGTTCTGCGAAAATCGACTCTGGGACCGTAGTCCCAGTCCCGAGGTAGCAAACTTTGTACACGTTCTACATGGTACGGGTGGTGATTATTTTGTTTTAAAATTCAATGAGCAATGCTTTTTGGTATTCCAGTGGATCTTTCAATCGCACGTACTGAAGCGCTGGGATCACTTACAATTTCATTTAAAACTACTTCTTTGTTGCGTTCTCGAGGTCTCCCGGCGACTGTGCCGTCCGTACGAGTCGTAGACAATCGTCCTTGCGAGTGTGAAAGGTGTGCATAGATGAACACACGGTGGTCTGGGTGACGCTGGACATTTGGGTACCTTTCACGATACAATTTGGCGGCGGCAGAGGCATTACGACGGCATTCACCATAGATAATATGCATGTTCGCATATTCTTGAGCTGTGTACAAATACGGCATTTCGCGAAAGTTTTTAGTATCTATTATTAGAAAATAACTTCCACAATTTTCACTACACTAATCGAGTCCAAGGTAATCGAAAAACAAACGATTACGATAACGGTAAAACAAAAGCTCAAGAAAAAAAGAAGCTGCGAGTAAAAGAAGGAACGTAGCGTACCATATGTAATGTAGATATGTCTTCCTCTAATTTACGGCAAACAGTGTTTTATTATAAGTGCCCCTGTTTATCATACATATCGATAAAACCGATGTTTGAGTGTAAACAAAATTCACCACAATCATTTTTACGTGAATAATACGTAAAAGTGACTGAACTGAATTGAGGTCCTTTTTGCAAATAAAAAATCAATAATATTTCTTATGATGGAATAAGTAGCAAGTGTTGTACCATTTTTAAATTTTTATGAAATGGGCCAACTTTTAAAAAAACTTGCCGAGGGTAGAATAGTACATTTTTTTTAAGATATGAAGTGTCAAAGTTAGGTTACAAAAATTTTTTGAACCATGACTCAGTCGAACTTTATTTTTCTTACGAAACTAACAATATTTATTTTTGAATTTTTGAAATAAAAACACCGCAAAATTTGGAAAATTGTGACCACAGTACCTAAAAATGTGGCCTAGGATATCGATTTTCATTATTTTTCTAAATATTGCTATTATAACTTAACCAAGCGAGATAAATTTTTTTTATTATTTTTCCCAGTACAGGTACAAGCTACCCCATCACCTAGTACCCGCTTGACGTTGACTTACCGGACACCCTGTATACTACTAAAATACATCAGCCAAGTAGAAGACTTAGCACTATGTGGTTAGATACATTTGAACGTTTGTGTGAATCAGTTATTGGTGATTCTACTTTCCGTTTAAAATCTATTAGTGGACTTATGGGACCTAATTCCGCTGCTGAATTGTTTTTACGAATTGATGATTCCGAGTTATGATGAATTTCGTGCAAAATTTATTTCAAATTTTGGCCATACTTACTCATTATCTGAACTAATTGATAAAATGCGAAAAACCACCATCAGCTCAGCAAAATCATCGATTACTTATGGGTTACATTTTGAAGATGGAAGAGCTGGTGTTTGTGCACCTTGTGCAATGATGAGATGTAACGGGTGATTTTTTAAGAGGTTTAGAACTTTAAAAAAAAAAAAACACAAAAAATTCAAAAAAATGAATGAAATATTTATTTGAATCGATAGTTTGAACCTTGCAATTTAATGTTTAAAGATAATTTCATGCAAATGTTGACCGCGGCTGCGTCTCAGGTAGCCCATCCGCTGAGTCCAATTTTGGCATACTCTTTCACACATATCGGCCGGTATCTCACGAATGAATGCATGGATGTTGGCTTCCAGTGCGTCAATCGAAGCGGGCTTGTCCCTATAGACATTAGCCTTGACATACCCCCACAAAAAATAATCTAATGGTGTCAAATCGCACGATCTAGGTGGCCAATTGACCGGCCCGAAACGTGAAATTAATTGTTCACCAAACTCGCCTCGCAATTGCTCCATTGTTTCGCGTGCTGTGTGGCATGTGGCACCGTCTTGTTGAAACCACATATCATGCAAGTCAAGAACTTCCATTTCGGGCAAAAAAAAGTTTGTTATCATCGCTCGGTAGCGTTCACCATTGACAGTAACGCTGCGATTCGCATCATCTGTGAAGAAATAGGCCCAATAATGCCGCCGGCCCATAAACCGCACCAAACAGTGGCTTTTTCGGGATGCATTGGTAGCTGTTGCAATGCTTCTGGCTGATCTTCACTCCAAATGCGGCAATTTTGCTTATTTACGTACCCATTCAACCGAAAATGAGCCTCATCGCTGAACACAAGCAGCGCGCGATGAACATTTCGAACCTAGCACGAATTTTGATAGTAAAATTCAATAATTTGCAAGCGTTGTTCATTTGTAAGACGATCCATGGTTAAATTGCAAACCAAACTGAAGCTGTTTGACAGTGACACAAGGTACTAAACACACGTCAGCTGTCAAAACCAGTGTTGCCAAAACCAAACCAGCTTAAAAATCACCCGTTATAAGAGAATTTATTCAACTACAATTTACTGGCAAAACGTTATAAAAATAATTCATTTTATTTATAGTTCAACTTAAAGTTATTATAATGGGTGATTTTTAAGCTGGTTTGGTTTTGGCAACACTGGTTTTGACAGCTGACGTGTGTTTAGTACCTTGTGTCACTGTCAAACAGCTTCAGTTTGGTTTGCAATTTAACCATGGATCGTCTTACAAATGAACAACGCTTGCAAATTATTGAATTTTACTATCAAAATTCGTGCTCGGTTCGAAATGTTCATCGCGCGCTGCTTGTGTTCAGCGATGAGGCTCATTTTTGGTTGAATGGGTACGTAAATAAGCAAAATTGCCGCATTTGGAGTGAAGATCAGCCAGAAGCATTGCAACAGCTACCAATGCATCCCGAAAAAGCCACTGTTTGGTGCGGTTTATGGGCCGGCGGCATTATTGGGCCTATTTCTTCAAAGATGATGCGAATCGCAGCGTTACTGTCAATGGTGAACGCTACCGAGCGATGATAACAAACTTTTTTTTGCCCGAAATGGAAGTTCTTGACTTGCATGATATGTGGTTTCAACAAGACGGTGCCAAATGCCACACAGCACGCGAAACAATGGCGCAATTGCGAGGCGAGTTTGGTGAACAGTTAATTTCACGTTTCGGGCCGGTCAATTGGCCGCCTAGATCGTGCGATTTGACACCATTAGATTATTTTTTGTGGGGGTATGTCAAGGCTAATGTCTATAGGGACAAGCCCGCTTCGATTGACGCACTGGAAGCCAACATCCATGCATTCATTCGTGAGATACCGGCCGATATGTGTGAAAGAGTATGCCAAAATTGGACTCAGCGGATGGGCTACCTGAGACGCAGCCGCGGTCAACATTTGCATGAAATTATCTTTAAACATTAAATTGCAAGGTTCAAACTATCGATTCAAATAAATATTTCATTCATTTTTTCGAATTTTTTGTGTTTTTTTTTTTTAAAAAGTATTTAATGGTATGAATGTTGAAAGTCGAATGTCTCGTCTCCTTTTCTTTTTTGTTCTCTCTGCAAGGTATTTTGGTATATACTATACATATACATATGTATACATACGTGTATATATAATAAACCTCTTAAAAAATCACCCGTTACAAAGTTAATATTTAATGCTTTTGTATCAGACAAAAATGATGAGCTCTGCATGGTATGAATGTTGAAAGTCGAATGTCTCGTCTCCTTTTCTTTTTTGTTCTCTCTGCAAGGTATTTTGGTATATACTATACATATACATATGTATACATACGTGTATATATAATAAATGTGTAGATATATACACTCTTCGTCTCTCGATTTGGTTCAGGTTTGAACAGCTGGCATCTCGTGTTAATATTGATGAACGACAGACAATTCAGTTTATAATCGATGGATTTCGAGATCGTTCCAATAATGTGGCCGTTTAATATCCTGCTCGCAATATTAATGAACTGAAATAATTATCTCATCGCTATTCACAGCTGCGTGAAATGAGTTCCACTCACGCTAATGTGTCCCATTAAGCTGCTAGCAAGCCTTCCACTCCCTTCGCAATTCTGTCGATTAATGGAGCCAAGTTGAGACTTGAGAGCAAAAAGTAATACCAAACCAATATTAAACAGGTTCTTTGCTACAATTGTTCCGGAGTTGGGCATTATTCCTCGTCTTGCCCCGAGACAAAAAGAGAGCCAGGATCTTGTTTCCGATGTGGACCAACCCAACATATGATACAAAATTGTCCAAAACCTGCACGAAATAACCGACAAGTGGCGTTAATTGATACCAACCGAATAAATTCCGATACGTTAAATCATGTACAGTCATGGCAAAAATAATAGCAACACGTCTTACTTTTAAGTAATACTGTATGTTGCACTTTAGATAAGTGGATGTGTGAAAAAATGTGTGCATTATACTAACGGTAGTTATATCATCACTCTATTCAACGTATAACGGCATTAGTCATATTCTGCACTAAGTTGATTACAACTAGAAAATAAGCGGGTCAAAAAAATAGCAACATATTAAAAAAGCTTAAAAAAGTTACCTTGTTGATTGAAAATGTAAAAATTTTAATGAGAAACTGTTATAACTGTTATAAACTGGCTTGTCTCTCGTCTCGTCCAAAAAAATACATACCCAGAAGCGGATTTGTTTTTCAAAAATTTACCATATAAAAAAAGATCCCCTTTAGACCAAGAAACAGTGGAGGAATGCACAGTGATGCAACTAAAATAAACTTATTCGGAATGGATGGTGAAGAGTTTGCCCACCGCCCAAAGTGTGAGACCTTCAATCCGAGGTACACAAAACCAACCGTAGGGCAAGGAGGTGGCAGCATAATGCTATGGAGTTCTTTTTCTTGTTGGGACGTTGGTCCAATATTTGTTATAGATGCTATAATGACAACGGAGTCGTATGTGGACATACTGCAGACTGTTATGCTGCCGTTGGACGATACAAATAAGCCTCTTAAATGGCTTTTCTAACAGGACAACAACCCCAAGCACTCGACATGGTCAACAAAGCTCTGGTTTCAACGAAACAAAATGGCCGTTATTGAGTGGCCTTCGCAATCTTTATACCTTAATCCTATTGAGAACCTCTGAAACGGTTATTAGTAAATATCAACTTTCCAACAAATCCGATTTCTGGAGAATTGTCAGAATTGCCAGAAGTTGGTAGACACTATGCCGAATCGAAAACATGCAGTTTTAAAAAATAAAGTTTTTTTTAACTAAAAATTAAATTTTCTCTGCTAATAAAAAAAGAAAAATGACATTGGTCATCAGAAATTCTTGTTTTTTGTTAAATACATCAAGTGTTGCACTTTTTATGACCAGCTTGTGAGAAAACTTAATGCAAACGGACTTGGAAATTTTGCAAACCCCCTTAAGTTTTCAAAAAAATTTACATAATCAATGGGGAATATTCATAGACATTGTTTCAGTCGTTGCCAAGAAAAACCTTGGTTTATCCTATCTAAATGGGCCATCACACACTGGTCCAATTTTGAACGAAACTAAATCTTTACTAACTTTTGCTTCAATCGCACACGGAATGAAGAAACCGATGTATTTGTATGTGTATTTTTTTGTTTCAATTTTAAAATTCAAAATACAAAAAATCCTTTGCTTTTACAAAAATAAAAAATTAGTGGTCATGACAACCGATTGTTTTTTTCGCCAAGAAACAAACAACTTGTGTGTATTAGCATTGAATAAATATAAATAGAAGGTGACACCTGGGGAAAACTCCGCTAAGGTTTTGGGTGGTCGCTGCTGTCGCATAAAAAAATATGCCAGGTTCGTGAATTCAATAAAATAAACTTCCTTAATTATTATTCCCATTCATGTATTTGAATGGGAATTTTTCACTAATGCTATCGTAACGAATGTTGTGTTTTATTTTGTATTCATATTTTTGTACATTTCTATGGAAACGGATGTGACTGTGTTAGGTCTGAAATTTTGAATTTTTATTGGATTATTTATGTATGTATGTCTGTTTTAATTTATTTATGAGGATGAAAATCATTTTCGTTATGATTTCAATTCTTTACTGAAATCAAAACCGGAACTAACTACCTACATATGTTTGCACATTTTATATTGATTTTCATTTAAATCTGCATATCTATAACTTAAGTTCTTCTGATTTGATCTTTAAGGTAAAGGTCTCAAAATGCAAGAAATATAACAAGATACATTTTGGTAGGTAATACAATATTTTGTGGGTCAGTATATGAGGGAAAGAGAGAGGTTGGGTAACCATAATTTGCAAACGCCGAGGGCTGAAGAAAACTACCTATAAACATACATACTGTAATTTTTAACAATCCTTTTGATAAGTTTATAAACCAAGAACCAAGGCATAGTGACTTGCAAATATGCATAGATCAATCCTGTGCGTGTCTGCCATATCATTGAAAAATATGAAGGTACTTTACAGATCTTCAATGTCAAGGTCTCAAAACACTACAAATGTTAACGAATTAGTATTTTTAAAAAGAGAAAAGCTACAAAAAATATAGACTAAATGCAATGACATGTTTTTAGTTTGCATGGTAAATGCATTTTGAAAAATAAAGGGACAAAATATTATTTTTAAAGCTAAATAAAATATATAAGTTACTTAATACAAGATGAATCGCAAAAGATTCGTCAAAAATATGAATTGTGCTTACCGACGTAAGACAGGGAAAATACCATATGGAGGAGTGCGATTTTTTTCCGTTTGCCAAAAAACACATTTCCAAAAATACGTGTTAAATTAAGAGTATTTTTCACAAAAGTTTTTAGTCCAAGAAGTCTGTTATAAAAGTTGCATTTTCAATAAAGTTTGTAGACATAACAGTTGTAGAGAGAACAATACAAAAAAAATTGTATTTCTGTCAAATTTTCCAAAATATTCCCGAAGCTTCGGTATCTATAAATCAGTTCAATGATAATGAGAAAGTCAAAAATCAATGGTTCTTAAACTGTTGTAGGGCGATTATGTCATATTTCGAATATGGAAGTCTATATTAAAGAAAGTGTTAAAAGGCCCTTAGATGCCATCAAGTCCCAAAAAATTGTTCGATTTCTTTTCGAAATATGTATTGAGTTTAAAGAAAATTACTTTTTTTTAAATTTCAAAAATATAAGCTCCAATAAGCCTAAAACAGTGACTGTTCATATCCGTACCATTTTCACATTTGTTATTAAAGTGACCATGTAAAAAAAAACGCTCCATGCATTCTACCTCAAAGGTGGTGTGGAAATAAATGCAACCTATGCCAATATTTTCAAACTTTTCTAATCAGTATATCTTTTCTTTACTCAGTTTACTATGCATGAACGATTTGTACTGCTTTTTTTCTAAAAATATGTTTTAAAATTTTTTACATAATTAATATTTAAAATACTAACAGTTTCTCTTCTATTTAAGAATAAATTTCAAATTTTATAATATGTATCTTCATATGTAAGAAATAATTTAAAAATAAAACCACTCAAAATTTTGTTTTTTTAACAACTATGTTTTATGCATACAATTATTCATAAAATACTAAATCCACTTAAAATAAATAGTAGTACGTACGACTCAGTCAATTTTTTTTCATCTATAAATTATCTACCTACTTACATAATTATTTTTAATATCTTTTTTTCTTATACAGATGCATTTTTGCAGTCAATATATCTAAAAACCTATTAAATTTAGCTTTACCCCTTGCACACTTGTACATATGTAAGTTTTTGTTAATACATTACTTTTCTTTAATACATAACATACACATTACACAACAATGTTACTTAAAGATCTTGACATAACATATAGGTACATTCACTTGATTTTCGCTAGTGTGTAGTGCTAAATCAATAAAATATATTAAAATGTTCATACCTAAAAACAAAAATATCTTTCTCAGAAATGATAGAAAAAATAAATAGTCAAAATCAAAAAATTTTTCAAGCCTTTAACTGCTGAAATTTTATTCTTTTTCTAATTTTCCAATAACATTTAATAAACCACAGTCCAAGATAAAGTGGAGTTTAAAAGTAACTATGAATATGCCCCAATATTAACAAAGTACTTACCACAAATATACAACCTACAAATTTTTAAATTTTTGCCTAATATAAGTAGGTACTACATAAAATATTACTAAAAATTAGGCAGCGTTGCTATTATTTTCTCAATGGCTGTAAGTGTTCTTTTTCTGGGCAAGAGTTCTGCTTCACAAGTAGCACAATTATTTCTCTTTTTGATCAGGTAAGCCATATGAAGATGAGAATGTTTCGTACGTTTCACCCTCCAAAACCCATTTGTTTACATTGTTGAATTTGTAATTTGTTCCCTCATCGATGAATAGATGTGAATTGCAACAACAATTTAACCAGGTGTGTGAAGATCCCTACTGTCTATGTGTGAGGTTTTTATACACACATTCTCATTTTTTATCTGATATCTGACAGTTCAAGCTTGTAGGCAAATTAATATGGCTGCCTGGGATTCTCATCTTCATGTGGCTAATCTGTGTTTTTGATACTGGTAGCTCAATTAGTTTGATTAAACGTTCCGTTGTTCCTTATGATATTCAATTCGGACCAATTAAGTCGTCCGGTTTTAGTGGAGTTGGTAATTTCCGAATCTGTACCTACGGTGAAATTGAAATTTATGTAACTTTTCATTGAGTTCCCGAATCAATTAAAATGTATCTAATTCCCGATTATTTAATTAAACATTCATTGATATTAGGTCGCAATTTCCTGCCATCGTTTAAAATTAGCTTATCGTTTATTTCAAATTTGATTGCTAAACCAAACGTTGAACTTAATATTGATTCCGATTGTTGCGACAAGGGGTAGTGTGTTGCGACAGTAGATTTCTACCTTGTTGTTTTTTATAGAATATTTAGCTTTGTCTCAGATATTCTTGTTGTATTAAAAAATTTAATATTAAAAAATCATCAAGGGAAAAAGAACAGTCATAAAACACCGATGTTAAAAAATATTAATGTTGATAATCAAGTGTTACATTGTGAATATAGTAACTTTTTGAGAAAAGAATTAAGATTCTCTTCCCTATGTTACTTATGCTATCAGCTATCAGTCGTTGGTTTGGCTCTTCGCATGCGTGAAACTGAAAACATAGGTTGTCATTTGGTACCCAATATAACTATTTGCTAAATAGCCACATATTCTGCTCAAGCTAATGGTCAGCTAGAGCGTGTTAATCGTATTTTGAAATCTATGCTCGCTAAACTTTCAGAACCAATACAACATTGTGATTGCACAAAAATGTTAACTCAAATTGAATATGCTATAAATAATTCTATCCTTTGTAGTACCTACAGGTGAGGCACGTTTAAACTTTTGTGTGGAGTAGTTCAACGGGGTCCTAGGGTTGATATTCACCAAATATTTAGATGAAAATTTTGAGTATTGTGATCGTGATTTAGATAAAATGGGGGGAAACGCTTCTGAGCAAATTAGAAAATCTCGGCAACAAAATTTAGATCTGTTGCAATTAGAAATTTTGATAAAACAGTCGGAACAAATAAAAAATTGATAAACAATTTTAAAGAACCATATAAAATTCATCAGGTACTTCCAAATGACAGATATGTTATCAGGGACATTGAAAACTGTCAACTTACCTACACAATTAACATATGATGGCATTAGTGAAGCTAGACATATCCATAACAGGGCTGATTGGCGTAACTCAATTGATGTTAATCTTGATTCTAAGTGTGAAAAGTAACACCATTATGTATAGCATACAGTTTTATATATATATACAATTTTGCAATTTTACCATTAATTTTTTAACAAACCATCATAGTTTCATAATCATTTGAAAATTTGTTATTTTTAATGTATAAGTTTTGTTAATTTAAAAACTATCTTCAATTCCTAATTAGACATAATGATCAGGACGATCACACAATTGACACAATACTGTTGCTGTTGTGATAATGCAAGAGGAACATACCTAAATTATATTGAACGTGCCTACAATAATGTTTTAGTACCTATCTTTCTCTTCATTATATTTATATTTTATTCTTTCTTTCATAAATTTTGTGTCATCCTTAAATTTTGAATCCAACCAATTGTTGAAATTACACGTTTTGTCTCTACACTATTTTATTGTTTTTTCCTTTCTTTATATTAAAATAATAAAGTCAGAATACTCACAAAAAAAGTGTTTTTTTGTTACTTAAAGTAACAAATATGTATATATATAGAAATACAGGGTGTCCACCGGGAAGGTATACTACTTTGTTTTGCCGCCATTTTGGTAACCAGGGGCCAAATTACCGCATCAGTGACTGATCGAGTGAGTGCCATCAGTGATCGAATGAACGAGTAAAACCTATGGGGATGATGACTCCATAACGTGAGCGGTAATGCCAAAGTCACATAATTCAGTCACGTATTACTCGATAACTGATGCGGTAATTCGGCCCCAGGTCTGTGAAGATCCCTACTGTCTATGTGTGAGATTTTTATTCACACATTCTCATTTTTTAACTGATAACTGCCAGTTCAAGCTTGTAGGCAAATTAAAATGGCTGTCGGGGATTCTCATCTTCATGTGGCTAATCTGCGGTCGTGAAGTAGACACGTGGCGAGTTTATTATGGATTCGATGAACCAACGTGTTTGAATCGTTAAAACATTTTATCAAAACAATCATCGATTACTGTGACGATGAGAAAGTTACGTGAAATTTTTGGGAGAAACAACGTGCCAACAAAACGCACTATTTATCGTGTAGTGAATGATTTCGAAGAAAGAGGGTCTGTACTGCAAGATCGGCTGAAAACATTACTGCTGCTCAAATTTGACGCCGCCTTACATATGCCAATAGGATGTTACAGCTAGCCAATGACAACCCCGATTTTCATGAAAAAATCATAATGAGTGACGAGGCACATTTTCATTTGAATGGATATGTGAATAAACAAAAAGTGGGTTCTGGGCAATGGAAAACCATCAAATTATTAATCAGTCACTTTTGCATCCATTAAAAGTTACAGTCTGGTGTGCAATTTGGTCAGGAGGAATCATTGGACGTAACTTCTTTGAAAATGAAAACGGCGTAACGGTAACTGTGAATGGGGAGCGATATCGTGATATGATTGAAAACTTTTTAACGCCACAACTGCATGCTTTGGGCTTGATTAACATGTGGTATCAACAAGACGGTGCCACATCGCATTTTTACATGGAATAACTGCGAGACCTCTTGCCACAACAAGTTATTTCAAGAAATGGTGATGTTGATTGGCCTCCACGGTCGCCTGATTTGACAGCTCCGGACTTTTTTTTGTGGGGATATCTGAAAATCAAACAAACCAGAAACGCTTGAGCAACTCAAACAAAATATTCGTGATAAAATTAGTGAAATGTGTGAGAATGTAATGAAAAATGTGCTCAAAAGGGCTGGCATTTGTGAGACTAACAGAGGCGGACATTTACCTGATATTGTATTCCATACATAATTGCCGACATTTTTAAATAAAACATTTATGTATTAATATAAGAGCCATTCTCTTTCATTAAATCAAAAATTATAAACAAACAAAGTAGTACCTTCCCTTCGGGCACCCTGTACATATGAAATATGAAGTCTGAAAGAATTTCAGTCTTAGTTTTTAGTATTTTTGTGTTTTATTAAATTTAACTAAACAAAAATTTAAAAATATAGATTTATATAAAAAAAAGTTCATTTTCACTTTTTCTTTCAAATCTACTTCGACTTTTTTCCGCAAGTGGTAACGCTGCACAGTAACTTTTCAATATTACGCAATTTTGTTCAAGCGTAAATCGATCCATTTCGGCCCGTGGAAAAATTATACTGAGTTACCGGCTTCGTTCGAGGAACTATCTTAAGCTTTCCGAATAGGTTTGTGTTGTTGTTGTAATACCTTATGAAAAAAACAGCTGATGCAACAACAACCCAACGTATCTGAAAATGTATTGATAGGTGGATAGCCTATCTGATAGTTTCTCGAGCGAAAAGAATGTCAATTTTTTGAATCGCATATGGGCTGTCAGTGTTAAAATAACATATGATTCAAAAAGAAACCTATCAATTTTATTGAAGAGAGTAGTTATGTTGGGGAATCATGATCATTATATTACTGAAGGTGTTTTTTTACGCGGCTGTTTCGCAGTGGTGATTGTAATATTTTTAATTAACAGATTTTGTTTTCTTTTCCAGTGAAAATCAATTCGATTGCTCTGTCTATACTATTGAGCAGGCTTTTTTCTCAACTCACGTGCCAGCGCAGCTACTAAGCTCCCGTGTTGCAGTTTTTACATTGCCCGAAAATCAATTAGAATGTTTGAAGGCGAATAGTGATTTAATAGATTATTACAACACTTACTCATACGCCGAATCTTCTGATGTTTCAACCCCTAACACAATTATAAAATACTTAGCTGAAGTAAGTTTGGATTCTCCACTGACCCCATATTTTGAAAATAATGACGAAATTCCAAGAATGAAAACAGCAGTACTAAAACTTCACAAATGTGATGCTGCTCAAAAAGATAGCAAACAAAATTCAACGAGAAATCAAAACACTAACTTAAAGTTTGGAAACAATCCACAAACTAATAGTACACCCCTCGTGCCTCGTGTTGAATTACTTTCTAACAAAGTGAATATATCAACTAAAGGAAGTGGCTACAATACAGGCATTAATACAACTACAACCGAGGATACAACCGTTTTTAAAAAGCCCAGTATACCTATGCAATTTAAGACAAAGAAGCAAGCTCAGCAACTATCCATGAAGATGAAAACATCTAAGAACACATCAGATAAACCACCAGCTCTTACAAATATTAATACTTGGCGAATTAAAAATGTAAATAAACCCCAGAGAGAAATTATCAATTCAAGTTCTTCAAGAAAGAAAACCGACATGACACCAATAAATAATTTAGAACAACAAAATTTTTCACCTATGCCAATCTATAAATCAGGAAGAAAACAAGTGAAATCTGGGAGACAAATTGGTTCAAAATTAAAAAGAGATGAGATTTCGATTTATACATCAATACAGGTATCAAGCAACTCATTTCAACAATTTTCCAGTGTTACCAAACGGCCAGTAGAACAGCAAAATTTTCAAAGAATCCAACAAGAGTTAATAGAGGAAAATTCTATTGAAATTTCTGTTCAGGAAATGTCAAATGACTCTAGATCTGGAACTAATATGCCCAATGTTGAAACAATCATTCACAAATCAATTGATAGAAATAATTTTCCTTTATTGCAACCTGAATCATCTGCAAATGTATCATGCCTACATTCAAAGCAATCGGAAATAACAGAAAATCATACAATTTCCACACCACTTCAAGCGTCTGTTATTCCAATCCAAAGGTCTGCCAATATGAATAATTACACTCAATTATCTCAGAGTTTACAAATCTTAGAAGACCAAAAATCTTATGCAAACGTATCGCAAGAAAATTCTAATACCGCTTACTTAAATCAAAATGGATCGCAATATCGGGACGATGAAAATCATGTAACTTCATCGCAAACATCAGACGACGAATCACAGACTTTTCCCCAAAATATAAGCCCATCAAGAAATTTATCGAAACAAAACCAAATTGTATACAACAAAAATTCTTCTGGTACAATCCTACAGTCTTCGGATATCGATGGCCAAAACAGAATAAACACCATAGAAGATACCGCTTCCGGATTACCAAAAGATACAAGCCGACGTTTTTTTAAGTACAAACATTTTCCTAGCATATATTCTACAACTCCAACTACAGCTACAGCTAAACGAAAAACTCGCAAGAGAAAAGCAAATACAACAGAAAGTTATCCCAAGACCAAAAGTGTCAACCTTGTTAAGCCATTAAATTATGTGACCGATCCCAATTTAAATATAAACGAGCCTGTTTCAGATTCAGGAGTGAATGGAAACTCTAGACAAATTAAAAATCTTATCAACACCAAAAATAAAGCAGATTTTTTAAATCAAACAAATGAATCCGTACAAGAAATCAACTTTATCAGTGACTCTTCTGATCAAGATTTTGTGCAGAAACCCAGAATACGACGCACAAGTAAACGAAAAACTCTTCTAAAAGAAGTTCAAGTTTCGAACTTCGTTCCATACTCGATTTGGAAAATCGGTCAAAAAGAGAAAAACCACAGTGAGTCGATAATTTTGTCGCCAAAATCAAAGCTACAAAACGTAATAACATCCAAAACCGAATCTGCAAGGCCTTCAAAAGATCCTTTTGATATAGTTAAACATTTTGGCATTAAGAACAGCATCATCCCACGTAATCAAACAAATGATTCTCCGACTAGCAGTTTTGCATCGGACACGATTCCTACCTACTATTTCTCCGAATCGGAAAATGAAACGGAAGGTGCAAAAGATTCTTGCGCTTTGAGAAATAAATCTCAAAATTCGTTAAATATAGAAATTGTTCGCCGTGAACAACCTGATGATATGATACAGAGTCCAATTCCAGTTCCTTTCGAAAGAGCGGAGATGTTCTCTCCGATATCTTCATCAAGGGAAAGCATATTAACACCTATACAGGTTTGTAAAATAACTAAACATATAATTTAATCTAAATCATTTCCATTAGTCAAGTCGAGCGATTTTTTCGAAGAAATTTATGAAATCAATGAGAATCGTAATTTCCCGCTACACTGTTGCATTCCGTTATGAAACCACTGACATATTTTTTTCAATAAACCATTAAAATACATACATACTTGCAGCTTTTAGCGATCCTGCTCTCTATCGGGATCACGTTTCATGAACCAAAAGTTTAGTTTTTGATCTTGCTTCGCATCGCAGCTTTGCAAATGGTTAGGAATTGTGAACTGTAGTGTAAAGAAAAAAGTCTTAAATACTTCCATCCATACAAATCAGTTCTACCTAACCGTTAAATTTGATTAAAAGCAATTTCCACTTTACACTTCATTCTTATTTTATTTGGGTAATACGTAATGTATGTATGTGCATGGCAAGTTATGGATTTGTAAAAAAAATCGATATCGAGATTTTGATCAAACTTTACATTACGATTAATGGGAAGACGAAAAAAGTGGGTCTCGAGAAAACGTCCGTCTGTCTGTTCGACTACAGCCTAAACGGATAGGTCGACTTTCTTTAAACTTCATTTCTTTTTTAGGACCATTTTTATTAAATTTGGCCGAAAAAAAAGTTTTTTATTAACTTTAACTAGAAGATTTTTAACAACCGTTATGTAAATTTTTAGCAACCGTTATGTAAATATTTTTTTTGCTCAAAAACGACATTTAAAATTATTAAATTTTACTTCTCTCATAGAACGATTCTTTTTGATTTTGGAGTCTCATTATCTGATTAACCGATTAAAACTAAATTTTGTATACAGAAGCTCGTTATAAATATAAATAATATTGCATATCATAATTTTCAAAAAAAATAATTAATTTTTCATAAAAAAAATTAATTATTTTAAAAACCTCATTCAATTTTTTTTCTCATAAATTAAAATTTATATAAGAAATCAGATGTTGTACATGGCGTTGGGTTCAAAACAGTTTCAGAAGTATTTTAATCAATTATTTATATTTTTCATGATTTAAAACTATTTTCCAGTTTTAATAATATGATTTCCTTGCATGCATATTGCATAAGTGCTTTTAATGGGGAAAAACTGTTATAAATTGGCATTTCTCTAGTATTGCCCATTTTAAAAACGAATCAGTTGGTTTTGATTAAAGTTTGCAAAAGGAGTACCTGCCTCCCATACAAGTGTTTAAAAATCGTTAAGGAAAATCTTATTTGCCTCGAAAACGACTCGTTCGATTTTGATTAATTTTGTTTTGTGTCACAGTACCGCTCATTAAATAGTACCGCTCATTAAACATTTTTTTTTATTTTCGACTTTTTCGTTATCCGCTCAACCGATTTTAATTAATTAAAATAAAATTTAGATGTCATTAGCTTCAGATTGCCTAGATGTTTTAACCTCTTCGAAACATCCAAATGAATCCAATCGGCTCTTAGGAAATAGGACAGAAAGCTACGTGTCCCCAGTAAGATTCGTGTCCCCAGTATATGAAGACCTTGATGATGAACTCCCTGAAGATCCTCTCCAATGTGACACATCCCAACATCCGAAGATTTATAACTCACTCTTAGAAGAGTATCATAAAGATGTTCCACCAGAAACAACGCATTTATCTGACTTTAAAAAAAAGAACCCAGATCTTCCAATTTCTCCAGATACTCGTCCTTTCTTGGAACCTCAACAACCAGAGATTACCTTTGACAATAATAACGATTCCGAAGTAGTACAGTTGATACCAGAACAACTGCAGTTCGTTGAGAATGTTTTACATGAACTAACTGATGAACGGACAACCAGCTCACGAGGTTCTCCTGTTTCCGTCTACTCAGAAACCGAATTCAATGAGCAGGAGGCATATTCACATCAAGTCACCATCCAAACCCATAACAACGTGGTGTCTTCACTTCGGAAAAGAACGCATTCTGCCCAAAAAGAGGAAGCTTCTCTAGCGAAAATCCCCTGTTTAACACATTGCTCACCTCTAAGAGGTAACTTTAACATTTGTATACACTAACACAATTGAAATTCTTTGTTTTAGGTTATGATCGACTATTACCAGAGTTTGTTAAGAAACTTACGAACGAAAAGGATCGTCTTTTGAGCAATATTAAAACTAAGTTTAATGAAGATATATTTCATAATTTTAATAAAACAGTTGATGCAATAACAAAGGCAATTGATTATCATCAGAATGCGATAATAGAGGAACAAGAAAAACTCTTATCTTCGCTCGAAAATCTCGAGAGACACCACAAAATTTTACAAAAAAATCAATTCGAATTGGAAAGGTATGTTTCTGTTTGTTTTTTTTTACAATTTTTTTCAAAAAAAAAAAATTTAATTTAGGCTTCATGATCAAGTCATTAAACGCAAACAGGCTTGCGATGATAAAACAGATAAAATCTATGAAATATACAAAGAAGCTGAAGAAGTTTTAATATCATACGCCGATGTTGTTAAGAAGGATCAGTGGCATAGCTTCTCCAGCAGCGTAGTTAATTCTGTCAATGAAAGATTAAGAGGATACTTATATATTTAGAATTTTGTTGAGTTAAAGATTAAAATATATATTAGATGAATTAAAGAGAAAAATATATAATTTGGTCGCATTGTTCCAGGTGAATTAGAAAAGACCAACTCAGAAAATGAGCCAATTCTTAGAAACAGTTCTGAGTATGACATCTCCTACTTATGCAGGGACACTTCACTGAGACATGCATAATATACATTTCAGAATTTAATTTTTAGCATATTAATATTAAAACATTGGTGTAAAAAATCTTAAGAAAGTAGCATGCTGCCTCCAAGACGCTCCGAAGTTGTGCTAAAATTTTTTTTATAATACAAGAAGACCACTTGTAAAATGTTTCACACCGAAATGAAATCTCGGATCCTTTTCATCAGTAGATTATGGCATACAGAGCGACTCAAAAAAATGTATCCTTCAGGTATTGCATTAGATTTGTTCACACGAACTTAAATCTTCTTGCGATTGAAATTTGATCTACTAATATGGATATGTCAAATTATTCTTCAAAATGTCCTTAGAAACGCTGAATGCAGCATTACAAAAAAAACTTGAACTATTAAGCAATCCTTAATAAGGTAAAACAATATTGTGTTTGAACGTCGCCTCGTGAATGTGAAGTTTGGAGTTTTTAGCTTTTCCCAAAAAGATGTACACAAATCTTTGTCATCTTTGTCTTACATTTTTCGGGGCTTTTGACCAATCTTTTAAGCGGGATATACATTATTCAAATGCTTGTCATGCATAGAGAGTGTATAAGTAAAAAAGAAACACGTATACATTGTGTGTATGCTTGAAGCAAAATCAAAAAGTTTTGAATTTTGTTCAATCAGATAGCCAGAATTGAAATAATGTATATTTGAGAATGATTACTTGATCAAGCATAGGCACATTTTCGCATAGAAATTTAATTAAAAATAAATGATTGAAGACTCATGCATGAAGTGTGTATATTGAACGTCAAAAAAAATTATTAAAACACTCTCACATGCATCACAAGCATTTGAACAATGTATATCCCGCTTTAGATGAACACTTCGAGTTTTGGCAGACGTCAACGTCGAAACATGAATTATCCGATTAAAGCCTTTCGAAAATGTAGCATCGTTTTCTTCACCAAGTCTTGTAATGTTTAATTTTATAGACTTTTTTTGATGGCAATATAAAGGTGATGACTTAGCTATTAATGCTTGCCAGTTATAGCGATCATTGAAACACACAGTTGAAAATTTTAAACAGAAGCTTGAACCTTTTCGTCGGCAGTTTAAAGAAAGATCCATCAGAACTCAAGTTATGTCTTCTAACAGGAACCATAACAATTCTTCTCGAAGATTTTGAATACTGTGAATAAAATAAAATGAAGGCGATTTATTTCGTCGTATTATTTTAGTGTGTGCTAATCAAAGAGGAGTAAAGTACAATGCAAATGAAAAAAAAGGATGCAAAAGAATTTGTTGAAATTCATTCTACTTTATCAACACACTTTGTTAGTATTGTTTGCATTTTGTAACTAGCCTTGATTTTATATTAAGTTTGTTATATTTCATTTTTTCATTCTAATCCAAATCATTCTAGAATAAAGACTTACTATTATTTCTTTATTAAATAAAGACTTTAATTAAGGAATATCAATAGAATTTAGTTCCCATTAAACGATAGTCATGACATAAAGCGATATGATTTACGAGAATGGATGCTTGATTTTATTGCCAGATAAAATCAAAAAACCAACACAACCAGACCCAAACAACAACCAAACTAAAAAACGACCCCCAAAGCAGTCGTAAAAGAAAACGAGTACCGTTTAAAAAAAAAAACGACTATCGTAAATAGTAAACGGAACGTAACGATAACGTCGGATTTTGAACTAAAAATACATTTAAAATAATTAAAAAAAAAAAAAACAAAAAAAAGGATATTCAAGTAATAATAGAAAATTACATAAATGGAATTCTTTGCTTGCAGTTTCTTACAAAAGGTGTTCAAATATCCCACCCTGCTTACATTCAACGCTCAGCGTAATTTTTTATTCGTTTTTATTCAAATATTCATATTTTCTTGAATTTCCCTTTTTTTTTGTTTTTTTTTTTTTTAATTATTTTAATGTATCTTTAGGTAAAAAATGTAAAGTATTTTTAAGAAAACATATTGGGCTTTCATAATAAAAACAAAAAAATTATACTTAATAAAGTGTTTTTGTGAAAAAATCATATCGAAGTCAAAAAAACAAAAAAAAAAGTTGTATAGTGGATAGACATTTCTAACTGTCCTTGTTTAGATAAAAAAAAAATAAAAATCTGTTGTAGTTTGGCAAAGTTAGAGCCAGTCAAAGGAAAATAGAATACAAATCATAAAAACCGTTATAAGTCGAAAACGAAGCGAAAACGAGAAAATTACCTCTTAAGTTATTCGACTTGAAATGACTTCACGAACTTATGGTTTTCTTCCGAGGCAATGATTTCGGGACACCATGTATATACATAATTTTGTATGTGTCGTGTCAAACATCAAAATTAGCGCGAACTTCAACCAAACCAGAATCAAAAAAAAACCGGATGCCTTGTTTCTGGTCATTAAATTAGCATTGCAACAAAGCAGTGATGCAGATATGCAGACATCGGGCAGGAACCGTTACTAAATTATACAATAATTATTCTTCACTAGTGCTAGCTCAAAATGAAGGATGTTCGATGATGACAACGACTTTAAACGCTGACCTACTGAACACCATAGAATATAGCTGTAGTAGAATTTGCTTCCACTTTTAGTACACCATATATTTCTTGCTGCAGCTACAGTTTCACGTTTCGCTTTTTTCCTCACTTGAATAAGCCCCACATGGTTCCTTACATACTTCCCATTTATCTACCTGCTTTCCCAATAATTGTTTTAAAATTCGTATATTGTTCGCTTGTGTCAGCGAAGCATACATAATGTACCAGCGTACACAATTCAGAAAATAACAAACAAGCATAAAGAGAGCCGAACATCGGATGGAATTTGGTCTATACTTCCACACGCTTCACCCACTTTGCCGAAAACGGGTTATACATTTTTTGGAAATTCATTCATTTACACTGTTACTTCATATTTTAAGAACTATTTATCATACATTGAATTTAGTTTTGCAGATGCCATGCTAAAAGGGACTCACAGTAATATGCCATGAACCCAACCATATAGTTGGTAGTAGTCTACTTTCGAATATATTAAAAAATGTCTTCTGATTTTAAATTGGATATGCATGAAAGTAGGATCTAACGTTCACACAGCCGCTTTTTCACCAGACAATATACTACCAAGTCCTATAGAGGAATTCGATTTTGATATAAATTCGGGACCACTGAACTTTAGTACAAAAAAAAAAAAAACAAATTCACGAAACTGATCGCATTGTTCATGAGAATCAATTGAACTTTAAAGAAAGAAGTGCACCTAAAACATATTTTTAACGCGCCTGTCTAGCAATGCACTGTCTGGAATATCCAAATTTTATGAAGTTGAATTATTATAGAATCCATGTAGTGCAGAAACCATCCAGTGCGCGCTTCGAAGTATGGCTCTAAGAGCGGAGTACCTCATAATAAGTCATGTTTGAGCTCAATCAACAAAAAATGCAACTTTTCATTTCTGAGGAATCTTCAAGAGCTTAGCGGAACGATTAATAAAAGTTTATTTTTTTTGGCCCCAAAGAAATGTCCTATATCTGTCAAAAATCTGGAAACCTGGACCACTTCAATAGGATGGTTCTTCTTCACTTGGCGTAGTCGCCATTACAAATTTATGAGTTTTTTTTATAAGGGAGCTAAATTCATCAAAACAACGAATTTAAGGAACGCAATTCTAAAGCATTGAAAAAAAAATCATCCCAAACATTGAACAACAAATTACTGATTTAATGACCAACTTAACACTCGGACAGATTAAGGGTTAACACAAAGAATATTTATAGCTGTGTTAGTAAGTCTGATTGATTTTATGACATTATTGCAATCATATTCCTACAATATATTTTCATATAGTTAAATTTAAAAAAAAAAAATACAATTTTTTTGAGATAAATGAACTGTTTTGTACTGCAAAATTACAATAAAATTTCCTGTGCATTTCCGTGTTTATGCACTGCATCAAATATGCTGTACGCTATGCTTTTAGGAAGAGATCAACGCCACAGCCCGAATTTTTCAAAAGTCTTCGATCTCTGAACAAAACTACAGAAATCTTTTTGAAGAAATCAACAATAAAAAACATTGATTTACCTATTTTTCAGTTTTATCCGCTTTTTTATTCCTCAGTTAAAACAATTCTCGGTTCTTGTAAAAAATGTATATTTTTTGCATTTAAAACTACTTAAAAGAAGAATCCAAGGATCTTTCCTCCCAAGTGTTTCCGCCTGGCCTCTTCGTGATCCATGATACCACCAGATGTGGTAAGCACAACATAACCGAATTGACGCGAAGGCAGCAGATTGTTTGTCCATTTTTCAATGCCATTAATTGGGACATCAAAACGTGGTGAGATAACTCCGCATTTGTTTAATCTGCCAGTCAAGTTGACGACGATCTTTCCTGATCTGTGGTCATCGACAATTTCGAACTCGCCAATGTATCCGTGCTTCATCATCACAGTCAAGAACTTGACAATAACTTTGGAGCAGGGACGCAAGAGAACCTGACGCTTGCCGCGCTTTTCGGCGTTGTTAATGCATTTGAGGGCATCGGCCAATACGTTCATACGCACCATGGCTGAAAAATAGAAATTGTATGAATATTAGATTTTCTTGGCACAGATTATGAACTTAGAAATAAAAAACTTGCGCCAGGGAGCTTGACAGTGGGTTCAAGATTTCAATATAAGCAAAGTATTCTTGGATTTATAAACAAGCTTCAACATTAGGAGATAAATTAATGTAATTATAAAAATATTACTCGAAGCATCTGAAAATTCACATAAATCCAAAGAAAACACAAAACCAAACACTGACTGTCAAACCGTCCCGAGTCACCGTATAGAAAATGCACTTATTTTCGTTGTTTCATTCAGTTTTGAAACAAAATTATTGCATATTCCATTACGTTAGTTATTTATTTATAGATTTCAAACGATTTTTAAATAAATTTAATTCATTTTCACATAGATTACCTAGGATTTATTTTGTGAAAATTTTTGACAAATAGTCACCGACGAGAACGTATCGAAAAAGAGGAAGTTCATTTTTATTAAGTTGCCACTACTTCTTTTCAGATTTGACATTTCGGCGGGGTGACGGCGCCACCTATGTATGAACACTTCAACTGTAGTAATACCGGAAATGAGTTTAAAGCTGAATAAAGACCCAGAATTTTAGAAATTTATTTAGTCCCCTTTCACACGAGGAAACTGAGTTGCCAGCAACATTCAGTTTGTTGGTGAGAAGGGCAAGAAGTAAAAGGGGAAAATGAAATCTCCCCGGTCAACGATTCGAGGAGATTTTTTTGGCATTCCTCTTCACACACACAGTAGAGTGTGTTCAACCAAGCTATTTTAAAAGGAAACTACAGAAAGTTGCCACGATTTTGTTTCTTCGTGTGAAGGTACAGGAGATTTTTAAGGAAATTAAAAGAAAACGTCAAAAAAATCTCCAGCAACTTGTTTCCTCGTGTGAAAGGGGACTTAGTCTCCAACAACAAACTGCCCTATGAGTCGTCGGCCAAATTTCTGCGACTCATTTTTGACATTATTTTATTTCTTGATTGTTATTTTAGCAAATTGCTTTATTTATTTTCATTATTTGTGGAGCCCACATGTACCTATAGCTGTATCGTTGCTAAGGTGTAGAGCATAGAGAATTTCTATGCTAGAACAACATCGTTTCAATTATGTTTGTTGTTTGTTTGGTTGCTACGAGAATTTCATTACCGAACAAAATATTATAGAGGATTGCCAAATTTGAGTCATGACTCAAAAGTCATGATGTAATGGCGTACGACTCACAGGACGAAATTTCAAAGAAGAATTCGAAGAAGAGTCACGACGCAAAAGTCGTCATGTAATAGCAGACTAATCAAGCACAAATAGATTTAAGGCTCTCCCAAACCAACGCGAAACATTCGGCGCGACAACGAAACTTCCGCCTTAAGGTTCTCCCAAACCAACGCGAAACATTCGGCGCGACGACGAAACTTCCGCCTGTCTTAATTTATTTACATGGAGATTAATGGGAGCACCCACACTGGCGCGATGCGAATCTTCGAACATTATTCAGTCGTCGCATATTCGCGCGAACGTTAGTTAAGCCTTAACTACATTCAAAACTTTTTGCAAAATGTACAAAAGTGAAAAAACACACACATACTCTTGCGACATCTCTTTGCGAGAAATATTACCGAAATTGTGTTTCACACTTAAAATTATCTGTCATATTTCTTTGAAAAAAATGACCTTTCTCTGGCCTTCGTCCGTCTATCTTATGGCGAATTCCTTTCAACAAAAAATTCGAATTTTTTCTAAACAGAATCGAATTTTTTCTAAACAAAATCGATTCTTCTCTGTCAAAACAAATCTTGCGTTTTTAGCAAGATTTCACACTGATTTGCACACACACTATGAAGACTTGACATTTCTAATACGTCATGAATTGAAAGTCGCGGAATTTTTGGAAGACGAGTTGTTTCTTTTTTGGTTGGAACGAATTCTACATAATTTAATAAAATATTCAACAATATACTCAGTCAATACAGCTACAAAAATAATTTATTATGCGTTGTTCATTATCAAACACAAATTTGACAAAAGCGAGTGAAAGACGTGTTAAAAACTTTCAGTGCAAGTGATGAAAACTTTTCAATAATAATTTTCTTTAAAAATATATGTGAAAATAGAAGTTCAAACAAATAAAATGCACCGTATAAGGTGGCCAATATCTTTTATTTATTAATGATTCTATTGGTAAAACATTTTTCTCACAAAAAAAACAAACAACCTTAATAGTTTTGTGAATAATTTCTTGACGTTTTGCGTCAATTGCAGCTATAAAGTCACAAACACAATCACACCAAAAAAAAAATCGATTCTTTTACGAAATACGAATTCCTTTCAATTGACAGAAAAAATTCGATTCTGTTTAGAAAAAATTCGATTTCTTTTTTGAAAGGAATTCGCCATTAAAAATTGCCTAATAAATCTAAAGGCATTTCCAGCGAGTGACATCCAATTTGTAACAGTGTCTTCAACAACCAACCGAACTACTCCTACCAACCGATACCCCAGAATCCCGGCCCTAGTCGTCTGAATCAAGAGTCCTTCGAAGAAGAAAGCGACCGAGCCGCCGAAGCACTGCAACAAAAAATTAGCGCACTCAATTAGCTGACCATCGACATCACATATTGCCCACGATGAAAAGATGATATTCGATACCAAGACAAACTGGTGCGCGGAATCCACGATAAAATGCACAGAACAGGCGGCTTCCTGGGAACAAAAATAACGCGAGAATCCGCCTGGAGAAGCACGGTGGCTCCAAACAATGTGTTACATAAAAGAGGAAGAAGATTGGGAGGGGGTAAAGCAATTTATTTTTATATCAAATAAAAGCTTGTCAGATTAAGACCGACATGCAGCGTTTTTTTTCCTTTTCATTAAAATTGACATAATCTTCATTTAAATTTTGTTTTAATAAATTTATATAAAATATATATATAAGGATATACATATATTTTTCTTTACCGAAACCAAAACAAAATGGCGAACTGTCTAGATATGGTTTGTTCCCTTAAAATTTCCCCCTCCGCAGTGACATCCATGAGTCGTTTTTAAAACTAGTTGCTTATGTGTATTGGTGTTCTACTTTTGTACAAAAGTAAAAGTTAAGAGCGCTTTAACCACAGATTAGCCACATGAAGATGAGAATCCCCGGCAGCCATTTTAATTTGCCTACAAGCTTGAACTGGCAGTTATCAGATAAAAAATGAGAATGTGTGTATAAAAATCTCACACATAGACAGCAGGGATCTTCACACACCTGGTTAAATTGTTGTTGCAATTCACATCTATTCATCGACGCGGGAAAAAATTACAAATACAACAATGTAAACAAATGGGTTTTGGAGGGTGAAACGTACGAAACATTCTCATCTTCATATGGCTAATCTGTGGCCTTAACTTACTTTTTTACAAAAGTAGAACACCAATACGCATAAGCAATTAGTTTTAAAACCGACTAATGGATGTCACTGCGGAGGGGGAAATTTTTAGGGAACAAACCATATATCTGACTAGATCACGACTTTGTTTTGGTTCCGTTATATAAAAATATATGTATATCCTTATATGAATGTATTTTTTATATAAATTTGTTAAAACAAAATTAAATGCAAAGATGATATCGCAAAAATGTATTTTATTGAAAAGAAAAAAAAAAAAACGCTGTATGTCGGTAGCAATCTCACAAGCTTTTATTTCATATAAAAATAAATCTTTGTAAATAAATTGTTTTACCCTATCCCAGTCCCAATCTTCTTCCCAGAGACTCCCTATAGTTTTATCACAACAGACAGCAAGAGGACGAACAAATCGAAGAGAAATATGTAACACATTTGTTTGGTGCCACCGTGCTTCTCCAGGCGAATTCTCGCGTTATTTTTGTTCCCAAGAAGCCGCCCGTTCTGTCCATTTTATAATGGATTCCGCGCACCAGTTTGTCTTGGTATCGAACTTCATCGTTTCCGATGTTGATGGTTAGCTGATTTTTTGTTGCAGTTCTTCGGCGGCTCGTTCGTTTTCTTCTTCGAGAGATTCTGGGGTATCGTTTGCTAGAAGTTGTTCGGTTGGTTGATGTTTTATGTGAAGCCAGTGTTACGAATTGGATGTCACTCGCTGGAAATTGGATTTATTAAGCAATTTTTGTTTTAAATAGACGGACCAAGACCAGAGAAGGTCATTTTGTTTTTTTTTTCAAAGAAATGACAGATACTTTTAAGTGCGAAACACAATTTTGGTAATCTTTCTCGCAAAGAGATGTCGCTAGAGTATGTGTGTGTTTTTTCACTTTTGTACATTTTGCAAAAAGTTTTGAATGTAGTTAAGCCTTAACTCTGTATTAAAGATATCTACATTTTGTTTCTTAATATTCAAGTTTTTTATTGATTTTCTAGGCTCGATTTTTTCACTCTAATCTAATTTGCATACCCGAAACTTTAACTAAAATTGTTTTTAGATTTTTTTCAAAGTTTCACTGTAAAAACTGATAATTTTTTCACAAATCGAACAAATGCCTTAATAATAGTCTTTTAAGACCTTAATCATAAAGATTATATTGCAGAACTTTTTTAATAATCAATTTATTAATGGAGCATTTAAAATAATTCTAGCACCTCTCGTCTGGGCTTGATGGTAAAACATTGTACAATATAAGAAGAGAGGTTAAGCAATAAATAAGCATTTTTTTGATTTTTAAAATTGTGAATTTTTTCATCAACTTTTGAATTTAGAATACTGCAAATCGAATTGAGGGAGGGGTGACTTTTTCACCCTTTTAGTACAAACATGCCTGCCCCTCTTCAATGATTTTTTTACATAATGTAGCGTGTTATGTTGGCTTTACTCAGATGCCTTAACATTGAAGATCCAATTAGTAGAACGATGATTTTTTACAGCCAACCATACCAAATTCGAATTATAACATTCCATTCAGATAACGGGGTTCTCCACTGGTGGGTACCAGTCGGCAATGGTCCAACCAGGTAATTTCAAAGCAATTTTTTTGATTTTTCGATCAATTTAAAATCAAGATTGTGATCATTATATTCCACGCAAAATAATAAGTGAGGTATCGAAATAACCGTAATTTTATTTATATACAAAGTTGATAAAAACGAAAGATATCCATGTATGTACTCAAGAGATATAAGTTCATATGTGAAAGCACTCAAAAATTGCCGTTATCACCGTTCAAGGGTATTCTAGGATTATAATTTTTTGTATTCATATTTAGATCTGTAATTTCTACCATCTGCCAAAATTTCAGCCTTATACCACCACCCCTTAAAAAGATAAAAATCAAATACTGCATTTTGTCTCGCATTTCTCTACCCAGTTTGGCTCTTTTATTAGAGCCAACCTTTGTGAATATTTTTTCGGTCTCTTCTTAAAGAAAGAATGAGACAGCACATCGGGAATAATAGTTTAGTTTGTATGAGACTCAACTCAACAGTCAACACCGAAGTTGAAAGCAAAATATGAAGCGAGATACTTTGTATGACGTGACGGTGTCCATATTGGACTATGGGATTAATATAGCACGTAGGGGTTGTAGTGATTTGAATAGGTTTTGCTGGTTTATAATGATTTAAACGTATAGGGATGTTATGTTTTTTGTATTTAAAAGAATGTTCTGTATCTAAGTTTTAATACAAATAATTTGTTTGTATTTAGTATGTATATTTAAGTTGCAATTTTAGGCCTGGCGCCGCCATGCTAGCCAACTGAGAGGAATCGCCACTGGTTTAGATGCTACTATAGTCACCTGAACTTCAATTTGCAGAGATTGTATCTACTAAACAACAACTCAGTGGATAAAACTAATATAATTTTTAAATGAGGGGAGAATTATTAAACTTGAATTTCATACCACACCGACCTGACCTGACCTGCCTTTGATTTGTAGTCTTTGTTTTTATTACGATAGCACGTGAAGATACCTATACCACTTCCTTGCTATATGCCCGGTTTCGAGAGAATTTAGGACCAGTTACTTTGCTAATCCCTGCTTAGATGAAAATGAATAACTCAAAATTCTCAGCGGAGATAAAGGATGGATGCTGCACTGCGATACAGAAAATGTATGATAGAAGGGGATTTTTAAGTTTAATTATACATTTTTTATGGTTTTTTGTCTCCAAGTTGTGGTTACTTAAAGCATTTTTAATTATTAAATAAATAAAATGAAAAGAAAAACTAATTTTTGTTTTATTTTATTTAATTTTAATCAAATTACTATCACAACTTTATTTATTTTTAATATCTTTCGGAGTGTTATAGCTCCATCATCAGGCGAACTACTTTTGATTTTTTCAAGTTTCTATAACACTTCGAAACGCGTAGCTTAGATATTAAAAATAAATAAAGTTGTGATAATAGTTTGATTAAAATTAAATAAAATAAAACAAAAATCAGTTTTTCTTTTCATTTTATTTATTCAGTATTTTAAAATTCTTTATATTCATTATGTAGACGGCCAAAGGCCATACTAATTAGACTTAAGTTTAAATATAAATACATACATCGATCATGTTTCTTTTTTACCTTTATATTTTGAAATAATAAAGAGACATTTAAAACTAAACTTTTAAAAACGACTCGTTAATATACTTTGCCATAGCCATCTTCAATGGAACGCACAGAATCGATTTGCATTTCTCTTCTGAGGCTTGTTAGAATATTAGTGGTAAAATCTGTACTTCTCCAAAAGTCGTTTTCTTGTAAGCCTGGAGCAAATTGGTCGAAAAAAGCGACGTTGGTGCTAAGCAATTTACAACTATTTAGCTTAGCTAAGCACAGAGAATTCTCGGGGCTCAACTTAATCACGGATAAAAACTGTGTTACCGGCGTGGATTACATACTTTTTATCGATAGTTGCATAAAAACGCAATTTTTTTGCAAAAAAGAAAAACACGCCTATATACAGGCGATCATCCTCTAAATGTATATTTATTGACTTATAGACAAAAAAGTTCCTTTATTGCCTACAACAATAAAATTCAAAAATTAAAAATAAAACACCAACAAATATTAATTGATTGACAATTTTCTGTGAATTACAGTCGATACTAAGCCAAAAAATATCAAAACAAAATAAAAACAATACAAGCAAATTTAAAAATTTACGATAATATAATAACAAATCAAGCTAATGAAAATAATGAAAGGAAAATATTCACCTTGTCATTAAAATTCGTTGTTGTTTAATTTTTGATTTTTGAATTTTGTTGTTAAATAAAGGAACTTTTTTCGCTATAATTTATTAAACTTCGACTACAATATAGCCGTTTTTTATTATCAAAAATGATCAATCATCATTTAAAAAAACTTGCATTACAACAACAACACGTGATCCTGCTCTCTATCCGAATCACGTTTCATGGACCAATAATTAAGTCGCTTAGATCCGTATAGTTTTATTTTCATGAGATGATCTACATGGATCGCCAGCGATAGTAAAAATGCGGCTAATAATCGATTTGGCTTCCAAAACCTCTCAAAAATAGTGATTAACATTTTCAATGAACGCTATAACTGGTACCTTAGTGAAAAAATGTTTAAGGGAAGATCCGAACTAATCACTTTTAAATACATCGAGCCGATCCACTGCATGTCGTCGCAAAAGACCTACACAGACAAAATAAAATTTTTTTTCAACAAAAGCTGACTGAAATAGTAGCAGATAGATTGCAATTGAAACCATATCCGAATTCTGAACCCTGAGTAATGTAGAAAAGCTCTCAAATGACTAAAAGCTTTTAAGATTAATGCCCAGCCCACTCGGTATCGGCTGTCGGCACTCACGTCACTTCTGACCGTCTGGCGCATTTGTTTCTTCAAACTCAGCTGGTGGTTGTTTATTTCAATTTTCAGTGGTTTTCAGTAAGAAAAAAGAATTCATTCTCTGCAGTTCTGCTTTCTGCAAACAATCTACCGGAAGCTTGATCAAGATCACGATCGTTTTTATATAATTTCGTGTGCGTTTTCGTATTTTATTTCTTGAAGCACAAACATTTTTTGTTTATAATTTAAAATACCAAATCCGTAAAAATTAATAATAATGACAGAAACGGTTATAACAGTCAACAGTGGCCACCAAACGACAACCTCAGCGCCTTCTTCTGCAGGACCATTTGGTTGGATTGTAATAAATGTTGAATATTTTCAAAAAATTCCTGGAATAATTAAAATTGTTCAATTCGTAAGTAGCACCTAAACCTAGTATGTATAAATATACATAAATGTACATATATAAATTCGAAGGAAATTGGTGGGCTTAAAAGGCTCATAAATCAATTAATGATTAAAATGACATACCTATAATATACCCATACGCGATACGCCATACCTACCCAAATAACTGCTAAGGAAATAAAATAATGCCATTTTCTTTTTATATTACTCCGTCATTCCACAGGAACAATATTTTTGAATTTGAGTTAAAGGTGGTATTAAGTGAACTATTATATTTATGTTTCCGTAAAATATGAAAGAAAAAAAATACGTATGTATGTGCATATCAAATAAAATAAACGTGTTTTTTTTTTTAAATTCAGAGTGCATGGTTTGATAACAGGCATGCACAGATTCCAAAACATTACGTCAAAAAGCCATAGGAACTCTTTTTGGAAAATTCACACGGCAAACAAATTGCCACCTACTTTTATCCAAAGGTTCGGTTCGAACCTGGAGTATTTGTATTGACAAATGACAAGTTCGAGTCTTGAGTATTTGTATTGACAAATGACAAGTTCCAACTGTTGTACCAACTTGAATATTCAAATTTTTTATTTGGCATTATCTCATAATGCAAACTGATTTTGCGTTCTAAATATAAGTATGGTATTTGGTTTACTCTGTGACTCAGTTTCTTTAAACGAAATATTGTTGTTTTGCTGTGTACCTACTGTGTTTAAAAAGTAGATACATTTCTGCTTAAATTAAATCAGTAATGTAGTTTAATCAAATTTTAAAAATTATTGTTTCATTCTACAAAAGTTTAAGTGTCGAATTTTAGGTAAGGCCCCATTATCATTAAATATAGGTACATGTGTTCATATATTCAAGCTGTCCAATTTAAGTTAATGTCGATTTTATGTGCCAGTGCGGGTAGATAGTTACCTTTAGCCGTGTTTTTTCTTAGAGGATATATAATATGGAGTGCTTGTTTTTATTCGAATGCGAACCTTTCATAGGGGTCGCTGTTCAAGTTTCAGTCACTGAGTTTTGTGCACATTGGAGAAAAAAACTTAAAAAGAAGATATTGAAATCTTTTAAATAATAAACAAACAATTATTAATTTCAAGAATTACTTCAAAGTAGAACAATTTAGAAAATAAGCAAATTATGACTTACAATTGATAGCAGCTGTACGATATCTCGAAGACTTTATCTTAACCGAAAGTGAAATAGTGCCCCCTATCATGGCCCCAGGCACTACAATGCATTAGGGATAGAAACAAGCACTCCATATTATATATCATCAAGCCCGGAAGGATTTGGTTGAAAAAAAATGAAATCTTAGATTAGCGACGCCATTACAAAATCAAAATGGAGTTTCCATACGAATTATCGATAACAAATATGCAAATCCGCAATGCCGCTAACACCGTTTTTCTTCAAGCTTAAGTTAAGCCCCAAGAATTCTCCGCATTTAGTTAAGCCCGAAGAGGATTAGTTGTTGTTGCATTTAACACGTTAATTGCTTAGCCCTAAAGTCGTTTTTTGCGTACAAAAAAAAAAACGGCCTTCATTACTTTAAACTTAAAAAAATGTAGTACCTACCTAATTACAGGCGGTGCCGAACCTGGAAATTTTGCGCCCTAGGCAAAAATTGTTATTTTGCCGCCTCAAATAAAATAAAGAAGATAACGACAATATTAACATTTACATAGAGTTTTTTTAAATAACAATCAAAGTCTTTCGACAAATACATGTTAACACAATTTTGAAACTAAAATGCTGCTCTGGGCGATTAAATTTTTGCAAATATTGTAGCGATTTCTTCTTCTTCAATACGATTAAGCATATCTTTTTCAACTGAAATAGTTGCAAGACCGGTTAATCTCTCTTGGGTCACAGTTGAGCGAAGATAGGTTTTTATGAGCTTAAGTTTCAAGAAGCTTACTTTACCTGATGCAACACTTACAGGAAACGTTAAGTAGTAGTAGTAGTAAATTTTATTGAGTTTTTTGTATACAGTCTTCACAAATTTATAGTATATATACATTTATTTCTTAAATTATTTGGAATTTGCCGACTTAACATTGGTCTGGCTATTCTTAAAAATACACTTTGTTAATTTATTTGGATAACAAATCGAAAACAGGAAACGTTAATAGTATTTTTAATGTCGTCAATGAATTTGGTAACGATTCAAGTTAAAAGTGTGAAGCTAAATAGTAGAAATTGACAAATGGAATTAATAATAATTTGACCAATTATATGAACTATGATTGTTAAGTTAAATCGGGCTTTTTTGGTCACTTCCTTTTATATGCAAATAAAACTTTATTTCATACTTTTCAATACGTTTCGTCGTAATTTCTCGACTTCATCAGGGGTAGTTTATTAAATCGGTATATATATAAACTTACGATTAACAATTTACACTTTTAAATTTTTTTATAAATTAAACTTACATGAAAAAAACTTTTGTTACATTTAATAATAATTATTGAACGATGACAATTCTTAATTTTTGAATTTTCTAAAATAAAAATGAATTATTTAAAATTATTTGAAAATAAATAAACAAAATTAAATAAAAATAAAACCTACAGCACAGCACTTTAGAAAAACTAAATGAAAGTAAAGCAATTTAAATCGAATTAAAAATTACATCGCTCTTAATGCAAGAGAATAATTAGCTATTGTGTTGTCTCTATCTTCCTGTGTATTCATTGTTTTGTCTATATTTTGTTGTAACGGGTGATTTTTAAGCTGGTTTGGTTTTGGCAACACTGGTTTTGACAGCTGACGTGTGTTTAGTACCTTGTGTCACTGTCAAACAGCTTCAGTTTGGTTTGCAATTTAACCATGGATCGTCTTACAAATGAACAACGCTTGCAAATTATTGAATTTTACTATCAAAATTCGTGCTCGGTTCGAAATGTTCATCGCGCGCTGCTTGTGTTCAGCGATGAGGCTCATTTTTGGTTGAATGGGTACGTAAATAAGCAAAATTGCCGCATTTGGAGTGAAGATCAGCCAGAAGCATTGCAACAGCTACCAATGCATCCCGAAAAAGCCACTGTTTGGTACGGTTTATGGGCCGGCGGCATTATTGGGCCTATTTCTTCAAAGATGATGCGAATCGCAGGGTTACTGTCAATGGTGAACGCTACCGAGCGATGATAACAAACTTTTTTTTGCCCGAAATGGAAGTTCTTGACTTGCATGATATGTGGTTTCAACAAGACGGTGCCACATGCCGCACAGCACGCGAAACAATGGCGCAATTGCGAGGCGAGTTTGGTGAACAGTTAATTTCACGTTTCGGGCCGGTCAATTGGCCGCCTAGATCGTGCGATTTGACACCATTAGATTATTTTTTGTGGGGGTATGTCAAGGCTAATGTCTATAGGGACAAGCCCGCTTCGATTGACGCACTGGAAGCCAACATCCATGCATTCATTCGTGAGATACCGGCCGATATGTGTGAAAGAGTATGCCAAAATTGGACTCAGCGGATGGGCTACCTGAGACGCAGCCGCGGTCAACATTTGCATGAAATTATCTTTAAACATTAAATTGCAAGGTTCAAACTATGACGGTGTTCACATTGGACTGACTCATCCGATTTTTTTTGACGTGAATCCAATTTGTTTTGTTCAGACAAAAACTAATGTGAACACATCGGACTTACTTTGACGTTTAGCAGTCGTTAAAACAAAGCAGAAATCTGTGCAGTTTGAAAGATTAATTACAATTTTTTCACTTGCAAAATGTAAATCTTCTTTAATAAATGTGTTTCCAATTGAAAAAAATTGGATTCTGTAAGATTTAAGTGCCAAAGATAAATCACAGACAGAGAAAACAGATGTCACAAAAGAAGACGTCAAAAAAAATCCACTGATTTTTAAATAATTTAAAAAATCCTGCCTATCCTGGCCATCTCTTTCTCACCATGAAGTGGAAGTGAGCAAAAGCACAGAGACGTCATAAAAAATCGGAGGAGTCAGTCCAATGTGAACACCGTCTATCGATTCAAATAAATATTTCATTCATTTTTTCGAATTTTTTGTGTTTTTTTTTTTTTTAAAGTTCTAAACCTCTTAAAAAATCACCCGTTATAAGTAGTCTTTCAAGTGTGTACCTATTATTTGTTCTCTTTTCCTTGTCCATTATTACTGTGTTATCAAAGTCTGCGGAGTGTCCAGTTTCTAGTATGTGCTGTGATAACCTAGTGGATTCTCTTTTGTTCCGAATATCCGCTTTGTGTTCGATTAATCTCGTCTCCAGTGATCCTTAGTTGTCCCAATGTAGATCAGATTGCACGTCTCCCCTTCCTTGCCACAAAATTCCAAATTGACAAATGTTTGCCATTAACAACAGCAGAAGTTTGGTTAAACACCTATATTAATTTAATTCAAGAGATATTTAGCTATGATATCCTTTTGAACTTCATTGTCGATTGTTGCTGATAATATTGCTTCAAGTTTTTCGCAGTCTTTAACACCTTCTTCGTACTTTAAGACCTGAGCTGCCTTTTCTGATTACTCTCTTATTCTGACAAAATATCCATACAATCAGGTTCAAAAATCTACATAAGTTAATTGAGAAAAAAACTTATGTTAAAATTTTAGCTCTTTAATTAGGTAATTAATATTTAGAATTGCCTTATCGTAATTGGATTTTTACATTAAAATTGTATGGGCAAAAATATGTGGTCACATTTGAAAAGCTTGTAGAAAATCTCTACAAAAAAGACATTTAGTTCGGTGAATACCGGCCTTAATTTAAAGCAATCAGGTGACAATTAGTTGAATGTCGGAATTTACACGTATTAACTTTTGATGAAAATGTGTTTACATTAATAGAGGGATTTTTTTTTCAACAACGCAAAAAAGCTGGAGAACATAGTTAAATAACATATGAGGGTGGGACAAAGTGCGTTTGTTTGTCCAGCGTTCAATTATGATTATCCACCAAAAAAACGGAGTTGAATAGCTGAACACAAATTTGACAAGTGGAAAAAGAAGGAAGGAAGAACTCTCAGAGCAGAGCACACTCAGTTCAGAGCACACTCAGAGTATGTTCGGAGTGTTCAGACTCTGTTCAGAGCTCTACTCTGAACTAAGAAGAAAAACGCTATTTATTGTATGAGTGAGATATAGTTAAATATATGGATTTTAAGGGCGTGAGATAGGGCAGACTGAAATGAAAGAATTTTTCCTCATCGTACTTCATCAATCAGGCATAAGTCTAGTTCGTATGTGAAATTGAGAATGATATCGATGTAGGTCTAGGTCACAGTACACAAATCTAAGGTAATATATTGCGCAGGTTGTCAGTCAAGAATTAAACATGGCGGCTCGAGTGTCTACGAAAACTGCACATGGCATTACTAGAAACAACAACAAATATAAGCATTTTGACAAGTAAAGAGACACTGGATCCGCTATTTTCACAGATGCGCAGAACTGAACAAAAATTTAAACGCTAATGATATTACCTTTAATATATGTACCTTGGGTCTAGGTATGATTTCTGGGGCCTATTTCATAAACATTGACAATTGCGACAGGTGACAGGTGACAATTCGTTAATTTACAACTCGAAAATTGTCAAGACCTGTTCCATAAACAATTTGACAATTTTATAGAATTGTCACAAAATACCCGACAATTGTCAACTTTTCGGTTCATAAAATAATTGTCATGACAATGAATTGTCAAGTATTTGTCAACAATTGTCAGGAATTTTCCGACAAATTTGTGCTATGACATTTTTTTTATGAATTGAAAAAAAATATACAATTTACATATTTGTCAGTATTTAATTGACGATTGTGACAGGAAACTCAGTTACGGTCATGTGTTGACAATGAAAAGACAGAAGTTGAGCTAAAATGCTAAATAATATTTTTCAAGTGAAAGTGATGACGATTCTCTGTTGAACTCCCGACGCCTTCGACATTTGAAACAGAAAATAAATAATGATTTTGACATGTTAAGTAGCTATTTTATACACATCACTTTTTAATAGTAAAACACAACTTTGACAACTGTGAAATTTTAAATTTGAAAGAGTTCCAGTGTTCTGTAACTTCTAATATATGTCGTTTTCGAGTAGACGTTCGGAGCTACTCCTTTTTCACTCCTTTTACTCCAAATTTCCCGTTTTCGATAGGAACGGAACAGTTCCGAAATCCAAACTAAAACGACAATAGAGAAAATCGGTCGTGAAACGATGAGAATTGAAACAAAATGCATAGGTTTTGTTCCATTTTTCATCGTTTTTCGACGTGGGCACTGCATAAATATGTAGGCCGTGACAAACTTGAAGATCATACAATGAAACAATTGTCCGACAAATGTGTCAGTATATGACAATGACAAAATTGTCATGACAAATTTGTCATTGTATTTTTCTGACAAATTTGTCACCTGTCAATATTTTATGAAAAACAAATATGTCAGATAAGTGTGACAAATTTGTAGAATTGTCACCTGTCAATTTGCAAATGAGCCATATGTATTATGTTTGCACAATTATTCAAATAAAGTTTTTTTGTCAGTTTATTAATTTACTATGTGTGTACATTAGGGCTGAGCGTTAACTTTTTTTCGATTTTCGTATTTGAATACCTCTAAAACGTTGCGGATTTATGCTAACAATGCGCTAAAATTAATGAAAAAAATGTATTGCAGCATCTTTAGCAACATTTAAAAAAATTGTAAGAAAATAAGTTTTTTTTTTTCTTTTTTACGGCTAATTCTTTCTATTTTTGAATTGGAATAGCTTTAAAACGATTCATATTTATGTTAACTACTGAATTCATTAAAACAAATTTAACACTTTTTTAACCTTCTTCCACACTTCAAAGTTTTGAAAAATAAGCAAATAAGGGCATAATTTTTTTTGGATCACTTGATTGTGAAATTTGTTTGTCTCGAAGAGGAAAATTGTTAATTTTGGTTTTATTGATGCTCGGTTATAAATGCAGATGGTGATCGACGAGAACTGTTTGTCTCGTGCCTCACTAGGATAACGAGTCAAATAACACGAAAAGTTTTATTGCGGTTCGGATTTGGGTTTTTTTTTGGGACGAAGAAATTTATTTCTCGCGCCACTCAAATGTACCGTGTAAGTTTGCACAAAATAGTAAACAGCGGATCTAAATTGATTTGTCTTTACTTATGAACAAAAAACTATGGAAAGTTTGGTATCGCAGCAAATGAAATTTTTAAAATGTATTTGGAAAACTGGATCTCTGCCTTCCGTAACGATAAAAAGAGTAAAAAAACTACTAAAGAATATCTACGATATAAATATTTGCATTTTTTAAGATACCCCAAATCTAATCAACAAAGAAGAAGAGCTAATGTGCTGCCTCTGCGCTATTTGTTTATTAAATTAGATGGAGCTACATTAAGACCTCAACTTTATCTTTCCGATAGAAATCCAGGGAAAATGGCGTATTTTAGATGGTTAACAACTGCTAATAGCATCTTAATCATCGCAGCAAGGAGGATACAGAGCAGTGCACATTCCGTTAGAATCTTTAAACTGAATTGAATTATTTCAGTGAATTTAAATAAGTAGAACTGCTGCACCAGAGCTCGCAAATTAACATTACTTTTCCGGACTTTCCTTGTCATAGTCAAGCTGTTGAACGATGTGTAAAGATGGTGACCGAAGTTTCAATAACAGCGGCTGGTAAAAAGGTCAGGACGGGCTTATAAAAAACAAAAATACACTAGAAAAAATTTTGCCATTTTTCCATACAAAATAAAATTTTAAGATACAAAATTAATTTCTTTTTAATTTATGGATTAAGTATATAAAGTTTATAATTAAAGATGTATTGTTTACTTATGCCCAAATACACCTAGTATTTCCATAATATGTGTTATTTTATTATAATTTATATGTAGGTTATTCAAACATACATCTGTACTTCAACCTAAAAAATGTACTTTTACAAAAAAAAATGAAACTTTTAGCTCTGGTAGAGGGCTTAAAACTATATCGAAATCAATAAAATCAAACACCAAAATATTAAACATAACCTACATAATATATCTGTTGGATTAAAATGAATAGGGCAAATAAAATAGATCACCACATTCTGTCAAGCTATTCTTGATCAATTCAAATTTTTCAAGTTCGAAAATTAATTTTATAAAATACTTTTTAGCTTAAAATATAAATAGGTACCTACCTAAGCAAAAAAAAAGAGTTAATATTTTTTAAGAACTAAACTAGAAACTTGTTTTCTTTATAGTAGTTATAACTGTTTTTCGACATGAAAAAGCTTCGCGCTGCTTAAGCCACGAGCAGACAGCATATGAAAAGTCGCAAACGTTTGCGGCTCTGACGTCATGCAAAAAGTCGCAAATGTGTTGCAAATTCTATATTTTTTTCCTAAATGCAAAACTTGCTCAAATTATGCTAAGCAAACAGTTCCTAAATGCAAACATAAAAATCCCTGCACAGCAGATTGTCCCAAAACGCAGTGGATTTTTTCTTGCGCAAATGTTAATGCATTTGTTTTTGTGCAGATGTAAAAAATATCTTGCGCACTTCACTTGCATTTGAATTTGTTTGGCTGTGGCGTGTTAAATTTACTTTATTTGTTTTTGAAGCAAATGGGTTAACAAAATGAAGAAAAGTTAGTTAAAAACTGGACACATCAGCAGGTGAAATTGTTGTTAACAATTCGATTAGCGCATGAGGAGTTTTTTACTCATGTAAATGCAAAGATCAAGCGTAAAATCAAGAACTTTATATATTTTGAACTAAAATTCATAAACAAGTTTTTTGTTTTATAATTGCATTATTCTTTTTTTAATTTGTGTTGTGGTGCAACAATTCACTAAGGTCCTTATTAGAATAATTTTAGTTTGGGAGTCCATTATTTATTCTAGCAACAATCAACAAATATAGTAGATTTCCGTTCCTAAACGTCATATGCATGAATTGCAGACATATGCTTTAGGCTTTTCAACTTGCTTCTTGCATTTGCTTTGCATGGGTTTTGCTTTGCTAATCTTGCGTTTAGGAAATTGCGTTTAGGAATTTGGCCTTGCATATAGGGGTGTTCCACGATATGCAAAAACTGACCCAAGAGTCGCAAATGTATTTGCGGTCAAAGCACTCGCACATCAGGTGTCCGCAAATGTGATCGCAAATGTTGTGGTGGATATGCTAGGTGTTCAGACGATGTGCTTTAAAGTCCTCATATCACCCAATTCCATAATCATATGCAGGTTTGCATTCATAATTTGTTCAAACTGAAAAATTCTCATCTGAAAATTAATAATAAATGGATTGTGAAGGGGGAAATTTCAAAAGCAGCGGGATCGGAAAATTGTGGAATACTTTTTTCATTGAACTTTACACATAGTTTTGATGTATTTTGTGTTTTGTTTTTATGTAGCTTCCGCATATAAAAACAAACACTTTTATGAAATTTATAAAACCTGTTGCTGAGTTACATTTGATATTATCCCCAGAACTACCCACGCTTAATTTTAAATTTAAGAATATAATTAAAGTTCCATTTTATTTCGTTTAAATGTAAATCCTATATAGGCTATAGGTAGGTTCATGCCAATATTTGACACAACAACAACTCTTTTTAATAAAATGAAGAATCGCAACAGCTGATATGCTGCATAATGTTGAGATATGCCATGTTCTATTTTCGTGCCATCGCAAATGGCCGCGTTCAGATTTGTATCCAAAGCGATCTGGATAGCTTTGGGTTGTTGTAATCCCTTGTAAAAACACATCTGATGATAAAACAGCTGTTGGCAAAAAAGAAATCTCAAGCTATTCTAAAAATTCTGGGATACTCATCTATCCTATGAGAATTGTCAAGAACAGCTGACTACAAAACTGTTTTGAGCAGCAAATTTAACCTTTATACATGGATACTCGAGTATCTAAGATGGGCTATCCTTGTGAATCCTGAACGTGGCCAATGCTTGGGATGGTCGCATATGATCCCAAACTGTCACAAATTATATGCGAGAGTGTTCACACTATATGCATATATTCCGAAAATGGTTTTCGAGCATATGCGGACTGTCCCAAAAGGGTCTTCAGACGATATTCTATAAAATTTGCAAACGATGACATAAAAATTACATCAGAGTCGCAAAGTTTGCGACTTTTATATTCCGTCTGCTCGTTCGTTGAACTTTACCCAGGGTTGACACAGGTTTTGTTGAAAACCCCAAGAATTGTAAAAAAAAACAGGTTTTTCGGTTCTCAAAAAACGCTAAAGGGCTGTTGACATTTAAAGCAAGAAAAAAAGTTCTGTGCTTAGATATTTAAAACTTAAAATTTGTTCCAAATATGTCTTAAAAATTAATAAAAAAACAGCTTATAACGTTTCCATTTTATATTTATATTTATTAGCATTTAATCAAATTTGAATATTCTTTCAATTTGTTTTTCAAAAATAAACAATAACCTGCAGCACGTGAATCCACAATAAAACATTTGCTTAATAACTCATGTCACTTTGACAGTTTATTCTTTACCTCAACTTGCCACAGCAAAAAACCTAATACCTAGTTCTACTTTTGGGCGAGTTCAGGGCGACCCCAGGTCTCAAAAAACACAGAATTTTTTCATCGGGGTGATTTCAGGTTTTTCAAAAAACGCTTTGGGGCGACTCCAAGGTGACTTCAGGGCTCAACGAACAAACCTAATTGTATTATTTCATTGATATAGGTTTGCTGTATGTTTTCTGATTTTTTTTTCAGATTTGGTGTATGCTTCATCGCAGTTTTGGAATTTTATATGATTTATCAAACACATAATACAACATAATGTATCATACTTTTCAGAAATAAATAATTCAAATTGCTTATCGCATTGTTAATGCAGAATTTTCTAAAAACCGGGGTTCGCATTAAAGGCAAAATGTCCCGCGACTCAAATCGATTTGCTAGCGTTCACATTCACATTCAACACTGATATACCGAATTCATTTGTATACGTTGACTCTTTTCGAAATTAAATGAGTGTGTTTAAAAACCCACTAAAATCGAAATCATGCGATGTCTGACTAGTGTTCACGTTTACTAATGGCGAATTCCTTTCAACAAAGAAATTGTTTTATTTTTCTAAACGGAATCGATTTGTTTCTGTCAATTGAAAGGAATTCGTAAAAGAATCGAATTTTTTCATATGCTTGCCTGTGTTACTAGACAGCTGCAATTAATTATTTTTGTAGTCATTTTATGACTGTTTGGTAACTAAAACTTTCACTGGTTTTTTCTCAACTGTTTGCGTTTTGGAGGAATATATCGCGACTAATGTGATATGTCTTGTGGTATTAAGCACACCACACACGATTGAACTTATAGACAACTCAGTCGGTTTTTGATCAAATTAACCATTCGATCAGTTTAACGGTTAACGATTGAGTTGAAGAACATGAAAAGATGTTGAATTTGTTCAAATTGATTTACAAGTCTTTCTACTCAATAGAGTTCAGAACAGAACAGAACAGAACAGAACAGAACAGAACAGAACAGAACAGAACAGAACAGAACAGAACAGAACAGAACAGAACAGAACAGAACAGAACAGAACAGAACAGAACAGAACAGAACAGAACAGAACAGAACAGAACAGAACAGAACAGAACAGAACAGAACAGAACAGAACAGAACAGAACAGAACAGAACAGAACAGAACAGAACAGAACAGAACAGAACAGAACAGAACGGAACAGAACAGCACAGCACAGATTCGCGATAAACGTCAGAACAAGTGAGAACAGGAAATCTGTTCTAAGTTGTTCTACCTAAAAAGCTAATACAGAAAATCCTGTGCGAAACTGTTCCAAAGTGTTCTAGACAGCCTCATTGAACAGCAAACCAGAACAGTTTAGTACAGAAAATTCCTCATTAAACAGCAAAAAGTTGTACTTTTCTGTTCGAAACTGTTCCGAACAGCCTCGCTGAACAAACCTATTATCTCAGTTGGGGATGATAGCACCTAAACGTTCGGGGCAAGATTTATTCAACACTGAAATGCTGCGTGAATAAAGTTATGATTGTTTCGAAATGGATACAGTTGTGCGATCAAATGTTCGGAAATTTAATATTGAACAGAAACGCACATATAATACAATCATGCATGCTGTTCGTAATGAAAGGGGTGAAATGCAGTGGTGGAATTGGAAAACGCATTCTTTTATTTCATTACTTCTAGCGACCATACAATCCGTAACCCAAATTGGATTGGCACTCGAAGTATATTCCCAAATAGCACAACAATTCAAAAATCATGATTGGTTGAGTGAACGAGAAATTTTGGCTGGAAAAAATAAAGACGTAAATGATACCAATGCAGACATTTTTAATAAAATACCAACTAGATTTTTTGCATATACAAATCGATCGACACAGCTTTGAATCAAGATGATGTCTTGAATTATCCCACTCAATTTTTGAATTCTCTTGATTTGCCTGGTTTGCCACCACATTATCTATATCTACCATTGAAAGTTGGCGCGCCGATAATAATGCTACCCAATATGAATCAACCTTGGCTTTGCAATGGTGCCAGGCTTGCAGTATACAAGTTGTTGAACAATGTGATTGAAACAATAATTTTAAAAGGGAAATACAAAATTAAAGTTGTTTTAATTCCGACAATTTCAATGATTCTACCAGATTTATCCTTCGATTTCGAACGTCTTCAGTTGTTGCCGATACGACTTATTGCTTTTGCCATTACGATTAATATGGCACAAGACAAAGCCAATCTCTATAGGAATATGCGGTATCGATTTAGGCGTTCCAGTATTTGCGCATGGGCAACTGTTTGTTGTACGGGCACGTGACCGACGGAAAACGAAAAATATTGTATACCAAAAAGCACATGGATAAAATTTATTAAAATTTAAACACAAAATTTATTCAATATTTTATTTGTATAGTAATAATTAATATACATATATTAAGCTATATTTTTACAAATAAAGCCATTCATAACGTGAGGTAGATTAAAACCTAGGAAATAGTATTTTTTTTAGGTTTGTCTACCCGTGCGAAGCCGGGCGGGCCAGATAGTAACACATTTGTAAGTGCTATAAGGTATTAGGTATCTTATAGCCCATTTCACAATATCCAATTGTGTTTGTGGGTCAGACTCCTTTACTATGGGAAGCGCATATACCTTCATTAGTACATATATTGACTGTATAGTTTTTAAATATTTATATTGAACCTAGCAAGAGTTGGTGCATTTGCATCATTGAAGCATAAAGAATAAAAAAAATTCCTTCATAGACGAGTCTGTCTAAGCAAACATTGGTCTGTTTGTGAAGTGATGAGACACACTTCAGTGTTTCGTGCAAAGTTTCGCAGATCAAGATCATTATGAAGTTTTTTTGTTTTATTTTAAATGTAGGTGTGTAATAGAGGCTTGAGAAGGGAAATCCGGTCCACATATTACCTTGATTTAGAATCAAATAGGTATATTTTTAGGAAGTGACCCTAGACATGCCAAATTATATAACAGTTCTAATTATATAGGTCAGGGTAACCCGGTCCAGGCATCTCCACTACAGCTACTGGTCGGTAGGCATACTTCGAGCATCCAGAGTCAATTTTTCAAGTTTTCAGTTTCAGGTTTATCGCTATAGTCATATAAAAATTCACCTTACAGAATTCATTGAATGCTGGATAATTAACTTGCACACCCTACTATTGAATACGAAATGCGAAGGCGCAATACAAGTTTATTATTTATTAGCGGTGCTGGTTCAGGTTCTTGTTTGGCTGTTTGTTTTTAGGAGTAGGTTTAACAAAACAAGTAATGTGTACCTGCTCCAGTGGATGAATGTAGGTAAAAACGTCACCAACGTGCAAATTGTATTTAGTCACGCATAAACAATTTAATTAGGTATATACAATAATTATGTAGTTTTCAGATATTTAAAAATGTTCAACATTCTTTTAATAAAACTTATTTATGTATATGTTTCGAAAATAAAAGTAGATTTGATATTCTTTTACTATTGAGTCAGTAAAAATTTTCAGTGAAGTTGGCAAGGTCATTTTTCTTCCTTCTCAAGCTAAAAAAGATTGTTCATTAGTGACTGTTTATTTTTAACTCCAATGAAGCATTCCTTTACAGTGCTGTAAAATTTGAAAAAAAGTGAATTGTTAAAAAAGTAAATAGGGATGTTCCCAAGACATAAAACTAAGAAGCTGTTGAAATTTTATGTTTTCTTTAAATGAAGTCACTAGCTCATACCACACGTAACCTTTATTTTGTTTGACATTTCATACGAATCTCAGTATTTACAGAAACTCAAAATAAAGTTCAGTGATTTGCAATCAGGGAAAAGACCCAAATCGATTTCAAACATTTCATTTTTTTTTTTTATTTTTCCATTTGAAAAAAAAAAAATATAAACGAAATGAAATGCCACCAGGCCACCACCTGAGAACATTGCATTCATTAACATACTAAACCTCGACTTGAATCAAAGGTAGACAATCTCCTTATACCTTTTATAAAGGTAATGTGCCGGCCTTATTCATAATCTGTATATTATACATAGATCATCTTATGAAAATAAAAAATTATGGATCCTAGCCACAACTGTGTTGTATACCTATCTCTTTTTTCCTTGCGTTTATTTATTTTTCATGTATTTGTTGGTTTTTTTCTTTACACTAGCTGTGTTTTATTGGTAATTTATAGCTAGCGCAATAATCAAGTACCAATAAAACACTTTGGCTGTGTTAATAAAACGATTTAGCAACTTTAGGCTGTGTTCGCTACAAATATCATAGTTCACATCCATTTTGTCTCCACCAAACTACAAATATCATAGATCACATCCATTTTGTGAGTAAAAAACAACATTAAGGTTCAAGTCATGAATACTTTTCAAGAGCGCCATCTTCATCTTCAAAGTTCTAACTATGTATATCCTCTCTTTTACTGGCTAATTTATCGACACTCTTTGTGTTTGTTTTTGTTTGCCAAGGGAAATTTTACTGCGCTGGCTATAAAATTACTAATAAAACACGGCTACAGTTCACAATTCCTAACCATTTGCAAAGCAAAAACTAAACTTTTCGTGAAACATGATCCCGATAAAGGGCAGGATCTCATGTTCTTGATGTGATGCATGTATTTTGATGATATTATATGGATCATCTTATAAAAATCATCATAAAAACGGCTAGTCATAAAAAAACCTTCAATATTTTAATTTATTTAAATTTTGGTCAATGGACTATTTTTGAAGTCGAATAAGTTATTAAACTTCTATTTTTAAATACAGAAATGGAATTGGAAGAACTTGTATTAATTGATCTTATTTAAACTGTAGTTAAGTAAAACATGCGTTTAGCAAACCACTATATGAACACGCTCCAATAAAAATTCGTATTAACAGAATTTCCTATGAAAATTCATAATTTATTTTTTTTTCATTGTATTAGCTAACTTGCGCTAGTTTAAATTATAATAAATATATAAAACATAACTCTTAAGATCACTTATAAGAAAAAAGAAATTCCATTTATATATTTAAATATTAATAACACTGTCCCACCCCCGTTGTTTAAATCGAGTCGATAAAAGACGATTTTTGTCATTTCGGAATATTTGAAAAATAAAGTTTTATTCATCGAAAATAGCAGTGGTAAGCGGTTATATTTATATAACACGCATTGTTATCAAAAAGGTTTTTTTTTTCAATATTATAGATTATTGTAACAAATATGGAAGGCTGAAACCGAAGTAACTATGCCAAAAACTTTTTTAGCTTCTTTTTAGCAGTGACTTCATCAGAGCCAGAACGATTGTTTTCCACATTGAGACGCTTAGAAACGTGGCTGATAAGCGGCTTTTTTGAATATTCACAAAGAAATCGATGTAATCCCTGAAGATGTGGTGAATCAATTACCTAATCAAAAAAAGGGAATGGATTTAATTTTTTCACAAAATTTTACTACCTAAATTTGTTAGTTCAATCTAAAAAAATATCTATAAATTTCATTTTAAAACTAGGGTTTTTTTTTTCAATTTTTCGTTTTATTATTGAAATTTTACTTCTTATTCATATGAGGTGGTTAACAATAAGAAAGGCTCTCATTTTTGTGGTAGTTTTAACCATACCTTAAAAAAATGTCTACCATAATTGAGACTGAGCCCCCCTCAAAAAAAATCCTGCGTACCCTACTGAACATGAGTACCTATACAAGAGGCGTCCATATGCATTTAAATCGCTTAAGTCGTATAGAGAAAATCCGAGATAAAAATAAAACGTTTCTAAGGCACCAACCATTAATTGTACACAATTATTTTCTTACAAAATTATATTCCAAATGAAAGCCACTTTCTTCAAATAAAATGTTATTTAATGAAAAACTATTTTGTACAAACTTTCCAAACTCTTGGCTACAGATCAAACTAGAAGTTTCATTTTGTTTTGATTTATCTAAATTTAAATTAAGTTGTGTTGTGTAGACAAAAAATTATTCACCCAGCAATCAGGTGGAGATGATTTAACTCTTAGATCATTTAAAACGACCACTTCGACTTTATTTTTAGTTAAAGAATTTGTATGTATAGCTGAAGGTACTTTCTATATGACTTTGAAGAAATAGAATAACAATTCAAATTCATATTTTAATGTGGCGCTGGCCTTGGCATATAAGTAGATTTAGATGTCCAGAAAAAGATATAACTTTATAATAAAGCAATATATCTACTTAATAAATATTAAGTCACACAAGCAATAGTTTCTGCGATGCCTATACTAAGAATTTGGTTCAGAAACTTCTACAATTGAACCGAGTTCACTCAGCTACAAACAAACAACCTACTAACCCGCAGATATAATAAGCTTCAGCATTATGTAGTGCATTAGTGTTTCATTATGCGTCTTATTATTTCATTTGAATCAAAATTGCGTTCTCAAATATCTCACCACACATTTAGCGCATTGAAATTATTTAATAATAAACACTCAGAGTCATGTAATTAAGGATAGAGTATCTATACATATTATGTTAAAATGTCAAATATTATATTTAAATCAAGTGAAATAATTATAATTATAACTCAATTCAAATATCTCAGCCAGCTTTAAAACTTCGTCTGTCTTAATTATGAAAAAAATCTTGAAAATTTAATGTGCCACTTGAACAGAATACTTAAGCACACATTTTAAGGGAGATTCATCGATATAATTCAATATCACTCCTTTTAATATGTTAATGCTAATAAAACATGAATTATCTTCAATCAGTGAGTTTAGTGCGAAATCTTTTCAATAAAAAAACATTTATGGTAATTAATTAATTCGTCGAATTAGGTGAATTAATTTGTAATTAAGTTAAATATGAACATACATATGTACATATATGTAAACAATATATATGTAAAATGCAACAACAACTAATCCCCTTTGCGTTTAGCTAAGAACAGGGAATTCTCGGCCCCTAACTTAGGAGCGGAGAAAAATTGTGTGAAAAAAATATTATTGTTACCGATATTTTTGTGCACACTCCATTTTTTTGTGATTGCGTCGGTAATCCCCGATGTTTTTATTTTACATTATTTATTATTTATATATTTACAACCAATTCTTTAAGTAGGGCACCAAAAATTCTCTGGACCTAGCTAAGCCCTTAGGGAATTTGACGTCCCATCGGGCTTGGACAAAAAACATCTCCTATATGTGTGTGTGTTCTGATGTGCTTTCTGAATGGCACATACGTTGTTGATTATCCAGAAATTCAAAACCAATGTGCATCGGTATCTCCTATTAAACCCTTCCCTATTTTCCTAACGCTCGCACTATGTTTATCATTATAAGGGTAGTCATAACCCCTTGAGTGCGCGCATACAAAACAAAAATTATCCTTTAAACATGCCAAATGATCAAATCAGATGCTTCCCTCACTACTCCTTTCTTCAATTTTAACATTCTATGTCTGTTTGGTAACTAAAATCGTGATCGCTACTGCCATCGTTTGGGCTTCCACATAGCTTCAATGGAGAAAGGACTCCAAAAATACCAATTTATAGCAGTTATGTTTATGCATGTGCTGTTTATGCAGCCCCGCAGGGAAGGGGCCCTCCGCCACGGTTGACATACATTGGGCACCCGGAGGATTTTTCATGCCGCTTAAAGCGCGTTACGCATTCTTTTGATGTTTTAAATTGACGTGTAGGTATACCAAGTCTCGTCCTTAAATGATTTCTTTTTCACTTTTCGTTTTGTTATAATAATAAATCCAATAGTTTTGGTTTGATGGCTCCCGCTGTTATAGTTTTGGGAGTGACTCAAGGCATGCCAATTTAAAATAGTTCTGATTAGGTAATGTTTGTGCGATCCCGCTGGAGGGCCACGAGCGGCATACATTGAGAACCTAGAGTGTTTTTCTTAAGCCGCACGAAATTGTCGAATATTTCATACTTTTCATGGCGAAAACTTTTACAACGGTTATAAATTGGTGGCCTATATATTAACCATACTACTTTCGATTCTTTTATTTACCATAAAAGGTGAGCTAGCAATATGAAACCTCACCTAACCATTCCAGTAAAATTGGACTCTTGTCAATTTATTTCTTAAGTTAGACTTCAAAATGTTGACCTGCCGTGATCCCATAACGCTGTTACTAGGGGGAAAGTTGACCTGGCAATTTCACAGACATTATATCAAAGGCAAACGAAGAATTTATATTAATAAACAGATATCATAATACAATTTTCTTTTTATAAGGTCCAGTTTTTTCAGTGCGAGATCAAAGTTAAACCCGAATTAACTCATCAATTTTGGTGAATTAACTCATGATTAACTGAACAGATGCTTTTGATGTTATATTCACCGAGTTTGTTTAGTCGTTCCGCATGCATTCTTCACCGTAAAATAACTTCCTCAGTTAACTGTTGAATAATAATTTACTAACTCTAACTCTAAGTTTCACTTACCACTTAAAAACTGGGCCTTAAGATATCAAAGTTGTTTATCAAAAAGTGATAAAAACAATTCCAACATGGCCTAGGTATGTTATACCTACTCATAATAACAATAAATTCGTAAGTTCAAAGGCTATCGAAACATTGTTAGGTAAGTATAGATTAGGTAGAGTAAATATTTATTCACGTTAAATTCAATTTAATAGAAAACATCACATGGTGTACCTCGTTTTCAGCTGAATTATGTTTTTTTTTAGAAATTCTTTTAGCAATTAAAGAAGTCTGTTCATATTTCAATATTCTTTTCAATACCTATTTGTATAGATAGCTTTATTATAGACCCCAAACTGTTAAAAAATGTGATCTCAATCAAGTTTCGCAATGTGTACATTGTGATGTGTGTAGGTTAAGAAAAAGTATAGGTATACCTATAATTTAGTTCCTCCAAAGACAAAAGTAAGTATTTTGGTTTGATTCGGTTCTATTTATAAAGCTTGTGGTAAGTGTCATTGTGGTTCAATAATATCTAACATTAAAATTACATTTTCGCTGCCTTACATTATGCATGTATTGTAAAGTTTTTATTGAATTAAACCGCAATTAGAAAGAAGCATGATGTTTGCTGTACCTACCTCTTTCTCTCTATCATATATAATTTGTTGTTTACATTAGAAAAAAATGTAGAACACCTGTTTATATGAGAAACAAAAATAAATATCAAAAGATATATACATACATAGGTATACATAATATGGACATAAATTCCGTAAGATATAAAACTAAATTTTATCTGTAAGATCATGACTCATAGGCACCGAGTGAGACGCGAAGTTCACCCACATGCTAATTGATGATGACACTATGTTCACCACTTTACGAAGCGATTGCTTTTTTGTGATGATATAGGCCAATGAAACTGAATCTTATTTACGCCTGCGTTGCTGTGGTGATATGTATTGCATACGATTTTATGAATGGGTGATGGGTGCAGAAGAGTGTGCAACTAAATTATGGTGAATGATATAAGGCAACTGCTAGTTGTATACGTCGCGATTTAAATAAAAAAAATCGTTTAATTTATTGTTTTTTTTGGTTTAAAATGCTAAAACATCGTACTAAATCGCCGTTGTTTATAAAATAGAATTAAAATAATATATAGAATGACTAAAATGGAAGCAACGATGCGCGAGGTATTTATAATTAAGTTTTATATTGGGGGCTATCGTGGATAAAATTTCCCTGGGAATGTTTCCCATCTTCGAAAATTTGAAACGCCAATACTTTTCAACTCGGCTTAGTAAGCTCAAATTTGGCTTATTGAAATGATAGCCAAATTCACCTGACAAATGTATTCCTGATGCCATTAGATTTCGATAGGTACTTTCAACATTATTCACGTTCCAAATTTTCGAAGGAGGGAAATATTCCTAGGGAAATTTTATTCACGATAGCCCCCATTATTTGAGCACTTGTTGCTTAACCCAGTGAGTGCAATGCTGATTTATCTTTAGTGACTGTACACTACAAAGAAATACTAAAAACAGATAAAACAACATGGGTGCGATAAATTGTCAAAATCTTCCCGTCCCAATTGGAAAACGCTTTAGAAAACTTACAGTCGACATTTTCTAAATCAGCTTTTCTTAAAAAAAAACTTTTTGAAAGATGAAAGGCGAATTTTTCATTTATATCCTTAGATCAAATGATTCTTTTAAAGAATTCAAAAAAAAGGTAAAGGTAAACTGTTAACTGTAGGAAGGCGACTGACGCACGCCGCCGACGAATCTGGAATCGGTTTGAAACAACTGCGGGTGTTCCTCAAGGCTGTATACTTAGTCCTTTATTGTTTGCCCTATCCATAGATGATGTCTGTGATGTTCTTCCTGGAGGAGTTAATTTTGCCAACATTAAAATCAAAGTCCTGTAATACACTGACGATTTTGTTATACTAGCTGACAATCTTTTTACGCTAGAAATGCAAATAAACCGCCAAAATTTATTTTGCGAGTCTTGGGGTCATATTTGAAAGTAGAATATCGAGAGGACGACCTGAAGGAAACTGGTCTATTAATAATACATACACATATCGACGTACATGAGTTTAAATATTTGGAAGTCATTCTGACCAACAACTTAAGTTTTCTAAATCACTCCAAAGAAAAAAGTAACGAAGCTTAAGTGGCTGTAAACATAATGTGGCCAAAGTTTTTCTCTAACCAAAATGTTGATTTAACGTCCAAATACATAGTTTTTAACGCGATAGTTAATGCTTGCATATGTCATATGGTGTGCAAGTTTTCGGTGCAAAGGAATTTATTTAAGAGGCTCTTTTGCTTACCAAACTCAACACCAATCTATGTTATATACATATATGTAGAGTTTGATCAGCACCTAACAAGAGCATCGTCATCGCCCTCCAGATTGTTTTATAGAAATCTAAACCATCAAATTGTATCTGCAGAAAATTATTTCAATAATTATTATGCATTAGAAGTTATAAGCACCATTTTTAAAGCCAGAGTAGAATTATTCAATCTAAACTTTATTCCACATAGAGCCGATCTTCAGCGAACTTGTAATTTATGCAACAGAAGAGAGTCTGAAAATATCTATCATTTCATTGCGATTTGTCCAATTCTACAAGAAATCCGAAGGTTATATTTCAAGGAAAGTTTTCTGTCTATAAATAGTCTCAACGAAATATTAAATGGCGATCGGGGTTGGTTCAGTTTGTATAATTTTTGTAATCATGCCTTAACTTATCGCAATAGCTTCTGAAATATCAACAGGCCTATTTAAGTTACTATCATTTATTCAAATTTGTATGTTTTCAAGCATTTAAAATTGTAACCTTTTGTGTTTTAAATCATCTAAAATTACAAAATTTTATGTTGCAAATTATCAAAATTGTAAAAAAAAAAATATTTTATGTCTAAATCATCCAAAATAACAAAAAAATTCTTCAATTGAATAATTAATTTTGTATTAATAAATTTATAATTTTTGTGTTATTTTGTATATATATCTAACAATTCCTTATTAAGAAATGATTTTTTGATATATTTTCATCATCAGTTTTTTGTTAATCTTTTTATTTTATGAAATGTCATATCCGGCAGACGGCAGAATTGTCATGTTCGTATTCTTAATCGAAAATATTGTAATATTTTTTTTATAAAATAAAGAAATCTTATCTAATCTAATCTATATGTAGCGTCGGATATAGCCCCTATATTCATACAAAATTTGTAGGCAAACGCGGACTATATTACTAAAGTAATGAAGAGAAGTGATTCATGTCTTCACAAAATCATTTTGAAAAAATTGCTTCATAGTAAAAGAGTCCCCGTTCAAAGACTACTGGAATCAACTAGCTTTGCGCCACCACGATAAATTACTTAACTTGGCAGAAAATAATGTTAGCGATTGCCAGGCCCAGTTCTCATAACATACACATACATATCTCATTTTTTGGTTCAAATAATGCCAAATTGAGACATAAAATTAGAAAATTTTGTTTTGCTAATCAAACAAAATGGATGCTTTTTCTTTTGTGTTTCAAATCATTTTAAAATTGACAACATTTCTATAAATAGTATATCAACTAAGCAAATAATAAAAATTGTTAAATATTTTGAGTTTCAAATTGCTCTAAAATTGATAACCCCCAATATACTTAGTGCTCGATTAATTGATTTTTTTTATTTTCCGTAAAGTCTACGAAGACGTTATGTATACGAAATAAATATCGAAAACTTTTAAATTGAGTCTTTTTGTAAATTTTTTTTATATTTAATAATTCAGCCCTATCACGAATTTCATCGTACTCGGAAAGTTCTTACGAATCCCCAAAAAAACTATCACAGAATCCATCGTAGTTGAAAATCTCATTCAAATTGCCATTACAAACGTAATCGGTCAAAGTTTTTTTTCGGGATTCGTAAAGTTTCCGATTACGATGGAATTCGTTATAGGGCTGATTATCTTTTTGCTATTAAGTTTTGCATTTATCTTTTTTATTTTTAATTCATATGTAATGTCATCTCAGGCGGACGGCAGTTTTGACATGTCCTAATTCTTAAGATTTGAAATTGTTCAATTTAATGAAAGAAAAAATAAAGAAGTAAACTTTAATTTGTGTGCAAAGCTTGCTTTTAAATTGATTATTGGGTCATTATTTAGTATCCACTTAAATTTGTAAGTCATCCCTATATTTGGTTATTGGCATTGGTACCTATATATAAGGCCCTTTGTAATTACTATATATACCTTCTATTAATTATTTTATAGTCTCACACAAATCATAAGCGAGGTCAAACGTCTAGCGTTCACATGCAACGACTGAGATAACGACTCGATTTAAAACAGAAGTTCTTTTCGAAACATCCTCACGTTTGTTAAGCTGGCCATACACGATCGAGCCAAATGGCTCGCCGAACCAAATTGCAATGTGTGATTGGGCTCAACTGAGCCATTTGGATTTTCAGCCGGTCGGAAATTCACGAACCAAATTGGCTCGATCGTGTATGGCCAGCTTTAGCCCTTTTTTGCATGAAAACTTATTTCTCTAAAGGGATGTACTTACTTGTACATCATCAAATAATGTCTATTCAATAGAAGACAATCGGCTTAGGTCCCTCTATTTAAAAAAAAAAAAATAACATACCAATTTTTTACGGTGAAGCATCACAAAAATACATCTTAATATCACAAAATGGAGCTGTATAAAAATTATGACTCAATTCAGGAGATGCGAAGTGTTAGAATCTATAAATATAACCTAAAAGTAAAAATTAAACTAGAAAATTTGCTAACATTTCACAGTAAGTAGGTCCCTATCTACTTATTATTATTTCGAACGCTACGGTATTTTCCTCCTTTCAATTATTAGCTACGAAAACTCGGTCACACTTGGCCTACGCTATTGGGCGGAGAAATTAATTAATGCATTTAAATAGCTCTCCATGTGAATCCATAACCACTAACCATTTGAGCTGAGACTGGGAATTTATGGCTCTGAGACATCCCCATCGGTGACCATTTACGGCTGGTAGCACACCATATGGTCAGAAGTGCATTTTATATTATTTGATAATGACAGTGAATGCGTTAAGTATGCATAAGCATTATTATGTTGTTTTCTTTTGGATACCAAAATTGGACTAGTTTGAAATTGTTACCTGAAGAGAGGAAGACGTTGAGAATTGATATTATGTATATACATACTGTACATATCTACTGGTACTGGGCACTGTATAGAATTGCATATTTCCTGTGTTGAGCATGAAGCATGAAGATTCAAGTGGTAAAAATTGAATGATCAACGCCATTCAACCAACACATTTGCTTCGAACTTAAAAAAAAGAACCGGTCATTGATCTTGAAGTTGGACCCAGTGGCGTGCGCAAGTTTGTGTGTGTGTACAGTGGGGCCGGAGTTTCTTTGTTTTGGGATCCACTGTGACTCGTTTTAAATGTAATTTTTCAACGGACAAAAAACATAAGCTGTTTTAAGAAGTTTTACTATAACTACATCTGCCAGGGCTTAGATTGATTCATGCGTTGTGCCGGGTTTCCGTTATAAGCTACTGTTTTGCCCGTCTCAGAGAAGAAAATGAGCATTCTGGTTCCGGGCCATACCTACTAAAATAAATACCACCACTGGGTCACCATACCTTTGTATATAGAAAGGCCATAACTTCTTGCTCTTTTGTAGACAATATACCTAGTTACTCTTGTTTTAAGACCTGAGTTGAATATATGTACAATAAACTCATAGCATATATGTATCATCTATTCATTCGATTATGATAGAAAGAACACATTAAGTACATTAGTATTGGGAGCTTAAATTTTATCTCACCTATATACCGAAAACATAGCATAAAACATATATATATAGTTTAGTTTAAGGTAGATTCAATGTGAGTGTATTGTATACCTACATATATATATAAAGGGTCCTATTTTTAGTGTTTACGGTACATCTCACCGATTTTGTTTCAATTTTGAAAATATAGGTAGGTAAGTACATCTAAATAAAGGGTCCGCCATCTAACGTTTTTTTTCAACTAGTGCTTATTTCGTGAATGGTAAAGCTAGGAGCAGACGGCATATGAAAAGTCGCAAACGTTTGCGACTCTGACGTCACGTAAATAGTCGCAAATGTGTTGCAAATTCTATACCTACATCATTGCTCGCAAACTTGCATATGGGGGTGTTCACACGATATGCAAAAACTGTCCCAAAAGTCGCAAATGCATTTGCGACCAAGGCACTCGCACATCATGTGTCCGCAAATGTGGTCGCAAATGTTGTGATGGATATGCGAGGTGTTCAGACGATGTGCTATAAAGTCCGCATATCACTTAATTCCAATCATATGCAGGTTTGCGAACATTTCATATTTTTTTGGAACTGAAAAATTCTCATCTGAAAATTCATAACGAATGAATTGTTGTGGGGAAAATATTAAAAGCAGCCAGAATCGAGAATCGGAAAATTGTGGAATAATTTTTTCTTTGAAATTTACATAGTTTTGCTGTATTTTGTCAATAAAAAGATTTAACAAAAATAGAAAAAAAAAATAATGTACTTCATATTATAAAAGCAAACAATTTTATTGAAATTTTTAAAACCCTGTTGCTGCTTTACATTATAATATCACCCCCAGAACTACCCACGCTTAATTTTAAATTTACCATTTTATTTCGTTTAAATGTAAATCCTATAGGCTATAGCTATGTACATGCAAGAATTTGACACAACAACAACAACTCTACTAGTAAAATGAAGAATCACAGCAGCTGATATGCTGCATATGTGGAGATGTGCAATGTTCGGTTTTCGTGTCATCGCAAATGCTTGGGATGGTCGCATATGGCCGCACATGCTCGCAAACTGTCACAAATTATATGCGAGGGTGTTCACACGATATGCAAGAAAGTCGCAAACTTATATGCAATTTGGGTGTCGCACATAATCCGCAAATGGTTTGCGAACATATGCGGACTGTCCCAAAAGGGTGTTCAGACGATATACTCTCAAAGTCGCAAATGATGACGTAAAAATGACGTCAGAGTCGCAAACGTTTGCGACTTTTATATGCCGTCTGCTCCTAGCTTAACACTTAGCTCATGTCTGATTTGACAGATAATTAGTTTTATCCTTCCGCTGAACGAATATGGTTGTGTATACGCTTCGCTAAGTGGGCCTGCGATCGTCTTATAGAAGATGCCGATTTTGCCAAAAAAATCATCTTTTCAGATGTAGCTCATTTTGATCTTGGCGGGTAGTAAACAAGCAAAATTGTCGCATTTGGGGCACAGAAAACCCGCACGCATACATTGAAAAGCCGATACACCCAAAACGAGTCACTGTTTGGAGCGGATTTTGGTTCAGAGGCATAATTGGGCCATTTTTCGAAAATGAGCAAGGAGTGGCCGTTACAGTCAATGGTGATCGTTATCGGGCCATGTTGAACGAATTTTTGTTTACAAAAATTGAAGAGGTGGATATTGGAAACATTTGGTTTCAACAGGACGGCGCTACGTGCCACACAGCCGAAGCTACACTCGATGTCTTGCGCCATTTTCAAAAAAAAAAGTTATTTGGCGGACCCTTTATTATGTATAGTTGAAATAATATTGCATTTCAGAATATTATAGTAGGTACTAGGTACGTCGTTCGTTGTGATATCGAATATCTTTTTTTTCAGAAGAATATCGTTTCAGCGGTTTACGCTGTAGTTCGAGGTACAGACAGACAGGCGGTGTTCGAGGTACAGACAGACAGGCGGAATTGCGGGATCCACTTTTTTCGTGTTCTTCGTCATCGTTATATCATGTTTGATTGAAATCAGCATGGAGTTCAATTTTTATATACGAATCCAAAACTTGACCTATAGTATACCTAATTAGCTACATAATATCAAGTCAAAATAATCTTTTATAGCCAAAAAAACGGTACCTCCATACCTACCTGTTGCCGCCAGCAGCAACAAAAGGAACTATTCCGTTATGAGGAATAATGAAACAAGAATAAAAAATAAGGACTCTCATAAGAAGAGAGTAAGATTAATTTAAAAGGGAAAATCTACTTGATTCTTTTTTAATTTGTTTAATTATTTTATATTTGTTTTTATTATATTTTCCTGTCTTAATATTTATTCAATAATTAAAAAACTATTCTAAAGGAAACAAATAAATATTTTTCATTTAGAAACCTAAATAAAGATAAATTTAAAAAAGGTAAAAATACAGTCCAGTAACAAAAATAACAATAATAATGCACAAATATCAGTTTAAAATTAATCGGTTACTTCATCACGTTCATGTATTCTTCCTCTAAAAGTAGATCAAAGGATGAACGCTTTTTTAAAATAATTGACATACTTATAAAGGGTGTTTTTTTTAGACGTGTGGTCTTCAAGAAGAAATAAAACATATAGAATTAAATGTTATGGCCAAGAATTTAGCTTAATTATAAAGATAAGAGTTTGCCATTATTTTTTAAAAATAATTTCGGACGAGTGGCCGTCGTGGCTGGCTCGAATAAATACCAGCCGAGTGGCCCAATTTTCGACAGCTCCAATTGCTGCGCGCGATGGCGGATGGACTCATTCGGGTCTTCTTCGATACTCTGCTCCACAGCAGCAAAAGCGTCTTCGGTGCGCACTGTACGGCATCTCTGAGGATGCGCATTATCCACTAGAGTAAACGTTGTGCGAAACCGATCCATGGTTGCTCGAATTTATGCGATTTTGCCATTATATGTCGACCGAATATTGGACGGAGCACGCGATGCGTTGCGCGAACCGATCCATCATTTTGGTAATAAATTTGCACGATTTGCAACCAAGTGGCAGCTGTCAAAAAAAAGACCAACTCCTAAACAAGTATTGCCATATTGAAAACCACACGTCTAAAAAAAAAACACCCTATACACATAAACGAAATTACACGATTACAATGACAAACGATATTTGATAAAATTATTAAAAAGAAAATTATTTTATTGTGATTTGTGGTATCACAAAAATAGTTTTTGGATAATAACTTAAAACATATGTATTTGTTTATCTAAAGATTATATAAAAATCATTCATCATTTGTGTGTAACATTTTTTGGGGACTTACTCAGAAGTTTCGTAGGTAGGTATCCGATAATATTTTTTTATTTTACGTACTGTTTGTTAGGCATTCATTAACAAATGTAAGGTAACATTATATTATTTGTTATCATTTTGTGATTCACCCAAACCAATTTGCAGATAACCATTTTTCGAAAAATTAACACACCACCATCCTTTTATCGAAAAAAATGGAAAATGGGTACAGTTATTTTATTTCAATAGTATTATACCTATGTATAAATAATATGTACCTATCATCATCATCATCGTCGGCTCGACAACCGGGGTCCGGTCCTGGCCTCCTTCAACAAGTCTCTCCACCCATCCCGGTCTCGAGCCGCCGCCATCCAGTTGCGCACCCCAAGGCTCCGGGCGTCCTGGTCTACGCCATCTCTCCAGCGCAAGCATGGTCTACCACGCTGTCGTCTACCATAGAATGTACCACAAAGAACTTTCCGAGCAGGTTCCTCTTCGCTCATGCGAGCTAGGTGCCCTGCCCACCGGAGTCTACCGAGCTTAATTTTTGTCACGATATCTGCTTCAAGGTAGATTGCGTACAATTCATGATTGTACCGTCTCCGGAATCGTCCTTCCTCACATATGGGGCCAACAATTCTCCTTAAGACTTTTCTCTCGAACGCGGCTAAGAGGTCGGAGTGCCTTTTGCTAAGCACCCAAGTCTCGGATCCATATGTGAGTACTGGCAGGACCATGGTCCTGTACAGCAGCAGTTTTGAAGTTATGGTGAGATTTCTGGATTTGAAGAGCTTTGACAGACTATAGTAGGCTCTGTTGGATTTGAGAAGCCGCCCGCGTATTTCTTCTTCTATATTGTTATCGGCTGCTACTATTGACCCAAGGTATTTAAAGGATTGCACCACTTCAAATTCGTGCTCCGCTACCTTGATTGTTTGACCAACTGTTCCTCTCGCATTCGACGCCACCATGTACTTTGTTTTACCTTCACTAATGTGCAGCCCCAGATTTTGTGCCGCCTGCTCGATCTGGATGAAGGAATCATGTACAGCTTGCTCAGTTCTTCCGATGATGTCGATGTCGTCTGCGTAAGCCAGTATCTGGCTGGACCTGTTGACGATGGTCCCTCTTGTTGCCGTGCCAGAGTCACGGATTGCTTTCTCCAACGCCAGGTTGAAGAGGAGGCAGGCCAAACCATCCCCTTGTCGGAGTCCATTAAAGATGTTGATTGGTTTGGATAGCAATCCGGCTATTTTTACTTGGCTTGTTACGTTGGTCATGGTCAACCTACATAGTCGTGTCAATTTATTTGGGATGCCGAATTCTCTCATGGCTTTGTAAAGTTCTACCCTGGCTATGCTATCGTAGGCGGCCTTAAAGTCTATAAACAGGTGGTATGTTGGGATGTTAAATTCTAGACATTTTTCCATCGCCTGCCTAAGGGTAAAGATCTGATCAGTTGTTGATTTGCCTGGAATGAAACCGCACTGATATTGTCCGATGATGGTTTTAGCGTATGGGGTTATCCGGTCTTGTAGGATAGAGGAGAGTATCTTATAGGCGGTACTCAACAACGTGATACCTCTATAATTGCTGCACGTTGTGACATCTCCCTTCTTATGTATGGGGCAAATGATACCTTTTCGCCAGTCTTCTGGAATTTCTTCATGCTCCCACACGTGCACTATAATCTCATGAATTGCTTGACGTAAAGCTGGCCCACCGTGTTGAAATAGTTCGGCTGGTATACCATCGGCTCCCGGGGCTTTGTTTTTCTTTAGCCGGCCTATAGCCTTCTCAACCTCTTCTATGCTTGGTGGCGGCAACATAGGGTACTCTTCTTGAAGTAGTGGAGCCTCCACTTCTGCAGTGAGCTGACCATTTAGCAATTCATTGAAGTACACTTCCCATCGCTCCAGTATGCTTTGAGGATCGGTGATCAGATTTCCCTCTCCGTCCTTGCAGTATGTGCAGCGTGGTGTGTACTGCGTCATGTTTCGGACGGATTGGTAGAACTTCCGCGCCTGGTGCGGACCTCGCTCTCGGCTTTTCTCTATTTCACAGATTATGTTCTTCTCCCAGGCTGATTTTTTCTGTCTGTGAAGCCGTTTTTCAATTCTTCTGAGCTCTTTATATTCGTCTTCGCGTGCCCGCGTTCTATGAGATTGTTGCATTGCTCGGTACGCAACATTCTTACGTTCAGTCGCTAGCTTGCATTCATCATCAAACCAGTCGTTCCGATTTCTACGACTGCTGCCTAAGATGGAGTTGGCAGTACTAATGACAGTATTCTTAAGGCGTGTCCACTTCTCATCTACGCCCAGCAAACTGGCTCCAGGACTTACTCTACCCAGTTCTAGGGCGAGTCCTAACGCATTACCAAAGGTGTTACTGGTGTTTTCATTGCGCAGAGCAGCCGTGTTGATTCGAACCTGATCGGCGGATGCAATACGTCTTCGCAAGGCAATCCGCCCTCGGAAAACCATACCAACAAGATAGTGATCCGAGTCGATATTGGCACCTCGGTACGTTCGTACCGTCATCAAGTTCGAGTAGTGGCGACGGTCTATCAACACGTGGTCAATTTGGTTACGAGTGACTCCATCAGGTGATACCCAGGTGGCTTTGTAGATATCTTTACGCGGGAACCTGGTACTCGCAACGACCATGTTTTTCGATGCTGCCAATTCTAAGACTCGAAGTCCATTGTCATTAGTGTTCTCATGCAAACTATGGGTGCCTGCGTAATGCCTGAATACCGGCTCCCGACCTATTTTTGCATTCAAATCCCCAAGGATGATTTTTACGTCATACCTTGGACAGGCATTGAGGGCCCTCTCGACTTGTTCGTAGTAAGTCTCTTTTTCTTCGTCTGAGGACTCCTCCGTAGGTCCGTGAACGTTAATGAGGCTGATGTTCTTAAATTTGCCTCGCACGCGAAGGGTGCATAGCCTTTCGCTTATAGCGTTAAAGCCGATGATGGCAGACTTCATTTTTTCGCCGACTAGGAAGCCTACCCCGAGCACATGGTGTTTTGTATGACAGCTGTAGTATAAGTCATAATCTTTCTTCTGTAGAACACCATTCCCTGTCCATCTTATTTCTTGAAGTGCTGTTATGTCAGCTTTATATTTTGACAGGGCATCGGCTAGCTGCTGAGCAGCTCGAGCTCTATAGAGCGATCGTACGTTCCATAAGAAAATTCGTAAATCGTTATTCCGTTTTCTTTGCGTGGGTTGTCGTCGTGAGATCAGTCCGTTTCCGAGGCTTGTTGCTGGTCTCGTAATTCTTCTTGTTTTACGGAACAGGGAATTAACCTGTTGCCAACCTGTGGAACCAGCCTGATCATATTAGCCAAACCTTTTTAAAGGCTTGTTTCTAGCGGCCGCCGCGAAGAGGCTATGATCACACTTCCACCAGTCCGAATAGTTACGGCACGTGCATGTTTTCGTATGCTACATGTTATTCCCCCTATTCGGCTGATGGCTGACCGCCAATATGTACCTATACATATAACTATATTACAAAGGGTAAACCTGTATACAAATCATTTTTATTTTTCATTGAATGTAATAGAAACACAATTAAACTCTTTTTAAAGTATCCAACTAAGGGCCAGTTTCAGTCCTGAGTCAGTTCAGATCAGAGTTAGTTAGGGTAGTTGTACAAACGTGGTCCATTCTCTAATCAAGATTTTAAGCCACCTAAAGTAAACTCAGGTTTAAAGTATTGAAAAAGTCGTTTCCATATATTTTTATATATTTATATTTATACTAATATATTTATATTTAGTACGGCACATAAACTTAAAGCAATTTTTAACACGCACAGTTCAGCATCTGTCAGAAATATCTATTCAGTTAACGGAAACATTTTGAAGAATTCACTCGGGTGTATCCCCCGAAATAAGATGATTTTTTCCAACTGCTGAAACGCAGCTTAAAATTTTAAAGTTATGTGACAGTTTAAGCAGAGGAAAAAGTAGAACATGAAATTTTAAGTACAAGTTAGATATTTAAGTTTTGTTAGCCTGGCAATGTTATTTGACCTAAAATGAAAAAATACAAACTCTGCTCAGGTTTATTATATTAATTTTTTTAAAGTATATTATTTCTTATTTCGGAAAAAAGTTAACTCCTGCAGTCGTATTTATTAGATTTAGTAAGAACACTCTTGGACAGTTGTTCAGCTTGCCATTGTGTAAATAGTTGGATATCTCCTTATTTATAAACGCATTACAACAGTTATCCAATTACATACATATGTCCTCATATTATATTCACTGACATCCCCAATAATCTGATTAGCTCGGTATGTGCTTGAATGGGACGGTATACTGTACGAATAAGTAATGAGAATTTGAAGCCGGTATTGGTATACTGCATTTACGCGACTGACATATCGTCATTGTTTTATGCCATTATTATGCAGCCATTTTTTAATTTTGGCAATAAATGGTTAAAATATGGAAGAAATATTGACATTTTGTCAGTGGTGTAAATCCAGCAGGTGTTTTCGCAATAAAGAAGTTAATATCGAATGCAGAATTCGTTCCGACAAAGACACAAGTCAAATCTAAGGGATCGGCCTTATTCCACATTTACACGAGTGACAAATCGGCATATTTTCTGCCAGAAAACTGGCAAAATAATGAATACAATCAATGAATTTATGCTGGATTTACAAGACTAACAAATAGGCAGTCTTATGTCAGTAAACTGTCAAAAAACTGTCAGAAGAATGGACAAATTCATTCTTTTGGCAATTTACTGACAAAAAACTGCCAATTTGCCAGCATTATGGCCGATTTCATAAAGCCCTTTTAACTATTTAACAGGCTTTTAAATCTTAAAATGACATTTGTTCCATACAAAATACGTCACTTAAAAATTTAAAAGCCTGTTATTTAAACATTAGATTTACAAAGTCAAATAATGGCGCTCTGATATTATACTGACAGAAATGAGCAGGTTCATTTCCTTGTTGAGTATTGTCATTATTTGCAAAATACTGTAAGAATGTAGGTATAATGGTAAAATTTGACGTCACTTGCACTTGCAATATTTTAATGACAAAATAATGGCAGATTTATAGAGCTTTAATACGATTGAGTCGGCAATGGAAATAAAATGGAAAAAATTATATGGCAGTGTGTCATTCGTATAAAGATGGTGTTATTATTATCATTTATAATTATTAAACAGATTGTACCTCTCTGTGTAAATTATAGCCGATGTTCACGCTGGTTTGTTATTAAAGCCCAAAAAATACTGATTGTTCAAAATGTTCTAATACCTGAGTGAAGTTATCTTATCATTCATTTTTTAGAAGATATGTTATCTATGTAGGTAGGTAGGTATACTTATTTTTAATTTTAACAATGAAATGAAAAATCTATTTTTTTTTCGTTCAATAAAGATAGCAAAACTTATCTTTTATGGAATAAGCAGAAGATTTTCAGATAGATGATTGTTTCTTTTAAATTTCTATCTTAAATCAATTTCAATTTTAAATCAATCGTAGTGTTAGTATTTAGGTTGTAGGTGTATCCGCAGGTGGTTTTACAAATAAAGACAAATCTTAAGAAAGCTTCGCATTCTAAAAATAACTTTCATTTATTATTTGTTTTGCATTGAGTTAAGCAAGGTGAATGATACTCCATATACAGGGTGATTCACTTACGATGTGACAAAAAGCTAGAACAAGACAAAAAATCATATGGGACGGGGGGTTATCCTCCCGTTTAGCCAGGAGGGGCAATTTTCTAAAAAAAAATGACTTAAAACATACCTCGATACATCTTTTTGTAGAGCCAGAAATCTCGTCTGTTTTTAAATAAAGTGAAAAACTTTATTTGAAAAATTAATTTTCAAACTCAAAATTTGGAAAAATAAATTGAAATAATTTTGTTCAAAATTTTACGTTATTAAGTAGTATTTTTGTTTTTAATATTCAATGCCCTTATTAATTTTAAGTCAAATATGTACCACAACTGGATGATAATATCTGTTCTAAAGGGTTCGCCATCTAACGTTTTTTTTTCAACTAGTGCTTACTTCGTGAATGGTAACATTTAGCTCATGTCTGATTTGACAGATAATTAGTTTTATCCTACCGCTGAACGAATATGGTTGTGTATACTTCGCTAAGTGAGCCTGCGATCGACTTAGAGAAGATGCCGATTTTGCCAAAAAAATCATCTTTTCAGATGAAGCTCATTTTGATCTTGGCGGGTAGTAAACAAGCAAAATTGTAGCATTTGGTGCATAGAAAACCCGCACGCATACATTGAAAAGCCGATACACCCAAAACGAGTCACTGTTTGGTGTGGATTTTGGTCCAGAGGCATAATTGTTCACAAAAATTGAAGAGGAGGATATTGGCAACATTTGGTTTCAACAGGACGGCGCTACGTGCCACACAGCCGAAGTTACACTCGATGTTTTGCGCCATTTAAAAAAAAAAAAGTTATTTGGCGGACCCTTTAGTTCTTTAGAAAATTGGAAATAACAGAAATAAAATTCCCTTAATTTGACTCCAAACCGTTGCTTAAGTTGCTCTAAAGATCCCATATCCACTACGTACTAGCTAGTAAAGTAGATTTAGTTATTTTCAATTTTCTCAAAAAGTACAACACATTTAAGCATCCGGTTTTCTGTTTTTGATTAAAAACTAAAAGCGCATTGAATTTTGAAAATAAACTTAATACTTAATTACGTAAAATTTTGAAAAAAAAATTTGTTTGAAAATTTATTTTTCAAAAACTGTTCTTTAAAATAACTCTATTTAAAAACATAGTTAAAAAAAAATGTCTGACTTTACAAGTATAACCGTTGCTTTTTAATATTTATTTTTCTATTTTAAGTCAATTTTTTAGAAAATGGCCCCTCGTGACTAACTAATTTTCTAAATTAATGGAAGAGATTCTAGCGTCCAGTTTTTGGTGTTTGACTAAATATTAATAACAGCACTGAATATTAAAAACAAAAATTACTACTCAATAACTTAAAATTCTGAACAAAATCAGTTTGAACAAAATTTTTTCAATTTTTTTTCGAAATTTTGCGTTTGAAAATTGATTTTTCAAACACTATTCTCTTAAACACCTTTATTTAAAAACACAATAAAAGAAGAGATTTCTTTGGCTTTACAAAAAGGTGTATCATGGCATTGTATGTCTAACTGTTGTTTTTTTAATATTTGTTTTCTGTTTTAAGTCAATTTTTTAGAAAAGTGCCGCTCCTGGCTAAACGGGGGAATAAACAATTCCCTCCCATACGATTTTCTTGTCTAAACACAACCTACACTCTCTAGCTTTTTGTTACACCGTATGCGAATCAACCTGTATATTTATAAAGATATCAACACGAAGGGTGTTCGCTCCAAAACCCATTTGTTAACATTGTTGTATTTTTAATTTCAGTTCGTGTACATGAATGGTCCTGTGAAACGAAATAACAAGCATAGAAAACGGGCACCTTCCCATCCAAATCTATCCGGATAGGTTTGTGTTGTTGTAATTCCTTATGAAAACGCAGCTGATGCAACAATTACTTACTCAGGGTATTTGAAAATGTTGGGAATGGTTCTCGAACGCAAGGAATGCAATATTATCCGCCGTTTTCCTAAACAAACATATACTAATAGTATATGTAGGTCAGCTGATTTCTCAACTGAAAAGCAAATGGCTCGTATATGGTTTTCGTAAATGTACATACAGCCTTTCTATTAATCAAGGGCGAACCCAAGGTGGGTAGGTAGGGGCACTTGCCCTCCTACCTATAGTCTTACAAAAACCTTGCATGGGAGCTGATTCAATCTCAGTCAGTTAAGGCCCCAGTTATAGCTATCATTGAAAACCATCATTGAAAACTTTAATGATTGGTTTTGAGACATTTAGGAAGTGAAGTCCGAAATTATTTTGATACAAAAATAAGGCTGATGGCTTAAATTATAATTTTTGTGAAAAAAAAATTTATTCGGGCCCAAACTTCGCCATAAATTGAAGTTTAATTTTTCAATGATCATTGGTAAGGTAGTTCATTCATTGAAATAATAAAAGTCAAAATATGCACTGATTTTGCTTTTTAAGTCCCTCAAAACCAATCATTAAAGTTTTCAATGATGGTTTTCAATGATAGCTATAACTGTGACCTAAAGTGTTTATTTCTTACAAAGTGCGAGTTAAAACCCTCTAAGTAAGAGTTCCTGGGGATTTATTTCACTGCATCGCTTAACTGTCGGAATCTTATGAAAATTCTGAATTAGTTCCAGGATTTATGGACCGACCAATACCTCATTTTTAAAAAACATATTATATTAAAAGTGAGTACAGTCTTGTATGAAATATCTTTGGTTTAGGCAACTGGGATCCAGCTCCTCATAAGTGGGATATTTGCAAAAAAAATTATATGCCACCTTAAAGCTCAACTTGTAATTTGACAGTAAGATTTTTTTTTTATAATTTTTTCAAGTTTTTTTTTTGGCTACCAAGTCCTTATAAAAGGTCAACTAGTTAAAGGCATTGATGGTCAGCAATAGATTGTTTATATAAATTTTAAAGTTTTTTCAATACTAGTCGTTGTTCTTTGAAGGGGCGAATGTACTCTTGAATACTTTCCCAGCTATTTTCTCATCTCATCTACTCGCCATGAAAACACGAGTAATTGGAACACGGCTAATATAGTCGTTTTTTTATTATCAGACATGATCCATAGATTTAGATTATCAAAATACATGCAATACAACAACCACAGATTAGATGAGAATTCCCGGCAGCCATTTTAATTTGCCTACAAGCTTGAACTGGCAGTTATTAGATAAAAAATGAGAATGGGTGCATAAAAACCTAACACATAGACAGTAGGGATCTTCACACACCTGTTTAAATTGTTGTTTCAATTCACATCTATTCATCGACGCTGGAAGAAATTACAAATACAACAATGTAAACAAATGGGTTTTGGAGGGTGAAACGTACGAAACATTCTCATCTTCATATGGATAATCTGTGACAACAACTACAAGAGATCGCGCTCTCTATCGGAAGCACGTTTCATGAACCAAAAGATAATTGTTCTCTTGATTCTTAGCTTTGCAAATGGTTAGGAATTGTAAACAGTAGTGTAAATAAAAAAGACAACGCATAAATGAAAAATAAATAAACGTAATGAAAAAAGAGATATAGGTATACAACACAGTTGCCCCTAAGAGGGGGGGGGGGCACGGGGGGCAATGCCCACCCTGGAAAAATCGACAATACCAAACTTCTGTACTCGACGTCTAGAAATGCGCCAGGACTAGCAACGCTTATTTTGGAAACGCCAAACAAAAACCAGTTGGGCGATGTTCCGATTCTTGCCCAATCTTATGACGGTGCTAGTGATATATCTGGTAAAAACAGAGGCCTGCAAGCGATTATTAAAGAAACTCATCCATATATGTAAATATATAAATTGTTTAGCGCACAAACTAAATTTGGTGGTTGTCGATTCCTGTGCAAATGTTCCTTTCGCAAGATCTTTTTTCAATAGCATCGAATCTTTATCCACTCATTTTTCACAACCCGGTCATCACGCTAGTCTTAAAAAGATGAAAGAATCTCGCGGAATAAAGACTGGATGTGAAGTGGGAAGTCTAAGTAGGTACCACAGATTAGCCACATGAAGATGAGAATCCCCGGCAGCCATTTTAATTCGCCTACAAGCTTGAACTGGCAGTTATCAGATAAAAAATGAGAATGTGTGTAAAAAAACCTCACACATAGACAGTAGGGATCTTCACACACCTGCTTAAATTGTTGTTGAAATTCACATCTACTCATCGACGCGGGAAGAAATTACAAATACAACAATGTAATTAAATTGGCTTTGGAAGAAGAGGTCGCACGTTGAACGACACTCGCAATAAGGGTCAACTTTTTTTTCAAAAATTGATTTAAAATAAAAAAATATTTAAAAGCTACGATTAGACAAGCTTTTTTTAAAAAAGAAAATGTATTTTCTTATTGCAATTCATAGTTAATTTTTAAACTAAACAAAAAAAAAAAAACAAACAAAACTTTAATACCATAAACTATTTAGGGGATGGATAACATAATTGTTAACTTTAAACGGCGCGGTGGTTTGAAAACCTTCCATTGGCGAATGCAGTGGTAGCCTTCTTGAAATTAGATATGAGAACTGCGGATGATTTTATTAATAATTATGATGATATTTTAAAAACTGATTCAGTTGCCGAAGCTTTGATAATACAAAACATATTTCAACTGAAAAATTGGGAAATAGATATAGAAAATTTAAAACAACATATTACAAAGGAGTTGTTTCCGAACGTATACAAACTACTTCAGGCTGCATTAGCACTTCCAGTGAGCTCCGCCAGTTGCGAAAGTAGTTTCTCAACAATGCGACGAATAAAAACCTGGTGAAGAACAACTTTGATTCAAAATCGTTTCTCGAATTTAGCACTGCTGCACATCGAAAATGAAATAAATAGTTAAAAATAAGATCACTTCTGATGCAGTCCTAAACAGGTTCAGCCAAAAACATCGGAAACTAAAGCTCAATTAACAATCTTAATTTAACAAATAAAAATTGCAATTTTTATCACATTTGTTTATTTTTAATGCTTTTTTTTGTCAGTGAGTGTAATAAATTTAAAATTTCGACTAAATATTTAACATCTATTCCTTAATATTGACTTTTTTTTTAAATACAGCCACTTTTCCTTTTTAATTGCGGTGCATCGTCAGAGCTTGAGTTGAGAATCAAAAATTATCAGAAATGATGGTATAGAAAATATGTAGCTCTGTGTCTATAAAATCTATTGATTTTTGTATTAAAAGAACATACAAATTAGTAATTTAATTAGAACTTTTGGCAGCTTATCAAGTGGATTGTAAAAGATAATTTTATTAATTTCAGATTTTGGGCATTATTTGCATGATCTTGGCATCACCCCCATATTATGGATCTACTACATTCTTCCTCTTTGTCGTAGTCATCGCATTTATAGCGACGATTTTATGGTCGGCTGCATACTTTTTGGGAATACGCGAGGCCTTAACATTACCTATCAACTGGTTACTAACTGTAAGTAAACGAAATCTGCTCACAAACATAACTTATCATTTATCAATATAAAAACACTATACTTATTCAATCTTTTTCAGGAGATTATCAACACTGGAATTTTAACCATTCTATATTTGATTGCTTCTTTTGTTCAATTGATTTCTTGGCATGGAGCAGGTTCCCTCATTGCAGCAGGTGTTTTCGGACTTTTCAATTTCTTAGCCTATGCAGCTGGATCATACTTTTTATATCTGGAGCTTAGGCTTGGTTAGACCATCAGTCATAGCTAAATCAAAAGACGATATTTGTAAAGTTTTATTGAATAGCTGAATCTATTCTTAATATTAGGTATTTGATACTTTTTTGTTTGAAGAAAACTTACACCATAAGTTAACAATGTAAATAAGTAAAAATGTAGTTTACTATTTTATTAACTTATTGAATAATAGTTTGTTTTTTTAATATTTGTTAAATTTTTTTGAAGTATACATAAAACAATTGTTGTATTAGAAGCTCGATACGTTTTGGTGCCGAGAAGTGTTCAAATTAAAATATTTAATTGAAAAGAACTATACATGTTTTTTACTGTCAATTTGGTTTATATGTGCGTTTTCAGACAAGCTTTCTCAGTTTACTTTGGTCAGAAAATTGACACTTCCAGCTTCCAGTCCCATTTTTTAATTGAGTTTATAGGCCTTAGAGCTTAAGATTAGAGAATGCAATCCCGGGATGTTTTTCCAATCCCCGGATTTCAGGATTTAAAAAATTGAATCCCGGGATTACAAAAATATTTTGTAAAAGGTTATTTCAGTTTAAATTTCATTGTTTCTCAAGTTAAAAACGCTCTTCTTATACATATTACCTAAGCAGATAGCTTATGTTCTTAATTTGGCTTCAGCTTGGCTATAAAAAAAATAAACAAGTTTTGTTAAATATAGAAAAATAAATATCGTTTATTAAATACTAATACTAAAACTTAAAAACAAGCAAAAAATAAAAACAAAACAATATAGCTTTAGCAAATATTTATATTCCCAAATGGAATATTTTCTAACTTCTGGTGCTGAGTCTTCAAAAATAGATTTGGGGTTCTAAAAGTTAGCCAAAACAACAGATGACTGTTAAAAAGAAATTTTAGAGGAGCACCATCAGCTGTGCCCAAGTTAGAATCCGAACGGCAAATTGATGACTTCGTTTATATTCCGGATAATTTGTAATATTATCCAAACTTTCATTTTCTATTCTTACACTTGATTGTAGATCATCTAAATCACAGATTAGCCACATGAAGATGAGAATCCCCGGCAGCCATTTTAATTTGCCTACAAACTTTAACTGTCAGATATCAGATAAAAAATGAGAATGTGCGTATAAAAACCTCACACATAGACAGTAGGGATCTTCAGACACCGGTTAAATTGTTGTTGAAATTCACATCTATTCATCGACGCGGGAAGAAATTACAAATACAACAATGTAAACAAATTGGTTTTCGAGGGTTAAACGTACGAAACATTCTCATCTTCATATGGCTAATCTGTGATCTTAATCTTCATCATCATCGCTTTCTGCATTCGCTTCGTTTTCATTACCAATTAATAGCTCTTCGTACTCAACGAAAATTTTGTTTTCTTACAGGACATCGCAAACAGATAAATGAATTCCATGAACAAGACACAGCCGGTGTTCTGCACTCCCACTCACTAACCTTGAACCTTCCTACTTTAACCATTACATTTATTTTTTTGTCGCACACAAATGCCTTTATCGAACATTATGAACAGCGACCCCTATGAAAGGTTCGCATTCGAATAAAAACAAGCACTCCATATTATATATCCTCTAAGGTTTATGTATGTACATCTGAATTTTCAGATTTCTGAATATTTGGAGCTTCTGATTGGCCAGCTTCACCCAAAAAGTCTCATCTGAAAATTCAGAATAAAGTGATAGTGGTGGCGGAAATGTTGAAGTACTATACATAGAAGTTCAACAGCATACATTCAGATCTGGATTTTAAGATTTTGTGATTGAATGGGCACATTTACATATGTAACTACATATAAATCCAAAGATTGACTATTCTTAGAAAATTGTTCGCAGAATTCTCTATCGCAATGTTGTGGAATTATTTTGTCATTAAACTTCACATATAGTCTTGCTGATTTAGTTAAATATATCACCATCAAAACTGGCAAAATCGCATCGTCACCTCCTCGCGGTGCCCGCTGGATATCCAACTAACGACGAGCGTTGGATCCATTCGATCCACGAGCTGAGTCACCTGAGTTATCTTTTCAGGAACTAGGAGCAAAAGAACAGAAATATCGCTCTGAATGCACCAGCTCACAATTAAATCCAAGAGCGTCTGACACATATTGTGCGGCACACTGGTCAGCGTCTGTACCCTGTGGGGCGGCTGAATATAAACTATGGATAGAAGTAACTGACCTATTTATGGTACGAAAACAAAGTTAAAAAAATTATGGCAATGAACAAAACGACTAGATTAAATACCCCAGGTGGCAATCCAGTTAAACTGGTAAATCCACTCTCTTTAGAGGTCGGTCCTATGGATTCTGGGGAGGACCAATTATTCCTTATAAATATTGAGAGACGGAGTTCAAAGATGCAAAGAACTCCCCCAAACAAATTAACTTCAGGGGTTACATCACCGACAACCCCAAACAATACTATTGATGTTAAACACATCAGCGAAAAAGGGACCAAGAAAAATGAAGAGATCGACATTACAGATCAACAGAGTTCCATCGAAAACAAAGAGATAGACCAATCAAAATCAAAGAACTACTTTGAAGAATGGCAAATGAAAATAGCGGCAAGAAAACAACTTGAAGTTCTAGTTCAAAGTCTTCAGCTGCAAGTGAAAAAACTCGAAGAGAAAGTTTCCTTACTTGACAAGAAAGATTCAGAGTCCACGCTTCAGTTAAGTCCAAAATATATTGAGCGTGAATATCAAACTGATGAAGAAGAGCTCTGAGATATGTTTAAGAAATCAGAAAAGCTCTAAAACCGAAAATAATAAAGAATTGTTAACAGAAACTAATGAAACGAATAATGTGGTAGCTGTTGTTAAATCAAATTCTCACGCTAAAGGCAGCAAAAAAATTACACCACCACCAATTATGATCTCAGGATTTCCAATTTTTGGAGATCTTAAGAAAATAATAGAAAATTGTACTAAAAAAGCTTGCAAATACACATCGTACAACAAAGACAACTGGAAAGTCACAGTCGAAGAAGCCGACGAGTATAGATCTGTCACTGAAGAACTGAGCAAACACCAAATTCAATGGCACTCATATGAGAACAAAGCTACAAGGCCAATAAAAGTAGTAGCCAGAGGTCTTCATTCCTCGTGCTCTCCCGAGGAAGTAGTGGAAGATCTTGTACAAAAAGGCTTCCAGGCCCTTGATGCAGTCAATCTATTTAAAAATGAGACAATTAAAAACTCCTCTGGAGAATCCACGTCAAGAAAAAGGTTATTACCTTTATTCATGCTTACTTTTGACAGTAAACAAAGTGTCGAGGAGATTTATAAAGTAAGATCAATCTTGGGCATAGCTGTTAAAATTGAACCACTCCGAAAATCGAAAGTTGTTCCGCAGTGCAAACGTTGCCAAGCTTTTGGTCATACCCTTGTGTAAAGTGCGAAGGAAAACATGCAACTAAAAATTGTCCGATGAGCAAAGATCAGAAAGCAAAATGTGTGAACTGCCAGGGTAATCACCCGGCAAGCTATAGAGGCTGCCCAGTTGCCAAAAAATTCCAAGAGTTCAGAAGCAAAAATACATCTGCTAGAGACAAACCCAGAAAAACAGTAAATACCGATTTAAATGGTGAAAACAATACTAAGAATGAACCGCCTAAAAAAGCTGTTCAAAGTAAAAGCGATGAAAATAAAGCCTATTCTCAGATTCTAAAAAATGTGCGGAAGAATGAAGAGACTTCCATAAAAGAAATGCTACAACTCATTCTCCAAAGAATTGATAAACAGGATTTGAATATTAAACAGTTAAGCGAAAAAGTCGCTTTTAAAAAACAATGATGGACAGAACACTTAAAATCGCTACATGGAATGCAAACGGTCTTTTACAACACTTATCCGAATTAAAAATCTTTTTAGATCTAGAACATATAGATATTTGCCTGGTGTCCGAAACTCATTTCTCCAATGGGCAAAGTCTAGATAATATAATAGAACACTATTCATGTTACCACGCTCCACATCCAGCTGACAAGGCAAGAGGTGGATCGGCGATTCTTATTAAAGAAAGCTTAAAACATTATGAAGAAACCAAGCTTACTAATGAAAATATGCAAGTAACAACTATTAGTATTGGTATGAAAAAGAAAGAGTTTAAGATAGCAGCTATATACTGCCCACCAAGGCGATCCCCGACAGAAGATGACTATACAGATCTATTAAATCTTCTTGGGCATAACTTTCTTGTTGGTGGAGACTTCAATGCGAAACACACCCATTGGGGTTCAAGACTTATATCAACAAAAGGCAAAAGACTTTTCCAAGCAGGCCGTAAATACAATTGCGAATTCTATTCCTCCAGGTCGCCAACTTACTGGCCTTCCGATACTAACAAAATACCAGACCTTATTGACTTTTTCGTAGCTAAAGGAATTAAACGAAATCACATTAGTGTCGAAGGTAATTATGACTTGTCATCAGATCATACTCCAGTGATTCTATCACTAAGTGAATCGGAAGTAATAGAAAAAAGTAATCCAAAGCTTGTAAATAAGAAAATAAACTGGAGTGATTTTAGAGAAAGGCTTTTAAGTTTTATAAATTTAAGATCTCCCATGGATACAATCGAGCAAATTGACGGCAACAGGCCGCTGAAGAAAGTACTCCAACATTTTCTAATAGAAGACAAAATGAAATAAAATATCCTTTAGAGATAAGAGAGTTGATAATAGAGAAAAGAAGAGCTCGAAGAAAATGGCAAAATACTAGATTTCCAGATGATAAAACAACGTTTAACCGTATAAGCAACAATCTTAAAAAACAAATTTATAAATTCAAAAATGATTCACTCAGTACATTCCTAAAGAATTTAACGACTGATGCTGCAACCGATTTTTCGCTATGGAAAGCAGCCAAGCGCCTGAAAAGACCGCAGTTACAAAACTCGCCCTTGAAATCTCAAGATGGGAAATGGATCGGTAACCCAAGAGAAAAAGCTAACCTTTTCGCGGAGCATCTTGCGAATGTTTTAAGCCATACCCAACAAACGCGGCTGAAAATAGCTTACAGTTTGTTGATAAGATAGATGAAAGTGAAATACCAATTGTAAGATTAAAAGAAATAAAAAGTATGTGTTTACATCAACTATCAAATAAAAAATCACCAGGTTACGATCTAATTACTGCCCAGGTTATGAAAGAAATGCCTTTGAAAGCCTTCATAAAACTCCAATATATAATAAATGCATGCCTTAAGCAACGGTATGTCCCACACCATTGGAAAATTGCTGAAGTTATTGTCATACCCAAGCAAGGTAAGCCACCTACAGAAGTGACGTCTTACAGACCAATATCGCTTATACCAATTATGGCAAAAGTTTTTGAAAAACTGCTTCTGAAGAGACTTAGCAAAATTATAGAAGAAAGAAGGGTAATCCCAAATCATCAGTTTGGCTTTAGAAATAAACATTCCACGATAGACCAAGTTCATAGAATAACGGATGTAATAGAAAAAGCATTAGAAGAAAAACAAGTATGTTCGGCTATTTTCTTAGATGTTGCTCAAGCCTTTGACAAGGTTTGGCATGAGGGACTTGAGTACAAACTGCAAAGGGATCTTCCCAGACAGTACTATGAAACATTGACTTCATTGACTTATTATATATGGACTGCTAGTTGGTTGTCAATTCCATACATAACCTGCGGAGATGATGGTTCCAGTTCTCAAAGCGAAATCAGCGACAAGTTCAGGCCTACCGACAATAATAAATACTATTTTTAGCGCCATCTGTTACATACTTCGCCTTAGAATGAAATTTCATTCATAGAAGGTAAGGCCATCTATGGTCATAGGAAGTCACCGATCGGCGTAGTGTAGGGGGAGTACTGACAAAAATCCTTTTTTGATTTATTTTATAAAACCTTTGATTTTAGAGTCATATTCGAAATAAAAGATTTTTCAATGAAATTTATTTTCTCTATTTCAAGAGATGTAGTGAAGGAAGATATTTTTAAAACATTATTTCAAGGAAAAATTCGTACAATCGTATTTATAAACGCCGTCTTACTTTAGACGGCCGTCCAAGTTATAAAAAACATTTTTAATGTCTGGAGTTTTCTAACTTTTTACCTACCTTAAGACAATGGAATATATTGTCTAAACCTGCAATATTGCAATATTTTTTGTATATATCAAATAAAGTATTTCCCAACTATTTCGAAATAATTATAAATATAAAGTCAAAAATCTAATAAATACGACTCGCCCACTAGGCAACTGCCGAGCAGCTTTGTAGATATCTTATTTTTCTTGAAAACGTTCGTATAATTATAACTTATTCATAGGTTCATTCCTTCATTTTAAAATTCTGATTTTTGTGCATTTCAGTCCAAAGTTCTGTGAAAGTTCATAAAAAAACAATAAAATTGTACAAAAATGCCCAAAAATTTGGAGTAAAGGAACGAACCTTACTTTTAATTTATCAGTAAAATGTATCTTAACCGAAATTGTAGAGGATTAGAATTCCCTTTAAAAACGCGCTTAAACTGTGTACTTAAAACTACTAGGCGTTTTTTTTTGCAAGTCCATGTGGATTTGTCGAAAAAACAAAATCGGAACTAATTGTTTTACACGTAAATACAACAACAACTTAAATCTATATGGACTTAGCTAAGTCCAGATAATTATCGGGACTTACGTACTGTAAGTAAGAAGTCCCGATGTCGTTTTTTCGACAAATCCATATGGACTTGCAAAAAACACGCCTACTAAATATATTCAATATTCTTAGCAAAAAGTGTAAAGCAAAATACTACCTCTACTCATTTACTTTTCAAATCTGCCAGCTTCTACTAATTTTATTTTATTTTATGAACTTCGACATGACTAAAATTTGTATGAATTAACAGTTTTGAAAATTAGGCGAGAAATTGTTTGTAAAAAAAAAGGAAATTTTCGGATTTGGTTAAGGGATTTTTTTTTCAAATAACCCTTAGCACTGGCTTGAAATTTATTGTTTGTTTTTATTTTGCAATTCAGTTTCAGAATTCTTCTCGATGATGTTTGTTTATTAGTTTGTTGTTATTAATTAAAAAAAGTATGAAAACAAAGTTGAATCATTGCGAAACTAATTAACAATAGCAACCAATGAAATCAACAAACAGCGGTAATGGTTATCGATTAAAGTGAAAGAAAATTTTATTTACTCCTAGACAAGAAGTGAAAAATCTCAGTCACGTTCAGCGTCACACAACGTGAAGGATGTCGGAAAGACAGAATGCATGTATTGAAGAAATTGTAATATACAATTCGTAATTCATTTGTGTGAGGTGTTTTTCAGATAAAAATATTATTATAAATACTATCTGCACTATCGACGGAAGGTAAAGGTTGGAAGTAAAGTTTCAATTTTGGTATTAATGACATCCCAAAAAATAACTAGTTTCCTTTGTAAAATTTGCGTTCAATGAAAGCACTTGACTACATAAATGTCAATCATTGACTTATTATATATGGACTGCCAGGAGCCAACTTCACGTTGACGCCACTTTAAGCTATGCGTTACAAGCGCCGAGTTCAGTCCTATCGGAAAATACAGATACTACTGTTTGACATTTGTATCGAGGATTTTTTTGAAGGATTTTTTTCCATCTGATTTCATTTTTCATTGGATACGTTCAGCAGACACAAGGGACTACATTTATGTAGTCAAGTGCTTTCATTGAACGCAAATTTTACAAAGGAAACTACTTATTTTTTGGGATGTCATTAATACCAAAATTGAAACTTTACTTCCAACCTTTACCTTCCGTCGATTGTGCAGATAGTATTTATAATAATATTTTTATCTGAAAAACACCTCACACAAATGAATTACGAATTGTATATTATAATTTCTTCAATACATGCATTCTGTCTTTCCGACATCCTTCACGTTGTGTGACGCTGAACGTGACTGAGATTTTTCACTTCTTGTCTAGGAGTAAATAAAATTTTCTTTCACTTTAATCGATAACCATTACCGCTGTTTGTTGATTTCATTGGTTGCTATTGTTAATTAGTTTCGCAATGATTCAACTTTGTTTTCATACTTTTTTTAATTAATAACAACAAACTAATAAACAAACATCATCGAGAAGAATTCTGAAACTGAATTGCAAAATAAAAACAAACAATAAATTTCAAGCCAGTGCTAAGGGTTATTTGAAAAAAAAATCCCTTAACCAAATCCGAAAATTTCCTTTTTTTTTTACAAACAATTTCTCGCCTAATTTTCAAAACTGTTAATTCATACAAATTTTAGTCATGTCGAAGTTCATAAAATAAAATAAAATTAGTAGAAGCTGGCAGATTTGAAAAGTAAATGAGTAGAGGTAGTATTTTGCTTTACACTTTTTGCTAAGAATATTGAATATATTTAGTAGGCGTGTTTTTTGCAAGTCCATATGGATTTGTCGAAAAAACGACATCGGGACTTCTTACTTACAGTACGTAAGTCCCGATAATTATCTGGACTTAGCTAAGTCCATATAGATTTAAGTTGTTGTTGTATTTAGGTGTAAAACAATTAGTTCCGATTTTGTTTTTTCGACAAATCCACATGGACTTGCAAAAAAAAAACGCCTAGTAGTTTTAAGTACACAGTTTAAGCGCGTTTTTAAAGGGAATTCTAATCCTCTACAATTTCGGTTAAGATAAATTTTACTGATAAATTAAAAGTAAGGTTCGTTCCTTTACTCCAATTTTTTGGGCATTTTTGTACAATTTTATTGTTTTTTTATGAACTTTCACAGAACTTTGGACTGAAATGCACAAAAATCAGAATTTTAAAATGAAGGAATGAACCTATGAATAAGTTATAATTAAAAAAAAATACGAACGTTTTCAAGAAAAATAATATATCTACAAAGCTGCTCGGCAGTTGCCTAGTGGGCGAGTCGTATTTATTAGATTTTTGACTTTATATTTATAATTATTTCGAAATAGTTGGAAAATACTTTATTTGATATATACAAAAAATATTGCAATATTGCAGGTTTAGACAATATATTCCATTGTCTTAAGGTAGGTAAAAAGTTAGAAAACTCCAGACATTAAAAAAGTTTTTTATAACTTGGACGGCCGTCTAAAGTAAGACGGCGTTTATAAATACGATTGTACGAATTTTTCCTTGAAATAATGTTTTAAAAATATCTTCCTTCACTACATCTCTTGAAATAGAGAAAATAAATTTCATTGAAAAATCTTTTATTTCGAATATGACTCTAAAATCAAAGGTTTTATAAAATAAATCAAAAAAGGATTTTTGTCAGTACTCCCCCTACACTACGCCGCCGATCGGTGACTTCCTATGACCATAGATGGCCTTACCTTCTATGAATGAAATTTCATTCTAAGGCGAAGTATGTAACAGATGGCGCTAAAAATAGTATTTATTATTGTCGGTAGGCCTGAACTTGTCGCTGATTTCGCTTTGAGAACTGGAACCATCATCTCCGCAGGTTATGTATGGAATTGACAACCAACTAGCAGTCCATATATAATAAGTCAATGCTATGAAATATTAAAATCGTACATCTCAGACCGATTGTTTAGAGTAAGGTACGATCAAGAATATTCGGAACTGAAGAAAATAGAAGCCGGTGTACCACAAGGAAGTGTCCTAGGTCCTACCCTGTATTTACTATACACAAGGGATATCCCAGTTGGTAATCACACCATAATGGCTACTTTTGCAGATGATACCGCAATTTTGGTACCCGACAAATGTGTCTCTAAGGCAACAGTAAAACTGCAAAATGCCGTCGACACAGTCAGAGATTGGACCGAAAAATGGCGTATCAAACTCAATGAAACAAAATCTTCACATATAAACTTTACAAATAAAAAGATAAACAATATTCCAATATTCATTAATAATCAAGCTGTACCTTACGCCAATACGGCCAAATACCTTGGAATGACATTGGATGCAAAGCTAAAGTGGAAAGAGTACATCAAAAAGAAAAGAGAAGAACTAAACTTGAAATATAGAAAAATGTACTGGTTACTTGGTAACAACTCTGATTTATCAACCCAAAACAAAATAATGCTGTATAATCAAGTACTAAAGCCTGTTTGGACCTATGGTATCCAATTATGGGGCTGTACAAAGAAAACAAATACCGAAATCATCCAAAAATTCCAAAACAAAGTCCTTCGTGGAATAGTTAATGCACCTTGGTACATAAGAAATAGCGATCTACATCGTGACTTACAAATAGAAACGGTTACAGAAGTTGTTAAAAAATACGCTGTATCGCATAATCAGAGACGGCAAAGTCATACCAATTCTGAAATGGTGTTCGTCTTGAATACAAGAAACCATGTTCGGAGATTAAGAAGAACCAAGCCTCATGAGCTTTTGGTCTAAAAAAAACATGGGAAAGTATTAAAAGTTTAAACTTCCCCCAAAGTGATTTTACAAAGTTAAGAAAGAAAAATCTGATGTCGATCTCTCAAGATTGGTCCTGATAAAGAGGTGGTTTTAGTGGTTAAGAGTCCCACACTACTTGGTGTCGAATACTGCCAAGTGTCTTTTGAAGATTTCCTCCCGTCAAAAAAAAAAAAAAAAAAAAAAAACCATCAAATTAATGACGCTTAATTTTTTATTTAAGGATATAATTAAAGTTCTATTTTATTTGAAAGTCCATGGATCTCAAAAAAGAAGCTTCCAATAAAATTGGGTTACAGAAAATTTTCGCTGAAAAATCTTACGGACAGATTCCCGAGGCGTTATGGGCAATGCAAGACTTAACGCACTGGCTATGATATCTGTTCTTTCGGATATTGATGTTTATAAAGATAAGGAGATTGATCTGATGTCGACAAAAAAAAACAATTTTAATATGTATGTACCTTCATTATGTACTTAACCTACATTGATTTAAAAACAACTAATAAAAATCAATGAATTGGAAATATACGTATGTATTTATAATGTAGTTTTATTTTTTTGTTTAAAGAATTGCTCCTAACACTTGGAAGCAAGCCCCCCCACGAAATAAAATTCTGGCTACGGCCCTGCACCGATGTATACTCACCCTTTCTGTCCAAATTGAGCGGTACAAAAAACATGATACTCTAAACTTTTCACAAAATGTGACATAAATCATCCATCAACGTTACGTTTCACTGTGTGATTCGGGCGTTATTGGTCCCATAACATCGATGTGAATCAGCTCCAGGACTCGTTTTGACCACTGATCTCTATAATTATAGTATTATAGAGATCAGTGGTGTTGACCAGCTTTTCCCCACACTTTTGAATGGCTTTCGGCACCGCTTCCCAAAACTACAAGGCAGTGGCGTAGCGAGGGAAAGGGGACCCAGGCCCCAGGTGGTACTGTGCTAGGGGCGGCAATTTGGAGCGGTAGTTTTCAAAAGTACAAATAAAATGTTAAAAAAATGTATAGGTACAATTTACAAAACGGATTCTTTTTCCAGCCCAACGAATTTATTTAAAAATTTTAAGTAATCGGACATTCCTTGTGTTGCTGAAGAACAAAATCCCATGAACGCTGCTTCCTAATATACATAAAAGATAAAATTTCAAGCTCTTTAAACCTAATGTCAAAAAATTCTAACTTCGAACTACATTGAACATTCGAACCATTGAAAACAAACCCTATTTCAAAGAATACCTTATCATTCACGAAAGTACCTAAATAAATTGAAACTTAATAAAAATTATTTAAGGTTCACAATGAGCATTCTAAGGCCCAGTTTTTCAGTGGTGAGTTAAACCAGAATTGGCTAACTCTAGAAGTAATTTAACCAACAGTTAACTGAGGAAGAAGTTTTTCGGTGAGAATACATGCACAACGACTTAAACTCGGTGGATAAAATATCAAAAGCATCTGATTCGTTAATCCTGAGTTAACTCCAAATTTGATGAGTTAACTCAGAATCAACTTTAATCTCGCACTGAAAAACTGGACCTAAGGCCATCTTATCTGGGCGGTGTCATGGCTATACAGCAGGAAATTACAGATACCATCGATTCGATACTAAACAAATAATAATTACAGATTTTGCTTTGATGACAAGTAAGAACATACAATTTTAAAGAAGTTTTCTTGTAAAAATAAATTAAATAAAAAATGAATTTCAAATGTACCTGATGCATTATGTACATACCTATATAACTTTTTTCGCTTTTACTTACAACTAAATAAAATACATTCATTCTTTTATTTCAAAATTATTTTCTTATGCTGGATTTACACGACTGACAAATTGGCATTTTTTTGTCATTATACTGCCAAAAGAATGAATTTTTCCATTGTTCTGTCATTTTTTTGACAGTTAAATGCCAGAATACTGCCAATTTGTTAGTCGTGTAAATCCAGCATTAAGCAAATTTATTTATTTATGTTACTAAATATTTATTTATTTTTTAATGAATTTAATTTATTTTATAAGCAAAACTGTTTTTTGAAGAATTTTAATTTAAATAATGAAAGTGTGAATTAATGTTGTTAATTTGATATCCTGAGGTAAGTCATTTTCATCTATTTGGAGATTGGGAAATCGGAAAGTTACCAATATGGAAACATTTTAAATTTCCGTCTTCATTTTTGCTTCGCTTGCTAGAAAGTAGTAGGAACAACAGTTGAACAAATTTTGAAGAGAAATTTTGCCAAGTATATATGTATATGTACTATACATATGTTTATAACTGTTTGAAACCGTAGACAAAGTTTTTTTTTGATCTGAACCGCATTATAACAATGTAATCTGTTTTTTTTTTTTGGTGTGCGAACAAAAATTAATATTAATAACTTACGCTACGCCACTGGTGCAAGGTTCACAAAAAAAAAAGAATAAGACTCAGTGATCTCTTATATTTCAACACCACTTACCATTTTTTTTTTTATTTTTCAAGTTTAAGCACATCCTGGGCCCTATTTCAAATTTCACGGAACATACATTACCACACATCAAACACCATGTATGTGACGTAAAATAGGCATAATTATGCCTTTTCTAAGTTTTTTAAATTCAAAATTTACATTAACTTATCTGTGGGGCCTTCTTTGATGAACATACATCACATACCATGAAATAGGTCCCTGGTTGTTAAGTAAGGTGCCCAAGGCGCTTATGCCATAAATCCAGGTCACAGATTAGCCATATGAAGATGAGAATTTTTCTTACGTTTCACCCTCCAAAACCCATTTGTTTACATTGTTGTATTTATAATTCATCCCGCGTCGATGAATAGATGTGAATTGCAACAACAATTTAACTAGTTATGTGAAGATCCCTACTGTCTATGGGTGAGTTTTTTTTTACACACAGTGGGGCATATTCATAGTCACTTTTAGACTCCAGTTTAACTTAGACCTGGGTTTATCCTATCTAAATAACATTGAATAAACCCCAGTCTAAGATAAACTGGAGTTTAAAAGTGACTATGAATATGCCCCATTCTCATTTTTTATCTGGGGGGTCATTCAGTAAAACGATTATCGTCAGACGATAGCGTTTCGGCGATAGTCGCGCTTCACGTAAGACGATAATCGTCAAAGTGATATCATCAAAACGATATCGTTTACACGATAGCTACATAAATAGGTATCGTTTGGCATTGAAATCTGTCAATTTAGTAGATAGAAAGAAATACAAATGTTTCAGCGCAATTTATTTGTCTTGCAAAGTGAAAATGAAAATTAAGAAAAACTACAATTAATACGATTGCGAAGACAATTAAGAGATAAATCAGATCCCTTATCTCTTCCAACCCATAGGTAAGCACAATGTTTTTATGTTTATGAACTATCGTAGAATATCTTTAATGGCACTGGTTGCTAAATAAAATTAAACAAACAAATAATCTTTTTATTATTGTTATAATAATTCAAACCATTATAGTCTTGTTCAACGTTTTCGGCTATCAAAAGAAGCCTATGTAAAGGTACTCGAAATAATTAACTTGCCAGACGGCTTTTCAATCCAATCGGCGGCGGCCGCACCAAAACAAAACACAAAGCAATAAACAACACAACAAAGTTGTAGTTGTGCTTTTTTACTACAAATTTTCTGTCAAACCCCATAGAAAAAAAACATTTTCACTAAAGTTTGAGAATTTGTGAAATATACCAAACAATCTCAAACTGCAAACGATAGACGAGACCTAAGTGGTCGAGTTACGTGAAGCAAATCATTGACGATAGCGTTAACGATAATCGTTTTGACGATTATCATTTTGAAAATTACGGAATGACCCCGCAGATAACTGCCGGTTCAAGCTTGTAGGCAAACTAAAATGGCTGCCGGGGATTCTCATCTTCATGTGGCTGATCTGTGGTAAGAAGCCTTTTTCGAAGACATAACTGTGACGCAATGCTTTTCCTCTCAATCGAATACATTCGTAGCACGGGTTTTGTCTTAAATTTATCCGAGCTGATCATCTGCGATTCTGTGCACAATCATAGCTTTACAACGCTTTTCCTACTTCTTGATTTTTTCGGCAACATCAAGTGTTCTGTTTAACCCAAAAGATATTGTATGCGTTCATTGGTGTAATATGATAGGAAGTGACTCTAGACATGTTAATTATAACAGTTTTGGTTTATAAAAGGGACGAGACTAGAGACATGCCAATTTATAACAGTTTTTCGCCATTTAAAGTGGGCGTTAATGCATAATTTGGCTTTTTAAAGTCTTTTTTGGAAAGTACGTTTACTATTTTTTAGGCTATCTGTAAATTTTAATCGTTGTTGATGACTTGAACAATAACAAATATATCTCTCAGACATAATTGGAAAACAGAAGTACCTAGAAATGCTCTGGTAAAGAAAAATTCTAAGGATCTTAAGTTTGCATGTTTTTATTCGACTTACCATTTCAAATATTCACGTCACGCCACCGTAATAAATATATCTTATTCGACCTTATCTCCTTCAAAGTACTTCGCTCTTCTATTCCAGCGGTGTATCCACTACCATACCATACAGACCCTGGAAAAGATTGTTAAGCATGTCATTGTCGAATTGTTCGAAGTTTTGTCAATTGCGTCTAAACGGCGGGCGTCCTTTCAGAACTGGTTATAATTTTGGAAACAAGAATATGGCCCTTATTACAAGTGTCGTTCAACGTACTATGTGACAAAAGTAGATCGTATCAAAAAGCTGAGCGCGTTCGAATTGTCATCCAAAGATAAATTATGGATAGCTTTATGTTGTTGTAATCACTTGTGGAAACAGCGTAGAGCAAACTAAGAGGTCAGCACTATCAGAAGATCGAACCTATATAAATATAAATCATAATTAAAATCTTTTCAACAAAAGAACTGGGCATCATCACATAAAACAATTGGCCGATATCGTTTCCACTATTCCTATCTCTATAATATCTGTAGAGAAAAATAAAGACGGCTATCTTCAAATCGATATCGTTTTACTTGATACGCCACTGTCTCTAATGCTCAACATTTCAACTGCAGTTTCCCGGTGACCACGCTCAATGCAATTTGATGCGAAACGTCCGGGGTGAGTAATAAGTGCACCCTTAAATAAATTACGCGGTTAATCCGAAAACTATTATTAATTATGTATATGAACAACCGTGTAACTTTACAACTATGTAACTTTATTCTACTTTCGAAAGTGGTTTTCATTGCTCAAAATAAGTGGTAATATGTATAAATATAGGATAAAATGTTAGAGTTTCCGCCTTTTGGCCAAAGAATATACAATTAGAGTTGTTCTATTTCAGTTTATAAGCGCTTGCAATAGAATAAGCGAGTTGAGATTTTGCGAATTCGAACGTTTTGATTGTAAAATCGAGTTACATAGTTAAGCCCCTGGGTAATAACCAGGCATCCGTTGTTCTTGCTACAATCTGGCTGCTAGAATCTTGCCGCTAGAAGCTTATATCTATCCACTAGAATCTAGCCACTACCATCTATCTACTGATATCATCCCAGTAGAATATAGCCATTCGAATATATCCGCTCCCATTTCTAAGCTAGTTAACATTGTAAGCCTGCGTTATTTAAGGGCACCGGATATGTCATCTTTTAAAACTTACTAAATCCTTTTTCTATCTAAGCATCATACTAAAAATGCTTTAACATCATACTTAACAGACTTAAATTTAGCGCTTATAATTCTAACATTCTACTAATAATAATAGGATTTACTATAACCTTACATTTGCCACCTTCTGGGGTCTATCCATAGCTATCCGGATAGGTTTGTATTGTTGTAATCCCTTGTGAAAAAACAGCAACAAAAACTCTAGGTATCTGAAAATTTTTGAATAGGTTGACACCCTCTCCGATAGATTCTCTAACGCAAGGATTCTAGTAAGTCACCTAGAAAGTATTTCTTCTCATTCGTTTATCTGTCACTTATTACTTTCAAACACAAAACAACGTAAGGAAAAGCTTTCGCTTTTCATAGTGTAGGTTCAAATCAAAGCGAATTGCAATGCAAGTTCGTCATCAAAAACGAATGCGATCCCCTGTGTTTTCTGGAATAACCCTTCTGTTTAGCTTAGTACTATAAAAAAGTAGATTCTTTACAATAATTACTCTTAAAATCAAAATATATTTTCGCAGAAACCTATAAAATAAGAAGGTATTACATAATAAAGATTTCCACAGCATATTTCTTGACAAACAGAAATGGGAAATAATTTTCGTATAGTGTTATCGAGAGATAGGATGTGATGGAGCGTTGATTCAACAAAAATGCTTCCGTTTATAATGGTTATGTTTCAAGTGTAATTTGTTTTATTTTTCAATGAAAATGTTGAAAGAAGTCATTTCAATCAAGGCCATCATCGACAAAATCTGGCTTTTGTGGAGGAGGTTTGGCAGCAGATTCTTCGGGTTGTGGTGGAGGTGCACTGGCACCGGGACCACCTGCTCCTGCACCTGGAAATCCACCAGGGAAGCCACCTGGGAATCCAGGAAAACCAGGCATACCTGCAGATAGACCTGATCCTTTCATTAAATCGATGAGCTTAGCAATTTTTGGGTTATTTTTATATTTTTCCACATTTGCTGGATTTCCACTGATGTCAGCTAAAGCTGCAGCTATTTCCGGATCCTTTAAGAAAGAAAGAACATCTTGGAAGTTCAATCCACCAGGAGCTCCTTCTGTGTCTGGCTCTCCGAAACCTCCTTTGTTTTTATTTTGATCTCTGGCCTTTTCGTTTGCTTCCTGTGTTCTACGCACACGCTCTTGTCGTTTCTTAAGTTCTTTTTCGGCGCGTTTGCGTTCTTGCTTAATGCGATGTCGTTCAATCATTTTAGCATTAGGGGTCACTTCACGTAACCAGCAATCAGCATCTTCGTCATAATCTAACTTGCAAGCTTGACGCAAGTCTTTTGCGGCGTCTTCCCAGTTTCCGAGAAGACGGTGAGCACGACCACGGAATTTATACGCCGCAGCTGAATCACAGTTCAATTCCAAGGCACGATCGCAGTCACGAATACACGCATTTGGCTTGTTAAGTCTAAGGAAAGCCTGTCCTCGTTTTGCATGGAACAAAGCATTGCCAGGATTCAATTCGATTGCTTTCGTGTATAAATCAATAGATTTCTGGTATTCCCTTTCTGAGAAAGCAGAAACTGCTTGATCACGATACTCACTAGATTGTGTGATTTCTTCTTCAGTAGGGATCTTGGTCTCGTCGCCCATACTTTGACTGGGATCATTGTCAGGCTCAATTACACCTGCAAGATAAAAAAATCGTATGACAATTAGATAACTTGAAGAAAAATTAATAAATGATAGAGGAGACATAAATGTTATTTGATGTTTTCAAGAACATTAGAGCGATAACAAAGCTCAAGTTGAAATGGCCTACATCACTTTAACAAAGAAAAATAGAAAACATGAACACAATTTCTACTGTAATTGCATTATTTTTATTTACAATTACAAATATGGGAAAAGTATGGGTTTAGAGGCACGCTTAATGATGAACTTTAATGTCTTTCTAATATGTAGTTTACCGTTAGAATACTTAACCAGTGCGGACTTCGTAGAACTTTTGACTTAACTCTATCAGCGCTAAATAAAATAATTGTTTCAAAACCGTAAGCTATTGTTTATTAATTTACTCTGGACAGTATGTCCGGATCATTTTTGACCAGACGAATTATCCACCACGACATTAAAAACGTTCTTGACAAGATACATTGCCATAAAGATGACAGCAGACGGTTTGTTTACAATAAATGCCATATTTTTATTGATGCTTAGGGCTGGTTGATGAATTATCTTTACGAACTACGGTCTTAATATCCCCATCACTGCCTCGGAGATACCTTAACGAAAAAGCATCTAAAAAGTACAGCTTATGTTTTTAAATGTCAACTTCCAAAGCCTTCACACAATTTTTGTTTCGTGGTTATAACTCTATCCATCAAGCCCTGCGATGCAAGTACATGTTATTGCAGCTCTAAAATCCTATCATATCACGTGTGCAGAACGACCAACAGCGTCACTAGCAATAGACAGAACAACTTCTGTTGGCGGGAGTTTGATGAAATCAGCACACTAGACTGGTTTTACTGTTCAATAATTGGTGGTAGCACCTTTAAGTTATTTTTGTTGTTCAAAAATTCAATGAAATTGACGGAATAAAGAATGGTCAAGTCTAATAAACTGACATTCTAGTATGAATAGTACAATAAATAATAATAATTACTGTTCACACATATTCGGTTTCATTCGGTTCATTTTTGGTGGCACCTGATAAGTGTGAACCCATGAAAACGGCAAGAATAAAAATCGAATGACACGAATCCATTTCATTCGGTTTCAAAACGGCAAGTATTCGGTACTAGGGCAGGCAAGGTAATCGAAGCATTCACAACATATACGGTTCTATAAGTTCAATTTATTAATTTCTGTATATAATGGGTGATTTTTTAAGAGGTTTAGAACTTTTTTTAAAAAAAAAACACAAAAAATTCGAAAAAATGAATGAAATATTTATTTGAATCGATAGTTTGAACCTTGCAATTTAATGTTTAAAGATAATTTCATGCAAATGTTGACCGCGGCTGCGTCTCAGGTAGCCCATCCGCTGAATCCAATTTTGGCTTACTCTTTCACACATATCGCCCGGTATCTCACGAATGAATGCATGGATGTTGGCTTCCAGTGCGTCAATCGAAGCGGGCTTGTCCCTATAGACATTAGCCTTGACATACCCCCACAAAAAATAATCTAATGGTGTCAAATCGCACGATCTAGGCGGCCAATTGACCGGCCCGAAACGTCAAATTAACTGTTCACCAAACTCGCCTCGCAATTGCGCCATTGTTTCGCGTGCTGTGTGGCATGTGGCACCGTCTTGTTGAAACCACATATCATGCAAGTCAAGAACTTCCATTTCGGGCAAAAAAAAGTTTGTTATCATCGCTCGGTAGCGTTCACCATTGACAGTAACGCTGCGATTCGCATCATCTTTGAAGAAATATGGCCCAATAATGCCGCCGGCCCATAAACCGCACCAAACAGTGGCTTTTTCGGGATGCATTGGTAGCTGTTGCAATGCTTCTGGCTGATCTTCACTCCAAATGCGGCAATTTTGCTTATTTACGTACCCATTCAACCAAAAATGAGCCTCATCGCTGAACACAATTTTTCGATAAAAAAGCGGATCCTCGGCCAGCTTTCCAAGAGCCCATTCACCAAAAATTCGGCGTTGTGGTAGGTCGGCTGGCTTTAGTTCTTGCACCAGCTGTATCTTAAAAGGCTTTACGCCCAAATCCTTCCGCAAAATTTTCCACGTAGTGCTGTAACAAAGGCCTAACTGCTGGGAACGGCGCCGAATCGACATTTCGCGGTCTTCTGTCACACTAGCTGATACGGCCGCAATATTTTCTTCACTACGCACAGTACGTAAACGTGTTGGTGGTTTAATGTCCAACAAAGTAAATTTGGTGCGAAATTTGGTCACAATCTTCCGAATAGACTGCTCAGAAGGTCGAGAATGCCGATCATAAAATGGAAGCAGCGCGCGATGAACATTTCGAACCGAGCACGAATTTTGATAGTAAAATTCAATAATTTGCAAGCGTTGTTCATTTGTAAGACGATCCATGGTTAAATTGCAAACCAAACTGAAGCTGTTTGACAGTGACACAAGGTACTAAACACACGTCAGCTGTCAAAACCAGTGTTGCCAAAACCAAACTAGCTAAAAAATCACCCTTTATTTTGACTTATATTAAAAAATGAGTGGTATCGGATCCCTGAATAAAACCTGATATGAAACGTTTTTGTGAAGATATCTAAGCGGAAACCGAATCGAATACGGGCCGTACTTCCATACGGAATAATGTGAAACAAGCGTTATTGATTCGGCTTACGAAGTAGACATTCCCTGCTATCCAATCAATCGCCAGGGCTCTTGTCGACAAGAATAAACCATTGCTACAATCGATCTTTTAAAATAACTTTTTCATTTCAATATTGATATCAAACACAGATTTCTTGGTGTAGTTCAACACCGCGCAACAATCAATGATATCAGATATTCACTAGGGCTACGGATTTCATTGTTAGTGGTAAAGAATATCGACTGTCGGATCAGCATGAAACCACTGTAACCACCTTTAATCTACGCAGAACTAGTTATGTTATAAATGATCGCAAACAATTGATGCCGTTAAGTAACATAATGAAGGCCCTATCAAGTTCAACCAGATTTATGCGTCAGTGACAGTGATAGATTCCAGGCAAATCAACAACTGATCAGATCTTTACCCTTAGGCAGGCGATGGAAAAATGTCTAGAATTTAACATCCCAACATACCACCTGTTTATAGACTTTAAGGCCGCCTACGATAGCATAGCCAGGGTAGAACTTTACAAAGCCATGAGAGAATTCGGCATCCCAAATAAATTGACACGACTATGTAGGTTGACCATGACCAACGTAACAAGCCAAGTAAAAATAGCCGGATTGCTATCCAAACCAATCAACATCTTTAATGGACTCCGACAAGGGGATGGTTTGGCCTGCCTCCTCTTCAACCTGGCGTTGGAGAAAGCAATCCGTGACTCTGGCACGGCAACAAGAGGGACCATCGTCAACAGGTCCAGCCAGATACTGGCTTACGCAGACGACATCGACATCATCGGAAGAACTGAGCAAGCTGTACATGATTCCTTCATCCAGATCGAGCAGGCGGCACAAAATCTGGGGCTGCACATTAGTGAAGGTAAAACAAAGTACATGGTGGCGTCGAATGCGAGAGGAACAGTTGGTCAAACAATCAAGGTAGCGGAGCACGAATTTGAAGTGGTGCAATCCTTTAAATACCTTGGGTCAATAGTAGCAGCCGATAACAATATAGAAGAAGAAATACGCGGGCGGCTTCTCAAATCCAACAGAGCCTACTATAGTCTGTCAAAGCTCTTCAAATCCAGAAATCTCACCATAACTTCAAAACTGCTGCTGTACAGGACCATGGTCCTGCCAGTACTCACATATGGATCCGAGACTTGGGTGCTTAGCAAAAGGCACTCCGACCTCTTAGCCGCGTTCGAGAGAAAAGTCTTAAGGAGAATTGTTGGCCCCATATGTGAGGAAGGACGATTCCGGAGACGGTACAATCATGAATTGTACGCAATCTACCTTGAAGCAGATATCGTGACAAAAATTAAGCTCGGTAGACTCCGGTGGGCAGGGCACCTAGCTCGCATGAGCGAAGAGGAACCTGCTCGGAAAGTTCTTTGTGGTACATTCTATGGTAGACGACAGCGTGGTAGACCATGCTTGCGCTGGAGAGATGGCGTAGACCAGGACGCCCGGAGCCTTGGGGTGCGCAACTGGATGGCGGCGGCTCGAGACCGGGATGGGTGGAGAGACTTGTTGAAGGAGGCCAGGACCGGACCCCGGTTGTCGAGCCGACGATGATGATGATAGTAAATTGGACCTCCCGAATAAGTGCCAACAAGCAAATTCCCGATGGTTATCTCGCACACACAACTTATTTTCTTTTAAATCAATTTTATAACAATACGAAATAACCTGTTTCTTTTAGTTGTTTCCTTTAAATAGGGCTTGCCACTTTCATCCACCCATTTTTAAAGTGGCAGCCCTATTTTTGTTCTTTTCAGTACAATCTAATCTTTACTTTCACACTTGTAATTTAAGCCTTTAAATAAATATATATGGTATACACTACAAGTTTCCCGGTCGGTTCCGTTCAACTGATCACTACAATAGTTTGTTCCAAATTTTTTTGGGCAGAAATAATCAGTCTGTCAAGTTTTGAGCAGTGGGGATTAAATCACCTCAGGGAGAATAAAACTGCCAAAAATGTATGGAAAGATTTGTGGGAAACAATTGTTGCCACTTATTGAACGGCAAAACAAGAATCGACTAGAGTTGCCACGGATCTACGATATATAACTATCAAAATTTTCAATAAATCCATAACCAAAGCAAAAAAAGATGCAAATTTTCACGTTTAAAGTTGATTTTAATAGAAACACATTTTTCTTTAATCTAACTCACTTATAAAAGTTCAACAAATACCGGTGTTAAAAAGCACTACATTATTCAAGAGTTATAAACATTTTCTTTTTCACAATAATGTTTGCTAAACAAAACATAAATGCTCAGAAAATAAATTAATTAACTAAGGCCTCAGTTATAGCTATCATTGAAAACCATCATTGAAAACTTTAATGATTGGTTTTAAGGTACTTAAAAAGCAAAATCAGTGCATATTTTGATGCCAATATGAAGGCGGTGACTTAATTATTATTTTTTTCCAAAAAAAAATTTCGTTTTGGCCCAACGGTCCACATAAAATGACTTCTATTATTTCAATGATTGAACTACCTTACCAATGATCATTGGAAAATTGAACTTTATTTTATGGCGAAGTTTGGGATCAAATTGATTTTTTTTTCACTAAAGTAATAATTCAATCCATCAGATTTATTTTTGCATCAAAATAATTACTGATTTTACTTTCTAAACGTCTTAAATTCAGTCATTAAAGTTTTCAATGATAGTTTTCAATGATAGCTATAACTGGGGCCTAATACATTGATAAACTACAAAATAGCACGTATCCCAAAAATAAAAATAGAAGTTACACTTGGGCAACCCTAGTCAACAGCTTTATTTTCATGTTTGTTCTGTTATTTGAATCTTATTCTTAACTGACATTTTTTGACACAACACGTACTTGCCGATTTCTGACCAAACAAATTTCTTGGGAAGAAATTGTCAGGAAGGGTAGGGGAATGTTTTTCTCTCTCGTGTGTGCTTTCTGCCAAATCTACCCAATTTGTGAAGTGTGGAAAAGGATTTGGCTACAAATTGTGAAAATTGGCAGTTTTGGTTAAGATCAAAAATAAACTTCATGAAGGTTTGACTAAAATAATAATTTAAATCCAAAGCTTTAATTTTTGGTACCTACCAAGAAATTTAAATTTTCAATTATGCTTTTTAGTGACAGCTTTGCCTTATTGGCCCCTGAGTAATTTTTTTAGAGAATTGTTTCTCTTGGGGGAAATTAAATTTATTTTGTCTTGACTTGACCCCACCTACACGCTATAGCTTTTTGTCGCATCTTATGCGAATCTCTCTGTAGGTATAAATATGCACATTTTATTTTATTTAATTTATTATAAATAAATATGACTTCAGCAAGGAAAACTCATACACTAACTCTGTATGGTATTAAATTGCTAAGGCATTTCTTTAAAACATTTTCACTCACCATCCATATCTAGTTCCAACTCTGATTCGGTCTCCGATTCCATATCTTCATCAACGGGTTCATCTTTTTTGGGTTCATCTCCTTTAGGTGGATCGGGCTTTGAGGCACTGGCACCAAATGGACACGCTCTAAATATATACAAAAAATAAAGAAGAAAAAAACAATATTTTATTCCCGTCAATATTATCGATTGTTCAAGCCATATACATATATGTAAATGAGTCGGCATTGTGCCGCAAAGAAACTTACCCTGGAAATTTAAATTCTCCTTCAGGCACTTTTCCACCAAATTTTTCAACGAATTCCTTCACGAAGCTCAATTGAGGCATATTCAGGATTTGTGGACTTCCAGAGCACAAGTCCACAAAAGTTTTTAATTTTTTGAGATCATCTGGCGATAATGGAAGACCCATTTTGTTTTTTTTTTCTTCTTTTATAGGTATGCAAACAAAATGATATACAAATTTATTTTTGATTTTGTTCTTCAAACTTCGATTTGGATGAAATATAAGTTTAAATTAATATTCTTTTTTATTTTATTTAAATTTTTTTATTAAATGCCGTCTTCTCTCGTAACAAGCAAGCAAAAGGACAGATTAACGAATCGCATTAACTTTCTGTCAAATATTTTCTTAAATGAAATGAGTGGGTCTGAGTCTGTTTAGTGAGAGGAGAGTAGAGACCGAAGAGTGGTGGATTTTTAAATCTTAATGTTGGTAGCAATAGCCCTGGGTAATGAAGTTGCTAGTGATTGCTTTTATTTCATTTAAGGTATGTGTCTTTGATAGAAATGGTACATCCGGTCGATGATAACACCCCGGCTCCACACACCATTTATTTTTTTAAATTCAAAGAGAATTTACTGCTGTTGTAATAAATGTTTTTTTTATGATCTATATGGATCAATTCTGAAAGTAAAAAACATCAATGTGAACGCTTTTCTCATTTTGTATTCTTAATTCACCTAAATGTCAGTTTCAACTAGGTGAGAAGCGTTGGGACGCACTCCATCAAATATATGCAGCACCTACACCAGTGACAAATGACCAAAATTTCTTCCATTATCTTGCCAAATCCTGTAAATGGTCCATAATCTCCATTGATTTTTGTCAGAAAAATAATATGTGCAAGGTTCGTTTTCTGACAGAAATGGCAATTTGTCACCTGTGTTAATTATGGACAAATAGTATTAATTTTCACACCACAGGGATGTGGGAAATGGGCTGTTCTTTGCCACTTCCCCATGAACTTCCCACTAAGCAAACAAAATGACATGCCTTGTAACATGGCTAAGACAGAAAAGGAAAGATGGTAGGGTAATGATAAGGAATATCAACAATTAGAAACCATATCAGGATTAGGATCTAGACACATCTTGCCACTAGACGCTACACTTTAAGCCGGTAGACTCCAGCCGTCAGTAATTACTGCCATTTCGATGCTACATTCTAGACTGGAATTAAGCCGCTTACAAGTTGCAACTAAGCCCTAGAAACTAGCCGATTACATTCAACCGCTGGTATGATGCCAATAACTAGATTGAAGTGATAATAGCTGCTAGATGGTAACGGCTTATGATGGCTATATAGGTGCTAGTGCACAGCCCCTTCATTCAAGCTACTAGATTGTAGTGACGAGATGCTAGCTGAAAAATGCCATTTGAATCTAGCGGCTGGATCATAGCCACTTTAAAAGGTCAGTAATTGGTAAAAAAATGTCAACTAGTTCCTATAATTGGTCAGCCATATATATTTTTACTAACGATTTTTAAAGGTTTTTCAAGATTACGTAGATTTAATATTTTTATTCTGCACCTACCTGTTTTATTTCCAATATCTTTTCCACAATAATTGTTTTAAATGAGTTTGTTTAATGTCTACATTGAATCATTTGGTCAATTTATATTTCAGACTAATCACTTGTTTTTTCCGTAAAAAAATTCAGCAGGCTAATCCATTTGAACAAAAATTGAGAAATTTTGCTGAGGAATTCCTTTTATATTTATTTGTGAGAATGCTGAGTTCCAGGGTTTCCACCTTTTAAAAAAACTTTTCGGAGTAGATTTTCAAAAAAAAAAAAATGCAGTAGATTTATATTTTGAAGAAACAAATTTTGATTGGTTAGTTATTGAAAGTTTTTGGTCCTCAGCTTCGTCGACACTTTTATAAAAAAAAACTCTTAGTTTTAAAAATCTAACCAAGAAAATCTGCCTGTCTATTACAATGTTAAAAGTACATAGTTAAAAATATAAACTTACAAACTTCTGCTGGGACCAGCAACTTGATCAACACATTGATTTTCCTCTTCTGCAGCCAGTTTTTTGTTTTTGTGAATCACAACTAAATAAATACAAATAAACTTATATTTGTATCAATTTTCAACCACTTAAAACAATTTTACCTTTTGCGTGCAGATTTAATTAAAAATTTAATTTAATTAATTAAATTTAACTATCTTTAAAAACAAACTGTGACAGCTGTCAATTGTCATCAAAACCAAAAGCTGTAAGCAAAAACACCCAATAGTGTTTTTGGTAGCTATCATGAAGAATTAGAATGACTGCATTCAATGACAGAATTGAAAAATTATTTTATGGAAAATTGAAGGATATTTTTTTTCGTAACCCTGAGGCCACACGAGCAAGTACTGGCAAGCAAGTTGGGTTCATACATTGCCTGCCAAATTCGTATCTGTGTACTGGCTGTGACGTAGGTGGCACTCCACTTGCCAAGCAAGTTGCTTGCAAGTAGGTCGTTCTTTTTCTCTACTATAGTAAACAATTTTGGTTGATCTTTCAAACAAAATGGACTGAAAAAATCAAAATACATTTTTAAAGAATATTAAAGAAAAATGCAAAAATGGTTAACAAACTTTAATAATTGAAATTATGGACAACGAAACATAAGAGGGAATAACATATACTCTAACTAAAATTCATGTACCAAAAAAAAACTACAGACGTCAAAATACATTTTGTTAGCTATCCGTCTGTTAAGCACAAAACTTTCAAATTCCATTGAAGGTTGTATACGATGTCAATGGATAAAAAAACCTCTAAAAATCCGAATTGTTTTCCATTTTATTTTCCGCTCCGGAAAAATGGATTTTTAGGGCAATCGGTTGACATTTGGAACGAAATATTCTCGATAGGATCAAATATAATTTGTCCCCTATCTGTCAAGCCACAAACTTTCAAATTCCATTGAAGGATGTCTACGATGTCAATGGATTAAAAAACCTCTGAAAATCGGAATTTTTTTCCATTTTTTTTCTGCTCCGGAAAAATGCATTTTGAGGGCAATCGGTTGACATTTGGAACGAAATATTCACGACAGGATCAAATATAATTTGTCCCCTATCTGTCGAGCCATAGACTTTCAAATTCCATTAAAGGATGTCTACAATGTCAATGGATTAAAAAACCTCTATATACCCGAATAATTTGAAATTTTATTTTTTGAAAAGGGCAATTTTAGAGCTTTTTGGTTTTTTGTAACGAAATATTCGCAAATGTCAAATATTCTGTCAAGCAATGTCAGGTTTCGTATGAAAGTGAATTTTAACATTTTTAAAATGCAATCAAATTCCACACTAAATTTATTTTAACTTATTTTTTGCACAAAATCTAATTAATTCAGAAATTTAAATAAAAGGAATAAAAGGAACGATGATTGTTGACTGTAGTTAAAAAAATGAACGCCCTACTTGCTTCTCTACTGGCTGCTCAACTGGCTTCGAAAAAGGCAAGCCAGTTGACGAGCAAGTTGCTTGGGTTTATATGTGTTAGTGAAAAAATGTGTATGTATTGCAACTTGCTTGCCAGTACTGGCTCGTGTGGCCTCCGGGTAAAACCAAAAGTGCAGTAGAATTGATTTAAAGGCAGTAGATTTATTTTTCGCAAAAAGTGCAGTAGAAGCAATTGCAGCAAAGTGACAACCCTGCTGAGTTCTACCGAGATCTCAGAAATATAAACTGGCCAATTGAATAAACAGAAATGAAGGAAAATCTCAAGTTCACTCCTTAGAGGATATATAATATGGAGTGCTCATTCCTTTCCCTAACATGCCGCCTCCACTGGGCATGAACGATGCTCGGATTATGAACATGTCTTTAAAAAATCCAATGGAGGCAGAAAAATCCATGTCATGTAGTGACATAATCCATACAAGTCAGATTGTGGATTGGATTGTGGTTGTGATGTTGGACATCGTTGATGCCCAGTGGAGGCGGCATGTAATGCATTGTAGTGCCTGGAACCATGATCACATTCGGTAAGATAAACTCTTAGAGGATATCGTACTGTTGCTATCAATTTATTGTAAGTCATAATTTGCTTATTTTCCCTCTAAATTGTTCTAATTTGAAGTAATTCTTGTAAAAAGTTTATTATTTTAAAGATTTCAATATCTTCATTTTTAGTTTTTTTCTCCAATGTGCAGAAAACTCAGTGCCTTTAACTTTCCGAAACTTGAACAGCGACCCCTATGAAAGCTCCGCATTCGAATAAAAACCAGCACTCAATATTAATAGGCGTGTTTTTTTCGCAAGTTCATATGGATTTGTCGAAAAAAACGACATCGGGACTCAGGAACTTCTTACTTACAGTACATAAGTCCCGATAATTATCTGGACTTAGCTAAGTCCATATGGATTTAAGTTTTGTATTAACGTGTAAAATTATTAGTTCCGATATTGTTTTTTTCGACAAATCCATATGGACTTGCAAAAAAAACACGCCTAATATATCGTCTAAGGTTCACTCGCTAAATGCTACTACTTCGGAGAGTTGAGCATATCCAAAGCTAACTAACTTTGGACTCGGTATATCAATCGTTGAGTCAGTCAACTTGGAGTGAATAAAAGCAATTCTCCAGAATGACAATCCAATCTCTAAGCTGTGCTTAAGTTCGAGTGATTTAAATCCCCGAAGTGTATAGCATAAAATGTCTCCAGTTAATAAAAATAAACTTCAAGTAATTTTCCTTCTGTTTATCATTGTTTAAACTATTCCTGTGTGATAATAATATTAAATTTACATTTTTAATTTTAATAATACAATAGTTTTAATTTAAAATGTAGTTAATTATATTATATTTTCAATATCAGTAAAATTAATCTACATAATATATCTTTTCTTTATATAATTTTAACAATAAATTGACAATTTTTGTTTATAATGTTCATGTTATTTTTTTTTAAATATAATTTATTTATGTATGTATATATAACTTTGGAAATAAATGTATAATATTTAATAGTTTATAATTAATAAAATGATTAATTACATATTATATTTAAAATTTTTTAATTTAAATATTTTTTAACAACATTCTATCGTTTGAAGAATTTCTTGTTGAATTTATTAAACAAACAAAATTTGATCAATTTTTTTCAACACTATTTTTTAAATTGAAAATTCAACTTGTGCTAAAGTACCATTCATTTAAATTGAAAGCATCAAACATCGTAAAAGACAGACAATACATTTTATTTATAAATAATATCCCCATACTAAGATATCAAAATTCTACACAAATCGAAGCTTGGGAAAGCCACCATATTGAAGTCGAATTTAATTAACTTTCGAAATCTATAAACTGTATTAGGGTCTCATACAGAGTCGATGTGATGTTTGTCGAAAAGAGGTTTACACTCCATTTATTAGCTCAATCTCATAGGTAGTTTGCAAATTCTTCGGAGTCAAACAATTTTATGGTCACCGACGATATGGGATTTATAGATTTCGAGAATTAATCATAGATGGCACATTTCAAATGCACTGTTTGTCTTGACTTTTGATATGTTGGTGGTACTGTTATCCAAAGCTAAAAAATATTTTTGAATTTCGAAGTTTAAGTTTGATAAGTAATCTACAAAAGAGTTTGTCTTCACATTCGAGACACACATTCATAATTCGGAGACATCAAAATAAAGAAAACGAATTTAAGTTATGTAAATGTACCTCGATCTCAGAGTTTCTTGTACCATCAATTGATTAAGAAGAAGCAGATTTTACTAGTTTCTCAATTAATCAATGAATAATTAACTTTCGTTGAACTCAAATCCGTTGTGAATCGGTTAGGTAATAACTTGCGAGAGTTATAATGTAATAACTAATATATTTTAAATTGAAAAAATTAAGAAATATTTGTTTTAAATAAATACATACATATTTTGTATGTATTAAGCTGTAATAATAAATACATATTAATTAAATGTGTTGAATGATTTAATAAATTATTTTCATTACATTTTTTAATTTAACATTTTTAAACTGAAAAAAAAACAAGCATAATAATTTTAAAGCACCTTAAAAGTAAAATTTCATAATATTATCTTACATTTTAATTTGATGGGGACTACATACTTCGTTTTTTTTAAAGTTCTCTAGAGGTTAGATTGATTTATCACGTTTTAAATAATAATAAATATAAATTAATTAACGAGTTTAAATATTGTGTAGTAGTATATTAAGAATTTTTCCGATATACATACATAGATTTTGATTATAACTTTTTTTGGATACTGTTATTGAATTAAAGAAGGAATAAATTAATTTAAGAGTTTTATTTTAACATTAATTATCATCTCTCTTTATTTACCATAATGGAAAGTTTCTTTTTTAATTATCGTTTATGTCTAGTCTTCTTTGGAGAGGCTTCCCAAGTCAGAAAGGAATGTTTCAGGCGTAAGAATATGTGACGAACCAACAATGACTTCCCAATTTTTAACTGCATTTGTCACTTCGTATGCACATCGCATTTCAGACATACTGACACCACCAACAACAAAAACAATTAGTCTGGGCACGTTCTTAACAGCAGTTTGGGCTTTATCCTTATGCCAGTGACCATAACGGGCGCTATAAAATAATAGATAGATTTCATATATTTTTATTTTCTCAAATAGTGTTAATAATATCTTGTTGATGTAAAGTAATTTCCCGTCAAATAGAATTAAAAAATAAACAAAGCCGTAACATACTCGTATAATGCAAAGAAAAGTTGAAGCACAATTTAGCTTTGTCGGTTTTTTAAGCCAAAATTCAATTTATTGAAAAGAATTTGATTCGGTTTTTGAAATTATGGTTTATAATTTTCACACCCCGCTGTTTCTGCTAGACAACTCGGACGCAAGACAGAAATCCAGGTTGGGCTTTGTATGTCGGTTTTCTAAAGAATTTCGAGACCCATATATTTTAAAAACTTTATACTGCTCTCTTGTGCGATCTAATATAGAATACCGTAGCTGTGTTTGGAATCCAAGCTATCAAACTAACATCAATCGATTGGAATCTGTTCAACAGCGAATTCTACTTTATGCCCTTCGCTATCTTCCATGGAATACCGACATGCATTTATCCCCATACAACCAAAGCCTGGCCTTAATCATTTTACCATCACTGACTAACAGAAGAAAAGTTTTTAAATTACTATTTATATATTAACGATATTTCGATTGGAGCGATTGATTCCGAATATCTTTTGTCACAACTTAGCCTAAATCTTAATTCTCGATCCTTAAGATCCCAAGATCAAAGGTTTAACAGAACGAACTATGGAATTCATGAACTTTTGTTTGCTGCACGTGCTGCTTTTTATAAATATTTTAATGCTATTGACTTCAATGTATCAAAGTATTGTTTAAAAAATAAATTTGAATAGAATTTTACAATCTCAAAGATAATAATTACCGCCATATTATTCACAAGATACATCCAGATTAAAACTTAAATGTAATGAAAATAATATAAAGGAACGAAAATACAAAAATACTGATTATACAAAACAGGGATTTGATTTTTTTTTAAATGCAGAAAGGTTTTCAGAAACATTCTTCGCGGAGGATATAAATATCTTAGAGACTTTTTGTGGAAAATTAAATATATGTTGTGAAGCTTTAACTGTAGAAAAAGTGGTGAGGCATTTGCAATGATTAAAAAAGAAAAAAATTTAAGCCTATACAAACGCCGTGTTTAATAGCTCATCCCAAAATTGTTCAATATATAAATCTTTTCACAACAGTTATTAAAGTAAAATTAAAATAGCTAAGAGCAATTTTATTACTTATCAGATTAATGTCAAGTCAGGAAATGAGAAAGAAATGTGGAAGGGGCTTAAAAGTGTTGCCTTAAAGAATGCAAAAGCAAATATAATTGAGAGTGTGAAATTCGGCGAAGAGACAATAACTCTATGCAATGAAATTGCTAAAAATTAGAATGGATTTTTTAAAGACAGTATTCGGGAAATAAATGAGTCAATCGAAAATATTTGTTGTTTCGCTCCACATAAACAGACGAATTTTCTTTTCAAATTTTTTTCATACTCTATTGCTTTGGTTTTACTTTTGAATTTTGCAAGGAAGGAGCTTTATATAAGTTAATTACAAAATGATATATTTAGGATTAACAGAGAAATTGTAAAAACTCTCAATCGAGATTCCCAGTCCAGTTCTTTTAAAAGTTATCAACAAATCACTGCAAACGGGAACATTTCCTGATATATTGAAGGAATCAGTCGTTATTCTTTTATTTTAGACCAGTGAATATATTGCCTACGTGTGAAAAAATATTGAACAAATTTGTTGCTGAACAGTTTCAAACATATTTAGAGGACAAATATTTATGAATTGAAGAAAAATCTGGATTGAGAAGAGGTAACTTATATGAAACTGCCATTAAATGTTTTGTGTGGAAGTGGAAAAGACAAATTGACGATAGCTATATTCTTAGATTTGAAGCATTCTTTTGAAACTTTCGATAAATAGATCTTGCTCAAAAAATGATGGTTGTATGGTGTGCTTGTTCGCGAGTTGGAATGTTTTACGTATTATTTAGGAAATAGAAGCCAATGAACTAAAGCGAATGATGAAATATCTGGGGGTTCCAAACAGTTCTGTGCTAGGGTTATTTCTCTTTCTGTTATATGCATATTAATGACTTTAAGAAATGCCTTAAATTTTCTAGTTTAAAGCTACGAATGACAGTCTGATCTACATTTACTATCTACAATGTGCCAAACATTAAATGAAGATTTGAGACGAATTGATAATAATTGTTTGAAAAGGAACAAACTGAAGGTGAATGTTAGTAAAACTAAGTGTATGAATAATGAAATAAATGTGTGTATGGATGGTGTGTCACTGAATTGTGTTGAGAGTATCAAATATATAAATGTTATTATAAATATAAATCTAAATTTCAAGAACCATGCAAGCCACGTTTGTGCATAGATTTCAAAAAAGGTTATTTTTTGAGTAGAATGAGAAAGCAACTGACATTTAAAGCTTCTTCTATATATAATGCGCTACTGTGGCAACATCTCAATTACTGTTCAACTTTACTGTATTTGGTTCGAATGTCGATGCCAAAATTAGGCTTCAAAATCTTCAGAATAGGGGAATGAGATTTATCCTGAAGATGAATATTTACACTCCGATTAGAATTATGCTCGCATGCTTAAATTGGATGAATGTTAAGCAAAGGCTGATTTATGACGAGATAGTTTTTATTTTAAAAGTACTTAATGATATGCTCCGGAATATTTGTCTGATGGAAGATTGGGAGTAACCTAAAGGTCAACTGTTCAATTTGAGAAACGGTGCCAATTGGAGAACGGAACGATGTCGACTAACCAGTACACAACACAAATTTTTTTTTGATGAATTTATCTATTTTAATAACCTTCCTAGAGAAGTAAATTGTGAAACCGGAATGAACAAAGGAAAAACTCAGTCTCTTTATTTAAAATAATGTCGTTTAGTGGAAATATGAACACAAAATATAAATTATATGATTTTATATATAAAATATAAAGTTTTTTTTGTTAACTAATAATCTTGTTTCTTTAATTATTGGTCTTTTGCTAGGAATTATTATAGAGCCCAATCTTGAAGTGAAGATGGGTGCTCTTGGCCTAAGCCAAGATGGTATACGGAAACTCTATTTGTGTAAAAGTGCCTCTCAATATATATACGTTTGTAGTTTGATTGAGTACCCCACTGTAACACTATGTAAAGTTAAAATGTTTCGGCCCAGTAGTTGAGGATTTTGCTAATATAAAGAAGACCTAATAACATACCTTAGGGGCCGTTTATAACAATCAGTAAAACGTATCAGTAAAAAATGTATATTTGATTGTTTTAAAAAACAAAATTTTCTTTTGTGTAAATATTTTTCTAAAAACAGGATTTATTAATTTTAGTAAGTCGGCATTTACATTGCCCGATTTTATAAATGCCGATTTTTCCTTGTTGTTGTAATCGTGGGAGAGAGAGTGGAAACATCATGTGGAACATGTCGGCTGTACTTCGAAATCTCACACGATTACAACAACAAAGAAAAATCGCCATTGGAAAAATCGGGCAATGTAAATTCCGACTAATAAGAATTCGTTTTCCGTATCAGCTGATTATCATTTTGAATGAAGCGAAACAATTCGTTTTAATTATCCGTGTTTAAATTTTATAATATTCAATTGATTATAAAAAAATACTGATGGAATTCGCAACATTAAAAGATCAAATAGAACCTTATGCTGACATAATTTTCCTGATTGCTATAAACGACCATACACTACAGAAAGAAAACTTTAATTTTCACTATTGTTTCAATTTTTACTGATGTGTTATTTTATCTCAGTTAAAAAGAGTGCCAATAGAATAACCATAGAGTACCTATATTATCTACCGAATCGAGAAGGGTACCGGGTATAATAATAGCATTTTCTTCTATTTGAAACCAATATGACATTTCAACCAGTTTGAGAATACGAAACGCTCTCAAAATTAACTATGAAATAAACAATAGACGGGCGGTGATTTAGTTACCTGAAGCAACTTATTGACAATTAGTTAACGATTATCGTTTTAAAAATTACCGAATGACTCCCCTGTACATCTTTTGACAGTATTTTAGAAGACGGTTGGGGTAGTAACATACATTGATTTCTACATTCCAAAATCATTTTCCCTTCTAGTATGAATATATTTTGAATGTCAAATTTAATAATAAAGTTATGTTCTGTGAGGCTGACTGTCTTGAACAAAAAAGTGCAACATTTCTCTGCTCAATGAGAAATTTTGAGTTATTAACTGTTCTAATTTATTCAATGAGCATGTCTGGAACCATTTTCTTCACCACCATTTTGTGAAAACTGTCAAAATCAACTTTAGTATTTTTTCCAATGAAAATCCTTTTTTTGTACTGATTTGATTTGAATAGTGTTAGTGCATTTTTCCTGACTCAATTTTAATAAAATTATTTTATTTGTGAGATGTATATTTTTGTAGATATGAAACGAGCATGCATACATGCTGAAGTAGCCATTTTCCTAGTATTTTGTCATTAAAAAAAGCTAAATATTTTTTAAAATCATCAGCTGTGGTCGACATTTGCCCTCCCCAATTCGTATATTATTACTTGATTACACATTTACCTTGTTGGTGCATGGTATGTAGCATTCTGTGCACGACCAGACAAATATGTAAAATGTCTCTGATCTAGTTTATCTTCAATGCAATCTTCCATTACGTCTTTAATGACCGGTGTCCAACGAGACATTTGATAAGTTTGTTCTGTAATGCGTTCCTTTCTGGGAACTGTGTATGGTTTCTTACGACTCTACAAGAAAAATTATACAGTAAAAAAAAATAAAAAATATTAATAATTCACTCACATCAGCAATCACATTAACACCCAAGAAGCTTAAATTCCTGACCATATCTTGTTCTTTTGGGCCCAACTGGGCGTGTGTAAAAAGTTTGGTTAGATTTTCTTCTGATATACCATTTTTGATCATCACATAAAGGGCAATTATGCGAACTTTATCGCAATTTGGAACGGTCTTGAATTAAAAATAGAAATTCACGAAAATATAATACAATATTTGTATAAAACAAAAAAATAAACACATCCTACCTGATCGAGGAGTATGGGAACAATATTTCGCATATGATCCTTGATTTTTTCTCCTTCAGCATCGGTACCCATGGCTAGATCTTGTTCGACGCGGCACAGTTTATCGACGTAGTTCTGAGTTGAGATGAGGGATTCAAAATAGTATTTAATGTTAACATTTTATTAAAACTCACTTGATAAGATTTCATGCAATCTTCAGCTAAATGCAAATGAGTTGCATACTTGGACAATTCCTTCTGATATTGTGGCATCTTCTTGATCATTTGCGAAAGATCACGCATTGAGGACTTATCAGCTGTGAATTCAATCAGAATTAATTTAATATTTAATCGAAAAAGACAACATATTTATAACTCAAACCCAGAGTAAGAAACACATTGGAAAATATACAAGTTAATTGAAAAATACACCACAACACATACCACTTTGGTATTTACTTAAATTGCGTACTTACTTGAAGTCATTCGTTTGGAATCTGTGAATTTCTTCAGATTCTGTGTTACTTGCGTTGAAACGAGAGCAATATGCTGATGACGAAGCTCAATCCATAGTTCATCGTTCTCGTCTAGAAGTACCTCCTTGTCGGGAGCATTCGGTGCGGGAGTGTACTTGTACACATCGTTGACAATTTCCAGTAGATCATAAGCCATTGCTTGAAGAGTAAGTTCGTGTAAGAGTGGGGACACACAATCGAAACCACGATCCAAAATAAGCAACTGGGAGCGTGACTTTTCAGGACCCTCGCCCATAGTGGGTTCATCAGCTTTGTATGCATCTAATTTCTGTTGGACCGATGCAGCGAGATCCACATTTTTGTCCCAATCAGAACGATAACGTAACATGGGATATTCACCTAGAGTAGCGCAAAGAGTGGCAATTTGTTCGGCGATACGTTCTAGGTGCTTGGCACGGATCGAAGAAAATGCAGGCGAATAAAGGCATTGGAATGTATCCGGAGAATCAAGAGAGAATACCTGTTTTTAAAATTCATTGTATTGTAGATTATTTTAAAATATTTTGTAAACATTTCACAACAGTTACAGAGTAAGTATTCGATAGGAGCACAACAAAAACAAGCATTAGAAGCAGAAAAATCAACAAATCAGAGGACAAAAGCATGCATATTTGAAGAAAACTTAAAGCATAATGAGTTAATACAATAGTTTCTGCATAAATAATAAATTCATAAGATATGTTTTTAATTTTTCAGATTCATTAATTAATTTCACATTTAATTTTTCTTTTCCTTTAAGCGCTCTAAAGAGTCATAGTGAAATCGATGAGTTAGAAAGCCAGGCTTCATATGGGGGAGTGTCAATCGATCTAAATTTCAAAGCTTGTTAATGATTTTTTTTTATGAAAATTGGAAGCAAATCCATAGAAAGTACTACAGTAAATTCGCACTGAGAATTTGAGGTGCGTTATAAATCAATGAACCAGTTACTACTGCTAAAAATATTGTAAATTCCTTATTTGATACTTATGTTTACTGGCGTTTGGTGACAGTATGGCCTGGTTCGGTTGGCACTCATCTCATCTGGCGATACATTTTAGAAGCGTCAAAGATCATGCCAAATAGGCTATGTCCAAGAACTACTAACGGTTTAAAGACCGAGTTTTTGGCTGGAGCAAGAATCTATTTCGAAGTCATTTTGGTTATTCAACTTTTGAACACTGGGCAAAAGGAGAGCATGAGGCAAACTGGGCATCTTTAATCAGACTCACTGTCAAAGTGTGTGTGGGGGGGGGGGGGGGGGGGGAGAGGCGATTCGTTTATTTAATTTCTCTGTCGAATAATCATTTGGAAAAGCATTTTTGACGAGCTATTTGCTTGATAGATGATTATCTTTTCATTTTTAAAATAAAAAAAATAATACAACTTTTTTTATAGTTTCTGAAAACATTCCAATTAATTTGTTTTTTTATATAATTGACGGGCACTCTAGGGGTTATGACTATGTTTTAACACAGTATGAGCGTTTAGGAAGCAGAGAGAGAATTGATTAGGATACTAAGATGTACATTTGTCTAAAATGTCTGGATATTGAAATGGCGAGGAAAAACAGAGTTGGGTAAGAGAAAGAATCTCTGTACTTAACGGTACTTCTGAAGTTGGCCTCGAGTGTATAATGATGAGCAATCTTGGCGGATAAGGTATTATGGTGAAAATGTTAAACGGGTCGAATGCAATTGGCTATTTCAAAAGAGCCCTATATAAAATTTTAATGTTTTTTAAACACTTTTCCGAAAATTAATTTCTTACTTTCACATTAGAGGCAACGTTCTCCATTATAGTTTATTTATGGTGTCCCATAATGATCCAATGCCTAAAAAACTCTGTAGAACTAATAAAGAACAGTCAAATTGCTGATCTTTAGCCTTATAAATAAAATAATTTGAAATGGTTCGTTTACTTTTTGGTTTTATACACCTTTTTAATACTTCAAACTTTCTTTTTACTATTTTTAAGGGTATAGTATATTTTGAATATTTCCTGTGCTAAGAAGGAATATTCTTAAGTCATTTTATCTTACTTCACCAGTTGCATAGTATTGGGAATTTCTATTAAGCAGAAAATTATCTTTATTTGTTTTAAGTGTTATAGTTTTGCAATCAGACTAGTGAAAACTACGATTCTATCAGGAAATCAATTACATATCAATGAAAGAATCGTACATAAACGGAAGGTGTACATTCCATATCCGTATTTAGTTCCAGATATTTCTGACAAAGTGCGTAAACCTCTTTAAAAAAATATGCATCTCCAACAGGCAACTTTCGCTATTATAATTTTGAAAATGCTCTCTAAAGAGTACAAGCCATCAGTGGTTCTTTATATAAAAACTATGCATCATACATAAATGCGCAATATTAAATTTAAAAAAAAATGAAAAATAAGTAAAGGATGCAATGATAAAGGAGAAGGAAAGTTCTATAACTACAAAAGACGTGACATTGACTTTTAATAATAGTGTGTGCAGTTCGTGTTTTCCCTTTTAGGTAAGTGTCAAATTACAAAAAGAAACATAAGGCCTTTGTTTAAAACTTTTCGTATCCAAATATAATTATGTAATTATTTTCCAAACTAAATACTAAGAAGTACAAAACGAGCCTCGTGTCTGCTTATTTATTTGTAATTTGGCATATCCTGTGGGGATATATTTGTTGTTGTTGTTAGCTGTTGTTATTGCTGGACGATTTGCTTTTCTGTACACATAAACATACATTAAATTGAACACTACAAAAAATTAAAGCAAAACTTAAGGAGATTCGTCTCTTAAAATAGTTTGTGTTTTTTTTGCGATTGCAAAATTCGATGATTTTATTGGTCTTTTTTGAAAAAAGCGTGCAATTATGCGCGACTTTTTTCTTTGCTTTCTTTTTTTTTTTTTTGGTGTTTAGAGTTTCACATAGTTTTTAAGATACATATATGAAATTTTCGCACCTGACATTCGTACGGAAGAAAAGCAATATTGATCTCCTTTAGAGTTTTGATCTTTCTTGCAGCGCACGATTTACACAAATCATTGAACAGTTCTTCAGGACAAACTATAATTAAAAATAAAATGAACTTAATGAACTAAATGAAGTTTTCTTGTTTGAAAAAAAAAAAATAATACCCAGTTGTGAGGTGATATTTTTGAAATTTTAGGGAGATGTGGGATTTTAAAACGACTTACTTTATACAATAATTATAAAATTAAAGGAATTTCGGGAAGCACTAATAGTTTGCAAAATAATGAATGAAAATTATGTAAACTAAGTGTTGAATATTTTTTTAAACGTTCATTTTGAAGATACCTAGTGTAGCAATAATATTTATTAAAATGCTTATTTAATCTCAATTTGTTTTCAAATTTAATCTTACCATTTTCTGAGTTTTTTAGTAACTAGCTTTGTCATGTTTTATGGTTAGAATTAATTCACATCTCCATTCCATGATTACTGATTTGTTCAAAATAAAGCCCTTCTTTAAAGAAATCACACAAAACAAAAACAGCACCTTTGTTTTGAAGTCCTTATACATAGATACAGAAAATCAGCAGTTTTTGAAAATTATGAACGACCAACAAAATCTATCAACATCTTTTCAAGAAAATACAAATTTACTTGAATTTCATATAGAAACCTACCCACACCTAAAGCCCAAAGTTGAACGGTTCAATTGATTTAAGAAAAATCGTCAATGGGAAAAAAATGGAAATCAACAGAAATTCGAAACTATTATTTCATGTTACATGATACCAAGAGTTTGAAGAAGTACAATAGCTTCTTAGATGAGGAATCAAAAGTCCTATAAAACACCTAGGTTGTTTTTTTTATGGGGAAAGGGAGGGGTTGGTGTGATTCTCTTAAATTGCAATAAATATTTTCACACAAGATTTCGATACACCACAGACATTTTTTTCTAACCAACAATTATTGTTTCATTAAAAGAACTGTATAACGTCGGACTCATAAGAAGAACTTGTAACTCCACCTTATACTAAAAATGACCTTTGAATGCCATGTCACAGAACAAATTAGATCTCCCTCAAAAATCTAAATACGAACAAATTAAATTTTTGCAGAGCTCGTTACTTCAAAATTTAAAAATAAGCTCCGTGAGATATTATTTGCGTCTTTTCTGTTTTACGAGGTGTGCTATTGAGGCCGACTTAAGTAATACGTACAGCGTTTTTTGGCATTCGCAACTATGGCAATAGAAAAAATCGAGCTTACAAGGACCATAGGTAAATTTTTCCGACATGAAAGAAAGCCAAGATTCCAAGAACTCTTTCCCATGTTCTCTATATCGCAAAAAAAGAAGGCTAAAACTGGGGTTCATAGAATGACTGTGTTCCGCGTGATACAGAAAGCCACCATAATGCAAGACATAGAAGTCATCCTTTTTCCAAAGCTGATTAAAACATCGGCAGTTAGAAACCATTTTCTTTTCTGACAAAAAAAGTTTAATTTTGAAGGAATGAATTCAGTATATTATTTACCATTATTATTTCCATGATTTACGTATAAATCCACACTGAAAAAAACGATAAACTTGATGAAATTTACAGCAGGATAGCATACCCTTATACACAACAAGGAATAAAGAATGTTGGGTTCACATCCACAAGGACCCCTATTGCCGTAGTACTTTATCCATCATGGATACGACCGTGTGTTGATAGCTTTTCAGAAAAGTTATCAAAAAATGCGGGAGATTTTATAACCCTATTGGAAAATAAAATTAAAAATCCAAACCTGTTTTTTTATGATTATAATAATGAAGGAATTATTACCTACCTTCTGTAAAAGCATTTGTTCAGATAATTAAATATTCAAGTGGTGGCTGATAAAATCGGTTCCGCAAATACGTTAGAGTGTTTGTGAAAAAAGGTAAAGTTTAATTTGCAATCATATTTTTTAGTCAAAAAAGTTTTATAGCACGCATGATGATATTTAAGCAGCCGTACTACTTTATATATTTGTAAGTGTTCTTATTTTATTCTAATATTTTAGAACATCACTGTCATTACAAACAACAAATTGATTTAATGGAATGTAAAGTTATTCCCAATTCCCATATAATAAGAATCACAAACGACAAAACAAACAAACAAAATCTCATAACGACTATTAGATCAAAAATTCACTTCATGCTCGGGATGGGAAAGCTCGATGGATACCAGAACTATTTAAAAAAAAAAAAATAATTAAATACCAATTTAATCTTAATTCTTTACAAAAACTTCATGTTTATCAGGGAATTGATATTTTAAACTTTCCTACTAAAAATAAGCTTGCCTTGCTGGGCTAACCTTTCCCGTTTTAATGAGTGCAAATATTAATTTTGTTGGATATAGGTAACAAGAATGAACTGAATACAACAAAAACGGTGAGTGCTGATACTTAAAAACTGATGTTTACACATTGGCTGAATTGGACAATCTCATGAAAAAACACAACTAGAGAGCTTTATATTATTCCTTTGTCCCAATAGATTATAAAGGGGGAGCGCGGCAGACTTATTGGTTTTAAATTGAGATGAAAGTGGAACGAATTATACAAGAACAGTTTTTTTTTTTAATTTTTTCCGTATTGGACAACAATAGGAATTAGAGGTTACACCAGTTTCAGTCGCGAAAATGAAGTTGTAACTATCGCATCGATAAAATTCATCGAGAATGGAACAAAACATATGAGTATCGTTCCATTTGTTAACGTTTCACGACGAATTTTGCTGATGCAATAGTTACGGAAGATGGGTACTGGCTCTATTGTCGCCTTTCCCTCTTTGATAAACACAATATGTCTTATTACAGTAAATCTTATCACAGTGAGCTTCACCAAAGACCGAGAGGGTGACAGTATAGTTTGCAGCTTCAATATTAGAGATCCAGGATTCTTTGTTGTGTCCATAGAAAGAAATGGAACATGAGGACGTGTGGTTCTAACAGGACCCAGTTAGGGTATTCATGGACTTCTTGCCACAAAGACTTCCCGGTCGCCTTAACTCAATGAGTTTTATTTCAATTCAATATGCGTATTTTAATATTTATCAATGCTTTGTTTCCTCTTTATCAAAATCTTACTTCGAATCCTGAAAAAAATGTTATTATTTTATGAATTTGTAATGAAGCATTATTAATTTATTATTATTCCTAAATTAATTCCTTTTGCAATTAATTCTTTAATAAATGTGATAAAAGCCCCAAAGCAGTCACTTATTTCGACAATGGACTTAAGCATCAATAATAAACAACCAAAATATTAACAATGGACGTTTTCTTTTACACATTCGCTGTAATATTAGTAAGAAACTGTGAAGTTAGTCGCTTTTAATGGATTAAACAGATTGTTTCCTTTGCTTTATCATTTATGTTTGAATACCTTATCTTCGTAAGCTATAAATGCAATATTTATTTCTTTACACGTCTTTATGTACTTCTTGGCAATTAACTTTCCGGTTATATCCCTGTATGACTCTAATATCTCAAATAGATCATCGGGAATAGCTAAATACAGGTATATTATAATAATAATTATTGTTTTTTTTTTGTTTTATTCAACTGGAAATTAGGAATTTAAAGAAAAGTTCATGACAACATACCTTCAGTGAAAAATACGTGGGCATACCGATACATCGGACGTGCAGGATTCTCAAAATCACGCATTAGTGCCTTGACAGATTCTTCGGATGGCGTAATAAGATATACGGCCTCCATTGTGGGAAGTGGTTCACGTTTCTTGTTGATGTCTTCAACCACTGAAATAAAAATATTTTTACATTACCGAACATTTGAAATTATGTGTCTTCATTGTGAAATTACGAGTTATTCCTTCAGCGCTAATCTCATGCATTTTAGTACACGCAGATACCATTCGCATGGCCAGCTTATCTACGACAAGGACTCTCCATTCAACGCCAGCGGCTGCCGGCTTAGCTGCAGCTGCTGCACCCTTTTTAGGATTAGCTGGAGGTTTGTACTTTACCACCTCATTCATGATTTCTGGAAATACCAAACACAAAACAAAAAGAATCAATACGAGAATACTAAAAACAAATTTCAAATGTCTGCAATGTCAAATGGTTAAATAACCACTCTTCACATGCATAAAATTTGAATATCTAACTACGGAATACATATATATGTATATGTATTAAATTGTTCATTATAATTGTATCTAAAAAGGTACAGTAGGATAATGGGAATTTAATTAAAACATTTCCCATGATGACACAAAGGGGGTAGCATTCAAGTGCATTCCGCAAATCTATTTCTATCAGAGAGAAAATAAAATAAGCGACGTCAATTGCGTCAAAATTAAAGAAAACAAGGTATTGTTCTTGCGATTTCAGGTAATTGATTATTATTCAGTTTGAAGATGTTGTGATTAATGTTAAATGAAATGAAAATAACATGTACACTTTATTGAAAGCCAATAAGAGGACATGGCCTTGATATACCCGAACATGCTAATGATTTTTTCATAAAAGAAAATTCATCGGACTATGCCACAGCTGAAATTTCAATCTCTATTTGCAGCAAACAAAGTGTAACATATCCAATTTGAGTTTAAAGCCTCTCATGCCTGATACACTTTATTTGTTGCTTTTAATTTATTGTTTTTCTTTAAAAAAAAATGTTGGATATTACTTGTCGAAAAAGAGAAAATCGCCGTCTGTCACGTTTTTTTTTGTTGACCGTGGAGCCATACTAACTTTATTCTACTTTCGAAACTATAAAATAAGTGGTATTATGTACAAATATAGGATCAAATGATAGTGCTTCCGGCTTTTTGCCACAGAATCTGCAATTAGCGCTTGCAATAGAATGAGCGAGTTGAGATTTTGCGAATTCAAACGTTTTTGTTGTAGAATCGAGTTACATAGTTGGGCCCCTGTATTGTGTATAGCTTGGTATACTTTCATTGTTTGTATTTGGTTTGAAACTTTTTGATGAAGCTTCACGCTGATATCCGTACAACTCTGAATCCTATCTAAATAGAAACCATTCGACTTTGAATTGAGGGTCTGGTTGATTTTCAAGTAGATATATGATCTTTATCAGCGTCCTCAATGGGGATACTAACTCAGCGCAACTCTTAAAACAACGAATCTGCAATAAAATCAATCGGATGAAGTGGACTGAGCATCTAACCGACCAAGCCGGGTCGTGCAGCTTTTCAACCTCATATAATGAGAGAGTGAATTTAAAGGGTGTTATAATATGATGAGATGTCTAAGGCACACCTAGAACTCCATAGACCTTTTCTAACGCAACTTTAATATGGTCGTTCCAATTTAGTGTTTTTATAAACATTAGGTACAATCAACGAATCCAATGACTCTATTGTTTAAATAAATAGGAAGTGTCAACATTGAAACATTTTATGTTCTTTGGATTCAAACAAAGATCCATTAAATATACGGGACCAGACTACAATTTTATTCAAATACGCCATTGACTACAAACTTTTACTCCTCAAATGGACACCATCTGCCGCTTGCTAACTTTTTTTTCAAAAGCCGCTTTGAGATAGGTTATCTAAATTTCGTCATCCGGACCAAAAGGTGTCAATTATGAACAGCTGGCGCTGGGTCAAAATAATATTAACCGGAACGACGGTGGCGGAATTAATTTTCGGTATTAAGATTTTGCTTCTATTCCTTTGAGGTAGTTAGTCTGAGCAAAGCTCCCTCTCCTTTACATTACACTAACATTCCAGTCCTTCTATATGGTATCTAAATATTGTCAAAAGCAAATTAGGACGTTTTAGGTTATTTGCGAAAAAAAATTCAAATTTTAACCAAAATAATCCCGAAGAAAAACGGAGCCATGATGTTTCTAGAGGTTTAAATATAGAGATTAACTGCTATAAAGAAATTAAAAATGAAAGTAAAATTAATCCATTAAGGTGGAATGAGCTCTGCAATAGGTTCTGCATAATAACACATTATTTATTCATTTAGGGTCTGTACATTCCAAATCGGTTATAAAAAAAAACCGAAGGGACTGGGGAATTTGTCGTAAAATCCGGTGTTACGTTCTAACCATCTCAACAAGCCTAGTACTTGCATCTCGTTATACGAAAAAGTTAATGCATTCTAGTCTTCTAATAGGAACTATATTTCAAGTTAAAAAATAAAAATTCGGTGGTCAAATTTTAAAGTCAATTAGCTTTTTTTTTAAATAGGTAGAATGTTAAGTAAAAATATCACGCTTACAATTGACCTACATAATGTCATTTTAAGTTTGTATACCTACCTACCTACCTACATATTTCAATTTTGGAACCAATCTTTTTTAATTTTGTAACCTTTTATGTTAAATATTGACTAGTTATATAACATTTCGGAGTTTTTGCACCATAACTGAGTGTTAAGTCAGGTATTGTTGTACACGAACTAATAATGGATGATAAAGTTGCTAAAGGTACAGTAAACAAAAACATGAATCACTAATCATCCATCAGAATCACCCTGACCTACACCAATCCCCCCATATTTCATCATGCTATGAGACACAAAGTTTGTTCAGTGACAAAATAGTTAGATTAGAACAGAACAGAATAGAACAGAACAGCACAGATTCGTGGTAAACGTCAGAACAAGTTAGAACAGGAAATCTGTTCTAAGTTGTTCTACCTAAAAAGCTAGTACGGAAAATCCTGTTCGAAACTGTTCCAAAGTGTTCTAGACAGCCTCACTGAACAGCAACCAGAACAGTTTAGAACAGAAAATTCCTCAGTGAACAGCAAAAAGTTGTACTTTTCTGTTCGAAACTGTTCTAAACTGTTCCGAACAGCCTCGCTGAACAAACCTACAGATTGTAAACAAATAATAAAAACAAAAACAACACGCACACAAAAGAACATTTTTCTATTTTCGGAGACAAGAAATAAATCCAAAAGTGAACAGAAATATGACGTCATCGATCTGCTGAATTTCATTTACAAATTTTATATAGCGCAAGTGCAAAAATAGCGAACAAAAATGTTCCCAATGAAAAATCGATAGTTATTTTTCATTATGGATTTTCTTACTCAAATAATAGAATTTTATAATCTATTTCTACAGTATAACATACTGCTCAAAAATAAAATTAATGAAATATCTTGTTCCGATGCAATAATTAGGAATGAGTAAACAATACTTTTTGATTATTGGATCGAATAATAACAAAAATGGGGCGTTATCAATATAAGAAGAACACTTAAGATAATTATATTGGCTAAGAAAAAACTTATTAAAGCTGCATTTTGAACTCACTTTGGCCAACGAGAACTTTAAGAGCCATTTTGTGATGGTAAATTTGTTTAAATCAAATGGTTTTTTCAAAGAATTTAGATATTTTTTACACAATATTTTTGATATGAAATCAGAAAGTAGGTACGATTGAATCACTGCACGACTTGCACACGAAAGAAAACTGAGTTCACTTCGCATTTGGATTTGAGAAACGACGAAAGAAGAAGACATCAAAAACTGAAGAATGTCATGCGCAGAGAATGAAATGTGCTGAATATTTATGGTTCTTGTATTTGATAAAATGATTCATAAGAAATTACCGAAAGATGACACTGAAAAAAGTAAGAAATGTAATAGGGCTCTTACATCGAATTAAAATTTATAGATACGAGCAGATTTTTTTTTAGTACTATGGTTAAAGCATTTTTACTAGGTAAAAAAGAGGATTTTGCTAATCTTAAACGATTTTAGCATCCCATCGTACTATCCTTGAGACATTTTTATTAAAGTTAATTTACAAAATAAAGCCTATTTTATCTTTTTAGTAGGTGTATGTTTTTTCTAAGTGTGCACTCAACTGGCTCTGGAGGTGGCAGTTATATTAATAATAAAATTAATTCGGGCTATTGTCCATATAGATCATCTCATAAAATAAACGAAACGGATCTTGGCCTTATTTTAATGTTTTATTTTTCGTTACTTTCGGTGTTTTTTTGCGTTTCTTATTATTTTGTTCTAGGCGTTTCGCTGTCGTGTTGAAGACAACAGAAAATTTTCGTTCGCATCAGGAACTCAGCTTTAATTTTAAACTCTGTTGATCGCTTATGCCATTGCCGTCTTTCCAGATTTTTTTTAAATGAATCTGACTAGATCCCTCGATTTCAAGCGTGTATCTAATTACACGTTTGCAATAAACGTGTATACATATAGTAAACATTTTTGTACACTTGTATGCTCTAAAGGCACGTGAAAAAAAAAATACACGTGTAATTATAAAAGGGGTTTTTCATTTTTATAATTGAGCGGGGTGTCATGTATTTCATCCTAAGCCGACATTTAGCAACACAAATTTTGATGATTTTATAGGTCTGTTTGGTATCTTTTTTCAGTAAAATGTGTAAAACCTGTCAAAACACCAAAGTGAGAACGAATTTCTCAAAAACGGAGAAACTTACCTACAAGAAAGTTAACAAACCCATTGAACCACTTTTATGTACAAAACGTCAAAATCTCACTCCTTACATCAAAAATAACATGCCAAAAGTCCGAAAGAGCGTTTAATTAAAAAAAAAAATACTTAAATTATGCATTTCCCAAGTTATCTATTATTTAGATAGTTTAGATAGATACAATTTCAAATTAAAAGCAGAAGATGCTAACAGCTGGGTGTTTTGACAGTCTTTAACTTACTTTTTTGCTATCAGTACTGCTAAATGCAAGCATTTTGAAACAATATTTCTTTTCTCTTCTTCGGGCTTTTTCGCCTTTAGATACTGGGAAAAACAACTTGTCACAGTCATCACTAAGCACGGAAAGTGTGCTGCGATATAATATAGTCAATTGACCCAGGAATTCGTATTTTTTAGAAAAAGTCATTGCCTGACATTTAAAATGGTTAAGATTCAAACCGTTTTTATTACACCAAGTAACAAATCTGATAATATCATCTTGTAGAAGAACACGATCATTGTCAGATGTAATGCTTTTGAAAATTTTCATATCATCCGCAAAAATTAGAATCTCACTATAACGTATGCAGAGGTGCACATCATTGATAGCTAAGATAAATATAAGGTGCCCTAAGTGACTTCCCTGAGGAACTCCAGATATGGCTATAAAGGGGTTGGATAAAATGTTTCTGAATTTAACTTGGTAGGATCTATTTTGGAGATAGGATGAAATCCAAGTGATGAGTCCAGGGGGAAACCCATATAATTTTAATTTATATAAAACAATTTCATGAGAAAGTTGATCAAAAGCCTTTGAGTAGTCCTAATAGATGCAGTCAAGTTCTTGTCCACGTTCTAATGCAGGAGAGCACTTATTTAGTTAGTAAATTTGTTACAGTAGATCGCTTTTTCATGAAACCATGTTGTTGTTTGCAAATAATACTTTTACAGACAAAAGTCAAACCATCACCCACCAACTCCTCAAAAAGCTTAGGAATACAAGATAGTTTAGCAAAATTCTTAAGCATTAAGCTGGAAATGTTTGCCCAGGGCCAGGCTTTGTTTTTATATGAAGAGTTTATAATACAATAAAAATTGCGTATTGACAAGGCCCTCACTAGTCAACTGATGAGTCCAAGTGAGATCGCCGGGACGAAAAGCCAATTTGTATGGACTAAAGTCCGTTAAAAGCTATTTTGAATCAATAATTCAACAAGTCCTATTAAATAGTCACCCCAATTATGAAATTCGTATTTAGCAAAAATATACGACTTTTCTCGAACATCCTTATTATGAAAGTCACTTTGAGTCATCTTCCTTACAATTAGTCGTTGTAAATAAAGTCATGATTTTGAAATTAGGAGAACGTATTTCATCGCAATCGCATACCCTTGACAGTTTTAAGTTCTATTACGAAATTCGCCGACAGTCGCATTTTCTTCGTAAAAATTGTCACTTTTCTCGTTTGATATTTTGGGTACGAGCTAAAAAATTTTAAGCAGGAAATGAACCCAAAAAGGGGGCCTAGCATGAATTATGCTTTATGCATGATATAATCGAGTTCAGTCGGTACAATCGAGTATAGGGAGTTCCTTATTTGGCTGAACCGATTGTTTTTGATTCGATTGAACAAAATAAGAAACGGCCTATGCTCGATAGCGAACTGGCTTCACCTCGAATTTGAAAAACTTTTCACATGGATGTTCGAATCTTCCAATTGTTGATTAAAGGCAGATTTAGACGGACGAACAGCTTTACAGCTAAACTAAGGATCCACAGTTATTTTTTTGATTAAAAAAAAAAAAATCACAAATTACTTCCCACTAGGAATCCTCTAAGCTCATGGGATTAGAGTTATCTCGAATCGATATTCAAATTGTTAATAAGGCTTTCCTTGGACCGTCATTACCATCTTCAAAAAAAAAAACAATTTTATTGAATAAATTTCTTTTATTTAATTTTGGGAATCACATCACAAATAGAGAAACAAACAAAATTTTTGGACCTGAAAACAATTAAATTGTTGATACCTATCGAAAATTTCACATTTCAATATTAAAATACATACGTTGATAGGCGTTGGCTTTAAAAGGAGTCGTATTCATCGCATACGACTTTCATAATATGCGTTTCAAATACAATACGGTACGAATACTTTTTGAGATACTATACGAAGTTCGAATTTCATAATTGTGGTGACTCACCTACTACTTGGCTGATGTATTTCAGTAGTATATAGAATTTGTATTATAAACCCTTCATATGGGCAAACATTTCCAGCTTAATGCTTAAGAATATTAATATTGTTGGATAAAGTTCACATTGGATTTTTGTCAAAAAGTTCATGTAAGTTTAACTGAACTTAATAAAAATAGTCCAGTTAATATAAGGGAGATTAAAGTCGCCTAAGAGAATATTAATACTATCAAAACTAGCAATACACATAACATGGTCCAGAGCAGGCGAGAGCTCAGCAAAGACAGAAAACGCGCTTTTAGGAGCGATGTAGACATTGAAACAAACAAATCTTTTGATTGCAGAGATATTTTGATGCAAATAAGTTCTATTGTAAGATTAGAGGGAATGTTATAAGAATTGTACTGAAGAGATTTCTAACAGCGATTAAGACACCACCTCCTACTAAAACCGAGTTATCGATATGATGATCTTTCCTAAAAACTTGGAACTCTTGATCAAATAGTTCCGTGTCCAAGAACGTGGCATTAAGACAAGTTTCAGTGAAAGCGCTTAAATTATATGGGAGAGCGGAAGAGTTTTTAAAAATAATATTAGAAGTTTTACTACGAAGGCCTCTTACATTTTGGTAGTAAAGGGAGAACCTGCTAAGTTTTTTGAAGATAGATTACCAGCAGCTGAACGTTAAAGTACTGATAAGTTATTAGCCATTGACGAATCATTTTCCTTATCAGGAATTTCTGAAAGATGATTAACAACTTGGACTTCTACTGCATTGTGGGGACTAATATTTGTCCGTTTAGGGGGTGGACCGGAGTTTTAAGCTACGAGGGAATTATCTCTTCCCCTTTTTTTGTCTTTTTAGAATGGAGAAGGTTCACAGAACGTGTAGTTGAGGTGGATTGCGCAAGAAGATCATCGTTAGATGGCGCAATTCCTAGGTCATCAGTAGATTTTCCGATATCTATTGGATCATTTGGGAGTGTTAATGAACTAAAACTGAATACAGTATTTTTGAAATTACATAGGAGTTCTCCAAATCCTTTTGAAAGTTTAGTAATGTCCGCTTTAAAATTGGTCATTTTGAAAGCTTATTGAGAAAGGGAGAGCTTACGGCAATCGATGCAATACCAATACGCAAATTTAGAATTGGTAATTTTTTCAATAAACGCATTAGTTGAACCGATGCATTTTGCGTGATAAAGACTACCACACGCCCCGAAACAGGCAAAAAGTGGCGTAAAAGATGAGATTTCAAAGCAATTCTTGGCAGAGCAATTCATATTTAACAATCAAATTAAAAGAAAAACAAAATATTTTATAAAAGAAACAAAGCGAACAAAAAAAATATTATTAAAAAAAATATTAATAAAATAAAAAAGTAGAAAGGCAATCTTCACCGTGTAATCACGAGATCAGTAAAACGACCATCAGTAAAAAGACGCAATCATGTAATAAGGCACTGATGATAGTGGGAACAGTGTTACGGCCATATTATTCACTCGATTCATCCAGATTAAAAATTTAAATCCAGATGTAAAGCATACAAATTCAATGTAAATACATCTGGATTTAAGATTTAATCTGGATGTATCTAGTGAATGATATGGCAGTTTTATATCCATCTCGTTTTTGCTTATGTTTGTTTATTTTTTTTACGTTTGTTTATTTACCATTCATACATGAAATATAAAAATAAAACAACGGAAGTAATAAGAGATAGCTATACAATAAATACTAGATCCGCATCGTTCTATATTTATAAGATCATTAGCGATGATACAAATACAACGCATTAAATTATTGTAAAACCGCAATCACTAAAAACAATCAATTTCATTCACTGCAAATGTAGTGGTTTCAGACAAAATAAAGAAAAAACAGCCACAACCACAAAAAAATCCAACAGAAATATCAAAGTTTACGTTAAACCAGTGTTGCCATAAAATATTTTTTGAAATCGGGAGATTACCACATCAGAAATCGGTGTTAATCGGAGAAACAGTTGACAAAAAAAATAAAAAATTGAAATATATACATTGTTTGCTGTTTTTTTGAAGAAAACCGTAGAAAAATAGACTTTAATTAAGAATGTTAGTAACAATTGTAGTTAACATATCAAAGAGGCATTGCAAGTTTGCACAACTTTTATTCAAAACCTACCTACATATATTGCTCTGTTGTTGTCTAGAATCGCATAAGCTACAATTTTTATATTCACACTTAAAAAAAAAAAAAAAAAAATACGAATATCTGAGGCCAAATTAATGCATCAGTGACTGATAGAGTGGGTGCCGTCAGTGATCGAATGAACAAGTAAAACCCATAACGTGAGCGGTAATGCCAAACTCACATAATTCAGTCACGTATTACTCGATAACTGATGCTGATGCAGTAATTCGGCCCCTGCATACATACATAGTTATAACGATAATTACGTAAACAGAAGACTGAATTTCAACTATTTCACTTCCTCCTTAAAACTACATCCCTGGTCAAAATTCAAGGTAATATTTAGTTTTAAAGGAAATGCTTAGTGAAAAAAAAGCTCTCAAAAAATCACTATAAAGTGTTAATACAAGTTCATTTATAATTATTGTTTTATTAAAGTTTATCCTAGAAAAGTTTATACAACATTGGATGAAGAATTTGGTTAAGTTAATATCAGTGCAATAAATTGAGCCACCGATCGAAATACTTTAATTTAATTGGGCTTTGATTGATTTTGAATGAGCAAACAATTTTCGAAATAAATTAAATAGAAAATATTAAACTCATTGGGCCATCACAAACTGGTTCAATTTTGAACGTGACTTAGTCCTTCCTAACTTTTGTTTTAATCGCACACGGAATGAAGAAAGCTGGGAGAACATTTTTTGTACATGAAACCGTTGTATTTGTATGCGTATTTTTTGTTTCAATTTTAAAATTCGAACTACAAAAAATCCTTTGCTTTTACAAAAATAAAAATTTAGTGGTCATGACAACCGATTGTTTTTTTTCGCCTAGAAACAAACAACTTGCGTGTATTAGTAGTTAAACTTTCTTATTCCACTCGAATTAAGGAAGAACATTTTGTTCGTTTCATTCCGAACTCTTCACCTCTCTCGCCAACAAACTTCGATTTCCCAAGGCTCAATTGAGCCAGTGTGCGATGGCCCATAGGGATGAAAATATAGAAAATGTAAATATTTAGAAACATGTACTTTGTATAATTAAAAATCGGGAGAAAATGTCATAATATTTACATCAAAAATCGGGTAATCGTAAATAGCTATAAAAATCGGGAGAAATACGATAAATCGGTGTTTCTGGCAACACTGCGTTAAACTGTGCTAGCTAATCGCCCTGTTTTGATTGCCAATCGATAGTTGTGATTGTTTTTCACCATTCTTTTAATAGGTTAACTGAACGTATTCTAATGACCTACGAAACTCGCATGGTTTTGTTAATAAGATAAAAGTAAAATATCAAAGTGTGCTTTCTCGAGTTATTTTTCTCTGTCAAACTTGTTAACAAATGGTCTTGCCAAAATACTATATTAACCAAAGCTGGGTAATTGCAATAAATTTTAAGAGTAACGGTAGTATGAGAGAACCTATTCTAATGGCCGCCAGTGTATATATTAATTGAGTAATAATGGTCAGATCTTGAAGTTTGAAGTCTTTAAAATTAGGTTAAAATCAAGCTACATACACCCAAAAAACTGCTCAGGCTCGTGAACAAAATATGAAATGAGAGTTAATTCATCATTGACACTCCACTATACCGAAGATCATTTAAAGCTTATAAGAAAAAAAAAGATAACCACTGCATTGCCATGAGTTATTATTAAATGAGTTCTTGGTTGGGGCTAAGGGAACGTAAATTTACAAACAAAATAAAGTTAAAACAAATTCAAGAGCACAAATTTTATTTGACAAAGGTAATTGATAACTAAAATTTGTAATTTCCATATGCTCTGGCGTACTCAGTTGATCTTACTGAATTAATTTTTATGAATCCAGTAGCATCGGCTGGCACATACCCTCCATGTACGTCCATTGAAACTAACTCTTGATTGTAAAGCTCCTTTGATGATTTTCGAGCCAATGCTTTACAATATCCCGGGTGAAGTTCCATTATAACCTCTCCATCAACATGCTCTTGCGATAATTCCAGACATTTTCGTGTAAAAACTGCTTCTGGACTAAACCAAAATCCATTGTACACATAGACTGCCATGGAGTCCCTTAGATATGCCTTAGTACGAAAAACTTCCCTATCTAAACAATACACCTCTAAATCTTGGTGCGCTGAAAAAAGAATCGTCCCGCCAGGAGTTTCATACACTCCACGCGACTTTAAACCCACGAATCTATTTTCCACGATATCGATGCGTCCGATCCCATATATTCCGCCCATTTCGTTAAGAAATTTTAGAATTTCTAGAGGCTTTATGTAAGTTTTCGCAGTCTGCATATCATCCGCACTGACGGGAAGACCATTTTTGAAATGAATCTTTACCTGATAGGGTTTGCGTGGTGCCAATTTAGGATCTTTGGTCATTTCGTAAAGATTATCAGGAGCCATTTGGTAAGGATCTTCCAAAATTCCTGATTCATAACTTATGTGCATAATGTTTGCGTCCGTACTCCATGGCGCACTAGGCTTTGCACTCACGGGTATACCATTATGTTCTGCATATTTAATTAAATCCAGTCTCCCTTGAAAGCGCCTGCAGAATTCATCATCCCTCCATGGGGCAATAATCTGTAATGAGTATTGAGTGTATTACACAAAAATGATTTGAAACAGTATGCTAAGATTTACTTTAACTTCTGGATAGAGCGCATAAGCGCACATTTCAAACCTCACTTGGTCATTGCCTTTTCCAGTAGCTCCATGAGCAATATATTTTGCGCATCTAGACTTAGCAGCTTCGACCAGAGCAACTGAAATACATGGCCTTGCCAAAGATGTACCTAGTAAATAACGTTCTTCATATATTAGTCCCATTTGAATGGATGGCCATATGTAGTTCTCTACAAAATCTTCTTTCACATCTTTAATAATGACCTACATATTTATAACAATATTATTAAATTTATACAATAATTTGAGCTATAAAATGTTTTGGAATTCCCTTACGTCTTTAGCTCCACATTCGAAAGCTTTTTTTGTTGCCGCTTCAAAATCTTCTTCCTGTCCGACATCTGCCATAAAGCAGATAACTTCAAACCCTTTCTCCTGTAGCCATTTTAGAATACAACTTGTGTCAAGGCCACCCGAGTAGGCTAATAGAACTTTGTCTTTTGTACTCATTGGAATATTTATTAAAACTGATTCCGTCTTATTTTTATACAAGATTAATAGATGCTGCAATAAAAGCTACTGATAGGAATTTAACCTTTCAATGATAAAGAAAAAGAGTAGTTGTTAAGACGAGGCACCTCCACAAAAAATAAGATGATTTCTATTTACTTAATAATAGTCAACGTTGGCTTGATGCTTATCTTATCTATTCCTTTCATATAAACTACTCTATATGATCAGTATTGCAGTTGTAAAAAATGAAGTTCGTTTCTGATTATAAAAATATAATAATTTGCCAAAAAAAAAAACAAATATTAAGATCTTAGATCACATTTTACTATCGCTAATGATTCATAGGACCATAGTAGATCATCCCATGAAAATAAAACGATACGGAAACGGATCAAGCCTGATTCACAATGCGACGAGGAAACGCGACGTGAGTGTGACAAGAAACGCTGTCATCTTTTTCTAGTTACAAAATCGTTGCCCAATTCACAATGCAGCGAGCGTTTTTAAGACAAAAACACATATTTTTTGTAAAAAAAAATCAATAAAATAATATACAAAATTAGATACAGAACAATAGATTTATCAATAACTTTATTTGTGAAATACATTTGATCATTTCTTTTTTGAAAAATGAAAGCATACATGGATATACACAATGCGGCGTTTCTCGTCGTCACGTCACGCGAAGAATTCGAAAAATTGATAAAAAGACGCGTCGTGACGACGATTTTCTTTTTTGCTAAGTAATTTACAGATTTTTTAAAAAAGAAATGATCAAATGTATTTAACAATTAAGTTATTGATAAATCTATTCGTTTGTAAGTTATTTTGGTTATATTTATTGATTTTTTTTTTTAGAAAAATGAGTTTTTGTCTTAAATACGCTCGCTGCATTGTAAATTGGGCGACGATTTTGTAACTAGAAAAAGATGACAGCCGTTCTCGTCACGCTCACGTCCCGTTTCCTCGTCGCATTGTGAATCAGGCATGAATCGCATCATAGTGAAAACGAGAACCAGGGATTATCCACATGAAGATGAGAATCCCCGGCAGCCATTTTAATTTGCCTACAAGCAAACAATGTTGTATATCTATCTCCTTTTTCCTTATATGTGTTTATTTTGTATGCATTTGTTGTTTTTTTCTTTACACTACCTTTACATTTGCAACACTGAAAAGCCATCTACCCGCCAGAGTTAAACTAAATTTTTGGTTCATGAAACGTGATCCCGATAGAGAGCATGATCTCGTGTTGATGGTATAGTGCTATTAAAATATAGCTTTTTCCTTTTTTTCATTCAAATGACTGCTTCGACTGGCCTGGCAGGTAGCCATCCTGACAACCACATTTTTCAATATATTTTCACTGGTTTCGGCTCTATTTCACGAATATCTTCAACAATAGGTGCGTTCGCGTACTAGTCCGAAACCACCCAAAACTACTTGATTTTACCAGATTTGGTCCAATCCTGTTCGCGTACTTCCATTTCGTGTCATTTTGGGCAAAAGAGAGTCCTCGCGAGAGAGAAAACTATTTCCCCTTCTTGCCAGTTTTTACCCGAGAAATTTCTTCGGGCAGAATCTGGTAAGTTCTGTTTTCTGTCAAAAGCCAGTAAAAGAACAACAAAAAATTACAAAATGGCTGTTGTTTACTTTTGCTTTAAGTTTTATTTTCAAGTGTTGAAGTGAAGTTCGTTTAAAATTAGTAAAATAATTCCCAAAAAAATGTATATAATAAAGAAAATCTATTTAAAAACGGTATTTGTGTGCATTGTTCAGTGCTTTTTTGTTTACAAAAAAAAAATATTGAAATTAAAATATTTAACTTAAGAAATCATGCTTTGGTGTAGTTTAAATGAGTGCTTTTTAATTTAATTTTGGTTGAATTACGTTTTTTTTTCAAAAATAACATTGAATGGCTTTCACTTTTTTTCGTTTTCTTCGTTTTAAAATTCAATAAAGAAAGTAAAATTACAGAAGTAATTCCAATTTCGTCGCTTTGTTTACTTTTTTGTTTGCTATGGGGCTCTTTTTTGTTTACTTTTTGTTGACGTTTAAAAAGTGGGCAACTTTTTTGGTTCCAAGCGTTCGTGTACTTTTGGGCAATTTTACTTCCCCCTGAGAGAACTTCATTCCCTCTCCTATGAATTTGACAGATTGCCATTTTTAGTCCGGAAAGTACCCGAACAAACCTAATATGAATCACCTGTGGTACGTTCTTTTTCTAACAACAGTTAACTATTGTTGTTATGTCAAAAAAAAATTGTTGAAGTGTCATTGTTAGGATTTTACGATTTAATTTAGGAACAATTCATTGTTAGATCTGTCAAATGAAAAATAAAAAAAATATTAATATATTCATTTTTATGGCACAAACTCATATTTTTTGCAATGTAAATTCTGCTTTCTCATTTTCAATTGGAAAAAATGCATTTTAATTTTGTTCGTATTACTTACTTCACAAAAAGCACCAAATATTTGATTTCTTTTGCAAACAAATTGGCTCACATGTGTACTTTGACAGATCAACACTTTCAATTCATATCATGGACATGAGTTGAAAATAGTTACAAAACGTAACTATTTGACACTTCAAAATGAATTTAGGAACGATGTTAATGTGTCAAATAGTTACAAATCGTAACTATTTTTGATTAAAGGAACGACAATAGTCAACTATTGTTAACAATAGTTAACTATTGTTAGAAAAAGAACGGACCACTGTGGATTGTTTGCATATCATCGATCCTTAATGACACTCAACAAAAAAACACGTTGTCAAATCAGCGCTCCGTGACTGATTAGCAACATTACCAAAATGACGGATTAATCGTAAGCCATTTTCCGTTTGAGGTGACGAAGTACTCATGAGTACTTATTTGCTAGCCTTTTTCAATTTAACGTACATAAATTATGTTGTTCCAGTTTCTATCACAAAAACACTTAAAAATGCTTTCTTTTCTTCAGTTTTATTGCTATCTTTTGGTTTGGTAACGTCAATATTAAAAACTTCTTGAAAGAAATTTTCTTTTGTTGCATTTCAGGTTGGATGATTGGAAGCTGGAAAACCTGAGATTATCTTCGGTTATTTTGAATTCGGACTAGAATTCAACGAACCAAGAAAAGTATAGTAATTTTATATATTTTTTAATATTTTATTTCAAGCAATTTTTCATTGAATTATTTTTTTTGTGGATTCATTTGTCATTTTAAAATGTATGTCTTCCGCTTACATATACACGTAAATGTACTTGTTTTATATAATTTTACATTCATCCTCCTTTTCTTAAAACAAAAAATTAATTGATCCAACTAAAATATTTATATTAAGGTATTGAGAAAAAACACATAATGATAATTGTGTTTTTATTATGTTTAGAGTAAATACGATTGACTTTGTATTAATTTCTACTTAAAAACATATAATATATGTAGACATTTTCTAGCTCAGCACTTTTATTTTAAACATTTTCAGATTATATTAAAAGTATTTTTTTTTCAATTTTGCTTACACTAGGCATCTTATATTTTGTGTCTATTAAATATTTTACTTTTTATTTGTGTAGGATTTATTGAACTTTTTTTTCTATTTTTTGCATTTTGTAATATTTCATAAATATATATTTATATAATCCATAAACATATACGTTTTTGTAAATACATATAAGCTAACATTTTTTTATTTAAATATATGCAGGACTTGTATTGTATTTTTATTATTTTTTGTTTTAATAAACACTGATTTGAATATTTTTCTAATTATAAGAAGCTGCAATGGTTCTAATTTGTTCGAGTTTCTTCTGTAAGTGAAAGGGATCTATTAAAAATGTATTTTTGTTTGTCAAAGGTACCGTATAAATTACCAAGTGCAAAGGAAGTTAGGTATTTTGTCAACAAATTATTATGCTTTCTAGTTAGACTAGAATCAAGATTTTAGTTGAAAATTAGATAATCAGAAAGCATAAATTTGTTGTTTTACTAAATATCTAAATATTTCAATAGTTCGGAGTAGAGTATAAAAGTGAAGTATGTAGATAGAAGTAAAAAATTCACTTTTACTTGTACATGTGCGTAAATTTTTATATATTTTTATATGCAATTAAGATTTAAAATAATACCACAGAATAGAAAGAAATAACTTAAAAATATAAATAAAATAATATTACATTTAAAGCTGAGTTTTGAGTATTAAAATAAAATAATTTGTATTTATTTGTTGTCATAAATATATTTAAAATAATTTATTGATGGCAAATTTTAACTTTGAAGTATTTTTTTTATTTTAAAAGAAAAGTGGGAGTAAAAGCATCAAACATGAAATTGGTATGGAATAAAATACCAAACACAGAAATTGACGAACTGCTGGGAACTGCAGAACTTGCTAATAAAAACTAGACCTGTGGTTACATATAGTACTTTATGTAAGTTATTCCCACCATTTTAAGCACGACAAGTTGATTGGAATAGCTGTCTATCTTCTACACCGTTAATGGGTCATACGATTTTAAAAAGAATTGATTTAAGCCACAGTATAAATATTAATAAAAGTAATATCGGGGTTTTTCCACTTTTGCTCAGTTCTGCGCATGTGTGAAAATGGCGGGCTCAGTGCCTCTTCACTTGTCAAAATGTTAAAATTTGTTGTTGTTCCTAATAATGTGAGTGCAGGTTTTGGGGGCACTCGGGCAGCCATTTTTTGAATTCTGACACTTTCAATTTTACCAATCTGCGCAATATAATTATTACCTTAGATTTGTGTAGGTACTGTGAATTTAAGCCAGAAAATGAAAATTTCAAAGCATATAAATCAAGGTGCATTATAGATAGTAAATTTAGCTTAGAGAATTAACATGTATAGTCCAACAAAAAATGGCAGTGTAGCCAAGATAGGACGTTTGCCTCTCATTCTGGCTTCAGTGGATTGCATAAATTCTGTCCTTCATTAAAGCTTTCACAGTGTTGTCGTAGTGTACACGATAGCACTCATCATTAAAAGCTTTTAATTAAAGCTCTTAAATCAAAAGCACCTTAACAGAAACTCAAGGAAAAAAAAGCTGAACGAATTACCAGATGGACAAGGGTGACTCTGAATACACATCAAGCAGCAGCCAATCCCCATTGGCCACAGCAATTCAGTGCACACTCAGATGTGCCTTGAATAGGACGTTGGGTCTGTGTCCGATGCTATTGGAAATTCACGGGCGGGCAAACACTTTTTGTGGAGGAGTTATTTCAATTTAATATGGTGCAAAAATATGGCACGCTACTGATTTTTAAAAAGCTTTCCCATAAGACGTGTACTGCCTATTTTTGTTGGACAGAGTATAGTAACCTCTCTAATAGGTATCTGATTCAAAACATACATATATGATGTGAATGTAGTTAACTGAATTTGTTGGAAATAACAACCGATTTATTTCATTACATATCTAGTTGAATTAAAAGGTTGATAGCAGAACCGTATCCAATTATGTTTGGCTTGAAGAGCTCATAAAACGTATGCTTAAACAAAACCCATGGAAATAAAATAATTTTATGTTTATTTATTGAAATATCGATGCTAATAATTAATATTGTCGGATCATATGAACTCCCCTTAGAGTTCAAAACGAAATCCGAATAAAAATAGAACCATTTTCCAATTTCCATAAAAAATGTTATTTAAATTTAATTTATTTAATAAATAGACCATTCCAACTTCAAGTTTGTTGCTCCACCCATATTCATTATTATATACATATCATAATATTTTATTATATTAACCATTTTAGATAAATCTTATCAATAATAAATATTAAAAACCCAAAAGTTATATCAAATAAAATTAGTAAATATATTTTCAAATCTTAAACAACAGAATTTTACACACTTAAAATTAATATTAAAATATTAAAAATACATAAATAGATAAAAGAATGTTTATTTTTATTTCTAGGAAAAAAATATACACACCACATTAGAAGAATAAACAAATCAAATTGTATAAAGACACTCAGAAAATATATCATTTGTACTTCTTGAGAATTCCAATTCCGAACGAATAGTAGTTTTACAACTGTAAGTATCCTTTTGAAAAGGCATCACAGATTTTCTCATTTATCTACATCGCTAAGGACATTTCCTTCTGATCTATAAAATAGTGTTTTGATGTTCTGATTGTGCACACCTACTAGGCCCATCATGATTACAAGGCTGCCATTAATGACATTTGTACGGGAAACCAGACTCGTTATGTTGGAGTTTCATGACTGACAAACTGGCAGTTTTCTGTCAGTAAACAAACGAATGAATCTGTCCATTTTTCTGCCAATTATTTGACTACCAATTCGTAAGTCGCGTAAATCCAGCATTAAAGTTTTTTTGTTAACAATATGGTGAAACACATCCTTCACATATTTTAAGCACCTCTCATGTGGTTTTTTTAACAATACTTTAATTGCCTAAGAAGAAATACATCCTCACCGAAATTGATACATTTGAAAATAGAGTGAAACAATGAATCCGTCGGATCGGATTCCACGCTAATGTCCAATTTGTATGGCTCTTGTCTTAAATTATACAATTCTTTTTCTACATTCAGATAATTTTTTTGAAAACAAAGAAAATTGTAATAAATAAGCTGATACAAATATTTTATGATAATTGATAAATTGCTTTTTTCTCTCATTTTTAGGCAGTTGAAAAATATTTTTAAATAAAAAAAATCTATCTTTGAGGAAAATATTTTTTTTTTTCATAGACACGGTGCAGTTTTGTTTTTTGTATTTTATCTAGAGCAATTATATAATTTTAAGTTTGTTATTGTTTTTTTCTTTTTGTATATTTATGTTTTTTGAATAAATTTATATTAAAACTGCAGAGTGGTGTTGCATTTATATATTTGTTTTTGCATTATGTTTATGAAATTTATTTTACTTAATAAATAAAAGTGTTAACTAATCTATTTAATTTCTTATTTTTTCTTTTAAAATTAATTAATGCTTGTTTAAGCGAGAACTTTTTAGCCTCGACCTATGTTGGGCACAGGACTTTCAGGATATAGTCTGTGAGTAATGTTGGTACAGTTGGACTGTCTTCGTTGATCGCTTTCAGTACTGTTAAATAAAAGAATATTTATGATATGGTTAATTAATGTTTCCTATAAATAAGTATAAAAGCAATAAATTTGTATAGGTACCTATGTACGTACGAGTGATCTGAGTTTCTGGTCTAGGAGATGATTAGCAGAACCGAATTGAAAAGGAGCGTAGGTATAGCTTATAATTTTTTCTACCAGAGCATAAAACAAGGGCATCGTAATAGTTAACATTCAGAATGATTAATTCTTACATTATGGACTCTTTCCTTTACCTACTCGCTATATATGTAATACTGTAAATCCTCGGATTGGTATAAATTAACCGGCAGTGCATAAAGTTCACCTCAGAGCCCCGGAAAAAGTTGAAAAATAATTTTAATCCACATCTACGGGAGTTGTTGCAAAAATTCATCGGGCAGCAAATGCTGCTCTCCAGTATGCCAGTGCTGCCGAACACAGATAATAGTGTTTTTGGTACTTTTTTGAGGAAAGGCACCAATAATAAAAAAATTGCATAAGATCTCTGAGGTAGGTATCCTTTATGTTTTAAAAGTCAGTCCTAGGGTTTCGACCGATACGGGAGTTTACAGTTACATTATACCAATAAAAGATAATTTCATTGCCTAGAATTTTCATCTTGGCAACTTTTCCGGAGATAAAAATTCAGATTTGTAATATGGCAGATTTCACCAGGTTTAAGGCGTCGCGAAAACATCGACGTAAGCTATTCTAATAGCAATCTTTCAGATTTGAAAAACTCAGCTGTCCTATATTTCGTTCCACAAAATTGGTGATTTTTCACCAGGTAGGTAGGTAGGTACTTGTCTTGAAAGTACGTTGTTAATAAAAGATTAAGACAAATTTCTTTAATACTCAATGGAGCATGCGATAATACTTTTCACAGGTATTATCCTGGGTTGTGTAAAGTCCAGGTAAAAAGCAATTCAAATAATATTGCGGTTCAAATTTTACGAAAGTTTTTTACACAAAAATATCAACGGAGGAATCCATTCCTTATTTCAATTTTTCTCTTAAATAATGCTATATATTAATTTACCGCATGGTTCTTGAATGTTTATAGCCATGTTATAGCTTTGGAGCATAAGATCAAGTCGTGCATTTTTTTTAACAAGATCAATATTTTTATTTTTAAAAATATTGCCTTAATAGATACATGAAATTACTACAGAAATTGTACTCCTATACATTATTCAAAATAAAGGTACATTTTTGTTATGCGATAAAATGAAGTTTGCCGTTTGAGTAAGCCACTCATTAATTATACATCATACTTACTTTTTATCAACACCTGTAACGCTTGATTGTTTGGGGTTCCATTTTCCATGTGATAAGGAATGACAGTTGTGAGATACTTGGGGTCTTGACCTAAAACACAAAATATTTAATGAATATTAATTGCTTCAGCTATGCAAAAAAATATTATAGTAAAACTAACCCTGTGATTTGCCACGCTTCTTTTCAACATGAAATTGCCTTCGTTTGTTTTGTACCGCCAATAATAATGAAATAAATGTGTTTTTCAATTCCTTCTCATATTCCAATTCATCGCGCAATGCCAGCTCGTTTATAAGTGTTTCACTGAATTCCTGAATAAGAACTTCCATTTCCATGTATAATTCATTGAGCTGCGATATGGATAGATATTGAAGTTCTGTAAAGAAAAAGAATTAGGTATATATAAATTAGAATGAGAAATCATTATTTATTATGTATATTATAAGGATTCTGCTCCAGGAATGATGTTCGGGAGTTTTACCAAATGGAAATATTGGAGTTAGAAGTCCTCATCGGTGCTGAGAATATGGAGGAACTAATTCTGCAAAGTGTTAAACAGCGACTAAAATCAATATCTCAATATCAAGCAGTATGAACCATTGAAATAAGACGATGTTAACAAAATCTTTTGCTTAAAATAAAGTGAAAATATATAAATATCTATGAACTTAAGTTCGACAAGACATCATACTCTGATGGCTAACCTGCTGACTCGTTTAAAGCAGCTGGAAATTACTTTATAGAGGGCATATTAAATGTCAATTAATTTCAACACTTTGGTCAAATGAGAGAAGCCTTGATGAGGGATTTGTGTACACTTCAACTGCACCAATTAACGAGGAATTAGTATTCGCATATAAGATCTTATCTGCCATTATATTATGTGAAAACCTGAAAGCCTTTCGTCAAAAACGTGATCGGCACGCAAAAATGCGGTTTAGGCAAGAAATGCCAACAGTTGATCATATTTTCAAATTGCGGCAGATTCAGAAGTTAACCCAATATGTTCAAATCGATACCAGCAGCTATCAAATTGTCTATCAGGCAAAACATAAAATGGTAGCGCAACAGCTCTTCAAGATCTATAACCATACAATATTAAACTATTATCGGCAGAAATGGAGGGGAACTTCAATTGATGGAGCCATTTTCTTATGACAGTGGGATATTTTTGGAAAATGTTTGCCTTCCTCGTAAAAGGAAGTATTGTGAAATTTTGTTTGATTTGACAAACTAAGATTTTTAATTTAATTTACCCTGTTGTCTAAACAATGGCGAACAGAACCTTCTCTTGTAAGGTTTGTTTCTCGTCTTGACCCTACCTTCATGTCCTACCCCTGTGTCATATACATACATATGTATGATGTTTATTACTATGTATATATGGACTTGAAAACATCTTACAAACAAGTGCCAAGAAGACGGTAAATTCCAGAAAAAAAAATCTTCAGCAAACTAACTATTTTCAGTTTCTATACCTTTTTGTTAGAAAACTAAATTATCCAAGGCATGATTAAAAATAATTACTCCAGTGGATGCTAAACTCAATATAAAAATACAACGCAGTACCTAACATGCAACAAAGGATTAGGAGCTCCTCGCTTATCAGCACAATACCCAAGGCACTTCGATTCCTTGTATGTTGTAAGCCCTCAAAATAATTGGATTATTAAAACCTAATAAGTACATGCAGCATGAGGGGCATTGATCTGAAAGCGGAAATCCAATAAAGCTCACCACTTCGTATTTTGCAGTCAGCTTTTTTATTTAATATACCGTCTGCCGTCTCTGCACTCTTCAAAAAATGTTCATTACGAAAATTCTTCAAATAACAAAACACACACAATCCCGCCCACATAAACATGGTATTTCATTATATCCATACATATTATATATGTAGTTGTACTTACTATCTGCGTACAATGGTGCTCCCAACACCTCTTTTGCTTTTTCCATGACTTCTGATTCTAATATGTCATCCTCAGAAGGTGTGGCCTCATCCATTATATCATCAATTTCCTTGATAACTTCTTCAACTGTTTTTATCGGTTCTTCCTGCTCTGGATTAAGTCCATTCAATATCAAAGCATGCATATCAAGATCATTGGCAACGGCCTCGTCTTCGCTAGAAAGGTCATTCAATTCATCCAAAATACCATTTGGTGTTTGTGCTGCTTTGCCATTTTTACCACCATCGATTACGGTGGTAGTGGAATTTTGCTGGTGACGATTCTCGGCCAAATTCAAAGTTGGCATGTGCATTTGTCGGGTGTAGGATTTAGACCAATCGATTGGAAGGATGTTTCCAAAATTTCCTGTAATTGTCCACCACATTCTGAAAGAAGGGAAAAAGAAAGATGTTTAATATGTATGTATGTACATATAGCTATTTTTAATTAATTTGTATAAATGTTGATTTATCTGTTATAATTCAGTTGATGTCAAGATTAAAACAATGTTCTAACGAGGCAACGATTTGCGTAGATGGTGGGCTCATACAAATCACAAATAATAGAAATCTGTAAAAGAACCAAGATAGGTAGGTATTTATTTGACAAGAGGACCTGATCTCTCTTTGACTAATAATTTTTCACTTTGCAGCTTTTTAATTTATATTTTCGAGTTTCAGGGAACAGTTGCAAAGTTTCTTATTGTCAAACACGAATTTACGACAAGTAATTTTGAGGATTGAAAAGCTTCAACGTTTTGCTTTCTGAATAATATATGCAAATAAAAATGTTTATGTATGTTAATGGAAAATACTATCTACAAATTGATGGTCTTGCAATGGGATCGCCTCTAGCACCAATAGTAACAACATTTTGTAAAACTAGCGCTATACTCTGTCCAACAAAAATTGGCAGTGTAGGCAAGATAGGACGTTTGCCTCTCATTTGGCTACAGTGGATTGCATAAATCTGTCCTTCATTAAAGCTTTCACGTTGTTGTCGTTACACGATAACACTCATCATTAAAAGCTTTTTCTTAAAACTCGAAAATCAAAAGCACCTTAACAGAAACTCAAGGAAAAAAAGCTGAACGAATTACCAAATGGACACAGGTAACTCTGAATGTACATCAAGCAGCAGTGTACTGCCTATTTTTGTTTAGAGTTACCCGTGTGCATTTAGTAATTCGTTCAGCTTTTTTTCCTTGAGTTTCTGTTAAGGTGCTTTTGATTATCGAGCTTTAAGAAAAAGCTTTTAATGATGAGTGTTATCGTGTACACTACGACAACCCTGTGACAGCTTTAATGAATAACAGATTTATGCAATTCATTGTAGCCAGAATGAGAGGCAAACGTCCTACCTTACCTACACTGCCAATTTTTGTTGGACAGAGTATTATAGCTTCAAACTTTGGCCAACATGGGATCCACTGATTAGCAAACTCAAACACAATTGAAGAAGAGCAAAACAACCACACAAAATGTACCAACAACAGCCATCAAACGTCAATTTAATTCAGTAACCACGAAGAGTCTTATTTCTTCGATACGTCGGATATAATTTCTTATATAATTAACGGGGTAGGTCTCAAAAAGTCTTAAAAAGTTTAAAATGGACGTGAAATTAAATTTTTGCAGTTTTGAGAAAGCAGTTTGAGCTTATGTAATTCTATAACTTTTTTTGCACAATCCATACAACGTCCACAAAATACAAAATTTAATATGAATAAAATCGTAATAAAATTGTAACATTGGCGCAAAATTTTAAATAGCCTGATGTGAAGGTGTTAGCATGATACTAGTTAACAATTAACTAACTTTAAAGCTCTTTACTAAAATGTTCTTAGTTTTAAACACTTTTTAGTAGTACCATATACTAAACCTATTTTCGCACGAAACTCCAGCTGAACGCGCCTTAAACAGCGACATTTCGTGCAAAAAGGGAGACAAACATACCGTTTTCACATTTGTCATTGTCAAAATGACATATATGGAGTTAGTATGATGCTAAAAAGATAACATTTGGTTATTTTAACTTTAATAAAATGTCAAAAAGATAGTACGATGCCAACTCGTTTAAAATTTGGGAAATCATCTTTACCCTAGCATCATTCTAAAAATGCTTTAACATCGTACTAAAACGTCTAAAATTTGGCGCCATTATTTGTGTGGTTGTGTTTACGTTTGTGTAGAACTCCTCATTATAAAAAGAAAATGTTGGGGTGGTTAGGTTAGGTTAAGGTGGCTGCCAAGCAGAAAGGTCCTGCCAAGGGTTGGTCAATTGGGATAATGTTGGGGAGGTAGTGGTTAGGAAAAAGCCGCCATCTTGAAAAACTCATTTGCATTTCGTCTTGACACAAAGTCTAAAAATGAGCTCTGTAAGTTCATTCATATTAAAAAACCAACACATATATTTATGTATGTATCACCTTTTCCTGCGGTTGGTTTTGTGGAATGATAAGTCCAGTAAAATTAAAAAATTTGTCGTAGAGTGCTTTCTTTTATTTTTTCTTAATTTTGCAGTTAAAAATATTCTATAAATTATTTTCAAATATTTTTGAAAACTCTTTCCAAAAGTCATTATCGGAAATCGAAGAGAAAATCACTTTGATGGCGGGCTCAATTACTCCTCTAGTATGAAATGTTTGGCTCCTTTCAAAAAGATTGTTTGCAGAAAGTAGCCCGCAATTTTGGCTTAATTAACTTCGAAGATCCGACTATTAGAATCGGAGTTATAGCATATTGGTCCATTTTGAATTATTTATTATTTCTCATATCTCATATGCTACGAACACGGAATGAAAAATAATTCAAAATTGACCAATATAGTTGGTTTCATTTCCTCCAAGAGTATATCTTGTCATGAATAAGAGCCTTTCAATATAGATGTTCGGATTCGGCAGAAACTTGGGCCCCTCCATTCCTGCAAACAAACAACACGCACAAAGAAATGGTTGAGATTTGCTTATTTAACTAAATTGTTGACATTGTGTTTTCACCGAATTGTGATTGAGGTTGTAAATTATTTCGAGAGTTCAATCATGTGTGTAATGAATTGACTGTCCACCTCTAGAAAGCATCCCCCCACACATTATAAATTGTTATTTTTGGAATAGTTTACATATTGTAATTTCCAGCAACGCAATCTCCATTGAAAATAAACATCAGACAAATACTAACCTATACTGTGGTGTGCGAAAATTAGATAATCTATCAAATTCGAATAATAAACAATATTTTAACCTTGAACTGACTATGTATGTATATAGGTACACAAATGTTTTAAATAAGACGTAGTAGTAATTTTTGTTATAACTTTAATTTAAAAAAAAATATTTACCTATTCAAAGATGAATAAAACCTTAAGTCAACCAAAACTATACAAGCAACGTACAAACTAAATTAGTTTATATGCTACCACCCCTTTCCTTCATATCACTTTAGTCGAAAAAACGTATTTAGGTCATTGCTTTCAAGAACTTATGTCTCTATTCCCTTGCAGCCTTACGGTGACCATCTTATTTATTTTTCAGTGACCACAATTTGCATTTTAATTATTTTCATTTCTATAATTTATATTCTGTATCATCAATAAATTTTATTAACAATGATTTAAAAACAACGTTAAAAATGTTAGATACTTGATAAGTTTTTTCGTATACAACCATTTGCAGTTTAAAATAATGGGTGATTTTTTAAGAGGTTTAGAACTTTTTTAAAAAAAAAAACACAAAAAATTCGAAAAAATGAATGAAATATTTATTTGAATTGATAGTTTGAACCTTGCAATTTAATGTTTAAAGATAATTTCATGCAAATGTTGACCGCGGCTGCGTCTCAGGTAGCCCATCCGCTGAGTCCAATTTTGGCATACTCTTTCACACATATCGCCCGGTATCTCACGAATGAATCCATGGATGTTGGCTTCCAGTGCGTCAATCGAAGCGGGCTTGTCCCTATAGACATTAGCCTTGACATACCCCCACAAAAAATAATCTAATGGTGTCAAATCGCACGATCTAGGCGGCCAATTGACCGGCCCGAAACGTGAAATTAACTGTTCACCAAACTCGCCTCGCAATTGCGCCATTGTTTCGCGTGCTGTGTGGCATGTGGCACCGTCTTGTTGAAACCACATATCATGCAAGTCAAGAACTTCCATTTCGGGCAAAAAAAAGTTTGTTATCATCGCTCGGTAGCGATTCGCATCATCTTTGAAGAAATATGGCCCAATAATGCCGCCGGCCCATAAACCGCACCAAACAGTGGCTTTTTCGGGATGCATTGGTAGCTGTTGCAATGCTTCTGGCTGATCTTCACTCCAAATGCGGCAATTTTGCTTATTTACGTACCCATTCAACCAAAAATGAGCCTCATCGCTGAACACAAGCAGCGCGCGATGAACATTTCGAACCGAGCACGAATTTTGATAGTAAAATTCAATAATTTGCAAGCGTTGTTCATTTGTAAGACGATCCATGGTTAAATTGCAAACCAAACTGAAGCTGTTTGACAGTGACACAAGGTACTAAACACACGTCAGCTGTCAAAACCAGTGTTGCCAAAACCAAACCAACCAAAAAATCACCCGTTAATTTTTAACTTTTTTTAGACAATTTTGTATGTAACTATCTTATAAAATTTTAATAAGAAAAGGTTTATAATACCATAGTTTTGAGATGCAAGCAATATTTGTATAATGTACTTATATACTGTCATTGATACATTTGTTTACTTTAAATATGAAACACGAGATGAAGTTCAAATAAGGTAAAAAGATAAAGTTAAAAGATTCCATTGAGAACTTTTTTTAGACTTTTGTGACCACTCCTCGTTTTTAGTCAATAATTGGTTTCTATTTGGATTTGGATTTCAAAATTTAGCTGTATTTTATCTTCCCCCAGATCTGATTCGGATTGGATTTGCACACGAAAAAACATGTATTACAAAAACAACTCAAGATCCAGCTTTGCTTTTGGATTTGGATTTGAAAATCCATTTTTGAACGGAAGTGACTCTAGAAATGCCAATTATGACAGTTCTGGTTTATAACAGTATTGTTTATGCGGTCCCGCAGGGCCAGGGCCTTCCGCCGGTGGGCATAAATTATGCAGTTAGCCAACACGCCCACTTATAATGGCGAAAAACAGTTATAACTGTTATAAATTGGCATGTCTCTAGTCTCGTCCTTTTTGAACACACACCCTTAGTACTTCCTTGCAAAAATTAATTTTAACGCTGACGGGTAGATGGCTTTTTGAGTAAAAAAAAGACCAATACACAAAAGGAAGAAAAGAGATGGGTATATGACACTATTTTCACAGTAATCCTGTTTGTTTTATTATCATGATCTGACCCGGATCAGATGTGGAGGATAATAAAATGCAGCTAATGATTCTCACTTTTTGTCAAGTTTCTGTAGTTTGCAAATAGAAATATGGCCACCGTAGGTAGATATGATGCTCTACATTCCTTCTTACTTGCCTTTGGCGGAAAAAAGCTGTTAAAGATTTTGGATGTGTGCCAGTGCGGTTAGATGTAGGCATCGCACACTATGTAATACACTTCCACATCAATGTAGTTTATTTGAAAGTTTTGATTTGTTTTTAAGTTTATAATATTATGATTTTGCAGTTGCAGATACAGTATACATACCTTACCACGAAAAAAGCCTTTTTGGGAAGCCTATTTGCGATGTGAAACTTTTATATGCGGTGCTTTGCGTATAGGTTTGCATATGACATACCTACTTTCTTATTTCTTAAGGTGGGTCAAAAATAATGACATAATGTGAATGTCCCATTAATTTTGTAAATAGTGTCAAATGTCATTGCGCTTTCACGTTTATATTTTTTCGTTTTCGGGAGAACGAATTCTGTTTTCACTTCTGCTCACAATTTTTCCATTTTCGATAGGACTGGAACTGTTCCGAAATTCAACCGAAAACGAGAAATAGAAAATTAGTTGACAACTAAGTTTGCGGTCTCTTGATTAAAAGCAGCATGAATTTCTTCGTAATTTTCCTCGTCGTCCTGCACCATCTGGGCAAACAATAATTTAGCTTACTGTGGTCATTTTGCCGATATCATTTACTGAACCTTCAAATAAACTTTCCGTGAGAACGCAGACCAATAGCTCGAGCAGTGGGAATATTTTCATTAAGGCTTTATTCTCTTATGGTATACAGGATGGCGCAAAAGAAATGAAGGTGTTTGAATAGTCTGTAACTTTTTTCGTTTATTTTTTTTTTCAAATTTTTGATTTTGAAGACTTGGGAAATTCAAAATGGAAAGATTCAACCACTGAACCACGAACGAAAATCGAGAAGCGAGAACTGGATCGTCGGAATGGCTTTTTTTTCGATAACAAAGCGGTATCTCTGATCTTCCTCGAACTGGAAACTACAAACCGCTCGCCACTGAAGATAGTATTTAGCGATTGGAGGGGAATGTTCATGAAATCCAAAAACTTCAAAGCAACTTATGTTGTCGCGAGCTCTGCAACGTAAAGTCATATGGAGAAAGTCTGGGCAAGAGCTAATGTTCCCACTAAATTTCTCTTTTCATATTTCAAAATCTGAAAACTTGAAGTTTTAACATCAAGAGTGGCAAATCAAAGAGTTCAATAGAATAATCATGAAAAGTCTCCTCAACTTACTAGATATTTTTTGTTGTATTGTGTGAAAGTCTGAAGCCGTCTGCTGCTTGTTAACTTCACAGTAAACTTAGCCATGAAGAATATTTTTTTTTGTGTTTCTAAATTACGGATTCAAAATTTGGGCCGGGCATTTTAGTTTAAATAAACAAAAAAAATATTTTCATGCTCAAAATTTGGGCCGGGCTTTTCTTGCTGCTAATCGAACAAAAATTTTTCGGTAGTCTCCAAAACAACAGCGAAATGGTTACGGAAACCACAGCGAAAAAAAAACTAAATATAAACGCTAAAATTCACAGAAAGCCATGCTGTAATGAAAGAAACAACAAATATAAACACGAAAAAACCTCATATGTCACTTTTCCCCACACAATTAATGGTTCGGGCAATTAATTCAGTGCGAAAATAGAGCGGAGACTCCTCCAAATAATCTGATACAATTTTTATCAATGCTTTCGTTGGACCCTGTTTATATTGGGAAGATTGAGTACGGACTAGTGAGTCTTATCGTGTTTACATTAAAAACTTTCAAGCACCTCAAAATATTTTGAAACAAAAACAATTTCAACATTTCACACAGTGAAACAACAACAAATAAGACTCATGAGTCTGGTTTTTATGTTTTCCTCGTGCCTCACGAGATCCCTTACCCCACACTTCTCTTGCCTACAAACTAAAGTGATACCGGACTCAATCTTCCCAATCTAAACAGCGTCTTGTGTCACTTTTGTCAAATTTGATAGCTTTCACGGTTATTGAAAAAAATAGCATGTCATGCTAACTTCACAATAAAGTGCAAAATCTGGAACAGAATTGCAAACAAAGTGTAAAACAATTGCAAATTTCGATCGTGGTCCCATCGGTCAAGGTAACAATTATTGTGATTTTGCTATCTTCACGGACGTCTTTAAGCTGTTTGGAGAGGTTAATTCTTCGCAAGATTTTTGGTCGCGTCTGTCTAATATTATTATCTAAATAATAAAATTGGTCTAACAATTTTTCTAAAAGCGCAGTGAGCTCAGTGCTCCCATTTTACTTTTTCGCCGTGAACAGAAAATATAGCGTTGTTGGGTGCGAGTCCAGTATTTTGAGTTTCATAATCGGCTGTAAAGGTTTTTTCAACAGGGACGCTACAAAAGTAGAGCAACAGGGACAGCAAACGACGCCATATTTCTTGCCGCTCTTTTAACATTTCTCTTCAGTAAGGTTTGCCATTTCATGATGGAAAGATATACGAGCCAACAACGAGTCGAAATTATTAAAATTTACTACCGAAATTCGGAGTCAGTGGCATCAACGTTAAGAGCGCTAAAAATCGAAAAATCATCTTCAGCGATGATTCTCATTTTTGGCTGAATGGCTTCGTCAATAAACAAAATATGCGGTATTGGTCAGGCGACAATCCACACGTACTCCATGAGTCATCATTGCATCCCGAAAAAATTATGGTTCGGTGTGGTTTATGGGCCGGCGGCGTCATTGGGCCGTACTTCTTCCGTGATGATCAAGACCGGCACGTTACTGTGAATGGGAATCGCTACCGTTCAATGATAACCGAATGTTTTTGGCCCCAATTGGATTATATGATGTGGTTCCAACAGGACGGCGCCACAAGCCACACAGCGAATGTCACAATCAATTTATTGGAAACCAAGTTTGGGGAACGTGTTATCTCACAAAATGGTCCAGTCGCTTGGCCGCCTCGGTCGTGCGATTTGCCGCCGTTAGACTATTTCCTGTGGGGCTACCTCAAGTCTATGGTCTATGTCAACAAGCCAGCGACGATTGATGAACTTCGTACGAATATTGAAAGTGAAATTGCAGCAGTATCGGCCGATTTATGCTTGAAAACCGTCGAAAATTGGGTTCAGCAAGCGTGCCCGTGGTGGCCATGCAAAAGAAATCGAGTTCTGTACATAATGGCATCGAACGTACTTTCACAGGAATAAAGAATTTCATTGATATCCAAAACGGTTTTTGTTTTATTTAAAAAAACTTTTGTAGTGCTCTTATTGAAAAACCCGATATATCACACTTAAAGACCCACGGTGGAACTTAATGCAAAATAACTTTCCATTGCTCGCAATATAAATTTATTTCTCTACGCTCAGAAGATCTCTCCTCTTGGAAAAAGAAGTACAAGATGTATGTAGCCTTCAAAACTCCTAGCCGAAAGCACTTAAAAACGGTCGAACGATCTCGTTGTATAGGTAATGAGACAAAAATTGCGTCGATGATGACGATGGAGATCTGTTGGCATTTCTTGAATTTTATAGATGGGGCACATGCGCACATGTTAAGTGACAGTTTTGATTTTCAATTGTAACCCTACCAGAAGAAAAGTTCCAAAGCTTCCATGTACTAGTATATTCAATCTTTCTCTATACCTAAATATTTTGCCTTCTATACACTTTTACGAATTTTGAATGTATCTTAGAATGAAATTATTTTTTTCTTTAATCAAAACGCAACTACGAGTATAACAAAACAATTAGAATTTTGAAATTGTGGTTAAAGTGATACTGCTGCTAACTGGTTGGTTTTATTTATCATGCATGCATCAGCAAATGTCAAAACGACCGCGACGCGACAGACGTCGATTATCACATCACCTGCTAATGGAACATTCAATGTGGGTAATATGAATCTACTATTTCAGACACTCAATTTTAATAACAAACAAAAAAAAACCAAATACAAAAATAGAAGTATAGTAATTACTGGGGTTGCACTTACTTGCCCCCTATTACTGATGAAAAATGGAGATGTTTTTAAATGAATATTTCTTTTTGGGATCTCAAAAAAATAGTTTGCAAGATTTCTTAAATTTAAATGGAAATTAAAGTTTAGTTAAAATCACTATTTCAATACTGACTCAATTAATTTATCGACAGGTTTAATATCATGAAATTTGATCGGTCTCTATATGTATGTAGAAATTGGATGCATCATTATTTAAAGATCTAGAGATAAAATACAAATTCATCTCTATGTTTTACGAAAAAAACATTTGAAACTAAAGTTTAGAGAAGGATTATCCTATAAGATTATTGCAATAACTAATGGCGACAATAAATTATTGATCTTACTACAAGAGTTGGCCTCTTTAGAAATAAGAGCTCAGTGACATAGATTATTTTTGTGTTTCTTTTTTTCAAGCGTCGCGTTGTCTAATCAGATGTATAGATGTTGCAGTACAATGAGATCATTAGCATGTACAGGTACAAATGTGTGTTGTGTTTTTTTTTTAACGAACCAATAGTTCAACTTTAGGTACAGTGATTTGCTTATCAAAAATAATGAAATAGCAAAACATCTTCCAGCAGTCCAGAAATGCATATTCAGCTTGGTTTCTTATGGGTCTTGGTAAGAATTTTTTTTTAGCTTATATACTGTGATACTTTATTTTGTTTCATTTTACTACAGACTGAATATAAATGACAGACTGAAGATGCATTAACCTTTCATAATGCTACATACAATACCTGTACTCTGTTTATGGTAGCTTCAACTTTATTCGTTATGGTGACCAAGTAAGGCTCGAATTCGATAGTATCACATAGACTATTTAAATAAAGTTTGGGTTATCGAGTGACAAATGCAACGGGAACGTCAGATTAGCTGCCAAATTTAGAAATCTAAATGAATCATATAGATTTGAGATAAATGCTTTACATGTCTTTTTATATGCGTTCGTTTTCCTAATGCGATTTATGTTATATCTTAAAATTATATGGGGTTTTAAATTAAATAGATAGGGATAGATTGATTCCTTTCAAAGTAGGTAAGTATAATACTTAAATGATAAATCTAATTCCTGTACATGACCAAAATTGTATAGGTATGTATCGGGTTTTTCAATAAGAGCGCTATAAAAGTTTTTTTTTTTTAAATAAAACAAAAACGGTTTTGGATATCAATAAAATTCCTGTGAAAATACGTTTGATGCCATTATGTATGGAACTCGATTTCTTTTGTATGGCCACCACGGGCACGCTTGCAGAAGTACAGACGGTGAACCCAATTTTCGACGGTTTTCAAGCATAAATCGGCCGATACTGCTGCAATTTCACGTTCGATTTTCGTACGAAGTTCATCAATCGTCGCTGGCTTGTTGGCATAGACCATAGACTTGACGTAGCCCCACAGGAAATAGTCTAACGGCGTCAAATCGAACGACCGAGGCGGCCAAGCGACTGGAACATTTCGTGAGATAACACGTTCTCCAAACTTGGTTTAAAATAAATTGATTGTGACATTCGCTGTGTGGCTTGTGGCGCCGTCCTGTTGGAACCACATGTCCTCCAAGTCCATTTCATCCAATTGGGGCCAAATATATTCGGTTATCATTGAACGGTAGCGATCGCCATTCTTGATCATCACGGAAGAAGTACGGCCCAATGACGCCGCCGGCCCATAAACCACACCAAACCGTAATTTTTGCGGGATGCAATGCTGACTCATGGAGTACGTGTGGATTGCTGCCTGACCAATACCGCATATTTTGTTTATTGACGAAGCCATTCAGCTAGAAATGAGCCTCATCGCTGAAGATGATTTTTCGATGAAAATCCGAATCATTTTCAAGTTGTTGCTCAGCCCAATTCACGAACAGACGACGCTTCTGGTGGTCAAGCGGCTTCAGTTCTTGCGTCAGTTTAATCTTGTAAGGATGTAGGCTAAGATCTTTTCGCAAAATTCGCCACAACGAAGTCACAGAGATGCCCAACGCTTGAGAACGACGTGTGAGAGACACATTTGGGCTTTCTGCAACTGAAGCCTCAGCGGCAGCAATATTCTCGCCACTACGGGCACTTCTTTGTCTCACTGGCACGGGAACATTTTGTACTGTGCATGTGGATTCAAATTTGTCCACGAGACACTCAATTGTTGATCTGCTAGGACGATTATGACGACCATAAATTGTACGTAGCGTTCTTAACGTTGAGGCCACTGACTCCGAATTTCGGTAGTAAATTTTAATAATTTCGACTCGTTGTTGGCTCGTATATCTTTCCATCATGAAATGGCAAACCTTACTTAAGAGAAATGTCAAAAGAGCGGCAAGAAATATGGCGTCGTTACAGCGTCGTCACAGCGTTAATTAACCTTTCAAATTCAAAACATTAATTTAAATTTGTATTATGATTTCGTATAAAAAAAGTTCGAGGCTTTATTTACGTTTTTCTGTTAAGACTTAAAAGTTGGTTTTCAGTTGTAAGCAAACAGGGGCAAGCAATAAAGTTAATTTCGTTCACATAAAACAAAACAATTAATTTAAAAAAAAAAATAAGTTAGCCTAAGAAACCAATAATGACTTTGAGTAAATGATATATTTAGGACCAACAATTCTTTTCTTACTACATATAGATGTAGACACAAATTATGCGGAAGATACAATTCAGATGCTCAAAACCTGAAGGTATATTGATAGATGCTACTTCAACGAATTGCTGAGTCGGGAAACGAGTAATGCGTCATTGCAATATGCGGTACCCGGATTCCACCACAATATATTGGATTCTTATATAACGCAACAAGAAATAGTAAAAGCACTCAATTCTCTTGATGACCGCAATGCCCCTGGATCGAATGGTTTATCTACAGAATTTTATAAGTACGGAACATGTTTATTGCTCGAGAAACTGCAAATTTCTACAATAACATCTTTGAAACAGGGATTATACCTTTTATCAAAAGTTTGATGTTTGCGGATGATGTAGTGCTGCTGGCCTACACGCCAGAATCTTTACAGCTCATGATGAATAGGTTTCATGATTACTGTTGTTTGTGGAATCTAGAAGTAAACCTTAAAAAATCTAAAATCATGATATTCAAAAAAGGTGGTGGACGACGTTGCAAAAGTGAAAAATGGAAATTCAATGGCGTTGACGTTGATGAGGTTAAAAGTATCTGGGTATTCATCTTACAAAAAGCCTAAGTATGGAAATGCACCTTCAAGAATAGCTCTCCCAAGCAAAGACTGCAATCAACACAACGTGGAAAGGATGTTTCGGGAATACATATGTATCTCATAGCAACAAGTTCAAAGTTTTCCAAGCAGTTGCAGAGTCAGTTTTACAAGATGGTGCGCAAATATGGGGATATAAGCAGTATGATGCAGTTGAAAAATTATTGAGATACTACCTGAAACGAGTTTTTCACATACCTTCGAATGATAAAAACTGGTCTGTCGCCCCTCTTTACGAAAACTTTAAAACTCCAAATAGACTTCATTATAAAAGCATTAAATAAGACAGATTCACAGATTCGCGACTCCCCAAAAAAGCTGCTTTAAAAACAATTAGAAGCAAATCGAGTTGGTACGCAGGATGGTTGGAGACCGGTACTGAACGAACTTATTACAAAAGTGGACAAATATTATGTAACAAAGTACAGAGAAGAGGCTGCAGGGTCAATTTACAGAGGAATTTACAGAAGTTTGAATGACAATCTATTGCAGAAGAACTACTTTAGAGATGAAAACAGTGTGCAATCAATTTCAATGATGGTTAAACTTCGTGGAGAAATGCTTTGCTTAAATTATATGCCTCACAGAGATGACTTACTGTGCTTGTGCCAGCTTTGCAATCTGGAAGAAAGGGAGGATATTCTGCATTTCATGGGAAAATGCCCTGTTCTTCGTGAAACAAGAAAAAGTGTTTTTGGAAAAAGCTTTCTCAGTGATGCAGAATGTACCTATACAACTACATATTCCAATATTGTTTTAGCTTACAGAGATATAATAATGAGGAAGAGCTTTTGAAAAATATTTATTTACTATTATTATAACTTCAATTTAACAAGAATTTTCATTGTACATATTTAATATAAAATACCTTTGATAAATAACAAAATTGTCAATCTGGCAGACGGCAATGCCACGCTTAATTGTTTTTGTAATTTAATGTATATATATATTTTAAAGAGTTTAAATAAAAACAACCTACCTACTGAGAATACGATCTTCAAATCTTTTTGTTTTTTCTATTTTGTATTTCTTTTTTGAATTTTTCCAATTATTTAGTTTTATATATTATCAACAAATAAGTTGAAATTATTTCTTTCTCAAAAAAAAAAATAAATAAATCAAAAGAAATTAAAAAAAAATCTATATTTTTCAAAATGATTCTTTTATCTTTATGTTTTTGAATTCATACTTCAAAAATTGGTGTTCCTTTTTTTTTTCTTTTCCTTTAGCTTATTTAAGTACACAAAGACATATGTCTGAAATACAGCCATGAACCCAAAAAATAAGAAAACAAATTTAGCTACAAAGTCGTATGTGGATTTTAAAGAGGCCTTAAGGGCTGGCCAAACAGAACACGGTCGGGCGGTGCGGTCAAGAATTCACAAGCAAGAAAAGAACGCGACGGTCAATTTTTTGTTGTAATTTTGTACAAAGAACGCTAGACCACGTTTTGTTCGAAAATCTCTCAAAAATATTCCTATCAAAAGCTCTAAAAAAGCTTAAATCCTGAAAGTTAAATAGCAAAAACCAAAGAAAATGAAATATGAATTTCCATCAACTAGGCAATGGTAACTCTGGTTTAACTCCCAAAAAGGGTTGGTTGGCGATCAGTCAGATCAGATCAGATAGGTCATGGTGGGATGTACGTAAGCTCAAAGAAGATTACACAAACAATTTAAATGTAAGTCATTGATTCTGTTTCTTATTTCAGCGGCAATTTCTTAAGTTAAGGTGCCGTGCAAGAAGCAGCAGGCACCAGAGTGTTTGAAAAAGCTCTGAAATAAGGCCTGTTTTGCATATTCAAATTGAACAGAATATATCATTGAATTATGAAAAAAAAAAAAATAATGAGATTGCACGAAAATACTGGTTTTTCGATCTAATCTTAATCTTAATATTATTATTATTGAATAAATGTATACTAATATAATGTGAAATTGTGTTTGTCTGTTTGCTCCACTATAGCGTCTAAAATACTAAACTAATTTTCCCGAAACTTGGTGAAAAGAATCCATGGATCATGCCAATGAACATAGGCTATACTCTTTTTTTCAGAGTTTTGATATTTGTAGGGTGAAATGGGGTAAAATGAAAAAGACGTATTCGATTGAAAAAACTCTACCTGCGTTTAGAAGGATATTCTTAGCAAATTTTTGTAAAGATTTTTTTTTTTCAAAATTTTGCTATTTGTAGGGTGAAAAGTGGTAAAAATATAAAAATGTCCAATTTAAGAAATTCTTTTTTTGTTTGAAACGTTTTTCTTAGGAAATGGATGTAAATTTGTTTGGGTGTTTGAAACGTCATTTTTAGTAGATGGATTTAGGGTTATTTTTGAACAAACCTTTGGTACTTAAAGGGTGAAATGAGGTAAAAACATTTGTTTATATCAAAGGTTTTTTTAGGATATAGCTTTAGGAAATTTGTTTAAAAAAAATGATATTTATAGGGTGAAGTGGAGTAAAAACAAAAAAGGAATATCCGATTGATAAAAAATTGATATTTATAGAGTGAAATGGGATCAACATAAAAAAGTGCAAAAATTCTTTCTGTAATAAAGTAATAAAGGTTGGAATTAGGTCATATTTTTAAGAAATTAGTCATTCATAACGTGAAGTGGGTTAAAACCAAGAAAGTATTATTCGATTAGTAAAGTAATTTAAATAATAATTTATATTTTCTTTTGTTATTTTTATGAGAAGCTAAGTTTTGTCTACTAAGGCTAAGGTTTGTTTACTATATTTGCCGCTTAGAGTTTGTATACCTATGTACATCCAAATCTGAATAATGCAGAGACATTAAAAAATCCAAAACCATAAAAATCATAATTTTTAATAATACGTACGGTATTTATTCATTATTGATGCGGCGAACTAACCGCAAATCTTGTTTCCTAATTATTTGTGTCAAGTTTGAATTTATGTATTGCTGATATGGGTTTATTCATTATTTTTTTTTATTTCATGACTGGTTATTTGAGAAAGTTGCGGTGAAAATTTGCGGTGCTTTGGTAAATGATTAATAATTATTTGCACTTTAACATTTTATGTTTATGATGTTAAGGTGAAAAAAGGTAGGTATACTTTGTGTGTCAAGTTTATTGCAGACATTTAACTCTATTATCCAAACTATTTTTCTGCACTCTCACCCTTCCCAAAACGAAAGCCTTGTATATTCTTCACATCATATAAAGGAAGGTCTTTGTATTTATGTTTAAAAGTTGGAAGATTTAAATTATTTTTTAAATAATTAATAACAGTTTTTTCATCAAATATTATTTCGCACGAAAAAAACATTCTTTGTTTTCCGTTTGTTCTGCATATTGTTTGCTTTAATGCATCCTACTTAACACTATTAAGTTAATAATGTTATACCAAGTCTTTCAAGGTCGATTCAAATTAATCAATCATTCAAATGTTTAAGGTCTTTAATTTTCATTAATGGAACATCTTAATTTAATACAATTCAGATCCCAAAATCATCCAGATCTTGACCTTTTCCATCATCATGGGTCGTATATGTTGTGTCATGGTCTGATATAAACTTCTCATTCACATAATAAACATATAATTATGTAATTTTTAGTAGGCGGCAGTAACCTTGGCTTTTATCATCAAGACAGTGCTCACCACAAAAATGAAATTAATTTTAAAAAGGGCCAGCAATGAAATTTCATGGGGAGTTTATTTTTCTATAAAACAACGAACGCTATAGCAAGTTGATCGCTTCATTCTCATTACAAAATGAAATTACTGCTGACTAACGCATATAAACTATACCCTGAAAGATCTGTGCATCAAACGCGTTCAACTGTGAAATTGTATTTTATATGTAGCTGGAAAACAAATTATCAACGCTTCAGTCGCAGCGACGACGACATATGATGTGATGAATCAAGAAATGTTCTTGACTCTTGAGATAACCCCCCACAGATACCCTCTATAGATAATCATATGGACCGATTTTGCCCGCGTTTTCAGTGTTGGATTAGGAAGACGCTGCGCTGCGGACGTAAGATAGGCCTGCAGCTGCACATTTCTCCGATGTAGGTGTATTACACGAACAAAAATTTCCGGAATTCCCGCCTGGAAAAATAACAAATTTTTCACAGTTTAGTCAAGGGCCTGGAAACTTTTCAGCAGGGAAAATCTAGACGAGGAAAACTTGGTAAATATTTGTAATGATATTAAAGTTTTGTTCGGCAAGTTTTGCTATCCTATAACAGAAATACCCTTTTTACAACAGAAACTCTATAATCACCATACAACAATTGAAGTATGCACATAAAGTTATTCAATTTCAACATTGAAGTAAATTAGAACCAGTGTTTAGCGTATCGGACTAGAAAACGGCAAGTTCCAGATTTCAAATCTTTAATCAGCCAACTTTTTATTTTTGTATGTCTCTCGGAGCAAAATTACAGATAACTGGCGAGGGCCTAGCTGATTCCTTTCGTAAACCTTATGCTAGCCTCTTGTACCCTTGTACGTATCTACAAACAAAATGGCGTCTAAAGCAAATATGTTATTCGTGAACCTGAATTATCATATATTAATGCCGTATTCTTAAACTTAAAAAAAAAAAAAACTTAAACGCTTATGTTCTACTTGTTTTTCTTATTTTTCGGTACAGCAAATGTGCCGGAATGAAATAGTAAACTTAAATTTCTGAGTGAAAATCAAAATGCAAATGGACTACCAGGCTCCTCTAAACATATGCATAAGTCCGCCCCTGGGTTTCTCTTTGGCTAATTTCTCAAATAAAAATAAAAGATTCATAACAGACTGGTCGTGGTGTGTATACTCGTATATTAATGGGGCTTATAGCATAGCTGTAGTTAGGTAAGAACAGCTTCACTTTAATAATTATAATTCCAATTGAAATAAAGATCTACACATTCAACAAAACGTTACTTAAATAATAATATTGTTCTAATATGTTTTGTTTCGCATTGTTCCTTTTATTTCATTACCAGTCCGAGGTCGTTTCTATTATTTGCTCGGTGTGTGATGTAAACAATCCTTAATAGTTGTTTTTGTTTAATTAGATGAGATATGGCATAGCAATCTGAGTCACTTTGACTTTTTGAGTCAAGTAGATCTAGATGGTGACCATGTGTGGAGTGTGTGTCACTATTGTCAAAAGTTTGTCTTTTAATATTATTTGTTGGTTTTAATTGAGCAGATGTTGTCCGCCACTCGCATGTTGATATTATATGTAGAATTGTAGGCTCAATTCATTAATAAGTATGTATTTATGTGTGTATAACTAAAAAATAATTACGGAATGGATCAAGTTTGCCGAATTAATTGAGTCAAATATTTAAAAAAAAAAATGACAGTTGGTTTTAATTAGTTTGAACCAATTCGGTGACTCATGAATAGCAATCCAATTTATCTATGAATTAAGCCACTCGATAATTTCGCAAATCGCTCAAATAAAGCGATTACCAATTATACTAACCATTAAAATGTTAAAAAATTATGATTTATAGAGAAAAACATTAAATGTAGCCAAGTTCATGCTATTTTAAGACTACAGTTTTTCACTTGAATATTCGTTCTTCCTCAGCGTAGTGTTGATTTTACATTGGAGGCTATCGTGAATAAAATTTCCCTGGGAATGTTTCTCTCCTTTGAAAATTTGGAACGTGAATAATGGTTGAAAGTATCCATCGGAATCTAATGATATTGGGAATAAATTTTCCAGGTGAATTTGGCTATCATTTCAATAAGCCAAATTGAGCTCAAGAAGTGGAGTTGAAAAGTATTGGCGTTTCAAATTTTCAAAGATGGGAAATATTCCCAGCGAAATTTTATTCACGATAGGTCCCATTATATAAATATGTGTATGGCTATTAACAACTCAAACAACCTGATCACTTTGTTGGCGTATAATATATAACGATAATTTAGCCTGATCGCAGTGTTGATGTTAAGCGGCATCTGGTACGCTGCTTTCTGAAATTAGTAACAGTTTCATACTGTATATTTAAAAAACACAACAAACCTGATTAAAAATATAATTCTAGAACAAAAAACTATCCGTGAAATTCTACACTGTGTGATCTGCTAAGACAGTAGGTTTATTGAATAACTAATGTAAAAAAAATGTTTTTCTTATATTTTAAAGACTAGGGTTTGTTTCATAATGTCTTAAAGTCCTAAATAAGCAATTTGGAACTTATTATTCAATTATCAACCTCACTTTTCACAATATCTGAGTAGGCCAAGCTTAAAATTAAAGTTATAAGTATAAAGGGTCTACTTCCGACGGTTTGATAGTTGATATCGGCCATATTGTTGAAGCTACATCTGTCAAATTTGCTGTCATTTATTTAGTCTGTTTTGCCAAATCACCATGGACGGATATAGCGATCAACAACAAGTGATAAAATTGTTTTGTCAAAATGGATGTTCTGTTCGGGCAACGTTCCGAGCGCTTCGCCCATTTACGGTCACCTTCAGTGATGAGGCCCATTTCTGGATGAATGGCTACGTCAACAAACAATATTGTCGAATTTGCGACGATACCAATCCACATGAGATCCGAGAGCGTCCAATGCATCCCGAAAAGGCACTGTTTGCTGTGGATTTTGGGCTGGCCCATATTTCTATGAGAACGACGTTTGCGCCATCACCGTCAACGGCGAGCGCTATAGGTCGATGATTACCAACTTGTTTTGGCCTGAATTGGATGATATGGACACCAACAACATGCGGTTTCAGCAGGACGGCGGCGCACAGTGGTGCGAGAGCGGAAAAAAGTCTTTTGAAAAAGTCATATCTATCTTTTTAAACTTTATGTTTAAGTACTCTTAGATAACCCGAGCGTATGATTTAAAAGTAGGGCAGGTAAAAATAAAAAAAGGTGTTTTTTTCTAAAGTTTTATCGCTTTGTTTTTGTTGTGTAAGGATTAGTAATGGCTTATTAGAATAAAATCTCTTACTTAAATCTATATATATAAAGGATTAATGAAAAAAAGTCAGTATTGAGCTATTGAGCAAGGTGTGTAAGAAAAATTTGTACTCTTTGATCAACCAATAAGTGAAAGTGAAGTGAAATATAATAACAAACATATATAGTGAATTCAATACATTAAAATGGATTCAATCGAAATTCCTTATTCGGTGTTGTGTAGTGAACTTATTACTAATGGTCATGATGTTCAAAATCTTCAACCATATTTTGTAAGGGAATACCCCAACTTAATTTCTGAGCAAATAGAAACTGTGCTGTCAGAATTATAGAAACGTTTTATGTCTCATTTTTTAAGTCGATGGAACGCAGTTCATAGAAAAAAAAGTCATTTTGAAAAAAAATACACTCATTGGCTGGAAGGAGTTTTCGAAGTAGAACTAACCCAAAGTGTTTTGCTCGAAACGTCAACTAATATGGGAAGACCACGAAAGAGTTTTGACGAATGCTGTGATCGTATAAGAGGGACGAAATTAGAAATATATTTCCTCAAGAAGAGATAAACTATGAATCAACATCAGATAGCTTTCTTGCTCACAATTTGATCCGGATACGGCTCTTGCATTATTTATACAAGCAGAATTGTCGATTTTACTAAAAAAAACTTTTATTTAAATATAACATCAAAACCCTCAAATTTTATAAAAATGTCAATAACTTTTTTTCTAATAATTTTTTCTTGACCAAATTTTGACCAAGCATGTACTAACTAATCTTAACTTTTTTAAATTTCATTAAAATTCGTTTAATAGTTCAGATATAACAGACTTTTTTCCGCTCTCCCATACAAACATCAAAACACTCAAATTTTAGAAAAAAAAGTCAATGGCGCAAATTTTTAAACAGTCCTCGTTTAGGGAATAAAACCAACTCTAGTTAACGCAGTCGTTTAGTTGCGAGCCCTTGTCTAACCTTTTCTTAATTTTAAACACTTTAAACAACTCTTCTAACTAATGAAGTGTTTTTAGGGCATTTGTAGGGTTTTGTTATGATTTTTGGTAGAGCATTCGACTGCAGATCGAGAGGTCCCCGGTTCAAATCCGGGTGTCGCCTTTGAAAATTAAATTTGTTTGTATTTTTTTTTTTCTTTTTGAACTCCCCTATAGCTATTTCACCTTTCCAGCTAAGATGACGGGCGATATTGTGAGCAGAAAATGATCTGCCACGATATGGTAGTTAAACACTAAGTACCACATGTTTTTTTGTTTTTGTTGGGGCGGTCGACCGAATACAAGATTGTATTGTATATTGTTTGGTGTCGTAGTCTATTGAATCGGGGGTGGAGATGGTGTTTTTTTGTCGTGGTAATGGTTACTGGGTGCATGCACCACAAATTAAAGCCAATACAGTTTTCGTGATTGTTGATTTATATCCTTAAGATCTTCATCAAACATTTTTCTTTAAATTTTTGTTATGAAATTACAAACGTTGAATGGATAAAGTATACTTTAAAAAAGATAGAGAAGCATTTTGCTGCTTTAAAGTTAGACGAGTGCTTTAGCGTTGAAGTATATTTTATATCGTTTAAAATTAACAAAGCGTCGACTCTCATTCTAAAACTCATTTTTAGAGTCGGCGTCGAATTTAAAAATGATTTAGAGTAGGTTTGAAATGTTTAAAATTTTGCGCCAATAACTTTTTTACTAAGGATTTTTTCTTAGCCAAATTTTGACAAAATGTGTATAAGACTAATTTTAAAATGCGAATCAAATTTCATCTTAATCCGTTAAACAGTTCAGATGCTATCGATTTTTTTTTCCGCTCTCCCATACAAACATCAAAACCCTCAAATTTTAGAAAAATGTCAATTACTTTGTTTCTAATTATTTTTTTTCAACCAAATTTTGACCAAATATGTATAAGACTAATCTAAACATGTTTGCCAAATTTCATTTAAATCCGTTGAACCGTTCAGATAAAACAGGCTTTTTTCCGCTCTCCCATACAAACCGAACCACTGTGCGGCGCTACGTGCCACACAGGTCAAGCCACATTGGGTTTTCTGTACGAGCGATTCCAGGACATGTTCGTTAGACTTTTTCTTGTGGGGTTTTATGAAGTGTCAGATCTATGCGAATAAGCCAGAAACCACAGCGGCCCTCAAAATCAACATACTCTATGCCATCGGTGAAATTCAGCCTGATTAATGCGCCAGAATTTTGGAAAATTGGACATTTCGAATGCGCGCCACCCAGAGAAGCCGCGGGGACATTTCAACGAAGTTATATTCCATACATAATGGTATCGATAAGCCTTTCAAACGAATACAAAATTTTCATAATATCTCACACACATTTAAATTTAAAGATAGGAAGCGCTTAGTGAAAGACCTTGTATTTTAATGACCAGATGAATTACATATTTTAGAAATTTTCTTGGCAAATCATTGCAAATCAGTTTGGAAGAGCAATAGAAAGACTTAAAATATGATTCTGATGATATATATCCGGAAGCTTAGTCTGAAGTCTTATATAATATGCAATCCAAACCAGCTATAAACCTGGAAACCAATTGAGCTTCCGGAAATCAAATACCTACTCATAAATTCATATCCAAATGAACATTAACGAACTTATACCTACATACATACAAACATCAAATTAATTCATTTCTATCAGCATTCAAACAAACTATTTCCGCTTCACTTTTCTTTTTAAAAAATTATTATTGTTACCTATTTACAAAAAAAATTTATACTTTCGCAATTAATTAGGTCGTCTTAGATACAACAATAAAAAAATTAAAAGTATTCTTCACGCTCGTGTCTTTTGTGGTTTTTGGATTTTCCTTTCACAAGCCGAATGCATGCAACAAAATGAATGCCTTTTCTTTCATGGGAGAAGATGGTTATCGAATAGTTAGCAGTCATCTCTCGGATTTATGGCTGCAAACAAATGTTTTCTTCTTTTTGTTCGGCTTAATTCAGGAAAAGACTTCATTCAAATCAAAGTCTGTAATAAAACCTACGATTGAATCCTTACATTCAGTGGGAGTAAAATTTGAATTGTAATTTGAAAAAAAAATAACAGAAGAAGTTAAAAAATGAATCTTAAACTTAAAAAGCAAATTAAAAAAAGAAGCTTTCGCCATTTAATTGATTAATTATTTATGAATATTCTACAGCTAATTGTTTGGATGCTATATTTATTTGGATAAGTGGGAAGTGGGATACTTTTAATTCCATTGCCCAAATAATATTACTTGAAAAGTTGAAGGCAGCTCACAAACTTCTGTGTGAAAACAAATTCAAAAACTAAAATTTGTTAACATATTCTCATCCAGAGTAATTATAGTATCTTTATTCGAAATGGAAGTAATATTGAGCATAATATTTGGATATTTTATAACAATTAGTTCAACACAACTTTACTTATAAGACTTCCTGGCAGATACTTGCCAACGAATACTCTAAGGACCCAAAAAACAATTTGAGAAAAGTTTTCTGCAATTCATTCTTTGTGTGTCTATAAATTTGAATTTTCATTACCATCAAGTATTAACAAGCCTCTATGTTAGAAATTAAATTTTCCTTATTCTTACTGAGTGAGTATGGGTATCTATTATAAGTCCTTAAGAAGAAGTAATGGCCTCATTAGACAATTAAGAATAATTGAATTGAAAATTCTGTATGGACACGTGTAGTTAAATCATTATTAATTTTTTTAATCAAACAAATTATTAATAGGAGTAGTAGCCGCGTTCTTTGCAAAATAATTGGTAAATACCCTTGAACATTTATTTAAATATAAAACACCACAACAACAACAACTGTATTCTATTCGCTAAGTCAGCGGTGATAAACGTCCTACAAAAAAAAACAAGACTGTAACAAGTATGAAGGTATGGCTGTCTACGAACTCACTGAACCGATTTTCTTAACATTTTGAATGCAAAGTTTTTTTAGTGATTTTAGCTCTAAAAAGAACGATACCTGCCATACAACCGTTAAAAAAGATGTTATTTATCTCGCAAACGACTTTTACGTTTTTGTTTTGCATTTCGATTATCAAAAAAATACTAAAAACTGTTACTACTTATATGTAACTACTTGCCATGCAATAGTTTTTTTATTAATCTCGATTTTCTCGCTATTACTAAACCGATTTCGATCTAAATTGTTGATACATTTTTAAGTGGAAATAATATTAAATATACAAATTTTCAAAAAAATATTTTTAGATCCAAGAAGAAATTATCTGATTAATTTATTTCTAATTATCTACATGTTTATGTGCAACACATTGCTATATTGTTAGTTGTACTTGTTATTTATTGTTAATAATACTTACTTTACTGTACTTTTCGCAGGCGGCATAAGATCAGACAAATATAGCTTTACACTAAGGCTTTAAGACCACAGTGGATGTAAGTGCATGTAAGGGCAAGAACGTGAGACTTAGTCGTGCATTTTATTTTATATGATAGAATATTTTATGGGGTTAAATATAGAAAATCACATCGTACAAATGGCCGAGAAAAATGGTGTCATCCCAGCCCATCCCAAGACAACTCATCCCCGACCATTCATCCCAAGACCCAACTGGTACCAGTACAACCCATCCCGGGACAATTCATCCCGGGACAACTCATCCCATATATAAGAACTCATCCCATGGATGTTTGTGCGAAACAAAGAAAAAAGCACTTTGTTGTTGTGATTTAGTACTTTGCATACACCCAACTTCGCACCTACCCCAAATCCTATAGTGTGCCAAGCAGGGGGGTTGCAGGGGGCAACATGCCCCCCAAACATAACTCATACATTCCTTGGGATGAGTTGTATTGGGATGAGTTGTCCCAGAATGAGTTGTCCCAGGATGAGTTGTCCCGGTACCAGTTGGGTCTTGGGGACCAGTGGTTCTGGGATGGGCTACACCCAACCCGGAAAGCTTTTGAGAACTCTGAGATATTGACTGCCTTGGGCTGTCCCGTACACTTTCACAAATAGCTGAAATATTTTCAGCAGAACATGGAGTTCGTCAACACACTTGTGTTGACTGATTTATATTTTATAAATCGAACGGGTTGACTCGAATTTGGTTTAACCAAACGTCGAATAGTCGACTCGGCAGGACAGTTGTGGTTCGAACCAATTATTTATTGATTTTGAAAATAAAATTTGACTATTTGCATACGTTTTCCAATGCTATAACCCTCCCATGGTGAATTGTCTAGCACTAATGGACAATTCACAACAAATTTGAAAGGTGTCTGGAGTAGTTAATAGCGAATTATTATTATTATATTATATAAGAAAATATGCCTTTTACCAGTTCTTTGTTGTTTTTTTTTTTAAGTTTTTTATTTTTTGAATTTAAAAGAACATGGAGCATCTAGCCATATTAAGATAGTCCAAGTTTTTTTTTTCAATGAAAAAATTTCCAAAATTATCATCTTGAAACAGTCACTGGAAATTTCATTGAGAAATGGTGTTTTCATGAGAATTTTTATATCTAGCATACTAAAAGCTTTTCAACAAAACGATGCGGAATAAATTGGTTTAAAAATCTCTTTTTGTATGTGGGATCCATAGTTCCAAAGTATTCTTCAACAGTCTTATTTGAGTGGAGAATAAGATACAATAATTTGGTTAAGTTTATTGAGGCTAGCTTGGGAGTCTCACGAACAAACGGTTTGTGTCTTCCCACATATAATGATGAGCCATCTTCGTCAAGTTATTCCATTTCGGACAGATATTTTTTTTTTTAGATTTCCGTTTTCAAAATATATGTGTAAGTAGATACGTGCGACCCATTCATGCACTTTATTTTATTTGAAACGCTAAAATAAATGTATGCAACATTCGTGCGATAAAGTGCGAGTGTTTATTTCAAATTGCTTGTTAAAAATAGATCAGATTTATGTGGTGTTGGGAACTTTGCAGTCGCATAACGAGTACATAGAGTGTCTCATCGACATTGTAAAAGTTGCAAGTTTATGAAGAAAAGAGGTAAATACGCCTGGGATATTTTTTTCAAGGTTATTTATGTCAGAAATTCCAAATAAAATTAATGAGTCAAAAAAGAATTTGAATAAAGAGGAAAATCTCTTTCTTGCAAAGGCAAAAGATTTCCGACGTAATATCCCATCAAGTAAAAAACACAAAAAAAAACATGAAAATATGAAAATCTTTATTGAAAAAGCAACAAAAGAACGCAGAACAAAAAATGATTATGAGTCAGGACAAACTAAAATAGATGAATTTTCATCTTGAGAAAAAAAAACAGGGGTGGAATTGGCTAATGTGGTTGGGTTATCAGTGACCGTCACATTCTACAATTTCGGTCTCCTAAGAAAACATTCGGCAATTTAAAGGGGAATTTTATTTCCTTCAAAATATTTGATTCCTCGAAAATGGTGCCACTATCGGGAATTTCCTACGGAATAAATTTACCCCAAACGAAAATCCAATGAAATCACAGCCCTATTCTCAGGGAAACTTTTAAGCATCATTCACGTTTCCAGTTTTCTAAGTAAATTCTCAGGGAAATTTCCTTCGCGATAACCTCACCAAGTGCGTATTGGGCATATTGTGCATATTGTGCACATTTATTAAATTTTGGGGGCATTGCGAAAAGGGTTCCACTCCATTTGAATTCACTTTATAAAAATAATTTGTTTTTAGATTTGTTACTTAGATTCAATGAAGCTCATTTTACCTTATCTTACTGCAAGTGGAAGACTTCTGTTGTGACCCAGGTATTTTTTTACCACTTTCTTGAAAAGATCCATAAAGATCAATATTAGCGCCATATTTTAACACCTCAATTAACGAAACACACCTAACAAAGTATGAATGATTGTGTGGCAAAAATATCTATGGGGATACGTCTCATGGTTTACACTATGGTCGGTTAAATAGGGTCTTTTCTAAAAACTAAGAGGAGTATTTATAAACCTTGTCTTATATAAGATAGCTCTTCAACTTCGAAAAGTTATTAATAACATTTTTCATATTCACCCCGATCATGGTATCCGTTCGGAACGGATTGATTTTGTAAAAGAGAAATGTTTCATTTCGTAATACGATTAAAACTTTTCTATATTATTACTTGTAACTTACTAGCACTCGGCTACCTACAAAGGTAAAAGATTAGCCAATAAAAAAACTACTAAGCCTTTTTTGGAAAAAATTCCGTTCCGATCGGATACCATGATGGAGGTCATTAGTCTTACTAAGACACCAGAATAAGTTGACTAAACCTTGCCTTGAGTAACACTGTATTTAATTGAATTAGGCATATATATAGGGTGATTTTTAAGCTGGTTTGGTTTTGGCAACACTGGTTTTGACAGCTGACGTGTGTTTAGTACCTTGTGTCACTGTCAAACAGCTTCAGTTTGGTTTGCAATTTAACCATGGATCGTCTTACAAATGAACAACGCTTGCAAATTATTGAATTTTACTATCAAAATTCGTGCTCGGTTCGAAATGTTCATCGCGCGCTGCTTGTGTTCAGCGATGAGGCTCATTTTTGGTTGAATGGGTACGTAAATAAGCAAAATTGCCGCATTTGGAGTGAAGATCAGCCAGAAGCATTGCAACAGCTACCAATGCATCCCGAAAAAGCCACTGTTTGGTGCGGTTTATGGGCCGGCGGCATTATTGGGCCTATTTCTTCAAAGATGATGCGAATCGCAGCGTTACTGTCAATGGTGAACGCTACCGAGCGATGGTAACAAACTTTTTTTTGCCCGAAATGGAAGTTCTTGACTTGCATGATATGTGGTTTCAACAAGACGGTGCCACATGCCACACAGCACGCGAAACAATGGCGCAATTGCGAGGCGAGTTTGGTGAACAGTTAATTTCACGTTTCGGGCCGGTCAATTGGCCGCCTAGATCGTGCGATTTGACACCATTAGATTATTTTTTGTGGGGGTATGTCAAGGCTAATGTCTATAGGGACAAGCCCGCTTCGATTGACGCACTGGAAGCCAACATCCATGCATTCATTCGTGAGATACCGGCCGATATGTGTGAAAGAGTATGCCAAAATTGGACTCAGCGGATGGGCTACCTGAGACGCAGCCGCGGTCAACATTTGCATGAAATTATCTTTAAACATTAAATTGCAAGGTTCAAACTATCGATTCAAATAAATATTTTATTCATTTTTTCGAATTTTTTGTGTTTTTTTTTTTAAAAGTTCTAAACCTCTTAAAAAATCACCCTTTACATATATGTGGAACTTAAATAGTGTAGAGGTATTTAGAACTACATTTTTAAATAATGTTTAACTAGACAACTGTCTAAACAAATCTAATTAATACGCCTGTAAATCTTTAGTCTTGATGGACGTGTAGTTGGGAAAAGAAAGCTTAGAATTTAATTTAACAATGTGGCATGTTACTTTTTTGGTGAAAGCCGCTCTGAGCACAATTACTGCTGAAATGTTTTTTTCTTCTTCAGTTGCTTATAAATATTTGTTTATTATTAACAAAGCAATTATATTATTGAAAATACAAATTAAAATTAAACTCAAATTACATACGCTTAGAACCTTAGGAATTATTTCTACTATAAGGATTGATGTTTTTTCGTTTTCGAACAACAGTGTGTAATATAGATAGACTTACCTGAAAATAGAGAAATATATATAAGGAATTTGTTTGCTTAAATCAATATATATTGTAAAGGCTTTCTTACATATAAATAAGTATGCAATAATATGTAATACATTTTAGAAAATTTCTAATTCATACATTAATTTTTTTTTTATTTGGGTCCACTAAATGTATTTAACATAGTGCACGAGCGTTTATGAAAATGGGATAGGATCACAATGGAGCGAAATATTGACCCGAGGATTCCACATTCTACATTCGTTTAGTGCGGTTGTAGAAAAAATCTCTTTTCCTATCAGCGGGTACCTAAGTCCGAAATTGGGCTCAAGGGAAAAATGATGTGATTTCTAGAAGTACGAGTATTACGGTTGAATTGTTTTAGGAGAGGAGTGCAACTGTGCTATTTCACTGGTTTATAAAAATATGGACACAAAATGCATTTATAAACCTCCAAATCGAATTTTATCCAAGAGATTGAAACCCCAGATGTGAGTCTTGCTAGACCTTTGATCGAATAAAGACTTTAGATTTAGCCAGATCAGAAGGAGAGACAAACGTAAACACTAAGCAGCATTTTTAGTGACGTCGAACATGTGGTCATTCCACAATGTTCATAACGAGAACTGCAAGGCATGCAGTTTCCTCGATGCAAGTGCCACTCATCGATAGCGACATTGGGGACGAATTCCGCTCTAACGACAGGAGACAGCATTGAGTTCTTGAAGCATGCTGTCGAGATCAGAATTTAATGAGCTTCTCATACGCTGCCGTTCGTTGTAGCGAAACAGTTTAATGCATTAGAAGATTCAGACAAAAGATCGATTATGAATATTAAGAAGAGAGTCGGAGGCAAAACGGAGCCCTGGGGCACACTAGGATTTATTTTGTGAATTCCAAAGAATTCGATAAGAGAACTTGATGCTAAACTCTTTTTTCTTCTTCTTTCTCCAAAACGATGAACAGATTTCAGTACTCTGATGGCAACTGCACGAATTCCAAAAAAAGATTCGTCCCATGAAAGCTCATAAAAATGTAGCTCAATAGCCATACAATCTCATATGCTGTAATTTGATTTCTGTCGCTTGTCTTTCATCGCTCACTGTACGGTAGAGCCTTTAGGTGGTACACATAAATGAAGTATGAGCTGAACTAACTTGGTGTAGAAACTGGAGGCAACTTGCTAGGGATCGGACTGCAAGCGTCATCTTATGAGTAAAGTAGTAAAATATTGGGTTGTCAGATCGTTTCACATGAATTACTTGCAATATGACGCACGGCTTTGATAAGCCTTTTTATTAAGGTCACACACAATTTTCTAATAGATAACGTTGCCACTAAAGATATAGAAACAGTATAAACGTGTGAGTAAAACCGATAAATTAAATTAGCTATACATATATTATGTATCGTTATATCAGGTATCTACGTGCTGTTTTTAAAGGGTGTTTTTAATATCCATAAAAATTTTTTTTTACTAAGTGATCTATATATGGGTCATTTGCGATGATATAATGCGGCTATTCATGCTTTCCAATTAATAATAAAAATAATAATTTTAACTATATGCCTGTAAGACCTAAGGTCTTTTAAATGCAACCTGACTTGCACGAAAATATTATTAATCATGCCTCTGTACCACTCACCATTGACCGTAACATTCCTACCATCAGTATTCTTGAAGTCATATAGATCAATGATTCCACCAGCCTAAAAAGCGCACCAAATAGTGATTTTTTTACGGATGTATTGCGGCAATTTTGTGTATTGACGTAGCCATTTAAATAAAAGTGTATTTCATCACTCAAGAAGCTTGAAATGAAATGTCCAACGAGTTTCTCAAATTGAACCATGATGAATTGCGAAGCCAAACTAACCTCAAAAGAACCGAGAAGAGTCGAGTTAACTGTCACAGGAAACAGTGTTGCCAATTTAAAATAATTCGCCTCTTTAAAAGAACACTCTTTATGATATTCATTAATATCTATCAAACTTTAAATTGCAGAAGGTAAAGCTTTACATTTTAAAGGGATGATTTTACACCTCATTTTACCCTAGCTTGTAGTTGTGGAAAACGAATTTGGCGATGAATTATAGAAAATAAAATATCTCTTATTTGTTTTATTATTTTAAGGTTTAAGTAACGAAAAAATATTTAAAAGTAGTTGCATTAAATTCTCTATTTTCTGCAACCTTTTGCTTAAGAGATTTTTTTACTCAAGCAATAAGGAAGTATTTAAGCAAGCAATTATATTACAACATTACTTATCAGACTATAAAATAAGAAGCCAATTTAAAACCAAAGCTAAAGAAAACAAAAATCTTAGAAACTTATAAGAGTGTTAACGACTTTAAGAGTCACTTAAGCGGCACATTCAATTACCAACCGTCTTTTATTATTTGTACGCGCAAAAGTTATGGTGACATTTAGAGAAAGTCTATCTGATTTTTTTTGAAACACGAAATTGGTGCTTAGCGGTATTCGGTCAATGAACTACTGGCAAAAAAGGCTGGTTTAGATTTTGGTATAGTTGAAAGCTATTATGGAAATATACTATTGAAAATTTTAATTTAATTTATGCAAACATTGGTCATTATTTTTAGTAAAAAAATTAAAAGTATTAAATTGAAAACTATTAGTACTTAGTATGGACATATGAACTCTTTATGAAACTTAAACTCCCTCTGAAATATGAAGAATTTGATTATTTTAAATGTGTTTTTGGATTACATACTTTGTAATTATTAAAAGACAAAAGAATGCCGAAGATCTCTGGCCCTTATTTACTTTAGGCACTTATTTGTGTATATGGTATGTTTATTGCAAGCCCTAAACGATACGACTTTTTTTAGGGTAAACTATAGGGAAAACACAGTTTAAAATATATATAGAATATAAAAGTTAACTATACGCTATAAAAAAATGTATATAACTTTTTTTAAGTTATTCCCTTATTCAGTATTGATTGTCCTTTTCATCACTTGTGCTCAGCGCCACTCTTATTCACGAGAAATAATTCTGGTGGTGTTTTCTTTGCTTGTTTTCATTACAAATTTGTATAATGAATTCGGACTTTATTCAAATAAATGTCATTCTTTTTCATTTAAAATTAAAACAAATGGTTTTTAATTAAAATTCGCTATCACTTCACCTTTTGTCATTTTCTTTTACAATTTGTCCCATAAAAACAAACATGGAATTGATTTTCCTCTCTACAAAAAAAACTATGCACGACTGAGTCGCACGAACTGGCTTTTATGTGCGATCACATTGTGGTTCTATAGTCTGAAATAAATTAGCTATGGGAGTCTATATTTTATCCATTTGCCAAAATTTAGTTTAGTTGCAGGTGGTTTTTTGTGCCCAGTGTTGCACATATGCAATATGCATGAAAGGAAATTATATTATTTAAACTGTTAAATTGTTTTAAATCAACAAAATAAGTAAGAAATTGATTAAAATACTTTTTTTTTTTAACCCAACGCGATGTACACCATCTGATTTCTTATATAAATCTTAATTTATGAGAACATTTTTTTTGAAAATCGTAGGAGCGGTTTTAAAAATAATTAATTTTGTATGTATAAAATTTCGTTAACATTTTTGAGAAAAAGAATTAGTACGTCGATTTTAAGTATTTATTAATGTTGAGTTAAAAATTAAACTTTACAAAAAAATCTGCTACCCGTTTTCGAAATATCGAATTTTCAAAGAATAATTTTGGAAATTTTTTATAAAATCAAAAATCATTTTTTAGAAAATTTTAGTACAAACTTTTATTTATATTTGCTACAAGCACCTGTGTAAGAAATCTAGTTTTTTTGGTTAATATAAATATTGAGATAGTTTAAAATCTATGAGAGGTACTGTTAATATACGTAAAATATAAAATTTAAAAATTTTAAATCGTAGATCGTACTAATTTTAACACACCAAAAAAAAATTTATCAAACAAAAAAAAATTTATCAAAATCGTAGTAGTTTTTGAGAAAAAAAATATTTTTTTTAACGGTTTTTAAACATTTGTATGGGAGGCACCCTTATTTTTGGGTCTTAGAATAATTTTTGTCAAAAATCTTCTAGATTTGAGTTTTAAAAAAAAAAATTTCAAACTTTTTTTTGCAAATTTTGGTACACAATATTATTTAAAATATGTAAATAATTATCAGAATCAGTTAAACCGTTTTCGAGAAAAGCGAAAATCAACAAAAATGGTTCTTTGGGAGGTACCCTTAATAACCATTTTTCGGAACCATTTATTTTATTAAACGGCAACTTATAACTATTTAAATTTATTGAGTTTTTAAAAAAAAATTCTGTGCAGCCGATTTTGAGAAAAATAAGTTTTTCCTTTTTGGCCAAGAAATTTTGTATGACAGCTACTTCGCTATCATCGTAATGTCAAGTTTTATCAAAATCTCGAGTTCAATTTTTTGTACGAATTCATAACTTGCCATATATTTAGTATCTACCCATGTATATTCGCAAGTTTATTTTGGAATGAGGAATCAACATCTTAGATGGAAATAAAAATTACAGGCAGCAAATTCGTTGGGCATTTTTTTTTGTCGAAAAAAACAGTTGACACGAAGGACATAAATCAGAATAAAAATAAAAAAAATCATTTAAACAAATTTAAAGGATCCAAGATAGGCAAACGGAAAAACGATTTACGAATTTTCTTACGACTTTTCTTATGGAACGTACGATCGCTCTATAGAGCTCGAGCTGCTCAGCAGCTAGCCGATGCCCTGTCAAAATATAAAGCTGACATAACAGCACTTCAAGAAATAAGATGGACAGGGAATGGTGTTCTACAGAAGAAAGATTATGACTTATACTACAGCTGTCATACAAAACACCATGTGCTCGGGGTAGGCATCCTAGTCGGCAAAAAAATGAAGTCTGCCATCATCGGCTTTAACGCTATAAGCGAAAGGCTATGCACCCTTCGCGTGCGAGGCAAATTTAAGAACATCAGCCTCATTAACGTTCACGGACCTACGGAGGAGTCCTCAGACGAAGAAAAAGAGACTTACTACGAACAAGTCGAGAGGGCCCTCAATGCCTGTCCAAGGTATGACGTAAAAATCATCCTTTGGGATTTGAATGCAAAAATAGGTCGGGAGCCGGTATTCAGGCACTACGCAGGCACCCATAGTTTGCATGAGAACACTAATGACAATGGACTTCGAGTCTTAGAATTGGCAGCATCGAAAAACATGGTCGTTGCGAGTACCAGGTTCCCGCGTAAAGATATCTACAAAGCCACCTGGGTATCACCTGATGGAGTCACTCGTAACCAAATTGACCACGTGTTGATGGACCGTCGCCACTACTCGAACTTGATGACGGTACGAACGTACCGAGGTGCCAATATCAACTCGGATCACTATCTTGTTGGTATGGTTTTCCGAGGGCGAATTGCCTTGCGAAGACGTTTTGCATCCGCCGATCAGGTTCGAATCAACACGGCTGCTCTGCGCAATGAAATTACCAGTAACACCTTTGGTAATGCGTTAGGACTCGCCCTAGAACTGGGTAGAGTAAGTCCTGGAGCCAGTATGCTGGGCGTAGATGAGAAGTGGACACGTCTTAAGAATACTGTCATTAGTACTACCAACTCTATCTTAGGCAGCAGTCGTAGAAATCGGAACGACTGGTTTGACGATGAATGCAAGCTAGCGACTGAACGTAAGAATGTTGCATACCGAGCAATGCAACAATCTCATAGAACGCGGGCACGCGAAGACGAATATTATAAAGAGCTCAGAAGAATTGAAAAACGGCTTCACAGACAGAAAAAATCAGCCTGGGAGAAGAACATAATCTGTGAAATAGAGAAAATCCGAGAGCGAGGTCCGCACCAGGCGCGGAAGTTCTACCAATCCGTCCGAAACATGACGCAGTACACACCACGCTGCACATATTGCAAGAACGTAGAGGGAAATCTGATCACCGATCCTCAAAGCATGGGAAGTGTACTTCAATGAATTGCTAAATGGTCAGCTCACTGCAGAAGTGGAGGCTCCACTACTTCAAGAAGAGTACCCTATGTTGCCGCCACCAAGCATAGAAGTTGTTGAGAAGGCTATAGGCCGGCTAAAGAAAAACAAAGCCCCGGGAGCCGATGGTATACCAGCCGAACTATTTCAACACGGTGGGCCAGCTTTACGTCAAGCAATTCATGAGATTATAGTGCACGTGTGGGAGCATGAAGAAATTCCAGAAGACTGTCGAAAAGGTATAATTTGCCCCATACATAAGAAGGGAGATGTCACAACGTGCAGCATTTATAAAGGTATCACGTTGTTGAGTACCGCCTATAAGATACTCTCCTCTATCCTACAAGACCGGATAACCCCATACGCTAAAAACATCATCGGACAATATCAGTGTGGTTTCATTACAGGCAAATCAACAACGGATCAGATCTTTACCCTCAGGCAGGCGATGGAAAAATGTCTAGAATTTAACATCCCAACATACCATCTGTTTATAGACTTTAAGGCCGCCTATGATAGCATAGCCAGGTTAGAACTTTACAAAGCCATGAGAGAATTTGGCATCCCAAATAAATTGACACGACTATGTAGGTTGACCATGACCAACGTAACAAGCCAAGTAAAAATAGCCGGATTGCTATCCAAACCAATCAACATCTTTAATGGACTCCGACAAGGGGATGGTTTGGCCTGCCTCCTCTTCAACCTGGCGTTGGAGAAAGCAATCCGTGACTCTGGCACGGCAACAAGAGGGACCATCGTCAACAGATCCAGCGAGATACTGGCTTACGCTGACGACATCGGAAGAACCGAGCAACCTGTGCATGATTCCTTCATCCAGATCGAGCAGGCGGCACAAAATCTGGGGCTGCATATTAGTGATGGTGGCGTCGAATGCGAGAAGAACAGTTGGTCAAACAATCGAGGTTGCGGAGCACGAATTTGAAGTGGTGCAATCCTTTAAATACCTTGGGTCAATAGTAGCAGCCGATAACAATATAGAAGAAGAAATACGCGGGCGGCTTCTCAAATCCAACAGAGCCTACTATAGTCTGTCAAAGCTCTTCAAAGCCAGAAATCTCACCATAACTTCAAAACTGCTGCTGTACAGGACCATGGTCCTGCCAGTACTCACATATGGATCCGAGACTTGGGTGCTAAGCAAAAGGCACTCCGACCTCTTAGCCGCGGTCTAGAGAAAAGTCCTAAGGAGAATTGTTGGCCCCATTTGTGAGGAAGGACGACTCCGGAGACGGTACAATCATGAATTGTACGCAATCTACCTTGAAGCAGATATCGTGACAAAAATTAAGCTCGGTAGACTCCGGTGGGCAGGTCACCTAGCTCGCATGAGCGAAGAGGAACCTGCTCGGAAAGTTCTTTGTGGTACATTCTATGGTAGACGACAGCGTGGTAGACCCGGAGCCTTGGGGTGCGCAACTGGATGGCGGCGGCTCGAGACCAGGATGGGTGGAGAGACTTGTTGAAGGAGGCCAGGACCGGACCCCGGTTGTCGAGCCGACGATGATGAAGATAGGCACTTTTGTGTTCATAAAAGGTTTTTCGATATTTTATATTATATTTTCCATACTATTAATTAATCTTTACTGCGGATACCAAAATTAATTTGTTCGATATTTGAAATTATTTTGTATCACAACTTTCTTAACGCCTTTCTTAACGCAAGCACTCTTCCTATCTTTGACGCATATTTTCAAACACGCGTCTACAATTCGCCACAAACCAGATAGTAATTTTTTCCCTGTAAAACGGCAAGGCTTGTTCCTGCAATTTCCTGGGGGTCTCTGCATTCTAGTAACGGAAGTTTTGTTTATTTACGTACCATCCTAAATTAAAATCACTGATGGGGAAAATTGCCAGCAGACACCCGTTATTGCAAAAAAGCTTCGGTCCCAATACATGAGAGTTCAGTGGCGTTATTTTAAGCAGTCTGATATTATTGGATTAGAATGATAACACTTGCAATTTTCGAACTTTAAAGCAAGGTTCAGAAAACGATCAAATTTGATTCGTGCTCTCGCAAACCATTCAAAAGATTCGATCACGTATTTTATATTTTGGTTCCCTTAAAATAAAATTTGTTTTCACGAACGTAATTAATTTGCTAGAATACGATTCTTTCGCGAATTTATCAGGCGGAAACCATTGAAGAACCATTCGCAAACTGTTGAAATAATGAATACAAATGCATTTCTTCATAATTTATTTAAGGACAAATATAGACTCAAATAGTTGTTTAACTTTATTTTAATAGGTATAAAAAGAGCCATTCGTGCTTCGAGCTAGTTTTTATTTTAATTTCTACATATCAATATTTTGGAATAATGTATCGAAATGTCTTTAAAAAAGCAATTTCAACAAAAACTATTTTTTCAAAATACAACACTTCACAACCGCAGTAAATAGATCCTTCATAAAGAATGATTCGGATTCTACCTAAATTGCAGTTCGTTCACGAACGAGAGATTAAGACAAAAGAGGATTATAATTTCATTCGTGAGCGACCCATATATTTTTATTGATCGCAAATCCGTATTATTCGTGAAGTATTGTTTGCAAACTATATTTATTTAGGGCTCATGAGAAGATTGGTATGTTACGATTCGTGAACGATATTTTACCAACCAGCTTTAAGGCTCTTTACTAAATTTTCTTAGTTTTAAACACTTTTTAACTTATATCATTCTAACTTAACCAATGTTCTTAGTAAGATTTAACTCAACACGCTTAAAACATTGAAAAATCGTGTTTTTTAGATCTGTTAATGTCAAAGTAGTAGTCATATGTGGTAGTTTCAATTGTTACTTTGATTTTATAATTATTCGCGTCAATAAATTAAAACTTGAATTATAAATCTATAAGACACATGATGTTCTTTGAATAAATTAGATTATTGGATTTAAAAAAATAAGTGGTTAAGTTATCGAATCCAATTTAGTGGATTTATATGGTTTTTTCGAGTTGGATTGTATGAAGAGAATTTATCAGTCGTATATAAAAAAAAATGTTTACCTGATAGTTGATCTCGATTTTCAGTTTAAAAAAGAGAAACTTTTGAAATTGTTACGGGTGTGACAGGTAAACGTTGCAGGTGTGACCGAATATGATTTTTACACAAAGTGAGTAACACTTTCTTTAAAAGTGAACTTTCTCAATCTAATGCGATTTTTTAAGTATATAGAAAAGATAGGCAAAATCTTCTTTTTAACATTGTATCATAGTAAGCATGTTCTTGCATTGTACTAAATCGACTAAAATGCTGTGCCATTATTCCAACACTTTGCCAAACAGCTTATGTAAATATTCTAAAATTTAGATTTTAGTTTTTTTCTTGGTTACAATCAAGACCCAAATTACTATTAACCATAAAGTAAGTAGGTACGTGTGATTCAGTCGTGCCCTTAATTTTGTAACTAAATGGTTCGCAATTGCAAACAACAATATAGTAACTAAAGTGTCGGTTGCACAAAAGCGACAAAACCACACATTATTATAGCAAAATACATTTTAAAATTCCCTCTACCCATTTTACGTAACTCACTCAAGTGCCCCTCTAAATAGTTTGGCCGTGACCTGGCCGCTCTGTTCACCACTTAGGCACTTCAATATGTTTGTTATCAAAGTTGTGTGATGGTGCGAAATATAGAAGAACAATACATTTCTTGAAAAAAAAAAATAAATCTATTTGTTTGAATTCTTTTAAATTACTAGCTTGCCCCCCCAGCTTCGCACGGCTAGACAAACCCAAGCTTCGCATAAAAATTACAAAAGAAAATATAAATAGATAAATATTTAAGCTACTTTTTGTAATTGAATACTACTTTATCGGTTTTAATCCACTTCACGATATTAATGGCGAAATTCGGAAAAATAAGATCATCTAAGTCCAAATTATGTTTATTACTTTCCCAACACAGAAAGAATTTTTGTAATCAAAACCACTTTTCTGTGTTTTTTCCATTTCACTCTATAAATATAAAATTTAAAAAAATATCCTTTCAAACACCCAAATTTTTTTTAAAATTGGATATCCCCCTTTTGTTTTTACATCACATCACCCTATGAAAGAAAACTTCCTTAAGTCTAAAGAAAACCTTTGATATACAAAAAGAATTTTTGAAATCGAATACAACATTTCATTTTTACCCCATATTACACACTATAACTACCAATTTTTTGTTGAAAAAATGACCCTAAAGCCATCCACTAAAAATAACCTTTCAAACGCCAAAATAATGTCTAAAATCAAATAATGTTTTATTTTGACCTAATTTCTCCCTACAAATGACAAAATTTTGAAAAAGAATACTCCTTAAGGAATTTCTGGAGAAATGCCCTTTCAAAAACCAACAGATTTTTTTTAAATCGGATAACTACATTTTTCTCATTTTACCCCATTTTACCCTATACAATTAAAAAAAAAATGAAAAAGAATATCCCTAAGGCCATTTACTTAAAAAAAACCTTACAAATAATAGATGAAGCTAACTACAAAAAAAAAAGCGTATAGATCTCACTGTATTGTGTAAATAAGGAAAGCGTGTATGTGTAAATAAAGAAAGGTTATGTACGTAAAAACTCCGCCCAAAATCTATGACTCTTATAAAAAATATTAACAATATTATATACTAAAAAAAATCGAAAATAAAAATTTCCGAAGGAATTAGCAGTGAGATCTGTACGCTTTTTTTTGTTTATAGTTCGTATTTTAGTTCGTTGTTGTTGAACACCAATGCATAATTTCGATGGACTAGAGACTCCCTAAGTATTATTATATATAATGTAATGTACAGGGTGTCCCGAAATCATCGCCTCAGAAGAAAACCATAAGTTCCTGAGGTCATTTCAAGTCGAAAAACTTAAGAGGTAATTTTCTCGTTTTCGCTTCGTTTTCGACTTTCCGAATTTCCTCTTTTTTTGTTTTTTTTTTTTATTTTTTTAATTATTTTAAATGTATTTTTAGGTAAGAAATGTAAAGTATTTTTAAGAAAACATATTGGGCTTTCATAATAAAAACAAAAAAATTTATACTTAATAACGTGCTTTTGTGAAAAAAAATCATATCAAAGTCAAAAAAACAACCTAAAAATGTGTTTGAAATAAATTGCGGAAAAACCATTACACACACAGAAAAAAGAAATTTCTAACTGTTCTTGTTTAAATTAAAAAAAAATAAATTAAAAATCGGTTGTAAATTGGCAAAGTTAGAGCCAGTCAAAGGAAAATAGAATAAAAATCATAAAAACCGTTATAAGTCGAAAACGAAGCGAAAACGAGAAAATTACCTCTTAAGTTTTTCGACTTGAAATGACCTCAGGAACTTATGGGTTTCTTCTGGGGCGATGATTTCGGGACACCCTGTATATAAGAAGACTTAATTTTTCATACAAAAGCCAACATCTTCCAAGTTATTTTGCCCACAATATTTTGTTTTTTATAATTTCTTGTTTTTTTCTTGTTTTAGTTAAAAAAAAAATTTCCTGAAATCGTAAATAAAAAAAAATAAAATTAATCACGTTCATAGAGTTTCAAAATCCCGATACAGCAATGTTTTTCTTTTTAGCCTACCATTTCACAGTCCCAAGTTTTAAGGGTACAAAGTTTTGTTGCCATTTTTCCAGATATCATAGTAAACAAAATTAACAGTACAAAAAAAAAAAACATCACGTCTGTAGATTTAGTCATTCTAGAATAATTTCTTAAATCGGACAATTTTTTATTTTTACCCCATTTCACCTTACAAATTGCAGTATAAAAAAAACCCATCCCCTATAAGAATTACCTTTCAACCGCAGGTAGAGTTTTTTAATAGGATATGTCTTTTTCATTTTAACCAAAATGAATTTTTTTGCTATTCGGATCGTAGACGAATCCAACACATCAAAGATCATTAAAATCGGTTTAGCGGTTCTTTAGTTATAAGTGTTGTAACTAAACCGACTTTGTTTTATATATTGTTTGAAGGCGACACTTACAAGGTTATGAAATAACTCCTAAAGATTCAAACTGAAATCAGAAAATGTTTTATTTATTGAAGATATCATTTCTGGAGTTATAGTTGAGCCTGTAGAATCTCTTACGTCTTAAGCCTTTTAGAGCCATTTGCTGATATGCGAAACTTAAAGTTTTATGTTCAAATTAAACGCTCATGTTCTACTTTTTCCTCAGCTTAAGCTGCGAAATTAGCCTTTACATTGAACTTATTTATTTAGGTTTCGTTGCAGCAAATAGGCCTAAGAGTTTGATATGAGGCGAACTTCATACCTGTGTGTTTTTTAAATTCAAAATATTGCAATGCGGCATTTTGAATTTAAACAAAAAAAACCCTGTAAGGTACCTGTAAAGTTTAAAGCTAATGGTACTTAGGGTAAATAGGGACAAATAATCAGCCTAAACCTAATTTTCAATTCATAATTTTCAATGTATAAATTAACGATGCATTCTATAAAACAAATCGTCTGTCTGTCTGTGTCTGTGATCTCGAATAAAGATATTTTTTATTTTTGTTTATTTTTTTTCTGTCTATTTTTAAAAAATATTCCTGGGTTGTTTTTAAGAACAATCAAAGAGAATTCTAAATTTAGACATCACTGTAGAAGGTGTGAAACAAGGAATTCGGTCTTCATTTTTGTATGTTTTCCTTTGAACATGTAATTTATGGTAAACGGGTAACATTTTTTGAGTTAGCGGTGCACATTACACTGACCTCATTTAAATGTTTATCCGAGTTTTGTTTACGAATTGATGAGGATCTGGTAAACGAATGGTTTTGTTAATTCTTTAAATAAAGGCATTTGTGGCACACGAGACCGAGACATGTCTGTGAACCGAGGTCTTTTACCAATAAGTAGGTATTTGTTTTCTTGTATTTTCCATAAAAAATGGATTTCAAGAGTTATAGACGAATGAATGATTAGGATATTTATATTATTCACTTACTTTGCCCAAAAATATCAGTTTCTATCTAATAAAATATATAAAACTATTTCCGATAGGAAAGTAGCTTAAAGCTTTAGTTCGTTTTACAATAATTTCAGTTTTATTTTATCGGAAACTGCCGAATGTACAAGAAAACTTTTGGAGTTTAGGGATTTGCGCAAAAATTTCAGCCCTATTGTGTTGATAAGTTGTCATTTTTATATAAATTTAACGAAGCCACCAAATTTTTATTTGACTCTCCACCTTTATTAGTGTATACATATACATATACATATTATAAAAATAATTCCAAATATGTTTGTTCAACAGATAGCATGAAATAACAGTGGTTATACCTTTTTGACTATGTCCCCGTACCTTTACCAAGGACATAAAGGTTTGGCCATTAACAGGCTAAATTCAAGGAAAGTCAAACTCATAAAGCATACCTCAAAGTAATTTCAAGCCGAACAAAAAAAAAGGATGGAATATGTATATATTGTATAAGTAGTTACAAACAAATTTCTATGCGTTAAAAGGCTCAACGGCGCCAACTTTAACTATTTTTTTTCTTTGTTCTTATGTAATTACATGAGTTTATCGCGTGTCTAAAGGAGCTTCCCTTTACCTTTCCCAACTGAAGAGTCCATTTTAAAAGCAAAAAATATCGATTTAAGGTTTTTCGTTTTTAATACTAAAAAAAAAAAAAAATAATGACAGAGAGGAAAGAAAAATCCTTTGTTTCATCAAAACTGCGTCGCGTTGTCGGTTGGCCTTCCCCCTAAAAGCAAATAATGTTTCACACATTAAAATCACATCAATTTGCATTCACAATGCACTTTAACCTGGCTCATTCAAACAAATTATCCATGTGCAAAGGTTAATGTCCTTAAGCTAACATTCTCTTCAACCGATTAATGGAACTTTGAAAGCAAACTCACCTCAGGGCTTTGGGGGACGCTTAGTAATAAACTTCGTAGTCCGTGTCATGTCATGTAATCTACTACAAAAAAATATGTTGGATACTGTGCAGCCGAACAAAGCATACAAAAGTGTGATGTACAGTCTTGTTTAAAAGGAACGCACTTTTTATTGCTCCGAGTAGTGACCAGCTTAGAGGGTGTCCCAACATTAACACAAGCAGTAATTTAGATAGAATACCGGCTTTGCTTGCAAATGCGCACCATTTTTTGAAATTTTCCTTTACTAAATATCGTTGATAAAGCGCTTAATTTTCTTCTTCAAGAAGTTGGTGATCGTGAGCTTGTTGGCCTACACTTAAGACTTAAAATAAATCGAAATGAAAGAAGTGAACCGATGTTAAATCGTCTAGATAGGTCAATTCTGATCATCAAAACGGTAAATTTCACGACCAGGAAATTACTCTTGCAAAGTACTTGAATTGTTTCGTGGACTGGACTGTAAAGCATGTGGCACCGTCTTTTTGAGAGCACATTTCATCCATGTCGTGTAATTAAGGGACAAACAAAATGGATTATCATGTTTCGATAGCGAACAACATTAACTGTTGTTCCACCAGTCGCATTTTCGAAGAAAAATGATCCAATTATGCCTCCAGTCCGCATCAAACAGTGACATGTTGTGGATGCATTTGTTTCTTAACAATCGCTCGATAATTTTCTGAACCCCAAATGAAAGCCGAGATGAGAATGAGCCTCATTGCTGGAAATGATTTTGTTGTAATTTTCCATTTTTAATAATCTTCAACTATCAACTGTCAGCTGTCATGCATCGTCTTTTTGTTTTTTTGTTGGCAACACTTTAGCGCACAAGTGGCGCAAAATTCAATCTTGCTTGAATTTTAGAACACCCTATTAAATTTTGTAAATATATACTGGGTGTCCAAAAAATAATTGATAACCTTGCAATCAATTATAGCAGGTCTTACGACTTTTAAGAACAAAATACAAATATTTTAAGTGTGTTTTTTTTTTTTAACTTTGGTAAAAATAAATATTTTATCATTATTGTATTGAAAAACTAGTTTCAAAAATTTTTAGCAAAAAGAAGAAGCAACAACTAGGTAGTGTTAAATTGTAGATACTACCTATCTGTTAGTACATACATTTATTTCGGGGGCTATCGTAAGTTAACCTATCTCATTGCGGATCTTAAAAAAAATAAAGGATACCAACCGATCGTTTTGGTCGAAACATTAACAAAACCACTAGTCAGACAAGTTCTTCAGGGTGGCTCTTTTCTGTCTGCATTTTTGGCTAAGTTTACGTATCCTAGAATGAACTGTTAAATGGGCTATCAAATTGAAGAAAAGACTGTCTTCTTAAAAAAAAAACAGTGGTTAAACCACAGACTTTTGTTGGTTCTTGGCGCAAGATCCAATACAAATTTGTTTTGAATTCCTGAACATACCAATGGGAGGGAAATATTAAACCGGGTAAAACATTACACATTCGTGTAGTGTCGCTAAAGAAAGAATCTCTGTACTCAACATTACGTCCGAAGTTGAGCTCAAGGGTAAACTAATGTGCATTCCTAGAAGTACATAACTTCCGTTCGAATAAATCCCAGTATAAGCCATAGAGTACGTATATAATGTAGAGAAGCCAACCGATACCCCTCAATCCTGATTTAAGGGCGGGTAGATGTTGAAGTGGGATAAAACATAAAACAAGCTGTATGTGAGGTATTATCAAGATTTAATTTGAAAGGCCCATGTGTGCCATTATGTATGGAATATGCCATCGTTTAAATGCCCGCCTCGGCTTTTTACGGTGCGGTGGGACGGATCCAAGTGGCCCAATTTTCAATAACTCTTCCGCATAGATCTAGCTGAATTTGAGCGATGGCCTGTTGTATGTTCACCTTAAAGGCATCGGATCGGTCGATTGTGGTTTATTCGGAAAACCCACAAGGTACAGTCTAACGTGGTCAAATCGCACGATCTTGGTGGCCAATTAATGTCACCTTCCGCGCTGTACCCTCAATTCGTTCATGCAGAAGCAGAATGTCCATTGTGGCATTTGCTTTTTGGCACGTAGCACCATTCTGTTGGAAATACATGTCGTTCGCATGCAATTGCAGCAATTTGGGCTAAAATAAATTGTTTGTCATCGATTGCTAGCGTTCTCCGTTAATGGTGATGGCAATGCCATCGTCTCGTCGTCTTGGAAAAAGTCCGGACTCTAACGAATATCGTCAATGTTTTCGTTAGATCTTGCGTTTCGTTGAATTGGTCGGCTCAATTTTGGCCACCAAACGTTGAATAGTCGACTGAGAAGGCTAACCATATAAACCGTAAAATGGGCTCTTGGGTAACTTGCCATGGTGATTTGCCATAATTTTTTGGGCCTCTCGACTGGAATTTATTCGCGCCAGTCGGGGGGCCACTTGCCCGAAATCATTTTAAAAACATAATGGCAAACCCTTATCTTTATAATAAAGCTAAATTCTTGGCCATAGCGTTAAATAATATGCGTTTTATTTCTTCTTGAAAACCACACGTCTAAAAAACACCCTTTATATGCTCCAGAAAATGGGTTCCAATCCTTTCACCTAAGCCTGTAGGGCAAAAGATAACGAACCTCTTAAGTCGGTTCTCTATAGATAATAGGCACTTTATGATATAAGTACAGCCGGGGGTATAATGGTTAGTACGTAGGACTATCATGCCGGAGTTCTGGGTTCGATTTCCAGCCTCGTTCAACTAAATAAAACAATAAACGGCTACCGGACTCTTGCGAGCAAGTGACGAATCCTACAAGAGTATCTCTTGTCATGAATAAGTGCCTCTCACCTTAGCCGTTCGGATTCGGTAGAAAATTGTAGGTTTCTACCAATCTTACAAAAATAACAAAAAATATGAGGTTGCTGAAAATTGAACTCTGCTGAAAATCATTGGCATGAAAAATTGCATTTTGAGAACAGAGCACTAACTCAGAACACGTGCTTTATGTTAAATGTTAAGCAGGTGCTATGAAATTTGCTAGTATTCAAGAATTTTCTTCTTATTCCGAAAAGTGGAGTTTTTGAGAAGTTGCGTTTTATTCATACATGTCCTTTGAATATACATCTTTTGGATTGGTAATTTGATTCCTTCGGGCATCAAAATCTGCCTTTTAACTAAATGAATCCAGGTTTTTACGTAAAATATTCAAGTTATTTTGTATGTTTAAATAACGATTAGTTTCTTCCCATGTCCCCATCTTATCTTTAGACCCATTTATTCAATTGCAGTCCCAACGTTCTTCGTTCATGTTGTCCATTTCAACTATTTGAGTCAGTTGTTAAACATTACATTTAATCTGTTCTGATGAATTTAAATATAATGTTGACTGCTTTTAGTGAGCATTGTGCTATTTGAGAAAGATTTTTAACGTTTGGACTTTGCCCACAAAAAATTTTGCGTAATATATAATATATATACTTTATATTTAGAACTTCAATAAAGGAAGTAAAAACTTATTAATTGGAGCATAATAAAGATCTGTTATCTGTTTAAATTTGTCAGTTGTTTGTATAAGAACTTATTTTTTATTTAATCAAATTTTAAAATGCTTTGTAAAACTTGTAGCCAAGGCTATACATACATATATTTCCGCATAGGCAGCAGCGAACTTTTATCCATGTAAATGCGATGCACACAAACAAGGATATTATGTACATCCTGTAAAATGGCGCCAACATGGGTTTGTTAAATGCGCATGCGATTTGTTCGCATACTTCCGTATTATTGAGGGACAAAACAGTAGATTTTTACATCCCCCCAAAACAAAAACCTGACTTTCATTGGAATAAATTCAATTTATGTATTGTATAGATACTGTTGTTGGCGACACGAATGTCTGATGGCGTAATTTTGTTTTGGAATGAAATTAAACCAGAACAAGCGCGTAGGAGGAAAGAAAATTTTGACGTTGAACTGAATCAAGAAGTTGAATTATTTAAAAATGGCGAATTGTTTGTTTAATAAAATGATATGTATGTAGGTACGTGTACTAGACATGAGTCATGCTTTTTGTTTATCTGTTTGCATTGTTATAGGAACAATATAAAAAGTAGACAGATATATTTATATGTAGGTATATGAATGAAGGGATGACTTCGAAATTAATTGAAATTGAGTTTGATCATAAAAATTGGGTGGCGACGAGGGGTGCATTTTTATTTCATGTCTTGCGGAGTAGAATTCACTATTTGATGCGAAAGTCGTTTGAAAGCTTATTTATATTACAACACACTTCCTCTTTCTTTCTTTCTCATCCAACTTTCTGAATTATGTCAGCAATAAAAGAAAATTTAGATATATGTTTGTATTTTAATATGCAGTTTTGTCATTTGCATTTGAATACATAAACTTTATACGTAAATTTATGGTTGTTATATAAAAACCTATATAATAAAGGGTCCGCCAAATAACTTCTTTTTTTTTGAAAATGGCGCAAAACATCGAGTGTAGCTTCGGCTGTTTGGCACGTAGCGCCGTCCTGTTGAAACCAAATGTTGCCAATATCCTCCTCTTCAATTTTTGTGAACAAAAATTCATTCAACATGGCCCGATAACGATCGCCATTGACTGTAACGTATGTATGCGTGCGGGTTTTCTGTGCCCCAAATGCGAAAATTTTGCTTGTTTACTACCCGCCAAGATCAAAATGAACTTCATCTGAAAAGATGATTTTTTTTGGCAAAATCGGCATCTTCTCTAAGTCAATCGCAGGCCCACTTAGCGAAGCGTATACACAACCATATTCGTTCAGCGGAAGGATAAAACTAATTATCTGTCAAATCAGACATGAGCTAAGTGTTACCATTCACGAAATAAGCACTAGTTGAAAAAAAAGTTAGATGGCGGACCCTTTAGAAGGATAGGAAAGAATTTTTGCTAGCACAACGAATTGAGATTAAGTTAGATATTGTCTCTCCACGAAATGCTTCCTGTTGAAACTGAAGGCCTACAAATAAGAATGCATCCTAGAGGTGGATTGCCAATTTAAAAAAAGCCATACAAGATTTTCGTAACCAATTGCATTCTTTTGGTAATGATTTTCTAACATATCGGCTAAGAAAAACTCATAAAAGATTAGTTCAGTTTCATACAGTTATGTAAGATAAAGAATTTAGCTCTTTTCTTGCTCACAGCTCTCACTGTAAAAGGAAGTTCTTATCCATGAACATTATGTGTATATATGTGTCAACCCCATTTCTGACAAGCACTTTGTGATTTTAACTTACTCCTATACTCTTTGTTTTTCTTTGTTGTTGATAGTGTCTTGCGCTACATTCGGCACAATTGCAATCAATGGTAATGCTTATCTCACTATAGGCACAATCTATCACGGAGTTGCTTAACCCCAATAACATAATATATCGGGAACAAAAATTTAAAAAAAGGCGAGTTATGGACATAGGGAATGTAAAAAAAACATCACTCACGTTGGCAGTGTTGCAAAAATTCTATAAATAAGTCAAAGTATATACCAGACCCAAGATCCAATGCGAAATTCTTGGTTTTTTTTTCGTGGGACATTGAACTCTATAATAATGAATGTGGAGTTAATGACTTTTGCAAAATAATATCTGTTTCAACTTAAACGTATGTACCTATATATAAAACGACAGTTATTCAATGCGGTTGTTCAACTAAGCAGACAGAAAGATTAAAATAGTTTATGTTTCGATACGATGATTGATGTGAAGTCAGGCCAATAATAGACAACGAAGAAGTGATGCTGCCTTTATCTCCTATTGGCCATATCCCTGGAAATTTTGTTTGTGGTCTAACGCTTTAACAGTATAGGTTTCTGGTTTTCTGAGTTGTAGTTTAAATTCATAAACGCATTGTTGCAAAAATGATGCATAATAACTTTTATCAAACGTTCATAAATGCATTAAACCAGCATCAGTTTTGGTGAAACGTGTTAACTATTGAACACTTGCATCATACGATGCACCAAACCTGAATCGAGAAAATTCTTGATGCATTCTATCAGAATCGCATATATATCAAGTTTAAAAAACTTTTGCCATCGCTAGTATACGAAAGAGCATATCACACTTCCTCATAAAATAAAGAATACTATGGGGAAAAAGGTCGTAAGTCCACGCCTCATACGCATTCATAGTTTGTATTAGCTCGTGCGAGGCGCAATACATTATTCGAGGTTTGTAAAGGGTGGGACAAATAAGACCTTCCTATATGAATGTAAACAGCTCTGAAGTATATTCTCTAAACGTTATTCTGAATCACCAGCATTGAGGTTTTGGAGCGACTGGAATTTTGTTAGGGTAACAGGTACAGATCTTTCTTCAAAATCTGTACTAACTTCTTACATCTCTAACGTTCCCAAATCGGTCAAATTTGATCACCGAAGGACGAATTGTCGGAGCTGTTGGAACATTTTGAACACCATAAAATGTGTAAATTTGTGTAGTATTCTGTTATTAAATCTCCCAATCTTTATGTCTAAAACATAATTAAAGATAATTCAAAAATGTCTAAAAATAAAAAAGTTTCTATTTGTTTGCATATATCGGGTTTTTCAATAAGAGCGCTACAAAAGTTTTTTTAAATAAAACAGAAACGGTTTTGGATGTCAATTAAATTCTTTATTCCTGTGAAAGTACGTTCGATGCCATTATGTATGGAACTCGATTTCTTTTGCATGGCCACCACGGGCACGCTTGCAGAAGTCCAGACGCTGAACCCAATTTTCGACGGTTTTCAAGCATAAATCGGCCGATACTGATGCAATTTTACGTTCGATATTCGTACGAAGTTCATAAATCGTCGATGGCTTGTTGGCATAGACCATAGACTTGACGTAGCCCCACAGGAAATAGTCTAACGGGGTCAAATCGCGTGACCGAGGCGGCCAAGCGACTGGACCATTTCGTGAGATAACACGTTCCCCAAACTTGGTTTCCAATAAATTGATTGTGACATTCGCTGTGTGGCTGGAACCACATGTCCTCCAAGTCCATATCATCCAATTGGGGCCAAAAATATTCGGTTATCATTGAACGGTAGCGATCCCCATTCACAGTAACGTGCCGGTCTTGATCATCACGGAAGAAGAACGGCCCAATGACGCCGCCGGCCCATAAACCACACCAAACCGTAATTTTTTCGGAATGAGCCTCATCGCTGAAGATGATTTTTCGATGAAAATCCGAATCATTTTCAAGTTGTTGCTCAGCCCAATTCACGAACAGTTCTTGCGTCAATTTAATCTTGTAAGGATGTAGGCAAAGAGCTTTTCGCAAAATTCGCCACAACGACGTCACAGAGATGCCCAACGCTTGAGAACGACGTGTGAGAGACACATTTGGGCTTTCTGCAACTGAAGCTTCAGCGGCAGCAGTATTCTCGACACTACGGGCACTTCTTTGTATCACTGGCACGGGAACATTTTGTACTGTGCTCAATTGTTGATCTGCTAGGACGATTATGACGACCATAAATTGGACGTAGCGCTCTTAACGTTGAGGCCACTGACTCCGAATTTCGGTAGTAAATTTTAATAATTTCGACTTGTTGTTCGCTCGTATATCTTTCCATCATGAAATGGCAAACATTACTGAAGAGAAATGTCAAAAGAGCGGCAAGAAATATGGCGTCGTTTGCTGTCCCTGTTGCTCTACTTTTGTAGCGTCCCTGTTGAAAAACCCTTTAGAAAAGGGACTTTAGTCCCTCTCTGTAGTAAAAGTCGTATTGCTTTCTAAATTCGTGAATTTGTTTTTTCTGTAAAAGTACCTACCTACCTAGTATTTAACCATTTTCTTAAATTTGAATTTAATTTATTAATTAAACTAGTAATAATTTTTTAATAACGAAAAGCATTATAAACATGCACTTAATTTACCTTATGTAGTTTGCAATCTGAAATATTTATATTTCCCATACAAAAAAATAAAAATATATTATTGCACCACCTATAGGTATATAGTAAATAAATAGTTTCCACTTCACCTGTATGAAAATAGATGCCTGGGTTATCTTTTATTATTTCTTTTAATTCAAAGTCTTCTTCTTTGTATTAATGCATGAATAAATTTTCAAATCCAAGACGAGCATTATAAAAGTGAGCTGATAGCGTAATCTATGCGGTTTCCAGCGAAACCCAACAAACAACTAACATTGCTGCAGAAGACTTCAACAATTTATATACATAAGGCGGTAGAGCATGACGATGGCAGTCAAAGTGGCGACACTCACATTGGAATGGATATGGATTCTATATTAAAAGGCTAGGATTAGAGTGGGCTGTTTATTATAGAAATCGATAGAAGAAATATAATATATTAAGGTCTATATAAACTGTATAAATATATCTACTTGGTAAATAGATTCAGAAGTTTTCGATCGATAGTTGGCAAAGTTATTTGTCTATTGATATTATTTTGGGTTGACGTCTTGTTATGTGTAACACCGATGAGACACGGGACAGTAAGTTCAAAATGTATTGAATTATTAAGCTTATTATCTTATCTTACGAACAGAAAACGCAGTTGAATAGGTAGTGGTTTTATGTAGTTAACGCCATTTTTATTTCTATACACTAGACGTACATATTTATGTTATTGCCATGAAAAGCGAAACTCGTGCTTCTACTGACACATTGAAAATGCGGTTTTGCCATTTGAAGTCACTTCTTGTGGTTTGACTGAGTGATGGAATTGCTTTAAGGCGCAGCTCTCATCAAAACCGTTTTTCAAAAAAAATATACACAAAAATGTAGGATGCCATTTTTAAGTAGGTATTTAATAATATGCAGCTAATAAAAGGCTTTTTTCTTTTTTCGTTCAGAATAAAGCTCTGAACAGAGCTCGAACATGTTGAAACAAGCTCTGAACACATTCTGAACTGAACGAATTCTGAGCGCTCAGATATATTTTTGAAACACATTTGAGAACCAAGCTGTCAACAAATGACATTTGTCAATTTCAAGCTCTCAAACTCCACAAAGCAGAAAAGAAAGAAAATTCAAGTTACAAAAATTCCCATGAATTTTCTATATCATGAACAAAATCATCAGCTTGATAATTTTGAACACTGAAATAAGTTTTTATGCATTCAAAAAATAAAATATTTCTATGGAATTTATAAGTACAACTTATCTTCTGCACGAGTGCCGACCGCTTCACCCACCATTTTAATTTGTTTGTGCATTTGTTTTCTTTTTTTTACCTCTTTTCGCACATGACGTTTAGCAGCTTTTTACTCATAATGCTCAGCTGATTTTTTCTGAGCTCGTAATTCGGGCTCTGCACAAACTCTGATCATTCTCTGAACGAAAAAAGATACACAACTTTGAGACTCTGAACGCACTGCGCAAAAAAAAAGAAACAATATTTTTGATGTGTAAACATCAATGCTGGCGGTAGAGTGAAAAAAAAACGTGAACGTTCGTGTGCAACGTTACGTGGTGCACTTTACGTTGTAGCACGTTACGTTACGAAATCTGATTTGCCCCGACCAAAACAAATTGATTTTAACGCGACCGACAATTAGATTATACTTTATCGCGACCACTCATTTATATTGTTTTTGCCAACGACGAAAGCAAATTGTTTTAAGCGCGACCGACGATTTTATCATTTTAACACTTGTATTCTTATATTTTTTTCTTTAATTTTTAATTATTCCCCGAACAAAATGGACGCGACACTAGTAATTAAAAAGAAAACAAAATCAAAACAAAAATAATAATAGTAAGCTGCAGGGATTGACAATTGACTGTAGGTATGGTAGGTCAATGGATGTAGGTATGGTAGGATATCGGGTGCGTTCAGTGATACAAATCTGAACTTTAATTCTACGTTTACATTATTCTGCTTTTAAACGATGCAATTTCTTCTTGCAATTTTTAGGCACGTAGGCGAGGGACGTAGGTGGCTGGGATATACAAAATAGCTGAGGTTGAACAAATTGCAGAGTTATCGGCTACTTTTGTACTTGCACGAAATTAATATTCATTAAAAATCACAGCGTCCAATTCCATAGGCGAATGATGGTGTCAATCGATTGAAACTGCGATTTTAGTGATTTCCACTGACAACAACTGCAACTAAATATTCTAAAAACTCAAGATATATAATCTCCGCTGACAGTTGTTGTTTGTCGATGCTTAGAGAGTGATTACCATAAACAATAACCATGTGTAATGTGAAGTCATCTTAAAGTTGAGAATGAACTACGAAGCAGGACCTTTCAGTACCGAACCTTCACCGTTCGTTGGACACTTCACCACCAGCCTTTAAGTGCTTGGAAATTTCGTTACAGCGGTTCCCCCACTGGGTATTTCACTGCCGTTCTTTCAACACTAAGCTTTTTAAGCACTGCCTACATATAGGTAATGTAGTGTTAATTATTCAATATGTTTCTTTTGATGACGTTCAGTAACAAAAATTAGGCACTTTTCCAAAGTTGATGTTTACACATATTTTACCGTGAGTCCCGGCACTCACATATTTTTTTTTAAACAGTTCAGACTCTGTTCGGAACGAAAAAAGAAAAACCCTTAAAGTAAGTGTCTTAATATAAAAATTTTAACTTTCCACGACTCTCCGGGAGTAAAATTTTGCGGATTCCGAAATCGGTATGACTTATGAATAACTCGTAACTTCCAATTGATTCTAGTCATAAAATAGACAGTAACATTCGATTCAGCGCCAGAGCGGGTAAAAAAACATGATCCCTTATAGAATTTTCCCCAAAATCAAAGGTTTACACCCACTTCATTTATTTTTAAGACTGCACTATTTTATAATATCTAAACCTACACTTTTTTGTTACGAAAATATTTATATAAAATGCATTTGTTGTAACTCGCAAGTTACACTTTGCAAAATAGATTTCTTCAAAGAATATTTGCGCTAGAATAATAATTGTTGCAAAACAAATTTCTAGAAAACTAACTAACTAAATTATTCCCTAGTTTGGCTCTATTTTTATGGACATTGATAGATGTTTCCAACTAATATTACCCCGTGCAGGAAAGTAAAAATCGCTTACAAAAAATATTGGCGCAAAATTTTAGATTTTAAACGATATTACAGCATTATTATTGTGGTGCGATTTTGCCCAGTAAATTTTGAATTTTTTTTTTGGTGCTATAAAACTGAAAAGTTGAATATTTTTTTTTCTGAGGGTGGAGAAATGAATGCACTTTGTCCCATCCTCCTAAGTTAAGAATTGCGGGTTTTGGACAAGTGTTTTGATTTTTGGGGTTTCCTATATAAAAACAAAAAAGCTTAATAACTTTTTACCTGAGGGTGGACAAACGATTTTTTTTCCTGCACAAACGTGGACAAACGGTGGACAAACGAACCCGAATCACATAAAAATGATCTGTACTAAATTTGTAGCGAATTGGTCCACCCGTTTAGGCTCTAACTCAAATTACAGTGGACGCACAGACGCACCGACCCACAGACCGACGGACGGCATGACGAAACCCACTGTTTTTGACTTCTCGATTATCGTAGTGTAGTTTTGATTACAACCTCAATTTTTTTTTCTACACGAAACCAATACTTGCCCTATAGAGCAAGTAAAAAAGGATTGGTATGCCACTAATTAATTTTTTTTAAAACTAAGAACATTTTAGAAAATACCTTTAAAGTTTGGAAATTGTTAAATAGTAGTATCATATAATACCGTAACATCAAGCTGATTAAAATTATCACCATTGTTTTTTGTTTACAATTTCTTGTAATAAATGACTTTAATTTACTTACGAAAGATTGTAAAACTTTATCAACTTACCTGAAAAGAAACAAAAATTAAAGTTAATTTTAATTAAATTAGGAATAAAACTAAAAATATGTTTTTTTTTGAATATGTGTACAGATATTCCATGCATAAAAAAAACTATTTCATATTTGTTTTTATAAATAAAATTTGAATGTTTTGCCAGACCTCATAATCTAGGCTGTATATATATTTATAAAAACAGACACTTAAGAGAATTCAGTTTTTATATAAGTAAATTAGTTAAAATTTTAAAAAAGTTGGAAATTAAAACTGTTTGCCAAAGCAGTACATGATACTGCGAATGCATGATAGACGCCTCCAGAAAACAAAATAAATAAAAACAAACCTTCAGTTATTTGATAAAAAATAGCCAATACACCAACGCGCACTATTGCGAAATGCTGGCTTGAATAACAATTCGTTGCCAGCAAACAACAAATAATGTCAACCATAAACTATTAATTGATACCATCAATCAACATTCAGAAAGCCTTTCACTTTAGCTATTTATAAGCAGGTAAAATTTTAAACACATCGGTAAGTATTGTCAACTGCCTTGGCACCAACTTGTCTAACGAACACACTCAATATTCAATAAGACGTGCCTTGAATACTAAAATATTCTTTGCTTACTATTATGTTTGCTTTAAAATTTTTGTTTCGACTTATCCGATTCCCCTTTTTCAGTAATCGGTTTTGTACAACAACTTCCTTCTTAATTGATAGGTAGCTATCGGTTAACTCATATAGGCTTCAATTTTAGGGTCGACATGACACCGATCGTACTTAGATGGACAACAATGGAACAATAAATTGTCCGTTTTATGGGAAGTGAGAAGAGAAAATTGTTTCGTTGTTTTATTAATAATAACGCGCATTTCCGTCTAATGCGTAAGTGGATTAAATATTTGTTTTTTTTTGGGGGAATGAGTTCGTTTTAAAATCTACAATGATTGAAAGAGGGAATCACGTTTAACATAATTATTATGTGTTCTGCATGGGTTGGCAGTGAAATATGAAGACATTGGATTTTAATGGAAAATATAATGTCTATACACATCACGTCAGAAATAAAATTATAGCGGGTCTAATTAGTTGTACAAATAATGTAAATTTATTGCCAAATATGTTAATATTTATATCGGGTTTTTCAATAAGAGCGCTACAAAAGTCTTTTTTTTTAAATAAAGCAAAAACGCTTTTGGATATCAATGAAATTCTTTATTCCTGTGAAAGTACGTTTAATGCCATTATGTATGGAACTCGATTTCTTTTGCATGGCCACCACGGGCACGTTTGCAGAAGTCCAGACGCTGAACCCAATTTTCGTCGGTTTTCAAGCATAAATCGGCCGATACTGCTGCAATTTCACGTTCGATATTCGTACGAAGTTCATCAATCGTCGCTGGCTTGTTGGCATAGATCATAGACTTGACGTAGCCCCACAGGAAATAGTGTAACGGCGTCGAATCGCACGACCGAGGCGGCCAAGCGACTGGACCATTTAGTGAGATAACACGTTCTCCAAACTTGGTTTCCAATAAATTGATTGTGACATTCGCTGTGTGGCTTGTGGCGCCGCCGCGCCGTCCTGTTGGAACCACATGTCCTCCAAGTCCATATCATCCAATTGGGGCCCAAAATATTTGGTTATCATTGAACGGCAGCGATCCCCATTCACAGTAACGTGCCGGTCTTGTTCATCACGGAAGAAGTACGGCCCAATGACGCCGTCGGCCCATAAACCACACCAAACCGTAATTTTTTCGGGATGCAATGCTGACTCATGGAGTACGTGTGGATTGCTGCCTGACCAATACCGCATATTTTGTCTATTGACGAAGCCATTCAGCCAGAAATGAGCCTCATCGCTGAAGATGATTTTTCGATGAAAATCCGAATCATTTTCAAGTTGTTGCTCAGCACAATTCACGAACATACGACGCTTCTGGTGGTCAAGCGGCTTCAGTTCTTGCGTCAATTTAATCTTGTAAGGATGTAGGCCAAGATCTTTTCGCAAAATTCGCCACAACGACGTCACAGAGTTACCCAACGCTTGAGAACGACGTGTGAGAGACACATTTGGGCTTTCTGCAACTGAAGCCTCAGCGGCAGCAATATTCTCGACACAACGGGCACTTCTTTGTCTCTTTGGCACGGGATCATTTTGTACTGTGCCTGTGGATTCAAATTTGTCCACTAGACGCTCAATTGTTCATCTGCTAGGACGATTATGACGACCATAAATTTTACGTAGCGCTCTTAACGTTGAGGCCACTGACTCCGAATTTCGGTAGTAAATTTTAATAATTTCGACTCGTTGTTGGCTCGTATATCTTTCCATCATGAAATGGCAAACCTTACTGAAGAGAAATGGCGTCGTTTGATGTCCCTGTTGCTCTACTTTTGTAGCGTCCCTGTTGAAAAACCCTTTACAAATAATGTAAATTTATTGCCAAATATGTAAATAATGTCTATATGTTTGTATCTACTTCTAAACCCCAACCTACAATTTAAGCTGCTGGCTGAATCAATTTTCTTTAAACTTACAATTTGATGGTTTTAAGTGATAATTTAAAAGAGAAATTGAATTTTTTACCTCCAAAAACAATGGTACCTACCTTCCCTAATATCGTTAAGAAAAATCTTATTAAACTCTAAAATGGCTATGACTTTTAAAGAAGCAAAATTTCTGTGAATTTTATATATTTTGGTACAACAACAAAGAACAGATTTTTGGTTCCCGCTGAAGTCGGTTTCGAAATAATTTAAGTTCGCCAGAAGTATGCCCACCGATTGGTTTTGAGGTGATTGGAAATAGTCTCAATTTTAATTAACTGATTTAAAAGTTAATTAAACTTGAGAAATCGAAATGGTGTTATACTGTCGACGCTGGCTGCCAATCGTCCATTATAACGCCTTCATTTTGACCTTAAGCTGTCAAAATCTCAACAGCAAAAAAAAACTTTGTTTTCTGAACAGTCATGTCTTTTGGTATTGTATCATCTTTCATTTGAATTTGACAAGTTATTGATGTTGATTGAGAGATTACGTGGGTGAATTTTATTTAAGGTTACTTCATAAGCCATTACGCGTGGGAAATCTGTATAGCTATACAGAGTACTTAGAGAGTGTCTAAAAGTAGAAAAAAAAATAATTGGCAAACTCCTCCAATCGTAACGCCAATAATTGTATTGTTTTGCGAGATCGTATATTAAATCCATTATTACCTCATTTGAATCGATCTTCAAGTAACATGAATCTCATTTAAATAACGCATACGCAAATCAGATACAGTCATTGCAATGATTATTCAGACAGAGTAATATTGATTGAATCAGTGTTTTATTAATTTTTAAGTGGAATCAAATTAGACGCAGAGCAAAAAAAAAAACGCAAAACCCTGTTTATATATCGCACCTCCGGTGATACAACGACGCACGTAAGTGCAAAAACGTAGATTCTTCAGAAAATCTTTTGTTGTTAAAAAAAAACTTAAGAAAATATTTTTATTTATGAAACAAACTATTTTTAAAAAGAGAATTAAACTTAGTTTTTGGCACTTCAATTTTTTTTGTGTGCTACAAGCAATCATTATATTAGCTGTGTTTTATTGGTAATTTATAGCTAGCGCAATAATCAAGTACCAATAAAACGCTTTGGATGTGTTAATAAAACGTTTTAGCAACTTTAGGCTGTGTTCGCTACAAATATCATAGTTCACATCCATTTTGTCTCCACCAAACTACAAATATCATAGATCACATCCATCTTGTGAGTAAAAAACAACATTAAGGTTCAAGTCATGAATACTTTTCAAGAGCGCCATCTTCATCTTCAAAGTTCTAACTATGTATAACCACTTTTATATCCACCCTTTTACTGGCTAATTTATCGACACTCTTTGTTTTTGTTTTTGTTTGCCAAGGGAAATTTTACTGCGCTGGCTATAAAATTACCAATTAAACACGGCTATTAATACGTTAACAATTCTTTTTTACTCCCTTTTTAATATACTTAAACCGAAAGCCCGACAATAAAAAATATACCATTTGAAAGCAATTATTAATTAGAAGTGCCATCAGAAGAGATTATGTGAATCCGTCGATTACTTACATGTAAAAATTTTAAATAATGGTTTCCCATACAAAGTCTTAAAAAAAAAACAAATTCACGATACACACGGCGGCGGCTGTTTGTCAACACCCGAGCGTAGTGTACCATCCAAAAGTTCACTTCCAACGTGTTGCATGTAGCTTAGACTCAATATTTGTTGTTTCGTTCCGAATGATGTACTCTACATCTATGTACTTACAATGAGTAGGGATCAGTAGTGAAATTTCGGAGCAGATTTGTACAAAAAAAAGTGGAGTAAATAGGAAATTTCTGGAGTAAATTTGAAAAAAAATAAAAAAACCTTCAAAAATTGTATTTTTAACAAACACAAAATAAATCACAGATGGTCGAATTTCGACCACACGCGATACTAGTACTAATAAAAATGTAAGTTTAAGTAAAGGACATTTCAATTAAAGTCATTTTTAATTAAAGAATCTTAAAAAAATGCTATTAAAAAAAGGCTCATAGTAGCTTGGAATAATATTATTTCTAAGCAGGCTAAATACATATATCAGCTTTTTTCTTTGGTGCCAATGGTACTTTAGATAAGTATGCGGGCTTTAAATATTTTGCAACTCCTTTGTCGCACACGAGCGCTGGTTTCCCCTATCAAACACTATAACGTCTTTGTTCAACCGAAAATTGAGAAAAATAAATAAAAATCGTCGGAATGGACAATTACGTCGTTGACTTACTAATCGAAATAGTTTTCCTTGGAAATTTGTAACACAACTGACAGATAAGCCTATTTATTCCCGAAACATTAATTTGAAAATGGTGCAAGGGTACAAACACATATCTGCCCCCTGGAGACAAATAGAATATTTTCAATTGGGTCGTTTGTTTTATTGGAAAGAAATACTTTTTTGGAGAATTGTGGCATACTTAACTCAGAAGATTTAATATTTGCACTTACGTCTTTGTATCACCGGAGGTGCGAATGTATATATGTACATACATTCTTTTAAATTTTGTTCTCAATGCAATGTCTTAAAAGTTTACAATATTAAACATTTTTTTAAAAATATTTGTGACTTCCTAAAAAATGTATTTTAACAATTATTGGAAATTATTATTGAAGTTAGTTGCAGTTCTGACTGTTTGATACATTTTAAAACATCTTTGCATTGCAATACGATTTAAAATTTTGAAAATGTAAACTCAAAGCTTGTTCGTTAAAAAGGTATAAGGAATAACAGCCATATTAGTGACTAAGAAGTTTATGAAATATCATCAAATTTTGGAGAACAAATTTCATTAAAAAATACACAGAATTAAGATATTCTTAACTGAAAGCGTTCTTAAAATATGTACCATGTATTGGTGATTCTTAATCAGGTCTTTTTTTATAAAAAACATATTTTTTTTTTCGAGTAATCTGTATTATATACAGAAGAACCATTTCTTACATTTATTTTTTAAGATTATTTCTTTCAAATGTTGACATCTTGAAGAAGATCCGACTTAGGCTGAAAACAAACCTGATGAGGGAAAAAGTGATTCCATTGATTCTTATGAAGACACACCAACCAGGTGAAACAAAAAAAAAACATGTTTTTTATGACTGGTTGTCGAAAATACATGGCTTTGTATACGACCAACGAATACAAATATTTTGTTTGTCGATCATTACACAGTACACAACTCTTTATGGCACTACGCACACCGCATAAAGCGAAACAAAAAACAAAAATAGAAAAACATGTTTCGTTGTCGACAGCTGGAGCTTTGTTTTCAGAAACAAAATTTCGTTGTTGTTGTTTGTTTGACTTTGGTGTTTTAATTATTTGGAAGTTCTCGATGAAAATTTTGTTTTCTTTCATCTCAACACACACCAAACGAAAAAGTAAAGTGAAATGATTTTGTTTGCTTCATGTTTTTTGTTGGTGTGTGGTGAAACAAAACACGTTTTCTTGCCTTAATGAACAGAACAAAAACGTTTTGCCTCATCCTGGCTTAAATGGTATAGGTACTTCAAAAAGCCATTTAGGTATCTAAATCTACCTATGTTTGTATAAAAATTAGCTGTTCGTTTATATTCTAAATAACTAACCAATATACTGATCTTAAATTTACACAATTTATTTGTTGTTAATTGAGAAGTGTACGTCAGTAAAAAGATCAAGAATACACAAAATGGCACTGTACACCAAAATGTTAAAATTATCTAAATTCTAAAACCAACCATCCGATTGAGCTGAAACTAACACAATGTATTCCTTGTAAAGTAAGAAGTTCAGATAAATGAAAAGTTACAAATTTGTATGATAGATGGTGTTGTGTACCAAAATCTCAAAATTAGTTAAACAATCAAAAACTAGCAATGCCATTGAGATAGAAGTGCATGTACATCAAAAGTTTTAAGTTTTCCAATAGCTGGAGCTGAACACCAAATTATGGTGCCAAGTTCACAGGATGTCAAATTCGGTTATGCACCAGGCCTAATTTTTATATTTTATATATTTACAAAAAATCTAAATCACAATCACGGGGTTGAGCAAGTTAGAAATAAAAATTCTAATAGCTGTCACACATATCTTTCTGTTACGAATTTACTTTTTGTACAACGAAATGCACTGGGTACGGATGGACGTATTCTTTGAGCGAGAATTGTTTTAAGTGTGAATTATTGTGACAGTGACTGTACATGTGCGCCTAATGTGACAGGTGAATCAGAGTCGATTATAGAGCGTGTGTGTGCTGAAAGAAAAGACAAGAATGCTAATGCGGTTCGGATCTTGCAGGAAATGTGGGAGTGAGGTTTGGGATCAAGAACACGTTGATATTCAAAATCAACTACCTACCTGATATTACAAATAAAAAAGAAATAACAACAACAAAAAAAAATGTGTATTTCTTCCAGACAAAATGTGGTTTCAAATTCAAGGCAACCATCACTTTAAAGTCATGAGCATGTAACCACAGAGCACTTTTGACGACAGGTAAACTTAATTATAGGGGCTGATCCCCATTTTTTTAAATCACTCAACCGTAACAGAAAATCTGGATGAAGGCGATAACCTGACTATGCAATGAAAATATATTTAAACGAAAATGTATCTTTAAATCTTATTTTAATCATAGGTATATGCTATTTGAAGAAGAAAGATTGTTGATCATAATATTAAAGATTTGTGAACTTGGATAGATTGTTGAAAAAAAGAATATTAGATTGGCCTTCTGATTTATGCAAGGAACATAAATTAATATTATTAAAGTAAATTTTATAAATAGAGATCGAGTCCAATAATTGCCATTTCAGGATTGATAGTCAGAATAATAAGTGATTTATACATCGAATTTAACGGGCAAAACCCGACGCTGAATGCCTTTAACCTTAAAGGAGCTAAAGGGCTTATCTCTATATGAGCATACATTTGTGGACATCACTGAATTGAATACTTTCAGGGAGTTAAAATCTGCGTACCCATCATTATTTGCTCTAAAGATTTGAATCTGGCATTTGTAGCATAAACTACTGTAAAATTTTTGAAGACAATTTTGCAATTGTCCCTTTAGCTTGAATTTTCCAACCAAAGAGATTCCTGAGTTTCAGTATTTTGCACTTTTCTCGTTACTGAAAATTTAAGCTATATTAATGAACGCTAAAATCACTAGAAATCTCTAACCTATTGGGATAAATTAGTAAATTTTTGGTGGAAGAAAATGCGCGAATGCATTTTGACGTCCTATAAGATTTTAACTCTCATCTCGTAATGGAGAGAAGTAGAGTTTGTTATTTGTTTGGGGCGTGTGTGAACCGCGATAAAAATAAAATATGGATTAAGTTCAATCCATGGGTTATTTTGTGTTACCTACTACTGGCAAAAACTAATCTATGGATCAAATTTGACGCATTTTTTAACCCAACAGATACACGGTCTCAAATATCTAGATTTTAAGAATAGAAAGCCATTTTTTTAAACAAAAATTAGAAACATGCTAAATTAAAAAAAAAACACAATTAAAGCAAAATAAAATACATAGGTATTTGGAATCAGGAGGACATGAAATGTGTTTGTTTTAAGGGATTGTGGTAAAAATTTTGCCTAGGTGAAAATTCTGCTTTGAAATTTTTTCTTTTTAAAATCCTGTTTTAGAAAATTTTCAAAACAATAAAAGAAGGGTTGAAACTATCTTTTAGATCCCGTACTGTTTATCACTTGTCCGTCTCTTCTTAGAGTATTGCAGGTGTGTGTGGTGTCCTGTTTATGATATTTCTATTAACAAAATTGAAAGTGTTCAAAAACAATTTTTCTTATTCGTCATCTTCAATGGGATCCTAATCAACATCTTCCACCATATGAAGACTGTTTTAAACCGCTCAGCCTTTCGACACTAAAAAAGAGGAGTGAAGTGAATAACGTTCTTTTCCTCCATCAACTTTTATCGGGGTCTATTAATTCCGCAACAATTCTGAGTAAACTGAACATAAATTCTTGTCCGAAGTTAACACGGAATCATCACGTAAAATGAAAACGATCGGGCGATATCGTTTCCACTATTGTTATCTCTATCATATCAGTAAAGAAAAATAAAGATAGCTATCTTCAAAACGATATCGTTCGATCGTTTTTATATTACGTGATGAGGCCCCTGATTTCTTTTATACCTCTTCCGCCAGAGTTAACTTTGGATTAAATGCAGCTTTAAACAAAATGTGCACTGATTTGAATCTTTTATATCACTTAATTGATTTTAACTTGTCAAAAAATAGTCTTAAACAAAAATTATTATCCTAGGGGGTCATTCCGTAATTTTTTAAACGATAATCGTGCACATTATCGTCATCAATTTGCTTCACGTAACACAATCACTATCGTCTCATTAATCGGTTATTATAAATCATAGTTTGAGAAGGATTGACTTTTAAATCATTGTCATAAATGACAATTCTGTAATTTATTGATGTGTAAACATCTATGCTGGCGGTAGAGTGAAAAAAAACGTGAACGTTCGTGTGCAACGTTACGGTGTGCAACGTTACGATCTGCATACTAGAATGGGTGCGTTCAGTGAAAATAATCTTAAGATCCCCTTCAAGCAAAAACAAGTCCGTTTTGGATCCGCGCAGGTTGATGTTTACACATATTAACCGTGAGTCCCGGCACTCACACAATTTTTTTTTGTTGTTAGTAACGCCCAAAAAATATCAATTTTTATGAAGAAGAAGTGAAGAAAAGTGCGGGCAAAACGTGAAGTCGCTTAAAAAAATCGGTTATCCACCTATTCTAAAAGCTACATATAATTAATTATAGGGTTTTCAATTGCAACGGGCAAATTTTGACGGTGACATCTATTACATCTGTTTTTTATTATTTACTGATACCAAATCACCATGGCCAGTTACACTATTGATCGATACGTCCAATTGATAGAACTTTAATATAGAAATCTTTTAGGCAACGATACGTGCGTTGCGCCCATTTTACGGTTTACATGGCTGTCCTTCCATGTCTATTATCCAAAGTTTGGTGCATAATTTTGAGTCGACCAATTCAGTGGACAATCAGCCAACGCCTTTGTGTCAACGAAACCCAGGATAAACCGAAATCATCTACCCGCCCTTATTAAAAAACCCTATATATGATAAAATGCATAAATTGCTAACAAAAACAAAAAAGACGACACAAGATGATAGCTTAATAGGTATCGTTCAAATGCTAACGGTTTAACGATCACGTATTGACGATTTTTAAGTTACGGAGAGCAAATTTTCGATCGCCAAGACGATATCTTTCAGTCGATAGTGATTATTGCTTTTACGTGATTCAAAGCTTTCGTCAAAACGATATCGTGTGGCGATAATCGAATTAAAGAATGACCCCCCTGTTAATATTGTTCATTTCACTAATATTGTATTTTAAATTCTTAGCAACTTAGACATTAGTCTGCAGTTGAAATAAATAAATAAATAAATAAAATAAATGTAAAAAGCAGATTTAGCAGATTTTTGTATAATTTTGGGAATTTTGTAAAAAAAAAGGTAAGAAACAACTGCTATTCCTAAAATATCTGGCATCTCTGTTTTGTTGCAAAAAGGTCTAAAGTAAATATATTCTGCTACAATTTCCTGTCCAAGCAACTGATTGCTATTTTTTTGCTTTAAGTGCTGCATTGTTTTAATTGTTTATAAACCAACAAGATAAGAATTATAATTCGAATAAAAATGATTTAAATATCTATAAACAAATATGACAACGAAAACAAATTATGATATAGTATAATTGTAGATGAGTGCGAAGTAAAATCAAAAAACGGGAAGATAAATAAAACTGATCGGAGGCAGACAAAGCTTTGGGAAGTGGTCCGCAGCTGTAAGATTTGGCCATGATTTGTTGTTGATCTTCAATATTTAGAAACTCAATAACAAAAGGTGCAGTTTCTTTATCGAATTGATACATTTTCATGAATATTTAAATCAAGTTAGATTTTATTTTTTTTTGATTAAAATAGGTACAACAAAATCAAATCACTCGCACAGAAAAAGTCATTTTTTGTCTTGCGTTTTCGTTTTTGATGTTTGACAGAGATAAAAACAACTTACACATACATCTACCGTGTTAGATGTTTAATCTTCAGCTTATCGTTTAGACATGGTTTCAAATTATCTATGAATAACATAAACTGTAGATTAGTTTAGCAAAGACGAATTAAGAAATTATCAGCAAACTATGAATATGGCCCATTGTCTTTGTCTTTTGGTATAATCTTTCGTGATAATTCGCTATAAGTTGTTAATGGATAAATCTGCTGTTAAGTCCACTAAGGGAATAGATAATTATCAAATTAGAGATATTTTTTTTTGATCATCAACGATTTAAAAATTATGGAAAACTTTTTATATATTTTTTTATATTGATAAATCGGTTTGCATAAATCTTATCATGGGCTTACTAAATTACAAAAAAAAATCTACCTCCGAAAATTAGGAAAGAATATATTGTATATGTATCTGTTTTTCTTAGTTTTCATTTTTCTCTATCACTTAAGCTTTCTCCAGTTATAAGTTACGTAAACAAATACCCTTACCCGATTAAATATGTATCAGATTAATCTTCGAGTATCGACTAAGGCCAGGCGCGCACATGCAACTAAACAGTTTGGTTTCGATTTTGAGCACTATGGGATTATATGAGAGTCCGCGCACATAAACCGGCGGAGTCTCATATAATCCCGTGTGCTCAAAATCGAAACCAAACTGTTTAGTTGCATGTGCGCGCCTGGCCTAAGTGTCCTTTCGGTATATAAATCAAACTTCCATTTGAAATCAGTTTTCATGCAGCAGCATAATATTGTGATGAATAAAGCCAAATGGAACATGCCGCACTGAAGGAGGTTCCTTCCTTTGTTGATAGAAATGTTGACCCAGAGTAATCATTTATCAAACACATCATTTTAAAAATATTGCTTCCACCGATAAATTTTCCATGTTATACTTAAAGCTTCCGAAAAACCGAATTTATAACATCATAATTTATATACTTACTCGTTCTTAACCTTTTCACATGTATAAGTATATATGAAGAATTATTTACGCAGTTCGGAGTCCAAAAAGCCTAAAAATCTTTTTAAAAAAAGTGAAAAGAAAACCAAACGTTGAAGATAACTCGTTATGGTGCACCGCGTGTGGTGCATCTGGCTATAGTAGGTTCAGTTCAGAAACTGGTTTCATTTCCATCCGATACTCTTGTTATGTACTTTTATATTTAAGCCCGCATGGGTTTATATGCAACAAAAAAAATTAAAGCCAAACAAAAAACGAGGAAGAGCCCCAACGCATAAAGCAACATCTGCGCGCGAAAAGAAAATGTTTAACTTCATTTTATTTCATGCATAACGCTGAGACTTGTTTATAGAATCAAACGAATTAGGGCTTAACAATTTCGAAAATGAGATTGTTACAACTTTTTTGCTTATATTTTGTTTAACGAGTTTATAGGTCCCTAAGAAGATGATTTACAAGTACCTACATGCCTTCGCCTTGTCTATGCAAAGATTAAGTGTATATGCTGTTCGACAGTCAATTGTTAGTGCAAACCAAGTTAACAATTTATGAAGTACCAAACAGACAGACGGCCAACACATATCACACAAAATGGTTTGGTAAATTGTTACTTTTGTCGGCAGAAAATTATTTAAATTTTATGTGTAAACAAAAAGCAGGAGCGTATATGCGCAGCAGCATAACCGCGGTTAGTTTTGTTGTATGTACTTACACTTGGAGTGTCTGTGCAAATGTTATGGACAATAGTCGGATGGTAATCGTTTTTAACAACTTTTTCGCAAGTGTTAAGTGACGCTTCATAATCGTTTAAACCATAGCCGGACTTATCACAGAACCAAGGACTTCTTCAGCATTCAAAACGGTGGAATATAGAGCCAAGTAATATTTTTATTCAGTACTAGCTGGCCGCCCAGCTTCGTACGGGTAGACAAACCTAAGATTCGCATAAAAATTACGAAAGAACATAACTAAATATTTAAGCTAATTTTTGTAATCGAATACTACTTTATGGATTTTAACCTACTTCACGTTATGAATGGCTAAATATATAAAAATATGATCCTCTAAGTCTAACCTTTATTACTTTCCCAATACATAAAGAATTTTTGTAATCAAAAACCAGTTTTTTGTTTTTATCCCATTTGACTCTATAAATAGCATTTTTTTTAATATAACTTTTCAAACACCAAAAGAATTTTTTTAAATCGGAGAATTTTTTATTTATGCCCTATTTCACTCTACAAATAACAAAAGTTGAAAAATAATATTCTAAAATCCATTTCCTAACCGCCTACAGCGCCACCTGTTGAACGGTAATTGAATTGAACTGTAAAACCAAATGTGTTGAGAATTTACCGACTTTTCGTTTTCCCTAAACCTTCGTGTAGCAATTACGAACAAACCCGCAGAAGGAAGTATTCATTTTGGTTCAGCCGTTTTCAAGTTTTAAGCATCCGAACACACCACGATCCATTTTTATTTATAGAGATTGTTTGACAAATCATCATGGAAGGACTCACACCGCCGCAAAGTCTCCAAATTATTCAGCTGTATCAAGAAAATATGCGTTCTGTGAAAAATGTTTTCGGTGCATTTCGAGCAACATATGGTGTGCATCATCAACCTTTCGAGCAAAATATTGCTAATACCATCCGTAAATTTGAGTCTCATTATTTTTTCCAATAAGAGGTGTTATTTTGAATAGCCCGCTATTTCGGTAGCTGTCACTTTTGAAGCTGTCATTTTTTGACATTTGACAAATAGAAACTACGCCATTAATAAAAATGGAACGATACACGCTTCAACAACGCATTGAAATTATTAAAATTCACTATAAAAATGGCGAAAATTTGGCAGAGAACGGTTCGTAAAACTAAAACATTTTTGGGTCGTCGTGAAGCACCTTGTCGGACCGCAATACAGAAATTGGTGGACAAATTCGAGCTGTTGGGACAAGTTAGTGATGTGAAGAATAAAACCCGTGCACGTCGCTCAAGAACAACTAAGAATATTGCTGTTGTAGCCCAAAGTGTTGAAGAAAACCCAGGTTTGTCCATTCCTCGTCGTTCTTTGGAATTAGGCATTCCACAAACGTCATTACACCGTATTTTGCATAAAGACTTTGGTCTTAAGGCTTATAAAGTTCAGTTAACACAAGAACTCAAGCCGGCTGATCATCAACAACGTCGTGTCTTTGCTGATTGGGTCCTTGAAATGCATGAAAATGATCCGGAATTTCATCGAAAAATCATCTTGACTGATGAGGCCCATTTCCACCTCAGAGGCTACGTCAACAAGCAAAACTGTCGCATCTGGGGCTCGGAAAACCCAAGAGTTATTGTTGAAAAGCCTCTCCATCCTCAACGCGTGACTGTTTAGTGCGGTTTATGGTCCGGCGGGGTCATTGGACCTTACTTTTTCGAAAATGAGGCTGGAGCAACAGTTACGGTCAATGGATTGCGCGATCGAGAGATGATTAATGATTTTGTATGGCCGGAATTGGATGGTATTGATCTGGACAACGTTTACTTTCAACAAGACGGTGCTACGTGCCACACAAGCAATGAAACCATCGGTCTTTTACGGAAAAAGTTTCCGGACCGTGTTATCTCTCGAAGAGGTGATCACAATTGGCCACCGAGATCTTGTGATTTAACACCTTGCGACTTCTTCCTTTGGGGCCACGTGAAAGATAAGGTCTACGCCAACAGCCCAGCGTCGATTCAAGGCCTCAAAGATGGAATTCGTGAGGCTATCGAGGACATAGGGCAGCCACTTTGCGATTTGGTTATGGAAAATTTCATGAAAAGGATATGGTCCTGTAAGCGTGGTCGTGGCGGCCATTTGGCTGATGTTGTGTTCCATTATTAACGGCATACCTTCCTCTTTATAATGAAATAAACATACGATAATTTATCTCAAAAAATGGCATTTTTCTTTGAATATCAAAATAACACCTCTTATTGGAAAACCCTTTACTTGATGTTGATGATACGCGACCGAAAAGTCCACATCCAGCCCGTAGTGAGGAGAATGTTTCGGGCGTAGCGGAATGTGGCTTAAGACCGTGAAAGAACATATCGCTCAAAGGCGAGCGCTGCCGCACCATGATAATGGACTTTTTGTTGCTTGCAATTGAAGCCCTTGATGTTGGGGACATTTTGTTTCAGCAAGACGGGGCTATGGCACACACAAGTCGCAAAAAAATGGCTTGAGAGGCTTATTGAGAAATCATTTTGGTGGGCGGCTAATTTCACGTTCTGGACGTAATGGACATGTGATATCACAACTTTGGATTTTTTTTGAGGCTATGCGAAGTCATAAGTCTACGCCGATAACTCCGCTACGATTTAGGATTTGGAAGCCAATATTACTCGCGTGATTGGGCAGATACCGGTAGCAATGAAGTAATATGTGTATATAAAGTTATAGCTTCAAATTGTAAATATCAAATATTCTTCTTTCAGCTCATAATAAAGGTTCCACCATAATCAAAGGCGCCAATTTTGTCGGCATAATTTTCAATAATTAAAATGAAAATGCAGTGAAAGAAGGTCAAGTGACATCAACCGATTTTTTATAAATAGGGTAAGCGTTCGGAGAGGGGATACGCAAATTGGTAATTTTTACACAATTTTTCTAATAACAAATTAGGTAGCTAGTTCTTATAATATTCCATTTGCCGAGGGCCTTGGACATGAAGAGCCTCATAAAAGTTTATAGACAAAATGGTCATAAATTGGCATGTCTATAGAGCTCTTTGGAAAAAACCACTGATTTGCTTTCAATTGGGAATGGTAAATTCACATATCCAAATATGGGAAAGCGCTGAAACTTGTTGAATAGACACCATATACCAAACACAAAAAGACTTCTTAAAGGAGGTTATTGCTCTCCGATGCTTCGGCAAACCTAAGACACCAATGCGCACCAAAGTCGCCTTGACGAAAGCATGTATCGTGCCTCACCCTGCCTTTCAGTCACCGTTCGCACGAAAGACATAACCGATGGAGCACTCTATGACTACATTATTTTATAACATTCGCCTTATATTGTTTATCATCGCCTTTGAGACAAAAATTGTATGCTCAATTTGCAGCAGTTAAATTCTTCCACAGGCCAATTGCTCCGAAAATACAACTGCCATGGATGTGATTGATATCTAATTCGAAGGGGACCTTCATTTAACGTTATAACGAAGAAGCTGCCCTTAGAACTCGTAGAAGAGTATGTCATACCACGTATAAGAAGAGCAAAGATCAGAATTAAATTTAGCTACAATATCGACAACCACAACAACAGCATATAGCCTACTGTGATGTATGATTTATGATATGAAACAGGAGACTAATCTCCATAGTAAGTGTTAAGTTTCAAAACTGTAACAATTTGTTTATTAATACTGGGCTAATTGCAATGGCTTGCGATTGAAATATTCACTAAACTGATACGTTTTTCCTCTCAAAACTATATACCAATAGAACCAATAACTACAAATGCCGCAATTTCGATAAATATTTACAGCAACCCAATTACAATAAATACGGAGACCTGAGTTTCAAGATGCTATTTTGATACTTTGACAAAAATTAAGTATTTCCTACAGAAAAACAGTTCTTATTAGTTTCTATGTCTGTGGAAAAGAGTATTTACTATAAAAGTCAATCCGAAAAAAGTAAGTATAGGTACTATGGCCTTAAGGATTTTTATATGTGCATAATATGCATATTGTAATGTTCTACCTAGGTTCGATAATAAAACTTATTTCCTTTAAATAATAACGTCCACTTATTAACTTTACAAAACACACACTTTATTTCACTTCAAATCTATTTTATTTTTCTCCAATCACAACAGTATGCAATTTAAAATTCACTTCCGGATACACTTTTACTTCTTACTTTACGTTATCGCATTCAAAATTAAACTGTCTCTACTCGCTCGAAAACATCTCCTTATAAAGGGAAGTAAATAGTTCTAGTCTTCACTAGTATCCACTGGAATATTCGAGTATATCTCCTTCTAGAAGTTTCCTTTCCAGTCGCTGACAGATGGGACATTGGAATTGATACTCAGCTGAATCACAAGATGGCGCTGTGAACGGTTGAAGGTTTGATGTTTAGTTTTTCTGAGAGATGGCGCTGCAAACAGTTAGAGCATTTTCTCTTGTTTCAAATTCAAAGTATTTGGGTAATTATTAAATCGTTACAATATCATAAAAAGTAAATACTAAGCAATTCTCTATGTAGTAAAAACATTTACGTTCTATGCATATCACACAATGTCGGCATAGAACAGCACAAATATTTATTTTTCTTTTTAAATTTCCACAATGTTTTTTTTTTTTTTAATATCACATTCACATAAGCTATTATGAAAAGTATATTTCTTACCATTTCACGAAACGTAGGGGGAGGTATTGACTCTGAAAATAAAATACTTAATTTTATTCTCACCTCATTCAGGCTACAGGACGATTTAAATACAGCTATCCATAAGATATATGCACTTTTTTTTAACTATATCAAAATAAAAAAGGGAGAGTTAAAAGTCGAAAAAATTAAATTATGTAAAACAACAAATTATAAACTAAAATTTCATCACTTGACAAACTTATTGCCAAATGGTTTGAGAATAAATGCCAAAACCCACAAATCACCGTGTTCTAGTTTTTCGGATATAAAATCCTCCTTCCTTTCTCTTTCAATACCATCTTTCTTTCGTAGCGTAATAAAATTTAAATTATTTGAAAAAGAATTATATTTTTTATACAACCAATATCACGTCCCAGAAATAAAGTCACATTAAGAATATTACTCTGATGAAGGTCGAGCAACACAAATACTTAACACACACGGGGAGCATTAATTGTGAATGCACGAACGATAGCTATACAAAATAAAGCAACATTAACGAAGTTTAATAAAAATCCCGAATACATGTACTTAACTCTCCACCATAGAATCGGTCGGCGAGCTGCGGCGGGGATGCAGCGGCCGGCGCGGCGCGGCGTCATAAAACCCATTAACAATAATGTTATATCACTGCAATATGTAGAAGTTAAAAAAAGTCAAATATTTGTCTTTTTTCAGGTAGAAAAAGACTCATTTTGTTTGTTTTTAATTGGACGGACGAGACGAAACTCAAAAATAATAAAAACAAAAAAAAAATACGTAGATAGATTCGAGTTTTCGATGTGCACTATATTATACAGTTGTTGTTCAGTATATGTATCGGATGTTCTTTTAGAAATTTTTTTTTTTTGTTTTTCAAGTTTTCTTTTCCAACGACAAACGCTTTGACAACTGATTTTTGCTCAGTTTGGATTGCTATTTCACTATGAGTAAAGTTATACCAGGACAAGGCTTACAAATTGTGCAAATTTATTTCCAAAGTCGAGGTTCTGTTTTCGAAACGGGGACAGTGTGGTTCAATATACATAATATGAAAGTGAAAAATCAAAGTTGTCACACTAAGGCCGGTATTCACCGAACGCTCATAACTTAATAGGCTCATAAACCTAGCAATAGACTTATGAGTGGCACAACAATATGAAAAAGATAAGTGGGCTATATAGGTTTTTCAAATTATTTAAGGTCACAAAAATTTATTTACTTATGAGTGATCCCGATCACTCTTGCTAGTAAATTCAATTTAGCCGCTGTGCAAAGATTTTAAAAACAAACAACTTCATTACACAGTTGGGGCGGGACATGTCTGGTTGTGAGAGAGCGGCTCTCATTTTCGGACTTCGAAAAATACATTTGAGTGGTTGGTGAATACCACAAATTATTTTCAAGTTATGAGCCTCATAAACTTAAGAGCAGTTTATGCCAGTTCGGTCTTCGGTGAATACCGGCCTTAGCGTGAAGAAAATAGCTGAGATCGCAGAAACGTTAGAATGCATTTTATTATGGGATTTCAATACAATCAAAACAAATTCTTATTTGATTCAGGGCCCCTGCAGTCAGCCGCAGCCATTTTTAATGAATAATGAGATACAATTTAAATTCCAATTTTCGTACCCAGCGCATAGTAATCACAATTCTTTATTTTAATAAAGCTGATAATGGCTAACTGATAAGAAGTAGCCTACTGTATAATGTACTTCTGTTTTTTTTTTTGAATAAATTTATACTTATATGTAGGTATCTGGGATGGAATACTTTTCTGTATTTGTTATTTTTGTTAATTTTATAATCAGTCATAGATGAAACATACGGACATTGAAGATGGCTTGTCGCGCTAAATTAAAACAACAATAAGATTTATTATTCTGGTCCTTAACAACTAGTTAAATAAATGTAAAATACTACAAACTCAGATATATAAAAATTGAAGTCAGTTAATGACTGTAGTCAATTGAATAAAAATACTTTTAACTTGCGATATACTTAGGTTGGTATTAAAAGGCAAGTTTAGGATTCGTAAATAAATCGAACTCGAAATTTCAATCAAACATGACATTACGATGATAGAAAATACGTAAAAAGTGAGTCCCGCAATTCTATGTATTTGTTCAGCTTTAAAAAAACGGTATCTGACAAACAACCGTTGAGAAACTTCGGAAACGGCTCCAACGATTCTGATAAAAATGTTTATGTGCACAATTTTACTAATAACTTTTAGTAACGGCACCTGTCAGAACCGTTTTTTTTAAATTTCGACTTTCTCGGTAACGGCTGGACCGATTTCGATTTTCATACAAGGATTTCATTAAAATTTAAATAATTTTGCGTAAAAAAATTTCCAAAAAAAAAAATTTTTTCTTTAATCAATATTTTAAAAACTTTTTTAGTTATATGTGTATTATAAAATTCTTAAAAATGAAATTCCAATTTTGTTTTAAACTGTCAAAAAATATATACATATATGTAGGTACATACGTATAGATACCATATAAATTAATTTTCAATAAAACCGGTCCAATGATTTTTGAATTTTTGTTGTCCATTTATTCATTTCTTTTTAGTAAGACAGACAGCGTTCTTATTATTAATTACATACCTACATCCTACATATATACATATATGTACGTATAAATGTTTACTATAGTCTTTGAAATTCTAAGCCTTTTGAACCACAAGAGCAAGTTATTCGTGCGATCAAGTCCCACATATTTTTTGTATAACTTATATCGGGTTTTTCAATACGAGCGCTAAAAAAGTTTATTTTTTAAATAAAACAAAAACGGTTTTGGATATAAATGAAATCCTTATTTATTCCTGTGAAAGTGCGTTCGATGCCATTATGTATGAAACTCGATTTCTTTTGCATGGCCACCACGGGCACGCTTGCAGAAGTCCAGACGCTGAACCCAATTTTCGACGGTTTTCAAGCATAAATCGGCCGATACTGCTGCAATTTCACGTTCGATATTTGTACGAAGTTCATCAATCGTCGCTAGCTTGTTGGCATAGACCATAGACTTGACGTAGCCCCACAGGAAATAGTCTAACGGCGTCAAATCGAACGACCGAGGCGGCCAAGCGACTGGACCACTTCGTGAGATAACACGTTCTCCAAACTTGGTTTCCAATAAATTGATTGTGACATTCGCTGTGTGACTTGTGGCGCCGTCCTGTTGGAACCACATGTTCTCCAAGTCCATATCATCTAATTGGGGCCAAAAATATTCGGTTATCATTGAACGGTAGCGATCCCCTTTCACAGTAAAGTGCCGGTCTTGATCGTAACGGAAGAAGTACGGTCCAATGACGCCGCCGGCCCATAAACCACACCAAACCGTAATTTTTTCGAGATGCAATGATGACTCATGGAGGACGTGTGAATTGCTGTCTGACCAATACCGCATATTTTGTTTATTGACGAAGCCATTCAGCCAGAAATGAGCCTCATCGCAGAAGATGATTTTTCGATGAAAATCCGAATCGTTTTCAAGTTGTTGCTCAGCCCAATTCACGAACATACCACGCTTCTGGTGGTCAAGCGGCTTCAGTTCTTGCGTCAATTTAATCTTGTGAGGATGTAGGCCAAGATCTTTTCGCAAAATTCGCCACAACGACGTCACAGAGATGCCCAACGCTTGAGAACGACGTGTGAGAGACACATTTGGGCTTTCTGCAACTGAAGCCTCAGCGACAGCAATATTCTCGACACTACGGGCACTTCTTTGTCTCACTGGGACGGAAACATTTTGTACTGTGCCTGTGGATTCAAATTTTTCCACTAGCAATCAATTGTTGATCTGCTAGGAGGATTATGACGACCATAAATTGGACGTAGCGCTCTTATGTTGAGGCCACTGACTCCGAATTTCGGTAGTAAATTTTAATAATTTTGACTCGTTGTTGGCTCGTATATCTTTCCATCGTGAAATGGCAAACCTTACTGAAGCGAGTTTTGAAGGATTTTTAATAAAAACCTGTTCTATATTTTAATTTATACAGAAGCAGATATCCCACTATAGATTACACTGTGTTTGCTGTATAATTGCACCAACCATTCTTACTGATTTTTTCGGTTTTCTGAGGCTTTCAGAAAACTTAAATTAACAAAAAAAAAAATACGAAAAAAATTGTACATAAAGTTCAAGTTGAGATCAATTAAGCAGAATTAAATAAACCGTAAAAATAAGTGTTCAACAGCAAATATTCGAGGTTATTTTTTTTAGATAAGCAAGAAAATCAATTGATAAAGAAGAACTAAGCGGGAAGTACTGTTGTAAAAGTCCCTGTGTTATGCCTTGCTTTTCCATGAAAGGAGATAAAACGAAATGGTATCACATACAAATTTTTGATTTTGCAGCTATTTTGACTGCATATGAATTTCCTGAAATTAAACATTTTTGAAAAGTCGTTTTTATCTACATTTAAATTTTATTAAAACTAGGTGGTAAGGGAAAATAAATGAAAATTGCAAAGTGCATTTTTATTTTCAATTCTGACTTTTCTACACCTTATTTTATTTTTTTGTGTATATCCTTAACCGAAGATAGTCCAGATTTTGCAAAGCTGTTAAATAAATTTGTTGTTTATGAATTTTTCACTTTACCAAAACACGATTTTGATTGATAACACGTATTTTCACACAACTCCAACGCTTAACAAAATCGATTGGTCGATCACGTTTTTAGCTAACCCAACCGCCGGCATAGATGCTTACACATCAAAAAATAAAAAAAATAAATTGGTTTACTTGAGATTTGATCCTAGGACCTTCCGCTTACCAGTCTCAGTCCGATAAACTAACCACTGGCCTAGTTACAAATACAAAAGTACAACGTTTAAAATGAATAATTTTATACCTATACCTACATTAATTTTTCATACCATAACCATTGCAAGCATTGTCGTTATAAAGTTTGTTTTGTTGTTATAATTATTCTTGGTATTTCCGATAGAATATCCAAATTTACCTAACAAGTTTGTACTAATAAGAGCTTTACAAGTATTTGACAAGTTTTCCTCGTCTAGATTTACCATATTGAAAACTTTCCAGAGGCTTACTAAGCTTGGAGAAATCTTGAAAATTGTTCCAGACGTGTTTTTGATTTAAATAAATCGCCAAATATTTCGATAGGAATATTAGACAACAGCAGGAAATTATAATTTGATTTAATTATATAAATTAAAATTCGGAAAACTTATACCCTTTTTTTATTCGTTTATTCAGAAAGTTGTTATCTGACTGTTTTTCATTTCGCAATGATATTTTCCCAAATTATTCGAATTGCAATTTAATTAATTTGTATTTAAATGCTTGGCATGTAATCGTTTCGCAAAATCATCTTTTCACGAAAACTGTCAACATTTAGTGGCTCTCTGTTTCTTTTTCCAAACAAAACGAAAAAAATAACAAAAATAGCAAAACAAAAAATTGCAACCTAATAATTAACGATATAAAAAACCGCGAAACAATTTGTATTGCGAGTTGATAAAAAAATTGATTTGATAATTGAGGAGTATGATTTGCAAAATGATTCCAGACGACCCATGGAGAGAGCTTACAACTTTCTGTTGAATTCGAACGGCAAAGATAAGAGGCATTTTATTATTAAAATAGATACTCTTCGAAGATGTGTCAGAACCACATTAAGCAGTAGATACTACTAAAAAAAAAAACATTTAACTTGGAATGGGCTAGATTCAAACCCAGTAATACATATTAACATTTACAAAAGAAATAAATAATTTATTCTCAAAGCACTTGTCTAACGATATTATCACCCCTATCATGGTATCCGTTCGCAACGGAATTTTCTCCGATTCATCCAAAATTGATTTTGTAAAAGTGAAATGTTTCATTTCGTCATAAGATTAAAACTTTTCTATATTATTACTTGTAACTTACTAGCACTCGGCTACCTACAAAGGTAAAAGATTAGCCTATAAAAAAACTATTATGCCTTTTTCGGAGAAAATTCCGTTCCGATCGGATACCATGATAGGGGTCTATATTTAAACTTTCTTGATGTCAATTTCCAGATTAAATTTTATTTCATTTTTAAACTTCATCAACATGTTTTATAAAAAAATAAGGCAAAGCATTGCGTTAAGAAAAAAATTAAAAGAATATTGAACATCCACTGTATTAATGATCACTGTCGTCTGTACCAAAAAAAAATTTCCTTTTTTGGTTTGTAAGGTTTCAGGTTTACCGACGAAGACGCGACGACGCACGGTGCACGGAGAAGCAGAAAAGAAATTTCACCATGAAAACCACATGAGCGTTGTTATATGGAGTGACCAATCATTCTGATAAATATAACGTGTTTTTAAAATGAAATATCATTGAATATATTTATATGTATATACCTAACCTATACCTAGATGTTTTTACTTTTACTTAAAGTACGTATACCTACATAATGATTTAAAAACCTGCCGAATTGATTAAGTTGTGTACACTGTTAGAGTATAGTATACGATGCAACGTACATGGATGGATATTAGATATAAATAGAACAAGCTTTACAATCTTATGCCCGATTTCATAAAGGACTTTTAAACATTTAAAAGTCCATTTAGTGTTAAAATGGGGTTTTTGGGTTTCACCAAGTGCTTTTAAATTTAAAATGCTTTTAAACGCCCTTATAAACTAAAAGCTCATTTTGGTCTCTATAAATTTTAAAAGTGGCATTTGTGAAGTGTAATGTCAGATGGCAGCTAACACTTGCAGTCACTTTTTATTTAATTTCTTGCTAATACAAATTATGAATAGGTCGATACAAAAAATATTGCTTGTGTGTACCTAAATAATAATCTTTTGAGATTTTGTTTTTAGAATAATTGAGAAATCATCTTCATCTGAGGATGAAATGAAGAGAGATAGTAAGAGTCCAAGAATATTCCGAGTTCATAGGAATCCGTTCTCTGAATATTTTTTTTTGTAGCGTTTTTTTCTACATGTAATGCTTTTTCACATACATTTTGAATGTGAGAGGGAAACAGCCTATTTTTATATCCAGGGATGTGAGGCAAATCCAATTTCAACTAAAATTTCCCTTAGATTTCCTTTTTTAAGATTGGTGAAACTGGGAATATTTAAAGGTTTGATAAAATTTAAGAGGACTTTAGATAAAAGGGTTTTTAGTGTTTTTTTTATGAAATTAGGCATTAGAATGATAGATACGCCGATACGGTATTTGACGTTTTGAATATCTGTATTATATCAGGTTTTTGACGTTATTGACAAAATTCGAGATAGCGATACGAAATAATAATCTACACAGAATCTACCACGTAAAGGACAGTGTAACACGCGCGTTCATCATTAAAATGGCATGAAGACAAAGAGTAAAACATTCAACAATGCCAGATTCTCTACGATCTTTAAATAATAAAGAGTCTTCCAACAAGGCCGCTCGAATTTTAAATATAAATAAAATAAGTTGTGTTAAAGATAACGATGACCTTGTCGTATAAATCTGGATGAATTTGCAGGATGACGTCCGTTATGTAGACTTTGAAGGCATCACTTTTTTGCGTTTTTTTCGCAAAGACCTGTGATTTAAGAACTATGCCAACTTATTTTTGTAAATCTTAAGATTTACAATTAGGTACCTGTATTGGCTCTCTAAAAAAACAATTGAAAGGTACCAATCACAGATTAGCCATATGAAAATGAGAATGTTTCGAACGTTTCACCCTGCAAAACCCATTTGTTTACATTGTTGTATGTGTAATTTCTTCCCGCGTCGATGAATAGATGTGAATTGCAACAACAATTTAACCGGTGTCTGAAGATCCCTACTGTCTATGTGTGAGGTTTCTATACACACATCCTCATTTTTTATCTGATATCTGACAGCTCAAGCTTGTAGGCAAATTAAAATGGCTGCCGGTGATTCTCATCTTCTTGTGGCTAATCTGTGGTATCAATTATAAGATCCGCACAAAAATTTCCCTAAAAATGATATTTTTCTCTTAGCAAGCACATTTTTGAAGAACATAAGTTAAATACAGAGAACACCGTCGTAGTGTGTATCTGTATCAAAGATACTCAATTATAAAGATTGGAATCTTTCGTATACACCTTCCAAAACCCATTTGTTTACATTGTTGTTTTTTTTTTATTTTTCATCTCGTGTCGATGAATAGATGTGAATTGCAACAACAATTTAACGCGGTTTTTGTGAAGATCCCTACTGTATATGTGCGAGGTTTTAACATAATATACTTTCTTATTTTGTATCTGCAAACTGACATTTTAAGCTGCCGAGGATTCTCATCTTCACATGGATAATCTCCGGTCTATATGCATCATAAATATCATCATCATATATTATTATAAACAACTGGGTTTTGGAGGGTGAAATGTACGAAAGCTTCCCATCTTTATAATTGAGTATCTTTGGTCTGTATCTGTAACTGGAAGAAATATCTTGCTCTCGAAATGTCGCACAATGGGGCAGAATGGACCAATCGGTGGGAATAAATCAAAAAATTAAGTTTCCCGTACGGGGTCAGTTCGTGCAAATATTGATCGGTTAGTTACGTTCCGAGGCTGTCCAAAGGTCGATTTTTATTTTTTTGGCAGCTAGTCTTATCTACATATTTGAAGAAATTGTAAAAAAAATTTGCATTTTTTGCGGTGATTTTTTTTTTTGTATTTTAGAAATTTTTGAATAAATGTTCTCCATTTTTGCGGTTTTGATTAAAGCTTTTTTTTGAAAAGTGCTTTCGGACAAAAAAAAATGAAATTTATTTAGAGAATTTATAAAATATGTTTTATCCTTTAGGTAAAAGTTTAAATACGATTTTTATAACCCGGAGGCAGCTTGTTAATATAATACGATCAGCAGAAAACATACATTTTCAAGCACCATTTGTTTTTCTGGGAGAGGAACTCGAAACTTTGGCCATAAAGTATAAATAAAACACTGTCATGCTTAAAATCTCAGTGGTGGGGAAAAGGCTTTTAGAAAATTCGATTTGTTTTTCATGTATAAAAATTCTTTGTTTGAGACATCTATGGGTCTTTTAATTTTTGCCCTGAAAAAAGTCTTAAGAGTGGACGACCAAGTGTTTATTTCGATGAAAGTACTGAACGTACAAAAAGAATGCAAACTGCAAAATTGAGAGACTCTACATCGATTTCTATGTTTAGTCTATTCAAATGAGCTTGAGAGCAATGGGACAAGTAAATGCTTCTGAAGTGCTAAACGAGATAACTACAACAAAATATGGGAAGTCGTATATAAGAAGTCATTTGAATTTTGAAACAAACAGTTCTAAGATGTGAGGCCAACACTAGAGGTTACAGTTGAAGCGCAAATATATCGGGATCAATATACAATGTTATAAGAATGATAGTGCACCAGAAAAGCTGCAAAAATGAATGTTATCCACTCCCGAATAGTTTTTTTTTTTGTTTTAGATACATTCATTTTTTAAGCAGTTAATATTTGTTGATTTACATGATTGTGATACAATGCTCCAAATGAATAAGAAGACAATGGCGAAATTTTCCGTCTGTCGGACTTATAAAATTACTATAATTTTGTTTTCATAATTATTTATATAAATTCTGAGATAATGAGTTTTCTATATCGTGATGCAGCTTCACAGTACTTATAAAGAGCATCCCAATGTGTGCCATTTAGCAAGTTCTTGAGTTCCTCTAGGCTTAATGTTGGTTTTTCAAAATACTGGATCCTCCAGTTTCTCAAGATTGGGCAAATACCTATGAAAAGAAACGTGTCTTCTCTTGCATGCTGGTTACAAAGTGTACAGCAATTGGTGTCGGTGTAATTGTTAAAAGATGTTCCATTCAGGTTAAGCAGTTCTCCTCTCGCTCGAAACAACAAGGATATTTTTCTGCAATAATTTGCATCGGTGAAATAATTGTTTTCGTTCAGGTTATGAACTAAGGTTGGGTATATAAGGCGGTTTTCCGATGCATATGCTTGTTGCATGTAGTTTTCTCTCCGTTTAATATCTATTCATTTGATTATTCAGTTCCATGGGTCTTTCGTGATTTATAACCAAAGGTAAATCAACTGAGTTAGCTAAATCTTTGCATTTTTGTATAAAGGAGTGGTTCCTCCCGAATACCTACAGTCCTAGAACGCGATGTAATCTTTCTTGACTATGGATTGCTATAACTTTTATTAAATAATCAACATGTAGTTTTAAGGTGAATATGTAAAGAGCGGCCAATCCAGTTTCGAGATGTATCATGTAGTTTGGTGCTTTTTAGGTAGCTGGAATAATTTTTTTAATGAAGAATCTTTGTAACTTTTCGACTTCCTCGAATTCTTGAAAACCCCACACCCGGGCTCCATAGCACATCATTGAACGTAGTACTGCCTCATACACTTTGTATTTAGCTGAATTCGGTACCTTTTTCTTTTTTAATAATAGATTCCAACTAAGATTGATTGCATTTTTTGACGTGACAAGCTTTGATGCGAGATGTTCGGAGTTACATCAATTCCAGGGTACTTGTAGGTTTTGACTACTTCAATATTCTCTCTATCGCAATACCATTTCTCTCTTTGTGAGCATCTTCCTCTCGTAAATCCCGCTATCATAATTTTAGGTTTATCAAAGTTGATAATTAGGTTCCTAAATTTAGAGTAATCGTTTAACTTATTAATCATCAGTTGTAAACTTTAAGTTGATTCAGCAAGTAAAATCAGATCATCAGCATAGAGGGGAGATTTTATAACTGTATTAGCTATGTTTATTCCGGCAGGTAGATAAGATGTCACATCGTCTACGCCCGAATACATTTAAGAAACTTTAGTAGCGGTTAACCTTCAGGCACTGCTAGATCTTACTACAAAGCGTTTGTTAGAATCGAAGAAGGAAGTTTTTAGTGTATACTAAGTAACAACAGTTGAAATGGAAAACCTGGTCCCCGTGCGTATATCCCTAGGGGAGATTTGACGGAGCTCTTACAAACGGTCTTTTCATGGTCTTGAAGCCATTCCTCAGTTTTTATTACCTGTGTTGTTCAGCTTAGAACCAGTTTCTAAAAGATACTGCAGGTCTTTTGCAGAAAAAATGGGTAGCACATTTCTGTTGTAGTACAAAAAAAGTGGGTGTTTTGGTGGGCGTAGTCTTTTTTGGGTTTAGAAATATCAACGGATTGGTTCTATAAACATTTCCAGAAATTTTTAAGTTCCTAACACTGATTTATTTCCACTAATAGGGTCATTCTCCCCAGTGTGCATCGTTGCTTGAGGCAAGACAACCTGATTAAGGAATGTGACAGTTGTATAGTTCATTCAAAGAAGATCGGGGTAGTCCTCATGAATAAATCAATCATAATGCCTTCCCTTTCTATCTTTGAGAAAACGGAACAATCAAAAAAGAAACTTTTACATTATTACAGATGTTTAAATCATCTTTCAACAACAAGTCTATTGAACTTGAAAGAGTGGCATTCACAAATTCTTTACACACAAAAAAAATATTTAAGGTACTTACAATCAGAAGAAAAATCCCAAACACAAATAAGATGTATAATAAAACCTTATAAAAATAATGTGGAATAACAACTCAATGAGCGTATCGTGTATGCTGATCTTTATGCTCTCATAATAAATCGTGTTCGGTTGCGGTTGAGAGATCTTCTTTTTACAAGCATTTTCAAGAAATATACCTCCAACATGTTTTTTTTATAATTTTGAAAAATTTAATGCTTCTGATGTTCCACAAAACCTAAAACTTATGTACTACAATTAAACCGTTATAAAAAGCATTGCAAATAAATTAACACACTTTGATGGTCTTCACAACTTGATAACCTTTTCCTCTTACTATACAGATTCTCCTGTGCCACAGTTGTGTCTATGGTGATTGTGATTAACTTCTTGGATCATGGCCAAAAAAGATTCCCCAGTTTTTATTTGTTTATATCTCTCGAAATGAATAAGAATCGCAGATCATCGTTTTGCTGAAGAAAAAATAAATAAAACACACATCGCATCCCACGCCACACACCAAGAAACGGACAGACGCAGACGAGAAAAATAAAAATCGAGATCAGAGGCTAGATCGCCAGATTTTTCTGTGTAAAAACTTTTACATTCACAAAACTTGTGGAAAATAATTTTTGAAGAATTCTGCCGTGGCACACAGCGTACACGCAAAGAACACAAAATAGAATCATGTGATTTGAATTTCTTTGTGTTCTTTCCAAATTCGATGCAGGTAATGAGATTTGAATTCAACACGATAAAACGATGACAAATAGTTGAGTTGGTTATTGCAGTATTTAGTGACTGATATTTTGAAACACTTGTGTATAATAAAGGGTTTTCCAATAAGAGGTGTTATTTTGAATAGCCCGCTATTTCGGTAGCTGTCACTTTTGAAGCTGTCATTTTTTGACATTTGACAAGTAGAAACTACGCCATTAATAAAAATGGAACGATACACGCTTCAACAACGCATTGAAATTATTAAAATTCACTATAAAAATGGTGAAAATTTGGCAGAGACGGTTCGTAAAACTAATACATTTTTGGGTCATCGTGAAGCACCTTGTCGGACCGCAATACAGAAATTGGTGGACAAATTCGAGCTGTTGGGACAAGTTAGTGATGTGAAGAATAAAACCCGTGCACGTCGCTCAAGAACAACTGAGAATATTGCTGTTGTAGCCCAAAGTGTTGAAGAAAACCCAGGTTTGTCCATTCCTCGTCGTTCTTTGGAAGTAGGCATTCCACAAACGTCATTACACCGTATTTTGCATAAAGACTTGGGTCTTAAGGCTTATAAAGTTCAGTTAACACAAGAACTCAAGCCGGCTGATCATCAACAACGTCGTGTCTTTGCTGATTGGGTCCTTGAAATGCATGAAAATGATCCGGAATTTCATCGAAAAATCATCTTGACTGATGAGGCCCATTTCCACCTCGGAGGCTACGTCAACAAGCAAAACTGTCGCATCTGGGGCTCGGAAAACCCAAGAGTTATTGTTGAAAAGCCTCTCCATCCTCATCGCGTGACTGTTTGCTGCGGTTTATGGTCCGGTGGGGTCATTGGACCTTACTTTTTCGAAGGTGAGGCTGGAGCAACAGTTACGGTCAATGGATTGCGCTATCGAGAGATGATTAATGATTTTTTATGGCCGGAATTGGATGGTATTGATCTGGAAAACGTTTACTTTGTGCTACGTGCCACACAAGCAATGAAACCATCGATCTTTTACGGGAAAAGTTTCAGGACCGTATTATCTCTCGAAGAGGTGATCACAATTGGCCACCGAGATCTTGTGATTTAACACCTTGCGACTTCTTCCTTTGGGGCCACGTAAAAGATAAGGTCTACGCCAACAGCCCAGCGTCGATTCAAGACCTCAAAGATGGAATTCGTGAGGCTATCGAGGACATAGGGCAGCCACTTTGCGATTTGGTTATGGAAAATTTCATGAAAAGGATATGGTCCTGTAAGCGTGGTCGTGGCGGCCATTTGGCTGATGTTGTGTTCCATTATTAACGGCATACCTTCCTCTTTATAATGAAATAAACATCCGATCATTTATCTCAAAAAATGCCATTTTTCTTTGAATATCAAAATAACACCTCTTATTGGAAAACCCTTTATAACTTTTATGTTTCGCACTGTGGTAGGTTTTAGGGTGCTCATTGATGTACTCGAAGAAAAAATCTAAAATTTTTGTTTCTCTTTATGCCGGGATTAAGTATTAGTATATATGAATTGCATGTATGTATGTATATGAACGCCAAACATTTTGCTATGAAAGATGACTTTAAGGCTTTAATTTTTTGTTGAAGAAAGCCTCCAGTCTGGGCGTGCTTTAAAATACTTAAATACTCTGTTGGAATAGTTGATCTGAAGTATGTTAATGAGCTTTAATTTTCTTTTGGAACAGTGTCCCAAAAAACAATTTTATTTTTTGTTCGGTCTAATTTTTCCGTAAGAAGTTAAGTTCAATGGGACCATTTGGACAATTCCTTGACAGAATCCTAGATCCACCATTGGTATAATTGTGTAACTTATCTATAACCCCAGGGTGATTCATATATAAACAATGTGAAAAGAAGCTTGTGCGTGTATGTTGGATCAAGAAAAGAAAATAATCGTATGGGAGTGGGGATTTATTTATCCCGGCCGCCACAGCGGGAGGGCCAAGAATATTATGCTAGCTATAATTTTAAAGTCAGTCACCTACATATATGTATGTTAGTTATAGTTGTTCCGAAAAGGTGAAAGCATAAATTCCACATTGGCGTCTCTCCTCCCTACGCTATTTAATCCAATCTCAAACCAATCTTATTGGATCCTAAATCTTTCTTCCAGTTTGTCAATTTCAAATGGGTTTGATGGTAACCCTACTCTCTCTCTCATCCAATGAAGAAACTTCAAACGATCCACATACTATCAGCAACTTTGTTTGATCCTTTTTTTTCAAACAATCCTTCACCCACCAATCCTTTCCACCTGACTCCGATTTTTTCAATTATTTCTAAAGAAATAATCTTCCACCTTTCCTCTTCCCCTCCTAAAAATCTTCTGTGTATCCGCTGTAAATCTTATCGTTAATTTTTCGTAGACAGTGGCTTTCTCAAACTAACCTTGTTGAATTTGTATTCGTTACCCTAAGGCTAAGAGCGTTTTTGTCGATTTTTTTGTTCGATTTTGCGATTTTGAGTCGATTTTGCCTTAACTGATTTTAGTAAAGCCTTTAACAAAATTTCCCATAGACTAGGTAATACTTTCTTGACGGCTACCTGCGTTGTTGAACCTATATTACTAAAAGGGATTTCCTCTCATTTGAAAAACCGTTATTACAATGTTCGTTTCAGACTTGTCCTCTCCAACCACGGAGTCCACCAAGGCAGACACTTAGGTCCTCTTATTTTTATAAATCCTATTAAGTATATAGATATGGTCATCAAATATTCCAATGTCTCACTCTACACTTTTAAAAATCTTTTTTTCGTCACATGATTCTAATCTTTTTCAAATAGACCTAGACAATTTCGCAATCTGCTGCCTCAAATAGCAAAATAGAGCTACAAAATTTTGCTCAAAGCCGTAATCAATCACTTTTTCACATGAACGCATCAAATCTTTTTCCCGTCTCTATCTGCAACGCAATTTCAACGTGGAGTCGATTCATGACCATGGCATACTATGGATCGAGAGCTCAATGGACCTAACATATCGACGGTATATATATAATTTTTAAAGCCAGGTCAGCACTTGGCATTGTGAAAAGTTGGTCCACAAAATTCATCATAACACTATACTTAGACTCTTTTAATATATGCCTTCCCCTTATCAAAATATTCCAAAACCATGTTCTGAGGCCTATGTCAGGCACTCACAAGTTACAACGTTGCTTCTTTTTGACACTGTAAGGTCCGTAATCGAAGTTTGTTGGATACTTTTTGGGGTTTGGGCAATCTTTCTTTTTTCAGAACTGCGCGATTTTTTTTTGGGTGAATCACAGACCATAAGTGGGGAAAAATGAAAATATCCAAAATACATTTTGTATGCATTTTGACATTCTGTTATATCGCGCGCAGTTTCTCGGGTAAGAATATTTTATCGTATCGAGGATGGTATCGGCAGTAAAGTGTGATTCGGGCCTTATGGTTGTGAAATATTCAGGTTCATATTCTGAAGCAAAACTTAAATATTTAAGTTAAATAAAATGAATTACATAATATGTGACAATTTACGAAGAGGAAAAATAAAACATAAGTGGTTAAGTTGAACTTTTACATTTAAATTACGTATAGATACGCGAACTGGAAAGTGAAATAAGACCGACTGTCTTGGCCAACCAAATTGGATTAAAATAAGCCCAATTTCTGAAAGTTGCTTTATTGCACTTGCCTAAATTTCACGGCTACCACATAATTGCTACATATATGTTATTTCGTTATCTAAAAAATTAATAAAAATTAACTGTAACACCCACGCCTAATTTAAATCTATAAATTCCTTCATTATACGTTTCATATTTAAATTTTTATAGACTTTTTCCGCTGCTTCAAACAAAGCGCGCCACTATATGATGCGCGCGGTTGCATACTCACCTATGGGTGAAAATGAAAACAATTAAATTAATATATTCTTCGGACTAAAATCTCGTTAGCGAGATTATTTATAGATTTAAATTTTGAAGTTACGATTTTTATAGAAAATAATAGTCTACGAGTAGGTATAGGTGAAAATATTATAATGAAAGTAACTTGAAACTCTATAAAAATCGATTGAAAAAAACTCATAATATTCTTGATTCTAAGACCAAAATATCTAAAGATACGATAGAAGTTAACCGTATAAAAATGCAACCCGAAGTGATTATTTTTATTTTTGAACCGGGTTTTGTGTAATACCATAAAAATCCTCACTCCAATTTAAGATCCGCTTACAAAGGGAACGCTTAACTAAAGATGGATGGATGGTTGGCTGGTTGGATATTGCTATACATAAAAGGATAGCACAAGCACAATCCACAAGGAAACCAAACCACAATATACCTAACCTACAATGTGGATTATACTGGCTGAACATAATGGTGTTGTTGTAGAGACAGAGACTCACACTCTGGTTCTTGGTGGTGCTCTTGAATAATCAATGCAAAGAGATTCTTTTGCTCTACGGCCACTTCATAGTGAAGTAGTGTCCAATTCCAATCTAAAATCATACAAAACAAAAGAGGAGTGGTAGTGAATTAGTTTTTCCCTGATGCAGACGTTCTTTGTCCCTCTGATGATAATCTTTAAATGGAGGTTAATCCAGTTTTAAAAATTGAAAGGTAGCTATACCAGGAGAAGCCAGTAAAAGCTACAAAAAGACATTACCTATGTATTTGATGTGAAGGGAAAGTCAACAAGGAAACACATTCAAAGAAAAACACAGTGTAGGTAAAAGGTTATTTTAGGTGTCATTTTAGAATTATTGTATACATTCCTCTTGTTATTTTTATTTAAAAAAACTTGAACGATTCTGTAAACAAATAATGTTTAAATAGTATTTATTATTGTACCTACATACATCTGAAAATTAAATGAAAATTGCTTTACTAAAATGGGTCATTAAAGGCTTGAGTTATAGCTATTTCACGGCTGACAGGCCGTCGGTCCGAGGTCCTCAGTCTTTTGCGTTCAATTTTAATTTGTAGAACTTTTTCCCCAGCTACGACTTGAACATAGACCAAGCGTCTTCATAGCCATTGGACTACGCATTGCGCAACCGAAGTCACGTGGTCACGAAGTCGTGGTCCAACCCAATGTAGGTTTTATTGTTTGACCACTGCATTTGAATAAACTATCAGTTTTATTAGCTACACACAGGCTGGGTGTTGTACATTCAGTTTCTTTATTTTTTTATCGTACTCCAAAAAATCGTTGGAAATATAAGTATTGTATGAAAGAATTGACGCAGGTCAAGAATTGATTTGAAAAAAATTATAGCAAAAGAACATCGCATGACAGCTTAAAAGATAAGTTTCGTTAAATATACATAGTGGCATATATTCAAAGAAACTTTTAACTCAATTCAAAGGCCAGAAATGGGCTTAATTCTAGGGACAAGATACTTATACAAACTTCACTGATAAAAGCTTAAGCGAGAGTTGAAATAACAGAAAGCTATTTCTAAAAACATTATTATTAATAATAATTGTGCTTCAATATCAACATTATTCTCGATAAAAAATCCAAAAGTCATTCACTATCGAATAAAGTTTGAAGTAAACTTTTACATTTCCTCAAACAAAAAAAAGCAAAACAGTTTAAAAACATAGAAATCGTTATGCTGAAGAATTGATTTTTTTTTTCTTTTTACATCAATCTATGTAGAATGTGGGTACTTTTTATTTGAAGTGACATCATCATCATCCCACTTTCTTTTTATTGTTATTTTGTCATTTCTAAGGTTTTGCCAAAGACATTCACATGACATCGACGAATAAAATAAAAAAAAAAAAAAAAAACAAAACAAAAAGGAAACTGTCCACTTTTATTAATTTAGCGAAACCATACAAGTTGAAACCAGGGAAACATTTACGACGGACATTGAGATTATCGTTTAATTCACTCAGTCAAGACTTGCGGCATACAAAATGCTGAGTATAATGCTTGCAATTCCCTCCAACTCGTATACACGCTCCATGGAAATGTGACAGTTGGTTAATTCAATAATAATTCTATTCATTGCAAAGAAGACTTTGATAACAGCGCATAACCTAAATTAATTCACGTCATGCCAAGTTTTTATTAGGCAACATTACAGTTGCTTTCGAACGGAAGTATTTTTATTTTAAATTATTATATATATAGAAGTCAAAGACGGTGCCGGATTTACTATAACATAGGAAACAGCTGCTTCATCATGTCTGGGGATTTAAAATTCCGCTTTCTGGAATAGAGGGTGTTGAAGTCAAAATCAAACTATATTTTATAACACGGTAGATACGGATACTATGGAATTCGTTTCAATATACGTAATGCATCAAGAGTTGAACTTAGGTTTAAATACTTTCATTTGAGCAACAGTTAACCAATCAACTTTATTTTTATTTTTTTTTAGCTCATTTATCATCTTTGAATTGTAAATAAATATAACGTTAGCTAGGTGAGTTATCGATAACGGGCCCATTTAAGTATTTGAATATTGTGTACATAATTTAAATCCACCACTGGTACAAAGTCTAGAGAACGAACGCTGCAGAGACCTCACGCGAAGTTTTTATTGTGAAAAAAGGATTTAGATTGTGCTGCTGTGCTGGCATGCGACTTCTTCAACATGATTATGGAAAGAATAATGCAAAACTAGCTATGGCATTAACTTTTTTTAGATTTTCATTCATAGATTTCCCATCACCGGATGGAAACGTCATTGAAATTTCAAGCGTCCTGCTAGACAGAAATATAAGAAAACACTTCATATCCAATTTAAGTGACCTTAAGAAGGCGCTTACTCCAGAAAGGGCCCAAAAATTGACTGAGATTGATCAAACAGATATACAGAAAAGCTACCACTAAAAGCTTGGAACTATCAATTTATTAATATTTGCTGTTGTTATTTGTTTGTAAGCTAATTGGAAAGATAAAAACGTTATAATCGTTATCAGTAAAATAGAATGAAAGAATATTATTTTTGCTGAGTCTAGAAGATATACTATAACTGCCTTTTCGTTATCAGTTGAATAGTAACGAAAAATAAACTTGTATACAACGGTTAGATGTAGATGTTTATCATCGGCCGAATACCTACCAAACGTTAAGCTGGATATTAATGGTAACCTCAGTGTAAGTTTGTAAGCTGCTAAAATGGTATTAGCATTAGATTGTTAGGTTGGCTATTTGTGTAGTTAGTTAGTTTTTGTATTTTAGTTTCAATGAAATTTTTTTAATGATTTTATTTAAATTTGTCAAAATTTTCACTTCACTAGAAAGAAGTTCAAATAGTCGGAGACATTGTTAAATCAGTTGTTTGGAGCATAATGCTGGATTTACACGACAGACAAATTGACAGAAAACTGCCAATTGTCAAGTAAATCTAGCCTAACTTTCTACTTTTATGAAGTGGTCAAAATCACCAACATTTCCAAGGTCATTTGTAATATACAAATAAGTATACAGCCGTATCACGAATTAAATCTCAATGGGAAAAATATTAGGAACAACGAAAAAAAAACTATCACAGAATCCATCGTAGTGGAAAATCTCATATAAATTGCTATTACGAACGGATTCGGCGTTGGTTTTTTTTCTGGATTTGGAAGGATTCCGATTACAATGGAATTCGTCACAGGGCTGATTAGGCATTGTTCTGTAAATAAAAAGGAAGCAGGTACAGGTTTTTGTCTAACTACAAGTACATGTACCGTTCAGTAGGTACATATACACTTTGCCAACAGAACATCAACAAACAATAAGGAGAATGGAAAAAATCCCTTGTAAGTAATTACCAAAAAATATTTTTTAAGTTTTTAAGCCAAAAACATCAAATATTAACTTAAAATAAACTAAAAATAATCACATAATGCAGTTGCCTCCAATAATTTGCCAATTACAGGTTTTTTTTTCGAAAAAAACACAAATGCACACCAAACGAAAACTTGAAGCAAACTTGCATTTGTTTACAAGAAAACCAGCAGCTGCAAGAGAATTAAATTTTGCACCCAGGAAGAAAAACCGTTAATCTATTGGAAAATATTTTTAACCTGGAGGTTGAACGGAAACCTTTACTATTACGCTGTACTTTACGACTTAGGGGTCGCCTACTGGAGGTGGCCGACCTTAAGTGCCATCACCTATAATTCTTTTCAATAACACAAATCTTCAGTCAAATTGGCACTCTTGTATTTGACACGTCATTTTTACTGGCAGCGTTAAGCCTCTCCCAAACCAACGCGAATATTTCACAACGACGACGAAACTTTCGCCTGTCTTAATTTATTTACATGGAGACTAATAGGAGCACCCACACTGGCGCGATGCGAATCTTCGAACATTATTCAGTCGTCGCATATTCGCGCGAATGTTTCGCGTTGGTTTGGGGCAGCCATTATTTGTTCGAGAAAATTTTGTTAATTCGCTTCAATCTTTTTACAGATACATAGGGGAAATGCGTTCACGATCCAATAAAAACAAAACCAAATTTCTCAACTTTACTGGTCATGTTACCGGATCTTGAATACTCGTGTTAACTTTTGTAAAACATCGATTGGAGTATTTTAATTAATGAAGGAGAGGGCACCTTTAGAAGCCGGTTATAGTGATCAGGAAAACGCATCAGTTAAAAAAAAATTGACTGTTGCGTTTTCTTCGACGCTATAATCGGCTGAAAATCTCACATTTTTGTGTAACATAGTCGCTATTGCAAACTTGCATTAAATGATGAATTTACCCGCAATTTTTTTAAGAATTAGATAACTCACAATGTATTATATTTTCTAAGTAGGAATGGTTAAAGTAAGTTAAAACAAGAATGGAATAAAGGCCAAAAACTATTATTATATTATTGACTAAACATTCACAAAACATATTGGGGCATATTCATAGTCACTTTTAAACTCCAGTTTATCTTAGACTACGGTTTATTCAATGTTATTTAGATAGGATAAACCCAGGTCTAAGATAAACTGGAGTTTAAAAGTGACTATGAATATGCCCCATTGTGTAGGGATATTTTTCACTACAAAATAAATCATTCATAGAGTTGATTAGTTTATTATTTATTTAATTGAAATCATCCATCTCATTCCCATCAGTGAGCACTGTTTTCTCTTTCAGAAATTCCAAATTCGAAGAGAAAACTATTTCCTTGAAAAAAAAATCCCTTCAGCATCACCAAAACAAAAAAATATGACCCTAAACAATACACAAAATGAAAAATGAGATAAAGGAAAAGGACCCAATTTTTGACAGTTCTAGTTGGACTTGGACGTTTATTATCGATCCAGCCACTGCAAGTGAAAAAAAAAATATCCTGCCATGCGCTTTGCATCCACCCAACCCCACCACGAACAAACTTTAAAGTTTTTTATTTAATAAAATTAAAGTAACGCAATGTCATATAACACATAAAATTAGATAACATTTTTTTAATAGAGATTACAAGAAACTTACTGGCATTCATTCATAATCTCCTCCTGGGATCGCACCTGAACAGGTGCTAACTCCTCAACACTTTGCTCGTAGTTTCCAAAGCATTTTGTTATTTTCTCATCGAAAGTGTTGACTAAATCCTCCAGACTGCCGCTGAATGTTTCTGTAAAATTATCCACATTTTCCTTGTTGCTGAAGATTCCACCGCCGCCAACGCCTCCGCAATTGGTGGCATTATCCATTCCCATATTGATGTTTTCATTGCAATTCGATGTTCCATTCTTGCTATTGTGAACATCCCGAACGGCCTCCTCGAGGAGGAGAATCTTCGCATCGGCTTCCTTTAGATTAAGATTCAAAGTGTCATTGATGGCATTTTGGGTGATGAAGTCGCAGCCACCCCACTCGTCGGACTCCTCGAATTTAGCTAAAGGAGCCTCAAATTTAAGCTCGGCCATTTTCGTACCGAGATCACGCATTGCAAATGAAAAACAAAGGGGAAGTAAAGTTCAACGATGCACCGTTTTTTTTATTTATTTTTTCTTCGTATAATTTCTGGTAAGATTAAGAGCGAAAATTAGGTCACTTTTTCTTATATTATATTCAAAGTAACCACCACCGAAAAAAACGTAGTTGGATATTAAATTTACAATAAAAACACTGCAACTGCGTATGGAATTTTCTTATGAATAATTAAGATAAATTTCCTTTTGCATTCAACCCTTATACTATTTTTTATCGGGTTTTATTAACTCCCAAACACACACACGGAACACACAGAATTGCCAAGTTAGGGGTGTAATTCGTTTTATTCTCAAAATTCTAAAAGCTTTGCTGAAGGCGATTTATTTGATAATTTATTTCACTAGTTTTATTATATCAACTTTAAACAATTTTTTCATTCTTTTCCATGGACAATGGAATTTAACCGTGAAAAAGCGTTTCAGCAATGTGACGACAAATCGATGCTTACACGAACGGAATCTAAATGAAACTAAAATTAAAATGAAAAATTGAATAAAAAGAAAAATATAAAAAAGAGAACTGAACCGTTTACCGTTTAGACACAGGGAAGTTTTCTCTTAAAAAAGAAAATATGATTCGTTCGTCAGTGCTGTCGGATAAAATTTGTATGAAATGTGTTTTTTTATTTCGGATAGCACAGATTAGCCACCACAGATTAGCCACATGAAGATGAGAATCCCCGGCAGCCATTTTAATTTGCCCACAAGCTTGAGCTGTCAGATATCAGATAAAAAATGAGAATGTGTGTATAAAAACCTCACACATAGACAGTAGGGATCTTCAGACACCGGTTAAATTGTTGTTGCAATTCACATCCATTCATCGACGCGGGAAGAAATTACAAATACAACAATGTTTTGGAGGGTGAAACGTCCGAAACATTCTCATCTTCATATGGCTAATCTGTGTTAGCCAGTGTTCCCAGTTCAAAATTCCAGTTCCAAATCCAGTCAAATCTGACTTGTTGACTGGATTTGTTTCTTCCGAATCCAGTCAAATAAAACAGTCAAACATACGGACATTTTTTTAAGTCAAAAAAACAGTCAAATATAAAAATACAGTAGTCCCTCGATAATTTGAATTAATTAAAACAAGGCTTTTTCGAATTTTAAAGGGATTCACATTACTGGAACATTTTTCACTTCTTACAAACTGATTGAAACAACTTTCGTATTCATTTATAGCAACACAAAATAATTTCCTAAAGCACAGCTTCAACATTTATTAAGTTTAGAAAAAATGAAAAATAAAATAATGATCATTAAACATCATAACAAAAGCATGGCAATGTAAAATGTTACTACACAACTCGAAGGACAAACTGTCTGATCTGCAGTTGCATTAAAAACCTTGTAATATGTCTACCCAAACAACGGTTAATTAGTCCTTCAAATCGCACGCAAAACTAAAAAGAGAAAAAAGAGAAATATACAACCTTTAACAAAAGAAATTCACATTTTAGAGTTCGAAAACTTCATAAGTTCATATTATAGAGGTGACAATGCAAAGTTTTGGCTGTTCACATTTTAGAGAAATTTACCTTATCGGTAATTCACATTATCGAGGGGCTACTATACCCATTTTTTTCCAGCGAAAACAAAAATATATTGTATTAATATTAATATTATACAAAAAACTTTTCCATTGGCATTTGGCTGAACTGTTTGTTGTTGTTAACTCAGATGTCTTATCAGAAAGATTCAAAAATAGATGTGTTCGTTGATTTCACTGCATAATTACTCGTTTACACTTGGTTAACACTGACCCGGAAGTGTATTTAAACATTTTTATTTTTAAATTCAGGTCCAAATTGAATTAATAAATCCAGTCAAAAAAGACTTGACTGGATTTGTTTTTCATTTCCAGCTAACGGCGATAAAATCCAGTCAAATTTGACTGGAAACCAGTCAAAATGGCAACACTGATTTAGCCATATGAAGATGAGAATGTTTCGTACGTTTCACCCTCCAAAACCTATTTGTTTACATTAGGCGTGTTTTTTGCAAGTCCGTATGGATTTGTCGAAAAAAACGACATCGGGACTTAGGAACTTCTTATTTACAGTACGTGAGTCCCGATAATTATCTGGACTTAGCTAAGTCCATATGGATTTAAGTTGTTGTTGTATTTACGTGTAAAACAATTAGTTCCGATGTTGTTTTTTTCGACAAATCCATATGGACTTGCAAAAAAAACACGCCTATTGTTGTATTTGTAATTTCTACCCGCGTGGATGAATAGATGTGAATTGCAACATCAATTTAACCGTTGTCTGAGGTTTCTATACACACATTAGGTTTGTTCGGGTAGTCTGCGTTTACATTTGAACGATTTTTCCAATGCCGATCTTTTATTCCTTGATAAAGGGAGTAAAAAGTGGGGGGGATGAAAAAAATCGTTTGTTCCTCAAAACTCACACGATTTTTTCAGTCTATTCTCGTTCTCTTTTACTTTCTTTCCTGTTTTTTGTTTGTATTTAGTGTTAATGTGCCGTTGATTTGATGGTGTGAGTAAATCTTAATGAAAAGTGAAGAGGACAACGAAATAATCTTAATGGAAAAATCGTTCAATGTAAACATTTCACACGATTTCTGGAAAAATCTTCGTGGAAAAATCGGTCAATGTAAATGGAGACGTACTTTCCGGACCAAAAATGGCAATCTGTAAAATTTTCAGGAGTGGGGATGCAATTCTCAGACACTGTCCAAAAGTACGCGAATGCTTGGAACCAAAAATGTTGCCCACTTTTTAAACGTCAACAAAAAGTAAACAAAAAAAGAGCCCCATAGAAAACAAAAAAGTAAACAAAGCTACTTTTGTAATTATACTTTCTTTATTGAATTTTATAACGAAGAAAACAAAAGGAAGTGAAAGCCATTCCATGTAATTTTTGAAAAATCGTAATTTAAACACAATGAGGCATATTCATAGTCACTTTTAAACTCCAGTTTATTTTAGACTGGGGTTTATTCAATGTTATTCAAATAGGATAAACCCAGGTCTAAGATAAACTGGAGTTTAAAAGTGACTATGAATATGCCCCAATTAAATTAAAAAGCACTCGTTTAAATTACACCAAAGCAAAATTTCTTTAAATAAATATTTTAATTTCAATGTTTTTTTTTTAAACACAAAAGCACTGCAATTACACAATATATAATAGGTTTTTCCTTGGGAATTTTTCACTAATTTTAAACAAAATTCACTTCAACACTTGAAAATAAAACTTAAAGCAAAAGTGCCATTTTGTATTTTTTTGTTGTTCTTTTAACTGGCTTTTGACAGAAAACAGAACTCACCAGATTCTGCCCGAAGAAATATCTCGGGTAAAAATTGGCAAGAAGGGGAAATAGTTTTCTTTCTCGCTAGCACTCTCTTCTGCCCAAAATGACAAGAAATGGAAGTACGCGAACAGGATTGGACCAAATCTGGTATAATCAAGTAGTTTTGGGTGGTTTCGGACAAGTAGGCGAACAGACTTATTCTCATTTTTTATCTGATATCTGGCAAATCAAAATGGCTGCCGGGGATTCTCATCTTCAGGTGGCTAATCTGTGCCAGATAGTAAATATGATATATATAAGAAGTTTATGAAGGCCTGGTGCCCATTAGCACTAGGTAACTTATGTTTGCGGCATCTTTTGATAATTATTTTTTTTGTATTTTGAATTTAGTTGTCTGTAAAAACGTGCTACACCTATACTCACTCTTGGCCTGTCTTAAATGCAAAATCAATCTAACATCTCAATGGACTAAAAACAGAAACGTCAGATTATCAAAAGTTACTCGGAAGTTGCTCTGAAAATGCTAATGGGGTTTCGATTGGTAAATTCAGATTTCAATTTAAAAATTGATTTTTTTCGTGGCGAATGAAACACTTTTTCATATTGATTTATTTTTGTCATTGTATTCGTGTAGTTTCGTTTCTGTATTAGTATTTCAAAAAACTTCATCCATTGATGCGCTTCTAGAAGATAAAGATAGGCTTGATGAAGCTACCGATTAATTTTAATCCTGGTTCCATTTATTATGAGCGAATATTCCTCACATATTTTCACATTAACAACATAATTTTCACATCTGAAATAAATTAATCAATTCAAAAAACACATTTTGCAAACTGACAGCTGTAAATTATGTTAGAGGATATATGTATAATATGGAGTGCTTGTTTTTATTTGAATGCGAACCTTTCATAGGGGTCACTGTTCAAGTTTCGGTCACTGAGTTTTCTGCACATTGGAGAAAAAAACTAAAAAAGAAGATATTGATATCTTTAAAATAATAAACAAACACTTATTAATTTCAAGAATTACTTCAAATTAGAACAATTTAGAGAGAAAATAAGCAAATCATGAAATTATGACTTACAATTGATAGCAGCTGTACGATATCTTCTAAGATCTTATCTTAACCGAAAGTCAAATAGCGCCTCTTATCATGGTCCCAGGCACCGCAATGCATTAGGGATAGAAACGAGCACTCCATATTAGGCGTGTTTTTTTGCAAGTCCATATGGATTTCTCGAAAAAAACAACATCCGGACTAATAGTTTTACACGTAAATACAATAACAACTTAAATCCATATGGACTTAGCTAAGTCCAGATAATTATCAGGACTTACGTACTGTAAGTAAGAAGTTCCTAAGTCCCGATGTCGTTTTTTTCGATAAATCCATATGGACTTGCAAAAAAAATGCCTATTATATATCCTCTAAGGTGGTAGTACAGGGAGGGGTAAATCTTCCGAAAAATTTAGATCTGCAAAATCGATTTTAAATCAATTTATTTTTCTTAATGGAACGCAAAGATGGTCAGATTGGCTGTTTGAAAGAACCAAATCAAAAATAAAATGATTTATTTTACCAATGGAAAACCGCATAAGTGGGCGGTTGCAAGCAATTTAAAGTTGTCCGGTGTCACACTACTCTCATGTGGTGTGTTGGGGAGTAGTGTGTGCTATCGCTCTAATGTATTTCATATGCGTAAAGCCATATTTGTATCTTGTGATGTGTTGTGTCAAAATCTATGAAATAGATTGGAATGACAGCGACACACTATACTCCACAACACACCACACGAGAGTAGTGTGTGTCGGGCTTAAGTGCCGTTAGCAACTCCAAGCAACTTACCCGGAGGCCACACGAGCCAGTACTGGGAAGCAAGTTGCAATACATTCACATTTTTTCAGAAAAAGAACGACCCACTTGCAAGCAATATGCTTGGCAAGTGGAGTGCCACCTACGTCACAGCCAGTACACAGATACGAATTTGGAAGGCAATGTATGAACCCAACTTGCTTGCTAGTACTTGCTCGTGTGGCCTCAGGGTTAAAGTTGCTGGCAACAAAGTTTCGCAGTTGGAGCTCTCTCACCCGGAGGCCACACGAGCAAGTACTGGCAAGCAAGTTGCTGCAATAAATACACATTTTTTTACTAACACATATAAACCCAAGCAACTTGCTCGTCAACAGAGCTCTTCCAAGATTTGTCTTTGTCTTTTCTCTTTCTAATTTGAAGTCTAAAAACAAAAAAATTCCTTGGTTGGAAAATATTTACATGCTCTTATCAGTGTTAAAAATCCGGTCATTCGATTATTTTTTGTATTTGGAAGTGAAAACTTCAATTTGCGATCGAATTACCCATTTATTAGAGTCTATACATTTAAGTGAACATTTTTTCAAGTGTTTGACAAAGAAAAAACTAATTTTAGTACATATTAACTACTATTTATTAAATTATTTTAATATTTATTTTTTGGCTCGCCTTCGTACCTTTGATATTTGGGATTGTTTTCTAACCAGAGAGTGCAGTCAGATTGTTATTTTTTTTTACACTGACACTTCTGGCATTTGGTGGCAGAGGTCCACTGGCTTTCCTTTTTCGAAGCCAGTCGAGCAGCCAGGAGAGAAGCAAGTATGGCGTTTATTTTTTAACTATAGTCAACAATCATCGTTTCTTTTTATTAAAATTTCTGAATTAATTAGATTTTGTGCAAAAAGTAAGTTGTGCGCGAAACAGATTGAACCAGCACCAGCAACAGCGGCCGCCATTATTTTAGAACCAATGTATTTCAATCGTTCAACACAGATTAGACCAGCACTAGCAACGTCAACAGCGCCGTTTGGCCAAAGTTCCAAATTTGCTGTTGCTGGTCCATTGCTGACAACATTAATACTGCGATATTCAGAGGCACCAAACTACAAAAAATTATAAACTACATGCATTTCTGGCGGCTGATGGTGCTGGTGGCAATGTGTTTCAAAAATATTTGCTGGCCAGTGTTCTGTTTGCTGTTGATGGCGCTGGTGCTGTTGCTGGTTTAAGGCCCTCACAAACCAATGCGAAACATTCGCGCGAATATGCGACGACTGAATGATGTTCGAAGATTCGCATCGCGCCAGTGTGGGTGCTCTCATTAAGGCTGCCCCAAACCAACGCGAAACATTCGCGCGAATATGCGACGACTGAATAATGTTCGAAGATTCCCATCGTGCCAGTGTGGGTGCTCCAATTAATCTCCATGTTAATAAATTAAGACAGGCGAAAGTTTCGTCGTCGTTTTGAAATATTCGCGTTGGTTTGGGAGAGCCTTAATGGGAGCACCCACACTGGCGCGATGCGAATCTTCGAACATCATTCAGAATGACAACGAAACTTTCGCCTATCTAAATTTATTTACATATGGACCCATGTTCTGTAACTCTCGCATCGTTAAAATCATTCGAGAAACGATGAAAAACGGAACAAAACTCATGCAATTTGTTTCAATTTCCATCGTGCGAGAGTTACAAAACATGGGTCATGCTAATTAATGAGAGTACAATCGACTCCGCCTATATGCACTCCACTTAAATGATACTTTCGCGGTTATATGCAACAAGAAATTTATCAAGGTTTTTTTTTCAGGGCTTTTTCACTGAAAACTACCTTTAATTTAAACATTTTTCTCTCCTCAAAATAATTATTTTGTTCTGAAACAACTCCGCTTAAGTGAAACACTGAATGCAATCATACATTTTTTTAGTTTGAACACACCTAGAAAATGACATTTTAAGTCATTTTTATTATAAGTTGTTTTGTTTGTTGTTGTTTTGTTGTTATTTTGTTGTTATTTTTCAATCTTTTGGAGACATTTTACATCACATCCTTTGAAGGGGAAATAAAGTTGTGGTTATACGAAGTTTAGTTAAGTGCAACAAAGTTGCATAATTACCCAAGGTCGTTTATATGAAAACTCCGTTTAATTGCAACAAATTTTCTGCATTTTTGTGTTGCAAATAAGCGGAAAGTGACTGATGTACCCATACACTGGTGCGATGCGAATCTTTGAACATTCTTCGGTCGTCATATATTCACTACGAATGATTCGCGTTGGTTTGGGGAGCCTTACGAGTAATTTGAAGTACTAGATTATCGCTTGCATCTATTCATGAGTACGTCGGCATTTCCAAAAGGAACACGACCAATTGAACTATTGACTTTTTATATTTTAATGCATGCAATTTTTCTCCTTGCGATTTTTAAGCACGTTGGCGAGGGACGTACATGTGTGGGGGTCAGGGTCGACACAATATTGCTGAGGGTGGTAAAACTGCACAGTTATCATACTTTCTTAATTGTGCTTTTCACCACTTTTCATCTATTAAAAATCGTAGCTTTTAAAAGAAGCTTTGCAACCGAAAGAAAAACGAAGATAAGAAATCGATATCATCTAAAAGCATGATCTTTGAATTAAGTACTTCGACCACAGAGCAGAAGTAATTAACGACAACTAGAAGTATACCTTGCAGTAGATAAGCCCAAAGGAATAATACAGATAGCTTTTCACTAGTTTATACTTCTTATCAAAAGCTACCTTTCGGCCCTAGTGAGGTATCCGTCGGAACGGTAAATTTTCGAATTTCGTACGAATCGGAGAATTTTTGCTTCCAGTGCCCACGTTCTGTACCTCTCGCATCGATAAAATCAGTCGAGAAACGATGAAAATTGAAACAAAATCGTATGAGTTTTGTTCCATTTTTCATCGTTTCTCGACCAATTTTATCGCAGGCACAGGTATACTTCCGAACACCAAAAATTATCCGATTCGTATGAAATCGGAGAATTTTCCACTCCGACGGATACCTCGCTAGGTCCGATTATGAATTTTGTTCTTCAAATAGGGTACTCCAAATCGAAAAGCAGAGGAAAATATTGTAAGAGGTTTTTCGTTTCGCATAGGCATCGTACTAGGCTTGATGCGAAAGTGTCTGGAGACTCCTACCACTCCGCAGGTAAATAAAAAGTATTAAAATCGTACTGAGCCAATACAGAAACCCCTTAAAAGTCTGCACGTTTCCATCTATCTGTCAGTTATCAATTTAACTCATTTCTGACAGCAAACATTATTTTCCATTAAAACACTCAGGAATCCCCCTCTCAAAAACAACTGAGTACAAAAAACTTGACTTCGCTTGTAAAATATTTCATTTTACCTTCCACAGAAATTAGAAAAAAATGAGTACTTTAGTTTTCCTATCTCACTGGCCCGCGCGAGATTACTTGACACATCGTGAATTCATTCTTGAGATACCAAAATTGTCTCTAGAAAAGCACCGCGCGCCAGCGATTCTCCAATCTCCAACAACAAGAGTGTAAAAGATTAATAGAAAAGAACAAAAAAAAGTTGGAAATATCCAAAGAAAAACAAAATTAAGAAAAAAATGTCTGCTGCTGGTGCACTATTTTCTTCTGCTGATGGTGCTTCTTCTCCATGTCGAGTGTTTTTATAGGTTGTGTGTGAGTGCATCTTTATTGGAAAAAGCTCGATTAGCTACAGAAATAAGAAATAGTGGACAAATCCTCTGGTGCGGAGATTCTTCCTTTTTGACATCTTTAGCGCTTCAGCTTTCAGGTCGCCTCTTCCGCGTTTCCGCCGTGTTGTGCTATCGCAAGGAAAAATCTCTGCTAGCCTACCGTCTACCGTAGTGAGTCTGAGTGAGTAAATTTACCTACCAACAATTGAGTGGCTAGTTAGGAGTGAGTCTCTGCCGAGTGGAAGTGGCAATTATGTAGAAAGGCAAAAAGACGAAAAAAAAATATTGAAACTGATTCAAAGAATAAAATTCTCTTCAGAGCTCGCGATTTGAAGTTTTTTTTTTCTTCTCGTCATAGCTTCTTTTGCAATAATAATCAAATCAGCAACGAAGAAGAAGAAAATCTGCACCGAGAGAAGCAGCACAATCGTAATCTAAAATTTTTATTTTATCTTTAATCTTTAGGCCCCTTTCAATTGGCCCAAGAAATTCGAGGGAAAAACCTTTTTAAAGGTGTTGTTTGTGTGAAAATTGTGGAAAAAAATAATCATCATCTTGTCGTCGCCGCCCTCCCCGGGTGAGCCCCAAGTCCATCAAATATGACAGATTGCATTGAGTCTCTGCTATCTAGCATGTCCACAAAATTCAACAATGATGGTGGAGGAGTGGGGGCTGGAGTTGGTGCGAATAATACTTCTGCTGCTGCGGGAGAGGCCACATCAGTGGTTCCAAAAGGTGGTATTTTGGATGTGAACAAAGACAAGACAGCCAAGTGGCGAACCCTTAAAAACAATGGCAATGCCAAAAATTGGGGTGAAAAGACCAATAGGAAAATATCGAAAAAAGTCAACACCACACCAACAACACCTGCTAGACCACAGAATGGGTCTGGATCATCCGATGATGACAAAATCGTTGTGGAAACTGCTGCAATAGATACAAATACGTCTCTGAAAAAAGATAAAGACAACGACAATAGAACTCAAGGCCATCAAGTCGCCGCCGTCGCGTTGGAACAGGGTGTTGTTAGTAGCGACTGTGTGAGCAGTACTGGCCACCAATTATTGAAAGAGAAAGTTGACAGGGATGCAGAGACACCTCAGCTGGACAGTGAACATGTGGACAATACGTCTGAGAGCTCTCCAAATGTAAGTTAATAATAAAAATATGCTCCTGGTTTTTTCATTTTGTTTTTATTCTTCTACTTTAGAAGCCACGTGATTCAAGCGAGGGATCTGTTCGACGATTACGCCGTTCACGTCCACTAGAGGGTGCAGAAGAATCATCACCAGAAACCAAGTTAAATACAGGAATTACTGCAGGAGTTGAGACTGCTGAAAATGCTGTCGATTCGCAACCGATCAAACGTCGGGGGAGGTCGAAAAAAGTGGTTCCTTTAAAAAGTGAAGAAAAAACTGACGGATTCACTTCCGGAAGCGCTGAAAAGCGACTTCAAAGAAAAAGGAAGCAAACAATTGATGTTGAAATAGAAGGCTCCAGGATGGAGGAGGATGCATTAGATAATACTGTTTTTGATGATACATCCGAAAAAGGAAAGAAAACTAGAAGGAGCGTTCGATTGGAACATCGCAACGAAGTCAAAGTGGTATGTTATTTTGTTGTGTTTAAATCTGAAGAAAGTTTTCTCTACGAGCATTTACAAAATTTTCTAGTTGGTATATTATGAATTTATTAAGTAAAACTAACTTTGGAACTATATACATACACATACATACATTATTATGTTGTAAGACACTGTAGTTGGTCTCTTAAAATGTCTTCTTATTATTTACGATGATTTCATGACTCAAGATCTCAGATGACAGGATTTTCTAGCACTCATTCTGTATGTACTTATAAGTAGGATGATTAGTACCATTATAACTGTTTGCTACGCTGTTCATAATATTTATGATATTCCACAACAAGGGAACAGTTTCCATTCAAAAAATGTGTATACAAATACATGTTCATATATGGTGATATGTATGGTATGTACATAAGTCAAACTTAGAAATTACAAATACATATTATAGTATTTTATTTCTAAACACAAAGTAAATAAAATAAATTTAAATCATAACGTTCAAATATATTCTGCCAAAATTAGAAAGGAAATGAAGTAAAAATATTATAACTTATTACAATAATTCTTCACCGACTTCTATTACATTTTTGATTCCTTCTTTTCACCTTAATAGTCTAGAGCTGACAACATATTTTTGGTTTGGAAATATAACAAAAATTGAGTACGAGTGTTTGTAGGTGTATGCGTGTTGATATCGAAAACAAAAGTCTGGTAGGATTTTTTTGGCGCCGGTGGTGGAGGTGACGGTTTTAAAATGGCGATTTTTACAATTTTTTTTCAGCGGAAGTATCACTTAAATTCATTTTTTTTAAATGACAATTGATGCACTGTCATTTTTCCTAAGTGAAAAGACTTTTATCTTGACGATCCGATTAATAGAACTCAAGAAATAAGCGAACCTTATTGGCTTTTTTTTTGGAGATTTTTGTTGTTTATTTTTTGTTATGCATAAAATCAACAAAAGTCTCCAAAAAAAAAAAACGATAAGGTTCGCTTAAAGAGCTTGTATCTTGAGTTTTATTAATCGGATGGTCACGATAAAAGTCTACGCTTAGGAAAAATGACAGTGCATCATTTGTCATTTAAAAAAAAATTAATTTAAGTGATAATTCTTATGAAAAAAAAATGTAAAAATCGCCATTTTCAAACCGTCACCCCCACCACCGGCGCCAAAAAAATCCTGCCAGACTTTTGTTTTCGATATCAACACGCATACACCTACAAACACTCGTACTCAATTTTTGGTTATATTTCCAAACCAAAAATATGCTCTCAGCTCTTAGACTATAAGTTTCTTAAATTCCTGAAGTCAGATTTGTAGTTTCACAGTGATAAGCCCACACTTTTCCAACCAAAAATGTTTCCAAAAACAAATAATTAGAACGGAAAAAATTCTAATTATTCAAAAAAATTTTAATTTTTGGAAAGATAGAAATATTTATAATTTACTACATACAAAATTACGTAACAGACCTAAGTAAATATGTTCACTTGTGTATCACGTGAATGTTGTTTCACCTGCTTTTTCTTTTTTATAAATAAATTTATTATTTTCAACATATAAATTAAACTTATAATTGGTAATTATATCTAGCTAATTATAAATTCAAAAATAATAATAATTTCTTCCAACTAGGCTTTTATTAAAAAAATGATTAATTTACGCTAACTTTTTATGTTTATAAAAATTAGGAATTATTTTTTTTAGATTTAAAAAAGAGGGAGTTCTGATACATTAAATGCTGAGAGATTCTTGCAGATAGCGAACAGCATTTGCAAGACATTAAGTTAAGTTAGGTATAAGTGTCTGAGATTATCAAAAACATATATATTTTATTGTGTCGGGTAGTTTATTAAATATGTTTTTATTGATAATATGAATCTGTATAATATGTATCTTTGCAATTAGATTGTACAATGTACATGTTGTGAACATTTTACCTAGAGAATTGTCTACTGGTATTTCCTCGTTACCAACCCTTAATAATTGGGTTGGAAATTCTGTTCCACCTCCACCTTAATAAAGCATAAGGCTTTCAATTAAGTATGTACTATGAATGCCCATTATGGAGGCCAGCTGATAGTCTATAGGTCATATGCAAAAAAATGAGTTCAATTTGTTTACTCACTTTTTTGAGAAATTTCGTAACATGGTATGCAAAAAAAAATAATTGACCGAGTTAGATCTCATATATATATTCAAAAAGATGAGAAAACGATTGACATCATGAGATCGATCTCATAAATTAATAAGCATTGTAATGCTTAATTTTTTGAATGGATTTTGGTTGGTGTTAGTCATTATTTTTTGTTTTAAAAAGCAACTCTGTTAGATAAAGAAGTATGTATTCATTATGCACTTAAACAAAATTGTAATCAATTTTTAAAATATTTCAATGAAACATTTTTTGTGACTGTAAATTTTGAATACAAAATTTGAGCAATTACTATATTTACGAAGCAAATATTTTTTCTGATAGAAAATTTTACACTCTTGGTCTATAATAGGGCACATGTTGGTTTAATTCTGGGTTCTAATCAACCAACAATTAATATTACGATGATCGCGAAGAACAAATTAGTTTTTGCTCCACCGTCAATGAGTCTGTTCATCAGTGCATTCAGGTAATCATCGAGCTAGTGCATAATCAGGGCATTTTAATGTAATTCCCAATAAAGAGGAAATTCAAGTTTTTGGTTTGGTTATTAGAACATTGTGGGTTCATGTTGAATTTGATCTTTTTTTAATTTCCTTAAGAAAGCCGTTTTTACTAATTCAATTTTGTTATAATCAATCAATTTTGTTAAAATTTTTAAACAAGTAACTAATTACAATAATTCTTAGTAGCTCAAATTTTTCAAATATTATTTTTGTATAAAAAAATTCACGACAAATCAAAATTCTATAATTCATTGACTATACCTACTTTCTTATAAGTACTGACGTTTTTTACTCTTCGCAGCTGTATTATCTTTAGTGCGATTGTTTAACAATGGTTTCAAGTCTTTCGATAAAAATTCAAATAAAGGAATAGTTGTCTTTTTTTATTTTTTTTTGTTTCTTTATTGCCCGTATCGATTTCATTTAAATTTTATACCTAGGTACATACAGTTTTGGCCAAAACTAAAGCACGAAATTATCTCATTTTGGAAAAATATAAAGAAAATGAATAAAAACCCATGAGAACCTAATAATTTTATTTTTTTTATAATCTAAATACATAAGACTTTAGGTCCTGATCAATAATTTTATCAAAACTCACCTTTTTTTTTTTAATAATCAACAATATAAGTTAGAAATCATTAAAAACTGGTGGTGGAAACTAAAGCACATTCTTGACTTCATAAAAAATAAATACAAAAACACGTTCTTTTGCTAATATTTAGTGGCGCATTCATTTTTTTTTAAATTACTGCAGAACATCAACAAGCCTTGGAGTCAATAAGGTTGTCAACTTATGCATGGGGATATTATTCCAGGCAATTTAAGATCGTTAGAAAAAAGAGTCGAAGTTGTCGAATTTCGTTCGATAAATTTTCAGAATTAAAATTTCTCATAGATTCTCTATGGGGTTGCAATCAGCGTATTATTCTGGCTACTTCATAACAACAATACGGTTTTCATTAAGTCAATCTTTCACAAGTTTAGCGGTATATTTGGGATCGTTGACATGTTGGAAAAGCTTTCATAACATTTCCTCAACATGAGGAAGCAGACCGTTGTGAAGAATCTCCCGGCACATGAAACGATTCATTAGACAATAAAAAACCTCCGCAGTGCTCAACTAGGCCCTTTGTAAAACAAGGGATTTAGGCGTTCGCCCTCTGGCCTGCGTACCGTACGAAATCCGACGTCTCCCTATAAATTTAATATGGAAACTCATCAGAGAAGATAACCGTTTTCCATTTTGCTGCAGTCCAGTTTAAGTGCGTCTTCGGAATCTCCATTTTTGCATGTCTTTTTTTATTTGAGAAATAAATGGCTTTTTTTATAGTCGGTAAGATAGAATGCCACCATCAACCGCTCTTCCCCAGATACTCCTGCTTGAGATCTCTAAGCCTTTTTTTATTTTCCATACTTTGTCTATATGAGAGGATCTGTTTTTGTATCCCAGATGATTCTTTTATCTTGGCGACGGCAAGTTTTTCAAGGTCTATCGCCACTATCGCCACTATGGACCGTTTTGACATTTTCCCATGCACGAAATCGCCGTACGACTCATACCGAATAAATGGTATTGATTCACCGTTAGTGAAATCAGACACTAATTTTTCTTTTCATCCGTTGGAATATATTTTCTTTGATACTTTTTAGCACTTTTGTATCAGTTATAATACTCGATTTGAAACGGGGCCGATGACACACAACTAATATTTTTTTTTATTATTTAGATCATGCTTGATTAGAAAGAAACAATTAAATTTGAAGTAAGAGTAAATTCAATAAATTGAGGCTTACTTTTTGATTAATTCTGAATTATTTGTTGATTTTTAAATAAGTGATGAGTTATCATAAAATTAATGATTGGAAATTAAAGCATACATATTATAATTATAAAAAAAGTAAAAATTATAAAATTATCATAAGTCTTTTGAATTAGCTATATATTTGTCCAAGGAGAGTTCATTCCTTGCTTTAGTTTTGGCCAACACTGTATATACAAGGAACCCAAGAATGCCAAAATGTTCTTAATTTATTCTTATAGCTACCTTAACTAAGAAATCAAAGATCTTTGAAATTGATCTCAAATCTAGCAAGTCAGATCTGTTTAAATTTATCTCATTTTGTTTTACATACGAAACAGAGTCCGAGTTCCGCTCTGCTCGATAGATATCACATGTGAGTTCAAACTCGTTAGCTCGGACTCTGAAATCTTTTCATATTTTATAGCACATGACCCGTTGAATTTGACCCTTGGTACATTTGCTCAGTTGCTTAAAGCCTTTCTGTAAGGTGCCAGTTATAGCTATCATTAAAACTCATCCTTGGAAATTTTAATTCTAAGTTTTGAGCCACTTAAAAAACAAAGCCAGTCATAATAAAATTGTATTAAAGCTCAGCACCGCTAATAAAGAGGAGACTGATGATAGGCGGCTTGGCACCCCTTGAAACAGCTGTATCTCTATTCGTAAACAAATTGGTTTTAGCTGTTGTTGTTGTTCAAAAATTCAATGAAATTGACGGAATAAAGAATGGTCAAGTCTTATATACTGACATTCTAGTATGAATAGTACAATAAATAAATAATAATAAAGTCAGTGATTATTTTGATGCCTACACTGTCTTACAGTCAAAAAATACTTTTGAAGTGACGTAGTAATGACTGTGTACATCATATTATCGCACTTGGAAACTTTCATAGACCCTCATTTTTAATTCAGTAATTTGTCCACTAATGTTAGATTTTTTTTACAGTTCCTAAAAGAGAAGTGTCATACTACAATATTTTGTGTAGATTTTTTGGATTGAATCTAAAAATTACTTTGAATACCGTTTTAAGCTACATTTTGAATTTTCTTTAATTTTTATTAAATTTATTTATTTAAACCGGCCATAAATTGTGGAAGCTATGAATTTTTGAAGATCTTCTCGAGCGTAACCTTTGGAACAAAATACATAATTTATAATGGTGCAAAATCTTAGATGATTTAGTAAAGAGTTAAATCATTTTTAGTATGATACTAGGTTAAAAAGAGGATTTTGCTAATTTTAAAAGAGTGTAATATGAAACTATCTCTTAACATTTTACTAAAGTTAAAATCGCCAGATTGCTGTTTTATCTTTTGAACATATTACTAAATCCATATGTCACTTTGGATAGAAAAAATAAAAATTTATAAAGGTGTGTTTGCTTCATTTTTTGCACGAAATGTCACTGTTTTAGGCGCGTTCAGCTTGAGTTTCGTAAGAAAATGGGTTTAGTATGATACTAGCTAAAAAGTGTTTAAAACTAACAACATGTTAGTAAAGAGCTTTAAAGTTATAAAAGTGTTAACTAGTATCATGCTAACACCTTAGCATCAGGCTGTTAAAAATTTTGCGTCAATGTTTTTTAAAAAAAACCTCTACTTTCAAAAGTAATCAAAATTTTTCTTGCCAAAAACAAATAATTTTGGCCCGAAATTGCACATAAGATGACTTTTAAAAATTCAGTGATCATTGGTAAGGTAGTTCAATCATTGAAATAATAAAAATCTATTTATCTATTATATGTTTGCACATATTTAAAAATATAAACATTTATTAGCCTTCTTTAATCCTTCCGTTTTAAGCCATTTTACCCTATAAATAGTTTAATTTTGAAAAATATGTAGCCCTGAAGCCATATTATACCCCATAAACACCCCATTTCACCCTATTAAAAGCTATATTATGTAAAATACATAGCCCTGGCCTGAAATCATCCCTGCCCTGAGACATACAAACAAATAAACTAAGCAATGGCGATTTCGATTAGTCATGCGAAATCTTTCTGGTTTCGATTCTGAAGTCAAATCCAGAAGCACTTTTCAATATTATACACTTCAATGTAATTTTTTTTCTATATCTATCAATTTATGTATAAAAATAGAATTTCCAAGAAAATATTCCACAATGCCATGTACGGCATAGACATGGTGGTCTATACACTTAATATTCTGAAATTTATATTATTACTATACCTTATCTCGTTCTTCTAAAACAACTGATTTACTATTTAAGTCTTGCAGATGTATTTTAATTCAATACTTTAAAAAATTTGAAGCACCGTGCATTTTTATTCAAACCATCAAAATAAGAAGATATAACAATGCCTTTCTTGGCCTTAATTCAAAGATTCAAACGATTGATTAACCCCGCATGAGAAGGTGCTGCAAAGGCACTTGGCATTCCATTTATTGCTGGAGGATAATTCGAATGTATTTAATCCTGTCGAGAAAAAAAGTTTAAATCACACTAGCCTGCATAAAAATAACTTTTTTTGCGTATGAAACCAATCCAAGATTTTTCAATGATTTGTTAAAAATGTAAAAAAAAATATGATAATAATGAGCATAAGGAAATTTTTAATTTATTATTATTATTATTATTATTTATTCAATGTACATAAATGTACAGACAATATTTGTACAGCAATAGCTACCAGGACTTATAGCTGGACTTAAAAATACATTCTTGGTGAGAAAAAAAGAAAGAAATTTATGGATAAATAAATGTAAACACTTAGTGAAGGGGCGGTTGAGAGAGCTAAGATAACCAGCAGGTTATCTACGGTCCCTCAACCACCCCTAGTCTAAATTTGAGGGACTTAAGGTCATATGCTATTAACTAATTGTGTTATTTCAAGTAGTTTAAAAACATTTTTTATATTTTGTTCTGAGGGAACTGACAATAATGAGGCTAAATTTGTATTAAAAAGACTATTTGAAATGGAGTTCATTCTAGGGCATTCTGATGAGAGATGTTTAAAGGTGAGAATAGCATCCACTCGACAGAGGGGGCAGTTGGGCGGATCCTCTCTAGTTAAAAGGTGGCTATGCGTAATTTGTGTGTGTCCTAATCGAAGCCTCAGAAAACATTTATTCATTTTGGCTGTTGTGGTTGTTGGATATGTTGGTGATACAGCTTTCGGATTGATTTCTGAGTAATGATGGGAGTATTGACTCCATATATCTTTGCGCTTCCGCCGCCAAAAAGCATCAGCGAGTTTTTGGAGATCTGATTTTGTTGGAGGATATGGATTGATTGCATCTGTGTTGCATATTGATTTCGCTGCCATGTCTGCATATTCGTTCCCATTTATGCCAATGTGACCTGGTACCCAAATTAGATGTAGTTTTGAGCATTGTTTAATAATGTTGTTTCTTATTTTGCTGATGAGGGGTGATTGGTGCCTTGCATTGCGAACGGCGTTAAGAGTTGAAAGGTTGTCAGAACAGATGATTGTGGGCTTATTAGATTTTATTGCTATCTCTGTGGCTTTGAGAATAGCTAGCGCTTCGGTAGAAAATATCGAGAAGTAATCCGGAATGTGTTCTGCGTGTAAGACATGGCCTATGTTGTTGACAATGGCAAAGCCGGTGCCTAATTCGCTTTTGGAGCCGTCGGTGTATATAACATCCCATGTTGAGTTATCAAATGTGCTCATCATTTTGTAGTGCTCTTGCAAGTACAATTCTTTCGGAGTGATATCTTTTTTGAATTTTGATAATGAGATGTTAATTATCTCTAGTGGTAGCTTCCAGGGAGGATATTGTTCCACAGCCAATAATTTAGGGTCTGGGCGGATTCCAAGAGTTAGAGATGTTTGTAAAGCTTGGTATATCGTTGAAGGAAACTTCGGTATTTTTTTTCGTCTTATAATCTTGCTAGCAATACATGTGATTGTTGAGTTATAGGATTCGCAGATTTTTGGGACGAGTCGGAAAGTAAGGATGTCTCTCCGCATTTCGATGGGTAAACAGCCAGTTTCGGTGAGTAGGTTTTTGACAGGTGATGTGCGGAATGCTTTTAAACTGTGTCTCAGAGCTGCATGATAAGAAGAATTGAGAATTGAGGCGTTCATATAATATAAGCGTATACTTTGAGCATTTCATTCTAAATGTTAGTTTTACGCTAAAACCACATACTCCATTTCCGTCTTAATATATGTTTGTGAAAACATGGCGAGCATTACGCTGAAAACATACTGGATAAATCTAAAACATTTTATGCTGACTAATGAAACACCTATATATTTATGCTTATAAGCAGGAACAACAACAATGTTTTCAGCTTTATGTTGAATTTAAAACTACGACTTAAAAATTGTAAAAATTAATGCCACAACATAATGTATACATATGTCATTACTGACAAAATCCGTTCTTAATTACATGTTTATAGATTTACAGGAGTTCAAATAATGGAGCTTTGAATATACATAATAGCAATGTGACCCTGATCCGTCAAAGTAAAGTATGACAGTATGTTCATTCTTTTTTCTACTAATTATTTCGTCATAATTGGAAAAATGATGTCATCACAATGAAACTCCAAGTTTCTTGTATTATGGCCTTTTCGTTTGGTAATTCAGAAGAACAATTTGATACGTGTTAACGCTTCTGGAAAGACTGAAAACAAATCCAGAAGAAAATTCCTATTCTTTTCACAAGTAAAAGTATCATTGTGAGACCAATCGAAGAGGCCATTAGTGAAATACATGGTGAGAGGTTTCACGTAGACATCGTTATAATATATAACTGCCCATATCATCAGCGGTTATGATGTGAAACCTAATTAGACACGATTCCGAAGTTTACAATAGAAAAACAAGAAAATCTTGATTTATGAATAAATATAGAAGTGTTAACATTTTGTTGGTAGTTTACGAGTTACGCTAACTGCTTGAACATAATATATGCGTGCGTCCTTATGCGCAATTTTGGCGTTGAAGTGCCTGCATAAACTGATGAACATAGTGTTGATCCATCATCTACGCCTTTAATCTTGAATACGATATTTTATTAATGCGAGTATTCCTTTGGTGTTATCTATTAATTAATTAATTTAAAAAAAGGAGATTCGATGTCTATTTTTCGATTATTAAGATTTTCGATTTTATGCGCTTAGGTCATCGAACTATCTAACATGGATATTTATAACAGTTTTGTTTACAATGTAAATTGTGGTCCTGCAGAGCCAGGGCCATCCGCCGGTGGGCATACTTCGGGCACCGGGTTTGCAAGTCACGCGAATCGTGTTAATGCACGACTACTAAACTGTTATGACTGTTATAAATTGGCATTTCATTATTCTCGTCCATTTAATTAACCGCTAACAGTTACTATAGCGAGTGACACTAAAAATCTGAAAAAATGATAATTATTTTTTCATCATTTGGGATTCAGGCTTTTCCAACATGAAAATTTTCTGAAAATTCGCCCTAAATTAGATATTATATAATAAAATATATGTTCAAACATATATGAGTATATGTATATGAATACTTAAATTGTACTTACTTTGCTATAGGAGTCTCAACACTCAGAAGATGAAACAAAAGTTGAACCTCCAGTACCACCAAAATCACCGCATGCTGCAGAACTAGATAATACATCCAACTTAATAACATCACCAAGTGTACAACGGCGGAAGTTAGAAGATGAGAAAACGCCTCCAAAAAAACGTGGTCGCCGTGCCAAAGTTCTCACAAATGAAAAACAGACCCCAGAAAGTGTTGGCACAAATCCCACCGACACTCCACCAAGTTCTACTGGACCAGTTATCAGAAAACAACCATCCTCCAAAGATAGTCCTGAAGCATCAGCATTAGTTATCCCGAAGCGCTCGCAACGTCGAATCAAACCCACCCCGAAGATCCTCGAAAACGATGAGCTTCGTTATGAGTATGAAACAAAAAACATTGAGCGGATAACATCTTGCATTGGAAATGAAATCGAGGCCATTCCAAATGCTTCGACCAAACCGAACTCTTCGCGAAGCAGTAGCAGACATAGGGATATCAAATCTGAGAATAGTAGCGAAAGCCAAACACATAATCCCTCAAATGTGGTTAAGAAAAAACTTTTCACCAAATCTGAAAGTACTGTGGAAAGGCCAAAGTTTGAAAAGAAACCATGTCCAGACATGCAAACATTTTTAACCGAAGTCAGAGCTGCTAAGTGGCATCACAACAAGTCTCCGGAGGACAAAAAACTTAGCAAAAAACAACAGCATAAGTTATTGAAACAAAAGCAAAAGCACATGGAGAAACTTGGCCTTCGTCGAACAAACAGTGGTGAAGCGTCCGATTCAGAAAATTCCTCAGATGACAATGAGGAGTTTGTTCCATCGAAAAGAGTGCAAGTCGGTAAAACCAATGTGACACTGCGAGTTCGTGGGTCAAAGGAGAGTACCCCGCCAGTGAGGAGTATTCCGTCCCCAAAACCAATGACAGCCGTTGGCAAAAAAATACAACAAAAACTTCAAGTAGCACCAAAAATCAGAGAGAAGCACATAGAGGCTAAGCTGATGAATGTAGCTTCGAAGGTACCAAATCCCATGGTAGTTGTTCCCAATCCTCTGCATAAGGAGAACACAAAAGATCTAATATGTCTTTGTCACAAGCAATCCCAGTACTATACACAAAAATCACCTGAAACAACATTTTGCTGCGCTATCGATCAAATTGAAGAACAGAAAGTTGGTTGTTGCAATCAGCTTGAAGGAGATTTGTTGAACCTTGTTCGGCCCAGCTCAAGGGTGGGTTACATGATCCTCTGCGATGATCATATAAAGCGTTTTAGGGCACACAACTGCTGTGCTGGTTGTGGGATATTCTGTACTCAGGTAGGTCCTGAACCTTGAAACACAAAATAAATGAAATTAACTCCTATTTATTATTTCAGGGTAAATTTAGTTTTTGCAAACAGCAGCACTTTTTCCATCCAGATTGCGCCCAGAAATTTATTCTTAACAGTCCGTACGATCCATCAGCGCCAGGAAATTATACAAGCCCAACATTGGTAATAAAGTGCCCACACTGTGGGGTTGACACACCAGAGCGAACATCTACCGTGACCATGAAATGTCAGTCTTTGCCAGTATTCTTACCTAGTCAAAAAGCAAATATGTAAGAGAACGAGTTGGTTTAAATCGATAAAAAGTTGATAAGTTTTCTTCTTCTTTTTAGAAAACCAGCGAAAATGGGCTTGCCTTTGTTGCATGTACCAATATCAGTAACAAACAACAATACTAGCAAAAAGAACAAAAATAATTCGTCTGAGAGGAAAACTATGTCACTCGAAACACTCATACCTGAATCAGTGATGAACGTTGTGGGAAGAACAAACGAAAGACGAACAAATTCAGAGTTTTCTCCCAAGGATATGTATTACGCTGTGAAGAACGATGATCTTGAAAGAGTTGCCGAAATTCTTGGTAAGTTAGAAATAAATTTTTAAATTTATGTATGCACATTATAAAGAGTACATGTTTTCTAATTCAACGGGCAGATATTGTATTTTCGAACTTATTTAAGTTATTTTTTATTTCAGCCCTTATCAATTATTTTGAAGAGCAAAATTTTTTATACTTTCTGCACACGAATTGTCTCGTCATAAAAAGACGCATACAAGATTCGTAATGTAGTTGAGGAATCGCAACTACGCTTAGCCTTGTGCACACGTAGCGTCACGTGCTGGACTAAACATTGAACATTTTCTATCAAGTTCACAATTATTTTCCATTTACCCAACATTTCACCATAATGTTTAATAAATAGTGTTCGCTTGGCGACTGACGTTTCTGTACTGTATGCCAGGTTATTTGCAGCTTGTGCGACATATACGCGTAGATTACGCCTCTTGTGCGGTTACAATACATTTTTTTCACAAAATATGAGTCAAATGGAAGAGCACAATTCAAACTACTAACAATGCCAAATACAAACAACAACTCCATATACGTATTTAGAAAAAAATTAACCATCGTATTTTACATACCGTTTTTTTCTTTTCCTAGAAACTGAATACCATTCGCTATTATAGAGTTGTTAGGTTTTTTGTCATTCGTTATATAGAAATGAAAATAGACTCATAATGGTCATAGTTATTCCGCACTTCCGGAGCTATTTCACGATAAAGAAGAAGAAAAACTCAAACAATAAGAGAATTATTATTTTTTGCGATCAGGCTCCTTTAATGGTATGTTCATCTTTTTATTGAAAACAAAACTTTTTCCGTCACTGATTAAATTTGAACCTTGAACATACGCCCTCAGAAAATAATGCCCAGCGCATCGCACTACCAAAACAATGTGATTAGCTCCATCCCATTGAACTGACTATTATTGAGTTGACAGTTTTGAAAATAAAATTTTTTTTGTGAATCCATTTTTTGTTCCCTTATACTACAAGACTATACTAAGTCGTAAGTATCGAGATCGGCACAGAATTTTATCCCCGCATTGGCTTTTTTAGGTTTCGCAATGTTTTCACTATTATTCTAGGGCTATATATTCAGGCACCAATAACTGCTCGGTTGTCAGCAAACCCAATATATTGTGCGGATTTTGAAAGATAATGCAACTTTGTTGGCCTGAATGTAGCGCACTATCTTTTGAAGCACAATATTGAAGCAGCTACATGACGGCGCTTACAATTTCCGTAATCCTGTGATAGTGCGGAAGATTTCAGTAAAATCCTTCCAATGTTGAGGAAGCAGCGAGAATTTTTCAACGTCATCGTGATAAGATGTTAGGGATTTCAAAACTTAACATGAGACGGTTTAGCTTCTCACTATTGACACTGACATAAGCCGGTTTAAAATCGATGATAAGTGTAGCGGGTCCAAGTAATAATTTTAATGTTTTAGGTATTCTCTTGAATTTTTCATAACTTAAAGTTTTTTTTTTCGGTGGAAGATTTTATAGGCCTGTAACCGTACTGGTAAAAACGAATCAATTCATCAGTAAACGGGTTGAGGTGTTCCCGTAAAACAATTGATGTGATCATATAACCAATATTTGAAAGACTAATGACAGTGGTTGGTTCAGAGTTTGGTTCAAACTGTCGGGCATACTTTCATTCGATTCGAGGTTGGATTCGGAATTGAGGACAGCAAAAAAACTTCGGAAGAGTATAATCTATAAAGAATACATTCTAAATTTTGTCTGTATGCAATGTAAGAAAATCGTGATTTTTGCAACATGTGCGACCGAAAGCTTTTTTTTGTATATTCTATACAGATTGGTAGACTTTTGAAGACTTCTCTTTTTTTATTTTAATTCATAACAAACGGAATATTTAAGTTTTTATTAGCTTCCTTTAAATTAATTTAAGACTGTGGAGACTATTTATTGTAGTATTTTTTCAAATCAATTTAAGAATGTGGAGACTATTTATTGTATTTTTTTTTGTGTGTTTTTTCAAATTATTATTTAGAATTGTTCCATTTATACATATAGTTTTTGACTGGGCTATACCCTTTTTTATGCAGGTTCTGGTTACGATGTCACAAGTTGCATGCGTGAGTTTTTGGACGGTACCTGCCTACATTTGGTTGCTCACTCTGGAACACTCCAAATGGCCTATTTACTTTTGTGTAAAGAATTTCCACAAGACTTTGTTAATATGACAGATCGTGAACTACGAACCGCTCCAATGTGTGCTGTTACGAGTGATAAATGTGACATTCTTAGTTTATTTACGCAATGTGGTGCAAATTTGGGAGCTAAAGTGAGTTATAAACTTTGAAATGTTTTATGAATTAAAGTAAACGTAATTTTACTTGCAGGGTCCAGAAGGTAAAACTTGTCTTCATATTGCGGCGAAACTTGGACACTTGGAGGCTACACGAATTCTTGTGGATAGTTTTAAAGGCAGTAAAAGCGTGACGAGTTTTTTAACATTTATAAACGCACAAGATGATGGCGGTTGGACAGCAATGGTATGGGCCGCTGAATTGGGACATACAGAAATTGTTAGGTTAGTCCAAAACAATATTTCCATACATTCCTTTGGCAGTTGAAAACCTTTGCTTTGTTTAGCCTGTTATTAAACCATGGAGCAGAACCAGATATATGTGACAGTGATTACAATACGGTGCTTCACTGGGCCACCTTATATAATGGAAGCTTGGACACGATTAATCTTCTGCTGCAGGCTGGCAGTGATTGTAATATACAAAATGTAGACGGTGATACCCCATTGTAAGGATATGAAAAAAAAGATTCCCATTTATGAAATAATGTTGGAAAATAAATTATTTATTTCAGACACATTGCTTGCCGAAACCAAGCTACCCGCTTGTGCCTGGCTCTTATTGCGAACGGAGCTGATCTCATGATTAAAAACAAAGCTGATGAACTACCGTATGATTGCATTCCACGTGAAGACAGTCAGTGTGCACGAGCGGTTGGGTTCAATATGCAAATGCGAACGTTTGCCCCTACAGGGCTTCGGAATCGTATTGTCTCGAGTGATATATCGAATGGGCGCGAACTCAGGCCCATTCAAGCTGTACGAAATGAATACAATTTGGTTGCGGTTTTGGCGGTGACAACATCGTCATCATCGTCAGATGAATCGGATGATATAATGTTGCCAGACTTTAAGTACATCACAAAGAACATCATCCAACAGAATCCCATACAAATCGATCAAAGAGTTTCACAGATGAGAATATGTTCCTGCAGAGATGGGTAAGCTGAAACGTAATATTTTGTCCTTTAAATTTTTAATGCAAACTGAATTCTTCCCGCAATAGTTGCATTTCGGATCAATGTCAGTGCACAGTTGCATCAGTACAAAACTGGTACACGGCCGAAGGTCGACTAAACTCTGATTTTAACTACGAGGATCCTCCTGTGATTTTTGAGTGCAATGATGTTTGTGGTTGCAATAAGGTTGGGAACAAAAAATTGACTATTTCACATTTTATTCACAAATATTCGTCTACATCCTTCCTTAGCTGGTTTGTAAAAACCGCATTGTTCAAAACGGTATCAAGATCCCTCTTCAAGTCAATGAGTGTGATGAACAGTCAAAAGGATGGGGTGTTCGAGCTTTGGTAAACGTACCAAAAGGTTCATTTGTATCCGAATATACTGGTGAAATGCTTACGGATTTTGAAGCTGATCGAAGAACGGATGACAGTTATTTCTTCGATATTGGCCATGATCATTGTATTGATGCGAACTACTACGGGAACGTTAGCCGATTTTTCAATCACTCATGTGAAGCGAACCTCGTGCCAGTTCGGGTTTTTTACGAACATCAAGATTTTCGTTTCCCAAAGATCGCACTTTTCGCCTGTCGGAATATTCCTGTTGGTGAAGAATTGTGGTAAGTGATATTTCAAAAGAAACATTCTATGGACATTGTTTTTATACAAAATTATATGATAAAGGTTTTGACTTTTTTATTGAAATTTTTTAAACTTCATCTTAAAATAAATTAAAGCTCGACAACTCGTGGAAAACCAGGGCCTAGTGGCATACAACTCTTAATCGTTTATTGGAGGTGACCTTCAATTCCATTATACCATAACTCGTGTGTTCTGTGGATATAAAATAATTTTATATGAGATTTTGTGAATATACCTCCTAGAGGATCATATTCCAGGTTCTGAGTTCGAGAGCAATATGCCAGAATAGGCAATTTGTGGGTTAGTTCAGAAACGCAAACGATTTGATTTGGCCGTCCAGCTACATGTTTGAATGAGAAATTCCAGTCCCTCCACATGAGGTCATCTGTCCATGAAACCAAATCTCATCCTTTGGTTAACTTAACGAACGTTCCCAATATCCTACTTTGCAGATTTTTGTAACGTAGTGTGGTACATCGTAAAGTGAGACCTCGGAACGTCGGAACAGAGGAAAGTCCACGTTTTTATTTTACTCTACCGTCGGCATAGAAAACATATAAGAGAATGTATAGGAAGCATATAATGCGAAAGATACAAAAACGCTTTTATTTTCAAAAATTCTTATTCATGTTAAGTCTCTGTCGAGATGTTGAGATCCATAATGAAAACAAAAAATCAATTTCTTGACACATCGTAATGTATTTTTACATCTTCGCAATGTGCTTTATTAATACATTAAATAGAGTTGTTTTAAGGAGAGTGTTTCACATGTCCTCAAAAAAGAGCTAGAGTGACGTTTTGTTTCATGATATGTTTTGTTTCATGAGACATGTGACTCATAATAAAAACCTTATCAATTAAATGTTAAATAATTTTGGTTTGTGTACTCTCAACAAAAGGTAAATATGTTATCAAATAATTTCGAGTCAACAAAATGTTTACCTAGTCAATCGAGATTAACCTTCTATCAATTCATAGATGTGATATGATTTCAATTCTTATTATGGAAAATGGGAAACCAGAAAACTTTACAACGAATTTAATCATGTTATATTTCTTCGTAGCAATGATCGTCTTGTAATGAAGACATAGTTCAGTCATATAAGAATGAAAAGATGTATGTATCTAATGTATACACTCCGTATCAACACTCCGTATCACTTGTTTAAGATTTGTTTTTTATTAAAAATTTTAAATAAAATATTTAACATTACTTAATAATCTGGAATTGCTCAATTTAAGAAGAATATAAATGTACTTTAGAGCTTTCGATATATTTTTATTTTAATGCCCCATACTCGCTGTAAGCGGTAAATTTAATTTGCTATTCTTGTTGTATAGTAGCTCAACCCTTCTACGTTTCGCAGCGCTACCTATTGCATATTTTTCAAACTACACAATTTCAATTTTCAAAGAAAACTTTTTACATATGTACATAGGTATGTATAAGGAAAAAACTCAAATACAAGAAAAGTGGATGTGGTAGTTTACGGGAAAAATAACACTTAATAACCAAATTTTAACGTTAAGGACGTTCAATAACGATAAACATGAAATAAGATAAAAATGGCCGTGGCAGTGCGCCGATTTTACCACTTTCTAAACCAAGTTGCTAATACAGAACAGACTTACATTAATTTTTATAGGTGTGCAGGGCTATTCACATAAGGAATTAGGGAGTGTAGATTGGGACCACACCAGAAAAAATCGTGTAGGAAGGGAGCACATGTTCTTAGCTTAATAATTAGTACCTGGGAGACCGAGCTTCGCTCGTTAGATATAAAATTGAAGAATGTAATACGTTCAAAAATTTATTTTAAATACTAGTTTAATTAAAAGTTATATATATATATTATTTCTTCACGACCTTTCTTAAGAACAATCTGCAGGAAAGCAAAATCTTTCACCTAAACATACCATTCCAATAGGAACGACGCACCAGTGCCTTAAACGTGAAAAAAGAGTAAAGTAATTTACCTTTTTTTTATGAATTCTAATCATTGTAACATCTACCTTTTCTTTTAATTCCACTCGTATAAAAATATGCTCTTCAAAATCAGCAGCGGCTAATTTTTCAGCGCCAACTGTTGCTTACTATTTGTTTGAGTTTTTAATTTATTTTGAGAGTGCATGGCATTTGCTTTTCTTTTTTGTATGTTGTTATTCAAATTTAAAAAAAGAAATAGTAAGTTAAAGACAAGCTGTGACTGCGAAACTCGCCTTAATAATGATATTTTCAATGGCAGCTGGATTGTGTAGGGCCTCCAATTTTAGAACAATCCTGTATAAAGGTATCAATAAGCAGGACAATGTGTAGTTGTAAGGATAAGAGTTGAACTTCGGAGGATTAATCATATAATTCCACCGCTTTTCATGGTCGTGTTTGGTTTTCGACTGCGCTCATTTGTGTTTTAAAATTATACCATTTTAAGCTGTGCATGGCCTTCGGCTTGTCTTCGGTGAGCTTTGTTTGACCAGTATCACCTGTTTTAACACAGTGCATTAGCAGTATTTCGTGTATAGTTTGTCGGTTGTAGCCACGAAACTTGAAACAAACTTGAAACCATGAAATGAATGACCCTGTACAATCATGTTAATACTATAATGCAATAGGAAAGACTGCTTGAATTCTTTGATGTCTTAAAAGTCTATTACATTCTTTGCATTCTGGGAGTCTTTTGAATGCATTGGAAGTATTACAGTCGTTTGATCGTAGCCGGCTAACTCATGTCCTGGAGTTTATGTAGCTAAAATATCACATGTTGAAGGGGAAATTAAACTAACTGTTCACCAAATTGTTTTCGGAATAAAGCCATGGTTTCACGGGCTGGGTGGAATGGCAATTAGCCCCACCTTGTCGTCGAGATAATAAAAAAAGTATTTTCTATAAATACTTTTAATATGCATATGTATATAAGTTAAGAACGATAATTGTAGCTGTTTTCACTAATGGTTTAATGTTTTTTGTTTTTTACTTTCAGCTTTGATTATGGCGAAAAATTCTGGACTGTGAAACAGCGGTATTTTACATGCAAGTGCCTATCAAATGTATGCAAATATTCCGGCAACAATAAAATATTATCTCATTCCCCAAAACAACAACAACAACATATTCCTAACCAAGCGAAAGATGATCATTTAAAAAAACCACTAATAATACCAAATGGTAATGAACATTAAGGAAATGCCTTAAAATTCAAAATTGATTATGAAACATTTTCACTATCACTTCTATATCGCTCATTAAAAATCATCATTACTCAGAAATTATCATTTCACGAAAATGATATTAATTCCTAATTCGAATGAATTTGAGAAAGCTATTTTCTCAAAAGCTATACAGTTCTAAACCGATTCATAAATATTTTAAGTTCAAAATAGTTAAGTTTCACTTAAGCGTCCTTAAAAAAATTCCACTTAGCGTTTAATGTTACTTAAATATTTATAGATCGTTGCAAACGGTCCTTGGTTAAAACTGATAATTTTTGAGTAATGAAGTTTTTTTTTTAAATTAGCGGTATTATATTTACGAAATGGGGTTTCTAAAATTTATCGACGAAAACTAAAAACAAAAGTAAAATTTGTTTTCAAAAACAAAAAAAATCTACAGCATATTGAATCTATAGCCTTGCATTTTCCATTTCATTTGATCTGCAATATAATACGCATGCATAAGACCGTGTAGCTATTTAAAAGTTCACTATTTCATTCAGATCACAACCCTACAGAAAAAATATAAACACTCTTTTTATAGAGAATTGAACTCCATACAATTTTTGTTAATGGCAATAGACGAACATTTTGAAGAAAAATGTCGTTAAAGGGTTATAACATTTTTTTTTTTAATTTTATTCAAAAAACGGTTCAGATATATTCTATAGATCTTTTTATCAAAAACACACCGTATCTTTTGCTGTCATATTGCTTTGCCTACAAGCCGCAAAAATCAGCTGATGTATAAGATTGGAAAGGTATGTTAAGGAAGACGGATAAGATTGCTAAAGTCACAGATTAGCCACATGAAGATGAGAATCCCCGGCAGCCATTTTAATTTGCCTACAAGCATGAACTGGCAGTTATCAGATAAAAAATGAGAATGTGTGTATAAAAATCTCACACATAGACAGTAGGGATCTTCACACACCTGGTTAAATTGTTGTTGCAATTCACATATATTCATCGACGCGGGAAAAAATTACAAATACAACAATGTAAACAAATGGGTTTTGGAGGGTGAAACGTACGAAACATTCTCATCTTCATATGTCTAATCTGTGGCTAAAGTATTTGATTTGTATGATTCTTCCTCCTTGTCACACTCGTTACGTTTGTTATTCTTTTTGACATGAACATTCTTTGATACGAAATGAAATTACAAATACAACAATGTTAACAAATGGGGTTCGGAGGGTGAAACGTACAAAGGATTGGCATCTTTATATGGTTTCTATTGCGAAAAATGTATGCTTATTGTGCCTGGACACATTGACGGAAGATCGCAATGCATCAGTGCACACTCTGTGGCCACACACAAAAATAAACTTTCTTGGTGATGCAAGAAAATTGACAGCAGGAAACGGCTGGAAATTAAAACACAACACATGCCTTTGAAGTAAGGTTGTACTTGTTCAGACAAATTCGAACGTTAAGAGAAACGAAAAAGTAACGAAACTGCAAATACGAGCGAATTTTGTGAACCTTCCAGCTCGGCGATCAAGTGATAAATGTAATTATCTGTCAAAGCGAAACGATATTAGAATGAAACTGGCATCACTGCACAGAGTTTTATAAAATTTTATGAGATTCGTACAGATTTTTGATTTTTTAGCCCATCTCTTTCCTTCTTATGAAAAATCATTCCCTCTCTTTTACATTTTCATGCAAGTTGCATGCGCAATTGCGTCAATGTGTCCAGGCACATTTTTAAACGTTGCAATGGGCTCATATCAAAATGTTTTTTTTTAAATAGTTTTTTTGTTTATAGCATTCTCTTATTTTGCTTTTATTATTCAAAAACTCTTTTCCACGGCACCCTTGAGGTAGAGTTGTAGGGAATTCAAATCTCCATAAAAAGGTGTACACATTTTTTCGGTGAGACCTTTGGTGGTGTAAAAAAGATTTTACACCATCTTTTTCAATATGGCTGCCAAATGGAGGGCTTTCAACCCCGAAAACCGTGTAGTATACTCACATTGACCCACCACACACATTAAAAAAAAATTGTCCTGTACAAAATGCAAGGTTCGGCCAAAATTTTGTAACATTTCAAAAGACACCAACTTCTTCTCACGGTCTATGTATTTGATATAATAAAACTAAATTATACCTTTCTTCTCCGCAAAGTCTTTTAAATACTGCAGATGGAAGTCAAAACAATGCACTATCAACGATATTGTTTATAAAATAGTTCCCTGGGTCAATAAATTTTAGAAAATGCCAATATACATCAAAATTTTAAATTTGGTAGCCTCACAAAGGGATCGAAAGAACCTTCCATGCGCCAAATCGAAATCACTAAAAACAATTATCACAATGGTAAAAGATATATCAATCAATCACAATATTTTTCCACTTTTATGGTTAATCTCTAGAAAATAAGGCTTTTTCCACGCAATTCTACCTTCAAATACAGAAACACATACATTTTAGAGTTAACATTTTAAATCGTATAAGCATTTTAGCAAGTTTATTAATTTTAAGTTTCTAAGTAATATTAAACACACACACACATCACAATTAAATGAATTGGATAGTCTGTTGGAATTCGTTTAGCACGCATACACACTGCCGACGAATCCTCAGACCGCCGCACTTTCATTTGATATATTTAAAAAAAAAATCACAGATTGACTGAATTAAACACTTTTCTCTTATTAAGAGTAAAGATAAAAAAAACCATTATTTTTAAACCGAAGTGCCTATCGTGTGAAGTGAAGTTGATCACAATATTGATAGTGTGGTGTCCCAGATCTGTTTTTTTTCTATTTTTATTAGTCTAATCTTATTTTTATTTAACTACAAAAGTCATAAGTAGAAAGGTTTCATTTAAATAATAAAGGTTTTCCTCTGTGTACTGTAAATAAAGGTGTACATATACCTATATATTTAAAAATATGTATGTTGATCTTTATTTAAAAGAATTTATTATATCACTTAAAACTAAAATTCGCGAACGTCAAAATGAACTTAAACAGTAAAATAACATTGGTTCGTTTATTTAGTAAAAAAATTATTCTATATATCAATCTTAGTCTTAAATATTAAATAAATATTTAAATTTGACACAAGTACCTAACAGATGTTTAAACAAAAATGCAAACAAAAAAAATATATAAATTTGTATGTTTTTTTTTTATTATGCTCTTCCTTTTTTTTAAACAATTTCTTGCAATTAACTTATTTTAACAGTAATAATTAAAACCCAAACAAAATAGACTGCAAGTTAAATTTTATATTTTATATTTAATTTTTTTTGCTATATACATATTATATTTGTTGTTTAAAAAAAAGTAAAATAAATTTATTTTTATTTTTGTTTTGTTTCGTTAAATAATTTTAGCCCATAGTGTATGTAAGTTTATGTTGACACAATTGAATAATGTATTATATATTATCATAATATATAACAATAGTTTTAATTCTTATTATTGTTTAAGAAACAAATCATTTATTCAAAGAAAACCCATACCATTGAATGTATTTTATGAAAAAAAACAAAAAAAAAACATATATTATAATTACAGACAAAAAATAAAAAAATATATAATTTCAAGTGAAATTTTTTGCGGTACTTTGTATTTCCCTTCGAATTGCATTTGAACCAACATATTTATAGCGATTATGGAATCCGTATATTTAACTACTACGTTTATATGACTGGATTCAAGGATCGGATTCAATCAGAATCGAAATTTCGATCCAGGCATATGACGATGTCAGATCGAAAGATAGATTTCAAATAAATCGAAGTGGCAGTCTTGTTTTTATTGTGTCCAATAAAATAAATAAACAATAGTACACAGATCTAGGTATACATTTATGTTTTCGATTTGATCCAGCTCGCCGAGTTAGATCGGATCGGATCGAGTAATCCGAATTCAATTCGATCCAAGTTTACAAAGACCTAAATCTTGATTCAATTCGTATTTAATTCATCATGTAAACGTAGTATATGAGTCGAGGTCTTTTTACATTCCTAATATCATCCCTCTTCGCACCAACATATGCACTGATAAATTTCGAATGGCTGTAAAAACAAGAAAACTAACAGCTTTCGAAAACAGTTTTTTGCTCTTTGATTTGAATATCTCGAAACCCTTTGTGTAGAGGAGCAATTTTGATGTCGGATTCGGACGCAGCACATCTTGGTTTTAAACCAACAACATTTTTGTAGACCTGTGTTAACTTAAGGGGGAAACATAAATATGTATAAGATATATTATGATAACTTATTTTTATCTTACCAGAACATATCAAATGTACCTACTTACTTCTCTATGCATGAACCAGCTCCGGGAGTGGATGAGTCCTCTCTTCTCAGCCAGGGGATTGCAGACCGACCGACTCAACAACAGACATCGTGAGGACAGTCTGGGAGGCCTGAGCCGAACGCCGCAAGCGCAAGGTGACAGGTCTCCTAAATGATAGTCAATTACACCGCAGGCAAAAACGGAACGCTGAGAGGATCCTCCGGTGGCTAGCAAAGAAAAATCCTGAATCCTTAACGGCCAAGGAAAAGCTAGCTCTGGAGAGATGTACTCAGAGACTATCGACTAGCTAACACGGATACGGACAAACGTACTGAGGACGAGCCGAACTTGACGACTGCTCAAAGAAGGGGAAAGGATGGCCTCTTGCCTCCGCCTGACTCTCACCCAACTGCGGGCTCGTCCACCCAAGCTAGGCAAGACGACAATCCGTCACGGACGGATAATACGGATACGGACAGACTGACCCAGAACGAGCCGAACTTGATGACTGCTCAAAGAAGGGTGAAGTAGGGAAAGGATGGCCTCCTGCCTCCGCCTGACTCTCACCCAACTGCGGGTACGTCCAATCAAGCTAGGCACGACGACACTCCGTCACGGACGGATAGTACGCACAGACGAACTAAGGACGAGCCGAATTTGAGGACAGCTCAAAGTTCCCTCATCCGGGAACAAGAAGAAGAAGGCAAAATTCTCCCGGGTGACCATGGAGGGCCAACAAACTGCGATAGCAGACTTTGGCAACCTTTAAAGGAAACTGACGGATGATCAATGGCAATTGATGGAACTCCGAATTCTGGACGGTGTAAATGAGGCTATCGTGGAAAACAGGCCTCCGCCGCTATTCGGTAACCTCAGCACTATCCACGGATTCAAGGTGATGACATGTGAAGACGGAAACACTCACATGGCTCCGAGAGTTCATCGAGAAGACCGAAGCTCCTTGGCCGAACGCTGACCTCCGTCTGATCAGCAAGAAGGAGATTAGCGAACCCAGTAGGCCAAAAGGCAGTGCTGACACTGAGAGGACCCGTGATTCCAAAAGACAGGATAGAGCGGTACCTCAAGTCCCTTAACACCTATCAACTCAGCCAGAATTGGGAGGTCGTTAAGGTTGGCGAACCCACCAATGATGGCACCGAAGTAATTGTGCGTTTAAGCCACAAATCGATGCCACTTTTTCGGAATTGGCTACAAAGTGCGCGTCGGTATAAACCGATGCAAGCTTAGAATGATAGCTAATAAGAAAAAACAGGTAAATAAAGGGGTTGGTAGTTAAAAACTTACAATAAAATTTTTACAAATAAATCTTCATCATAGTAAAGCTGCCAGCGCCAACCTGGTCTACCTCATGGAGAGCAGACAAATAGACATTGCTCTAATTCAAGAACCCAAGAGAAGAAGCCTCTAACTCAGGTACTAACAGTAATCATAGAACATGTATTGTAGCTAGAAAACAGATTAATCTCTTTCTTCTATCCACATACAGTAACCTAGACCAAACTGCGATTAAGTTGGAGCACGATGGGCTTCCACCGCTAATCTTGGCATCATGCCAAGAATGGAATCACATTGCTTAAAACCAATGAAATTGATAATCCTGAGAACTTAGACAAATCTGCAGAGAAATTCACAGAAATACTCAGCAATGCTTTTGTCAAAGGATGTCCATTAAAATCGTGTAATAAAGGTAACAAAAAACCACCTTGGTGGACAAATCAACTGGGCGATATTAGGAAGGAAACTAGGCGACTTTTTAATGTCGCCAAAAACACCAGATCAGAAATTGACTGGGAGATCTACAAATCCAGTAAAAGAAAATTCAAAGCTGAAACGCAGCGAGTGAAACGCAGCTCGTGGAGAATCTTCTGTGATGAAATAGAAGGCGCCAATGAATCAGCTAGACTAAGGAAAATTCTCTCTTAGGAGCCAACTACCTTGGGTTCCTTAAAGGAACCAAGTGGTCGTTGGACGGAATCATGCAGTGAAACCCTGAAACTCTAAGTTAATGCTTATTTAACTAACTGAGATCCATACAGAGCACAGAGCACCGTCGGATATTGTAACGGAAGACAAGATTAAATGGGCTATAAATTCTTTCTCGCCTTATAAATCCCCGGGACTAGATTTCATCTTTCCAATGATGTTACAAAAAAGTGAAAACCTTATTACTCCGCACCTAAAAAACATATTCTCAAGTAACCTCAGATGGGGATATGTACCTAAAGTATGGTGTGAAGTCAAGGTTGTTTTCATCCCGAAACCTAGTCACACGGAAGCTAAGGACTATAGACCAATCAGTCTCACGTCTTTTACTCTAAAAACTTTCGAGATATTATTGGGCATCTATATTCGCAGTACACTGAACCCGGAGGTAATTTCTCCAATGCAGCATGCCTATACAAAAAGCAAAAGCGTAGAAACAGCACTTCACTGTGTTGTTAATACAATTGAAAAAAACCTCAAAGGATATTGAAGGAGCATTCAATAATGTGGAAAGCGATGCAGTTAAGAGAGCCCTTGTAGACCTGAATATAGAAAGTTCAATTATAAATTGGACTATGTGCATGTTAAGAAACAGGCATATAAACACAGAACTTGGAGAATCACGTCTAAAAGTATCCACATCCAGAGGAACACCCCAGGGAGGGGTGTTCCTCTGCACTTCTTTGGATACTAGTTATGAACGAAATTCTTGTAAAATAAAAATATAGTGGAGTCAAAGTAGTAGCCTATGCTGACGACCTAGCACTACTTGCGACAGGAAAATTCCCATCCACTATTATTGAACAAATGGAGTATGCCCTTTCAAAGGTCAACAACTGGACAAAGGACTGTGGTATAATGGTTAATCCATTGAAAACAGAATTGGTTCCCTTCACTAACTTAAGGAAAATACCAATATTTAGACTACCATCAATAGAAGGGACACCACTCAAAATATCAGATCAGGCCAGATACCTTGGTGTGATCCTAGACAAGAAACTGAACTGGTGTCTCAACACTCAAGAAAGATCAAAGAAAGCTATGGTCGCATTCTATTCCTGCAACAGGATTTTTGGAAAATCCTGGGGACCCAACCCAAAAATTATCAAGTGTATGTACACGGCAATAGTTAGACCGATACTAACCTACGGTAATCTAGTTTGGTGGAATGCGACTGGGAAAGCAATAAACCTGAAAACTTTAACAAAAGTTCAAAGATTAGCATGCGTAGGTGTTACAGGGGCGTTGAAAACCACCCCCACAGCGGGGCTGGAAGCGATACTCAACAATACAGTGCCCTGCGACTAAGCCAGACTAATGTTCAGTTTCATAAATATTTAACAGGCTTTTAAATTTTTAAATGACGTATTTTGTATGGAACAAACGTCATTTAAATATTTAAAAGCCTGTTAAACAGTTAAAAGGGCTTTATGAAATCGGGCATAACTGCTGGAAACAAAGCACAACGGGTCATACTCAGATTCTTCAGAGATATGTGGGAAATAATGTTTGCACAGACTACAAAATACCCCATTTAAACTTCAATAGACCATTCACTACCTCTTTTCCTAATAGAGAGGAGTGGAAAAACAATCAGCCTCTCAGTAACGAATCTACGATAACTGCCTTCACTGATGGTTCTAAGATGGACACTGGAGTTGGTGCAGGAATTTTCTCGGAAACTCTGGGACTAGCTAGCTGCTTCAGACTTCCGGACTTTTGCAGCGTCTTCCAAGCTGAGGTCTTGGCAGTGAACAAAGCAGCTACGCAAATATCAATGATGGCGATACCACGAGCTGACATCACCCTCTTTATTGATAGCCAAGCAGCAATCAGAGCAATTTCTGCCACCGATATACATTCGAAGCTTGTAACTTGCTGTCGCGAAGAACAGAACTTAGGGTTCTTGGTATGCAGCATAACATTAGACTCTGCTGGGTTCCTGGTCCCAGTAATGTGCAAGGAAACGAAAGAACTGATGAGCTGGCAAGAACGGGATCGTCGCTTGATTCAAGTCAAGCAGAACGACATATTAAAGTACCAAACTGTAACATCAAACAGGATATTGGTAACAAAATTAAGGAAAAAACCAATGAAAAATGGAACCTGCTTGAAATATGGGCCACAATCAGAAAATTATGGCCAAATTTCAATAAGCAGAAGACGGACAAAATTATGCTAATGAGCAAAAAATATCTTCGTTCCCTTGTCAGCATAATCACCGGACACAAACACAACCTACTGGGATACCACAAAAAGAAAATGGGGCTCAGTACTGACAACTCAGTACTGACAAGAAAGCAACACCTAGGAAATCACTTCTTTGATGACTTCGAGGATCTTTCTAGAACTTCGGCGAATAGCCTTCTGAACTTCGTCAACGCCTCTAAATGGCTTGACTGCTAACAGAACACATAGGTTTTTACATTTAATGGGATACAATTTCCTAGGGCATCACAACGGATAGATCTAAGTGTGACGGTACCAAGATCAACTGTCAGCCCTTCTACCTAACCTAACATACTTCCTTCTCAGCCCTATAATATTGTACTTATTTCGAGAAAAACAACGATCATCTTAATTTAATCGTTAAACATGCAGCCGTGTTCATCGGGGGAATTTTCTTTGGATATCAATTAATTACTATTGTAATGTTATTCAGAATAAATCTGATTCACGTGTTGGTGTCGGTAATGTTGGAAATATTGTGCGGAAATCTACTCTTCTTTCCATACAAATCTGATCCGCATGTGGCTCTGTACTATTTGGTAGTAAATAAAAAATCTTGTGCAGTAAGTAAAAATGACAATATTTTTTTTATAAATTTGGATTTATTTTCTAAATAACAAATTTTTTACATACATATATAGTGGATTCTAAACAATGAACCATACTAATAATTTATTTAATAGTCAGTTCAACAAGATCTTGGAGTCATTTTTGATTCCAAGCTTAACTTTATACAACATATAAAATTCATGGTGAATAAAGCCAACTCTATGCTGGGTTTTATTACACACTTAGAGCCCTTTACTTTGCTTATGTTAGATCGATCCTGGAATATTGCTGCGTTGTGTGGAATCCCACAGTACAATGTTCATATTACAAGAATAGAAAAAGTTCCAAAAAAAGTTTACAAGATTTGCAGTAAAGAAACTTGATTGGAACATTGAAATGCCTTCATATAATGTAAGATGTCATCTTATTGGCATTCAGACATTAGAAAACCGCCGTAAAATGTTTGCTATAGTTTTTATCAATGATATTTTATCATATCATATTGATTGTGCTTTTAGATTTGTACGCTCCTTCTCGAGAGCTGAGAATTCGTACCCTATTCCGAGAAAATTTTCATAGAGTGAATTACGCGTATAATGAACCTATTACTCGCAGTGTTAGGGAGATTAATAATGTATCGAACAACTTTGATTTCAATTTTAATTTGAGTAGAAACTCATTCAAAAATATGTTAAATTTGTACTTTTTATCAAATTAAATTTATGTTAATTCTAATGTTAGTTTAAATAGTATGATGTTCAATTTACGTTTATACTGCAAAAGTCTATTTGAGATTTTTAACTCTAATTGATGTAAATGATATATAAACACAAATCGTCACATACTTTTTTTTTTAAGTGTAAACGACAGGTTACATGTAGATGTAAATATTGATGTGTAAAGTAAAGCAAAAGCAGTTTGTTATTATTTATTTTTCAAAACAACACAACTGACATTTCAACAGCAACCTGACTATTTAAAAACGAATGAAGTAGATGTAGTAATAGCGAGCTATTAAGTAAAAGGTGTGTTTAATTTCGTTATTGTAAACACACAAACTAACTCATCTTTAAAGTTTAAAGTGGCGTTTATATAGATGTTTGTTAAGAGGTTATTGGTAAGGCCCAGAGGTTTTGTATAAGATGCAACAAAAATCTAGAGCGTGTAGGTTGCGTTGAAAAAAGAAAAAAATTTGATCAGTCTATCAGTTGAGAATACTTGAAAAGGTGAAAAGGCTGAAACCAAATTACCGCTTCAGTGACTGAGTGAGTGCCATCAGTGATCGAATGAACGAGTAAAAACAATAAAAACAATATTTCTTTCGTTTTCCTTCAGAATTCGCATCCATTAACCACTGTCAGACGGCTGTCCATATATCGAATGAAATTCCGTTCGAATACTGATGAGAAAATGTAATATTATGGTTGCTCGATAACGTTAGGGGTAATGCCAAATTCACATAATTCTGTTAAGTTGATATTACTCTAGAACTGATGCGGTAGTTCGGTCCCTAGTTTTCGTAGTTTTATGCTGGACTGGTTAAGGTTATATCTTTTTTATTTTCTCAAGGAAATAATTTAACTGGACAAATTTGTTCTATCTTCGTAATGTTTGGTCCACAAAACTACTTACCACAATTTACTATGGTATCTTCCATTCAAAGTTGCAGTACGCGATTGCTTGTTGGGGAGGAGCTTTTTAGAATAAGATTCAACTGCTGCTTACACTCCAGAAAGGAGTTGTTAGACAAATATGTCGACAAAGTAAGCCGTATTTAAACAATACGGATCTTAGTGACAACTGTATACCTTTCTTCTTTTTTTTCCTTACGTTTATTTATTTTTCATTTATTCGTTGTCTTTTTTCTTTACACTAAACAGTTCACAATTCGTGGTCTCGATAGAGAGCAGGATCTCCAATTCCAAATCCACACCACGGCTTTTCCTAACTTGTATTCTGTGTTCACGCACCGTCTCTATAAAGTACCTCAGGCAATAAGAACTCTAACCGTATCTGGAATGTTTATAAAACGAATAAAAGATTAGCTTTTTAATTTTGAATAAACATCTATCTATCTAATGGCGAATTCCTTTCAAAAAGAAATCGAATTTTTTCTGTCAATTGAAAGGAATTCGTATTTCGTAAAAGAATCGAATTTTTTTTGGTGTGATTGTGTTTGTGACTTTAAAGCTGCAATTGACGCAAAACGTCAAGAAATTATTCACAAAACTATTAAGGTTGGTTGTTTTTGTTGTGAGAAAAATGTTTTACCAATAGAATTAATTAATAAATAAAAGATATTAGCCAGCTTACATGGTGCCAATTTGTTGGTGCATTTTATTTGTTTGAACTTCTATTAGCACATATATTTTTAAAGAATATTATTATTGAGAAGTTTTCATCACATGCACTGAAAGTTTTTAACACGTCTTTCACTCGCGAAAGCTATTTTTTTTTCAAATTTGTGTTTGATAATGAACAACGCACAATAAATTATTCTTATAGCTGTATTGACTGAATAAATTGTTGAAAATTTATTATTAAATTATGTACAATTCGTTCCAACCAAAAAATAAACAACTCGTCTTCCAAAAATTCCGCGACATTCAATTTATGACGTATTAGAAATGTCAAGTCTTCATAGTGTGTGTGCAAATCAGTGTGAAATCTTGCTAAAAACGCAAGATTTGTTTTGACAGAAAAGAATCGATTTTGTTTAGAAAAAATTCGATTCTGTTTAGAAAAAATTCGAATTTTTTGTTGAAAGGAATTCGCCATAAATTCCACTCGTTTAAGCGAGGGGCAGAATTTTCTAAACAAAAAAAAATACTTAAAATAGAAAACGAATATTTAAAAAAATAGTTTTTCAATTTTCTAGTTATTAAATCATTGGGTTTTTAGTATTTGACTAAAAATTGATAAGAGCATTTATATTAAAAACAAAAAAATTGGACCTTATTAATAAAGTACAAATTTGAAAAAAATTGTGTTCCCAATTTTTTTTTTAACATTTTAAATTTGAAAATTAATTAGCTAAACATTTTTTTCTTAAACAACTTTATATAAAAGTTGTTTTGACAAATTTTGTATGCGGATACTTAAAAATTATAAATAAGTATTGCAATATACAAATTTTGGATTTAAAACAAAATGTTTCAATTTTATAAGTGCATATTTGTTCAAAAAATCCAATGATGGATTTCATGCTTTGAACATTTTTCTCTAATTGAATTGATGTTTATATAAGGGTGATTCATTTCGAGGTACTACAAAGGTGGCGCAAAATTAATCATCCAATTTTATTTTTGAGTTACTTTTTTATTAAATAAGAAAAAATGATTTTGAGTGATGGAAATCTTTTACGTTTACGCACGTTTACAATTTTTTCTGTTAAGTGGAAAAGATGATATCCGTCAAGTAGCTGCCGCCAGTGTTGACACAAATTTTTGCCCGTTTTATCGCTGTTTCCATGACTCCCCAAGATTTCCGGTGATAATTGTTCGCATTCCTGCAAATATTCTCGTTAAGGGCTGCGATTGCTTGAGGCTTGTTGGCATAAACCCGCGACTTGAAGTAGCCCCAAAGAAAGAAGTCTGGAATGGTTAAATCGGGCGATCTTGCTGGCGATGTCAAATCGCCAAAACGGGAGATTACGCCACTAGGAAACGCTGCCTTCACAATATCCAGAGTGGCTCGTGCTGTGTGTGTGATTGCACCGTGTTGTTGAAACCACATGTTCACCTAGCCCCGCAAATCGCATTCCGGCAGTAAGAAGTCGCTTATCATGGCACTTTAGCGTTCGCCAGTAACAGTGACCGTATTGCCGATGGCATCCTACAAAAATACGGCCACACTCCTCCCGCGTGAACGCCGCACCCCACAGTGGGTTTGAGTGGATGTGATGGCTCTTCGTGCGTCACACGCCGATTTTCAGTGTCCGAGAAACAAAGGGCAAATTCCTAAATGCAAAACTTGCGCAAATTATGCTAAGCAAACAGGTCAAAAATGCAAACATAAAAATCCCTGCAAAGCAGATTGTCCCGAAACACAGTGGATTTTTTTTTGCGCAAATTTTCTTCACTTGCATTTGAATTTTTTTGGCTCTGGCGTGTTAAATTTACTTTATTTGTTTTTTGAAGCAAATGGGTGAACAAAATGAAGAAAAGTTAGTAAAATTTTTAAAAACTGAACACATCAGGAGGATTAGCACATGAGGAGGTTCTTTACTAAAATTCATAAACAAGTTTTTCGTTTTATATTATTTGCATTATTTTTTTTTTTTTTTTAATTTGTGTTGTGGTGCAACAATTCACTAAGGTCTTTATTAAAATAATTTTAGTTTGGGATTCCTTTATTTATTCCAGCAAAAATCAACAAATATAGTAGATGTCCGTTCCGAAACGTCATATGCATGAATTGCAGACATATGCTTTAGGCATTGCTTTGCATGTGTTTTGCTTTGCAAATCTTGCGTTTAGGAATTTGGCCAAAGATCTTGCTTGTTGACGTAACCGCTTAAGTTGAAATGCGCCTCGTCGCTCATGAAGACTTTCGACACAAAATCGTCCTCTTCGTTGATGAGATTGAGGATGGCTTAGAATTCCTTAAACATCGATAGTTTATCAATAGTAATCGATAGATTTTAGCTATCGAATACATCGAGGTTTTCAAAACTATCGCCAGTGCCAAAAATGAGAGCTGAAAAAAGATGCAGCGTACTTATAAGTTTATAATTTCCGACAAAAAAAATTGTAGTCTGGGCCCGTATCGCTCAAGACTAAAGCGATCGCTTTATTAAGTGATTTTCGTTTTTACGATTGCTCTCTCTATCTTTCCCTATAAATAGAATAGAGACAGCTATCGTCAAAGCGACAATCAAAAAATTGATAATCAACTATCACCTTAGCCGATTCCACCCCTGTATTTATGTTATGTTAGCCAAAGCATGCAAGATTCAACATTTCTTTTTTCTCTTTTCAAAATTTTAAAGATCAAAGAAAGTAATCTTTGTCATCTACTGAAATAAAAAAAAAACTAGTAATTTGGACTAAATTTGTTTTCATTTTTTTGTGAAAAACTATCGATAACTACTGATACTATCGGGTATGTTTCTAAAACTATCGCTAACTATCGCAAGTGCTAACTGTCTATGTTTAAGGAACACTAGGATGGCTAGACAGCGGAGTATAGCGCTCCATTTCTTGTGTGTTTGGCAGCTGTCTAGTTCACAAATGGCAAATATGATTGACGTACGACGCCATTTGCAAAAATTATAACATCTTCCGATAGGGTGATTTATTGTGCGCCATCTGTTATACCTTTATAACATTTTTAAAAGGCCCTAACCACTGGAACATAAGAGCAATGATATGCGACCCAGTCGTGCAATTTATTTTCTCTTCAATTAGTGTTAAAAACATTAATCTTACACAACTGCTTCCATTTCCGATAAAAATAAACGTGTCAGTAGAAAAAAAGTCATAGATTTGCTCATATTACATGCTCAAATATATGTAAGTCATTTTCTTAAAAACTTTATATTTTCTGACTTATACTACGTTTTCATAAGAACCCCAATGAGGTCATTTCGCAAATTACAGTGAAAGTGCTTTCATCTCAAATTTTCTAATTCCGTTCGACAGCTGCTCATTCCATATTTAATTTGTTTTCTCTTTCTCTTTCTATTTGTCCGCATCGAATTTTGACATTTTCAATGGATTCCACTCAGAGCCTGTATTACGAAATACGAAACGAAAGGCAAAAAACAATACCCAAGAAAACGATAGTCATGACATAAACTTATTATAGTTTACGAGAATGGATGCCTGAAAATATTGCCAGATAAAATCGAAAAACCAACAGAAAGTCACGAGCCAAAACTTTAAAAAACGACCGCCAAAAGCAGTCGTAAAAGAAAATCGCAAAAACGTAATCGCAAAGTTACGATAACGACAAATTTTGAACGATAATCGTAATTCGTAATACGGGCCCAGGTCTATTAGTAAGGTTTTCACCTAATTTCCTACCGAATTTCGTGCAAATTTGGCTGCAGCTCCCCTTAGGCAACTGATTTATAGTTATGTAAAACTCATTGAAAAACCAATTTTTAATTTTCATTAAATTTATTTATAAATAAAGAATTGTCTTACAGATATTTACAGATTACAAAAAAATATTAAAATCACCTTACAAGAAACTGTTTGTTTGTATTATTTTAAATTATTTTTTTTTGTAAATCAGTAATTATTGCAATGCCTGCCATAATAAATATTTTGATGTCTTAAGTATAATTAATTTAAAATTATTTCTAGTTAAACTTATTCTGGTATAGTGTTTTTGTCAAAGGGTACCATTTTGTTTGTATACTTTCGTCATACAAACACAAACAAATCCATGTAAGACTTTAAATTTCATCATCCCATGTTTGTATTCTTAATTAAATTTAACAGTTCGTATTGGCTAATTTTTTTTTTGAAATAAATATATAAGAAAATATAATAAAATTTTAATCAAAAATAAATAAATAATTTTACAGTCTCTATTTAAATTCGAACTGATCGGGTAAAGAGAATATGTTTTACTTCAAAACAAACACTCCTATCCTGCTATAATTGTGTGGATGGAACAAATGGACTTCGATCGTTTTTGTAAATGAAAAAGCGGATCGAAAGATTCCTTCCACATGGATAATAGAAAAGATTGGAATGTTGAGAAAATCTTTGATGTCTTTGTTTTTGTCTAAATTAAGTTGTATGAATGTGGCCATATTTCGAGCTTCAAAACTTGATGAATTACTAAATACGAAAACAATTCTTGCTTCCGATCAGCTTGAACTTAATAGAAAGTGTATTTTTTCCCAAAGCTTGTGGGTGGCTTGATACTTTTTAATAATAATTCTAACCGACTTCTATAAAAATAAATAATTTTTGTTTTTGTGTGTGTGTTTTTGTAAATCTTACTATCTTATGTTTAAGTTAGTTTTCAATTTTAAAATGCATCGGTAAGTTACATATGCAAGTTTAAGTTTTCGATCATCATAATGTGTTTTTTTTGTGAGAGTGTGAATGAGGATTCAAGTGTAATAGAGTGTTTCCTTATAATAAAAATGAAACTATTTTAAAACTATGCGGGGAAGCAATATATTTAGTATGTCGTTGTTTTCTTAATATTTAAGCAACATTCTTATGCGGTTGCATCCATTTTTTCATATAGTAACAGAAAAGAGTTGAGATGTAAAGCAGGATCATTAGGGCACATGTGACGGCAAGAGCTAGGACGGATGTCTTTGTTGGACATGGTTCGATTATTGTGACAGTCTTATCTAAAAAGAAAAATAAAAAAAAAAAAACTGAATTAGGTATACACACTAACAATTATATGTGAGTTTTTATTTACCTTTGGCGAAATCTGTACTTGGATCCGCCTTGAAAAATTCTCTTTTCTCATCTCCAAAATCAAGTACCAGAATTTCTTGAGAAATATTCATATCATCATCGGCTTCTTTGGTTTCGTTACTAGAATAAAATATAGAAGTTTATTAATCAAATGTTCAACTATTTTAAAATATGTATAACCAGAATTGAGGCAATGAGAACCATAGTGGCCTAACTTCTTTTTTAATAGGGAATACTAATATTTACAGTAGTTACCAAAACAACTTTTTTTTTGAAGCAGTTATATGCTTCATCAATCTATAGATATTATTGTTTAAAAACAAGCAAATTTTTAGGACACTAAACATCAGTTTTTGTCTTCTTAAAAATAAGTGGGAAAATCAGTTAGGCCAGTCTGCTTCTCATGGCCTCAATTCATCCTCTTGTTATGTATTTAATATATTGTTTTCAGTGAGTTTTTACCACATCAACCATTACCTTCTTCCACTACTACAACTGTGAAAAAACCCATACGGAGTTAAACATGAATTCATCCCTTTATTCAAAATGGGTGAAAATCAGCCAGGGCTAATGGAAAAAAAAACTCTGACTACATTAAAGCTTTTACCCTAACGTTGAAAAGAAAATAAACCTGGCTTAACTGAACTAAATATTAGTGATACATAATTCCGTTCCAACCAAAAACTACGCAAGCGTCAAAAACTTAGTTTTTGTCATGATTATTTGGAACAGTCAAACAGTGTCTTATTTTTGTGTGAATCTTAAGAGTAATATTTCTAACTGAATGGCTATAAATCATTATTTCTTTCAAATGTTGACAGCACCTGCGATTATCCCGACAAAATAACGGAAATTCCCCTTTCTCCCACACATCTTTTCCTTTTACGTTTTTATTTCGAAAAGAATAAAGGGTTATTTTTTGTCTCGTTAATAATCGAATTGTCTTAAAATAATTCTTAATTCCCACAAAATGAGTCAACTTCTTTCTGTTTGTCCCTTTAGAGGTTAAAATTCTCAGATAGTAATTTTTCCGAAGGTCCTCCAACACTGGTCCATTTTTCTTCAATATAGACCGACTAGGACGTATCTTCGAATGGCGCACTTTGCCACGCCATGACAAAGGCAATTAAAGTCCGTTCTCTCGACGACATTTGGTTCGAACAATACAGTTCCACTGTAGAGTTTTTCCGTTCGAGCTGTGTACCTTAAGTTCAATGCCTATATGAACAAGTCGGCCAACGTGCTTCATCGAAAATTAGAAATCAGCAGTTAGGAACTACATTTGAAAGAAATAATTTTTAAAAATATATGTAAGATAACCAGCTTAGATTGGATTTTTGTAGATAAGTTTTAAATTTTATAAATTACAAATTTTTTAATTGGCATTTAATTTTATAAAGCCTAGTTTTATCATTTCGAATCCAGCGAGCTAAGTCCTGCAACCCATTTTTCAGGCAGTTTAAGTTCTAGAGTTCAATTGGGTTCCCTCATTTTGGAGTAAATGAAGAGATATTTTTGGAATATTTTGGTGAAATAACAATTAATAATTAATTTATGTATACGCAGGTTTAGTCAACTCACTGAAAAACTCGAGTTTAAAAGCTTCATGCAAGCAACTCACTAAATCCATGGTTGTTGCATGTTGCTAGGAAACTGAGTTTCCAGCAACTTTCAGTTTTCTTGTGAGATGGGGCACGAAGTAAGTCCCCTTTCACACGAGGAAACTGAGTTGCCAGCAACATTCAGTTTGTTGGTGAGAAGCGCAAGAAGTAAGAGGGGAAAATGAAATCTCCCCGGTCAAAGATTCCAGGAGAATTTTTGACATTCCTCTTCACACACACAGTAGAGTGTGTTCAACCAAGCTATTTTGAACGGAAACTATAGAAAGTTTTCACGTTTTAGTTTCTTCGTGTCAAAGGTACAGGAGATTTTTAAGGAAATTAAAAGAAAACGTCAAAAAAATCTATAGCAACTTGTTTCCTCTTGTGAAAGGGGACTAAGGGGTGTGAAGAAAATCGCCTCTGTCAACGATTTTAGGAGATATTTTTACATTACTTTTCAAAATAACACATGGTGCAAGTTCAACCAAGGGAATCAATCTCAGTAGGGACCACAGAAAATCTCTTACGATTTAATGTTCTCGTGTGAAATATACAATAGTTTTTAGAAACAATTAAATGAAAACATACAAACAATCTTCGGTAATTTATTTCCTCATGACAAATCTTGACTCTTTTTGTGTATAATTAGCCTGTACTAAATTTTGAACGTATTGAAAATAAAATAAAGTAGCTCATTACAATTGTGTAACTCCATCATAGCATGCAATTCTTTCAAGCTGAGACAATCCCTGGTAAGCATACAATAGAAAATATATTGTTTTTGTGGACATTAACTTACTACTTACTTATTTTCATACTTTAAAGTTTTTTAATAAAATGTTCTTACAACCCTATTCTGCTATTCACGTGAATCGTTTTCCAATCTATTCCCTTTCACTCTACCTTTCAATTCTGTTATCCATCGGGTGAACCAATTTGACATTCGTGCTGTTCATGCGAAAATCTTGGGAAATTCGGATAAATTGTTTTGTTTTATCATTTTCAATTTTCAAAACAAAAATAGAAACAGTTATTGGACTTTTTTCCACTTCTAAACAGAGGAACAAGAAAATCAACAAACAGAGCACTTGTTTTTGGGAAAAACTGGACTTAAATTCATTGCGGAAATTAGTGTGGTTCTCCCCCGAAAAATGTTAATCAGCTATTATTTACAAACAAATATTATAAATTAAGCAATACAATAGATTTTCCAACATTTTACTCCCAGACAACTCAATCAAATTGAAAAAAATTCGATAATGTATATAATGAATGCGTGAAAAAGAGCATACCGAGCAGTATTACCGACTTTTCCTACTTAAAGTAGCAGAATGAGTAGCAGAATAGTGATTAGTGAAAAATCGAGAAAAATTCCCCCCGTTGAATAGCAGAAAAGGGCTGTTAGTTTCAAACAATTTTTAACTACTGATGGTATCATACTGAACCTATTCTCTTAATGAACAACAACTGAACACGCCAAGGAAGCAAACATACCTTTTTCCGAAGCAGGACTATTCAGTGCCGAACTTTCACCGTTGGACACTTCACCACCAGATTTTCACCACAAGCCTTTTAGTGCTTGGAATTTTCGTTACAGCGGTTCCGCCACTGGGTAGTTCGCCGTCGTTCTTTCAACACTAGACTTTTAAACACTGTAATGTAGTGTTAATAATTCAATATGGCCATTGTTTCTTTTTGATTAAAATGTGGTTAGTCACAATAGAATTCAGATTTGCCAGTAATATCCGTGATTTTTTGGAAACTTTGCAACATTTTAGAACATATTTTATTCATTGCAATGTATACTGAAATCTTGTTAAACAAGCGAATTCTGTATGATTCTAAATATTTTTGACGCAAATTTCAATTTGGTATGATTGACAATAAAACATGAAAAATTGTCTCCCGCCAGTAAAAAGTGTTAATAAATGATTTTCTATTAATTTGCATCATTTCTTTTAAATTTTCGTGTTTTATTTTGCAAAAGTCGCTGTTCTGCAAAATGTCCTAAATAAAATGCAAATGATATAAGCTGACAAAGAATACGATTTGATATTGAAAACAATCAGCCTTATTTTGAGATTCGAATGAATAGCTATTTCGATAGAATAGATCTATTCATTCGAATGAACTTTGCATATTTTGAGAATCGAACGAATAATATTCATTATCGAATGAATGCATAAAATGAACATCAGCTCTTTGACATTTACTGACATTTCTATTTAATTTAATGTGACCAAGCTGTTTTTTTCGAAGAATTTTTGTTTTTATAAAAATGATGGTCAAAATAATGCGTTCTCATTTAAGACAAATAAAGTATCGATAAGTAATGTTAAAGGCCCGGTAAAGTTTACTATTAAAAAAACATCAATCAAAACTGAAATTTTAAAATTTGGGAGCATTTAGAAAATAGTATGGTAAGTTTATTGACATGAAAAAGTAACAACATAAATTTAAAACTCTTGAATAGTTAAATACTATATATTTTGTAGCTTCCATGTCAATTTAATTATGTTTAAAATTGACTAACAAAAAAAACATGTAACTTCAAAGTCTCTCTTTACTTTATACACACCTGGTCACACTGTTCGATTTTCAACAAAACAAAAAAAATAAAATCCCTCGCGGGTATTTTTTTGTTATTTGTAAATACTTGTACCTCAACCTCATTGTTATTTGCTAGTTCATGAGCAAGAGTTTATTGTTTAATTTTCAAGAAAAACAGATGGCAATTATTTTATTTCTAAGAAGTGAAGACGGCGGCGAAGAGCAGATATGGAGGAGAAGGATAATGGATGCATCAAATCCATTCAAGATTGAAAATCCCTTGGCTATCTCCAGATGTTCTTCCATCAATTTGATGAGAACTTCTTTCTGCTCCCGTTAAGTCCAATTGGAATGTGACCTTTAATTAAAATGTCAACAAATAATTCATAAAAGTATTTTATTTTCTTTATTTTGCAACGAAAATATTTGAGCTCACATGTTTTTTTAATCTATTCGCCAGAAATTTTTTAACGTCAAATAAATGACATTTGTTTCGAATGATTCGAAAGTCAAAATTTGCAGTTTTCAACAAAAAATGAACTTTCGTTTGTTAAAGTGAACTTTCGATTCGTTCGAAACTCAAAATACAAACTATTCGAATTCGACTTACTTTCGCATGAAAGTGAATTTCAAAATAAGGTTGAATATGAATGAATTCTTATTGCGATTTAACCATTTCTAATAAAATCTACACTACTTTGCGAACACGAAAACAAAATAACCAGAAACGAAAAATCTGACACTTTAACGGGCGGCATTTAAATATTGAGCACTAAATGGCAGCACTTAAAGATCCAACACTCAATCGGCGGTGGTGAAATGTCCGTCTATCAATTTTCGGTGGCGAATGGTACCGTACCGACCTTTTTCACATGTAATTGTCAAAGTGGCATAACGGACTTAGTATGATACCAAAAAGCTAAAACAGGCATTTGGCTATCTTAACTTTCATAAAATAATAAAAAGAAAGTATGATACTAACTCGCTTAAAATTTGGTAAATCCTCTGTTTGACCCAGCATCATACTAAAAATGCTTTAAAATCGTACTAATTGATTGTTAATGAGATCCCTAATACCTTAACTTGCTTTTATGACAGTATGTTCTTTGGTGATCTTGATGGAGTAAAAGTTATTCATTATTTAAGCACGTTGGAAAAAACTTTCAATTTTTTGATACTTTAAAATAGCCTATTTAAATGAATTTGGATTTAGCAAAGTATGTATCTAAAAAATATTACGTATACGCCATATACATATTTATAAAAAATGGAATAATCGATGGAACTATGAATTCGCATATGAATTTTTATCTTACCTTTCAATTGAACGACGCCTTCTTCTGCCCAATGATTCAAATGATTCCATATTCCATTCACACACAGCAGGTTCACATGGACCCAAGCAATACTTGACATTACATTGGAAAATCACACCGTAACTTTCGGTAAAACGGAAGGCTTCGTAAGTTGACAAAAGAGCATTGCCATCAGCAGTGAAACCAGGGAATATTGTAGGGTCAGTGGGACAACCATCATCATCGATAATCTTGAAACTGGTACGAGCATCCTTGGCCATAGCAATACACGATCGTGCGTAAATTCCATAGGGAGCTGTAACAAAATAGTTGTTATTAAAACCAACGGCAACACTCTCCTTCTTCTTCTTCTTTTTCGATACTTACTGTCTTCAGGAATTTCAATACGGAACATGAGGCGATCTCCAATGCGAACAGTCTCGACTTCACGTTGTCTGGTATCGAGAATACGAATTCTTGGTGGTGGAGCTTCGGGCGATGAGTTGATGTGAATCATTTCTGGATCACGGATTGGCATCATTCCGAAGGTGATGTTCTTTGAACTCATGTCATAAGTACATTTGACTTTGTATATTTTGTCAGCTTTGGTCATAACAACACTGTGGTGTTGTAGAACTACGGTATTTGAATAGACACCGGTCTAAAAAAAATTCATTACCAACAACAATCTTAAAGCTCTCTCTCAATTAATTAGAGAACTTACCACACTTTGGGTATTACAGTCCTGTCCAGCCATTGTTAGGTCCAATCTAAAAGCATCGGAATTGATGACGTCAATGTTACATGTCTCCGAGCGTCCTAAAGCATAAATGCGCCCATTGAATGGCTTATTTGTACGAACTTGAACAGCAATACGTGTGTCTTTGCAGTGAACTGACACTAAAATAGAAAAGAACTCGGTTAGCGAAATGTAATGACCTCAAGTGTCTTCACAAACTTACCATCATAGCAAGTTCCAGTCTTATCACAGTTAACATCAGTTCTTGTCAAATTATTAAGGTTTGGATCTTCAGTGGCATCAATACTGACTGGCAGAGTATTGTCTAGTGGTGGTGAACCTGGAGCTACTGGTGGTGCCTTTTCGCACTGATTCTCAAAATATTGTCCAATTGGTTCACCATGATCGATCAAAGGACGTTCGCCATTCAAATATGTCGACGGTCCATCAGGTAGAGTCTTATGATCTAAGTGGTAAAGTCTACAATTGTACTGAGAACCCTGTGGCTGGCCAAGAAACAAAAATGATCGACAAAGGAACTCAGTTTCAATCTCGCAGGCAAGGCGGCATGCGGACTCGGAGGTAACTTGCAACTCCTTGTCAGTGTAATAGTGTAGGCCGACATATTGGGCAACTTTTTCATCAGACACTCCCATACGGGCGTTTGCAAATTGTCGATTATTTTTACACGCTTGTTGGGGTTTCAGACATAAGTTCTCGAAATAATCAGTTCCTTGAGCATCGTTCAATTGAATGAATGGTCCACTGCTGCGTCTGTCAGAATCACTTAGCACGCACTTCATGTTGTTGTAGTCATACTCAACCGACCGGCAGACAAATCGCTTCTCATTCAAACAAGCCGACAGGCAAGCTTCTTTTGTGCTTGTGTAGATCAGGGCATTATCGAGACCTCGAATGATTTTATTCGGAACACGTTCGAAAGACCACGGTCTCAAACAGACATTCTCACTGCGCAACTGCAGTTTTACCATGTAGTACATGTTGGCTGACCTTTGTGGCACCGCAGACGGATTGTGTGCACTCGAATCATTCTGCAGCTGGCAGTGTGTTTCTTGTGATGGTGACAGTGGATTCACAACGAAACTAAATGCGGCTGCCTGGCAATCCGGTTCTTCGCGACACCAACCCTGACATTCGTATAGTGACAGGTTTTTCACACTGAAGTATGAAGTGCCGGCAAAATCGTAGTCAGTGAGCTTTTCGAATGCCATGCGTCCGTATGCGGTGGGGAGCAGGCAAGCGAAACATGCAATTGTAGCTAACGCTATCGCAGTGCGGTAAGCAAAGTTCGTTGTCCCCATCTAAAAGTAAACAAAAAAAGATTATAGAGGAATGAATACATTTTTTCAAAGATAGGTACAAATAAAAAAACGTAAGAAAAATATTCTACAAGGTTGAAGGTCGGTAGGGTGTGTTAGCATTTTCAATGTGCATAATAGTGTTAGAAGAACTTCTACCGTTTTAGTGGAAGACTCAACATGAAGTGTTGTTGTCAACTATTAGCGATGATAGAATAAAACATGGGTAGAAAGACATTATTAATGAAGACTCGACGAAGATGACAAATTACTATCAAAGTGTGTTGTTCTGTTAGATGCATTATATAAGCATCAGGGACAGGATAGGAACTTGACGGTTTTCGCTAATTAATCGTAGGAAAGTATCGACTTTTAAGAAACACGTTTCATGTCCCCTTGATTTTGTTTTCTTTAATCCTTGTTTATCTGTATTTTCCTCTTAGCATTTTTTTAAAACATTTAAGCCCAATTTTTGACTGGTAAGTTAAACCAGAATTGGTTAACTCTAAATGTAAACTAACCCACAGTGAACTGAAGAAGCAGGTTTTTGGTGGAGAATGCACGCGGAACTTTAATCTCGCACTGAAAAACTGAAACTTATGATGTTGTGCCTTCTTCTTATTAAATCAAGTTAAGGTTAGGTTAGGAGGGGCTTGCACAGCCCGGTAGTGTTGTGTTTACGGGGGCCTAGTGGCCCATTGTGATTCCCTCTTATTAAATCAAACAAATCTAGATATTTAAAACCATGTGCCTATTGGGTTACAAATTGCGTCAAAAATTAAGTCACTATATTTTTTTTTTGTTTTGGCAGTAGGTTGATACACGTCCCGAAAAAATAAACTAACAAATTTAGGCCACGCTACCGTCTCTTCTTTCAATTTAGGAATGATGAATAAAATGCTTTTTTAATAAATGCCATAAGGTACCTGAAAGAATACCCGCGCTAACAGAGACAATATATCATACCTACAATTGGAACTGTTATAGTGTATTAACACGACTGAAAAGTTGGCAGTATATATCTGTAAAAAAAACTGGCAAAAGACACTTTGATAAAAATACTTCTAATTTGTTAGGCGAATTTTTGCATAACGTTTTATTTTTCGCACGGGAACTGTATAAACTAGGGTTTAACTGTCAAAAGTCACATTATTATATTGGATTATTTAAAATTATTTTTGGGCGATCTGTCATATTATTTCAATTCGAACATATTTTCTTTGGGTTTTAACATGTGCATAAAATTATGGATTCAAAGTATCTATGTACATATGTAAAATCTTTTTGGAAATAAACTCAGAATATCTATCTGAGGAATAAAATCCTTACTTAAATCATGTGCTGAAAGAGGTGATGGAAACACTGGTTAAAAACAGGTACACAGGATGTGATGTATGACTTATAGTTAAGGATTAACACAAGGAGCCCGTGCGTGCATCCTTTTCTACGCTCTATTTATGTAAGTGTGATGGGCAAAAATATTGAAATGTATCTACATATTTAAATAAAGTAGTCAAACTATTAATTTTGCTACCAAAATCGGTTGCCATGCGTGATATAATTTATTACTGGGAAAAAGAAACCGTCAAAATATCTCTAACTTCTTATGAAAACAAAAATAGATTTAAACAAGTGAAAAAGGATAAGAAAACTCGGCTGAAGAATCAAGGGAAGAATTGTGATGAGCGGACGACAAAAATTCGAAAAAGAAACAATCCCTGTCATCCTTGATCCGATCAACAGAGAAATGAACGAAGAAGGTATCGGCCAATAAAAACACCTTTGAGAAGTTCAGAGTCATTTCAAAATTTAACTGAGAAATAAATTCCTAGGAGAATGCTGAACATTTCAGAGCCGAAGATAAAATATGGCAACATCGGGCTTGTACAAATTTAACAATATGAAATTAGCTGCTCTTAGCGAAAAAAAATATTTTTTTTTTTTTAATTACAAGTTTCTCCGCGGTATTATCATTTGCATCGATTTCAGTACTCCATACATAAATTAAGAACAAAATTAAACTAATCAAAAGCTCCATCTTTGGAGTATTTCATATATGTATGTATTGATATTTTTCAAATATTGATGGTAACGAGTGTTACATAACTAGCGTTATTAGCGTTACATTAGTAAGTAAGTGCATGTGCAATATTGTGCATGATGTATGATGCAGAAACTCAGCAGCACATCACAAAGATGATTATCGTAATTTATTTAATTCTAGTACTGTGACTATAATGCTTCAACAATATCTATCGAATAGTTCAGAGTTTTTAGCAACAAGGAGCTGCCTGTGATCTTCGTGCATGACAGATGGCCCATTTCCACCTTTACAATCACGTGAATAAACAAAACTGTAGAATGTAATCAAAAATAATTGTTGAAATTTAGATGCACGCAGTTTCGTTCCAAAGTTATTTCAGAAATGATCGTTGGACCATACTTTTTCAAAACCGTGGAAGAATCAGTAACAAGATGGATCCACATCTAAAACAGGCCCGTTAAACTATGGCTCTCCTAAGGGAAAGCCTCAACTGGCCACTTTCGCCCGATTTAAATTCGAAAAGAAGCTCTCTCTTCTGTAAAGAGAACTTCAGATCGGAGCTAACAATGGTTAATGTTGAACATAATGTTGGTAAACATATTTCTAAACTATAAGCTAAAGGTAAATAAAAACTTAAATAAATTCAGAAAGAAAAAGATATTCATTAAATAAAATATAATCCTAATTATACGCCACGCGTTATTAATAGACCAAATTTTTTTTTGTTTGTAGTAGATAATATAGAAAAAGACTAATTTAAGGAGTTATACTTATGTTCAAATAAATTATGGGAATCTTCTTAAACTGCGAATATTGGTAGGTATATTTACCATTAGTATGTATATCACTGTGATTTTTGGTTTAGGTATATTTATAGGAAGTGACTCTAGACATGCCTTTTATAAAAGTTTTGGTTTATAAAAGTACTGTTTATGCAGCCCCACAGCGCCAGGGCCTTACCCGTTGGCCATACTTCCGGCACCCAGAGTTTTTTTTTGAAGTCGCGCGAAGCGCGTTAACGCACTTCCACTTTTAATGGTGAAAAACTGTTATAACTGTTATAAATTGACATGTATCTAGTCTCGTCCATATTTATATGCCGGAAATAAAATGAACCCAAGAACGGCACTTGACCTTCATCCGTTCCTGCTTTCTATCACCGTGTCAACAAAAATCACATTTTTCTATCCATTCTAACAAGAGTCCAAATATTTTATAAATTTAAAAATAGAAAAAGAAAATGTTTAAATCCCGGAAGGCCTTAATGTAGTTTTTTTCATTTTATTTGACAAATACACAAAGTTTTCCGTTTCTATCTTCCCATTTCTCTTAACAATTATTATTATTATCGCAGAATTCATTGTACGTTTTTTAGAAGTATCCTAAGATATGAGATACGATTTAGTGCATTCCTTTAACACAAAAATCAACCAACCATTTTTAATACTAGTTCAGCTACCATTCTTCTCTCAGGATTAGTTGTTATTGTTATAATGATTTGACAGCCTTTTAAAAATGTCATAAATTTCATTGAAGTTGACACAACTTCATGGTTAATTAACCGTAAAACAAGAAAATGTCTTAAAACAAGTAAAAAAAAACTATCTTCAAGTGTGGTTGTGTGGTTTTGTCTTTTTCTATCTACCAACATCTAATGCTGTGTTCCGTTATAAAGACAGCCACAGTGCAGCTTGCGTGCAGGTTATTCAAGTTCATGGAAAATTATATATCTCACTGAGCCAAAGACAAAAGCTATTTTAGATTCTAGGTAATGTAGGTAGGTAGGTACCTATACCTACCTACTGGGAATGAATCATATTCGCACAGTGTTTTTTTTTTATTTTTACTCAGAAGACGTGACATATTATTTATAGTTGATGAAGATAGATATAAATAGCGGATGAATAAAAATAATTTAAAACAGTAACCACAAACAACTTGTCAACCCAAGAAGCCTCAAGATTGATTTTTCAGGTGGTTCTACGATAACTGCAGTGAATGTGCCTCATCAGGAAGAGATACCAATTAAAGCGTTGCCATTGTCATAAAAATCAATTATCTGTTGAAAAATTATTATGGGATAAACCCGAGTTATTCATTCTCCTTAAATTTTAAATTTGCAATGAAAAATAAAACAATTATTCAGCCTTTTTTGTTGCCATTGCACAACAAACATATCAAATATATCATTTGTCAGAGGTCATATAACCCGAATAGCACAGAATTCGATTTATAACTAGAATTTGGTGGTATTTGTGTTTTGTTGAAGTAATCTGCAACATTATTTATTGCAACTCAGTTTCTCAATTGTTCATCGAAAAACAGTGGTAACTTTGTGAATTAAAATGCTACAAATCGGTTTCGTAAAAGTTTGAACTTGTTCCCGAAAAACTGAAGTTGTTCTTAAAGGGTTATAAGCAAGTCCAACATTTGAAAGTTGATAAAAAGTTTTTATTACATCTATTGAATTTCTGTTTCGTTATCTTCTAAATTAAATGTTAAAATAACTTTCTTGTGACAATCTGTAAAATCATTTGGGTAACTTTAATACAATTTATAATTAAGAAGGGGGGAACAACTAACAAAAACATTTTTGTAACGTTTTTCCTCTCAAAATGTTTATTTTAACAGAATTTCAATGAACAAGTTTACAATTATATATAAATAACAATAAGTCAATCGGTGTTGTCTATTCACAATACGAAAAAATGTATATATTATAATGAAATAAATACATCATTCCTTTAATAGCGAATGGTTATTTTTTTTAAAGAAGTAAGCATAAATCTCCACCATTGTTTTTTTTTTTTAATTACATTTCAATTTTCTTGTTACTATTAACAACGTCAAAACAAAGATGAAGCTCTAAATGTGTTTTGTTGTGTTGTCGTTTCGTTAAATTTGGAATAACACGAATGCAACAAACAAAATGTTTTAATACACATCGTTCCTTAGTTGAAACTGAGTTGAAACATAACTACCATAACTGCTTGTGCTTTTTATTGGTGGAGACTTTGTGTTATTTTGGTTTCTTATTCGTAAACATGAAACAAGGATTGAAACGACAATAAAACAAATAGGTAACCAAAGTACTAGAATTGAAAAAAAAAAAAACATTTTGTTTGTATTTGAAACAAAACTTCAACATTTCTTAAGATTCAAGTGATGTTTTAGTTGAGTAGAGATGTTCTATAAATGTTAATCGTATATTTTTATATACTTTATTCAAATCAACCATGAACAGTAAACAAACAAAAATTATTGCTTAGACATGAAAAGAGTTACTATACATGGCAGAGTTGCTGCTGGATTGAAAAATTGTCACAATTCAGATTAAACAATTTGTAGATTTTAAGATGACCATAACACACATAACTAAAAATAGAAAAATTATATCGCATGTCTTGACATATGAACACATTCTTACGTTTCATAAATATTTCGTTCCAAATGTCAACAGGCTGCCTAGAAATCGAGATTTTATGAAGCATTAAGAAAAGGGCACAGAAATTGATGTTTTTGGGTTTCTTTTTAATCTATCGTTATATAATAGATACATTTAATTTGACATTCCATGGGGTTTCGAAAAAAGAGAAAATTGATATTTTGACATTTAACGTTTTATCTGATAAAATTTATGTTTTAAAAATATAAACAAAAAGTGAAGTGCGGCAACTCTGGTGGGCATAGACCAAAGTAAGATGCAAGTTGTTGCTTCATTTTTTTTCCGCCTAGAAAAAATTATGGTTTTTTTAACATTAGAATACTAGTTTCAGTAACGGGGATTTGAAAATATGATTAAGAAGAATATTTCTCTGTTTTACAAACAGTGTAAATTGGTTAAAATGAGAATTTAATTGCCTTAAGTTTCTACTTTATTGTATCCTTGGTTTAATAACATGTAAGTTTTAGTTTTAAGAGACAATGTTTTATTGATATTTCCTGCAACAAGCGCCATATTGTTCACAATCTAATGACTTTTTATTAGAATTTGATCTTATATGCGAAATTTTTAAACTAATTTTTCCAGTTAGTATCACGTTTTCCATAGTAAATTTCAATGGAAACGGCTGAAAGTTTCGTTTAAAAATGTAAATTATAAATACTTTTGCAACTTGAATGCCTAAATACAAACATGATTATTTTTGTATTTTTCAAATTTCCGCCCAATTTTAATTTTGTAGGTGGCCCGAGAATTTTCTGAAAGTAAAAGTTCAATCTTAATGATAAAAATGGGGTTTGTATTAGATTTTTCGTTCATAAATAACTGAAAATCGCATTTTTAATCACAATATCAGACGTTTTGACTTTATTCAATACTTTGAAGTTTATCTTTTTTATAACATCTCAAAGGTATTATACATTTAAAAAGAATTTGAGCAATAACTTTACAGAGACTTTTATAATGTTTTCGGAAACATTATTTCTCATTATATTATAACAAAATAGAACAGAAAAAGTTAAAGTAATAGTAATAGCAACTTCGATGAAACTTTATTCAAGTTATTGTAATTTGTTTTAAACACAAAGTATTCTTGCATAAACATTTTTGCAATATTAGTAAACTCATCGTAGAGTTCAATCAAAGTTGCACAATTGTAAGATTAAGTTACATTTACCATTTCTTAGTTCAAATAACACTTATAAAACTAAGAAACGACAAAATTTATCTTCTATAGAACCCAATTACCATAAGTTCGTTGTAAATAAGAGGAGAAATGCGGCTATTTGGGTTACACAACTGTACCAGAATATGTTTCTGAAATAAATGGACAACAACTTGATTGTTTTACTGGAGTTATATCTACCAAATGAAAACCCGTCTGTGCTATTCGGGAAGTTTTTGGGTAAGGGAACACAGTTCACTGTAATTTTTCAAAAGTAACCGTTTAAAAGAAGGTGCGAGGACGTAATAGATCGATACACTAACACCGATTTAGGTAAGGTCATTCTTATTAACAATGAATGGGGAATTCAATGGAAACCTTGTTTTCAACCTTGACGAAGACCTTCAAGGTTATTTCAAGGTCATTTTTTTTTTTAAATATAAACCCCATTTTTTGACATTGGCAATAGATACATAAGTAGACCGCAAAATATACACACGTTCAAGTTCATTGAAGGTCACTCTGAGGATAATTAAACATGAACAAGGTGTTGGATACCTCTGAAAATAGAAGCTTTGCAAAGACAAAATTTAATAAATTTAACAAGGCGTATTATAATCAGGACCTTGAATTTTTTGAAAACATCTTGCTACTTTTTTATTTAAGACTTGGTTTATCGCGGTTCTGAGACATTTTTCAATAAGATACTTTTCGGACTAACCACGATTTTTAATTTTTGATCATAGAGATCGACTGCCTGAAGTTTCGACAGGGTTACACTTGTCGTGGTCACGGGTAAGCCCGGCGGGCAGTCGATCTCTATGATTAAAAATTAAAAATCTTGTTAAGTCCCAGAAGTATCTTATTGAAAAAATATCTTACTGCGTTCAGAATTTCAACCTTTGTATTGCAGAAATAACAGTTTTGCCGGAACCGACTTTAGGTAAAATGAATGGCAGTTAGTTGAATTCTAGATAATTTCAAAAGACAATTACGATCTCGCGAACCTCACTACTAGAAACTACTATTAGTACCAACATAACGTTTACTGAATTTTGCATTAAAAAATCTAATTTCTTAAGAACATACGTTGACTTCCTATAAAATTCAATAAATGACATTATCTGTCTACATTCAAGCGTCTACATTCAACCGAGAAGAATTAGGTGAAGTAATAATAGGTGTGTTCCTTTGGGCTTCAGTATCTACTGCCAAGTACTTCTGGCTGCAGTCAACTACTTCTACTCTGTGGTCGAAGTAGTTCAAAGTAGTTCATTAATCTAGTAACAGAATGTTTCCAAACAAGAAAAAGACATCACCAATCAAAAGAAATTACGTAATAGATTATTGTTGTTGACATTTTTCTAATTTTAAGGTAAAATTAGAAAACAAAACCGAAATGAAATTGATATTGTGGTTAGATTTTACTTTTGGCAAAATGAAAGCATTCCATTTATCATCTACTGGGAAGTACTAAAAAGTACTTTGCAAGGCCCAATGGAACACGGCTAATGACTAATCTTCATTTGCCTACGGCGCCAGCGGCAGTGGCAGCACTGAACAACAAAATGATTTCCACTGCGCAAAGAGATGTTATTTCATTTGTAAAATAAACCAAAGCGATGCTTGTAACTTACAACACTTGAACTTGATGCGACACTATCTTGAAAGTTGAAAGAATTATAACAGGTATGTACTCGTATATGTACGAGTACCAGTACATTATACCTATGTATTGCAATAAAGTCAGGTAATTCAAGAATCTAATGAGAAAAAAATTTGCATTCATCACGTGCTGAGAAGATCTTGCTTGATTACAACAACTCACGCTGACCATAAGGGTCTTACCAAAGTGCATCATCGTGCTGTGATTGGTCTTTCCCATAATGGACGTAATACACTCTTAGTAGGTAACAACTTTGTGGGAAAATTGCATTGCCATAAGGAAAAATAGCAATCATAATCATAATAATAATTCTATAATCATTATCGCCGTCGTAGTCGTCGTCGTCTTCGTCGCCAGCAGGCTTCACACCAAAGTCAGACGGACACGGCGATGAACGAACGTCTCCATCTCCATCTCCATCATAACCCTGATGCCTATAGAAGAGAGTAAATTTAGTTTAGTGACCGAACCTGACCAAGTGAATACAAAAGTTCTGATTCAATTTTGTGGTTGGCTGTTATTCATGATGTTTCTTCGTTAGTTTTTTTTTTGTAAGCAATCAGTGAAGCGACGAACATTATATTATTTCAAAAACTGATTTGACTTCCTAAAATAATTTGTGTAGGTACTTGCTCTGTGGACAGGGCAAGTTTTGGTTTAGTGTTGAAAAAATTTCGAGGTGTTAATCAAACTTAACATAACGAGTATCGAGGATTCCAAAAAAGTGATTTTCTTCATACCGTCTCGTCTGTCGGATTATGCGTCTGTATCTGTACGTGCCCTGCAATTTGAGCTTTAGGGCCTAAACGGGTGGGCCAATTTGCATTAAATTTGATACAGAGCATTTGTTTCTACTCATCAAGAAAGTGTATAGTTGTAAGGCAACGATCTAGGTTCTTTTTCAATTTTTTTCGGAAACAGCTTTAACGATTTTGATTAAACTTCGTATGCGCAGTTGGGTGTTTTATTAACTCAAAACTATTAAATCACTTTCTTTAAAGAGGAGTCTTTTCCTTTTTGATGTCGACCACTGCAAAATTTTCATGTGATCCACAATGATTTTAACAATGCTAATAAAATAAAGTTGACTTTATTTTTAAAGGAACTTTCATGTACAGTTTTAATTACATTTGTAATATGCATTTGTTTGTCTTGGATCGGGGCTATTTTTAACACCTTTCGGTTTTTTTTAAAACATCGAAAAATTAGTTGTAACTCTGGCGGGTAGACGGCTTTTTAATTTTACAAATGTTGTCAGCAGTGCATAGAAAAAATACAAGAGAAACATGAAAAATAGACAAACATAAGGAATAAATATGCACGATTGGATCGAAACAGGTTGCTCTTATACAAAAAAACACACGTAATATTATGATAACTATCTTTAACAATAAAATAATGTTAAAAGTCAAAAGTAACACATAAATGGATTTTTTGTTCAGTTTGAACTAAAACCATATTTTTAAAAAGCGTGTAACGCTTATTTCCGTTATGAGAATTTTCGCCAAAAGCCTGAAACGTAGTTGCCTTACAATCACTTCGGTCATTCCAGGTACCCGTTCTAGATGAGTTAAAACAAAAATTCGAATTTCCCTCTAGGGAAATTTCATGTAAATCGAACTACCCGTTCAGGCTCTAACTTAAATTACAATGGACCAACTCACAGGCGCACAAACGTAGAGACGCACAAACCGACGGATGGCATGACGAAGTCCATTTTTTAGAACTTCTCGATCACCGTTGTGTGTTAGTTTCCATTACAACCGCGAATTTTTTTTTCTTACACAAAACCAGCCCTATAGACTAAGTAAAAAACGGTTCTATGATAGGTACTGTTAGTAAAAGATACCTATTGGTAAATTTGTTTTTATCAAAATTCATAGATATTATATCTAGATACGAGCACACACTATTTTTTTTCATCAAAATCGTTAAGGCCGTTTCCGAGATAAATTATTTTTGTCACAGCAGTTGTATGACATGGTCACTTCAAAAGCCTTGAGTTTAAAATTTCAAGAAAATCGCTTTAGTCGTCTAGGCTGTAGGTCGCAGTAAAGACAGACATACCAATACACAGACAGATAAAATTGCGGGACCCACTTTTGTCGTGTTCTCTATGATCGTAATGTGGAGTTTGATTGAAATCTCGAGTTCGATTTTTCACGCATCCTTAACTTGCCCTATAGTTCCTATACATACTCATATAAAAGGAGATGGTTATACAACAATTTTGTCACTGTGATCCTCATCATATAAAATATTACCGACAGTAAAAAGTGGCTAATAACAGAACAACTTTATTTTTGTCAAATGTTATCAATATGAAATAAACATGATGAACATCGTGCTTCAATACACCTATATAATTAAATTTATTTTTAAGAAAAATACAACATCATACTCATGGTTAAGTTAAAAAGTTCTTTATTATTAAATTGCTATATTCAAATTAATTCGAATGACTATGAAAGGTAAATGGAACTTTACCAAAGCGCGTCAATCAACCAAGAATGACTTCTTTACATGTATACCCTTACCTATTTTTACATTGCAATACGAAGTTTCTTATATGTATGTAAGCAGCTATAGGTATACTTATATTACAGATTTTCAGTTGGAAGCTACGTTGCTGATGCTTCTTACTTTATTTATAGACATAAGGTTGGTATATTCCGGGCATAAACAATTTAATGTTCGCAGCAAATTCTTCTCAATTATATAATTTTCAGTTCTTAGTTCCCCTATACTCTTGGAAACGTCTTCTTTCTCCTTATAATAAGCTTTGCATTTTTGTTCCATTTGCTATATACGTTCATAGATATGCCCTTGGCTAATGGTCATTGCACACATATTGGAGAGTAGAGGTAATAGAAACCTTCTGAGGAATATTTTAAATGCAAAAACAATTGCCGGTCTTTGCTCAGAAAACATTTATTTTATAATTTTTTTTTTGCATTGATCCCTTTGGCGGTGCGGCGGCATTAATTAACATAATTTTCTAACTTTTTTACAAGTTGTTTTGCGTGTCATCTGAAGCAACATAAGAAAATTTACAGTCTGAGATAAAACACCTAATTGTAGACCAATTATACCGAAGAACTTTATCTTAAATACCAATTTGTTTGGGATGAAGTGAATCAACTCAGAACAGAATAAACTATGTGTAGAAAATAAGTTGATCAGTTTCCTTACGTATAATATAGGTACATATCTGTTGATATTAGCCGTGTTTTTTTGCAAGCCCGGAGAGATTTAGTTGAAGAAAACGACATCGGGGTTCCGCGACGCCATTGAGTTTTCATACAAACTATCGATAACAAGTATGAAATTCACGCCGCTAAAACAGTTTTACTCCGTGCTTAAGTTAAGCCCCGAGAATTCTCCGCGCTTAGCTAAGCCCGAGGGGGATTAGTCGTTGTTGCATTTAACATGTAAATTGCTTAGCCCCGACCGAAAAACACGGCTATAGTTGATTGAAATCAAAATAAAATGCACGAATGGAATGCATGAACTTGCTCATGTCGTTCAAGGCAATGACGTGTATAAACTTTGAAGTTAAGGTTAATTAATACAATGTTTTCGTGGACGAAAAAGTGTGAACAAAGTCAAAATTTCTTCTTTAATTTTTTAGTTTATAAAAATTCATAATGTTTTATTTAAGAGTGCAACATTATTTGCACTTAAAATTTATGTAAACCAATAGTTTATCATCACAACTCCAGCATAAACAAACCCTAAGAAAATAATTTTTGTAGAAAACGGCTCTAACAATTTGGATTGAACTTCCTACTTGTACTGTCAAAAAATAAATAAAAAAAATAAAGGGTCCGCCATCTAACGTTTTTTTTTCAACTAGTGCTTATTTCGTGAATGGTAACACTTAGCTCATGTCTGATTTGATAGATAATTAGTTTTATCCTTCCGCTGAACGAATATGGTTGTGTATACGCTTCGCTAAGTGGGCCTGCGACCGACTTAGAGAAGATGCCGATTTTGCCAAAAAAATCATTTTTTCAGATAAAGCTCATTTTGGTCTTGGCGCGTAGTAAACAAATTGTCGCATTTGGGGGACAGAAAACCCGCATGCATACATTGAAAAGCCGATTTACCCAAAACGAATCACTGTTTGGTGCGGATTTTGGTCCAGAGGCATAATTGGGCCATTTTTCGAAAATGAGCAAGGAGTGGCCGTTACAGTCAATGGCGATCGTTATCGGGCCATGTTGAACGAATTTTTGTTCACAAAATTGAAGAGGAGGATATTGGCAACATTTGGTTTCAACAGGACGGCGCTACGTGCCACACAGCCGAAGCTACATTCGATGTTTTGCGCCATTTTCAAAAAAAAAAGTTATTTGGTGGACCCTTTATATTGTCCGTCAGTCTCTGCGTCTATGCGTTAACTGTGGACCAATTTGTTTCAAATTCGTACGTTATGCCCTAGAAGAGAAATTTGATTTTATAATTCATCTAGGCCGGCTAGCTCCAATAAAATAGTTGTGATATTCAAAGAAGTTTCGCAAAAAATTGTCTTATTTTTGAGTTATTCTCTAATATTTAATTAAAAGCTCGCACAAGTTTTTAGTACCTGCTTCATACTTTTCCATTAACTTTGTAATTGTATACCTATTCTTATATTCCAAGCCTAGCCATCTTATAGCATTTACGTACAAATTCTCGTTCATGGATGCATAAATTGAAGATCCGTGAGTCGTGAACTGACTCTGGCCACTGGGCGTCCACACTTGTGAATTCTTCGGCTGCATTGCATGTTGCTTGTATATTAAGCCTGTGGAAGCCTTTCCGATTAATGTATTAATCAGAAAATCTTGGGGGTTTGGAGACAGCAATATGGGTGCAGTATATTGCCCCAAAAGCTCCGGAAAACATATATTTTTTCACCCATTTTGCATTTTTGATTTCGATTTCGACGGAAATCTAATATGAATGTGAGCCTTTTCCATAATCTTGTTGGCCATGTGCTTAACAGTCTTGCAAACAGAAGAGCGTTCAACTCCAAGATCTTGTCCTACACCGCACTGAAATCCAGGTTCACTCAGATATCTCAAAAATATCTACATTCTCCGCTCAGAGGTCAGTGCACCTCCTCTACGCTCTGTTGAATCTCCTAAAAAGTAATCAGAAAGCCACAGAACATTTTCTTTTGAAAACCGAAATAAACTATGAAAGTCCTCATCACTAATTTCCAACCGTTTCTTATATAATATAAGAAACAATATAACTAAACAACAATACTAAAAATAAGAATTAGTCAAAGCTTTCTAGACAAGTAAAAAAAATCTTAATTTTTTTGTAGCTTAAACTATAATATTCTAGTTTAAGCTATTTTTATTCACATAAATTGAAGCTTAAGCTGAATGAATTTAGCGTTGGCTATATTAAAATAGCTATAACTAAAAGACATCTTTAACTAGCTATAGTTCAAGCTTATTTTTATTCACGAAAAACCTAGCTGTTACTTAGAAATCCAAGTTTTAGCTTTAGCTTTTTTTTATTCACTAGACCCATAATTATATTTTCCGAAATTAAAAAACCTATGCTGCAGTTGATCGGATCCTTATTCGATTATTAAAATCAAAGATTTTTTCTTAATCGTATCAAACATTGCCATCAATTTAAAAAAAAATATATTGCTTTCCTGTTCGTTTTGCAAAATCTTAGTTGTACAGCATCGCTTGTCTTCACTTTTTATCAGCGGCAATTCATGAAATTTCTGTTATTGCAAGGCCGGCGAAGACAAAACAAAAAAATAATAACTCCAGTGTACACTATATAATTACAAAGCAAACATTTGATTCAAATCTTGATCTAGATACTTATTTGTTGAAGTTAAATTGCCTTTTCATGCCTAACTATGCCGATACTCTGAAACCAACTATCAATGTCCGACTGACGCGACGCGACGCGACTCGACTCTACGTGCAGTGGTGTTCCATGGTGTTACCTCCTATAAAATGACTAATCTGCAGAATTAATCATATTATCTTACCTGTCTCCCTGTCCCATGAGGAATGTTTACACTCGCGCGCTGATGCAACACACCTGTTTTCCAATAAGACAAAAGCGGCATCGTCGTCGTTTGAGGAGCCAATGAGGATCCACACGAAAACAGTGACGGATTCCATACAAATAAAAAGAGAATTCCTTTTGGGCTCTGTATTTAAAGGGGTCTATATTTTTATTACTTTTTATGTCATGGTTTCTATACTTTTGAGTTAGTAAAATCGAACACCATGAGTGCTCGTAACTCAAAATACTTATGATTTATGAGTGGTCCCGACACACACTTAAATTATCAGCGCTCTCGCCAAAAATTTTCGAAGTCAACAAATCAACTATTGTTGCTTGATTTTTGTTTCCTATTGTTATTGTTTTTGGATTCAAAATTCAGTGAATTAAACGTAAATTAAATTAAATTATTTAAATTAAAATAAAGAATTTTCATCAATTTCAAAATTTCATCCCCTTAAAAGATAAAAATTAAAAAAAAAACACTATTCAAAATTAATACAGAAAAATTTGTGTTTTCCAAAATACTCTATACACAAAAACAACAAACATATTCAAAACAAATATTGCTCAAACATAAATAAAATATTTTTATATTTAATTCAAACCCATCAACAAATATCCCGATTTATTGCAAATTATTTCTCTAAAGTCTTTTCTCCCGTTTCGGAGTTTTAAACGTTCATATCTCGTGTCCTAGATTTTTTGTGTTACTTACAGTTATCTACGATTTTCTTATATTTCAAAGATTTATGTATCGATTGCAAATATGTCATTCTTTAAATCAAAATGGCACACCCTGCAAAGGTTGATTTTGATAGTCAAACATTCCTATAAGTTTTAGGGCTTAGCCAGGCAGAGCGCCACCATTGACAGACGCCAAAATCCTGAGCAACAGAAACAAATTTAAACACATGACAATTAATGCTTGCGGCCTCAGTGTCATAGCGACATTTCTGAGCGACCTTCTCTGCTTTCAAATCAGTTTCAGTAGTTTTATTTTTGTATCTAATCTTTAGCGAAAAAGTATAGTTACTACATCTTCGGAGTGATAATCTTTGAGAACATTCTAAACTTAGCAAACGGAATTTTCACAACTAGTTTTTCAAGAGAATTGACGCTCAATAAATGACCAGTTGTCGGTTTCGCTTGAATTTGTCGCTCATGGTGAGGCCGAGCCCTCATGTTGAATTAAAAGGTCATAAATCCACAGGATACAAATTTACATTATTTGTCTTTTGGCCCACCTGAACAGGTTATAAATCAAAAAATCAATTTTCTTGATTTATGACCCTACTACGGTTGACTAATCGAAACTTTACTCAGACATTGTGAAACAGGCCCAATTAATACTGACATACATAATGTACGTGTTAGTTACATTCTAGATTTTTTCAAGAGTCAGGAGACTAACATCTTCTTCAAATAACGCTTGATCCAAAAAGGGCTATAACGTATATTGTATAAGGCGTCTATATAGAATAAGTGTGGCTCTGACGCTAAGGATGAGGTTTCACTCGCTGCTGATTGAAGAACGTAGTAAAGAGGTTTCTTCAGTTGGAGATAGACAACGCATCTTTCGTCGTAGTGCTCCAGTATAATACAGCAATAGAGGTCTTTCACCTCGTCCAGAAAGAGCGAGCTCTTAGCAGGAAGGCAAGCATAAGTTGATTCTCTATTATTATTTCATCTCTGTCCGTACGATCATCACCCCTTCTTAGAGACTTCCACTATCTACTATGGTTTGTTTTTGATGTGTGCAGTTCTTCTAATTAGCCCTTATGATCGAATAATAGAGCCCAAGAAAAGAATGAAGATCTTCTTGTTCTTCGTTTCTTGTACCTAATACCTTTTTTTCTGTTTTTGTTTTGTTAATTTTTTGAATGAAATGGTAATCATTAGTTACAAACCCCCAGGTATCGGTTTTATCCCTGATGCGTACCTTCATGCATAGGTGTACATAGAGTGAACATTGAACACCTTTTCCTCGCACCTTAGGAGGTATACATCATTGCATCTTTGATGCATCTTTAAAGCTACGTGTGTTATCAGATTTTTGTGTTTTGGAAATCACCACAGGACACTGAGCTGGCGATGGCGTAAGCCATGTTCTTTAATTATTTCGTTTCGGATGAGTTGAGAGCCCATATTTATATTTATAATTATATACCTACATACATACATATGTATATAAAAAACTTGGTTTGATGAATGAATAAATAAATGAACGCCATTAGATCAACAAGTAGATTGTATACCTATGCGGTACAATGTGCAAGTAGGCGGTCAAGGAAGTCAGTTGTTAGTTGTCCAAGAATTATGGGGTGTTAACTTGGAGGAAATTCTAAGAGACGCAAGCCATTAATTTAAAAATGAATGTATTGAATATACCTGTAATATATCAGGGCATGGTTCAATTATTGATAAATAATGAGTTGCTGTCCGATGTTGTGGTTTAAGTTGAAATGATATGAGACTGATGATAATAATATAACGCACGCGCGGTTTGATAAATGAGAGAGAAATCCTTTAAGATTACCATTAGAAACACATAGTTTTAAGATTAAGATGCCTGTGGCCACGGACACAATGCGGCATACAAAACACTCCCCTTTTTTTGAAATTTCAGTTTTGAATACTTACCTAAGTTTTTACTACTTCAGTTATGCGGTGTATGAATAAAATTGAGCACCTACTTAAAACTCAACTTTTCGGAGCAGGTGTTCAATTTCATAAATGAATAAAATACTTGAAGAGGTCCGCAACGATTGAGTATCTACATAAATAAACTTACTCCTGAATAACCCAAAGCAAGTGCTCCATCGAGAGAAGCATCTGCTTCTCATTTTTTGAAAAGCTCAATTGGATGCTCAATGTTGAAGAAAATAGCGTATCATAATAATGTTTTTTAAATAATGGAGTTCATGCCAATTGTTAATCTAAAGGTTGAATTGTATAAAAGAATTTGAAAGTGATTATCATGTAACGTAAAAATGTTTTTAGTTTAACAACTGTAAAATAAAAATAAAAATTATTTTTAAAACAAATTTTTTTAATTTCATAAAATCACAACAGTTATTTTAGTATTATTCAGCAAGGCGTTCCTGATATTTGTTCATACATCTTCGGGCTTAATTTGTAGAGCTTATGGTGTACATAATTAAAATTTAAATGGTAGATCGTACTAATTTGAACACACAAAAAAACTTTTATCAAAATCGTAGGAGTTTTTTTTGAGAAAAAAAATATTATTCTTAACGGATTTTAACATTTGTATGGGAGGCACCATTATTTTTGGGTATTAGAATAATTTTTGTCAAAAATCTTCTAGATAAAGTTAAAACACTGCTATTTACCAAGTTTTAAAAAAATTTTAATATGTAAAAAAATATTTTTTTTTTGAAAATTTTGGTACACAATATTATTAAAAATGTGTCAATAATTATTCATACAAAAATTGATCAGAATCTGTTTAACCGTTTTCGAGAAAAGCGAAAATCAAAAAAATAGTTCTTTGGGAGGTACCATTAATAACCATTTTTCGGAACCATTTTTTTTATTAAACGGCAACTTATAACTATTTAAATTTATTGAGTTCTTAAAAACAAATTCGGTAGAGCTGGATTTGAGAATAATAAGTTTTTCCTTTTTGGCCAAGAAATTTTGTATGACAGCTACTGTTAATTTTGGCCCTAAACAAAAAGAGAAAAAAACTGGTGGGGGAATGTCCAAAAAACGCTAGGTACCAAGTTTAAAGAAAATCGACCCGTCCGCTTAGGCTATAGTCGAACCGACAGACAGACAGACAGACAGACGGACGTTTTTGCGAGACCCACTTTTTTCGTCTTCGCTATCATCGTAATGTCAAGTTTGATCAAAATCTTGAGTTCGATTTTTTGTACGAATACATAACTTGCCATATAGTACCTATATTTGCAAGTAAAAAATCATGGAATATAAATGGATTAAAATAATTGTAAAATAAATGTTGTGATTTTATTAAATTAATTAAATTAATTATTTTTTTTTTATAATTAAATCAATCGATTTTACACAACATGGAGACAAAATCACAAAGAATTAAAAATGTAGATATCATAGGTCCAGTTTTTCAGTGCGAGATTAAAGTTAAACCCGAGTTAACTCATTAAATTTAGTGAGTTAACTCAGGATTAACTAAACAGATGCTTTTTATGTTTTATCCACCGAGTTTGTTAAGTCGTCCCGCACGCATTCACAACCATAAAAAAACTGCTTCATCTCTTAACTGTTGGTTAATTTACTTCTAGAGTTAAGTTATTCTGGTTTTACTCACTACTGAAAAACTGGGCCTTAGAGAATAATTTTATTGAGAAACATTTAAATTTAAATGTGCACGACTGGATCCTATGAACTTGCTCTTGTGATTAACAATTGTAATTTAGCCACATTTTGAAGATGAATGTTAATTATTCAATAATGTAATGATAGTGTATATTTTTAACGAGAAAATGTTAGCAAAAAGTACTGAAAGAAATGGTTATTTTGTTTGATTTTTTTTTTGTTTTACGAATTTGTTTTCAAAATTCCTAAAAGCAAAGATTATTTGAATTTAAAACAAGCACCATATTCTAAAATTAAAACAAAATATGTCCAACCATCGAAAAGATATAGGTACGCGAATAAACCAAAAATAATACTATTTTCTAAAAAAAGCTTATAATGGCTATTTCCGTTACGCGTTTTTTTCACAAAAACTTGAAACGCATTTTTTTTTCATTTACTTTGCTCTTTGCAGGAACAAAGTTTAATTAAAATCGTTGGAGCTGTTTTCTAGAAAATTTGAAGAAAAAAAACCCAAATTGTTGTATGCCAGTGTTAACAGGCAAACAGTTCAACGATGAATTTAAGGCAAAATCCCTTCTGTTCATGGTAGTGTTAGTGTTAGGCTAAAGGTCCTGCTTGTGCAGCTCGTTGAGTGTGGCAGTTAAGATCGCAGTCCATATCTGACCATATCAAGGGGAACTCACCGGGTTAGCGCGATAAACTAGAAATAATTGTATCTAAGAAATTTACACCAGCTGCTTCTTGTATAGATTAGCTTAGACAAAAATTCGAATTTCCCATTTAGGAAATCAGATAAAAATGATCTGTACCAAATTCGGAGCAAATCGGTCCCACCATTAAGGGTCTAGCTCAATTTACATAGTGGACGCACGGACACACAGACGCACAGGCACACATGACGAAACCCACTTTCTGGACTTCACGACCATCGCCATCGTTTGCAGAATGTTCTTAAACACAAACTGCGTTCGAAAACGCAAATACAAATTCTACTGCATTAGCATTGTGTTCGATAGTGCAGTTTGCTAAAGTGATGTGTTCAAAACCATCATCTGCATTGCAGCTGTGATGTGAAAAAATGTAGGTGACGAAAGAGACATACATAGCGGTTCGAGAGACTGTTAGCTATTTAAGATTATGATAATTCTGATGAACTTTGCTTCTGTTCGAAAACGTCAACCGCAGCCTATGCTCCGCGATCTAACCACTTATTGAAATTATGGAATTGAAAAAAAAGTTGTGAATACATATACCATTTAAAAGGTCACAAAATGGTCATTTAAGGTCAACTAGTTTCATGATTTTTATAAAATTTTCGTAGTCATATAGTAGGGCCAGCTACGAGACGAGGCAAGACGTTACTTTTGTAGGTGTATCTAGATATGTATCGTAATATCGAAAACAAAAGTCTGACAGGTTGTTTTCTACGCCTTTGGTGAGGGTTGAAGTCTAACTATAACTTTACAAAGATGTTTTGAAAGAAAGGTAGTTACAGCTTTTTTATGCAAATACAAGCACATTACCTGAAATAATTGTGAGACCAAAACCATCAGAAATGTCTAACGTAACCAGTAAAAAGTACAGACCCATGCACATTATTATTAAGAGATTAAACAAATCATAAATTTTCTTTCGTGTTGGTTATTAAACCCCAAGTATATTTTATGTTCATTAAGCTAACATAAATGCCATAACATGTCCCTCTTAAAAAAAAATAAGTATTAAAAAAAAAATACTGAAACCGGAAATCATACAGAATCCTTATGAAAACCTTTTTTATATTTTTTTATTACACCTTGTGTTTTGCTGTGTCATTCATATCCTGCGGCCATAAACAACTCGTAACAAAAATGTTCTCCACATTTAATTCTTTATCTTCCCTCCATGCCGTGTGCAGACCCTTCTTCTATTAGCAGATAAACTAATCGCAAATCAAGCTCATTCCAAGATTAAATTTGCCTCAAGGTTAAATGACCACGCGGGACGCGGCACACCACACATTTATGATGAGATACTCATCTCTCTATACGTATAACATGCGAGCAGACTGTAAATCCCTGTGCATAGAAAAAAACTTCCGGTTAGGTGTTTCGTATAAATAAAACTATATAAATGCAACTTGCATAAGAATGAGGAACCAATCTCTTGAATTGCATGTTTGCATGTGGGCACGTGGGAGGATCCTTGTCTTAACAAATAATAGTTTTTTCTATGATATACGATGGTGGCCCTCTTCGATTTACCAATACATTTGCATTTCATATCGGAATTCTGTAAAATTTTATTCCTCTAACTCGGCATCAGGATCGGGATCGGGACATAATTTATTTGCGGGAAGAAGCGTGCACATGTCCGTCTGTCCAAGTTGTCATGTCATGTCATTCGTTAATCGATTACGATTGCGATTGTCATGTTGCTTAGGGATAAGAGCCCTTTTTCGCAAGAACTATGCTGCAACACAACAGGCCATAAAGTATTCCTTCACAACAATTCCCTGTTGAGGAATCGAAGCAAATTTGATTTCGTTCATGTATTTGTGTGGTACTTAACAATTTTTTAACTTAACAATAATATAACTTCCTACATAAATATAGCAAAGTAAGCTCGTTGCAATTGATTTATTGAAGTTATCAATTTTTAATTACATTTTTGCGCTGAGGAGTTCGATGCTTTTGAAAATAAACTACAAGTCTTGGATCGTGTTTGGTATAACGTAATGGTGGGAAGGGAAGCTAAGTTAAGATGGTAGCAATGATTAATGGCTGTGATATTCCGAATTACTTACCTAATTAAAATATGTTATAAAATACTCGTATATAGGAGGAATAAAACCACAGGTGGGTTCTCGTAAATGTAGATGAAAATATCATTAGTGAAAAGAATAAAGAATATACTCGGTACTTGCTATATTATGATTTAATAGCACATTGTTTAAGGCATGGAAACAAGAGAAAGGGATACAATTTATGAAAAATAACTGTACATTAATTGATGCTACTGCTTTTTCTTTCAAGGCTTTTGCATGTACATAAGTAAATTTGAAGCAATAGCTAATTTCACTATCAATAAATACTGTATGAACGGGATCTAATTATTTTATCAGTTCATTGGGAGAGACTTTATAGAAAACTAAAATCGGGGAAATCGTAGGTAGGGGCAGCTACAAAATACCTTTTTTTTCTAACCGATAGACTTTTAAAATTAAAGAAAGTCGTAGATATAAAAAAAATCAGGAAATCTAATAATCGAGATAAGTCGAAAACACAGGAAAGCAGAAGTCTAATGGCAGTATTACATTATTATCAAAAGTGTCATATAAGTGTAATAATCAAATTTATATGACACAAAATACATGGAGCCTGATACAACTTTGACATACAACAAATATGTTGTCATATGTAATATGACATAATGGAACATATATATATGGCAGTGTAATATCGCCTTAAGAAATTAGTAATTTAATCAGGATGATGTTATATTTTATATTTTTCTAAAGGTTGTACAAAAATACTTTACTGGTGTTTGATGAATTTTTATTCATGTATGTATGTTTTTTTGCAAACAAAGTTTTCAAATACACAGATTTTTGCGGCCTATTTTGAATTATTTTAACTTTTTATGGGAAGAGTTTAAAAAGCTGCAATTTTTGGAGATGATGGGAATTAGTAATTCAGCCCGAGTGGGTAGTTGGTGTTAGATGTAAAACCTTAAATTCACTAATAAAAAAAAGTCATAACATTTTTTCATTTTTAGTTTTTTATTTATTCTTTTGATGAAACACTACTTTATTAATGCGAAAACCGCACTTTGTTTGGAGTGTTTTTAAATAAATTTATTTAATAATTCAATCAAATTTTGATTTTCCATATTGTTGAGCCAATCCTGCAACATTGTTCACCTTAGGTAACTAATATTTTAAACGACGAAGAACGGAGAAACTTCGTTCATTTGAGTTAGATGATCCTGGGATTGTGATTAGCAAGCGGACTCCCTCGACTCCAGGCGTGTTTTTGCAAAAAATCAACTACTGGATAATTTACCCACTCGAACAATCTCGAGAGGATTTTACTACCCATATTACCTGCCGGGCCTGTCGTTGAGGTTATTTGTCTTGAGTGCCTTCATTGAGATATCATTGGTAGAGCTTACGACACGGTGCGTGTATTTGTAAAACACGGATACACAGAATCCGTGTAGTTATTACACGCCAATTAAAATCCGTACTCTTAATACACGTGTATTTATTTGCTTATTATCCGTGTATGCGGATAATAAGAATACACGGATCTTAATTACACGGATTCTTAATACACGGATTGGTTTTTGATTTTTATCTTTTTAACGGATAGGTTTAGAAGCCTGAAATTTTAAGTGATGATAGATTTAATTGATTTAAATTTTTTATGAAAAATTTGATTTTCCAATTAAACGTTATTAATAGTTTCACAATGTTTACAGTAATCAGTTAATAAATCTTTAGTACATATATCTGCATAAATTAAAAATTATTTTGATAAATGAAATTGAATGATATGTACGTGCACAACTTCAATCCACCAACAAATTATAATTTATTAAAAGACGTTGTTGATCTATTTTTAGCGAAAAATTCCCATAAAATTACCCCTCTCTATACAAACTAGATTATTTAAAATAAACATGAATCTACGGATGAACGGATACACGGATGCACAGATACACAAAAAAAAACGGATTCAAATACGGATCTTATAAGAACATGTGTATTCGTGTTTTTAAATGTACGTGTAATAAGGAGCTCTAATTATCGGGGATTTCAATAGACCGTAAGTATAGACTAAGTTACAATTACTGTGACTTAACGCATGTATACATTACTGTTTTCGTACTTTACAAACCTTATTGTATTTAATTTATAGTCTCATCCAGTATAATTAGTTAGATTCTTATAACTAACAATGTTGCCGATGTGGCACGATCGTGCTTTTTTGAAACGGCATTTTTCTCTTTAGACGGTGTCAGGAAAAATTGGTTGATATAATTTTTCGGAAAAAAAATTCACCAATTAGTAATCAAAACTAGAATAGCCCATTAGCCGAAATTCAACCATGTCATACACAATTTGGTTTTGAACATTTGGGCATGTAGGTTAATGCATATACATACATATTATGTACATATGTATAATTGTATATATCATGCAGTTCCGTTGTATAGGTACCTAAGCAGAAAAATGTACGACAAATTATTATTTATATAAAAGATAATCGTACAGTTCCAATTTAACTTATTATTTATTAGGTAGGAACACTTAGGATGTGCCTCCCAGTCCATATCAGATTCTTCTGAATCGCTTGTAGAACTTGAAGAAACGCTAGAAAGTTCCTCAAGTACAATCATAAAATCTTGTAAATCGCGACTTCGGCGTGAACTTGATGGGCTTTCTAACTCTTGGAAAAACATCTTAAAAACATTCTTATTTGTATTATTTTCACATGATTTAAATTACTCTAAAGTACATACCTCTGTGGCATCTGTATTCATCATTTTATAGTTAATTAAACTTAATTTATTTGATTCTTTCAAAAATTATTTGAAAGGGGAAACTAAGCAATGATATAATTATTGTCAAAAAGCATAGTGCTGCCAAATAACCAAACGGCGTTTTTTTTCTTATATAGTTATCTAACTCTATATAGATTAAGAAAAAAAACACGCCTGTATTAAAAAATAGTATCACTACAAAAGTATTACATATTTTTACAAAACTATCAGTCTTATCATCGTATCCGATCGGAAGAAAATTTTCTCCGATTTCTATGAAATGTACGAATTTTGTATCATTGTAGCCGTTCCGATAGGCCAATCGGACAGATATTCGAAAAGAAATTTAATGTGCGTTGAAAATATCAAATTCGTGCGTTGCATGCCGATGAACAGTCAAAATGGCAGCAACGCCTCACGAATTCATGCGATGTATGAAGATATTTGCATTCCGATTTCCCCGACAGAAAATTAGAAGTGGAAAATTTCCCGCAACGAAATTAAAGACTGAAATGGACGCTCAGCAACAAAAAGATTCGTAAAGAAAGCGTTTTTTTATTTGGTAAACATTTATGTGCCTTTCTCTTAGGAAAAAAAACAAACCAGGTGGAATACGACCGGTTGGTTGAATTTATGACCTCAAAGGCAGACATTGCGGAAGTTCACGAGTCACGACTTATTCCAAAATATTTTATTTTGACAAAATTCAAATACATGCGTCGGCACGCGTCAGAATTTTTAGAAGCTTGTGGATGTTAGGCAACAGATCCTTGTTGCAATCTTTGACCGCTGTGCGTCTAGTAGCACACGGTATAGAAAAAATCAAAATATTTAGAGTTTTTGTGCCGGTTTCTCGACTTGTACCGTGTGCGTGTATGACAACTGTGTGCACACTTGTATACCGTATGCAGTTCAAGAAAAAGGGGTTATGTCGTTCGCGGTTGTACTTCAAAATTGTCAGGGTAGGTACGGTAGGTACCTTACTACGTTCAGGGATCCAGGGGGGTCAAACCCCTGTGATCCCCCCTGGTAACGGCCTTGCGGTAAGAGTAAAGATATACAGAGTGCTGTATTATGACCAAATCAGTACCTTATCTAGTAATCGTCAACGAACAAAAACATTTCCAAAAGTTCTCCAGATGAAAACAAATGAATACAAATTTTTTTTATTAAAAATAAAGAGTGATTTTTCAAAACTATGTGAGATGACATGGGAACACTTGATGCCCTAGTAGTATAGTATAATAGGCAGTTATTTGCAGTGTAAGAATGTTCACTATTTCGGGGCTGTTTGTTATAGTTTCCTTATGTTTTTTTTTGTAATAGTTTTAAAATTAAATTATATAGATTTTTGGGTTTTTAAATATTATGCATCCAATTTCGAATTCCTTATTTTAAATATGAATTTATATAGCTTCAACATTGTTACCGTTAAAAGCACTGAATGCAAATATTTGCACGCTTTTATCCATAGGCTTGCACACTCTTACAGTGAAAACCGGAGGAAATCTCACAAACTGACTTGATTTATGTTCTTTTTTGATAAAAAAAATATGAAAATTAAAGAAATTAAAAGAACTATCGTATTTCTTATAATTTTTGTTCACATAAATGTTCAATAGGGCTAAGAAACAACATCTACTATTGCAGTATACAGGGTGATTCGCTTAAAGTTTGACAAAGAGATCGAGCGTGCAGGTTAGGTCACATAAAACAGAAAAAAAATTATTAAAAAACAACGGTTTTTAGTCAAAAACAGAAAACCAGATGCTTAAATTTCTATTATACTTTCTACGTAGTAGAAAGTATCTTTAGAGCAACTTAAGGAATAAATTGGAGTCAAATTAAGAGAATTTTATTTCTTATATTTTCAAATTTCTAAAGAATAAGAAGAGATTTTCACATTTGGTTTTGGATGTTTGATTAAAATTAATAGGAGCATTGAAAATTAAAAACAAAATTACTACTAAATAACGTTGTTATTATTTCAATATTTTTAGTTTGAAAATCAACTTTTCAAAAACTTCACTATAAACAAACTCTGTAGCCTTTTGTCACACCTTATGCGAATCACCCTGTATATGTACCTATACATAGTTGTATTCAGTTAAACATTACAAATTTCAAACTTAGCATACCCCGTTGAGTACGAGAGATATTTACTTTCTTCTCTGTAACAAAATGTGGGCTTTTTTCTGTTCGTGTTTTTTTTACATTTTTCTATAAGTAAAGGTATAATTCTACCTATACGTTTCTTGTAACAATTTAAATCATATTGAATTTTCGGTAAAAAAAGAAGCAAGTATGGGAAACCCAGTCGTACATTTTTCTTCCAAACAATTCTAATCTTAAATTTTTGTGAAATCGATTGGTAGATATTTCATCTTTTAATTAATTTTATGTAAGTCCAAAAATCGACTCATTAAGCATAATTATTTATTTATCTGTCGAATAATAAACTAAACTAAAAGGAAAGCATAATCACGCACGCCAAATGCATTATCCAACCGCATTATGGTCATCAACTCAACTATTAATTATTATTTCAAGCCACAATTACTGCACACTCAGAGTCTAACATCCTTTACGTCCATCGTGTCGGTGGTCGGTCGGCATAAAATCTATGTCTGTGGAGTAGCCAAACCGTGCCCAAGGCCGTTTTTGTTCTTGTATACCGCCTTAATCCCAAACACGGCCAGTGCTGCATTATTTATCATTTAATAACACTCAACAGCTAGTAAGTAAGTGCGGGATACCATAAGATAGGTACCTAACTATAGTATAAGACTTGGTAAAATTTTGTGGAACGCACACAACTGCAGCAGGTTGCCATATCCAAAAAGTTGAATTTTCTATGAGTTTGTATTGTATTTTGTTGACCCAGTTTCTGGAAGTGCATTCAACAGATAGGCGGATAAAGATAGCCAACAAAAAGAAAATGCGCCAACGCAACTTAGACTTAGGTTAATGCTTTGGCCGTTTAAATGAAAGGCTTTCTCAACTTCCTATACAAGTGTTTTTTTATTCTTTGAATTCTTGTTGGTTTGCTTATTGTGGGTCTTAAATAACTATAATCTCAAAAACTTACCTACATCTTAGCACGCGAGTGCGAAATTATAAAACAATAATGCGCTGTAAGGCGTAATGGAATCATAATAAAACAGTCTAATGATTTCCACATTGTAGGTATAATGGAACTGAAAATGTTATTAAATCATATTAATTAAACGCAACGGTGGGGAAGGATTGCTAAATAACACGATCTGGGTGGTTAAAGATGTCATAAATAGTTTTTTTAGACTATAAACTGGGATATTTGAGGACAACATTTGGTGATCTCAATCAAAGTAAAAATGCTCAAATTTTTTAAGTGGATTTTGGACAGCAAGGTGACTGATCATGTAGAATCAGGGCCTATAGTGATTTACAACTCTCGGCCATTTATGTGTGCGTGTTGATTGCGTGTTTGCAGGAATGGAAGGGACCAACAATTTTTTGCCGAGTCCGCACGGTTAAGAAAAGAGGTACGTTTTCATGACAAGAGATACCCTTGGAGGATTTGTCACTTCCTAGCAAAAGGCAGTAGCCGTGACAAAAAAAAATTCTGCTGGGAATCGAAGCCGGACCTCCAAGATGTCAGTCCTACGCACTAACCATTGTGCCACGGGCTACTAGTGGAGAGTTACTCACTACATTTTATATACATACTTTCCAACTATAGATCTAGTTCAATATTAAAAATTATTCATAAACAAATAACAATTTTTCCTTTTATTCCTGAACATAAAAACAGGAGGGGCTAGATCGATTTTTAGAAATATTTTCTAAGAAACTGTAAATACTGAATGGTGTATCTTTTGAGGAAAAAATATAGATATCTGCAATTTATTTCTTTATTACATATATGTATATGTATGATCCCTTATCGTATCTAAAAGACGATTTTGAAGAGTTAATTATTATTTAACTATTCATAGCTAATATATTTTTCTACTTTAATTGCGGGATTTCAGTCACTTGGGATTTAAAGTGGTCAGGATTTTGGGTTTTCTGGATATTGTTTTTTTCTCGAATTTGGTTTTTCTGAGTTTTAGGTTTTCTGGATATTGCAGGTTTTCTGAATTTTGGGTTTCCTGGATTTTAGTTTTTTGAGATTAAGGGTTTTCTCGATTTAGAGTTTTTGGGATTTCGCGTAGAGTTTTTTATAATTTTAATGGCGAAAAACTATCAATAATTGTCATTTTTCTTGTCGCATCCATTACAAAAAAGCTTTTTTTTCATTGGTATCTTATAGCTAGCACAAGTCCAAGTAAATCATTATATTTAGATATCTAATTTTATATCTACCTACTCATAATTTGAAACTTGAAGTTGGTATCCATTGCATAATATTTTTTATCATCTTAACCCTTATTGTAGCCAAACCGTTTAAAAATTAGTTTATAAAGGCCTATGTAAATCAAGACTTGAGTATGGGTTAACCTGCTGGGGTGGCACTCACCGTTATAAAATTGACCCTCTTCTTACTAAGCAAAAGCATGTCATTCGCATTCTATGTAAAGTTAACCGGAGAACTCATAGCTTTGATTTGTTTACAAACCTAGAAATTTTGCCTTTAAAGCATCTATATTTTTACAAAGTTTTAAAATATTTTTAGAAAATTCTAATTATTAATTACTTTTGTAATTTACGTGTAGACAATCGTTATCTGTTAACTGTACCTCCTATTAAAAAATCGCACTATACTCTTTTATATGGTATAACTTCCGCTCGCGTTTTTAAGATGCGAGAGAGTTAAATCGGTGTTTTAAAAAAATATTAAAAACTGGCTCTTTACATTTATCATATTGATATAAATTTGTTAGTTAATATTATAGTTTGAATTCATATAATAATAATAAACATGTACATACTTTTACGCAAAATCTATAAATTTCTTGTCAACTTTTTGATAAGCTTTATTGAACGAATATTACATTTGTTTGCTTAATAAAATCTTTCGATTGTAAGCAAGCTAATTAGCTTCTATTACTCCGGTTAAACGGGCTCTGTATATTTGTATATTTTGCTTAATATTGGTCCTATTTATTATTTTTCAATTGAAATAGAAAACATAAAAATTTGAATTTATAACAATTGATCCCCATCAATTTAATCTCAAAATAGATTGTTAGTTTAATGGTGCATTTGTCTTTTACCATTTGGTAATTGAATGCTACTAACTATTTTATATAATGCACTCAGGCAAGTTTCTGTTTATTTTTGTATCTTGAATTATTATTGTTTTATAAGAATATTAGCTTTAAGTTTGTTAAATGAAATAAAGTTGTTTTTAAAAAAAGGATGTCAAAACTATCTGTCACCAAAAGAATAATTATTTAGGACGAAAATTGAAATTGCTTATATCGGGTTTTTCAATAAGAGCGCTACAAAAGTTTTTTTTTAAATAAAACAAAAACGGTTTTGGATATCAATGAAATTCTTTATTCCTGTGAAAGTACGTTTGATGCCATTATGTATGGAACTCTATTTCTTTTGCATGGCCACCACGGGCACGCTTGCAGAAGTCCAGACTCTGAACCCAATTTTCGACGGTTTTCAAGCTTAATCGGCCGATACTGCTGCAATTTCACGTTCGATATTCGTACGAAGTTCATCAATCGTCACTGGCTTGTTGGCATAGACCATAGACTTGACGTAGCCCCACAGGAAATAGTCTAACGGCGTCAAATCGCACGACCAAGGCGGCAAAGCGACTGGACCATTTCGTGAGATAACACGTTCTCCAAACTTGGTTTCCAATAAATTGATTGTGACATTGTGTGGCTTGTGGCGCCGTCCTGTTGGAACCACATATCCTCCAAGTTCATATCATCCAATTGGGGCCAAAAATATTCGGTTACCATTGAACGCTAGCGATCCCAATTCACAGTAACGTTCCGGTCTTGATCATCACGGAAGAAGTACGGCCCAATGACGCCGCCGCCGGCCCATAAACCACACCAAACCGTAATTTTTTTGGGATGCAATGATGACTCATGGAGTACGTGTGGATTGCTGCCTGACCAATACCGCATATTTTGTTTATTGACGAAGCCATTCAGCCAGAAATGAGCCTCATCGCTGAAGATGATTTTTCGATGAAAATCCGAATCATTTTCAAGTTGTTGCTCAGCCCAATTCACGAACATACGACGCTTCTGGTGCTCAAGCGGCTTCAGTTCTTGCGTCAATTTAATCTTGTAAGGATGTAGGCCAAAATCTTTTCGCAAAATTCGCCACAACGACGTCACAATGATGCCCAACGCATCTCGACGTGTGAGAGACACATTTGGGCTTTCTGCAACTGAAGCCGCAGCGGCAGCAATATTCTCGACACTACGGGCAATTCTTTGTTTCACTGGCAAGGGAACATTTTGTACTGTGCCTGTGGATTCAAATTTTTCCACTAGACGCTCAATTGTTGATCTGCTAGGACGATTATGACAACCATAAATTGGACTTAGCGCTCTTAACGTTGAGGCCACTGACTCCGAATTTCGGTAGTAAATTTTAATAATTTCAACTCGTTGTTGTTGTTGTCGTATATCTTTCCATCATGAAATGGCAAACCTTACTGAAGAGAAATGTCAAAAGAGCGGCAAGAAATATGGCGTCGCTTGCTGTCCCTGTTGCAGGGTTCGGACTTCAGAAATCGCATTTCGAAGTAGATCGAAATAAGAATCGCAGTGAAACCAAAATTTTCGAAGTAGAATTTTAATTTATATTAAAGGCTACTACATTCAACACTTTTTGCAAAAGAGTGGCAAAAAGTGGAAAAATGAAAATCAAAAACATACTTTAGAGATCCCTGTTTTCGAACAAATTGTGCTTAATCTGTCAAATCAATCTGAAATGACAAATCAAAAACCCTTTTACCCACACAGGCATCTCTAAAGGTTGGTCTCGTTCTTGACATTTCCACTTTCGAGCAAAAAGAATCGAAATCGAAAATAGCAGTAGATTGTTAGCAAAGCGCAGTGATGCAGTAGATTAGCGAAGTAAATCTACTGCTTTCGCAGTAAAGTCCGAACGCTGCCCTGTTGCTCTACTTTTATAGCGTCCCTGTTGAAAAACCCGATATTTTTGTATACAATTTTTGTTTAACTTCTTTTCTACTATTTTTGATCCCATAGTTGATTTTCATCAAAACCAAAACTTGAAATACCTAATTGAAACAAAGTCACTATTAAATGAGTTAAGGGATGTGTTGTTAAGGGATGTAAAGGCTTTTTGTATGGCAAATTGAAATAAATGCATAATATGCCGGTTAATTAACCAAAACCTTAAAAGATGACCTTTCGTCTATGCTTTTTTACACGTATGTCCGAATTTCTGTCACAAAACTAGCAAAACGGAACAAAATCCCTATCTCATGAACTGACGTTTATGATGATGTTTATTTTTCACATTTTCCAAAAAAGCTTTCATGCATTGTGTTGTTCTTGTTTAAACGATTTGTTTCTTTTTGTTTTGTTATAGCAATAAGATTTTTGTTTTTTTTAAGTAAATAATAATTGAATGATATTTACTTTGACCGTCTAATCGTATCTTCATTTTAAAAACAACCATATTTTGGCTCAAGGAAAAGCCAAGTATAAAATACAAAAAAAATATCAACGAACAAATCCTTATGTCACATTCGGTTGGATTTCAGAACTGGTGCATTCCCATCTTAGAAGGAGAAGAAGGAGGAGTGAAAAAAAGTTGACATAAAATAATAAAATAATTCAAGTCATTCCAAAACTCTTTTCAACACTATTATTTGCACTTTTTTACTGCTTGTTTATCCGCATTAATGCTTTGTTGTTTTTTCCCATGTTAAATTTTGTTTGCACTGCCTTTACGTTTACCAACAAAAAAGGTCTAAAATAAAAACATTTAATTGTGATTCCTTTTGGTTCTTAACAAGGTAATCAAGAGTCCATTATCACAATCATATCATTTTTTTCAGCCAAACACTATTTTTTCATCACCTTCTTAAAATAAAGCTCTATTTAAAAATTAATTTAAAACACTTTTGTAAACATAACTTTCTATTTCTCACTTTCAAACTATCTTCTTGAGGTATGCAATAGCAAACAAACCTTTTAATGGTTTATCATTCCGGCTTTAAAATTATGTTAATTTTCTATTCTATAAAGAAAGCGTGGGCTTCGAAAGATATTCACAAACATTACTCAAAATTGTATCCATAACTTAAATGTATGTATAGAAAATACTGTTAGTTATTTGGTAACTTATAAATCATAAGATATCAAACAAGATGAATGATTTGAAAACAGATATGTGTGGCCCAAAGAGGTTTTTAATTTAAATTTTAATTTCTCCAACAATTAATTTATTTAATCAACATTAGCTCAATTTTTGTTTTCTTTAACAATCACATGATTATGTAAATTTATATTCATTTCCAAAGCAAGGAAAATTTAAAAAAAAAAAAACTTAATTAGAACAAAAATTTTAATTTATAATTGGACAAAGATAAACAAGAGAAGGGGTTCAGTTCTTTGTCATATGATTATCGAAAGAATCAATTTTTCAAAAGCCCCTAAGGCTTTGAGTTTCCAAATCTTGTTTATGTGTATCTTGGGCAAAACTTTCACTGGAATTTGAGATTAATTTGCATTTGATGGGATTTTAACGGTTTGTCATTATTTATTCTTCTCCTTTTTGTTTATATACAAATACTTAAAAATTCAAACTGTTCTTATAAGAACATAGGGAGAGAGAGAGGTTTTAATTGATATACATTATCTGCACGACAGTCCCTATCTTAGGTATGGGTACTGACGAAGAGCTATTTAAATTCCAGAATGCAACTGTAACATAGATCCCTAGGGAATTTGTTTGTCCTATAACGAATGCTTTTTCATGTGAAAATCGTGCTATAGAATAGAAAATTAGTTTAATCTTAGAATAAGCTGCACAATGCACATGGACACATCCGTGATTAGGACCATTAGTGAGAAGGTCTGAAAGTATTTTTTACCCCGTAACATGCTAATTGGTTAGATATAACATGTAAAGGTAAACCGTTTGTATATCTACGATTTAGTGTCATCGATCTTAGAGTATAAGGTTAGCTAGAATGACGATTGGCTTGTTACAATCCGAATATTTTGAGTAAGAATCAACCATTAATTTCCAGTCCATCATTAATGGAAGAATAACAAAAAAGGTAGATACTTAATGTTGGATATATTTGCACATACCTTCTGTTTGGACAACAGTACCAGGGCCGTAGCCAGGATTTTGTTTCGGAGGGGTCTGGCTTCCAAGTCTTACGAACAATTCTTTGAACAAAAAATAAAAACTGTACATTCCAATTCATAGATTTTTATTAGTTTTTAAATAAATGTATGTTAGGTACATAACGTTCATATTAAAATTATTTTTGTGTAGAGCGATCACCTCATTTGTATCAACACCAATATCCGAATGAACAGATATCAAAGCAAGTGCTTTTAGTCTTGCATTACTCATATCCCTTCGGGATACTGTTTTAATCGTTTTAATCGTTGAAAAGATTCTTTCAACACGGTGTTGTCACTGGAAGTGTACCCAAAACCATAAGCAAGAAGTTATTACCTCTTAAGTAAGTTTTGTCACAAATATTAATCAATTTCAAATCTTCGGTAGAAGGATTTTTGTTTTGCTCTCTGGTGTGTTTTTTTATGATATTTTGGAAAGATATTTTGCAAGCGATGGCTTGCACAGTGTTCATGCCAAGCGTTTGGATACTATTTTCTAATCCTGCTATTTGCAGCTCCGTCAAAGCCTTGGCCAATACATTAAGTGCTCATGTATCAAGATGCATAGTTCTTCACATCGCTGCAGTATGGTTTTGATCAGGTTTCTAGAAGTTTTGTCATCAACAAGAACAAAACCTACAGAACTTACCGAAGCATACAACTTGTTAGGTCTGTTAAACAAAAAACAGTCAACAAATCAAATGCATATGAAAAGTTATTCAGCGCCAGAAACATCCATTGTTTCGTCAGCGAGGATGTTGAAACTATTTGAATGTATAAACGAGCTTATTGTATATTTCGGTTGTAACAATATCAGACCATGTCTCCAGGATTTCATTTTGTATATCTGAGCTCAAATAGCCTGTGTTTTGGAAATGACGTGATTCTTTAAATTGTTGTCCCCAGATTCAATTTTGAACTGGAGGGGAGCCCTTAATAGTTATCCATATTTGTTTGTGGGCCGAGTAAGATATATAGCTGCACTTTCATCGTCGCCTCCTGTTTTGCACAAAATAAAATAGTCTTATTACATCTCTATTTTGTTTTCCAGTCACCCATATCATTAATTCTATTCTTTTGTGGTTTTTATTATTCTAGGATCATATAATTTTTGTTATTTTTATTTTGCAATATTTTGGCTTCTTCTTCTCAATATAAACGAAGATTAATAATTGAAGTCCTTAACTGATCCCAAATCAAATGAACTATACCTGGATAAGATAGTCTTCTTATTTTAATAGATTTGAATTGATATTAAAAATATTTAATTTTTACTAAATTTGCTTAGATACAAATCATTTCGGGAGGGGCTTCAGCCCCTCAAGCCCTCCCCCTGGCTACGTGCCTGAACAGTACCAAGACTATTGACACATTGACAGGCGTTAAACGGAAGCATTCACAATTAAATTGAAGGTTTAGACGTGCATATTTGACTATATGAAAATATAACTGAAATGTTCATGCAGTTGTTGTTAGCATGCAGCATGCACACAAAAAAATGACAAAAACTCAGTAAAATATTTCTGCAGCACAAAATGGATCAATTTACGCTTGAACAACATTGGGAAGTCTTTCAAAAATACTTCCCATATCAATGCTATGTTGCTGATACAGTGCAAACTTTGAATACAAATTTCGGTGGAAATAATGTGCCAACTGCAGCTGCAGCTACTAGATTGCTGATTGATAGCCAAATTTATTACCGTGTTCGCTCCTTGCTCTTAAGTCACAACGGAGAATGTTGCAGCTGCTGTGGTTTTTGGAGCCGGCATTATTGGGCCTACCGAATCACTGAATCCGATTTTTTGTGGCCACAAATTGAGAATTTGGACTTGTGCGAGCTATGGTTTGAACAGGATGGGGCTACGTATTAACTTGGTAATCAGTCGATTTGGTGATGGTGCTTGGCCTCCAAGGAGCCGCAATTTGACGCCGTTGGATTTTGATTGTCATTAAAGATCGATAATATACAAACACAGACGATTCAGGCACGTAAGAATACTATTGTTCAAGCTAATTATTTGTGAAGTAGGTGCCTAAACCATCGGCATCTTGTAGTTGACGAGATGACCTGCTGCAAAGCCAGCCGAGGAAGTCATTTGAATGAAATAGTAATTCATAATAGATTGGAAGGCTTTTTTGTTTTTAATAAAAAGACAATCAAATTAAAATATTGAATTGTATAGCCCATATCTGATATAGGATATGTATTACATTTAAGAGTTGTTTTTAATTTTGTTTTAACTAAAATGTTAAATTAAAGTTATTTTTCAAGTTATTTTTATTATTTATTGTATTATTCATACTAGAATCTCAGTTTATTAGACTTGACCATTCTTTATTCCGTCAATTTCTATGAACTTTTAAACAACAACAGCAACTTAAAGGTGCTACCACCAATTGTTTACGAATTAATTTAAATTCGTTTGTTTTTGTTTGGCTGGAGATATAGCTATTTCAAGCGGTTCCAAGCCGCCTATCATCAGTCTTCTTATTAGTGGTTCTGAGCTTAAATCCAATGCATTGCTGATGCACCAAATGCATTTGATAATCAAACAACACATTTTCGACCTGTGACGTCAGTGGTCTTCTAAGACTGATCAAAATCTGATATGCATGTAGAATTTTTTTCATAATAAAATTGGATTTAAGCTCAGCACCACTAATAAGGATGTAGGATCGGCTCAACAATATTGATATATTCCATGTTTATTCTGACCACACGGAAAATCTAAATTTGGATGAATTATTTAATCAATTTATTTCAAAACACTCCAAACGAAGTGCGGTTTTTGCATTTAAAAGCTAGTGTTTCATCAAAAGACTTTTTTTATTAGTGAATTTAAGCTTTTACACCTTACACCAACTACCCACTCGGGCTGAAGCTGTTCTGCCGGGCCTGGTTGTAACTACTTAAAAGGGGAACGTTTTGTTGTAATATGGAATAGTTTAAGCCATTTCTAAAATAATTTAGGTCACTCTGTTTCTCGTGGCCTCATATAGAATCGGTTTTTCGTATTTTTTGCTTCATGTAGATTGTACAATTGAACATAGATACAAGTTAATGTACATATATGCATATGATTGTAATTCGAAAATAATGAGTGTTCCCTTACCACTGTCTATCGAAAATACATAATTATTTTTATACCATTGCCAACTTGTAAAAGTGCTACTTATACCAATGAGTATTTTTTCTCGGTTTCATTTCTCTGATATTCCAGAAGGAAAAACATGTACCTAAATCTAAGTGTCCATAATAAAATATTTAAACTCGTTTTTAAATTGGTCTGAATTACGACCAGGAAACATCATTAATTGCACGATCTGGAAGAGACAGCAGATATAAGAATTTTGCGTGTTTGCTAGCAATAACGATATCAGGAAACAAGGACGCGTGTCTTCTCAAATAATGATTTCTTAGCATTTACCCAGAACCCACATGCATAAACCTTAATTAATTTTTTTTTTTAATTTTAATATTGTAATTTTATAATCCTTGTATAAGAAGTTATCTACATTCCTACTCGTTTTCTCTCTCGAGAAACGTTGAATTCTTCGAAACGATTAGTGTGCTAGAATATCTTTTGCCCTTTGGTTACGTGTATTGAAAAATTAATACATAGATATCCTCAGGGTAGAAATAAAAAAAAAAATATTCTCCTACTATATCCAGGAAAGAATAAGCCTTACATGCAATCACATAGGATAATGGGTTGTCCCAAGGGGTTTTCATTGTTTGGTCATCACAAACATCATCAGTGACCTAAATTCGTCGTTTGTCTATTGCATTGATTACAGTTATTGGAAAAGTTTGGGATAATCTATCTTAGCGTCGTCAAGTTGTTATAGGCAGAGCCACACTATCGCTCGGGCAACACATCAAACTTAATGATGCTCTAGAGATGATGATGTGTTTTAAATGATCAAAGCGATATACCTACATACTTTATGTGCGCCCACAAATGGAATACTTTAGGGTAATTTTTAACGCAAATTGCTGCAGCAATTAACACTTTTCGTAATTACAATGAGCGATGATCAACAATACCGTGAAGCTGGAGGGGCAGTATACAGTTATTTTTCAGGTTTAGATTTTATTAATTATATACATGCCGCGAGAATTTAAGCGACTCTTTGTTGTATGGGATCTATAGAACATACTTTTAAGCGCTGAAATCAATTCCGAATCTAAAGTTGTTTTATCGGGTTTCCAAAATATTTGAATCTTAATGTTCAAAACAGGAATTTCCCTCCTTTTGAGGATACTTTGCATCAGGAAGTAATATTATTGTCTATAGAAAAAAAATCCAATAGATTTTGAAAGTATTAGTTTTTCAATTCTTCTTATTTTGATATCTGATTTCCTCTCTGAGATGTCGTTTGTTGAAATTTATAAGCAACGTTTTGTCGCAATTGAATTTATGTGACAGCACTGCTATTGGCTTGTTTCAAAACTGGTTTCATTGTTTGAAGTTTAAAGTTTTGAGCAAATTATTATTATTTAGTATTATTCAAAAATATTTTGACAACTATAACTCTAGTTTTGGATAAAACTACAGCTATAACAGTCATATTGTTGACTTGTTTCAAAACTAGTTTCAGGAAGTTTTGAGGAAGTTTGGAGTACCAAGTTTTGCACGGTTTTAGAAATTTAGAGTTTTATCCAAAGTTAGTTTTTTGTTTTCGAGTTTAAGGTGTCAAAATATTTTTGAATAATACCGATTTGTGCAGCTTCAAACATCTATAAAACTAGTTCTGCAATGAAACTTGTTTTGATACAAAGCAATATTATGGCTGTGAAACTACATGCAGCGAAACTAGTTTTGAAATAAGTCAATAATATGGTTGAAAAGTGTGTAGTCCTATTACACAATACACAAACCTCACTGGGATATTTAAAATAATTATTTTTCTCCTAAAATCGATTTGGAATTGTTCTAGTAATTTTTAATTCTTTCGGGGAAATCCTTAGATGAAATGTCAATTTTTTTTTGAACACATAAGTGGAGTGCTCGTGATTTAAAAAGAGCTAGGTGAAAACGAACTAACGATTTATTGAAGAAGAAAGAATGAATTGAGAAAACTCAGAGGGAATTTTGGTTAAGTAAAATTGACTACATGAGTAATTTGGAGATTATGATTTGATACTTACATTAAAAGATAGCTTACGTTTCTTACCTGAAATGAAGAAAAAATGATTATTATTACTTTCAAGTTATTGAACCATATATTTTTTATAAAATAAATCCATATTGATACATATATCTAAAAAAAGTAGTCCGGTGGCTACATTCTGTAACTCTCGCATGGATAAAATTGGTCGAGAACAAAACTCATATGATTTGTTTCAAATTTCATCGTTTGTCGACTGAATTTATCGATGCGAGAGTTACAGAACGTAGACACAGGCCAGAAAAGTTTACATGGGGTCAGTTGTTGGATTGTTATTATTTAATACTTAATATATCTTTAAAATATCAGAATTCTGGCACTCTGCGAGTAAAGTGCCTATTTATTTTCAATTATTAATTAAATAACTGAGCGTGTGATAGTAAATACACTGGCGCAAAGTTTTAAATAGCCTGGTGTTAAGGAGTAACTATGATGCTTGTTAACAATTTACTAATTTTAAAGCTCTTTACTAAAATGTTCTTAGTTTTAAACAATTTTTGGCGCAAAGTTTTAAATAGCCTGGTGTTAAGGAGTATCTATGATGCTTGTTAACAATTTACTAATTTTAAAGCTTTTTACTAAAATGTTCTTAGTTTTAAACAATTTTTGAATAATACTAACTAACTATACTAACTAACTAAGCCTTGGGGTGCGCAACTGGATGGCGGCGGCTCGAGACCGGGATGGGTGGAGAGACTTGTTGAAGGAGGCCAGGACCGGACCCCGGTTGTCGAGCCGACGATGATGATGATCATACTAACCCTGTTTTCTAAATAAACTCCAGCTCAGCTCAACACACCTAAAATAGTGACAGTTCATCCAAAAAAGTAAGCAAACATACCTTTTTCACATTTCTTATTGGGCCGCATTCACTAATGTAGTTTCTACGTAGTCAACTCACTCTGATTGGCTAAAAACAACTAAGAACTTAGTTAAAATTTCCCCTCCGACCTAGTGTAAAATTTTCGGCTACGAAGTTAGTAGATAATAATTTTGACATTTCACGATTAGCTGTTCGAAGAAAATACAAGTTTAATTTTTGGTAGAAGATATATTTAAAATGAAATTAATGGTGCAATATGAAAATATACATTTTATACATTTTGTTTAGTTTAAACTGTAAAAAAAGTTTATTAAAAGTTCTCAAAACACAAATGTTTCTTATTTAACATCTCTACATCTGTCATTAATATGACCGTTTAGGATTGACTAGCTTTGTAGTGTAATTTTGCATTCACAAACCTAGTTGAATTTGGACTACGTAGAAACTGAATTAGTGAATGCGCCCATTGTCAAATTGACGAACAACATTCCACCCGGAAAATTTGACATTTCACTTTTCTCCTATTGTGAGTTTCCCCCGAAATTTCATGATCGAAAAATTCCCCTTATTGTGAACATCCATTTCGGTCGGAGTGTAAGGTCATTTTCACTCCTTTTTTGTAGGCGAACAAAATTTCGTTCGGGAGAAACTCACAATAGCTTTTCAAATTCCTGCGAACAAGAAATTTTAAGGTGAAATATTTTTCGGGTGAAACTCACAATAAGGCTGATTGAGTTATTATGATACTTACAAGATAAAGCAGTCATTGGGTTATTTTAACTTTAGTAAAATGTTAGAAAGATATTTCGATGCTAACTCATTTAAAATTTGAAAAATCGTCTTTTTAATATAGCATCATACTAAAAATGCTTTAACACGATACTTAGTCGACTAAAATTTTGCGCCATTGTTTTTAGGTTCACCGTACCAACGAAAATTCATCTTTTCTGTCCTGTTATTCTTTCCTGCTAGTGCACAATTCAGGTTTGATTTAAAAGAAATAGATCTTACGGGCATTCTCCAGATGGCCGAACGACCAACAAACTAGAGCGTGTGTAAATTTTAAAGAAAAAATTTTGGTTGAATCTGACAATTTCCTTTTTGCGCCAAAATCCAGAAGTCGACTGTTGAAAGAAAATGAATAGTTGCGAACCGCCCAGAAGAAGGAGTTGCCAGAGGCTACAGAGAGCACCTTAGCAAAAAACTTTAAGATGTTCATTCGCACACAAGAATCAGTAGTCCAAGTACCGAAAAACCACTCCATAGAGAAAGAACTTGTGGTATGATGGATGCATGCACACGGAAAATGTGACAGAAGATTCACATGCAAAAATGCCACAGCGAAAAACAAGACCAGCAAGTGAAGAGTATCGCGTTAGAGAAGAATTTTATCAAAGAGGTTTTGGGATTTGAAGCTATTGAGAACAAGTGAACAGAGTAGAAGAGTGAAGACATCAAGCAGCATTTCTTGCAACTGCTAAGTAGGAATCATGTAGAGCGAGTGGTAGGGTAAGAAGAGAATCCACAACAAATAAATGAAGACCCACAGTTCTACTACCCAGTATGAAAGACTAAGCTATAAGAACGTTAAAGAACAACAAGGGCACCGCGTTCCGATGGATTACCAGCAGAGCTCTTCAAATTTTAAAATAGAGCGCATGAATAAAATCATCAATCAAGTATTGGTGAAACATGTAAGGAAGCACACTCGATGACTGAACTATAAGCTCTATGTCCCCAATCTTCAAAAAAAGTAATACTATGATTTGCAAAATAATCGAGGCATATCCCTGCTTTACGTTGCATATTAAATCCTTACTAAGCCATTCTTCAACACTCTAATCATCAAGTGCCGGTGTAGTTTCCAGCCTGGCAGATTGACCGTAGAACAAATATTCAGATTCGTGCGAATCCATAAACTCAAAAAACGTGGAATAGCCTACAACAGAGTTATTTTTTAAAATTATTATGTTCATAGGTTAGGTTAGGTTAGAAGGGGTAATTAAACCGAATCATCGCACTCGCATCTCATTGCATCGATTCTGGTCCCCAGGATACAGTAAAGGTGAAAATGAGGATGGGTGAGGAAAGGAGTTAGAGGAGTTTAGGTGTGGATATGAAAAGCCTCCCTGAACCAACCCGAATTTGGAGTAAATTTCAGGATGTAACTTAGTGGCAAAAAGGAGATGTCACTCAGTTCGTCAAAGAAGTAATCTCCGGAGGGCCATTATTCTGGTTCTTGCCAAGCTGGGGCATTAACTAAGGAAGTAATAAGAGCCCTCCTTCGCCTCTTCATCCTGACACAAGTCAGATGAGCTGATGCCCATTCTGCGGATGTGGGTTCCATTTGAGTTTTGACCCGTTAGGATTCCAACCAAAAGGGATAGTTGAGGGTCAGCTTAGTTCGAGAAGGAAGTCTGTTTCTTTCTTTGAGATGTTTGGCTATAGATTCCCCGAGACCCGAAAAGTATCATTTGCTGACCATTTTGTTCATACAGGTACTAGTTTTAATCAAAATCAAAATGAATATCGCCCCTAGAAAAAATTGCGCCCAACATTTTGGTGTTTAAACTTTTCCAATATCATTGATACTAGTTATCGAGGTATCCTCTCCTAAAAAAAATAAAACTTTGGATGCAGCGATCATCAGCTTCATGATCTAGTTCAAATTTCAGCGAACACATGGACGTACGAATGGAAGCACAGACGCACAGGTTTACAGACGAACAGGCACACAGACTTGCGTACGGCTTGATAAAACCCAGTTTTTCTGACTTTTCTATCATCGTAGTGTTAGTTTTGATGTACGTTTTGTTGACACACTACACAAATACTTGATGCCATGTGGAGTAAGAAAAAGGAAGTGACATGCCAATTATAACAGTTTTGGTTTCTAAAAAAATTCTGTTTACGTGGCTCCGCAGGGCAAGGGCCCCTCCGCCGGTGGGCATACTTCAGGCACACAGAGTTTTTTTTTTTCAAGTCGCGTGAAGCGCGTTAACGCACACCCACTTTTAATTGTGAAAAACTGTTATAACTGTTATAAATTGGCAAGTATCTAGTCTCATCCCAAATAAAAACCAATTTCTGCGTTGATTACGTTGGTCTTGTTCTTTATCTTGAAAGCGTGACCTTGTTAACTATAGCCCAAATGAGCCTTAGTCAAAATGTTAAGCTGTGTCTGATTTCCTCAATTCTATTATCGCCTTAAGTTCACCATCGTAGCTTATTCTGAAGTATTCTAGCACCGAGTCTGACAATTTTTCATTCTCTAAATGATTACCATCTTCAAAAAGTCTCTAACTGTTCAATCTTTATAATCTTACAAAAGACCAAAACTTAACCTAGATTTACCGTGATGCACCTGCTACCGCAATAAATATATACCTAGTGCCTGTGAGTGTGAAGAAAAGGAACATCTGCAGCATCATGAACAACAAGTATTTTTCCGGTATATCTATCTTACAGTGTGAGTATCTAACATCTATATGCTTACATCTCTTCATTTGCATCCAACGCTAACCGGAAATCTATACCCAAGCAATGTAAGTGCGAGAATACGAATGTGCGCATCCATCCGTAATAAAACGAATTTAATCATTTAATCTGCTCCCAAAGAATCTCACATCCACATGTGGAGTTGATTTATGTTCATAAAATCTCAACGAATATACATAATATACTTTTTAGTTATGGAGCTTCTTTGCAACTTCAGACAGATATACAAAACAAGAAAAGATAGCAACATACACTGAACAAAAATCAGTATGGTATACATATCTCAAAGTGGGGATAGCGAGTTGTTGGCCTTTCTAGGTCACCTAGCGGGTTTTCTTGTCGACTCTTCTAGTTTGGCATTTTCCAATTTTCTTTTCTGGTTTTTAATCTGGCATCACCTGCACACACGATTATCCAAACAATTACCAATGACACAAAGATACTGTATCTGCATTTTGTGATTGATGGTTTATTTTCCTTGTTGATTTCTTTTATTATATTTATTTGAGGATGAAGAGAGTGTATTGTGATGTTTGAAGCCTCTTACAATTTTTTTGTTGGTCTTCAGAAAACAAACATGGTTTTATGTCAGAAATTTTGTATGTATTTTGTATTTACCTGATTACGGTTTGTTTTTCATTGTAAGCAGGTGTTCATTTCAAATTAACTAATTTTGCTATTGTTTGGTTTTTTTTTTTAAGGTTAATGTATATTTGCTTTGTGATTTGCAAGAACTAGTAGACATCAAAGCAATTTTTAGGCATTTATTTTCTTGATTGTCGTTGCTCCTAGCAAAAAAACATAATGTGAGTTACTAAAAATACACATTATCAAACCGAGTTGTAAAAATGCTCACGCTTTTTACAGATGGGTTAAAACCATATTAAAAACTAAATTCTTTATTTCAATTTATAGATTACAATAAGCTTTGGAATTAAAAAAAATAATGTTGTGTTTTTGAAAAATCTGTTAAAGATGAGAAAAAAATCGTTAAGACCCGAAAAATCTTTAAATATTTTATTTTATTTTTGCAAAATGTTTCATCGTGAATTATTTTTCAAAGGTTTTTTTTTTTTTGCAATTTTCAACTTGCGAATGCTCATATTTCGATTTTAGATTTTTATTTGATGTTTGCATGACTTTTTTGTATTTGAGTGCAAAAAAAATCAACTTTTTACTTACATCCTTTCGTTTAGAAAATAGTTTTTTGAGCCTACGCTTGAATATGAAATTTAAAAAAATCCTGTCCTTATCCACAACTAGCTTAAATTTTATTTTACAATTTTTTTTCAAATCTGTAGAACTTGTCGTATAAGCTGTGCAATGATAGGTTTCTCCATGTTAAGAGTTAATTACGTAATTCCGTTTTATGTCCACTTAAATCATAATCACTTAGGGCGATTTAAGCTATTGTTTTTTTTTTTTATTTTATCTTACAAGCAAAAAACATGGGTAATAAAAACATGGTCAAAAAAAAATAAAAAAAACATTAAACAGTTTTTGAGATATTGTATTTTCAAAAATCTGCAATAGCATTTTTATTAAGTTTGATAGATGCAATATCATTTAAACCTTAAAGGAGATCTTGTAAAAATTGTAAATCAAGTGGTGTAATGGTAAACGAGAAAGTCTAAAGCAAAAAGAAAACGGTTCTATGGCAAATAGCGTTATTCTTAGCAAAATGCAGCTTACAGTATTTATTTTTACAAAATCGTTTCGAGTCGTTTTTGAGATAAATAGGGCTCGGTTCACACTTATTCGGCATCATTAGGTACTGATCATATTCGATTTATTTTTGTTTTCAGTATAAATCACTTTACACGCACGGTTCGTATCAGGTTTGTTTTCAGGGATCTAAAACCTGTCTTATTTTTAATTCTAAAAAAAAAAAAAATAACAAAACTTAAATACGAGCGTGTGAAGGGTGTGTAGATACCCTGTAGGAAATTTCCAAAAATTCACAGAGGAATCCTCACCTTTTTCATCAAGGAATGGATGCTACACCCGAGGAATTTGAGGTGATTCCATCGATGAAATCAACATGGGGATGTCATTGGCGTTCACCAAGTGACTTTCTTGGTGAATATTGAACAATGAAATCACTAAGTAGGTGTAACTTGGTTATTCATAAATGACTTATGTTTGATGAAAAATACCATGGATATGAATCAGTGATATCACTAGGTAAGCAGCAGTCTCTTATTCACTAGCCCGTTATGCTTAGCTGAAAAATGTCATGAATGTTCACTAATGAAATCATTTTCATTTCATATTAGCTGTGTTGCTAACCTAGCTTCAAATAGTTTCAGACCGCCAGATTTAGTCATTTTTAGTCTGAAGCCGTTCCACACATCAAAAATTGTGCTATTTCTTAAAAAAGAGAGGGCTCAAATGAGAGTAAAACATTTTTCCCCTCCTTACCAGTTTTGGTCCGAGAAATTTCTTCTGGCTGTTTCTTACTGGGTATTTCTTACCAGGTTGACGTATGTCAGATGACAGCAATTAGTCGGTTGTGTTCAAATAACAAGGTTGCCCAAGTGTTATTTTTATTTTAGTTTTAGTTTTGGAAAATGGACATGTTTTTTTATTATTTTATTAATCTTTTAACTGACCAAATAATTTTTATAAAATATAAATCATTTGGCAAAACTGTTTCTGAGGAATATAATATTAAATTAAATATTGCATATTTCTGGTATATTTTACTGTTTTTTGAAGACAAAAACACACTGAGCTTCATAATTAATGTATAACTAAAGAATTTTTGTTTTGTTTTTATATTAATAAACTTGGGATTAGTACATTTAATTTTTTTAAACATTTACTTTCTTGTGTTCTGATTCTGGAAAATGTTGATCAAGATTTATCATTGATCTACGGCAACCCTTGTCGAGTATAATTTTGACGTTTGGCCTGAATTAGTGCAAAGTAGTGCCCAAACCGTTTCCGACATTTTGACAGTTTTCCTTCTCTCTGAGAGCATTTCATCCCCACTCCTAAAAATTTGACATTTAGCCAGATTTAGTGCGAAAATCTTGGGAACAGACCTATTATGTTCAAAATATAAATTGTTCCAAAATTACTTGAAATGTTTTATTTCAAAAATTATATTCTTTTTACCTACTCATTATAGAAATTAGTAAAAAGAATATACATAAATGATTTTCAAACTTTTACTTGTAACCAATTGTGTTGATACTGAATGTGAGTAATAAGAATTCAAAAATCAAAGAAAACTTATGAATATGTGCATTTCTCCTCATAATTGAAACCCCAAGCATTTTATTTATTTTCTTTCAAGGGATGATGTCTGAACAACACAGACGATACAACTTAGCTTAGCTTAACTTAGAAGCTATGCATTACTTTTCATCAGTTAAATCGTTACCGTTCTTTTTGGGGGCTTGGTCACGAGACCAGACAAGACGAGTAATCAGACAGAGACAGACAGACATACAGAATAACTTTGTTCATGTTCTCTATCATATTTATGCTAGGTTTGATTAAAATCTCGATTTTGTTTACAAACCCAAATCCTGGGTACTTTTACCGCAGGTAAAAATCGAAAGAGTTGAGTGCATTCGTAAAAGTCAAAGTAACAAAACACTGCATTATCTACATTAATTAAGGCAATTTCGTTATTCAGAACTTCCTCTATTCATATGCAATAGGGGAATCACTAAACGTTCAGCCTTTTCACTTTAAAACTAAGCGAACCAACGCAAGCTAAAGACTGCTAATCGCAAACAAAAAGGATTTTATTAATTTTATCAAAGAATAAATAAATTATTTCTTCCTTAAATTTAATCCAAATCGTTGAAGATGTTTTTGAGAAAAAAAAACAAAAGCGTTGCACGTGAACTACCAACTTATTCGTTCAGGCTGTAAGCGTTGGATGGACTTCTCCATCACGGTAAAGTAGTAAGTTTAAATAAACCCTTGACATTTGCTCCACGCGAAACCGTTATCTCACTATTAACCTATGAAACTGAAAACAAAAATACATCATATTGTGTGTTAGTTCGCAGGTAAATAACATTAATTGCCGTTTCATGGATGCTATTGGCAGAAACAACATTAACCAAAATAATTGTTTGTCATTATATTTATTAACTGGACTTTTTATGACCCACAAAACTTAATTGATTTAAGACAAAATATTGTTGTTAAATAACCAGTTTAGGTTGTTAACACATAACTGGCTCAACAGGTTATCCACCACTTTCAATATAGATGGCTCATGTAATATGTCTTAAAATTCTAAGATATCTTGCTCTATGCGAGCAAGAAGTTCACTAAAAATTCAGCTTCCGGCTACATGTATAATAATGTATTTGTTTTGAATTTAAAAAAATAGACAATTATTTGAAAGTGAATGAAAAAGAAAGTTGTTTAGCGAAATCCGTTTATGTAGAAGTCTCCAACCCCAAAATTTTAAAATGTGCAAAACGACTTCTCAAGAATCTAATAAATTGCTTATTTCCAGGCTGAATTAAGAATTCAAGGCATTACCACAACAAAAAACGGAGAAAGATCTTACTAGGTTAGCAAGTAAAAGGCTTAGTCATGTCATGATCATCATTCAAAACTGAGCCAGAAGGCAAGTGTCGAGTCGTCATTCCTCACATCTTTACACCTTATCTTCAAGCCAAAAATACCTCATCATCGATTCAAAAACAAAGCAAAAAATGATTTTAATTTACCTGTCACGCTTTGGATGAGAACTCCTAACTTGACATGTATGTATAATGTATGTGTTCCCCTTACGTCAAACGGAAAGTAAACTTTTAAATGTCATTCATTATGAATTCGAATATACGTGTTGTGTCTTGAGAAAAAGATCGCGCAAAAAGAAACTTCAGTTAAAGCAGAGATTCCTACTTTTAAAGTTGTCAGGCATGACCAATATTCTATCTCTGAGTTGGTAGGCCATTAAGATATATTCAAGTGTTATATTAAGTTAATAATATAAAAAAAAGGTAAAAAAGTTAAACTGGAGCATGTGCTGTGTTGTGCACCTATGCGTTCTGAGACCTGAAATGGTCACAAAAGAAGTCGACCAACATTTTTATTTTTAAATTGGGTCTCTCCATCGGTCACTCTGGAATGAAGAAAATTCAATGCTTGGAAAGCGTTGGTGAAATGAAACCATTTCACGGTTCATGTTATGCTTGAAGCAGTGTTTTATTTAGGTCTTAACTAATTAGGGCTTATGTGAACTGATACTGACGCTTTAGACAGATTGTAAAAATGAATTTGGACTTAAATTTAGCAGAGAAATAAGGAAATATAATTGAGTGCATGGAATTAAAAATTCGCGGTGGTTATTAATTTTCATGCCCCAAGTATTTCTAGAAGAAGTCATAAAAAACCATTTCTTTTGTGACCTAGTGACCTAATTTAATTTTAATCAACATTTTAGTCAAGAGGGAATTGGAAAACTTATGGTTTGCCACATCAATGTGATATGCTATTAAAGATTAGTGGGATCGAGCTTTTTATTCCTATCACTTTGAAAAACTGTGTACTTATACCTACTTATGTTGTTATAAGTTGAAGATACTTTGGACTTTCTTTTATCTTATATCATTATTGTATTTTAACTCTCTCATTGAGATAAGTTGAAACAAAGTGAATTTTAAACAGTTCAGATAAAGTAGTTTGGAATCTAGTACTGATGCGCATTCCTGGAGGAGCGGGTATGATGATAAAATTATTATTAAGGTGAGCAGTACAGCCGATGGCTATTTCACTTGACCACTGTTTAAAAAATTAACGATAAAACAGTGATAGACAAGAAACACTTGAATGATATTCCAACGAAACAAAGCTCTATTTTGGATTCTATCCAGTAGGTAAAATGTTTTAGATTCATCAGACCAGATATGAGAGAGAGAGAAACCTAAGTATTTCGTTGCATTTTTAACAATATCTAATATTGTGGTAATGCAATCAGTATGCAATTACCATTCACGGATATTGCTGAAGAGGGATAGAAAGAAAGGAAGAATTAAATTCAACACTATTGTTTATGCCTGTACCATTTAACGAAGCGCTTGACATACTGATGTTGGAGTTCTACATTTGAAAAACACGAGATGTGAATATGGAAATGGATATGAAAAACTGAGGCCTCTGTCGGCAGCAAGCAGTAAAGTGGATTAGTGGTTTTGGATAAGAGATAATTTATAAAAATGAGAAAAGAGACAAAACATATCCTGGGGGAACTCTAGAGTTTATTTTACAAATTCAACGTTGTGAAAGGTTATTTAATTACTAATCTAACGAACAAGAAATTCATTGAAACCAAATGCACGGCGAATTTTTTTTAAAAGGGCTGGATACCAAACTCAATAATCTTACATTCTCCAAAATTATAAATAAAAACTGGTTCCACTTTTCAATGAGATAAGGCTTCAAATCAAAAGTGGATCTATTGCTACAAGAGCCCTACTGCCAAAGAAGCTTTCGTTCTTCAAGATATCTGTTAAGATGACGTTTGGTTAGCATTTCCATGAAATTGAAAAGAGGAGACGTTATTAGAATAAAAATAATAAGTGGAGATTATAAGAAAGTGAATAAGATATACCTCTTTGACGGACTGGTTGGACAAATGCTGTTTTCCTTATACTTGGAAAATGTCCTGAAGAATAGAATAAACCGAAAAGCTTGCACAGTGGTTATGCCACAGTGGAAGAACAACTCTTCAGAACAATGTGTGATATGACATCCAGAGCGGCGGATTTATGAATGTCGAGTTCCTTGAGTATTCTAATATTTTTCCAATTGAATAATTTACACTTTCAAGTACAGATGGGTTTTTATCACTATTTGGTAGTCTCGAAATTTCTGAAAATTTGTTTTTACACAACCTTTTTTTCTGATTGAAATCACACATCAGGGATTTTTGTATAAATCAGAGATTATGTATGTCAGAAAATTTAGGCGCAGGTATGGCCCTTAGAACATCGATACCTCCAAAAGGGCTTCAAAAAAACGCTCTATTGATTTGTACCTACTGCAGATTTGGTCTGATTTTAAGTTATTACTGGACCTATTCCATATACCTTCAGTCAAATTTCCACTAAAAATTCCTTTTTTTGTTGTTAATTTATCATAACTCTATTCCAAGGTCATAGTTAATGTTATAAATTGAGGAAAAGCCTTTTGTTTTGCCAGCGTATATATTTTTTGTTCTGCCCAAAATTGCGTATTAATCCCAGAATCAAAATGATTTCAATTGCGATGGTTTTCTTCCAGATTAACTGTACATGGTGTTTTTTTTTAGACGTGTGGTTTTCAATCTGGCAATCCTTTTTTCGGAGTTTGTATTTTTGACAGCTTTCACTTGATTTATGCTCAATTTGGTTTGACATTTCATAATAAATAGACTTACTCCTGAACAACGTTTGCAAATCGTGCCCAAATAGGCTCAAAACAAGATTGCCGTTGATCCCGATTTTCATAAGCGAATCTTGTTTAGCGATGACACGTCAATAAACAAAACTGAAGTATTTGGAGTGATGATAATCCTCAAGTGTATGTCGAGACACCGTTTCATTCTCAAAAAAACACTGTTTGGTGTGCTCTATGGGCAGAGGGAATCATTGGTCCATATATCTTCAAAAATGAAGCCAGCCACAATGTTACAGTCAATGGGGAACGCTGTAGAACCATGATTAATGACTTTTTCGTGGGTGAATTGGAGGATGTTGATGTCGAGGACCTTTGGTTCCAACGAGATGGCGCTACATGCCATACAGCCAACGAAACAATCAATTTATTGAAGGAAACTTTTGGTGAGCGCATTATCGTTGACTATTTTTTGTGGGGTTATGTGAAGTCACTTGTCTACGCAGATAAGCCCGAGACTATTGACGCCTGGGAAGGGAATAGTCGGCGCATTATTGCTGACATACGGCCCCAATTGCTTCAAAAAGTGATAGAAAATTCGGCCTCTCGGCTGGAATTTATTCGAGCCAGCCGCGGTGGCTACTTGCCTAAAATCATTTTTAAAACATAATGGCAAACCCTTATCTTTATAATAAAGCTAAATTCTTGGCCATAACATTAGATTATATGCGTTTTATTTCTTCTTGAAAACTACACGTCTAAAAAAAACATATGCTTATATAGGACCTTCTATATATTATTTACTTTTGGGAAGTCCAGGAAGCTGTTCGTCAAATCACACATAGTTTATACATTGTATACAATATTGAGATTAGTGATGTTTCACTTCTAATTATTTCTCAAATTAGCTTTACGATTTAATATTATACAACCAGTGGGGTATTTATGTTAGCCCGCTTTGGGCTAGTAAAATCAGGAGCTCTATCCTTTCGCCATTCACTTGCGAAAAATTTGATTTATGTTTAAGAATTGGTTCGATACATTTGATAGGTCGTTTTCCACAGTATTTTGGCTTGAAATTCTAATTCTAACAACAGAGTAGGACGATGTTCAAGTTATCTTATTGTTTTCATACAAAATGAAGAACAGTTAAATTTATTAAAAATAAAATTCTAGTCATCAACAAACGAAACTGAATTTAGGTTCTAAAGCAGTTAATAATATTACACATAGCCCTGAGAAATTTCACTATCTTCGTATATTAGAACACGACTTCAAATTTGCTTAATTACGTAATATTTGTACATATTTCATATAGGTACCTTATTTTAAAGTACAAAAACCGGTTTAAGCTTATTTGAGGTTATGTTACGTTACGGTCTACATTTTCCTCGTAAACGTGTGTTATCTTCAAAGGAATGCTTATAAAACTGATGTTACTCTTGATTTTGCTCATTCTAAAAAGTTACTTTCGTTCTTTAGTCTTTCAAAGCGTCAATCACTGCTTGAATTTTAAGAAATGAAGCAAGACAAAATTTGAGGAAGTCAGAACATTATAATTCTGATTTTTTTTTCTTCAGTCTTTCATTAAGTTTCGCCTTGAGATACATAATTCATTGATTTTCAGTTTTTACTTAACACGTGCCAACGTGACTTATCCTCATAGAAATACAAATTATTTATTATTATAGAAAGTATAATGAAGTTAAAGGAAATACAGAAAAAACATTCTCTTTAAAATTCTATTGACACATTTCTCTTTAAAAACAACATGCCACATATCCACTGATTTGTCTCATGACTTCGTACATAAAAACTCGAAAACAAAAAAAAAAAAAAAAACAATTTGAAGAACGTGATACAAGTTGGTAATGCCATAGAATTTAATTATATCTACTCAGCATTAAAACCATAACTTTCCTCTTTCACAAAACACTTTCCAAAGAACCATAAACCTTTTCCCAATTATGGAGTGTTGTTTTTAAATCCCAACTTACCTTCAGTATCTTATGTGATAATTTCTCGCCTGAAAAAAAAGGAAATAAAAATTAAAAAATTATGTCTAAATTATTATCAATCAAGATTAACTAAAATAGGTAGTTAAAAAATATGGTTAATTAAGGAACAAAAATAACTTTTAATAAGCCTCCATAAACGAAATTTTCGAGTTTCTACATCTACTCTTTCGTTTAAGAGTTTTATTTTTCTTGATTATAAGATGTAGAGTGCGTGTCTAGAATTGGCAAGAATTTTGTGAATTTCACTTTCAGACAAAGAACGAGTTCTTCCGTGATAGGTAGCAATAAAGTATAAATAACAAGTAGGACTAAGCTATATGTTACGACGTTACGACAGCGACAGTTTATTATTTGACGAACACAAAGTAGGTTTGCAAAATAAATGTTTTCTCATGGCGACAGTAGCAATGTAGGCAGTTTTTATTATTATTTTTTTTTTGAGGTGATTGACCGTCTGATAGTCAGAAAGTGCTGGTAGTTTGCACATTTCAGAGACAGAAAATGCAGGTGGTTTATGGATGTGAGTCGCTTGTTTGAAGTTTGATAAATGGGTGTACTTTGGCAGAACAGATAATGTCTTGTTCCCATTAAAGGTTTGACGTGGGAAGCTTAACAGTTCTCAAAACATTCGTTGTTGTTAAAATAAGAAATAATGTAGGCGGGAAATTCTTTGAAATCTGCTTTAAAACAGGTGCATTTATTATATTTAAAAAACATTTTGTATGCATCCTCTTCTAGATTCGTTGTGTGCAGCAGATGGCCAGCTTGTCGAAAAAATTTATAAAAAAACATTTGCTATTGTTTCTTTGGAATTTATTTAAACTTACAACATTTGAAATCTTCCTCTTATATTCAAATTGATTCAAGTTGATAAAACACCTTAATACAGAATAACAATAATTTTAATATCGAAAATGTTTAATAAAGTGCAAGCAAATATCGTGTAGCCTCAACTTCAAGTATTTCATCAAACAAAATTACCGTTCCACATTTTTAAAAATTTAAATACTTAAATATTCGTCCAACCGAATCCGAGAAAATCGTCATCTGCTTTTCTCGGTATTTTGGTTTGGTGGTTCGAATATTTTCTTATTTTTACTTGTAGTATATTATGTATGTGCAAGTACATATGTAGGTAGAAGGTAGGTAGGTACTATATTGCAAATTATGTTTAAGTGAAAAATCGAACATTACATTACTATGACAGGGAATAGAAAAACAGCTGTTTGTCTGTTAGACTAATTTTCTTGATGATATATGCACGCACATATAAAGCAATTTATGCGCATTCTTTTACTATATTTTTTTTTTTTAAATATTTTTAGGATAAGAAATAAAGAAGCGATATCCCGAAAATCAAAATCTCGAGTAACGAAATATCGCATTTTCTTAAGTCTCGCAACTTTTTATAACCTCGCAATTGTTAAGTCCTGATATTAACAATCTCGCATTAACATCTTGCAAATATCAACTGAAATATTGCAAATTAAAATCTGGCATACCATTGTTCATGAAATTTGTTGACATAAGCGCCTACCTGTCTGCCAACAAAGCGTGAGTAGGACTGATAACCCAAGAGGGAGTTAGAATCCTACGAACCCACTAATCAAGGTATTTTTGTCCGAGAAACTATTGACATATAGGTGCCTGTCTGACTCTTGAAAGTGTAATTAAGTCCAATATATTGCTTTGAATTTAATTTCTTGGCACCACATTGTACAACCTACGTGGCAAAGATAATAATTCTTATTTTTTTTTAAATGCGAGATTTTAATTTTCGCTGTTTTAGTTTGCTGTTAATATTTGCGATATTAAAAAGCGGGATTTTGTAATTGCGAGGTTATGAAAAGCGGGATTTTATAATTGGGAGATTTCGTAATGCGAGATTTTTATTCGTTTCTTTTAATATTTTTTATTGTTAAGGAAAATCTTACTCTTCTCAAAAACTTTTATTTTTTAGTTAACTTAATTACACTATAGTCAAAACTTTTTTGTATTAATTGTTTATTGACTGATTTGAGAGATTTATCAATTCTATTGATTCAAAAAAATCCACTTTACAAATTATTCATAACGTATGTTTTCGATAATGATTTATAGAACCGATAAGCATTGCCCCACCGATACAAATAGTTTTTAAAATATGTTACGTGTTACCAAGAGACTATTTTTTTCTAACTCTTAATGAAAGTTTATTATCTTTTTTTTGTTGGAAGTAACATCGCTTTTAAAATAAAAACAAATATTTTCCATCAACCATAATTTACTTGACAACATTCACAGCGCGCACACACATTCTTTCCTTATCCTATATTCAATCCTAGCCTTGAACAGAAGGAAGATGTGCACCTTTTACTTTTTGTTCCTTTTATATTTTGCACATAACTACACTCAGAAATTCTAAGAGCTACCATAACCTCTTAAACACGCCAGCTCTTTCTTTTAGGGTACTCAGAGCTCTGGAATATTTATAAAATGTAGCCTCGGTAAGAGTTATCAATTGTAATGGTCGAGCTGTCATTACTTCCTTTAGGGCTCCAATAAATATGCCCAGAGCTATCGGATGTACTGTCAAGACCAAATTATTTAGCATAAGAGCTATCATAAATTACGACAGAGAAATAGCAAATATTTATAAAGCTATCATTTATAGTGACAGAGTCGTTGTGAATACTGATATGACTCTTAAAATTATTCTCAGAGCTACTGATAAGACTTGCGGAGTTTCCGTATGTTTTGACAGAGCTATCATAGGTATTGACAGAGCTTACGTTAATATAATGAGGGTACTCGCTATCGTTAATTTAGCTGTGGCATACATTCAAAGAGCTATCGTAACTGTTTCCAAAGCTATCTTTATACATAGCAGAGTTACTTAAGATAATAACAGAGCTATCAACACAACTATTAGAAGTATGAATAATTACAACAGAGTTACCATAACCATCCACAAAGCTATAGAAGCTAATAACAGAGTTGTATTTATTCCTGAAAGAGCTATGATTCATATTAACAGAGCCCTTAAAAGTCCTGATAGGACTGCCAAAAGTACTGGCAGAGCTGTCACCAGTATTGGCGGCGTCATCATAAGTACTGTGAAGGTCCTCATTACAATTAATTTAGCTGCCACAAATATTCACAGAGCTATCGTAAATATTTAAGGAACTATATTCATACTTACCAGAGCTACTAATAAGTCTAACAGACTTACCATAACCATCCACAAAGCTATAGAAACTAATTACAGAGTTGTGTTTATTCCTGAAAGAGCTATGATTCATATTAACAGAGCCCTTAAAAGTCCTGATAGGACTGCCAAAAGTACTGGCAGAGCTGTCACCAGTATTGGCGGCGTCATCATAAGTACTGTGAAGGTCCTCATTACAATTAATTTAGCTGCCACAAATATTCACAGAGCTATCGTAAATATTTAAGGAACTATATTCATACTTACCAGAGCTACTAATAAGTCTAACAAACTTACCATAACCATCCACAAAGCTATAGAAACTAATTACAGAGTTCTGTTTATTCCTGAAAGAGCTATGATTCATATTAACAGAGCCCTTAAAAGTCCTGATAGGACTGCCAAAAGTACTGGCAGAGCTGTCACCAGTATTGGCGGCGTCATCATAAGTACTGTGAAGGTCCTCATTACAATTAATTTAGCTGCCACATATATTCACAGAGCTATCGTAAATATTTAAGGAACTATCTTCATACTTACCAGAGCTACTAATAAGTCTAACAGACTTACCATAACCATCCACAAAGCTATAGAAACTAATTACAGAGTTCTGTTTATTCCTGAAAGAGCTATGATTCATATTAACAGAGCCCTTAAAAGTCCTGATAGGACTGCCAAAAGTACTGGCAGAGCTGTCACCAGTATTGGCGGCGTCATCATAAGTACTGTGAAGGTCCTCATTACAATTAATTTAGCTGCCACAAATATTCACAGAGCTATCGTAAATATTTAAGGAACTATCTTCATACTTACCAGAGCTACTAATAAGTCTAACAGACTTACCATAACCATCCACAAAGCTATAGAAACTAATTACAGAGTTGTGTTTATTCCTGAAAGAGCTATGATTCATATTAATAGAGCCCTTAAAAGTCCTGATAGGACTGCCAAAAGTACTGGCAGAGATGTCACCAGTATTGGCGGCGTCATCATAAATATTGTCAGAGTAATCATAAGTACTGATAAGGCTTATATAAGTACAATGAGAGTTCACTTTATTATAAATTAAGCTGTCGCAAATTTGCCAAGAACTATCTAAACTCTTAATAAAGCTATCAGCTTAGTTAATGAGGTTATTTTTAATACTCACAGAGCCAAAAACGAGCCTATGAAAGCTATGGTTATCACTAAAAAAGTTGCGATATATTTTCAGTGAGCCATCGCAGTTGGTGATAATGTTGTAGCAACTTATTAAAGAACTGTCTTCAGCTATGACACAGAAATGTTATTTATATTTACCAAGGTCTCAGAAGCTTTCAAATATCAGCTATCAGCACTCAGGTATTGTTAGAGCTATCAAATTCCACATAACCGAAAATCATTACATTGAAGACTATCTTCAAAATACAAACAAATATACAATTTTCAATGACAGAGTTTTTTATTGATATTTTAAATAGTTATATCATTACTCATTTATATTTCCTACTAAGATACATTTTCAGTTTGTTTTTTTTTTTTTTGTTAAGAAAATAATTGTTTGATCATAATAAAAAGAAATTTATCAAATATGCATTTTTGTTTACAGAAAAATTCAGTGTGTTTTAAATGATATATTAAATTTTATGGAAAATTATATATAAAGTCTTATTATAGCTAATACATTTATTTTAGTTAGCCTTTTTTAACTAAAATTATAAATTAGCGTATATGAAATACGTGTTTTAACAAAAAGATGGATGTAAATATGTGTACAGGGTGTTCCACTGCCACCGCCCCAGACGTTAATATGTATTGATTTGTAAAATAATTTTACGTATTTTTAAAGAACTGAGCTTTCATAATAAAAAAGAAAAAATGATACCTCATAACGTGTTTTTGTAAAAAAATTATATCAAAGTGAAAAAAAAGGATATCAAAGTCAAAAAAAACTGTCTTAAAATGCCAAAAAATAGGATTGAAAATAAATTGCGGGAAAAAACCGTTATCGGCTCTTTTGTAAATACAAATAAAAATCAAGAATCGGTTGCTGCAGTTTGTCAAAGTTAAATCCAATTAAAGAAAAGAGACCAAAAATAATAAAAACCGTTTTACCTCTAAAGTTTTTCAACTTAGAATTACCTAAGAAACCCATGGTTTTCGTATGGACCGGTGACAGTAAGACCCCCTGTATATTTTTGAATATGATTAAAGAGATAGTACAACATTTTATGTTTTTCTTATATATATCAAGAATACAAGTTGTATTGTTATTTTTATTGCTTTGAAAGGCATAGAATATTAATTATCATTCTGAAAGAAAATATTAAAATAATTTACAAAATTAGATATTTAAATATTCTCAATAAATATTTGTATATTACATTGAAATAATATACATACACAATGTATATAATTCTATATAAATACATAAATCTCTTTATTTTTTGCTATTATTATTTTGCATGTGTTGTTGTTCTTACAAACTATTACTTTGTTTGCCACATTTCTTGTAAACTTATATTCTTAAAAGTCCCAAATGATAAAATCATTTCCCAAGCTATTTTGAGAAATTTGTGAAGTATGTTTGCACACAAGACGTTTTAACTCTAAAGTCATATATTTTTCTTGTTTTTCTATCCGATAGACGAAGTAGTGATTATCAAAAAACAAAGTTTCAATTGTTTGAAGGCATAAAATAAAAGAATTCTCCGAAACAAGTATGTGTTTGACTAAGGCAAACTCAGGGTCTAAATCATTATAAATGTTAATACATACAACTGCTTCTTTGCTTAAAATAATATCATATACACTACATTTAGTCGTTTCTTCAACTGGTAAATAGGGTGACACATCATACTTTAAACTTACATTTTTATTAACTTTTTTTAAGGGTAAAAAAGAAATTGGAGTGTTGAAATATTCACCATAATTTAAAAATAAGTCAACTAGTTTCAGTTTGTTTTTGTTAAAAACGGTTTTTAGAATGTTTACTCTGTTGTTAGATATATAAATTGATTTTTTCAAGACCTGATGCTTGGCTTCAAATCTGATGGAGCTTATTGTAGTTATGGGACCAATTTTCTCCATAATAGAAGAATAATGGGTAAGGAAATGAAATTTTGGTTTCAAGTGACTTCCTGATACTTTTAAATACAACTTATTATGAATATAAACAATTTCCGCTAGGTACTTTGAAATTTCGGAAGAATGGTGTTTTCTAAAAATTAGTGATGTCATTTCTCTTAAAGCCAAAAGCAACTTCCATTCATCCGAGTCTTGATCAATTTTATCTCCTATTAAAAGTGGAAGAAATTTCAAAAAAGTAAACATTTCAGAACCTGAGAGACGTATTTTACTACAACTCAATAAATCAGAATTGAGAAGTGGTGGTTTATTAGTTGCTTCGTAAGGACCAAAATTAAATATTTGAATTCTTCGGTTTATCTCCTCAATAGTTATGAACTTCTCACAGATTAAGTTTTTAAAAATACTTAATAAGTCATAGTGACAAACTCCTTCCAGAATATCATGAAAACAGTCAACTGAATAGTTTTCTACAACGTGAAAATTTATTAATGTGTTCCATATTGAGTTTTCTTTTAAGCCAGTCAGAGAAATATTGTTAACTTTAAGGTCATGCTCATATCCCGCTATAGTTCTTAACTGTGCAGGTGTTTCACTGCAAAGAAGTTTCATTTCTTCCTTAGGAACCTTACAAAATCTGCAATAGTAGTTAGAACTAAATGACTCCGTAAACCCTAAAATAGAATTGACGCCCAAATTGTCGCCAATTACGGCACATGTAATGAGTTTTACTCTTTTGTATTCCCTTATTGGTATGTGAATACCATCAGTTTGCAAAGTATTTAGTTGCGCAACAAGTGGTTTAAAAATCGCAGAATTACCAAATTTAAGTCTATCCTGAGTAAAAAAGAGCATCGCCAAGAAAATATGCGATAACTTTGAACTTAGATAATCCGGAAGACACAAAAGCTTTATGTAGACTGCTCCAAGTTTAAGAGTATTACTATGCGAACCAAGGGGATTTAAAGATTCGAAGTCGTCAAAATAAACGACAAGTGGTAAAAAAAGGATGTCTGTTTCATTTTCTGGATTCAGAGAAGATATTTTATTTTTCCAAAATGAAGTTTGAATAATGTTATACATGTAAAAAGTTTCATCAACAATGCTCTCTACGTAATCTAATATTTGTTCTAATAAGCATGTTTCAGTGAATAAAATAGTAAACAGCTCAGAAATCGGAACTATCTTTAGGAAAAAGTTGTATTCTATATTTTTAATCTCATTCGCGTTCGAATATAATTGGTTCTGTTCTACAGCTAACACACAAGTTTTTTCTTCAATTAGAAGATTTAAAGATTTTAGATGTTTTAATAACAAGCTATTTGTTTTTGCAAAGATCGGAGAAAGTAACAATCGCAAATCGTCTATACTTTTCTTAACAGAAACTTCATTATTTTCAAGTTGATATATTACTTCATTGATGTGCTTATCATAGAAATTAGTAATGTTTTTATATATATGCATTATTGAAGATTTAGGAATTCGATCATCTGATAAGCATTTAAGAAAGGTTTTTAAAAAGTTATTGTGGATATCAGGGCAAATTGCCTTTTCCTGTGAAAAAAGAGAAAGTTGAGGTGATGAAAACGCTAAATTCGAATCAATATCGTTACTTGAAATTGTATGACATAAAGGTTTTCTTTTCGCATGATCTCGTTGTCTGTGCTTTAAATGTTTATAAAAGTTGCTAAAAATCCGTAAGCAATTCTCTTCGGGACATGCATATCTTCTCAAATTTTCATGAATGTTTTTAAAGTGTGCACTATATAATGAAGTTGTGTCAAAAGTACTCTTGCACAGGTAACATTGAAATTCCATACTTATGTATGTAAAGAATGATATGAGGTGGACAAAAACAGTGACAATGTTCCAATAAAAGTCTTAACACTTGTTTAATAAAACTGTGACTAAATTAATAAAATAAAGATATGTCGTAAGCAAAGACTATGTTCGAATAAAATTCTAAACACTTGCGTAATCAAAATTAATTATGAAAAGATATGTTATAAGCAAAGACCATGTTCGAATAAAATTCTAAGCACTTTTATAGTCAGTAACAACTAAGAGAATATATGTGTTAAAAAGACCATGTTCGAATAAAATTCTAAACACTTTTATAGTCAGTAAGAATAAGAATTAAGGAAAGATATGTGGTAAAAAGAACCATGTTCGAATAAATTTCTAAACACATGTTTAGTTAATATTAATTAAGGAAAGATATTTGATTAACAAAGACCACGTTCGAATTAAATTCTAAGCACTTTTATAGTCAGTAACAAGTAAGAGAATATATATGGTAAGAAGACCATGTTCGAATAAAATTCTAAACACTTTTATAGTCAGTAAGAATTAAGGAAAGATATGTGGTAAAAAGAACCATGATCGAAAAAATTTCTAAACATATGTTTAGTTAATATTAATTAAGGAAAGATATTTGATTAACAAGGACCACGTTCGAATTAAATTCTATACACCTGCATAATCAAAATTTTACAAAAGGGGAAAAAGAACGAATTGTGGCAAACGAAGAAATGCGGCAAACGACGAACTTGTAGTCAAAACTTATCAAAACTATGTAAAAATACAAACTATGTGGTAAACAACCAAATAAAAACATAAGCCTGCAAGCAAATAACTCACATTTTACTCAAGTCGTTGTGGATTGTCTCGATTGTGGCCATGTTGACAGCTTTCTTGAATTTTCGTTCTACGTTTATTCCGAATAAATATAATTGGATAAACGTCCAAACCGTCGTACTCTCCGCTGGGTAGTTGAGGTCAAGAGCGAAAAATAGAAAAAAGCATGCTTCAAATGCTTCCAACGGATCCTCAAAGTAATATTTCTTATCCAGTAGCGTAGTGTAAGCAGTAAGTTTTGTGGTGGTATCTCCCAATACTACAATTCTTGGCTGCTTTCCCGTATTATTCTTTGCTAGATTCCTTTCGTGGTTGTCAGATTCTTGAATAGTCTAAAGAAAAATTGTTAAATACAAATATTTATTTAGTTTTATTTAAAATAAAAATAATTTTTTGTAAGAATATGTAATTTATTTAAAATTAAAAAAAAAACAAAAACAAAAGGGAATAATTAACCTTAAAATATGCCACAAACTTTTCTTGACTTTCAATTTTCGAGCAACGGTATGAAGCCTTCATTGTACTCTTTTTTGTACGTGAGCTTGGAAACATATAACTCAATATCATCAATGCTATAATTTTTGAAGTTTCATTATTGGTTTTGACTATTTTCATCAATTGCTTTACATTGTTGTCTTTTGACTTCTCACCAAATTTTAAAATGTTTGGATAATATGACAACCAGCGTTCTGAAAAGTTTTGGACTTGTGGCAGCAAAATTTTTGCATCCATAATCAACTATATATAAATGTTTTTAGTTATAAATATGTACCTTCTCAAAAAATTAAATTTTCAATTACCAATTTAATGGATTCTTTTGAATTTGCAGCAAATATTGGAAAGTTTTCCATGTAATCTAAAATACTACTCGACGCTTTGAGTAATTTCTGTCGAAGTATGTGAGTTTGTTTCCAATTATGTTCAATAGTACTCCACGGTTCTATTGCGGTCTTCAAATATTCAAGTGCTTCTAAGTCAGATTCAGAGTTTGATTCTTCTTGAAAAAGAAAGTTTAACAATAAGATTGTTTTAGTAGAACGGTTTTAATTTTTACCAATAACGTCTTCTAGCTCCGCACCTATAGGTTCGGAGTTTCGTGGGTTTCTTGATCTTTGTATCAGTTTAGAATTGGAAAGTTTTTTTCTATAATAAGTGTAAGCATCATAAAGTTTTCCAGACGGCCTTTGGCCTCCACATGCAGGCGTAAAATATGTAGAAGTTATTTGTCCCGGAAAGACTTGTATAATCAGTTCAGCCAAATACAAGAAGTCGTGCCTTGACAATCTGTTAATGTTTAAGAATATTATTATTTAGTGAATTAAATACTCTTTTGTTTTTGTATTTACATATTTAAATGTATAAACAAATGCACACTCTTATCGATTAAATATTGTATAAATTCATTCAAATGAGTTACTTCTGTATAAGCTATTTTCTAAACGCAGTTTCTTGGGCGATAACCGTTTCGATGAAAGCACCAAAAGATGTTGTCTTAAATATGCATTGTTTTAACGCCTCACTTTAAAATTGAACAAAAGAATTTTGAGGTTTAACAATGTGTGCTGTGGAGGGGTTTCATTGTGAAATGTTTTTTTTTTCTTATTGGATTTTATGGTCTATAAATAAAACATTTTTTCTAACGGCCATATTTTTGACTTGTTTCAAGTTTTGTACAAATCGGTATTATTTAAGAAAGTTTTGATACCCACAATTTCAGATTTGAGCAGGATATTTGCAAAAAAAAAAATAAAAAAACTTACTCAAAATGGTTATTTCCTTGTAAAATTTGTTTAACAACGAATTTTGAAATCGTAATTCTGTCATGGTTATCCAAATTCTCAGAATATTTAAATTTCGCGAGGATTATTGTTAAGTCCAAATCATTATTTGCTTTGAAACTCTGTCATAAATATTAATTGTAATTACAATAGGTATTATCCTTTTAAATGCATTAATACCTCTACAGAACTGAATGTTGATTTAACCAATATGCTTATATTTGATTCTTGTAGTTCTCTTGTATCAGCATTACTCCTACAAAATGAAATTGAACTGTATATATGTTTGGTTGAGCTGGTAGGAGTTTGAGGCTCAGAACTGCTTGAAAATAAATTATTAATTAAACTTGGGCTAAGGCAATCCAGATCAGATTCTGTAACCAAAAAATTTACAAGTCGTTAATACTACGTTTGATATACTAAAAGTATTTATATTAATTGCATACACACATATAATGCAGAATAAATTTGGTTTCGAACACATAAATATTTAATGTTAGGATGTATAACGGTAACCATGAAATTATTACACTGTAAGTATTTTGAAAACAAACCATTAATTTTTTTAAACTTTTTATATTTTATATGGATGATATGCAGCATATTTGTGTTATTTGAATAGAATATGAGTTTATTATAACTCAGAATTTACTAATTTTATTTCAAAAAAACGTTAAAATTGATTGCTTTATGAAATATTTTTTCTGCGGTATACTGTTAAAGTGAAATTTTAATAAAAACCTTCATCTAGTAATCTTCTGCTGGATATGTCATTTTCCTGCTCCTGTTCTTTTGAATTTGTGACTTTAAAGTAAATAGAAATTTCAGATTAAATGGATGTATAAATAGAGACGATTTTAAGCTTCAATTTAAATAAAGAAATAAAATGTTATTCTTCCTTTTCAATGTTATGCCCATTTCTTTTGCTAATTCTATTATTCTCAACGGAACACATTTAACATGTTTCGCATTTACTTTTTTGAACAACAATATTGGTGACCCCTAACCACTATTATTTTATAAAAATCTTAAATATGAACATTTTTTAATAAAGAATATAAAATGTTACCTTCTAAAACGACGTTTTCATGCAAAACTCTCGATATTCCCAATTTCCAATCCGGCGCTTCTTTGATTTTGTGTAACACATATTCTACGAGGTATCGATCTTGAATTTGCGACTTGGAAAGTGCGTCAAAAAAATATGTAGACTCTTTGTCAATGTTGAAAGCCTGGAAAGCTGAAATTGTGTGAGATCAGTTTATCTTATCTTATTACTTCAAACGAACAGATCTTGTTTATATATGTATATATGGGTGATTCTCAGAAAACTCATACTTTTATGTCTCTCGGCAATTTTAGGTATTAACTAAACATTTTTCTCCTCTTTTTACTTTATAAGCTATTAGATGATGTGCTTGACATTAGGTAAGTTCAATAAAATTCAAGTGTAATTTAAAAAAAAAAAAATTTTACCTCAAATATAACTAACACATGCCACGTCCCACCTCTGAAATAACCAACTATTTTGTTAGAACTCGACTTTAATTAAAAAACAAAAAATTATGAGTTACGTCAAATATTATTAAGTGCAGCTATAATATTCCTAATTTATATAAGTTATACCTCATTTACAGAATTTGCAGTTTGAGTTCAAAATCTGTCCTGAGTTCATAAAAAGTAAAATCAAATAATTTTGGTTTATTTTCGTGTTCGTAAGGTGGATTGTAATATATGTACATGGATCAATTATAATCAGCATACGTAACCGTATATTTACATGATAAACATACGACTCTCTCCAAATTGGTGGGTATGATTCGAGCATACAAAATACGACAGCAGTTTGGCACGAAACAATGGTCACTATCATGGCATTTGTTATTTCTAACACAATATACTCAACTCAACTTAAATTTGTTCGGAAAATATTTTGGACTCTAACAGTTTTTTTGCAGAGTGGATTTGAGTTTGAAAACTTTCCACACTTTCAACATTAACTTTGGTTACGATAACAATCATTATGGCATTAAAAAAAGTTTAAGAAATCCAAACCTTTTTTTCGGACATTTTGCAATCCTAAAATTATAAGATTACGGAGAATCGCCTATATACATGTATTTTTTAGGTAAAAGTATTTAAGTTTTTAATAAATCCTGGAAAATGATAGAATCATTTGTTTTGAATTCAATGCATTTTGTACCAACTTTGTTTCTATGAGCAAGACAAAAACTAAAAAAATGTCTTACTTCAACTACGGACCGCCAAAAAATATATATTTATGACGCCATCATCTTTATAATAAGAATTGCGTCGAATATGTACATGTACATTTTACATATATGTACATATTTATACAGGGTGATTTGCATAAGGTGTGACAAAAAGCTAGAGCGTGTAGGTTGGACTTAAACAAGAAAAAAAATCGTATGGGAGGTTGGTCTATTGCCCCCCGTTTAATTAATTTAAACAGAAAATAAATTATTAAAAAGTTATAGTAATACCTATGGAGTCATGCTATAGCATTTTGAAAAGCCAGAAATCGATTCTTTAATTTTATTTTTATATAAAGTTGTTCGAGCGAATTGTTTTTGAAAAATTAAATTTCAAAGTCAAAATTAAAAAAAAAAAATATTTATTTTGTTTAACAATTTTTTTTTCAAAATTTTACGTAAATAAGTGTTACCTTTTTTGTCTAACATTCAATGCTGTTATTAATTTTTGATCAAATACAAAAAAACTGGATGCCGTAATATTTTGCAGTTTTTGAGAAAATCAAAAATAACAAAAACCACTTTTTTCTAAGAAAAACTTTTTATTTTAGTTTTTACGTTGTTGGATTCTTAGGTGAATTTACGAATGAAAGGATTAACCTTCTTTTTACTATTTTTTTTTATTGTAAGTCTGATAAGTATGCAATAAAGTGATAAAGTCACGGATTAACCATACTTCACACCAACATCGGGTTAAAATTGGCCTGCCAGTTTATTGTATTACGGTGGGGTCGGCTTGGCGACGGGGTCTTACTGTTGAGGTCAAAAAAAAAAAAGTTGCGTATTTTTTTAAACTAAAATAAAAATGTGCGCTACCTTAAGACAAATAAAGTGCAAGAACGCTACCTAGCTAGTGGAAGAAAAATGTAATTGCAAAATAAGAAAAAAAAAAATTTTCCTTAATCTTGAAATCAATCAAAATAAGAAATAGCTTTTTGTCACAACCTTATGCAAATCATCCTGTATATATATATTATATATTTAAGACAAAACAAAAACATTGTTTGTGATTTCCCACAAGGTCGAAAAATTAAAAAAAAATTAGGTCGTACATACATACATAGGTCTGTACATACTCGTATACCAAAATATTTTTCGATATTTTCACACTAACCAGCTTCCTAAAAATCATTCACGTGAAATCCTTTTTCACGTTTTTGAACTTTCAGTATAATATCACTCCCACCGAAACAACAATTAAGAAACATTATATTTTATAGGTATAAGAACTTTATTTTTACGTTATATTTTTTGTTTCAATAAAATTTTATTTTAGTACAGTACGCACCCCAACCAAAAAGAAAGGAGGGCACCAAAAAAACCAGGATGAGATCATATATTATCGGCTTTCTGTCAAAACTTCGTAAGTACAAATTAAAAAATCGATTAAGAGACACAAAAAACCGCTTTAAAAATTAATAAAATTGAATTTTTATATACTAAAAGGTTTGAAAACTGATTCATACATTTAAAAGGAACCAAGAAACGGTTGAGAGGCATTGACATTTGAATTCGGTTATAGTTTTTGAGCAAAAACATGTTAAATGTCTTAAAAGGACTTACGAAGTTTTACAGAAAGACGACGATCCATGTTATTATTATTTTTTTTTTTCAATACTAAAATTTTTCTTTTCAAAATATCAAGATCAAACGAAAGAATTATTTATGATCAAACAAAAACATTGTTTGTGATTTCCCACAAGGTCGAAAAATTAAAAAAAAATTAGGTCGTACATACATACATAGGTATGTACATACTCGTATACCAAAATATTTTTCGATATTTTCACACTAACCAGCTTCCTTAAAATCATTCACGTGAAATCCTTTTTCACGTTTTTGAACTTTTAGTATAATATCATCAGACCAAACCAACAATTAAGAAACATTATATTTTATATATGTACATAGGTACACACCAAACCAACAATTAAGAAACATTATATTTTATATATGTACATAGGTACTTTATTTTGTACGTTATATTTTTTGTTTCAATAAAATTTTATTTTAGTACAGTACCTACGCACCCCAACCAAAAAGAAAGAAGGGCACCAAAAAAACCAGGATGAGATCATATATTAATCGGCTTTCTGTCAAAACTTCGTAAGTACAAATTAAAAAATCGATTAAGAGACACAAAAAAACCGCTTTAAAAATTAATAAAAATTGAATTTTTATATACTAAAAGGTTTGAAAACTGATTCATACATTTAAAAGGAACCAAGAAACGGTTGAGAGGCATTGACATTTGAATTCGGTTATAGTTTTTGAGCAAAAACATGTTAAATGTCTTAAAAGGACTTACGAAGTTTTACAGAAAGACGACGATCCATGTTATTATTATTTTTTTTTTCAATACTAAAATTTTTCTTTTCAAAATATCAAGATCAAACGAAAGAATTATTTATGATCAAACAAAAACATTGTTTGTGATTTCCCACAATGTCGAAAAATTAAAAAAAAATTAGGTCGTACATACATACATAGGTATGTACATACTCGTATACCAAAAATATTTTTCGATATTTTCACACTAACCAGCTTCCTTAAAATCATTCACGTGAAATCCTTTTTCACGTTTTTGAACTTTCAGTATAATATCACTCCCACCGAAACAACAATTAAGAAACATTATATTTTATAGGTATAAGAACTTTATTTTGTACGTTATATTTTTTGTTTCAATAAAATTTTATTTTAGTACAGTACGCACCCCAACCAAAAAGAAAGGAGGGCACCAACCAAACCAGGATGAGATCATATATCATCGGCTTTCTGTCAAAACTTCGTAAGTACAAATTAAAAAATCGATTAAGAGACACAAAAAAACCGCTTTAAAAATTAATAAAATTGAATTTTTATATACTAAAAGGTTTGAAAACTGATTCATACATTTAAAAGGAACCAAGAAACGGTTGAGAGGCATTGACATTTGAATTCGGTTATAGTTTTTGAGCAAAAACCATGTTAAATGTCTTAAAAGGACTTACGAAGTTTTACAGAAAGACGACGATCCATGTTATTATTATTTTTTTTTTCAATACTAAAATTTTTCTTTTCAAAATATCAAGATCAAACGAAAGAATTATTTATGATCAAACAAAAACATTGTTTGTGATTTCCCACAATGTCGAAAAATTAAAAAAAAATTAGGTCGTACATACATACATAGGTATGTACATACTCGTATACCAAAATATTTTTCGATATTTTCACACTAACCAGCTTCCTTAAAATCATTCACGTGAAATCCTTTTTCACGTTTTTGAACTTTCAGTATAATATCACTCCCACCGAAACAACAATTAAGAAACATTATATTTTATAGGTATAAGAACTTTATTTGTACGTTATATTTTTTGTTTCAATAAAATTTTATTTTAGTTAGTACAGTACGCACCCCAACCAAAAAGAAAGGAGGGCACCAACCAAACCAGGATGAGATCATATATCATCGGCTTTCTGTCAAAACTTCGTAAGTACAAATTAAAAAATCGATTAAGAGACACAAAAAAACCGCTTTAAAAAATTAATAAAATTGAATTTTTATATACTAAAAGGTTTGAAAACTGATTCATACATTTAAAAGGAACCAAGAAACGGTTGAGAGGCATTGACATTTGAATTCGGTTATAGTTTTTGAGCAAAAACATGTTAAATGTCTTAAAAGGACTTACGAAGTTTTACAGAAAGACGACGATCCATGTTATTATTATTTTTTTTTTCAATACTAAAATTTTTTCTTTTCAAAATATCAAGATCAAACGAAAGAATTATTTATGATCAAACAAAAAACATTGTTTGTGATTTCCCACAATGTCGAAAAATTAAAAAAAAATTAGGTCGTACATACATACATAGGTATGTACATACTCGTATACCAAAATATTTTTCGATATTTTCACACTAACCAGCTTCCTTAAAATCATTCACGTGAAATCCTTTTTCACGTTTTTGAACTTTTAGTATAATATCATCAGACCAAACCAACAATTAAGAAACATTATATTTTATATATGTACATAGGTACACACCAAACCAACAATTAAGAAACATTATATTTTATATATGTACATAGGTACTTTATTTTGTACGTTATATTTTTTGTTTCAATAAAATTTTATTTTAGTACAGTACCTACGCACCCCAACCAAAAAGAAAGAAGGGCACCAAAAAAACCAGGATGAGATCATATATTATCGGCTTTCTGTCAAAACTTCGTAAGTACAAATTAAAAAATCGATTAAGAGACACAAAAAACCGCTTTAAAAATTAATAAAATTGAATTTTTATATACTAAAAGGTTTGAAAACTGATTCATACATTTAAAAGGAACCAAGAAACGGTTGAGAGGCATTGACATTTGAATTCGGTTATAGTTTTTGAGCAAAAACATGTTAAATGTCTTAAAAGGACTTACGAAGTTTTACAGAAAGACGACGATCCATGTTATTATTATTTTTTTTTTCAATACTAAAATTTTTCTTTTCAAAATATCAAGATCAAACGAAAGAATTATTTATGATCAAACAAAAACATTGTTTGTGATTTCCCACAATGTCGAAAAATTAAAAAAAAATTAGGTCGTACATACATACATAGGTATGTACATACTCGTATACCAAAATATTTTTCGATATTTTCACACTAACCAGCTTCCTTAAAATCATTCACGTGAAATCCTTTTTCACGTTTTTGAACTTTCAGTATAATATCACTCCCACCGAAACAACAATTAAGAAACATTATATTTTATAGGTATAAGAACTTTATTTTGTACGTTATATTTTTTGTTTCAATAAAATTTTATTTTAGTACAGTACGCACCCCAACCAAAAAGAAAGGAGGGGCACCAACCAAACCAGGATGAGATCATATATCATCGGCTTTCTGTCAAAACTTCGTAAGTACAAATTAAAAAAATCGATTAAGAGACACAAAAAACCGCTTTAAAAAATTAATAAAATTGAATTTTTATATACTAAAAGGTTTGAAAACTGATTCATACATTTAAAAGGAACCAAGAAACGGTTGAGAGGCATTGACATTTGAATTCGGGTTATAGTTTTTGAGCAAAAACATGTTAAATGTCTTAAAAGGACTTACGAAGTTTTACAGAAAGACGACGATCCATGTTATTATTATTTTTTTTTTCAATACTAAAATTTTTCTTTTCAAAATATCAAGATCAAACGAAAGAATTATTTATGATCAAACAAAAACATTGTTTGTGATTTCCCACAATGTCGAAAAATTAAAAAAAAATTAGGTCGTACATACATACATAGGTATGTACATACTCGTATACCAAAATATTTTTCGATATTTTCACACTAACCAGCTTCCTTAAAATCATTCACGTGAAATCCTTTTTCACGTTTTTGAACTTTCAGTATAATATCACTCCCACCGAAACAACAATTAAGAAACATTATATTTTATAGGTATAAGAACTTTATTTTGTACGTTATATTTTTTGTTTCAATAAAATTTTATTTTAGTACAGTACGCACCCCAACCAAAAAGAAAGGAGGGCACCAACCAAACCAGGATGAGATCATATATCATCGGCTTTCTGTCAAAACTTCGTAAGTACAAATTAAAAAATCGATTAAGAGACACAAAAAACCCCTTTAAAAATTAATAAAATTGAATTTTTATGTACTACAAGGTTTGAAAACTGATTCATACATTTAAAAGGAACCAAGAAACGGTTGAGAGGCATTGATATTTGAATTCGGTTATAGTTTTTGAGCAAAAACATGTTAAATGTCTTAAAAGGACTTACGAAGTTTTGACAGAAAGACGACGATCTATACCTATTATTATAATTTTTTTTTTAATATTGAAATTTTTCTTCAAAAATACTATGCACCACCAAAAAATATACGACGCCAACAACTTTCATATAAGAACTGGCGTCGTTTTATATATATGCAAGATTCTGGATTACAAATGCATAGGTAGGTACCTACTTTCAATTAATTATTTTGTGAAAAAAACCATTAATTTTTTAACAAAAAAAAACTTGATACCAAATATCAAGAAGAGATTTCCCAGAATGACGAAAAATTTTAAAAAATGTGATCGTATGTACATAATGTAGGTATGTTCATACTCACTCGTCTACCAAATTTTTTTTTTTTGATATTTTTACACTACCCAGACTTTTTTTAATTCATCCATGTGAAATTCTTTTTCACGTTTTTGAGTCAAAACAAGAATGTAAGAACATATTACTTTATATATTACGTTATTATTATGTTTTTCAATATCAAAATGTTTCTTCAAAAATACCACGCGCCGCCAAAAAATATGACGCAATCACCTTTCTACAAAAGACTGCGCAGAATATGTATGCACGTGATTGATGGCGTCGTTTTATATATATGCAAGATTCTGGATTACAAATGCATAGGTAGGTACCTACTTTCAATTAATTATTTTGTGAAAAAAACCATTAATTTTTTAACAAAAAAAAACTTGATACCAAATATCAAGAAGAGATTTCCCAGAATGACGAAAAATTTTTAAAAATGTGATCGTATGTACATAATGTAGGTATGTTCATACTCACTCGTCTACCAAATTTTTTTTTTTTGATATTTTTACACTACCCACACTTTTTTTAATTCATCCATGTGAAATTCTTTTTCACGTTTTTGAGTCAAAACAAGAATGTAAGAACATATTACTTTATATATTACGTTATTATTATGTTTTTCAATATCAAAATGTTTCTTCAAAAATACCACGCGCCGCCAAAAAATATGACGCAATCACCTTTCTACAAAGGACTGCGCAGAATATGTTTGCACGTGATTGATGGCGTCGTTTTATATATATGCAAGATTCTGGATTACAAATGCTTAGGTAGGTACTTTCGATAAATTATTTTGTGCAAACAACTATTGCCATTTTTTTAACAAAAAAGAACTTGATACAAAATATCAAGATTAGATTTACCAGAATGGTGAAAAATGTTAAAATATGAGATCGTATATTATGTTCAGGTAGGTATACCAAATTATTTTTAGATATTTTTACACTTACCAGCTTCCTTAAAGTCATCCACGTGAAATTCTTTTTCACGTTTTTGAACTTTCAGTATAATATCACTCCCACCGAAACAACAATTAAGAAACATTATATTTTATATAAGAACTTTATTTTTACGTTATATTTTTTGTTTCAATAAAATTTTATTTTAGTACAGTACGCACCACCAACCAAAAATGAAGAAGGCCAACCAAACCGAGACGAGATCAAACAACGAATGATAAAAATGGCTGACCTTCTTTAATAATTCAGAAAGAGGCAACAGGGATGTTTCCTAAAATGAGAGAAATTGCATTGTGGCTTTTAATTTACACCATGGTTGCACTTTCGCGGGCATTTAAACTAATTTTACTTTGTGTAAGAGATAGGATTTTAAAAAGAATGAATTGAAAAAAAATTATGGAAGCATATTTTGATTGTATATGATTTTTGTGCTTTCTGATCTTTTTCTATGCTGTCCGTATGTTTCACATTAAATGAATTAAGATCTAACAATGAATTAGGTTCATAGTTTCAACGCAATAAAAAGAAAAAAAATTATAAAACTACATTTCAAATTATTGAAACACATCTGCATTTTATATGTTTTGATAATAAGGGGATTCATGCAACGTCGTAAAATACTGGATAAGTTTATCTTTTGGATAAGTTTATCTTTTGGTAAATGAACTGTCAAATTTTGTATGGGAAATGGTTTACGCAAATTGGATTAAATTATCTTTGGATAAACTTATACAAACGTCATTGTGACGTCAAGTCAAGTATCTAGAATTCTCAGCCGTTACCATGGTTAGTGTTAGATCTTCTAAAATTGCATCCTCTTTTTCTTTCTGTTTATCTATTGTTAAAAGTTAATTAGGAGGATTATTCTTTTGTAACAGAAAATGCACAAGCCATTATTTTTTCCGAATAGTTCTAAAATGAGTAAATCAATAGAGGCAATTTGTTAATATAATTGCACTATCTTCTGTTTTTTGCTTATTTTTGGCATGTTTTATTTAACTTTTTTTAATTTTTTTCAGGAAATAATTTTGTTGCACAAATTAATTTTTGACGTTTGACGAACCATCTGAGTCAATAACGCAGCATTTACTCAAATGAATAAAAAGGGCGTTCACGTAAACTTTTGCGTAAACTTATCTTTGTACACAATTGGTAAACTTATCTCGTTGCATGAATACCCTTAATATGTAGGAAGACATACCTTTGATGAAAGTAATGCCGGATTTACACGAGTGACAAAGCGTCATTAGATGTTTTTGTTTACTTTTGTAGCCTGAAGTTCAAAAACTGTAAATTTTGAATCACTTTCATAAAACTATCATAGAACTTCATGAAACGTCAAATATTGTTGGTATGAAATCATATGAGCTATATCGCAGTAAGCGACAAATATACGACCGTCGCGTCGGTTGTGAGGTTTAGTGCAGTCGTCGCTTAATGTGATAATTATAGCTCAAACGATTTCATACAAATAATTACTATACCTTGTTAATGTTTGTTTAAACAACAGCTGAATGAATATGTTGTTGCAAGTATGTAAAGAGTCATGACAGCTCCGGTTCGGTCACAGTGATCGTAATTTGAGTACAATAACTCTTATGTAGACGCGATAGCTGCAATTTTGGTGTCGTGTTTAAATTATTGGTTATCGTACCTTAAATTCAAAAAGAATCTCTCAGAAATTTTCTTTTTTGAAATTGGGTACGATAACCAATAATTTAAACACGACACTAAAATTGCAGCTATCGCGTCTAAATAAGAGTTATTGTACCCAAATTACGACCACCGCTACCGAACCGGAGCTGTCATGACTCTTTACATACTTGCAACAACATATTCATTCAGCTGTTGTTTTAAACAAACATTAACAAGGTATAGTAATTATTTGTATGAAATCGTTTGAGCTATAATTATCACATTAAGCGACGACTGCACTAACCCTCACAACCGACGCGACGGTCGTATATTTGTCGCTTACTGCGATATAGCTCATATGATTTCATACCAACAATATTTGACGATCTTTCCATACACAGAGAAAGGATTTTGTTAAATTTGTCTTTTTTGTGTGCGTAATCGTATGAAAGTATCGACTTAATACAAACACGTAGTTTTATCAAAGTTCTTTGTTTTTAAGATCAAAAAAGTCTTAAAATAAAATAAATCTTCAAAATTTTTTAAAACAACAGCTGAATGAATGCGTTGTTGCAAGTATGTAAAGAGTCATGACAGCTCCGGTTCGGTCGCGGTGGTCGTAATTTGGGTACAATAACTGTTATGTAGACGCGATAGCTGCAATTTTGGTGTCGTGTTTAAATTATTGGTTATCGTACCCAATTTCAAAAAAGAAAATTTCTGAGAGATTCTTTTTGAATTTAAGGTACGATAACCAATAATTTAAACACGACACCAAAATTGCAGCTATCGCGTCTACATAAGAGTTATTGTACCCAAATTACGATCACTGTGACCGAACCGGAGCTGTCATGACTCTTTACATACTTGCAACAACATATTGATTCAGCTGTTGTTTTAAACAAACATTAACAAGGCATAGTAATTATTTGTATGAAATCGTTTGAGTTATAAAGGCTCTCCCAAACCAACACGAATATTTCGAAACGACAACGAAACTTTCGCCTGTCTTAATTTATTTACATGGTGAATAATGGGAGCTCCCACACTGGCGCGATGCGAATCTTCGAACATTTTTCAGTCGTCGTATATTCGCGCGAATATTTCGCGTTGGTTTGGGAGAGCCTTAATTATCACATTAAGCGACGACTGCACTAACCCTCACAACCGACGCGACGGTCGTATATTTGTCGCTTACTGCGATATAGCTCATATGATTTCATACCAACAATATTTGACGATCTTTCCATACACAGAGAAAGGATTTTGTTAAATTTGTCTTTTTTGTGTGCGTAATCGTATGAAAGTATCGACTTAATACAAACACGTAGTTTTATCAAAGTTCTTTGTTTTTAAGATCAAAAAAGTCTTAAAATAAAATAAATCTTCAAAATTTTTTAAAACAACAGCTGAATGAATGCGTTGTTGCAAGTATGTAAAGAGTCATGACAGCTCCGGTTCGGTCGCGGTGGTCGTAATTTGGGTACAATAACTCTTATGTAGACGCGATAGCTGCAATTTTGGTGTAGTGTTTTAATTATTGGTTATCGTACCCAATTTCAAAAAAGAAAATTTCTGAGAGATTCTTTTTGAATTTAAGGTACGATAACCAATAATTTAAACACGACACCAAAATTGCAGCTACCGCGTCTACAAAAGAGTTATTGTACCCAAATTACGATCACTGTGACCGAACCGGAGCTGTCATGACTCTTTACATACTTGCAACAACGCATTCATTCAGCTGTTGTACGCTTAACAGTTTCTAAGACATTTAAATTTTCTTAACAACCATCCGTTTTACTGTTACTAATAAAAATACCAAAATACATGCTTTTGAAGGTTTTATAAAAATTAATAATAAATAATTTACATGTTTTATTTAATGACATGGGTGTGGGCAGTCGTTGAAAATATTAAAATTGTTCTAGAAATGTATTGTTAAGGCTTAACTACATTCAACACTTTTTGCAAAAAAGTGGAAAAAAGTGTAAAAATGAAAAATAAAAACATGATCTAGGGATGTCTGTGTGCGCAAAAATTGTATATGATCTGAAATAACAGATTGAAAACAATTTCTATACCCTTTTTGGCACACAGGCATCTCTAGCGCGTGTTTTAATGACAGTTTGAATTAAATATGCTTAGTCAAAATATGCTATTGTGGTTTTCGTTTCAACCACTTCAGATTTGGGTGTCAGATCTTAAATCTTTACTGTCAAAAAGAACAGAAAACATGATTTAAATTTGTTTTGTAATTGTGTGAGTGCCACTTTTGAAACAACACTGATGAATGTCACTTTTCTTTGATATATGTGTGCAACTGCGTGCGAAAATCTAGCTAAAAATCGAGATCTGCAAAATCAACTTCAGATCTAAAAAAATTCGATACTTTTGGTCGAAAGGAAAATCTTGTCACAAATCAAAAAATCAAAAAAAAATCATTTTTTTGGTCAAAACGAAAACCACATGTCTGCTATATATTTGATACCCAAAAAGCACACATTCACAAGGCAATAAATATTTACGGTTCTCTCAAACCAACGAAAAATATTCGGCACGATAACGAGACTTTCGCCTGTCAAAATTAATATACATGGCGATAAACGATAGCACTCACACTGAACAGACGCGATTACCCATATGAATATGACGACCGACAATGCAAAACGTTGTGAACAGCGAATGTTGTCAACCTTAAAAATCCCAATCATTCGAAATGTCTCGTGCAGACGGGGTGTTAAGATATCCAGTGATATTTGATATATTTTATCATCCCTGTTTTCTCGTTTCTTGTTATTTTGACAGAAAGAATAAAATATGCCTACTGCGCAAAATCTAACCAAATGCAAAATGGAAATCGGGAAAAGGAAATGGAGATGAAAGCAAATTGGCGCGTGCCGCGTGGCGTTGACGACTTGACGTGAGGAATAAGCTGAAAGAAGATACAAAATGTAGGTATATAGTGATATATTGCGTTTTTTTCTTTTAATATGAGTAAATATTTCCAAAAAAAACCAAGATTGTTGCCGATGGCATGTTCAAGAAGTCTTGAACTCAAATAATTCCTCGTTCGTGAGCTCCCAGAAGATGGTTTCTCCGGTGTAGATGCGTTTCACAGTCTCACGTACTGAAATCATAGCCAGCAAACAGGTCGTGTTTGAGAAGGGTCGTCGCATCCGTGAATGGACTGCGTTTCAACTTGGACGGCACCGCCCGTCGCATCGAACTGTACGCCGAGAAGGTCGCCACCCGTGGTCTGTGCGCCATAGCCAAAGCTGAGTCGCTCCGTTACAAATTGGCCGTCCGTCGTGCGCGCTATGGTGTGCTCCGTTTCAAAACTTGTGCCAAGGGTTGCGAAGTGGTCGTTTTAATGAAGTTCGTTGACGATCTGATGATCGATTCCAGAGACCCATGCAACGACAACTTCGAGACCGGCATACGTCACGTTCTCTTGCTTCAAGGAGTGTTGGGTATTAAGAACAAGATTATGTTGCCCTATGAGCTACGACCCCAAAAACAGGATGGGCCCATGAAGCCATCGCCAGACAATAGCCTTGTTTTTTAGTGTATTTTTATTTTCGCTTAAAAAGAAGTCATGTTCAAAACAATAATTTGGTATAATTCCGTATTGTTCTTGTATTTAACATGCTACTTTTTTTTAAGCGGAGGTAAAAATACACTAAAAAACAAGGCTAATGTGTCAAGGAGGAAAAGATTACGAAACCCCAAAGACAAAACAAGATTGGGATTCCTCCACCAACTAAACCTCTGGAAGAGGTTGCCCAGGTACCAAAAGTCATTTAAATTGGGAATCAAGGTCTGAGGGGTCCATTTTTTTTATTAAAAAATATGTGTAATTGGCTGACAGAAAAAAATAAAAAGTATAATGAACAAAATGCATTTCTATTGTCGATGACAGCCTGTGTGAGCAGCTTTTCTATGGGAATAAATGTATAGAAATACAGACGATTTTTATTGTAACTTGTGTTTTGTGTTAATGAAAAGCACAAATAATGCGTAGGTATATCGAAAAAAGTAATTCACATTTATTTAATACGGTTGTTGTTTTACTTAAAAGATAGTAAAACCACAAGGCTGCGGTTGTAGAGGCGATGTATCAATAAAACAAATTTCTTCATAATGGTCAGCCAGGTTCTACATTTCACTTTCACTCGAAATGAAATGGATAATTGAAATTAGATTGACTTCAATTTCATTTCAAGCGCAAGTGAAATGTAGAACCTGGCTGGGTGAGAAGTGCGAAGAGTGAAGAGAAACAAGAAGTTTTATTTTAACACCGATTGTCACGTTTAGAGCCGTGTCATTTTACTGTCGTTTTAGTAATACGACAAACGTTATAGGGGTGATTATTTCCGGTCCATGCCATATATATTTGGTATCGGAATCAATAATAAAAATGAAGGGTCCTTTTTTCGGTTGGCAGCAAAAAGCCAAACTTTTCAAATACAATTTACAATCAGCCTTATCACGAATTCCATCGTAATCGGAATCTTTCCGAATCCCGAAAAAAAACTATCACAGGATCCGTTCGTAATGGCGATTTGTATGGGAATTTCCGATACGATGGATTCTGTGATCTCTTTTTTCGGGAATCGTAACAAATTTCCGATTACGATGGAATTCGTGATAGGGCTGAATATCTGGAGGTGGCACACTCAATTCTTAAGGAATTAAAATTTTTAAAACGATTAATAAGACCACCTATAATTTATAACTGTTTCAAAGTGGAAACTTTTGTTTCTAGAAATATTAAAACTTTTTTTCTAGAATCAGCACTTCACAAATTATTAATTAATTACTGGGTGCCTTTTTAAAACGAATATGATCGAACGATATCGTATTGACAATAGCTGTGTTTATCATATCTGTAGATATAAATGGGGACAGATATCGTTCGGTAGCAGCTTTCGTTTAACGTCGTGTTCGTTTTTTGTCAATATTTTTTAGACTTTCGATGATAAAGTTTTTTATATGCAGTTCTTAAAAACTGAAGGGTGTCCCTTTTTTTAATTCTGTTGAAAATTGTAGGTGGTTATTTTGGTAATTTTTCTGAAATCGGACATTTCCGAAAAATCACGATACATTTTTGTTTACAACTTGTAATGGTTTTAACCATTGTAACTAGAGATTGTATGCGCATCATGATTTCAACTATTTTATGATAGGCTTATGGACTAAAAATCATAGGTTTTATTTTCCTTTTGAAATAAATAAATATTTAAAATTTGTATTAAATTCTGTCGTTTTTACACAATAGAAAAACCAGAAAATAGGTGAAATTATGATGCGTGGCATAAAATAAAAAGTAAAAGTTGGAAAAAAATTGTATGGTTTTTACTCCATAGAACCACCATAAAATAGTTGAAAACATGAACGGCCCACTTTAAAATCACTAGTTAGATCGCCAGCGGTTGAAAACAGACCAAGGCAATCAATTTAAAATAGTATTTTCCTGGAAAAAATCGCAAATAAAAACGTTTCGGGGGGTTCAATTTCATTGGAACCATATACATATGTAGGTATTATTTATAATATTGCTATGACTTAAAAAATAATTTGAAATTTTAAAAATCTCAAGCCCTTTAAATCATATGGCTCTAGCGAGGTATCCGTCGGAGCGGAAAATCCTTCGATTTCATACGAATCTTAGAATTTTTGCTTCGAGGTATTCTTCCGAACAGCAAAAATCCTCCGATTCGTATGAAATCGGAGGATTTTCCGCTCCAACGAATACCTCGCTAGAGCCGATAATCTTTCATATATGCATAGAGGAAACAAATCACTATTTTCTTTTCAACGTAACATAATTTAATCTAGGTTATTTCATTTATTTTAGTATATATAGTAGCAGCACAGACGGAGCTATGATGCTTCTTTGCTTACAGAGCTATCACAAACGAAGTTATTGTAAGGTACAATTTTAGTATAAACAGTAGCTGCAAAGACGGAGCTATAATGCTTCTTTGCTTACAGAGCTATCACAAACGAAGTTATTGTCACGTCACACAGTTTAACCTCGGTTATTTCAGTCGTTTTAGTATATACAGTAGCAGCACAGGCGGAGCTATGATGCTTCTTTGCTTACAGAGCTATCACAAACGAAGTTATTGTAAGGTACGATTTTAGTATAAACAGTAGCTGCAAAGACGGAGCTATAATGCTTCTTTGCTTACAGAGCTATCACAAACGAAGTTATTGTCACGTCACACAGTTTAACCTCGGTTATTTCAGTCGTTTTAGTATAAACAGTAGCTGCAAAGACAGAGCTATGATGCATTTTTGCTTACAGAGCTATCACAAACGAAGTTCTTGTAAGGTACGATACACCTTGTAGAGGTTCTCTGCGCAAAACAAAGCTACTGCATCCGCATATTGGCTATCGTACAAAAACGATTAGCTTTCATATTCAAGTGGATGTTGTCACTGCTAAATGAGTAGATTACTATAGCTCTTGCGTTTTGTTACTATACCTTCAACATTTTTCTTTTAAATAATAGCCGAATGAATGAGTTGTTGCAAGTATGTAAAGAGTGATTGCAGCTCTGGTTCGGTCGCGGTGATCGTAGTTTGCGTACGATAACTGCAATTTGGTCACGATAACTGCAATTTTGGTGTTGTGTTTAAATTGTTTGTTATCACACCCTAAATTCAAAATCAAAATTTCTGAGTGTACACTTCACATAGATTACGCCATCTAACATATTGTAAATATATAAAAATTGTAATCGTCCTTCTGACTCTTGTGCGGAGTTTTGTTCTGTATACAACATTTGGACCCGCCTTAGTAATAAATTTCATTGTTCTATTCCAATGCGCGCACTCTTACCATGGCCAAGAAGAACACATCCGAAGTTATTCGCGTATAGCTAGCTATACAATGGAATATCTTTGTAGGCCCATTGAAGTTCGATGAACCACTTTAATATGGCATCTTACACTTTATCGTTGTTAGTGAAGCGTTTCTAACTTGTTACCGACAACATCAACGACGACGACGACGACGTCGAGGAACTCCGAGGTCCGAAAAGTAGCAATAGGAACATCACCAACAACTACTAGCAGTGGCAGCCGCAGCAGCAGCTTTACCAGGTTATGTGTTCGTTTGGCAGCTAAACCAAAGATCGTAACTTCTGGACTCTGTCCTTCTCCGAAAGGGGTTCTTTGGATATATCTATTGTATTCCATTTTCCATCTCATTCTTTAAATTTTGTATCTAATTCTTTCCAAAGAGGAGAGTTTTTCTTCCTAGTTTTCTCTGCCTGACTAGGTTGTTACTGTCCCGTAGCGACTAGAGTCGTTATTTCACTTTTCCTGCTGCATCAGAAAGTCCCGGATTGGGTTAGACGAATGAGAGGGGACATATGGAATAGGTAATATGTCCACTGAGGAAAATTGCTACAAATGCATAGTCTTTAATGGTTCATCATAGCAAAATTCAGACCTATTTGAAGAACACCAAACGGGAAAGAAGGCAACATTATAAGAATATGCCAAGCTGAAGGAAGTGGCTTACATAGTGGTATGATCTAATGGAGGAAAAATATAGAATATACGAAGTATGTAATTTGTATGAACAGCTGATTATGGTTTTAAGTTGGATTAAGTGCGTTATTTAAGATGAATTAAGTTTCAAAGTAATTTCTAATAAGTATTTTAAGTGAAAGTTGAAAAAAAGTATCCAGGATTTTTATTTCAATTTTATCATTTTGTGTGAACGGGTAGCTCCAATACATACATTTTATTTTTGTTTTCAAAATTGTCTTGAAAATCTGTTATCACTATCACCAAAAAAGTCTGGTTTTCGTAAGAAACACGGTTTGTATTACTTCGCTCATAAATGTAATTAGAAGACTTGCGACAATCGATAGATAAAGACAAACTATCATTTTTAGTTTTGCTCGACTTTTCCAAAGCCTTTTGTTACGTTGATTACACCATCTTGTGCAACAGACTTCTTCATGAGTTAATAGTTTTTCGCCCAGTACCGTGAAATTTATAGTCATATTTTAAATGGACTAATGCAAACGGTTGAAACAAATAGCGTTTTCTCTGACTTTCTGATGACAGAAAAAGGGGTCCCGCAAGGATAAATTCCTGGTCCTCTTTTGTTTCCTATGTGAATATATAAATGCACTCCCCATAGTTGTAAAGTATTGCTTGATTGCAATGTACGCTGACGATGTGCAATTATACCTAAGTTGTCCACTGAGTCTCATTGAACACTACATACTTTGTCTGAATAAAGATTTGGAGAGAATTTAGCACTGGTCTCAATGTAATATGGCCTCTTATTAAACCCTACCAAAGAACAATCATTAGATCTATCCTATTTGTCTCCTGTGTTGCTTAACAATGTATCAATAGAGTATACTGTTAAGCGGATTTTAAATGTAGCCTTCGACAGCACAATCCGTTACATTTTTGGACGTTGCAGATATGACCACGTTTCAGCCTTTTCTTTAAATATGTTCAACGTGACATTCAACAGTCTCCTTGAGTTTCGCACCCTCTCTCTGTTTTCCGATATATTATTAAATTAAAAGTTTATGGGTTTCCTCCTGGAATCATCACTTGGATTTCATCCTATCTCCAAAATAGATCCTACCAAGTTACATTCAAAAAAATTTTCTCCAACACCTTCATAGCCAAATCCGGAGTTCCTCAGGGAAGTCACTTAAGACCCTTTCTCTTTATCTTAGCTACCAATGATGTATACGTTTAGTATCTCAGCATACGTTATAGTGAAATTCTAATTTTTACGGATGATATGGAAATTTTCAAAAGCATTACATCTGGTAGTGATCGTGTTATTCTACAAGATAATATTACTAGATTTGTTACTTGGTATAATAAAAACGGTTTGAATCTTAACCCTATTAAATGCCAGGCAATGCCTTTTTCCTATAAAACGAATTCTTGGGTCAATTGACTTTATTGTATCGCAGCACACTTTACGTCGTGTCTATGGTTTCAAAGACCTTGGAGTTCATTTTACCTCTAATCTAAACAAGGCCAACTCAATGCTAGGCTGTATAAAGAGATGGTCCAAGGAATTTCAGGACCCACATGCTACCCTCGCTCTTTACAACTGCTTAGTTTGCCCCCATCTTAAATACGGATCCCAGGTTTGGACTTCTTTTTATGAGATCCATAATAAGAGATTAGAAGCGGTACATACGATTTTTTCTTTTGTTGACCCAATTTACACGCCCTAGCCTCTTGTCGCATCTTAAGCAAAACACCCTGTATGTTGGAGAACCTTCGATATAGTGTACATACATTTTTTAATTATTCCAGACTCATCCATGTATTTTCTTTTTTCACTAAAGTTTTCGCAAATTGTAAAACAGTCCTTAAGTCTGCAACTCCTTGGGATTGCTTAGCTTTTTTAGCTTTCGTATAGCCTCACATATTAACAATTTTTAATCGTAAATCACGAGATTGCAACTACATATATCCCATTTTTAATTTGTTCTTTTAAATATATTTCATCTCTCTTCTTGACACAAGAGCTGTTGACATTTCCTTAATAAAGATAGGTTTTTACTGATGGTCTAGAATGTTACAGCTATATTCTTATCGTCGCCTCGTTTTATTATACCACACCTTTTAACCAAGGATTTAATTCGTAACTGACATTTGAAATGGGAAGCAATTGATATTCATCCAATCAAACTGAACTTTGACCAAAAGTTAATCAGAACAAAGAGGTTCTTTATGGTTTGTAGTTAAGTAATCTTTGTCGACGACGCCGACGCCACCTAAACAAATCAAAAAGCATTACTAACTCTCCTTCTATGGCATTTAAACTTGTTCCTTTTCAAATATCTCCTACGTCGGACGAAACTAACAATGCGATAGAGATTGTGGTCCTAAACCTCTCCCTAAACGCTGTTTTTTTGTTCTTGTGTTATACGAGTATACTGGTTCTCGGGAAAAACAATACCTAATAGCCAATTCGTTTGAGTCAAAATCTGACTACAAAAAGATTCATCTTGTATTCCATACACAACATATAAGATATAAGTACATAGAGAAGCAATGGCTGCCATTGTAGTTGTTGTTTTTTTTTTATGTTACAACAATGCACATTAGTTAGATATCTGTTTGGTGTTTATTTGGATGTCAAAGAAGACTATTAGCCCTAGTTGTTGGTCTGCCTCGTTAAGCATTTTCAAGGTATTTTCTTGAATACAGATGGTAGGTACATGGTACCTATATTGGTAATTAGTGAAATTTACGGATCACATAAAGAATTTAGATGTATCCGTAAGTAGGGGGTGCAAAATACACATCACGATGTTGGGCAAAACCAGAACGTGACTTAACTACTAACAAAAGCTGAAGATGATCATGACATTGCATTTCGATCTTCAGAAGATGCTGACGGTGATGATGGTGCTGTTCTGCAGTTGCGGTGGAAAAGAAGCCTTGAAAGAATACAAATTTCATTGAAATGGGTTCTTCAATTGCTGGGCTATCAGCTTTATGGTTGAGTTTAGAGGTGATGAAGGTGATATAGTTTCGTCGTTTGAGAAATCAATATATATATGTCCTTAAAGTTTATATTAGTTCTTCGAAAAAATAAGAAAACGGTTAGTGAGTATCATTTGGCCATAGCATTTAATTCAAATGCTATCATTGATGTTTTTACTTGCGATATAGGTACTATATGGGAAGTTATGGATTCGTACAAAAAATCGAACTCGAGATTTTGATCAAACTTTACATTACGATGATAGAGAAGTCGAAAAAAGTGGGTCTCGCAAAAACGTCCGTCTGTCTGTCTGTCTGTCTGTCTGTCTGTCGGTTCGACTACAGCCTAAACGGATGGGTCGATTTTCTTTAAACTTGGTACCTAGCGTTTTTTGGACATTCCCCCCACCCGTTTTTTTCTCTTTTTTTTTAGGACCAAAATTAACAGTAGCAGTCATACAAAATTTCTTGGCCAAAAAGGAAAAACTTATTTTTCTCAAATCCAGCGCTACCGAATTTGTTTTTAAGAACTCAATAAATTTAAATAGTTATAAGTTGCCGTTTAATAAAAAAAATGGTTCCGAAAAATGGTTATTAATGGTACCTCCCAAAGAACCATTTTTTTGATTTTCGCTTTTCTCGAAAACGGTTAAACTGATTCTGATCAATTTTTTTATGAAGAAGTATTGACACTTTCTAAATAATATTGTGTACCAAAATTTTCAAAAAAATATTTTTTAGATTTTTAAAAAAAGTTTTAATATTTTTTTTTGAAAACTCAACATTTCAAAAACGACTTGGTCGATTTTTATTAAACTTGGTAAATAGCAGTTTTTTTAACTTTATCTAGAAGATTTTTGAAAAAAATTATTCTAATACCCAAAAATAACGGTGCCTCTCATACAAATGTTAAAAAACCGTTAAGAAAAATATTTTGTTTCTCAAAAACGACTCCTACGATTTTCATAAAAGTTTTTTTTTGTGTTAAAATTAGTACGATCTACCATTTAAAATTTTTAAAGTTTATATTTTAGGTTTATTAACAGTACCTCTCATAGAACGTTTTCTTTGATTTTCGACTATCTCAACATTTGATCAACCGAATAAAATTAGATTTTTTATACAGAAGCTTGTAACAAATATAAATAAAAGTGCGTATCAAAATTTTCTAAAAAATAATTTTTGGATTTTAAAAAAAAAAATCAAAATTATTTTTTGAAAATTCGATATTTCGAAAACTGGTAGCAGATTTTTTTGTGAAGTTCAATTTATAACGCAACATTAATAAATGCTTTAAATTGGCGTACCAATTATTTTTCTCAAAAATGTTAACGAAATTTTATATATAAAAAATTAAATATTTTTAAAACCGCTCCTACGATTTTCAAATTTTTTTTCTCATAAATAAAGATTTATATAAGAAATCAGATGGTGTACATCGCGTTGGGTTAAAACGGATTCAAAGTATTTTAATCAATTTCTTTCTAATTTTGTTGATTTAAAACAATTGACCAGTTTAAATAGTATAATTTCCTTTTATGCATATTGCATATGTGCAACACTAGGCTATATTGTTAATTTTTGTATACTCACATAATACCACCTGAAACTAAACTAAGATTTGGTAAATGGATAAAATATATACTCCCATAGCTAATTTATTTCAGACTATAGAACCACAATGTGATCGCGCATAAGAGCAAGTTCGTGCGACCCAGTCGTGCATATTTTTTTTTAATGTTTTAACCGACAATTCACCAAAAAATATAGTACCTATGCAAGTGCCGCAGACGGTTAAAATTAGATACTGTGGCGGAACGGTAGCCATTTCTATGAAATAAAAATGCAATTTTTTGGTATAAATGAAATATGTAGAGAATGTATGAACTTTTAAACCAATAATGGTATATTTACATATCAGGTGTCGCAAAACTAGGTTACGGTATGCGTGGTTGTTTCCTTGGGCTAAATGTTTTTTTTTTTTTAATGTCAAGATCATTGTCACGGTCGTAATTAAGGTCGCTCTACATGCTCTTTTTAAAATCAATAGCATTGGTGGTGTCGAAAAAATTCTCAGAGGTACCTACCTACACCTTGTTAAAGTTTGTAGGGTCACAGTGACTTTCAAGGTCAAAATGTGGCTTTGGATAATATTCGATCTTGAGCTCTTTCAATTGCTGATGCAAGAATAGATTTTGATTTACCATACGGTTTGTAAAGAAAAAAATATGCACGACTGGGTCGCACGAACTTGCTCTTATGCGCGACCACATTGTGGTTCTATAGTCAGAAATAAATTAGCTATAGGAGCATATATTTTATCCATTTGCCAAATCTTAGTTTAGTTTCAGGTGGTATTATGTGAGTATACAAAAATTAACAATATAGCCTAGTGTTGCACATATGCAATATGCATATAAGGAAATTATACTATTTAAACTGGTAAATTGCTTAAATCAACAAAATTAGAAAGAAATTGATTAAAATACTTTGAATCCGTTTTAACCCAACGCGATGTACACCATCTGAATTCTTATATAAATCTTTATTTATGAGAAAAAAATTTTGAAAATCGTAGGAGCGGTTTTAAAAATAATTAATTTTTTATACACAAAATTTTGTTAACATTTTTGAGAAAAATAATTGGTACGCCAATTTAAAGCATTTATTAATGTTGCGTTAAAAATTGAACTTCACAAAAAAATCTGCTACCAGTTTTCAAAATATCGAATTTTCAAAAAATAATTTTGATTTTTTTTTTAAAAATCCAAAAATCATTTTTTAGAAAATTTTGATACGCACTTTTATTTATATTTGTTACAAGCTTCTGTATAAAAAATCTAATTTTATTCGGTTGATCAAATGTTGAGATAGTCGAAAATCAAAGAAACCGTTCTATGAGAGGTACTGTTAATAAACCTAAAATATAAACTTTAAAAATTTTAAATGATAGATCGTACTAATTTTAACACACAAAAAAACTTTTATGAAAATCGTAGGAGTCGTTTTTGAGAAACAAAATATTTTTCTTAACGGTTTTTTAACATTTGTATGGCAGGCACCGTTATTTTTGGGTATTAGAATAATTTTTGTCAAAAATCTTCTAGATAAAGTTAAAAAACTGCTATTTACCAAGTTTAATAAAAATCGACCAGGTCGTTTTTGAAATATTGAGTTTTCAAAAAAAAATATTAAAACTTTTTTTAAAAATCTAAAAACTATTTTTTTGAAAATTTTGGTACACAATATTATTTAAAATGTGTCAATACTTCTTCATAAAAAAATTGATCAGAATCAGTTTAACCGTTTTCGAGAAAAGCGAAAATCAAAAAATGGTTCTTTGGGAGGTACCATTAATAACCATTTTTCGGAACCATTTTTTTTATTAAACGGCAACTTATAACTATTTAAATTTATTGAGTTCTTAAAAACAAATTCGGTAGCGCTGGATTTGAGAAAAATAAGTTTTTCCTTTTTGGCCAAGAAATTTTGTATGACTGCTACTGTTAATTTTGGTCCTAAAAAAAAAGAGAAAAAAACGGGTGGGGGGAATGTCCAAAAAACGCTAGGTACCAAGTTTAAAGAAAATCGACCCATCCGTTTAGGCTGTAGTCGAACCGACAGACAGACAGACAGACAGACAGACGGACGTTTTTGCGAGACCCACTTTTTTTGACTTCTCCATCATCGTAATGTAAAGTTTGATCAAAATCTCGAGTTCGATTTTTTGTACGAATCCATAACTTCCCATATAGTACCTATATCGCAAGTAAAAAAACATATGGAAGTACTGGAAAAGTACTTGAAAATAATCACATAATACATTTTTACCGACTACTCTTTTTTACCTGATTCTGCGTATTTTGATTATTTGCCGAACTTTACTCTTGGTCCATTTCTTCCTGATTACATCGAACCTAATCTCATCCAAAATAAGTTATCTCAACTTAACCATGAATTTCTTCCTGGCCCTGACGGTATCCCTGCCATATTTTTAAAAAAATGCTCCTCAACACTTTCTCAATCCCTTTCAAAAATCTTTAGTTTATCTCTATCTAAAGGAAAATTCCCTATAAGATATGGAAAACCTCTTTTGTTACCCCAATTCACAATTTCGATCCTTTCCTTGCTACTTCCGGCGTTCCCCAAGGCAGCCATTTGGGTCCCCTTCTTTTTATTCTTACTATTAACGATATCGAAGTGGTAATCAAACATTCTTTTATCTCACTTTATGCCGACGATGCGAAGTTTTTCAAGACCATTTCGTCGTCACGCGACACAACGCTTGTACAACAAAACCTCGATAAATTTTCACAACAAGACCTAGATCAATTTTCAGTCTGGTGTCTCAAAAATTGCTTGGAGCTTAATATTAATATAGTCATATCAATCACCTTTTCGCGTAAACGCATCAAATCTCCTCCTCGTATCTACTTCCTTCATAACCAACCCATCTCAATCGTAGAGTCCATTCGCGATCTTGGCCTCCTATGTGACCAGGAACTTAATTTCCTTGCACATATAGATGACATAATTCTGAAAGCCAACTCAGCTCTTGGCTTTGTCAAAAGGTGGTCCAAAGAATTCTCCAACCCCTATGTAACAAGGTCGCTGTACATAACATTTATTCGACCCCTTCTCGAATACGATTGTCAAGCATGGTCGCCTCATCAAGATATTCATATATCAAGAATTGAGAGCATTCAACGCCGATTCCTTCGATTTGCTCTTAGAATCCTTCCTTGGAACGATCCTTTAATCCTACCACCTTACCGTGATCGCTTACAATTAATTAACCTGATTTCACTCGAGAAACGAAGAGAAATAGCTGACATTCTATTAATTCACCGTCTCCTTTCTGGTTCTGTCGACTGCCAAATTTTTTACAATTCTATCTTTTTCAACACTAACCCCCGAAATTTAAGAAACCCTCGCCTCTTCTACCCACCGCACCTCATATGGATCTAACGAGCCTTTAACTCGAATGTTGCGAAGTGCTAATTCGAACGCAAACTTTTTCGACTTTAATCTAAGCAACTCCAGTCTTAAACTCCGTTTACTCAATCCTTCCCCCAATACATCCCTATCTTAGCTTTAAGCTTCGTAATTTTTAAGTTAGATTAAGTCCTTAGTTTTAAGTTAGATTAAGCTTGCATTTAGCCGAATAAATGGGGGTTTTGTCCCCACCTAAATTTAAATGTTCTACTAAAAATAACTTTAAGGTTTTATCGTTAACCTAACCTTTTTTAAAGTTAGAGTGAAAATAAATAATAAGGTAGATTGAAGGGGATTGAAAAGGAGATACCGATGCACATTGGTTTTGAATGTCTGAAGATCACAATGGGAGGGGAAAATTGGGCTGGGTAGAGCATTCCACATTCGTGTAGTGCGACTAAGGAAAGAATCTCTGTACTTAACAATACATAAGAAGTTGGGCTCAAGGGTTAACTGATGGGCATTCCTAGAAGCGCGAGTATTACTGGTGAATTGTTTAAGAAGAGGAATGCAACTGGCCATTTCACTATTTTGCAAAAAATCGACTTATTTTTGGGTTATTCTCGGATTTATCGTTATAAGGGATAAATATATTTGATTCCAACTTTGCAAGTAAGCAGATGCTTCTAAGTAGCGCAAATTATATTGTGTTCCGACAGGTGTTATTATTTTTTTAAAAACGAAAACCAAAGAAGATATAATTTGTTTGGTATACCTATTCCCGAATGTATGTCCACACCATCTTCTCAAATATATGCCATTGTGTTAATAAACCAATAACTAAACTCATCATTCATCAGTTTAAATTTAATATTTAGAACTCAAATTCAAACAAACCCCATTTTACCTTAATGGAAGTTTTTTGAAGAAAGAACATTTCTTTTCGAAACACCCTAATAAAATAACTCTGATTTATTATTCAAAATATCTGCGGAACTTTAACAAACAAAAGAAATTCTAAATCTTTTGCCCAATCAATGATGCAGTGTATAAAGCGAACTGTTAAACGAACCGGTAACAAGAAGTAATACTAACTAACCTACATCTAGTGTAATTGTTAACCCAAGAGCAACGTCAACAAGAACTAACACTTCTCACATCAAACTTTCTTCAATTGGCCTTTATACACTTTGAGCCGCTTTCAGCTATTGTACATCGTGGTGTATCCATATCGAGTATCTGCTGCAGCAGTTTTTGTGGCAATATAACAATAATAGCCTGAGCAGTAGTGTTGAAAAATGACAAAGTTATTCCCAAGTTTTTATGCTTTGATTTTAGATTCGATCTCAAAGGGAATTGCCCATTTCTGGCCCAGAGTGTACACGAACGAGTTTGGTATCAAATGAAAGGTGACGTGAAGCCCGATACATGAGTAAAATATTTTCCAAATCATTCATGGGAGAGTAGAGATATTCGGGCTTGAAGTTGACGATTGCAAAATAAGGATTTCAGATTTTGTTCCAAGTAATTGTGCATAACGGGCGGAATAATTGACGTAGAAAAATGATATTGGTATCAAATGAAAGGTATTTTTCTTTTCTATAATACTAAAGTTATTTTGATATGTTAAACATATTTTGAGATATTAACTTCTTCAACTTCTAAAAAAGCCACCGATATTTCAAGAAATTCAGTGATGACATATCCTTTTTTTAACTCAAATGAAAAGCTTATTTTACTACCTTTAATTGCATGTAAAATAAATTGTACTTTATCACATAAATAACTAATAATAAACAAAACATTCTTCAAAAGGTACTAAATTATTATGTGATGATTATATATAATTTGGTATTTAAGTTTTTCAAGGCTCGAACACAATATCACGCCACCTGCTCACTTCTTGGACAATATTTTATAGATGTATTAAAAATAGTATTTCCTTTTTATATCCACTATTATTTATTTTAAGACCCGTCCGTCCGTCTGTGCCTCTGTGCGTCCACTGTAATTTGAGCTAGAGCCCAAACGGGTGAAACGATTTGCTTCAAACTTGGTACAGAGGATTTTTATGTGATTCCCTAGAGGATAAATTCGACTTTTGGATTTAGCTCATCTAGAACGGTTAGCTGCCATACAAATATTTTATTTTGTTTTAAACTTTCTCGAAAAAAACTCTTACGATTTTGATTAAGCTTCGTACCTGTAATAACTTAGTCAATTGTAAGAAAACTGAGTGTCGGGTTTTTCTAAAAAAATCGCATAACGGAATTTGGTATTCCACGGTTTTTACAAAATGGTTTTATTTTTAGGGCATTCAAGTATAACTTTTTGATGGTTCGACCGATTTTGTTATAATTTTTCAATCTGGTGCTTCTGAATAGTATGAATAATATTGCATTTAAACATTTTGAAAAATATTGATTTATTAACAACAAAATATCAAACAAAAAAATCTATTTTTTAGTGGTTACTTTTGACTCTCTTAATATTTTTTCGTTAAATATATACACTATGCATCTTCAATGTGTGGTAACACAAAGTTGTTAACCACAAAAAAAAAAACTTCGTGCGATCAAGTCGTGCATATATTGTACCCTATAATCTATCTTTCCTGGTCCATAGGCATAATAAGATGCCTTTAGAAAATTTTTTTGTTTATTTTTAGGTATTTATATAATTAAGTACACTTCATTTTACAGCAAATTAAAAGTAATAAAATAATCTTTTCACTAGAGCTACAAAAAGTATATGTCATCACTGAATTTTTTGGAATATCGGTGTGACTTCAAGCCCGAATATCTCTACTTTCCCATGAATGATTTTGAAAATATTTTACTCATGTATCGGGCTTCACGTCACCTTTCATTTGATATCAAACTCGGGCGATTCCCTTTAAACTGTTTCAGAAAATAATAAGATTTTTTCAAGTCCTGAATATTCTAAATTTTCAGACATGTGAACTTTTCGAAAATGGCAATTCATTTATAGTCTTTGGTATTTCGTTATTTGATATTGTTAAAACAAAGCATGAACAAACAATTTTCCAGAAAATCGTTTAATCAACAACACTAATCAACCGCAACCAGCTGATTAGCGATGTCAAGGATATTATAGATTTCAATATATGCGAGTTAAGTGGTAGATGGAAACGTGTTACAATTCCATTCCATACCATTCACTGGAGTATAAAATTGATCGGAGTAAAATCAATTCCCAAAATGCAACACTACCTACCCGATTCTAATGTAAAAGTTGCAATAACCTAAATAATGTATTTTTCTTTCACATAATTATATACATAAATAACACTGAATAACACTGGGCATGTAGTTTTTTGTATACCAAAAGTTCGTTTCGTATGTATGTATGTTATACGATGTTGTTTGTAAGCCGTGGTTACTTTAGAACTGTGTGTCGACAAAATGTTTTAACCCGCAAAATTGATGGCAGAATGTATGGGTATATTGTGTATTCCAAATATGGAGGTTGACAACTCGTATACTGAGATGATAAGATGATGAGAAGAGAGAAAGGCAAACCAGCGGATAGGTGGGTATTTTAAAAGCGCAAGGTGGCAAATAAAAATTGAGTGCTAAGAGGAGATTGCATGCAAAACGCAGAGACCAATTGTGCATTTGACATGCGAAAAGACTTCATTTTGTTCATATTTATGTTCTGGTGAAATTGACACGGGCATTCCTTATATGGGGATACAGACATATTTTTTCTTTTAGACTTGAACAAATGTTAAGCTATAGCTTAAATTCAATCCGAGTGCGGAAGTTGTAAACGTAAGTTAGTTTATAGTAAATTTTCACATCTTCTAACTAATGTCTTGGAAACTGGAGCTGCTATATGATAAAAATGCATCCTTAGTCTTATAAAGGGTCCGCCATCTAACGTTTTTTTTTTCAACTACTGCTTATTTCGTGAATGGTAACACTTAGCTCATGTCTGATTTGACACATAATTAGTTTTATCCTTCCGCTGAACGAAAATGGCTGTGTTTACACTTCGCTAAGTGGGCCTGCGATCGACTTAGAGAAGTACTGATTTTGCCAAAAAATCATCTTTTCAGATGAAGCTCATTTTGATCTTGGCGGGTAGTAAACAAACAAAATTGTCGCATTTGGGGCACAGAAAACCCGCACGCATACATTGAAAAGCCGATACACCCAAAAGCCATTTTTCGAAAATGAGCAAGGAGTGGGCGTTACAGTTGATGGCGATCGTTATCGGGCCATGTTGAACGAATTTTTGTTCACAAAAATTGAAGAGGAGGATATTGGCAACATTTGATTTCAACAGGACGGCGCTACGTGCCACACAGCAGAAGCTACACTCGATGTTTTGCGCCATTTTCAAAAAAAAAGAAGTTATTTGGCGGACCCTTTATAAGCTTATTTTGAATGAATGTCCAGGTTTCCTAATTAAGATCATGCGAGTTTCTTGTGTGACAGACAATTTGCAGTTTCATTGAATGGAATGTGGTCTCCCCAGAAAAATGTTTATGCAGGCGTTCCTCAAGGATCCGTTTTATCTCCTACGCTCTTTAATGTTCTTACATCAGACTTTCCAGCTATTCAAAATTGTGAATTTGGTATGTACGCAGATGATATTGTGATATATTCATCTGATCAACGTCCTGCGAATATAGTTAATAATATTCAAAACGCTCTTATATTTGAGTACTATACACTATGGAGGATAAAAATCAATGCTTTTTACTAAAAACAGAAAGAATTGCTTTCTACCTAGCCGTAATTTACAAGTTAATAATGCTGATATCACATGGGTCAGCTCTGTCAAGTACTCAGGTGTTCACTTAGACAAGACGCTGACTTTCAGGGAACACAAAAAAATGACATTAAATAAAATAAATGTTGGAATTAGATTATTGTATCCTCTTACTAACCGCAAGCCATTACTTAGTAAACACAACAAATTAATAATTTTTAAAGTCGTTTTTCAAGCGATATTACTTTATGGATCCCCTGTTGGGGGAGATTGTGCTAAAATGCATAAGAAAAAACTACAAGTATAGCAAAACAAAATTTTAAAAATTATCCTTCGAGTCCCATGGCATTTTTCAACTCAAGAATTACATGAAATAACGAAAGTATTAACTTTTGAAAATAAAATTGAAGTTCTCATTGAAAAATTTCGCAAGAAATGTGAATATAGTGAAAATAATCTCATAAAAAGTCTCATATAACAAAAAAGTATCCTATCAATTTATATATTACGTACTGTATGTATTTACTTATTTATTTAATTGTATCTATTTATTTATTTATATGTCTATTTATGAGTAGATGTATATTTATTTTGTTTTAATTTATTTATTTAATTATTTATTTATAAATTTATTTATTTATTTGTTTATTAATTTTATATATCTTTTATTATATACATTACTATATTTATTTTTTAACTAACTAGTTGTAAGCATAATCTGTAATATTACTATATAAACAAAATTCGAATGAAGGTTTTTTGTTTTCCTCATTTTCCTTCAATTGTTTTAATATTTAACTTTAAGCTTCTCAATATCCAAATATTAATTTTCAGTAGTAAGATACAAATTGTTATCATATCTCTGTGCTGTGCAATGACTTTTAAAAATTATTGTTAACTATGTAATTTTCTTTTGAAACAATAAAAACTTATCTATCTATCTATCTTCTGATCTTATTGTATGAATGTTAAGAAACGCGGATTATTTAGTGACGATCCGTAGTTTAAATGCTGAATTTTTTTATAAAAAATAATATTTCTGGTTTTAAGTATTTCGAATTTTATCCAAAACTAACTTTAAGAATTTTAAATGTCGACTAGCTATCATCAAAACGTTTTTGATTAATACCTTAATAATTTGTGCAAAACCTTAAACTCGAAACATCTATAGAACTAGTTTTGCCGTAAAATGAGTTTTGAAATGAGTCAGTAATATGGCTGTAAGTAAAGTTTAAGTATGCCTTCAAAATTATTATTGCTCCTTTCCTTCACAAATTAAAATTAATAAAATAAATAAAGTTTTGGTATTCCCAAAAGATACAATCGTCGGAAGACCAAAATCTTTTAATTATACCTTACCTACCTGCTACGTTTTTTTGCAATCCTAAATGAAAGATATTGATTTGGATATCATGCGCACGGATTTTTCTTTGAGACCATCCTTCCGAAATCTTTAACGAGTAGCTTAAGTGCCATTTTATTTCTACGAGTATCATCATGATTTCAACGTGGGTTTTAAGGAAACCTACGTAAAAACTACCCAATTCATTGACATGGCAACAATTGTAGTTTCTCTCCTTACTTATCCACGAAACATCATCTGGTGTTTTGTTCTAAACTGAGCTAACAATTCCTCGTACACCACATATCTATTCACATCCAGGTTTTTATGGTTGTTGTATAAAAGAAATAAAAAAAAAAACTTGGAACCAAAAAGTTGCTCTGCAGAGAACTTGTTTAAATTAACCGCTTTATCGATCTATTGGACACTGTAATGGCGCGCAGTATATTCTCATTCTCATTTACCATTTCTGGTCATTAGAAATCCGCAATTTATATAAATGTAGGTATACCTAGAAACACAAAGCCAAAAGCCGGAGACGAAGCCAACCAAGATGATGATGATGCAGTGGCTTTCAGCTGGTCTGGTATATATACAACCTCCTCTTTCCCGTTGGTTTGGATTTTTTTAACACTATTTTATATAGAAGCCTCCTAGGCCACTCTTGGAATGATGGAATAAAATAGAACTTAGACCAGAAGAACCAAATTGAGCAAGGCAATCATGAATGACCAAACGAAAATTGGCTATAGCGGCGAGTTCCATACCTCGGACTGTAAAGAAAAACCGGCAAATTGTTGCTCACAAAACTTGAACTTGTTTTGCTTTTAATCGGCTAACCGTTAAGCATTTTAAGATTCTTCTAAGAAGATTCTACTACGGGGATATAGAGAGTGACAGGGGGGATGTTTTTCCTTGTGTGCTGTAACCTGTAACATAAATGTGGTCTTGCATTTTCTTGAAGACGATTGAAGAAGAAAAGTCTTTTTCAGGATCATAAGAACGGTGCTGTGTTGCTGTTTAAACATTTCTTTGTCAGCAGCACCACTAGTTTGTTTTAGGTACTCTGTATCAATGGATTCTAGAATTGGTTAGTCAACTTTGAAGTAGCGTTGATGGTGGCATCTGAATAGCGGTGCGGTGCTGCGGCGGGTGTTTGCATCCAATGTCTCAAGGAACAAAAGCATACAACCTCTAGAGAGTGTCATCGCAAGCGATTCCAGCAAAGGAAAGTACACTTTAGAACCGTTTGGTGAGATAGCTAGACAATAAACTGTCACAAGATTATGGTGCGCTGAGTGGCAGTATGGCAGTTACTTTGCGCCATCTTTGGGTGGCATGCGCAACATGTTTTCTTTTCGTTTATTTTTGTTTGCTTAGTTTCCAGAAACCCGAAGAACATTGGGTTTCGTATTTTTTCGCAAATGTATACAACGTGCGTGTGGATGGAATTGGACACCGACCAACAGTTCTGGGTATTATAAGACCATAGCGTGCATATAACTAACTAAGTGACTCTCCAGAGAGAGATAAAGAAAAAGGGTAAGGAAGAGAAGGCCTTATATACGGAGATGGTAAGAATTCAGTAAAACTGGATGTAATAGTGTGAATTACTTGACTCGAAGGTGGCATGTGGTCATCAGCTGGTTGGTATTGGAGTAATGACCCCAAATAGGGAGAACAAAACTCCATTGAATGTTGTGCAACAGATTGTATAATGTATGGGTATTTGGTAGGAACCTTTACAGCCGTGGAAAATTAGACTATCGCTTGAAAAAATTGTGACCAAAACCGATTTTTGTGTAAAACTGTTAAGCAATCCTAAAAAAGCACCCTAAATTTGGACCAGGGCTTATAATATGGTATGGGTGAGAGGTGCAACATTAATTTTTTTTTTTGTTAATTGCTCGAAAACTGTAAACAAAAATTAGGACTGGACAAATGCGCCCAGTACCTACCTAAAATGGCGGTGATGTGGAAAAAAATTGTTGTTACTTTTTTGTGCAAAATTTTATAACCTGCAATTTGTACCTACTTTGATTTTTGTCCAAACAATCTTATTGTTTTCGAAATATTCACAAAAACTAAGTGTTGCCACTTTTACCCCTAAAAATCAATTTTTTTTTGTGTTTGTCCTTTTCTTTGTTTAATTTTCTTGAGCTATTTTGAATTGATGAAAACGTTTCCAAAAATGAAGTTCAAACCTAAATACACAAGTACATACTTACATGGGCAGAAAAGAAGTTAGAGAGAAATCTGTTGTAAGAAAACTTCACTCGGTGCTAAATGTAAGCAGGTACTTTTACTGCACAAAAAATCCAAGAGAACATTTTCAATCGTAATAATCTTTGAAATAGCTTTTAACGGCCTTTAGTCCATAAAAATTGGCGTTTCGTCCCGGCGATCTCACTTGGACTCATCAGTTGACTAGTGAGTGCCTTGTCAATACGCAATTTTTATTAAGTTCAGTTCAACTTACATGAACTTTTTGACAAAAATATAAACAAAAATGTAATAATCTTTATTTTGGCATAAGTAAGAAATACTGGCTTGATAGTCCATTGCCAAACGTGGCTTGCATAAAACGTTTTTCAAGGTGGCATGTCAAAAATATCATAAAAACAGTAAAAGCTAGAGAATTGTATTTTATGCAAAGATTGTAGATTATGCAATTTTCTACAAAAAAGATGCTGTCATTTATCTTTCTGTGAGAAATCGTATATTGCCATTTTTGAAAAAAAAAAAACAAAAATTTACAAAAATGTCTGTTTTTTGCTACCGCTAGTGTTTTCGAAAACACATTACATTATGTGATACTATTAAAGACAACGTTAACAATTGTTAACTTACTTCGATTATTTAAGAGAAAACCTACTCTTAAATGAGAAGTTGTTATCGAAAAATCACATAATATTCTCATTTTATAGATAAAAATATTATGAGTTTTTGTTCCATTCGAGCCATCAGTTACAATTATATTGCAACCTCAAAAAGGGGAAGTGTCGAAAATATAGGTTTTTCGCATACAACTCGTAACTAGTAAAGAGTAAAATACCTGGATATGTATATCTATTTTATTTGTATACATTTTTCGACATATGTATACATAAAATATCAACCTATTTTTACTTATGGCAAGTTATGCATTTGTACAAAATATCGAACTCGAGATTTTGATCAAACTTGACAGTACGATGATAGCGAAGGCGAAAAAAGTGGGTCTCGCAATAACGTCCGTCTGTCTGTCTGTCTGTCGGTTCGACTTCAGCCTAAACGGATGGGTCGATTTTGTTTAAACTTGGTACCTAGCGTTTTTTGGACATTCCACCCACCCGTTTTTTTTTCTTTTTTTTTAGGACCAAAACTAATAATGTCATACAAAAACTTATTTTTCTCAAAACCAGCTCTACCGAATTTGTTTTTAAGAACTCAATAAATTTAAGTAGTTATAAGTTGCCGTTTAATAAAAAAAGTGGTTCCGAAAAATGGTTATTAATGGTACCTCCCAAAGAACCATTTTTTTTATTTTGGTTTTTCTCGAAAACGGTTAAGCTGATTCTGATCAATTTTTTATAAATAATTATTGACACATTCTAAATAATATTGTGTACCAAAATTTTCAAAAAAAAATATTTTTTAGATTTTTAAAAAAAGTTTGAAATTTTCTTTTTAAAACTCAATATTTCAAAAACGACTGTCGATTTTTATTAAACTTAGTAAATATCAGTTTTTTTAACTTTATCTAGAGGATTTTTGACAAAAATTATTCTAATACCCAAAAACAACGGTGCCTCCCATACAAATAATTAAAATCCGTTAAGAAAAATATTTTTTTCTCAAAAACAACTCCTGCGATTTTGATAAAAGTTTTTTTGTGTGTTAAAATCAGTACGATCTACCATTTAAAGTTTTTAAAAGTTTATATTTTAATTTTATTAACAGTACCTCTTATAGAACGGTTTCATTGATTTTCGACTATCTCAATATCTGATCAACCGAATAAAATTAGATTTTTAATATATAGAAGCTTGTAACAAATATAAATAAAAGTGCGTAGCAAAATTTATGGATTTTTGAAAAAAAGATTCAAAATTATTTTTTGAAAATTCGATATTTCGAAAACGGGTAGAAGATTTTTTTGTAAAGTTCAATTTTTAACTCAAAATTAACAAATACTTAAAATTGGCATACCAATTTTTTTTCTCAAAAATGTTAACGAAATTTTATTTATAAAAAAATAATTATTTTTAAAACCGCTCCTACGATTTTCAAAATATTTTTCTTATAAATTAAGATTGATATAAAAAATCAAATGGTGTACATCGCACTGGGTTAAAATAGATTTAAAGTATTTTAATCAATTTCTTTCTAATTTTGTTGATTTAAAACAATTTAACAGTTTAAATAATATAATTTCCTTTCATGCATATTGCATATTTGCAACACTAGGCTATATTGTTAATTTTATACCACCTTCAACTAAACTAAGTTTTGGAAAATGGATAAAATATAGACTCCCATCGATAATTTATTTCAGCTATAGAACCACAATGTGATCGCATATAAGAGCAAGTTCGTGCGACCCAGTCGTGCATATTTTTTCTTATAACTATAATTTAAAATATATAGTTACATATATTTTAAAAAATTAGTCAAGTGTCAAAAATACGGGTTTTTTGCTTTTAAATCGGAAATGGAGAAGTTTTTGAAAAATAATATATGCTCACTTTATAGACTATGGTATGTACTAAAGAAATGGGTTCGACTCTTTTTCCATATGAGCTACAATTTACAAGGTATTGCAACTTTAAAAAATGATCAAATGGTCAAGTTATACGCGAAAACCCATATTTTTGACATTTGAACTTGAATAACTTTGTATCTATATACGATTTCGCAATGGACTTTATAGATTTGATTTTTTCCTCAAATCGGCCTTGTTTTGTATATTGTTCCTGGGATGTGCGCCAGAAAATGTATATCAATTTCAAAAATGGTGAATGCAATTATCTTCCTTTCTCTGGCATCAATTGTCGTTCAGAGTTTCATTCTTTTATTTCATCAATCAAACTAAACTCGTCACATTTGCTTAACAGATATCATACCCCGTTGGAAATCATCTCACTTTCTTAGTTCAATTCGACCCGCAATTAGTATTATTCAAGCACTTAACTCACAGTAGGTACTAGCATTCGAAGACTCTCATAGGCTACTTTGACAAAGACGTATGCCTCCGTTCAACCTGTCCAAACTAATGAATGACTTAACCATTCTTCTAGCATTATATCCCTGGCCAATGTAGTCACGGTAGACGACATGATTAGGTGCTTTGGTGCCAGGCACTGGCAGACAAGCGCTTGCATCTACCTAGATAAAGATTAGTTGATAGATAAGTTAAGCTAATCCCTCTTTGTGGCCGTTGCAGGTTTTCTTATATCTGTTTTCTGTTCTTATATCCTTGCTAAAGGGAATTCATATGGAAGGAACGCTTGTCCCAGAGGAGTTTAAATATAAAATTCAACGACCTTAGTGTCAGAGGAATGTCTTTTTGTAGTTGCTGCTGTCCTCCTCCTCGTTGTTGGTGGTTAGCTAGATCTAGCTGGTTTCCTTTTAGCAACAAATTTATTTGTTATACTGTACTATGTGCTTTGTTGTTGGTCTTGTTAATGCCTCTGGTTTGGTCAGACAAACGTTTCAAAAAGGAAAAGAATTTTTTTGTGTTGTCTGTGTTGTTGATTCTTTTCCAACTAGCTATGATGCCTCTGTTTACTACTTTCGTTTTGAGTGTAATGCACTGCGAGGAGCGCAGGAAGTCAAAAAGGTTAAACTCTAAATAAAAGAATAGATAATAATTTGTATGCAGACGGTTTTGACAGTTGCTGTGTTTTGATATACTGTTAGTACCCTTTTCAATTAGTTGAGTTGCTTCGCCTCTAATGGAGCTTAAGAAATTTTAAAGAATATTTTGTATGTAGCTGATTGTTTATTCTATTATTAACAATCGCATGTACCTGTTATTTAAGTCTTAGGTATAGGAAAAGAATCTAATTTGAATTGATAAATTTAGTCTTAGTCAATGAAAAAATACGAATCCTATGGTGATTGGTAAAATAGCTGTTGTTAGATGACATATAAATATATTATAATCAAAATATGTACGTGGTCTCGATATCGAAAAGTCCTTTCACACTTTTAGTATATTGAGTACATGTGAAAAAAATTGAAAAAAATCTTGTATAAAAGTGTATGAAATCAAAATATGAAAACTTATCATTCAAGGTCTTAAAAGTCCATATTACATTATTTAACAGCCAATCTCACATAATTTGATATGTGTTAATACATGAACATTTGTATCAATGGTTTTCAAACATAACATTGATATTAGAGAATTTTAAGACCCCGCAGATTCCAATTGCCTTACATATGAACAGCCTTAACAGCTTGGTAGATTTAGTGGTACCTTAAGATTTTGAACATTCTCCAGATAATTATGGATACAGTGCAACGCAACTTGCATTAACCATCCTTATTGCTTAGTACTATTTCATAGGGTATTATTTAGTATGCTAATTTTATGTCATCAATTAAATGGGTGTTTCTTAGGATATTTTGGTGCACCGAACTAAAATTCGTCATCCGTTAGGAAACTAGAAAAATAATAAATTTTCAAAACCCACAGTATCTATACCTACTTCTAATTCTAACTCCATTAAAAATATCACCGTATAAGGGTCTTAGTAGAGATAAAGAGCCTTTCAAACGATGCGCCAGGACAGGCGGTTGTTTGCACTTAAATACACACATTGTTTGAGTCTGCTTTGAGCAAATATTCGATATTATATTAATAATAAAAACAAATTATTGAATTACTTCAGCAGAGTAGTCCTTCGGAATGTGCAAAAATAAATTTTCCGCATTAAGTCAAAAAATATTAATCGAATAGAAAAGTCTGTGACCACGATTACCAAAGTCTTTAATTTACTGGAAAAAAATAAAAATAATCACGTCTAGAGTTCCAAAATCCCGATATAGTAGTGTTTTTCTTGTTAGCCTATCATTTCTTAGCTCCAAGTTTTAAGGGTATAAAGTTTTGTTACAATTTTTCCAGATATCATACTAAAAAACCTTAATAGTAAAAAAAAAAAATATCACGTCTTTAGATTTAGTCATTTTATTTATGACATTTTGTTATTTTTTTTTTTAAACAATTGGTGTGACGTAGATTCTCCAACAACAAAAAAAATTATAATTTTTAACAATTATTAATAAAAAAATATAAAAGACATCACGTTTAGAAAAATCTACGCCTAACACAATGCTTTTTAAATTTCTGAAAAATCATTTCAAAATACCTACAGATTCCCTCACAAACTACATTTTTACTTTCGATGGAGCGATCTTCAGCTTCATTAATATTTAGTATTTATAATACGGCTAATCCGAAAAATTAGGAAATGTCAAATCGTTTATGGTTATCCACTTTTGATAGCTTTATATTTGTGAATGCAACTGTTTCCATCCCCTGATACACAGTAAACCAGTTGAATATTTAAAAAACCAACTCAAAATTTACTATTTTCTATGATCTATTTAGGCTCATTTGCTGAAACGAAACTTAAGAATTTATGTTCAACATAAGAGCTTATGTGACATATTGCGCTGAAGATAAGCGTTTAGGTAGAACTTAAACATTTAGGTATTTTTCGAATCAGCAAACGGCTCTTAAAGATTATCTTTAGAAATTCAAAATTCATAAGTCAAACGTTAAGAAGTGTAAGCCAAATATTCAGAAATTATATAAATTAAAACAAAAATGTTCCACTGTTGAACAATTAACCCTACCTAAACCGACTTCTAACGCGTTTTATGTAAAAGCTAATTCTAATAATTTTTTTTGAAACTCTCGTGAAAACAGAAGGAACACATGCTAATTACAGTAAATTGGCATATCGTCAAAAATAAAAGAGGAGTTGCCAGCTTTCCAAGACTTATATGTATATCGAATCGACCTAATCGGTTGGAAGGTTTGGGCTCTTAGAGGTAAACACCGTGGCGCATTCGTTATAAATATAATATAACATATACTTTATACATATAGCCAAAAGCCCTAGCAGAACACCAATTAAAGGACTCAGAATCATACAAAATAAGGCTACCTTGCCTACTATCACATAAATACTTATAAATAGCTTGAAACATTCATAAATAATGAAGTCAGTCCTTTTTGCTTTTCGCCGCACCATTAAAGTAACATTGTTGCTAATAGCTTATAGATCTGTCCGTAACTACTCTGCTTCTCTGCTTTTAAAACGTCCTATACCTTGGTATATGTGTACAAATGCATTTCTGCCATCCAACATAAACGTTAAGAGCATTCAAAAAACGAATTTAGCTATTTACAACACATTATTCACTGTCATCTTCGGCTACAGGAATATAATAGCTTCAGCTTTGAGTGCGCGGTAGCCAGCAAAAAGACTTAAAGTTAATTTGCTGAGAAGAAAAGGCTTCGCATCGAATCACCGTTAATGTAAATGCAAAAATTAAATGAATGGACAAAATAATAGTCTGAGAATTTTCGTTTGTAAATAGATTATACACCGATGGGTTTTTTTTATATTGAATATCATGTTTACATATATCGCTGATGAGCGAAAAAATGGGTCTTCCACCGATTTTGTATTGAAGTAGAAGTCGAGATTAGTTTTCCCGATATATTATCGTACAACATGGCAATTAAACCTTTGGATGAGTTAACATTTTGTATATAGGGACAGGACATATATATACATAAATGTACCAATTCAATATGGTTCATCGCCTTAAAGAAATTGAGAAACTATCAGTCTATCATTAATTTGTTGGTTTAAAATAAAAACCTACAGGTTCAGGTTTGCCCAAACTACGTTCAAACATTTTTTTTCGAATGGCTTTTTCGGTGAAAGTTACAAGGCTTAAAATGATTAAGGAGCGTGGTGGCACTGGTAAAGCAACAGAGTAAATCCACCATTCTATATAGCATCCTCTTTTATATCAGAAAAAAAAATAGTTTTCAATTTAAATACAAAATTAAAATTTATATCTTGGCAATTATTGACATCTAAGTTCTTATACGAGTCGTGATCGTGTTCTCACTCAGTAAAAAAACTATTCCAAGACATCCCTAATGGAAGAATACAAAAGTGCAAGTCACGTAAATTACCCTCTCAGAACATCATCCTTGGGTTAGCAAACAAAACAATTTTTATGTATTTATTATTCAAACTATAAAGCGCGATGTAGGTATAAAGTACCTTACTTCTATGCACAATTGCAAAGCATATATGCTAGAACGCGGGACATGACAACTGTGCACAGTGCATAATATGGTCTTAAGCCTCAAGCCTCATCCCATTCTCATGGATATGTACAAGGATGACGCGCTACAACAAATGTACACAAAGGGTCGACTGAATAGTGTTTGCCCCCAAGAGAGTAACATGGTTAGGAACAAGAATATATACATATATATATGATGATCTAGTCCTGTACCGAGAATGTAATCAATGGTTAAGCCACGTTTCAAATTTGAATTTGTTCAAATATTTGTGTTAAACGAAGAACAAATGTAGGAATACATGCATAGATGCCATAGGTCCGATCTCCGATCTTGTATGTAACATGGCTGCTAGCAAAGACTTGCCTTTCCTTCGGCTTTGGTTTTGTTAGAAGAACCTTTGCAGCGAGGACACATCAAACGAGAAAAAGTGATTTCTTTTGAACGTAGGAAAGCAATTAGGTATAAGGCTATAAGTTTGTATCTTTGTATTAAAGTTCATGGAACCGTGAGTTATACACAGGGCTAGCAAGTGTGTGCATGACTGTGTGCATTTTTAAGATAATTGATTTAGAAAATGGTTGGGGTAATTGGATGTTAGCAATACTAGAAAAGTTGAGTTTAGCTAATTCAAATGTGTGACTTAATTTTTGATATCTTTGATATCTTTGATATCGATATCGATATCGATATCCTTCGATAGAGTTAATCACTCAATTTTAATAGGAAAATTGGAAAGTATAGGTTTTCATTCAAATTTTTTACAATGGCTAGTTTCTTATCTTGTAGGGCGTGTTCAGTTTGTGTCTTTTGATCTTTTTCTTTCAAATCCAGTTCCTGTGTTATCAGGTGTACCTCAAGGTAGTCATCTTGGACCCCTGCTTTTCTTGATTTTTATCAATGACATGCCTGATATTTTCTTGTATTCCCTTCGACTTCTATTTGCTGATGATCTAAAATTCCTTAGATGTACTAAAGCAGTTAACGATTGCCTTCTTTTGCAAGAAGACCTTGAAAGACTGACAGAATGGTGTAGAATAAATGACTTATTCTTAAATGTCTCCAATTGTCATTGTTTTTCTTTCAGTCGAAATTCATCTCCAATTTACTTTGATTATAAAATTGGTAACAATGTTCTCGAGAGAGTTTTTGAAAAAAAAAGATCTAGGGTTTGTATTTGATCCTATATTCAGTTTTATTAAGCATGTTGAGTATGTTGCTGCAAAAGCCAATTCTATGCTAGGATTCATTAAACGTAATTCCACTGATTTCACGGATCCCTACACTCTCAAATCACTTTATAGTGAATATGTCAGATCTATTTTGGAATATTGTTGTATAATATGGAATCCATATTATAACATTCATTCCAATAGAATAGAAAGTATACAAAAAAAAAATTCACTAGGTTTGTCATTTGGAAACTTGGGTGGAACATCGAAATGCCATCTTATACAACCAGATGTCAGCTTATTGGCATTCAATCACTTTTTAATAGTCGTAAAGCTTTCTCAGTAATGTTTATTAATGACATTTTATCTTATAATATCAATTGCCCATTTCTTTTGTCTTTGATTAATCTGTATGCACCTTCTCGCCAGTTAAGGGAGCGTTTCCTTTTTCGGGAAGACGAACACAGAGTGAAGTATGCACTCAATGAGCCGATAACTCGCTGTGTCAGGGAAACCAATTTAATTTCGGAAGTACTTGATTTCCATTTCCATTATAGTAGACTCTCTTTAAAACGTAATTTATTGTTATACTTTTAAAGCAACTATTAAATCTTGTATATATTAATTTTCGTAGTCTGTAAGATAATTTATATCTGATTGATGAAAATAAAAAATAAAATAAAATAACATTTACCTAACAGTTACCTATTATTTTTAAATTTTGTGTAGTACAAACTATTTCGGACATTGTCAGACATGAATGCACATAAATCTCTCCAATAAGTGCAATAACACCCGCTGGTGCGCGCTTTTCGGTTTAGTTTAGTTTATTCAGGTTAATCAAATCTCTTACAAATAGACTGTACAATTACAGTTATACGGCATATGTAAATCGAGGTTGTATTAATGTAATAGAACGCGGTGTTCTTGCAAAAGACAAGAGGTTATATAAATATAAGGGCTCTTTCATGGTTATGAGCTTGTACAGAAAAATAAGTGTTAGGTATAATTAATGCATGTGGGGATTGTGCATCAAAATATTATTTTAGAAAATCTACTAACGTGATCACGCCTCTTAAGATTATACACGTATCTTACAATGTTGTTATAAGCAATTACTAATTAACGCTTAGTTTCATCGATTTGATACCAAAAAATCTCGCAACCATAAGTTATTATAGGAACTATTAGTGAAGGGGTTGGTGATGCTTGTTTTCAACAGATTCAGCACGCGCAACGAGAGCTGTCACTTCTTCGCTGATTTTATTTAATCGATTGTTAAAATCTTTAACAAAATCATCCAATTTAGTTGATAGTTTAAAATTTTCGTCAACAATAAGGATTTAAGGTTTTTCAAATTGTTGGTTCTTTTACTGTCTAGGAGGCTTTCGATCTCATAATTGTTAAACGCCATATTTGCTTTGATCACAGAACTTTCCCGTAGAGTATGTGAAAAGGCAAAATTAAACAATTTTCTCTGATGAAAGGATATTTGATATAGACAACAAACGTTTGCACTATGTTTACTCCACTTTTTTAGCACTTTTTATTAATTTTGGTAAAGTTTTTGTGGGAAAATATTAAAATTTAAGTTGCGATATCTTAAGCACACGTGTATATTGTCAGATTCATGACAGTCCCACCAACGTGACTCCGTTGCTCCCCTTAGGGTCGTCGGGCAGCCACCTCTTATATCAAAAGATTTCTTGGACAACAGTAGATACATTTAGAAAAAAATTAGGCCGACCAAAGTACCTACTGCAGTCCAATAAAAAATTGTTGAAATTGGTGCCTTTCTGACGACTGAACATACCCTTTATTTCTATTCTAAAATAGTCAAGGCTTACATTAGAGTAACATAAACTTTAAGTTTTGAATGTTGATTGATGGTCATCATATTATTATAAATTACATTAGACTTGAAAAATATTATAAACAACTTTGGCGTTATTGTCTGTAGTTAAAAATAAAAAATACAATAAATAAATTTAAACTTCATTAACACCAACTATATAAAAATCGAACGGCCTTACCTTATGTTTATAAGTAAATCCTCCAATCGTTGACTTTAGAAGAGTATTCTCCTCTTCTCTTCGTTAACGGTGGGGACCTGTTGAACATGAGAAAAAAATAATATGATAAAATAATTCAAGAAAAACTGACCTTTCAACGAGTTATCATTGAACCTACAATAATTTAAAAATTTTACTAAAGTTCAAATCTATATATATTATTATACATATTTTATTTTATTGGTAATATTTTCTACTTACTACATAGCATATGTACGTTTGACAATTACGAACGTGAAAAATGCTTAAAATGTTGTGCTTGTACCTCGATTTACATAATATCAATTTTGTAATTTCTTTCTTTTGGGACTTTTTACTTTAATAATTTTAATTTTGAGTTTGGAAATTAATTTTGTACAAACTATTCCCTAAAACAACGGTATTTAAAAACAAAATAAAAGAAGAGATTTCTGGCTTTACAAAAAGGTACCTTTATCTTTTATGGCATTGTGAGTGTAGTCGTTGTTTTTTTAATAATTACTCTCTGTTTTAAGTCAGTTTTTTGTCGTACCTTATACGAATCGCCTTGTATAATTTTTAGAGAGAATATTTGAACACCCTTGATTTTTAAAAACCTGCCTACATGTAAGTATTCAATTTTTCTTATAATTTGTTTGGTCAATAGTTCTACAAAATGACGGTTGAAGATTAAGCTATTAACTGTGTTCCATTGGGCCTTGCAAAGTACGTTTTGGTATTTCCCAATAGTTGATGAATGGAACGCTTGCATTCTGCCTGCGATCGACTTAGAGATTTTGCCAAAAAAAATCATCTTTTCAGATGAAGCTCATTTTGATCTATGAGCAAGGAGTGGCCGTTACAGTCAATGGCGATCGTTATCGGGCCATGTTGAACGAATTTTTGTTCACAAAAATTGAAGAGGAGGATATTGGCAACATTTGGTTTCAACAGGACGGCGCTACGTGCCACACAGCCGAAGCTACACTCGAGGTTTTGCGCCATTTTCAAAAAAAAAAAGAAAAGTTATTTGGCGGACCCTTTATAATCTCCTAAATATTGTTAATTATATTCATTAGCTTTTAAGTCGTCATTTAGGTCAGTTAGGGGACCACTCGTCCCGATTGGGGTACTCAAGAGGAAGATAGACCTTAAACTTAAAGAGAAAATCAATATCTCCTGGAAATCCAGGAACGATTGTATAATCTCTAGAAGTTTATGGCCTAACACAAATGAAAAGGAAACTCGGTATATTCTATCGCTGAGTAAAAAGAACATTAAAATCTTGATAGGTGTACTAACAGGTCATTGCGCCATTGGCACAATGGCTAACAGAATAGGGGCATTTGCACCCGATTTTTGTAGGAGCTGTCAGGATGAGGAGGAAATGGAGACCATTAAACACCTGCTCTGCGACTGTCCGAACCTCCAAACCAGCCGACTCCGTCATTTCGGAAACAGGTTTGTTGGAGAACTGGAGGATCTAGCACAGGTCTCAATGGCAAGCATGAGGAAATTTATAGAAAGCACAGGCTGGTTCGTTAACGAGCCAGTCTACGCTAATCGACAGAATTGAGGAGCATCGATGCTAAATTTTTACTTTTACAGGGGATCACAATGGACCAGTAGGCCCCCGTGTACGCAACAGCTTCATGCTGTGCACACCCCTTACAACCTAACCTAACCTAACCTAAGTCGTCATTTAATAAAGTTCCTAATTTCTGAATTATTTAAAAGATATTTATAGTTATATCAGTGTATATTATTTTAAATTAAAAAAAAACATCAACAAGAATAATTTTCAACGTACATAATATGTTCGACCATAGAGTGGAATTAGTCGACTGCATCCAGAACTACTTGGCAGTAGATATACTGGAGCCCAAAATTGAAGCACCTATTGTTTAATGGTTTACTCTCATTTTACGATTCTAAAATTTCCACTTAATATACATTTTATTCTACTTGTGCTTCAGAAAGAATGACAAAACTATGTTGAGCAGTTTATAGCTACGTGTGTACTTCGTACTTTAATCCAATAAAATAAGCAGAAATATCTAAAAAAATTCTAAATGCCGAATTGCATGTTTATAAAAGCGTACACATTAGAGATTCTAAAACAGAAGATTTTTGACAACACTCTCCACTAAAAATTATTGTCGAGAAACTGCAGAATTTGTGAGTTAGAAATTAATTTCAAACTTATCTCGCCTAAAAAAAATGCACGACTGGGTCGTACTACCTTGCTCTTATGTGCGATCACAATGTGGTTCTGAAGTCTGAAATAAACTGGTTATGTGAGCCTTTATTGTTACAAGCTTCTGTATAAAAAAATATAGTCAAATTAAAAAAAAAACCGTTCTATGAGTGGTCAGGTATACGGTTAATAATAGTAAAATATAAAATTTAATAATTTTAAATGGTAGATCGTACTAATTTCGATACACAAAAAATACTGTAACATATGAAATATCAAAAAATCGTAGGAGTTGGTTTTGAGCAAAAAAATATTTTCTTTATATGGGTTTTTAAACATTGTTTGGGATGTACTGTTATTTTTGGTTATAAGAATAATTTTTGATTAAAATGTTAAAAAAAACTGCTTCTTCCGAAGTTTAATTAAAATCGACAGAGTCGTTTTTGAAATATATTGAGTTTTCAAAAAAAAAAATAAAACTTTTTAACAAAACCAAAAAATAATTTTGGGAAATTTCGGTACACAATAATGTTTGAAATGTATAATATTATTTAAATTGATCAAAATCAGTTAAACCATTTTAGACAAAAGAACAAATAAAAAAATGTTTTTTTGGGAGGTGCCATTAAAATCCATTTTTTACTAAACGAAAGCTTATAATTTTCAAAATGTATTGGATTTTTTTTTAAATCTGTGGACCCAATTTTGAAATACATAAGATTTTCCTATTTGGGCAAAAAAGTTGTATATGACAGAAACCTACCGTTATTTTTTTCTTTAGAAAAATTAAAAAATGTGTCGGGGAATGTCCTAGGTAGCAAGTTACAAGAAAATCGACCCATCCGTTTAGGTTGTTAGTCGAACAAACAAATAGACGGACCTTTTTGATACGAGAAGCGAGTCCCACTTATCTTATCTATTATCAGAATGTCAAGTTGGATCAAAATCTCGAGGTCGATATTTTTACGAATTCATATATGTATGTATGTATATATCGCAAGTAAAAAGCATACTCAAAAGGTTTCTTGTAGAACACTAAGGGCCAGTTTCACAGTCGAAACTTACCGGAATAAGTCGCACTTAAGTTTCCCATATTAGGAATTTAAGCTAAATTTCATAGCTAGCGTAAGTGGAACTTAAGTCACCAACATTGGAGACTTAAGTGCCACTTGTTCAGGTAACAGTGAACGGTGATATTGGGAATTAATCTTTCAAATTCCCCACTTAAGTGTCACTTTTCTGACTGTGAAACTGGCCCTAAGTTTCATATCCAGAGTAAGTGGAACTTAAGTTACTAACATCGGAGACTTAAGTGGCACTTATTTAGGTAAGTGTGATATTGCACATTAATCTATCACATTGCCCACTTAAGTGCCACTTTTCTGACTGTCAAACTAGCCCTAATAATAAAATAATTGTTTTGTTTGAAAAGTATTGACATTGCACCTAGACCTTAAAGCGAATTGTTTATATAATCGTATAATATGTATGAAACTATCTACATTTATCCCTTTCAATAACCAACATGCTGATTTCAAGAGCACTTAGCTTGCTTATAATTAAATTATCTTAACGTTTCATTGTTATAAGGAAAATCCCCTTGTTAACGACCTTGATTATATTTGTTATGCCATTCAACTCGATCCTACAAAAAAACTATTTTTAACGCAGTATCTTGCTTGACACAACAACAACAAAACTCATTTGGAAATTGAACATACCATTTGATATAAATATAAAACGAGCTTGGTGTAAGTAGGCTTCAGTCTCATGAGGAACAGATCAACCAAAGATCGTGTAGAGTATAAATATCATATAACAAGATCAATGAGCTCCAATTGGGTGCTATGAATACATTATCTATAGACGACAATCCATCCTGAATCATCGTCTTTCGAATTTGTCTACACGCAAGTAGGGGAAGGGGATATGTTGACTATGATGAGATGAGGATGATGATGATGATGTCGTTGCGGTCATTATGGTGTGGTATTACGCATAACGGAACGACATTTTAACATCCTCTTCTTCTGTTTTGACTTTCCTGATGATGCGTTATTTGATACCCATCCGAGGAATTGCGTGAATGGAAACCCAAGTTATATCTGTAACAAATAATGTGGTTCTCCATTATGGGAACTAGCTTCTGTTAATGGAATTAATTCATCTTTGTCATCAAGATCAACATCATAAAATATTACAGGTGAATGAACATTAGAACATGTGGCTGTAAAAAGGGAACAGTTGGAAATAGTGTTCCGCGTTGGTTAAAAGAGGCCTTTTTCTTCTATGTGTATCAATCTCTGAAACCTATCTGTAATAATTGTGGTTATCGTACAGATACTTGAATATATAAATAAAAGTTCAAAATACTCGTATGTTGATTCTGCTTTAATATAATTATTTTAATTATCATTAGCGTTAGACTATGGCATGTAGTGCATTTTTTAAACTAAGTACTTGTAGTTATTAGTTTATGCACCAAAGAATTTCTTCTGCAGATTGGTAGGTATGGATTACAAAGGCTTACTCAAACCAGACAAGAAAATATTCGATGTCATGGGAACTTTTATGGAATCCGGAATTTTATATTTTGATGGTTTATGTTCTAGGCTAGCGATTTCATGGTCTCGGTGAAATCATTGCGCTTGGTTGATCATTTTGCTTTCTAAAACTTGGACCTACTTACATTTATGGATAAGAATATTTTGGGTCAGAGATGATTCGTTTTAGTTTTTTTTTTTTTATTTACTTTATAGAACTAATATTTTTATCTAGGTTTAAATGAAACCAAATATGCATTACGATGATGGATGAGAAGTCCAAAATAGATAGATATTTTAAGATAAAAAATAGAAAACCAATTAAGCGAAAGTTAAAAAAACTATTCTAAATGAATGGATCAATTTGCTTAAAATTTCGTGCAAAACAATTTTCCCTATTACAAAATTGTTTAGCTCATCTAACATAGAGACTGAGGTTGTTATACTCGTATTTCTGGTTAGTGGGTTGACGGATTTTTTTTAAATTTAATAAACATATACTTAAAAAAAAGTTCAAATAGGCCGTAATCAATAACGCCCAAAAAAAAAGTTTTTGGAAATAGCGCCAAAGATAATCTCTAATGCCCAAAAGTAAAAAACAAAATGCAAATAAGGCCCAACAAAATTAGCTTAGCGCCCAGAACTTCCAAATTATAAATGGGAAATAATTTGGGCGATATTTTTCCATAATTTTTGTTGTTATTTCCATATTTTCGGGCGTTATTTTCAATTCTTAATTCAAATTAAATCGGTTAATAGGTTTTGTTCAAAACGGAACGGTTGGGAGTGCGTCTCCACAATATTTCCTTTATTTGGACTTGGCTTCACTTTGCCTAGCCTAATTGTTTTTGGCGATATTTCCTACTTTGGCCATTATTTCGCTTTAAAATTTGTCTACTCTTTATTTAGTAGCATTTCGGTCTGTCTGCTCGGCTACAGCCTAAAGGGATTGGTCGATCTTCTTCAAATTTAATTCATAGCATTTTTTGTGTGCTCCACCAAAAGTTTTCTTTTATTTTCTTAGGACCAAAAATAATGGCACTTTTATTGAAAAATAAACTAATAAACGACATGAGCGGCTTGTATACTCAATGAAATTGATACGCAATAAAACCTACATACACACGTGATGTAAAAAGTCATTGTTTCATTCAAAGCCTTGCTTGTTTTTTCATAGAAGATTCTAAAAAGTAGGTTCATATATTTTATTAATATTGTTTACCAACATTTTTCCAAAATTTAAACGACTGAGTCAATTTTCTGAAACTCGACATCTAGAAGTTTTTCTAACGCTTTCTAGAAGACTAAAACAAACAAAATACGAACATAACGGTACCTGCGCTATCAAGAAACTGCTGAGGAAAATCTTATTTATTTTATTTAAGATCGGCTTCTACAATTCTGATTAGAAAATTCCTATGTGCTAAAACGATTACGATCTAATGGTAAGTATTGTAAACAATTTTTCCAAAAGCCGTTATTAACACGTTCACTGCCATGTGGTCCGCTAATTTTACTCTTTGAGAAGCCATGTGCGCGCCGGCGGTCACAAGCTATATATTTGTGTAAGACTTTTCTCTGGTTATAAAATAAAAGTTTTTATTTTTCTTCGTCGGCACCTAGATAAAGGCATTAAAGCGTAGTCATACTCATAAAACACTCAAAATATTGACAAAACTCAAAATAATAACACATAACTATTTATAAACACTTAACATTCACTTTTAAACGAAAAAAAAAAACACAAATGGTATGGGTGGCAGCGATTGTGTTAATTATACCTCCAACAGAACTGTTTTTAAATTTTCTAATCAACCGAATAAAGTTGAATTTTTCATACAGAAGTTGATTAAAGATTTAAATATTTATTGCATCATCAATATTTTCAACAAAAAAAATATTTCCAAAATGATTTTTTGAAGATTCAATTGGAAAAAGGGCGTTGATCATTTTTTTGGAAATTGTAATTTTTATTTACAAACATTAAGATTTTTTTGATATACAAATTATTATGTGTTTATCGTTATGTGTTTCCTTGACTGGTTGGCATTTAACACCTGTCAAATCAGCTGTAATTTGAAGTGACATAATATTATTTGGATGTTTGCCATTTACGATAATGGATCGCTTAACAATCGAACGACGCGTTAAAATTATTAAAACTTACTACTGAAGAGGTGGAGACGTCAACCGTTAGATTTTTTTATGTGGGGTTGCGCAAAAGACCGTGCTTACGCAAATAATCCCCGAACTCTAGACGCTTTTAAAAATCAATATTACTCAAGTTATAGCCGATATACCGCCAGAAATCGGCGAAAAAGTGGTTACAAATTACCTCAAAAGAATCGCATGCTGCGAATCTTCCCGAAGCGGCCATTTGAATGAAATTCTTTTTCACACTTAATGAAAAAGTCCAAACTTTATAACGAAATACAATTTTCATCAAAAATACATCGCTGTGTATGTTTTATTTAGCTTTACTTTCGAAACTGAAAAATTAATGACTTTTTATTTTTCTAATCAAATCTCTTCTGATTTTTTCTACATCAAATCTCATTCTCCAAAGAGTACTTGAAATCTCTACAAAAATGCCAGTTGCATGTTTCTTTTTCTTTATCTCCTTTGAAAGCTCCGAAAGTATATATGTATATTCGATTTTCACAATAAACATGTTTTCACTTTTTTGGAGATAAGTTTTATGCTTTGTATTCCATCAGCTAGGGAATTGCAAAAAGATCAAGTTGAAACCAAAATTACCGGTCGACAGAAAAGAGTACTGAGCAAAGATCATTGATGATTATTCATGTTCTTTTGTAGGCCATCGAGTATTCGTACAAGAAAAGCCGGAAATAGTTTTGTATAACTGTGGAGCCTCATCAGATTGTGGGCTCTCTTGATATTAAATTCAATCGGCAAAGATAAATCTATTTATTTATATTCTTTTCTTATGCCAGAGGGCCTGCTGCATCAGTTGATGCCCTTTTTTGTCAGAATTCCCACAGCGAGAAAGAACAACAGAATGCGGTGGTGATGTGGTGATGAAGCCGCCGCGCCGACCGAAGACAGCGCGACGTAATGGTGACGCTTTCTTTGACTGTCTCTTCTAGTTACTATTACCACTTTTGGGAAACCAGTCTGAAACTCAAATAAACTGCCTGAGCCTCTCTGACTGCGACTGGGAATGGGAATAAAAAGTGTGATGGTGGTAATAATTAACTGAATTTGGGTCAACCGATCGAGAAAACAAAAATAAAATAAGTTGTGAGAGAATTTTCACTTCACGATTTTTCTTTTTCTGTGATTAACGTTATCTATATATATATATATATATGAGGTGAATATATGTATGCTCACCGGCTTCAATAAAGATACCATCGACTTATGTTATGCATATAATTAGGATTTTGAATTGAATAGTTTTGTTCAGAACAAATTATGGCCTGAATTTAATTAATCATCATTCAATTATTGCCCGTCAAACAAGAAGTTCAGATTTATAATTCCGAAACTGGCAGGTGAATTATAATTGACTAAAAGAGAGAGAGAGAGAGAGAGAGAGAGAGAGAGAGAGAGAGAGAGAGAGAAAAGTTTAGCTTGAACTTTGGATAAATTTCATCTGCCAGCTTTTGTGGAATGACTATATACTTGGCATCGCCAAAAATGCCTTTCCTATATAAATCGGTAATAACGAAGAAAATATCTAAAAGCGAATGAAAATTTAACAGTTAGTTGCATAATCTAAAACAATTCCATCAGGAGTGCCCATAAGTTTCACCTTGAGGCCAATATTGGACGGAAATACTTTTTAATATTTTAATTAATTTTCTTAGAATGCAAATATAAATTAATATTTAACAAATCCAGCATCTAAAATGTTATGCAATAGATTTTTCAAGGCCGTACATCTTTTTTATCTTGTTTTAAAAATGGAGTTTGTTCGAAGAGTACAATATCTACATATATTATATTTTCAAACTCCAAATTTTTCCAAAAAATTATTATAAATTCCAAGTTCTTACAAGATTTTATTTTGTTACTCGGTACCTACTGATTGCAGTCGAATTCTATAAACTTAGTTATGGTTAATTGTAGTTTAATTCCTAAAAAAACTTAAACAATTACGAAAAGTCCATTTCAATAATCTGTTTTCATAAAAATCACACTCACACCGGTATTTGATTTTGTTGTTTAATAAAGTTTAAGGCATCCTCACACCTCAAAATTCTTCGATTTTTAAACCGTTTTATAAAAATCGAGTTAAGTAGATTTCTGTTATACAACAAAGTAAAAAACTTTCGGCATAAAATTTGTCGCCATAGGTGTAGGTACACCAAACTCTCCAAAGGGAGTGTTTAAATAGTAAGAGGCCGGCAAAGTTCCCAACAAAAGTTCAAGAGTAATATATTTTCTAACTTCCTTCATTTATTTTATTGTTCCCAACAACCCTCAAAAATTTAATCAGATCAAAAAAATTGTTGAAAATAAATGTTTGTGTACCACAAATTACCCCGCTTTCACTTCTTAACACCGCTAACCATCTTAATGAAACCCTTCTCCTGATACCTTTCGTCTAATCTTGAAATTAACTGAAGATGTGGTGTGGTTGGGGGTTACAGCCATTGGGATTCTAATGGTTTCGAGGGTGTTTTTTGATAAAAAAAATACGGCTTCAACAAATGTTGTCTAAAAAAGAAGTATTTCCATTAATTTTCAGTTTTCTGAAATACTAAAACACATTTATCCGGTTTTCAGAATTCTTAAGTTTTTTTTTTTTTAATTTTGATGTTTAAATAACTTCTTTAAGAAAACAAAATAAAAGAAATAAATGTCTGAATTTAAAACAAGCCATGTCAAGACATTGTAAATACTGTCCTTGTTTTTTTTTTGTCCATTTTAAATATGAATACTAGATTACTGTCACTTCCAGTTAAACAGCAAGAAAAAATCTCACCTCCCGAACGATTTTCTTTCCTGACCCAATCTACACGCCTTAGTTTTCTGATGCATTTTATGAGAACCAAAGTTTTTTCAAGTATTATTTTTTTTTTTAAATGTTGAAATATTTCATCATTCAATTAGGTATTGAGATTGACCAAATAATTTTGACAGAATTAAAAGTCTTTAAACGAAAATCTTCCATAAGAAATATCAATAAACATGTATAAAGAAATTGCATTAAAATAATTATTTGTTAATTTTTAAAACTGTCATTCTTATGGTAGGCTCACATAATTGTGCTTTTTCTTTGAATGCAGTGAACGTCGTCACTGATAACCAGTTGGTATCTAGTCGAAAAATATTTTCGCAAAGCTCTTACTGAGTTACTTGTACTAAGCAGGCTGGAGTGGACCTGTGATTTAACTAACAAGCTTAGCCCCTAGTTAGCTCCACCGAATTGCGTGTGCCACTTTAGTCGTACACCAGGTGGATTCGAAGAATTTCTGGGTCAGGGCATTGATATGTCCATTCTACATGACCTAGCCAATTCACGTTTTAGACTTTTACTCTTTCGAATAAGGTTGATGTAGCTGTATACCTTCTTCTCCCAATTTTTATTTTTTTTTAAAGAACATGCTCTTAGAACCTGTTTCAGAATGTCTAAGGAAAATTCTGATAAGTGACTCGACATATAAATATTGGCACAGGGTCAAAAGTTCACAGTTGCCTTTTGACCCACTTGAATAATTTAAAATTCAATAACCATTTTTGGGTAGTGGGCTTTTCATACTGTGCCAATATTTATGTAGTTTACTAATCAGAACTATACACAAGCAATGTGAAACAAGCCTTAAGCCTAATAAAAATAACTCGGCCTATTAAATGTATAACAGTGTATTAGAGTATTAGAATTAATATTAAAATCCGCCTTATTGTCAATTTTTGTCGATGGAGACATTTTCTGGCTTAAGCTTGCAATCACTTGAAGAAAGCGTCACTCCTAAGCTGATGACTCTCAGACAGTTAAATCAAGCTGATAAAATTAAACTCATATACATTTGTAAAGTAATGCAAATAGCAGTCAATTTTAAATTATTTCAGCAAAGGTAATACATAAATAAACTTATACAATATCGTTAAGAAATCAATGAAGCTAGTTCGTAACATAATTGATACCTTTCCTAAAGAAGCTTTCCATATTGAAGAATATTTTCAGTTCAATGCAGAAAACTATAAAACAATGAAATTTTCAATAAAAAAGTAAGTTCGGAAAAGGTTAATGTTCATTTCTTTTAATTTTCTTTGTTTATTTTCTTGATAAAGTCTAAAACAGGTGTTTATATATTTTATCTTTTGGCCCCAAATTGTGGGTTTGATTTTACAGTGTTATTTCAATCTTTTTGTATTTAGTTTTGAAAGAATTTAAATACTCGCGTCGTTTTTTATGAACACAAAAATTTAAATTATGTTCACATGGGATAGTAAAGTATTAATTATAGAAAATAACTTTTTTTAACAATATTTCCATTAACTTTCATGGACATGATGATATGAACCTCAGCAGACAAAATATTAATGCATTATTGGTAAAAGCCAACAGGTAAATGATTGCGTCAGAAGTACTTACTTCTTACTCTTATGAGTCAGGGTTAAAAAGTAGCTTATCATTGACGATACTTTGGTTTAGATTATTAATATTGGGACATAATTACGGGACAATTGTAAAATAAATGAAATCAAAAAATAATTTATTCAGATTAAAATTGTTTATCCATTGTTACTATTTTTTTTTTGGTTTTGCATGTTATGTTCGAATTTGTTCTATATATATATGTTGTTCGGAATGCTTTGCTCACTAACTACTAATACTTCTCAGATTGATGAGACAGATGTTATTTGGCAAATCGTTTGTCAAAAAATGAATTTTGAATGAAGTGGTGATTAGAATAAGTACATACTTAATATGTCCAAATTTTGAATACAATTTGAAAAGAAAATGAAACCCATCTTTGTAAAATACAACAATTCAGTTTAAAAACTATACCTGGCTTGATTTAAATAGATATATCTACATATATTAACTTCATGAAAAATAAATATTAACTCCTGAGGATTTTTAAATATCAAGTGTCCTTAGAAAGTAATTCAGGACATAAAAACATCGGTTTAAGGTTAAAGGTTTCTGTATAAACTACTTCCATTGAACACTGCATTTTGTAAAAGAATTTCAGGAAATTAAAAGGTCTCCGAGAGGCCCTACAATACAAAATGAATTCAAACTACTCGCTCTTATTGCTTTTGAATTTGATTCATTTTCTAATTTTGTTTTTTCAAGTTATCAATTAATTCATATTTTATCAATTTTCAAACAGAAGCTATATCACCATCTGAGAACAAAAAATCTAACAAAATTTAGTGGTAAAAACAAATTATCTCATGAGAAAGATGGATAACTTTTTGGAGTGAGTAAAAAGATTTCTAGGATAACGATGGACTGTGAATATAAAATGGTTGACAACCAAGTACTCTCTTTTCTTAAGTACAGTAGGTAACAAACATACAAAATTTGATTTGTTTTTAAATAATATTAATTTTTTAAGAATTCTTTTCACAACAAATTCTTAACATTACATTTAGTATCTCACTTTTTAAGAATTTTCGAACCAAAGAAACAATTTAAAGACAAAAATTAAGTTAGATCTTTTTAAAGTTCAGAAAAACTCTAAAGTTGTAATTTTTGTGAAAAGATTACCCAAGTTATCATAGCCAACAAATTTTATTGAAACACCGAAAATATAACCTGCAACATCGGACAAAAGAAACCGTATTAAGAAAAAAGAGTTCGGTGTTCAGCTCTTTTGTTTTATACTCACAATTTAAGTTTTCAAATTTAATCAGCAACGACAAGTTGAATGTTAACATTCAAACTGAATTAAAATGTGGTAATAAATATTTTTGTGACTGAAATAAATAAAATGTGTGTATTTATGTCAAAAAAATCCAATTTAAATTATTCTTCCCCACAATTATGAAACGAATTTGGAATCCTAGTTTTTGTTTTTTTGAGCCTATCCTATTCCATTTAAATAAGTTTATCTACTTAACAAAAAGCATGCCGATGAGAAATTTGAATTATAGTAAATCATTGAAAATTTTTCCGTAAAAACTTGATATCGGATTGTTCCTTAGCACCAGATAACATATTTAATCAATGGTTTTCTATACTTTATGAAGAATTCCGTTCTATTCCCAGTTCTTGTTATCCATTTATGTTAATTGATAAAACTGATTTTATTCTACTTACAAGAATTCAAGTCAACTGTGGTTGAGTAATATATCCAATATGATATCCCGAAAGCTGGACTCCAAAAATCGTTTTTATTTTTTATCTATCCGTGACTCAGTCTGATTTCTATTAAACTTCACTTTGTGTTATTAGAATCCACTCTTGCACAATTTCACTGTGATTTTTTCACTGCTTTTTGCTTTTCAATCTTTCAAAATTATTATCCTTTTAAATCCTTATTTATGGTCATAAGCCTCTGATGCAGCACATAAAGCTTCACAAAAAAATACTAATAATTCATAAATTTTTTAATGCACAGATTTTTTGTTTAAAGGAAGACGAATAATTCAACAATGAGATTTCACAAAAGAACAAAACACACTAAATTGGGAGCAGACAAGAAACAAGGTTTCTCCAAACTTGGTGGTAATTGGGTAAAGATGTTACTACATTAGTTGCATCATGGGCAATGACTTTGAACCTGTAAACGTTCCTCTTTTTATGCCTTTTCCAAAAGACTCTCCAAATTACACATGAGTGTGTGAGGCAAAACAAAACTCAGAAAAAGGGGAGAAACAAATATAATTACAGCGCGAAGAAGTAAAGAACGATATAAATGATGACAACGATGATGGTTGCCTATAGTGCCTACGTTCTGTTGGTTCTTTTCTTTTCTGCATTTTATTTGTATGTGCTGGAGAAATTTATCAATTTACCATTCCAGTGAGTGAAAAGTGCCTAACACGGGAATTCAACTTTGCTTTTAGATGCTTTGTAAAGAAAAACTATGAAAATTCTTCAAGCTCTATTATATTTCTCCTTCTTTAACTTGGATGGAAAATGTTTCCTGCTACTAGTTACAAGAGTGGTTTTTGCAACAGTAAGTTGGTTGGTATAGAAGCATTACTTTTTTTTTGTTTAAAGTTCGCAAGAGGAAAGAGATTCGTACAGCGTCAATAATCATGAGTGTGAGAGAAGTTTTGCTCTCTTGGACTCTCAATGGAAAGAAACGTCAAAGACCTTAGCATTGAGTAAGATCAAGGTTACAATTGCAGTGTCAATAAGAAGAGCTTTTTTAACTGTTGATTTGAAAAGCTCTCTTCAAAAAGCTTTAGTTTTCGATTCAGCTTTACGTTTCAGAGTGGAATTTTAATGAAAATTGAACTTTCAGTGGGATTTTAAAGGTAACTGTCATACCAAATTTCAAACGGTTTACTTTTCTAAGGCACGTCAAGGTCATGGGTATGATTTATGATGCTAAATTAAATCAAAAATGAAGGTTGAAGATGTCCTAGAATGCAATTAAGTGATTTTTTATTTCTAATGTTCTTGATTTTTTTTTTATTAAAAATGTATGTGTGAGAGGTTTTTAGCTGTGCCATATATTGTAATATTAATGCCTCAAGTTTTGGAGAAAAATTGAAAAGCGAATATGCGTTTTTAAGCGACAAAAAACAGAATTAGTCGTTTAATTTAAACGATTTGAAAGTTGGAACTCGCACTAAGGTTGGAAAGCTTACACACCATCATATAATAATATTGAAGGTTTGAATGAAACAACAACTACTTGAGTGAGCTACCACCAAGTCACTATAGGCTGGAGTTATAGGTACTTCACGGCTGCCAGGCCGATCATCAGACTCTTTTTAGTGGTACTTAGTCTATCACGTACAATTTTAACTTGAAAAACTTTTTGCCCAGCTGAGAGTTGAACATAGACCAAGCGCCTTCAGAGCCATATGCACTACGCATTGCGCTACCGAACGTGATGAGGTCCAACCCAATGTAGGATTTATTGTTTGACCATTGCATTTGAATCAAATATCATTTGTATTAGCTATACACACAGGCTGGTTGTTGTACATTCGGTTTCTTTCTTTTTTCATCGTACTCAATTTATAAGCCAACAATTCGTTGGGCATACAAGGAGAGAGATTAGGTGAAAGATTTGACGCTGGTTAAGAATTCATTTTGATATTGAAAGTCCTTGTACAAATTTGTGAAAAGTAGAACGCTACGCATGAGCAGCATACTAGGGTTATAATGGAATTCAAAAATCATGTTTCATTTACTGCTAGTCCAACAATTCCTAGCCAATCATTATAGTTAGTTAAAGTGGTGTTTAGATTTGTTTATGAGTGTGAATCTTACTAAAGTGATGCGAATTGTTACTCCATCTCTGGTTAACTGTGCTTCATCCATCCAGAATACCTTTCCAAAGTAATAACGTTCAGTTTCATCTCTAAGGAATAATGTTTGACAAAATCCAGCTCTCAATAGCTTATGGTTTGAGGATAGCTCTGTACACCTGTAAAGTAAAACGAGTGTATATTCTCCCTTTAAAGTACTGTCCATATATTCTACTGTGGGGCATCAGCAGCTATCCTCTCCTTGTACTAAAAGACTGACCATATTTCCAACCATATTTCCATAATTCTTTCCTCTAAATGTTTTAATCCAGTGGATGACCTTTTTCTCCTTTGATTCTCCTTCTCCAGCACTTTGTGTCCTCAAAGACGTTGGGGGATTCTTAAAAAAATCGTGTGATGGACACATCTCCAAAACTTACAGTGTATAGTGTCTTAGCGAGATGTTTTTTTTCTAATTTTATCCAGTACGGGTATAACCTACCCTATCACCTGGTTCCCGCTTGACGTTGAATTTTGGGACACCCTGTATATAGAGCTTCACTTAATATCCTTATTAATAATATACCTAATTTAACACACTTCTTTCTCGTTTATCATTTTGCGTGTTTCAGTATACAGGGTGATTCGCAGAAGACGCGATAAAAAGCTCGAGCGTGTAGTTAACACAAGAAAAGTCGTATAGGGGGTCTATTTCCTCCCTTTTATGATCCAAGGGGCTTATTACATAAAACGAATATAGTTTATAACGCCGCGTATTCGTTGAATTTCGATTACGAGTAAGAGTATCGTAAAAAAAAAACGATACTCGTATTTTATTAACGAGTGCCTTAAACTCTCGTATTGGCTGGTTTTCGTTTTGAGTTTGTTGTCAAAATTGTATTTTGGTTTTGTGTTGTTTTGGCTGAACTTAGGAAAAATGTAAGAAAAATAATAAATATAGTGAGAAAAACATTTTCGTTTTTCATAATCGCATTACACGCTGACTTTTGTTTATATTATTATAGGAATAGGCTTCGTTTTTCATTTTTTTTAAGGGCCTGTATCATAAAGAAAATTGTTGATTAAAAATATATATTGTTAATAATTAAAAAAAAATTGTGCAAAATTATTTGTATCAAAATTTCACGTTATTAAGTACTATATTATTTGTTTTTAATGTTCAATGCTCTCATTAATTTTTAGCTAATCGCTAAAAAACCAGATGCTGAAATGTCTTCCTGTTTTGGAGAAAATTGAAAATAACGGAATCTTGAACTAAAAATCAGTTCCCTGCTTCAATACTTCTACTTTTATAACGAATAACAATAGGATAACCCTTTTCCCCCGGTTTTAAAAAACGCAATTTACTGACTGTTCACGAAAAATTGGATTTAATAGTAAGTCACTTTTGGTCTTATTGAGAATAATCCATTAAGTTTTCTGTCCCCCTATTAGTTAAATGGCCTGCTTTTAATAGAGCGTTTAAATAACTTTTAAAAAAAATTCCAGGAATGTTTGCCATATCGTAACTCTGAACTACAATTATTTAAGTATTAAGTAAAATTTAATGAAACGTCTGTTTATTCACTCGCTGTTAGCGTTTGTAATCATTTTTTTGATTGCATATTTTTGTTGGAAATCTGCAAGTGAGATATATGTATGGATATCAACCGGTGATAAAATTTGAATTCCATGATTTAGGTAATTTTGAAAACGAAGCTCATCTAAGTTTTATTGAAGAAGATGAAGTCAAAAAGAGTAGATGGTATACATATTTAACATTCTACTATGAGATCTTTCTCGGGAAGTTAAATCTATAGAACATTGTTTATTACAGCTCGAATAATGCATATCAAGTTTTTTTTTCTGCTTTGGTGAATTATAAAACAGTAAAATAGTTTTCTTCTTACGTAAAGCACCAACACAATTACATTTTAATATGTACTGCGTTTTAATTAGGTTAAATTAGGTAGTTTCGTTAAAAATATCCAAATTTGATTCTAAATCAACTTATATTTGTTAAAAAAAAATTTCGTGAAAAAAAAAACAAACACATCGAAACTGGAAAAAATTGAAGAACTTTTGGCTATAAATTTATAAACCTAAGAAAACCGGAAAAGAGAAAATACAAAAACAAGCAGACAAGCCAAATAATATTCAAAAATATAAGAAACAAAGAAAATCAAATATTTAAATGAAAAAAACTGTTTTTTGTGAAATATATGTAGATATTTTCCTCATTTCTGCTTAAGTGAAAACGATGTCAAAATCTGGTAATACACAACACAATAGTTGCACTAATTTGTGTTGTATCAACGTTGGCTCAATCCTTGTACGTAGCATACACTTTATACAACCGGTCTATCCGAACGTTGCATGCAGCTTGCAAGTGTTCACAATCAGTGCAACTGGATTGGTTGTATGATCATAAACGATATAATCCGTTCATATACCTATACGGAACATTATGAATCTGATGTGAACGCCAAAAGTGACAGTAATAATTTTGACAAATGCACAATTGTAAAGACAAAATAAAAGTTGGTTAATTATATTTAAAGCAGCTCAATTTTGATATTGATATTGTAACTTTAATATAAATTATCTTCCTACTAGTTGCCCCCGCCTGGCTTCGCATGGGTAGACAAGCCGAAAGCTTCGCATAAAAATTACAAAAAAAAAATAAATAAATATTTAACGCCCAATTTTTTCACAGAAGTACTAAGCCAGCCTAGTATACCCAGTCCAGCTAGACCAGGTACTAGCTCTGGTACTCGGTCCTAACGAAAAGTAAATACCTGAGCATTTTTTCACATCACTAGTACCGGATATAAATACAACAAGCGGTACTAGGACTTAATACGTCTAAAACTGGTCTAATTCTGATTTTGACAATATTTTGGCATTTCAAATATTATTTTGATATTTATTTGACTGAGCGATTTTTATTTAATTTTTATTTCGAAGGGATTATTTTTATTTTAACAAAAAGAGTACATAATATCCATTCTGCGATGACTATCTCTCCCGATAGCAGCATCAACTTTGAAATTTGTCATTTGGAAGCGGTGTAAACAATTTTCCGGTCTTGAATTTACGCAGTTAATAGCAAAACGGCCCTTGCTGCTAGAAAGAGAGTAGGAAGATGACGAATGCCAATGAAGTCCAACCGGTGTTTGCAGAAGTGATAAGTGGTGCTCTGTTCTGAATCAGCTTCCAGATGAAACATTTAATTGAAGTAGAACATTGTGTGTTATTTTTTGGGTGTAGTTTTGGACATTTTTCTGTGTGGGTATGTGTGTGACAGGTCGTGGCTTTATGTACTTTTACGACTGCATTAACGTCTATGCAGTACAATACATACATATATCCGTCCTCATTATGTCATCCCACGTATATAAATGGAACACTTATTCTTCACTGTGCAGTTGAACGTAAAGTTGCAGTTGGAGTTGGAAAAAAATTTAAAATGTACCAAAATAAAGCTGGGGTCAGTACGAAGTCTGCACTGCAAAACAAATATTTTAAATTGCGACCAACAAAAATTAAATTCAGTCCCTACTCTTATAAGGCCACTACAAAAAAAGGTACACCTGCACGCTACACCTATACATACATTATGTATGTAGCTACCATACAAAAAATAAAATTAAAATCCACAAAATCAATAAAAGCCGAATTTATTATCTATTTAATAAACAACAACCAAAAACTATCGAAAATCAGCAACGAATACATTGAAGAAAATGAATGAAATTTCTCTGATTCAGGTATAAGCGCCAATAGACTTCCGATTTGAAAATCCTAGCTAATACCGAGCCCTAAATAGTACTCGGTGCCAACTTGACAGAACTAGGGCTTAGTACTTATGTGAAGAAATGAGTTGATACCGATTTGAGTACTAATTTTAGGACTAGTACCGGTATTAGCATTAGAACTCTGTGAAGAAATTGGCCTTAAGCTACTTTTTGTAATAGAATACAACTTTCTAGGTTTCAATCTACTTCAAGTTATGAATGGCTTAATTTTTAAAAATATAACTTAAATTTACCCGCTTCACCGGGTGCTAAATAACTAATACAATACAAAAAATATTAGATTAATATTTTGTTTAAATTTTTATAATTTTATTCAAGTGCTTTTTGATATACAATATACTGTTCGTTGTTCCATCGGTCAAAATTATTAAGGATTTATCGATTGATACCGCATATTCCTAAAGATTGGCTTTGTACCTTATTAATCGTAATGGCAAAAGCAAGTCGTACATTTTTTCACCTTTGTATTTATTTCTTTTTTTAAAATTGTTGCTTCAATCACATTGTTCAATAACCTTTTTACTGCAAGTCTGGTACCATTGCAAAGTCTGATTGATAATATTTCGTAGCATGTTATCGGTGCGCCAACGTTCAATGGTAGATGATGTGGTGAGGGTAATCCAGACAAATCCAGAGAATTCAGTGGGATAATTCACGACATCATGTTGATTCATTTGTTGGTATTTTATTCAAAATGTCTTCATTGATATCATTTACGTTTTTATTTTTTTTTTAATTAATCACACGTAATCTATGTAAAATATGATCTAGCAATTCATCTCGATGAATGGACAGAAACATAACAACAATGAAGTAGAATTTTGCAATGTAGCTCTAAAAAAATGGACTGTAAAAACTCCGGTTCGACGGATTTTCCAAATTTATTTTTTCTTAACCATTTACAAATCGACCCCTTTCATTAAAAAAAAAATTATGGAAATCCACTTATCCGGATTATAGATATAAGTTCACACAGAAAAATTAAACTCGTGTTTATATACATAGGTGTACTTCACCCACAGTGCGCTAGTATTTGGTTTTAGAAAATAGGTAAACAAAAATGTCAATTGCAATTGAATAAACGAGGGGGCATATTGCAATTTGGCAAAGAGCTCTATTCTGCCAGAGCAAGTGTTATACTGTTTATTCCCAGCTTAAAGCCCATTTTTTCGACATCAGTAGTAACTACTGTATGGATTTTTCCACTTAATTTTCGTTTAAATTAGTTATCACTCACTTCTATCAAAAAAATTCCGTAGAAGTCGACCTAGGTTATGATATTGATAAGTAGGTAACTTTGCGTTTGCTTAGCTTAAAAAAGAATAATAGGTTAAACAAAAATATTAATGAGTCTCGAAAAAATGAGTCTGCAAGTGCTATATTTAATTCTGATATGAATTCGTTTACCTTTCGTAATTTAAGTATTTGAAGTAACCATCAAGGTAAAGAATGTCTGACGTTAAACTGTAGCATACATTATTATTTTGTTAGCATTCAACTAATCTAATAAATATATATCTTATATTTTTATTAGCTTTCTAATTTTAGCACCTCCATAATGTAGACAGATGTGAAATTCATCTTGTTGTGTCATAAAAATAATAATAAACACCTACTCTTTGACAGATCATTGACTTGACAAGTGAAAACACTTATTTGGCCTCAATTGGTACCTTTTTATTCTTTTTTAACGAACAAAAACGAGAAGATATTTTTGTTTTCGTAAACTAATGAGGCGCCACTATCTTACAATAAGCTCATTCAAACTTTTTTAAAGATTTACAGGCGGACAGCAGACTACAACGCATAAATAATATTGTAATAATACTGGTAAGGAAAATATATTAAGGCCGAAGACATGACACTTATAATTATTTCTTCTTGATTTTAAATGGAATTTGCAGTTCGTTAGTATCATATTACTTCCAGTTTCCAATGTCTCTAAAGTGGGTATTTTTTTGCACTAAATGATTCTGAAATAGTTGCGATCAACTCTCTTTCTCTCTCTGCTGACATCTCTACACCCGATGATGTCGACTTTCTCCAGTTGTCCGGTCCGGTCCGGTCTATCTAAAGCGATATTCTCAATTTTCCAGTATCGTCTTTCTTTCTTTTATTCTGGAAGTTCTTTCTCACTTTCTCTTTACTGCTTTATAAAAGATAAAAGAATTTGAATATAAAAGCATTCCATGATAGAGAAATATTGTTTTTTTTTTTATTTATGGCGCATATATATGTAAGTATGTGTTCATGTGTATTGGTATTCCCGGCGGCACGGTGGGTTCTGCTGTATGTAACACGATCGATGTGTGCGAGTGCATTGCGAATGGCAAAAATACCAAGCACAGAAAGTAAGAAACCATTAAAGTGAGCTTTCGATGGTAGGGTACAACAATGTTCAGAGTAAAAAGAATGTTTCTTGAATTGTCCAGAATTCTTTTATATTGTTGTTTGATCATTTTATTTTGCACTTTTGAATTAATTAATTAAAAAAATAAATAGAAATGCTTACAAAGAAAACTAGCCAGCAATTTAGGAGATTCTTACACTATCATACGTTTAAGGAATATATTTTCTATATTTTAGCAAAAACAAGTTCATTTTTGTTTTTGCACTTAATAGATTTTTCGATGGAAAAAGAGTTTACCAAGAATTCCTTGTACCCCCCATTTAAAAGTCAGTCAATGTTTTAAGATGGAATATAAAACAAATGTACCGATTTTAAAATGTTTAAATATATAGTTAAACTGCATGAAATTGAAATAATCTTAAAATTATGTCCTATGACTCTGGTCCTAAAATAAATGACATAACTTTTTTGTAAGTGTTTTATTTAATTTAACTGCGAAATTCGATCAACGCAAAAGACTAAACGTGACTTTTTCTTTATTCATAAAATATAAAGTATAAAATATTTATACATATGTGCATTTATGTAAATATAAGTATGTGAGTCCTGTTAAGCAGGTACTCGAAATATGCATGTAATAATTCAATGTAATAGTTACAGCCTAATTTATTAGAATTCGCTAAACACCTCTAAACGGCTGAATAGTTATATAGTGCATAAGCATTTATGAAGCCACTATTCAACGTTGCATAAATCCTAATTCATAAAATATTTCCCTACACATTATAGTTATAATGCGCTTGTGTCAAATAAAGTACCAAGAAAGGAAAGTCTATTACGTTTTACTGCCACGATTGATTAACAAAACTAAGCTCTGAAAGTGAAAAGTCAATAAACGAATTCTGCTGCGCCGATTGGATTAGTTTAAATTTCTTTTAATATTACATATGTACCTATTCTTATTACTGTTTCTTTTGTGCCGTGTTAGCAAATAATAGTTTAATATAGTTTAATAAAAAATTCATGGCTTTAATTGAAATAATTGTTCCATTCCCTGACAGTGCGATCAAATTGAGAAGAATAAGGGTGGCAATTATTTTGGCAATGTTTTTTTTTATTTATTCTGTGTGTCCCACTGAAAATATTCAATTTTGGCATACATCTAAGCACATGTATATTATAAATAAAGAATTTCCATCAACTTTTACACTTTCACCGACATTTTAAGTAAAAGACGGAAAACTACGTATATTTTTAATGAAAAGTTGTAACTTCTCGACCCTAGCCGATTTAAAACAAATTTAACAACATTTTTGTTTGTACAAAGTACCTTCATAATATAGATTGATCACTTTTAGGAGGGGACAAAAAAGATATTAAAGCATTCCAAAAATAAGCGCCACCCTTATAACATTGTATTTTATTCTCGTCTGTGTGTGAGTCAAAGTGACATTTTGATACTTAAACATCCTTATGTAGGCACTATTCATCCATCAAACGCATTTAGCTTCTAATGCCTCTATTCAACGTTGCATAAGTTTTATGAATAAGATTTTTGCGTTTAGTGGAATTATAAGGAGTGAGTAGTTCTATGCACTCGCTATGATGCGTTTATAAATTCGGCTGTTAATGTATAGTTATGAGGATACAGAATATATTGTTAGACATGTACTATAGTAAATAGTTGGTATGTAGTTAATATATAATAACGTATGTAATACACAGCAGAAAGTTTTTAACATGGCTTCTTTCGAACGAAAAGGATATTTGGTCATGTGTACGAGGAAAGCGAATGGAAGAGAAGATACAACCACAAACTCTATATCTAGACGTTTAAATATCTGAATGTATTCCAAAACCTCAAAACACATCGATTATATTGCCTATCAAATGGACAGCAATGCTCAAGCCAAGATAGCCTTCAGGTTCAAGGTAACAAGGAAGACTGAACCTGTGGTTAACTAAGTCGGATTCGGATGACAAGGAAACCCGAAATTAGGATCGAAGATGAATGGAAGTTGTCGTCTCTCAAACTGATCCCCTTCAAAGGATAGTGTAGCCGGTTAATAGTAAGTAATTAATAAACAAATTATTCAAAATCCACTCTACAACTAAAATTCTTTCGTATCCTTGATTTCTTCTCATTAGTATGCCATGCAATTCAGGTTTATGGTTTTAATGAAATTGCTTTAAAATTAATTAAATATAAATTATATTGAAATCTTTTAAGATAATTTTTTGTAAAAAATATTTTACTGGTTTGTACAATACTTTGTTTTATTCATCTCATCTAACTTGGAAAATTCAGTTAAATAGTCAAAAGCGAATTTTTTGAGTTCAGTTAATAGTTCAATGAATGTCAGCTATATCCACCAAGCAGATTACACTTTTCTTAGCGCATACACCCGGAAATTTATCACACGGCTAGGGATTTGTTTGTGTTTTGTGTCAACAAAAAAAAATTCAAGCAATAATTTTAATAAATATGGAAGTCGTTTGTCTTCGGTAGGTAATATCCATGTTCACACATTATTAAAACTTTCAGGCTTAGTAAATTTTTGGTGCAAACATAATTGACAAATGCTTTTAAAATTTAGAATAACCTACTTATTCTCTACCAGGGATGACTATACATAATTTCAGGTGTTAGTGTTTGAACTGTAAAACTTAATTTTTATTGCTGTAGGACAAACTTTCGTTTTCTTATTGTTTGCCTTTGAAAATTTAGTCTATTCATAGATACACATTATTGTTAACTGATTTCTGCTTTTAGCTTCTGACCCTATTCCAAGGTCGAAACAAAAAAACAAAAACAAAGCATAAACCAGAAAATAACACACTAATATCTCCTTTAAAGATGCCATCTTCAATCATCTAAGATTTCATGAGAAATATTTGTGTTCTTCAATAAAAAAAATTATAATTTATTTATTGTTCTTAATATTTTCTTCTTTAATTTATTATGTTCTTCATTGGATTTTCTTTTGAAACTGTCCACATTTTTTGCTCTTATTAATAACCCAAATATAAAATATTGATTCTATTTAACAATAAATTATTCACTACCAAAATTGATTAAATAACGTTAGGTACAAAATATTTTTAAACAAAAGAACTGAGCAGCGAACTCGAAAAAGTGTTCATTATCCACATGTAGGTAAGCTTCTTAGAACGCAACTGTTATTGTTTGATGATGAATTGTTATCTTAGATTTATTTGTTACTACTTATAACAGTTAAGCAAATGCCCTTACATCTTTTAGTAAAAATCAAACGGCGTTTCTTGAATTCAGGTCGTGAAATGATTAATCGAAATGTTTATAGGTCAACGGAACGATGAAGACACTTGTTGTTTTTTTATTCTTTTGTTGAAACAAAAAGTATAGTATCATTTTTATCTTAAATAAGTAGGTTCTTAAATTCAATTATTGTTTTAAATAAGAAAAATATTGTGGCCCAATATGAACAATTGAACAAGTATACATTTTGACTATATGAAGAAAGTTTGTCTGCTTCTAAAAGCGATGCTTTTAATTGTGTTTATAAGGTCAGCGAAACTCTTTTATAAATTTATTCAACGATTCTTGACCATGCAAGCGACAGATCTCCAACAAACCACCGTTATAGCCAAAAGCAAATTCCAAACTGAAAAAAACGATAACCCCACAATTATACACGTATATGTATAATTCAATTAAAGTTACAATTAAGCTTGGAGCGCTATATTCTGTATTCAAACTTAGAAATTTATTCAAAAACTATAATAAACAATATTTAAAGTTAATGATGATGATGAAGTTACCCAACAAATGGATGCAATTTGGGCAAAATATTAATTTTAAGCTGATGTATATACTTATCGTAAGATTATATTATGATAACAAAAAAAAAAATTATTCAAGAAATTTTAAATAAAGAACATGTCGTAGACTCATCGCTGACAGAGTTTTGAATTCAGAACCCAAAGTAGATGTGTCCAAATTTGCTGCTTCTTTTTTCTGTCTACTATTAAAATAAATCTGGATGTTTTCCTTGCCCGATGTATTTTTGATGTTGAAGGATCCGATAAAGTTTCTACGAGATTAAATATTAATTAGTGCATACCATAACGCGATGCAGTGACATAAAAACAACGTGAACTAAGTCTACTAAGGGTTTATTATTCTCATCTAAAGGGTCCGCCATCTAACGTTTTTTTTTCAACTAGTGCTTATTTCGTGAATGGTAACACTTAGCTCATGTCTGATTTGACAGATAATTAGTTTTATCCTTCCGCTGAACGAATATGGTTGTGTATACGCTTCGCTAAGTGGGCCTGCGATCGACTTAGAGAAGATGCCAGAAGATTTTGCCAAAAAAATCATCTTTTCAGATGAAGCTCAGCTTGATCTTGGCGGGTAGTAAACAAGCAAAATTGTCGCATTTGGGGCACAGAAAACCCGCACGCATACCTTGTAAAGCCGATACACCAAAAACTAGTCACTGTTTGGTGCGGATTTTGGTCGAGAGGCATAATTGGGCCATTTTTCGAAAATGAGCAAGGAGTGGCCGTTACAGTCAATGGCGATCCCTATCGGGCCATGTTGAACGAATTTTTTTCACAAAAATTGAAGAGGAGGATATTGGCAACATTTGGTTTCAACAAGACGGCACTACGTGCCACACAGCCGAAGTTAGACTCGATGTTTTGCGCCATTTTCAAAAAAAAAGTTATTTGGTGGACCCTTTAGTAAGAAATAAACACTTTAATAAATTAAAGTGGGACTACCTCTTAAGGAATTTTTTTTTTCAAGACAAGGGGGGGAGGGGGAATAGGAACACCGAACAGATGTAAATGTATGCAAAAAATTAAAATCGTCAGAGCAGTAGATATTATTAAAAATTTATATTTTTCATAGAACAAATGGTTTAACATTTACTTTAAACAAATTTTATATTAAAATTTTAGATTTTTATAATATACATACACCTAAAAAGCTTTTTTCAAAAAATATCATCAACTCGTTTTTCAGAAATTAAATTTAAAAATAAAATAATTTTTTCAATACAAAAACTAGTTTTTATATTTATATTATATTTAAACTTTGAAAGAGCAAAAATTGGAGAAAAAGAAATTCGAAAATACATGAATGCATTTTTCTGGATGCATTTTGATGAGATTTATTGATTACATATTTTTGAAGTACACCTAAATTCGCAAACACGTTCTTTTCTCGACTCTGCACTTTTTGGCCATCTCCTTTATGAATACAAACAAATTCTTTTCAAGATTATTTTGTGGATAAATTTAAATCAATTTCATGATAAAAACAATTCAAATCTATGCACGTTACATTTAAAAGTTAATTTAAACTAAAAGGGTTACTCTTCGAGGAGAATTTATGTTCAACATAAAAATTAGGATGTGAGAAGAATAAACTGTTCCTGATAAAAGTTGAAAGAGGAGAAGAATATTATTCACGTCTCTATTTCTTTTCAGAGTTGATAAGCTAAGTCCTCCTACTTCAAACAAATTTCAAAAGGTACAAGATATTGAGTTGGATACCACGGAGGACAAAAGTTGGAAAATAAAATTGTTCTTTTCACATTTTTATTTTGTTTATAGATTCATCGTAGAACCGACACACCAGACACACAACTACAATTTTCTAAGATGGGACGAATAAGTGCACAAGATAGGATCTTTGAAATATAAGCATCATTTAATTCTTTTTATTTATAATTAATCGAAGTCGACTTTTTGCCCTCCTCATAATAACGTCAATATGATCGAGAATTGGATGATATCTTGATGTCCAAGTACTCCGGACAAAAAAAATTCTTGATTTAAAATGTAATAATAGTCCAAGTGGGTTAAACATATTTTGTTATATTAAAGTAAATTAAAGAGACAACTCTCTAAAGAAACTGGCCACGTATGTTCTCATACTTTTTTTTTTTTAGAGACGGTCAAACTTTGGTAAAAATAAATATTTAATCATTTTTCTATTGAAAATGTAATTTAAAAATCATAATTAAAAAAAAATTATTTGAGTAAAGTCGTACTTCTTTGAACTTTTTCGAAAAAAAAACATCATAACATAGAGTCTAAATGGACAATATTCATTTTTAAAAGTCTTAAGGCCTGCTTTACTCCGTTAGAAAGTTATTCAATATATACTGGACACTCTGTATATGTATGTATACACAAATAAACTGTTCGTTTATGTTCTTAAACTCAAAAAACCGAACATCAGTTTGAGCTGAAACATAAATAATATATTTTTTTGTTGAGTGATAAGTTAACGCAAGTAAAAAGCTTTCAAGTTTTTCTACAGCCGATTTAAATAATTATATTTAAACATAAATTTTAAAACTAAAAAGTAATTTTTTCCAGGTATTACCTGTTTTTCCTTGAAGATATAACGAACTGCTTATCAGTATAGGTGCAAACAATAATCTAGTACTACCAACTACTCATGCGCTATTGGGCGAGTATGCAGATGAGATTTGAAGGGAAACCAATTCTGCGCGTTCCATTGAATATGGTAGTTAATTTAACTGAACATTAATAATTCCATTATTCCGTGGGTGGATTCTGTCAAGTATCTTGGAAAATACTTAGACAAAACGTTTACTTATCGAATTCATTTGAATAATACATAAAATAAGTAAGCAACTAAGTAATCATAACAAAATTACTACCTATCTACAAAGTTATTTTTCAAGAAATTATTCTTAATGTATGTCCAGTCCAGTTCGAAGAAGGTGCGTGAAATCCCATGTCAATGGGCCATCACACGGGCCATCACACACTAGTTCAATTTTGAACGTGACTTAGTCCTTCCTAACTTTTGCTTCAATCGCACACGGAATTAAGAAAGATGCGAGAAAATTTTATGTATATGAAACACATTTGATTGTATGAGTTTTTTTTCTTTCAATTTGAGAATCAACAACAAAAAATCCTTTGCTTTTACAATAATACAAATTTGAGTGGTCATGACAACCAATTGTTTTTTCGCCAAGAAACAAACAACTAGTGTGTATTAGTAATTAAACTTTCTTATTCCACTCGAATTAGGGAAGAACATTTTGTTCCTTTCACCTTCACCTCCTTTGCCAACAAACTACGATTTCCCCAGGTTGAGTTGAGCTAGTGTGTGATGGCCCAATAAACTTCAAATCTCTCAAAATAAAACTTTGATGTTAAACGAGCCCTGGCATTTCTCAACTTCACGATTACATAAGAGCAGTGGTATATTAAAAATTTCAGGAAAAATTGAAAAACTCAATGAAAAATTCTTCCAAATATGTAAAGATTCTGAAAATTGGGCTTAGAAAAAACTTAACAAAAATATTGTTTTATTGAATCTTCTTTATTAAAAAATAACGTTTGAAGCGGATGAAACACTATTTAAGAATAATAAATAATCACCCCTGTTCTGATTTCCGTTCCGAATAAAATCCGTAAACGAAATTGAGATCCGCACGAATTTAAAAAAGGTGTTCTGATTTTCACTTTCACGTTAGCTAGTATTCAAACTTTTTTTCTTTCGAAATCAGTAAAAACACAATTCGAAACTTCAAATTTGTTGAAAAATTTACACATATCACAAAAATAATCTAATAATATACGAACATCAACCAAATAAATATTTAAAATTTTTTTCTATTCAATTCGGACACAAAAACTCAAAAGAATTTTCAAATATTTTTAATCCGATCGAAAATCAAAGCACACTTTTCCCGCAAGTATTGAAAGCGAAAAGTATTTTAGAACACTTAGAGTTTGAAAACTAAAGGATCTTAAAACCGATCGAAAATCAGAACAGGGGTGAATATAAAGAAAATTTTCTCTATAGAAACAAACAAAAAACAAAGCTATGTAATAAATTTTTTTTTTCCAGTAGTTTTCTTCTCCAGTAGTTTTGATAACACCCCGTCTCAATCCAATAATTTTAGTTGTTTCCGTAGTAATTGAAATCGAAAAGATCCAAGTGACTTAGTAAAAATATCCCCAACTTGTTCTTCGGTACTTATAGGCAGTATTTCTAATAATCCACTTGAAACATGGTCTCTTAGGAAATGATGCTTAACGTCAATGTGTTTTGATCTTTTGCATAAGAATTTCTTGACACAAAAATGCATCCTTGATGGTCTTCATAAATAGGGATACTATTAGTTGAATTAAGTAGATTCATATCCGTTAGTATTCCTCTTAACCATAAGGCTTCCGATGCGGCGGGCGGCGCTAAGTGCAATGTATTCTGCCTCACTTGACGATGTTGCTACAGTGGCTTGTTTCTTACTTGACCATGATACACAGTTGTCAAAAATTTTAACAACATTACCACTTACTGATTTTCGATCAACGATATCAGAAGCCCAGTCCACACCCGAGTATCCAATAATTATTTCAGTGTTCGTGCTTTGCTTGAGTTGCAATTTTAGATGTTTTGTTCCTTTATAGTATTTCAACGCTTTCCAATGACTTTCGGTAGAGTTTTGTTGAAAGCTTCCCATGTATCCCATATAGTAACAAATATCTGGTCTTACGCATAACATTAATTTGTAATTTGCTTGTCTTCAGGAATCTGATGCGCCTTCTCCATTGGTGTTCTAGCAGGGTTACAGTCTGTCATGTTAAATCTCTCAAGTATTTTATTAATGTTTTCTTCTTGAGATAAATGCATTGTTCCATCAAGTCTATCATATTTGATTTTGATTCCAAAAAAGTATTTCAGCTCACCGCAATCTGACATCTCAAATTGTTCTGATAACTTCTTCTTGATTTTAATAATTTCAGGTAGTAATTTTCCAGCTATAAGTATGTCATCTACATACAACACAATGTAAATAGTGTCTTCTTTATTAACTTTAATGTAAAGGCAATAGTCATGTCTTGATCTCTCGTTTCCAAGTTTTATTAAGTATTTATTTATTTTTTCATTCCAACATCGAGGACTTTGCTTCAGGCCATATAATGATTTCTTAAGCTTGCATACCATATCGATTTCTATATATAATTCCGTATATAATTCTTCCTTCAGGTGTCCATGCAAAAAGGCGGTTTTCACATCTAGATGATGGAATAGTAACTTCTTTTGGAATCCTACAGCCAAAACTGTTCGAATAGTTGTTATTTTGGCCACAGGTGCAAAGGTTTCTTCGTAATCTATACCATATTTTTGCAGAAATCCTTTCACAACCAGACGTGCTTTATATTTTTCAGGTTTCCCATCTTTGTTAGGCTTTATTTGAAATACCCATTTCGATTTCAAAGGTTTTATCCCATTCGATTTCTTCGTTATTTGCCAAACATCATTTTTCTTCATAGATTCGAGTTCTTCATTCACGGCTTTGATCCAATGATCACGATCTAAACTGTTTTCAATTTCATTGAAAGCTTCAGGAACATCATCAATATTAGCTTATGAAATCATCCATTAACTTTCGTGGAACTTGACCTCGCTTAATACGTCTTAATGGTTCTATCTGGTTATTTGTAGGTTCTACCAATGCTTCACTGCATTTTTGAAACTCTTCCTCATTTGATTCTTCCTCATTTCTACAATGTTCTTCGACAATGTTTTCTTGAATTATAATTTGGTTATTTTCTTCCGGTGGTTCTTCTTCATTTTGTTCATCAATATCTGCAGGAATGGCAATATTCAACTTTTCATGTAAATTGCTAAACATTGTAAATATAAACTCTGTGATATCAATATTAATTTATTATTAATTTTTCTTATTTAAATTATTATCTTTGTTTTTTTTTTACATATTACAATTATGTATATTTAATTTAGTATTTCACTTGTATTTATTGTCTTTGTTTTTTTTTTTAATTATGTATTTATTTATTTGTATTCATTAATTAATTTTACTATTTATTTTCTGTTATATTGTTCAATTATTTTATGTTCAATTATTTAATTATTGATTTGTTTGATTATTTATTTATCTGTGTTTTTATTTATTTATTTATTATGTTGTTTAATAGTATAAAATAAAGTGTTTACGGTCTAATAGCAATAGCAATTATTCAGTTACTAACTGCTTATTCCATTAATGTTAAGTCAATTTTATCTAGTCAACAAATTTTTAATAAAAATAAATCCTTAATCTATACTTAACTGTCAAATGAAGGTTTTTTTTCCTTAGTTCTCCTTCAATTATTTTGCTATATCACCATACTAAAATTTGTTTTGTTTTCCACTTGACTTGTAAGATATAAAATTAAATATCATATCTCTGTGCAAGCTGTTTGTATTCACTAAATCATATTAATTGTAACGCTTTATTCTACGAAAATAAATATCTTTCTAAGCATTGAAAATAGCTAGTAGAGTGCTCACGAGTAATTTTCCATCTACAAATGAACACGGCTATTTGAGACATAATGATCTCTTCAAGGCCCTGATGCCCCTAGTTTCAATTTTTATAAGCGCATATTCGTATAAATGAAAATAAAAAAACTCGAATGGTTGTTGTTATTAATTTAAATTTATTGGGGGCATGAACAAATCTCAATTCAGTCAAAAATTTTGATTATTGAAAATCTCTATTTTCTGCTTTGCGACATACTACAAAAAGGAAATTGTTATGTTTTATTCAGCCGAAAAATTGCTTTCAACAGAGATATTGCCTGATTTGCTCAATCTTTCTGTACGCGAGCTGCAACCGAAGAGTTAGCAAAATTCGAAAAGTATAATGACTGCCGTTTGAAAATATCAGTTGCATCATGAAGAACCTTCTTGCAGCCATATTCAATACATCATACTTCACCAAAAATTCCATCACGTTTTAAGGATAGCCGTTTCGACATTTGATTGAATCGATTGTAACGATTTGAATGCTTTATTTTTCATACGGCGGGCGTTTTAATTTATTAAAACTGCTCGAACGCTCGGCACTTGAACGCCCTGTGTCTATGGAATCATTGGAATTACCGATAGAATGTGTCTTTTTGGATTCATAAAATATTTTTTAATCTCATTTACTGCAACAGTTGTTTTTAGTGCTTCGTGAGATTTTCCATCGATTTATTTTTATTCATCAATTTTGGAATATATATATATTTTATTCTTTTGTCAAACTCTAGTTTCGAACATCCTGAAGTGTTTGGAAAATTGTAAAGTCTTATACATAATGTTTTAATCATTTCCTCGCTGTTCTTTTTTTTCACTACACATACTCAATATTCCTGGTTTGTAATTGGCACAGCATTTGCACGTATATCCAGGAGATAAATAAGATAAGAAGTGTTGTGAGCGATACTAAAGTAACCAAATCTGTGTGTCTTATTATTTATATTTATATGGGTTTGGTGGTTCTCAGGATATACTTACTTACTTACATAACGAGCTTCCAACCGCTGAAGATTTTTCGACTGAGACACGGCAACGGCAGATTTGCATAATCTACCAAATCGATCAAGCTGATGCTTCCACTCATGCAGGTCTAGCTCTCTGGGATCCACCATGATGGCCTGGTAATTATATAAATCAAAGGTCTTCCTTGTCCGCTGTAAAGACCCGTTTTAAGTTATAACACATTTTAGAAAAGAACAAATGATCTATTCCTGTTGACTCTCAAAATAATACTGAGAGAAAGAATCACACTTTATTTTACATTCATCATCATCACATAGTTGTATACACAAAAGTATTTTATTACTTTCTAAGAATTATAAACAAAGTATTTTAGCAAAGCATATTTTTTATTGGAAGTACATTATTACAATTGGATTTGGCCAACCAATGTACTCGGAGTGTTTTTGAATTTTTGGACTACATCCACACCTTGGTACAGCTTATAGCGATCGGGGTAGCTTCTTCTCCTCTATTCATCGATATCTTCCAGAAGGAACTTCAAACGAAAGTTAATTCATGAATTCAATATAATGTGAATAAACAATGTATACATACCTACTTTCAAAATCCCGTCACCTAAAAGCCGTTTGAACATTGAGTTTTTATAAAAACATTGTGGTTAGAATTCCAACTTCTAGTTACTATCGAAGCTTAAACCATAAAGTATTTGGAGTTTGGTGAAAATCATATATTTTTTAAAGATGAATCTACACTCATATTCTTACGTAAAGAATAAGAATTTTATTTTTATACAAAAAAGGATTTTATCGTTCCCTTCTTCTAACTTTAATCAAAACAGAACATTGTAATGACGAAGTAGTTATTTATCATGTAGGTGCTCATTTTTTCAGAAAAGTGTGTCAACATATTTGTTCATTGCTCAAACTCTCACGTTAAGCGCCAGCATGTAGAATGTTAGGATATGAAAACATACCAATAACCCCAACACCCGCCTATGAAATTAATGTTTTCATAACTTTTCCGCTCCAACTGTAATTAAGTGCTTCATTTGGAGTTTTCTTCATTAGCATGCATTTGTTCTTCAACATCATCACGGACACGTACATAACATACTATGTATCTACTCTATTGTGATGCGAATTCTTCCATCCGTCGGTCTATGGATATGGCATACACGTTGGTAGCCTTCATCATTTGATGGCTTTCAGTTCTTCTTTCAAGATTATGCTAGAACTCCTGCACACATAGTAAATATGATGAAAGTTCATCAGCACAACACAGTCATAGAGTCGAAAATGACGACCAACATAAACAATGATATGACGACGACAGCGCAAACTATCTGTGAAATAATAAATCAAGATGGATGCGTACACAGGCACACACAAAGTCTTCTTGGCTGTACGATAATAGTGCAGGCATTTTTGCGGTAGCCACAAACATAACCAACCAACAACACCATCGCATCGGGCCAAATGGTAGAAAGCGGATGCTCCAAGAACCTACCGACCGACCTCCTGCTAACGCAGTTCCAGCTCCGCTGCGCTCTGTCAGTTGCAGTTGTTTCGTTATTATTGTTATGCGATTCAGTTTCTAGGGAAATTCCGTTCAACTTTCTGCTGTTACTTCTTTATAGATATGCCTTGACTCGATGGCATTGATTCTCCATTCCGGAGCGAAAAAGCTAGGCTTAGTTATACAAAAGAACACAAAGGAGGCAAAATGCTTGGGTTTGGGACATAACAAATTGCGGCAATTTAGAGGTGAATTAGAAAAAAAAAACAAAAGGTCTTGAGAGCGCGTCTTACATATGGTTCGACTCTAGAATATGAATAACGAGCAAGCTTGTGTGACTCCGACTACCCGCTCCTCGTAGAACTTACAATCGGGAAGCACCACACATATATGTTTGGAATGATGATGTGTTAAAAGTAAACCGCCATTTATTTCGTGCTTTGAATAGAAATTAGTTGGTCTGACTGATAGATGATAGTGCATGGAGCATGGGTTATACTTTGTACACTATAGATACGTTAATTACTGTTATTTGAAGAAGAACTACGAATATATTTTTTCGATTACCATTTATTTATAAACTTTGATTTGTAGGTTGATTGATTTCATAAATGTTGTTCGTGTTTTATTTAAACAAGAAAATCGCTGGGTCAGTTATAAATATTTGCAAGCAATTATAGAAGTTTACAGGTTTACCAACGATATTCTAAACATAAAATATAAAAATACTTGCCTTAAGTTCATTAAGATCCCTAGAATGAGTACAGCTTCCCTGCCATTTAATTTTTCAATCGAGAGTTTTTGGCAACAACGTCTCGTCTTGAAGCTTGAGAAACCCAAACAGTTCCCAATCTTGAATGGTAAACTTAGAAGTATACCAAAATAGATTCCCCTTACCTATACCTCTACAGATATATTTTTGCTTCTAAAATGATTTTTCTTTACAATTAGCTTGATAGTCTTAAGATAGTCAAGTAAGAAATTAAACCAATTCGACTTTGAATGTTGACTTTTAAAATATAAAATTTAATAAAAATCATTTCGGGAAAATGGGAAATGAAAAAAAAATAACACGGTTTTTATTCTAAAACAAAATAAACCACGTACTACTAAATTGAAAGAAAGTCGATCTGTAGCCGACCAGGCATACAGAATTGCGAGCCATACACAATTTTGCATCCGTTTAGGAAATTCTTACTTTTATCAAAAACTTACTTTTATCAAAAAAAATCGTATAGGAGGGGGGGTATATTCCCCTCTGTTTAGTCAGGAAGGGCAATTTTCTAAAAAAATTGACTTAACACAGATAAAAAATATTAAAAAACCAACAGTTTCACATACAATGCCCTGATAAACCTTTTTGTAAAGCCAGAAATCTTTAATTTTATTGTGTTTTTTAATAAAGTTATTTTAAAGAATAGTTTTTGAAAAATAAATTTCCAAACTTGAAATTTTGAGAAAAAAAAATTGAAAACAAAATTTCAAACTAATTTTGTTTTCAAAATTCAATGCGTTTATTTGGTTTTAGTCAAAACCAGAAAACCGGATGCTTCAATATATCTTGTACTTTTTGAGAAAATTGAAAATATGTAACTAAATATACTTTACTAGCTACGTAGTGGAAATAGGATCTTTAGAGCAACGGATTGGAGTCAAATTAAGGGAATTTTATTTCTGTTATTTTCAATTTTCTGAAGAACTAGAAGAGATTTTAGCATCCAGTTTTTGATTTTTTCTCAGAATTATTGAGGACATTGAACATTAAAAACAAAAATACTACTTAATAATAAATTTCTGAACGAAATGTATTCAATTTTATTTTTTCAAAATTTTGAGTTTGAAAATTAATTTTTCAAAAACTATTATTTAAAACAACTTTATTTAAAAACACAATAAAAGAAGAGATTTCTGGCTTTACAAAAAAGTATATCATGGAATTGTATGTTTAACTGTTGTTTTTTAATATTTTTTTCTGTTTTAAGTCAATTTTTTTTATAAAATTGCCCCTCCTGGATAAACGGTAGGCAATAGACCCATACCATTTTTAGACCCATTCCACATTTTATTTGCGATTTATAGGCCCAGTTACAAGTCGTTGATAAGCCGTTGATAAACCAGTTAAAAGCAGCTGATAACCCAGAAAAAGCCGTTGATAAGCAGGTCAAAAGATTATTTTATCTAATTAACTAATTATATTTATTAGTTACATTTATGGAAAAATAACTTAAATTTTGTTTACTGATCAGATTTCGCCCTTACTCGTTGACCAAAATGCATTTCCTGTTTATTCGCGTTTTTTAATAGGGGTGTTAATATTATTTTAAAAACAACGAATCAAAAACCGGGCAGATGGTTACCACACATATATAGACTACATACCTACCAAGCAGTGTTACCAGACGTCCCGATTTTACTAGGACTTCCTCGCTCGTGAGTTCAGCTTTTTTTCTAGGTTTCAACGAAAATCCAAAGAAAAATGTCCAATTTCTCTAAAAAGCTTTTGCCTTAAAGCTACTTAACCTTAACAAATGTGTGTTAAAATTTCAATTGTTCACACCTAGCTTAGTAAAACATATTTTTTGCAACTTGGCAGCTGGTTAACTCAAATTGACTAAAATTTCAAAAAAAAAATGGAGAAGTAAAGAAACAGACCCAATATCAATCAAAGACGTTTTTCACATTGGATTCCCTCTCGCAACGCATGACTAATTTTAATGTATCTTTATTATATCTCACTCACACCCACCTCATGGTGAGAAGGAGATAGCCAAGAAAGGAGGGAATTATGGATTTAAGAAAAATCTTACCTGTGTAAAATAAAAAAAAAAATTGTTAATAGTAAATATTTCAATCTTAAATCACCTTATGATATCTATACGACATCTATGGTCTTGCTGCCCTGATGTCTTACTTGTTAAATAATTTTATTAACTTATTTTGTAAGCTATTTTTGATAAATAAATATGTTAAAAATGTTATAGTGATGTAGTCACTGCTTTAAAAAAAAAGAATTTATTTATTTTCGTTTATAAGGTTTTGTTTTGTCGCGAAAAAAAATGATATCCCGCTTTATTTTTCCAAATGTTTGCCATTTGTCCCGCCGAGCTATACAAAAAATATAATGGCAAAACGAATACCAAGTAAAATAAGAAGCACGGCTGGATTGCACGAACTTGGACTTGTAATTCAAAGCTATGTGTATGGGGCTAACGTGGCTAGACGTTGAAGATATTTATATTGTAATGGTGTTTTTAAAGTGAAAATGTTTAAAATAAAGGGTCCGCCAAATAATTTTTTTTTTGAAAATGGCGCAAAACATCGAGTGTAGCTTCGGCTGTGTGGCACGTAGCGCCGTCCTGTTGAAACCAAATGTTGCCAATATCCTCCTCTTCAATTTTTGTGAACAAAAATTCGTTCAACATGGCCCGATAACGAACGCCATTGACTGTAACGGCCACTCCTTGCTCATTTTCGAAAAATGGCCCAATTAAGCCTCTGGACCAAAATCCGCACCAAACAGTGACTCGTTTTGGGTGTATCGGCTTTTCAATGTATGCTGCGGGATTTCTGTGCCCCAATGCGACAATTTTGCTTGTTGACTACCCGCCAAGATCAAAATGAGCTTCATCTGAAAAGATGATTTTTTTTTGGAAAAATCGGCATCTTCTCTAAGTCGATCGCAGGCCCACTTAGCGAAGCGTATGCACAACCATATTCGTTCAGCGGAAGGATAAAACTAATTATCTGTGAAATCAGACATGAGTTAAGTGTTACCATTCACGAAATAAGCACTAGTTGAAAAAAAAACGTTAAATTGTGGACCCTTTATAAACAAATTGATTTTTTTTTTAATGTTTGTTAACCTTAAAACGATTTGTAAAATTTGTAAATGCTTTATTTGAACTACCACAGTACGTCTGCAAAATTATAATAAAATCGATGAAGCCACTAACAAGATACTCGGCCCCTCTAGCCTTCCCTTGCTACAGTACTTTTCGCTTAGAAGTTTCCCTTTGTTTTTTCACTAATGTTTTAGGAACGGAATATACATTTTTACTTGCGATATAGGTACTATATGGGAAGTTATGGATTCGTACAAAAAATCGAACTCGAGATTTTGATCAAACTTTACATTACGGTGATAGAGAAGTCAAAAAAAGTGGGTCTCGCAAAAACGTCCGTCTGTCTGTCTGTCTGTCTGTCGGTTCGACTACAGCCTAAACGGATGGGTCGATTTTCTTCAAACTTGGTACCTAGCGTTTTTTGGACATTCCCCCCACCCGTTTTTTTCTCTTTTTTTTTAGGACCAAAATTAACAGTAGCTGTCATACAAAATTTCTTGGCCAAAAAGGAAAAACTTATTTTTCTCAAATCCAGCGCTACCGAATTTGTTTTTAAGAACTCAATAAATTTAAATAGTTATAAGTTGCCGTTTAATAAAAAAAATGGTTCCGAAAAATGGTTATTAATGGTACCTCCCAAAGAACCATTTTTTTGATTTTCGCTTTTCTCGAAAACGGTTAAACTGATTCTGATCAATTTTTTTATGAAGAATTATTGACACATTTTAAATAATATTGTGTACCAAAATTTTCAAAAAAATATTTTTTAGATTTTTAAAAAAAGTTTTAATATTTTTTTTTGAAAACTCAATATTTCAAAAACGACTTGGTTGATTTTTATTAAACTTGGTAACTAGCAGTTTATTAACTTTATCTAGAAGATTTTTGACAAAAAATATTCTAATACCCAAAACTAACGGTACCTCCCATACAAATGTTAAAAAACCGTTAAGAAAAATATTTTGCTTCTCAAAAACGACTCCTACGATTTTCATAAAAGTTTATTTGTGTGTTAAAATTAGTACGATCTACCATTTAAAATTTTTAAAGTTTATATTTTACGTTTATAAACAGTACCTCTCATAGAACGTTTTCTTTGATTTTCGACTATCTCAACATATGATCAACCGAATAAAATTAGATTTTTTATACAGAAGCTTGTAACAAATATTAATAAAAGTGCGTATCAAAATTTTCTGAAAAATGATTTTTGGATTTTTAAAAAAAAAATAAAAATTATTTTTTGAAAATTCGATATTTCGAAAACTGGTAGCATATTTTTTTGTGAAGTTCAATTTTTAACGCAACATTAATAAATGCTTTAAATTGGCGTACCAATTATTTTTCTCAAAAATGTTAACGAAATTTTATATATAAAAAATTAATTATTTTTAAAACCGCTCCTACGATTTTCAAAATTTTTTTCTCATAAATAAAGATTTATATAAGAAATCAGATGGTGTACATCGCGTTGGGTTAACACGGATTCAAAGTATTTTAATCAATTTCTTTCTAATTTTGTTGATTTAAAACAATTTACTAGTTTAAATAGTATAATTTCCTTTTATGCATATTGCATATGTGCAACACTAGGCTATATTGTTAATTTTTGTATACTCACATAATATTTACCACCTGAAACTAAACTAAGATTTGGCAAATGGATAAAATATATACTCCTATAGCTAATTTATTTCAGACTATAGAACCACAATGTGATCGCGCATAAGAGCAAGTTCGTGCGACCCAGTCGTGCATATTTTTTTTTTTTCAATTCAAATGTCAACGTTAGTTATATTTTCCCCTCCGATTTCTGTTTCGTTTCCAAAAACAAATAAAAAATTTCACATAATGTTTATTCTGAAAGATATATTTAGATTAAATCAAACAAAATGTATACAAGGGTGTGACAAAATTCGAAACATTGAACGTAAAATAGGTCACACAAATTCACCAAACTGTCTTATACTTATACAATTGCGATGAATCTCTAAAAGAAGTCGTTTTATCTTGAGTCAAGCATCTTCGTGAGTCTTTCTATTTTTTCCTAAGCATACTTATCTCAAAACTCTAGACAAACATGAGCCTGAGTGCCGTTAAACTTAAGTCATTCCTCAGCCCAATATTTGTCATTCTTCCACTATTCTGTAATATAATATGTATGTATGTATATGTAGATAACCTAATGGTACAACGTATACAAGCCTGGCAAATTCATACAAAAGCAAATATCACTATTTATATCTACCAACGACACTCGCGTCTCGCGGCTCCTTAATTACTAAGCAAAGAAAACTACCTTAACGATGAATTACTCATTCAGTAATTAACCAAACCGTTCATGTTGTAGTTGTAGACTGTAGTTGCTGCTGGAAGACATTTCGTATACTGTGCTGCTGTTGCGCATGCGCAATGGGTATGTTGTTTTGCACAAATACCGTTGAACCAACATTAGCACCTGAAAAGTTCACTTCTACTCCATCTTCATCATTATTTTCAAACATTCTTTGCATACAAAATTCTATAGATTTATAAATACACTGTGAAAAAAATTTGTATAAAATTATCTTGAAATTAACACTTTTATTTTGATGATTCAAACGAACAAAAAAATTAAAATTACAACAAGAATTTTGAAAGTGGATTGATGATTTTCTTGGACATTGTTATATTATTTAAGCTAAATTCTTAAAACTGGCATTTAAAAATGATAAATAAAATTACTTTATTAATTAATAAAAGATAAATTGGAAAGATCGAAATGCTTCCACAGAATTTGTTGGCATCAGGAACTGATATTTTTTGAACTAAGTCCATGAGCAACTTTGACATTTAAAATATTGTTTGCTTGCACGATATTTATCAATGATTTAAGTGTATTTCGCTGCATCTGATTCAAAACATTGTTTTACAACGATAGTATTATTAAAAAGTGTTTCAAATTAAGAAAAAGTTAGTCACGTGACTCAAAACAAGAAAATTTTATTTGCATAAAAAGATATTGGACTTCAAAAAAATATTTCCATATCAAAAAAATAAATATAATATTTTATCAGTTTGTCAGTTAATTTTTTATTAATTGTGTATTTGTTATCGAAGAACATTCATGAGAAACATCCATTATATTGGATTAAAATTAATTTGAAAACTTCATGAGATGTTTATCGCATATTTTTGGATTAAATTTCTTTTTTTTTTGGAAAAACATTCCATCGAAAAAAGGGTTGGTGATTTTTTTAAATTAGGTATATTATAACAATTTCATTTATAACAATTTTGCTCATGCGGCTTCGCAGCGGATCTTTTTTTAAACTGAGCGAAGTGCGTTGATACTTCCAGGCTTTTAATATGAAAATCTATCAGAATCAGAAATATTGCAAACTTATTTCAAATGAAAGTGTTGTGTAGCCCAAAAAGTGCGTATATATTTTAATTAAAAGCACGAAAGTCTACCTATGTATGTCTTCTGAGTCTTGTTTAAGTAAATGTGCAAGTTTCTAAATGAATTAATTCCATCCACCTGATTCTAGCATGTAATGGAGATATTCCATGTTCGTACTTATATTCATCACAAATTGGCCTACCCGGCTTCACGGGTAAACAAATCTAAGATTCGCATAAAAATTACTAATGAAAATAATATTTTTTGATTTTTTGTAATCGAATATACTACTTTCTTGGTTTTTACCAAATTCAATTTATTAAAGGATAAATTTGTAAAAATATGATCCTCCTTTATTGCTTTCTCAACACAGAAAGAATTTTTGTATTCGAAAACCACTGTTTTATTTTGATCTTTTTTCACTCTACGAAATGAATTTCTTAAATCGGACATTTCGGAATTTTAGAAATCGGATAATATTTTTTGTTTTTTCTCCATTTCACCCTACAAATTTTAAAATTTTGAAAAAGAATATTCCTAAAGCCATTTCCTAAAAAAAAAAAACATTTAAGAAAAAAAAAGGTTTTTATTTTTACTTCATTTTACCCTACAAATGGAAAAATTAAAAAAAAGACCTTGTAGCCATTTCCTAAGAATATCCTTTTAAACGCAGGTAGAGTTTTTGTTCAATCGGATACGTAGTTTTCATTTTACTCTACGATGTGAATCTTTCAGATATTTAAATAGCTATTCTACTATTCGGGGCGAAGACGAATCTTTAGATATCTTTAATATCGGCCCAACCGTTCTTAAGTTATAAATGGCTAAACTTAACCGACTTTTTCTTATATTTATTACATATTAAGTTTGATTTTTTTTTTCCCGTTGTCGAAGTTTTTTTGGCCACGCTTACAAATCGGACATGACCGGGTCCGGCTTTGTTTTAGTTATTTCATTTAAAACCTTTTCATCGATCATTGTTAAAAAAAATATGATTGTAAACAATAACTTTTTCGTCATTAACTTTAAATTCAGTTGGTAGAAGCTTAACAATAGCCGTGTTTTGTTGAAGCAGCCAAACCCATCCAGTTAAAATTTAACACATAATGCAACAACAATAAATGGCTGCCGATTACATTACGTTTTTTCTTCAGTCAAATGTGACTTTCGATTAGTACTTTGGAACAATTTGGAACTATGGAATTCACCTACAAAAAGAGCTTTATAACCCAATTTGTTTACTATCGTTTTTTTGTAAAGCTTTTACTATGCTGTTTATAATTGTCAAGAAAACGCAGCTAATAGGTATGTCTTTTGATCTTTTTCTGAACAGTTAATAAGGTTTCGAGTTTTCTTTGCATACTCTAACCACAGATTAGCTATATGAAGATGAGAATGTTTCGTACGTTTCTTTCTCCAAAACCCATTTGTTTACATTGTTCTATTTGTTATTTCTTCCCGCGTCCATGAATAGATGTAAATTGCAACAACAATTTAACCAGGTGTGTGAAGATCCCTACTGATGCCTATGTGTGAGGTTTTTGTACACACATTCTCATTGTTTATCTGAAATCTGACAGCTCAAGCTTGTAGGCAAATTAAAATAGCTGCCTCATCTTCATGGTGGGTAATTTGTGACTGGAACATTATGGGTCCGCAGAAAGAACTGATGATGGACGAGGGTTCTTCCAATATTCGCCATTTCAACCTTCAAGGCTGAGAGGAACAACTGAAGCCATGAATATGTTTATAAATAGTGACCAGTTTTGTTTTCAGCCAATGAGGGACAGTTGTTTTATAAATATTTAAGTTATTTATTAAACATCAAATTTTGACAGCTCAGAGATTTTTCTCCGTTTATTTGACTAAGTAGTTAGAAAAATTTAAACAAGATTTCTCCGCAAGAAGGCAAATACCTACATCTTCTATTTTTTTTTGTTATAAATTTATCAAAATGAGTAAGCCTACTTACTCCTTTTTTGGATGTGTTAGACTCAATTTTAGCTCAATCCTGTTCGCATACGCACAATTTATGTAGTTTTGTACACAAAGGGCACTTAAGAGAGAGTAAATTATGTCCTCTTCCTGAAAATCTCTGGCCGAAAATTTCTTTGAGCAGAAACTTGTTAGATACAAGCTTGATTCACAATGCGGCGAGGAAACGAGACGTGAGTGTGACGAGAACTCCTTGTAGTTGTCAAACCAATTTCAAACAATGAAAGCATACCTGGGTATACACGATGCGGCGTTTCTCGTCATCACGTCACGCCAAGGATTCGAAAAATTGAAAAAAAGACGCGACGTGACGACGATTTTCATTTTTGCTAAGTAATTTACAGATTTTTCAAAGAAGAAATGATCAAATGTGTGTTAACAAATAAAGTTATTGATAAATCTATCGTTATTTTGTTTATATATAACTTTTGTCGTAAAAACGCTCGCTGCATTGTGAATTGGGCGACGATTTTGAAACTAGAAAAAGATGACAGCGGTTCTCGTCACGCTCACGTCTCGTTTCCTCGTCGCATTGTGAAACAGGCTACACAGATTACCCACATGAAAATGAGAATCCCCGGCAGCCATTTTAAGGTTTGTTCAATGACAAAATAGTTAGATTAGAACAGAAGAGAACTGATTAGAACAGAACAGAACAGCACAGCACGTCAGAACAATTTAGAATAGGAAATCTGTTCTAAGTTGTTCTACCTACAAATCTAGAAAAGAAAATCCTGTTCGAAACTGTTCCAAATTGTTCTAGACAGCCTTATTGAACAGAAAACCAGAAGAGTTTCGAACAGAAAATTCCTCATTGAACAGCAAAAAGTTGTGTACTTTTCTGTTCGAAACTGTTCCGAACAGCCTCGCTGAACAAACCTTTACTTCGCCTACAAGCTTGAACTGTGAGATTGCAGATAAAAAATGGGAATGTGTGTATAAAAACCTCTCACATAGAAAGTAGGCATCTTTAGACACCTGGTTAAATTGTTTTTGCAATTCATATGTATTCATCGACACGGGATGATATTACAAAAACAACAATGTAAGCAAATGAAACGTTCAAAATATTCTCATCTTCATGTGGCTAATCTGTGGTTAGATCTTTGTTCTGTCACAACTCACAAGCCAGTTTGAAAATTACAAAATGGCTGTTGTTTCCATTTCGAGTTTTTTATTTGTGTTATATTACAAATAGCTACATTTTGTCATCTATTATTTCATAATTAAATCACTGTTTTTCAAAAAGAAAATGTAGATATTAAGTACAACTTTTGAAAATTTATGAGAATTATACTACATGAAGTTATAAAAGAAATCCGCAATGTTGTCGCTTTGCTTACATTTTTTGTCTATCAATGGTCTTTTGTTAACTTTTTGGTGACGTCTAACAAGTGACAGACATTAGTTTTCCAAAGCATTCGTTTCGGACAGTTTCACTGCTCTCGAAGTTTTCTTCATTACTCCTTAAAATTTGACAGATTGCAATTATTAGTCAAGGAAAAAAAAACTAATGAATCTATTTTGAATTCTAAGTTTAGGTACAATGTGAACACCGTCTTGATGTGATTAAGTTTTTGTTTTTGGAAAAAATGACGGGAACACAGCTTTTATGCCAAAAGTCTATCTGAACTCCGATTCTTTTCGCCAAGGAATAAATTATTTTTTAAATTGAATTAAATTTAAATAGAATTTTCATATGGAAACCCCCATAAAACTGCAAAAAAAAATTAGGTTTATTTTGTTTGCATAACACTTTGCGGGGAAAATTTGTAAATGCGGTACATTTTGCTGGACAGCTTTGCCGAATGTGGGACGATCTCGCAAAATGTGGGAGGTATGGTCACTATAAACATGTTGCCATCTGTTACTGCTATTTTCAGTTATTGATGTGTAAACATCTATGTTGGTGGTAGAGTGAAAAAAAAAACGTAAACGTTCGTGTGCAACGTTACGTCGTGCAACCTTACGGTGTGCAACGTTAAGATTTGCTTACTTGGATGGGTGTGTTCAGTGAAAAAATCTTAAGATCCCCTCCAAGCAAAAACAAGTCCGTTTTGGATCCGCGCACGTTGACGTTTACACATATTAACCGTGAGTCCCGGCACTCACACAATTTTTGATGTGTAAACATCTATGCTGGCGGTAGAGTGAAAACAAAACGTGAACGTTCGTGTGCAACCTTACGTCGTGCAACGTTACGATGTGCAACGTTACGATGTGCAACGTTACGATGTGCAACGTTACGATCTGCATACTAGGATGGGTGCGTTCAGTGAAAAAAATCTTAAGATCCCCTTCAAGCAAAAATAAGTCCGTTTTGGATCCGCACACGTTGATGTTTACACATATTAGCCGTGAGTCCCGGCACTCACACAATTTTTTTATTTTTGTTTGTAGGCACTTTACGCAGATGATCCCTCTAGCTAAGTAGGTAATGTTGGACTTCCCAGAAGTCGAATCAATTCTTGTTTTCCGAAATTCGTCTTTGTTGTGTGATTCACCATATCTTGAAGATTGATTCTGGCAAAAGTTTCTGTTATTCAAAATGATCCGGAAGTGTCTCTTTATTGGCAAGTGTTATGACCTTAAAATTAGGCAGAACATTAACGCTATGTTTTTGTAAGGACCATCTTAATATACGGTATTTTTCCTTTTTAAGTCCCAGATCCATATTTGGTTTCTTTTATCCTTTAAATTCTTACAGGACTAGCACCATATACTGCCTTGGTAATATTGCCAAGGCTGTTGACAATTCCTGTTTTGTAGTTCATGATTGATTTCCTTGGCCTTCCTCTAGAATCATTTGATGTACTATGGTAAATTTCAGTTTCATCTGTCCTTTCAAAATCAATGCAAAGAACATTTGACAACCAACCATCAATTTTCTTAAAAAATTAGTGCTTCGTTCTACTGCTGCATTCGATTTTGCTTAGCGGTTAGATAGAATTGTGACAACGTTTTATCTAATTTAGTTATTCCTTTAAGTGACCATATTATCAGCTAAAGGTTCTTATTTACTCTTCGCAAACCTGTGAATTATTCTTCTTCAGGAGGTGTGCTTTGTGTATCGAAAAAAATGTAACTTAATCACTAAAGGTAATTTCCATTTTAACGTTCTTTTAAACTAACTTCATTATACGGACGTATGGTTTCCTGCGATCATTAGAAAAAGGTTTTTTTACAGGTGTATTTGTCGAAACGACGAAGGATAACTTTTGTGTCATTTTGTTTTTGTTTTTTGTTGCTTATAGCATTTATTAGCAGTTACATAATCTACACACACAATCTTTTCGACGGAATCAGAAACCGTCGAGAGTTTATGAACAAATTACATGTTGAACTTATTGAGCAGTATATGTCTCGAAGATTGGAGACGGCTACTCTAACTCTCTAACCACTACAATTAGAAGGAAAATTCAAAATGTTTTGACTGATGTTGAAGGAAAAGGTCAGGACAACACTGCAAAACTGATAGAAGAAAAAAAAATGAAAAAAATTGCGAATTTTGCCTATCTTCAAAGAGGCAAATGATAAAGTCATCCTGCTATAAGTACAAAAAAAGCATCTGTGGTGACCACAAAACTGGAAACTTGTGCCTCTTGCATATTAACATTTTTAAAAAATATTTTTTTTAGGTTTTGTAGTTGATCAGATTACCTAATACTTTTAATTTGTACATTATTTTTTTTAAATTGCAATCATTTAATTACTCTTTTGTTTATTTTTTTTTTAACCAATGGCTTTGTATGAATCACAATGAACTGATATATCTAATTTAATTTTTAAGTGAAGAAATATGCCTGTTCTTGTAATTTATCTAATTTATTCTTTAAAAAACATGTCTAAGGCCCATTTGCTGAAACGAAACTTAAGAGTTTATGTTCTACATATGAAATTATGTGACAGTTTACGCTGAGGTGGAACATAAGCGTTTAAGTAGAACATAAATATTTATGTTTCGTCTGAGCAAACGGCTCTTACAGTTTTATTTAAAAATTTCAGGATCAAGGTTGCAAAAGTTTAAGGAGTAGGTAGTTTTTAAGATGACCTTTGTCGATTTGACGAAGCATATCTCTAATGGGCGTTTAATAAGCATAACCATCCAGGGTTAATTAAGCTCAATAATGTTGCCTTTTTTGTACTTAAATAAATAAACTGAGCGGAATGTGTAGTGCATACGGCTTCTAAGACTGAGCAAATCTGATATCGTGGGTTGGATACCTATGATGGGCATGTAGAAAGTTTTTCATAATAAAATTTCTTTAGCTAAAATAAACGAATTATAAATTAATTCGTAAACAATTGGTGGTAGCACCTTTAAGTTGTTGTTTTTGTTCAAAAATTCAATAAACTGATAATCTTTTTAGGGTTTTCTGCGAGCATTATGAGGTAGTAAAAAAATGACCAGAGGATCGTAAGACATTTATCATATGTAAAGGGTCCGCCAGATAACTTTTTTTTTTGAAAATGGCGCAAAACATCGAGTCTAGCTTCGGCTGTGTGGCACGTAGTGCCGTCTTGTTGAAACCAAATGTTGCCAATATCCTCCTCTTCAATTTTTGTGAACAAAAATTCGTTCAACATGGCCCGATAACGATCGCCATCAACTGTAACGCCCACTCCTTGCTCATTTTCGAAAAATGCCCCAATTATGCCTCTGGACCAAAATCCGCACCAAACAGTGACTCGTTTTGGGTGTATCGGCTTTTCAATGTATGCGTGCGGGTTTTCTGTGCCCCAAATGCGACAGTTTTGCTTGTTTACTAGCCGCCAAGATCAAAATGAGCTTCATCTGAAAAGATGATTTTTTTGGCAAAATCGGCATCTTCTCTAAGTCGATCGCAGGCCCACTTAGCGAAGCGTATACACAATCATATTCGTTCAGCGGAAGAATAAAACTAAGTATCTGTCAAATCAGACATGAGCTAAGTGTTACCATTCACGAAATAAGCACTAGGTGAAAAAAAAAACGTTAGATGGCGGACCCTTTAGCTAAGAACACATTTTACATATGTTAAAATAATCTTTTTACAGCCACTTGTAGATTTAAAGCTATAATAAAAAAATTCAAAAAAATAAACTCTGTGATTTCAGAAATAAATAAAAAAAAACCTTTAATTAAATCTTCTTCAACTCAAAGCATCAAAAAGCGACAGCTGGTTTTCTAAGTAAATGTTTCAAAAATAGTCACAGATTAAATTTTTGTTGAGTTCAGACCACAGATTCTTAGGTGAAGGTTTTTTTTCATTTTTCACTCAAAGTCAAATTATTGAGTCAAAAACAGCTCTCTGAAAACCTTAAAATTTACCAAAGTAAAAAATTGGGTCATTATTGAAATAAGATTTATCCTTCTTGCAAGCACAAATAAAAATACCTATTAATTTCCAACCACTTTTTAGATACTTACTCCAAAACTCTGAAAATGTTCATATAACTAATCACTTTTCTTTGATTTTAAAATTAAGGCAACTTTGACTACTTGTATCAGCAGAACATTGCGACCGATTTAAATTTTTTTTTTTTAAATTTAAATATTCTTCCAATAATTTCTAATCCAGTAAATAAACTATGTAGATTTGCATTTAAAGCACAAGCAAAAAATGATTTTTGCAACGGATTAAAAAAAAAAATTGACGGCGCGCGTGTCTGCTGAACGTATGAATCTGGAAACGACATTTCGGTCAACCGTGAGCGCTACAGGGCCATGATTACCTAATTTTGTGTTGGCTTCGGCTTGGTAATCATATAATATCACCCACCTTGGCGATCTCAATTGGCCACCTTGGCCACGGAGCTGCCCGGGGAGTCCTTATGCATAAATGTTGAGGGTATGCGTCCCGGATAGTCCAGAAATGATTCATGCGATTATGATGATTCAAATTAAAGCGTAGATACCTATTGAAAAATGTTTTCAATATTTCTGTTAAATCAAGATTCTCCCTTTTAATTCTTATTTTCTTTGAGTGTAAAACAGGGATGTAATTTTGTGTCTTTGGAGCTTTGAAAAAGATTATCCACATTGAAGACACAGAGCATATTCTGGTCTGGTAAAAGTGAATAGAGTCACAAAACACATTTTCGTCGTATTCGCATGACAAAAACACAAAAAGAACATAATAGAAAATGGAAAAGCACGACACTAAATAAAAAGCGGGAGAGGAAGGAGGAGGTTTTGAGGAAAGATCATTAGAGAACCTTCAGAAGCATAAAGATGACAACTGTCTTGATGAGTTTTGAGGGTTTCATTTTAACTGTTTCCATCCAAGAACGATTCTCTGATGGCGGCGTGGTGGGACCTTGGTTGAGACCGAGAGCGGGGCACGTATAAGACTATAAACAGATCCAAGCACACTGATGTGATGGCTAGCATCTTCGACTTCATCTGAGATTCCTCCACCTTTTCTGCTGGGTGTAAATGTTCTGCTTAAGAGACTTGATTTCTTCGTCGTCGTCATCGGTCGTTTGTATTGCATGGAAGTACAAGTACACCTGCTATACCATGAAGTAACAGTTTTTTTTTAGTATGGGGTTCCGTGTTTGGGCTGTGGAAAAATTCTGAGTGCCAAATTGATTGATGCATGATGCAACTTTTTACATGACATGTGACGGAAATTGAGGTATCATTTTGTGGTTTTTTCTAATAGGTATACATATATCCCTTAAAATTGCTTATATAAATCAAAAAATATTTTCATTTAATGCTTTTGAGTTGAAAAATATTAATTTTTTAAATGGAAGAATGTGAACGTAAAGAAGTCCGTTATTTCCTTTTTTCGTAAGTAATATGTTAAGATCCTAACAAAAGGGTTCGCTCCAAAAAAGTTCACTTGCAAGGTCGCACCGTAACCCATTCCCTAATTGTGTGAAATTGTATATGTATCAAAATAAAACATGAAAAATGCCACAAAGCGCGGTGAAAAATAACTCAAATTCAGAAGACGTGGAAAGGTCGAATTTTTCAAGATAGCTTCTTGACAACAATTTTGTTTTTTTTTTTTTTTTTCAAAGTTTATCGACTTTTATCATCGTAATTTTAAAATGTGAAGTTTAATTTAAAAGTCAAATGATTTTTCTCTTCGCAGTTTTCAGGTTTGTGAAGTTTATAGTTTTTAACATTTTTAACTTTGAAAAAAAAAAATTCAAAATCTGTGTTAAATCAAAGTGAAAGTTATTTCGTTCAAAAATGACTTTATTGAATGCAGATAGGATCATAATTCAAAACCGATAAGTCCATTGCTCACCAAGATCGTGTGATTTGACGCGAATGCGAAAAGGATAAAAATGGTATTTTTGAAATTTGGTGTTTTCACGTAAGACTAAAACCCAAAGCATTTCTTGCATTGAATAATTTTTAATACAATATTTATACAACAAATTTGTTTAAAAAGAGATAACGAAATACAAAATAAATAGTAATAAATTAATAAACATATAACATATAAACAAACAAATATTCAATGACTTTGGAAACTAAAACCAATTCTGCTAGCTCAACCTCTGTCTATTAAAAACTGAAGTACTTCAGATGGAAGGCCCGTTTTTGTTTTTGGGATAAGTTTCCTTAAGTTGCTAATTAAAGGATCAGAAGAAACTAAAAGATTATGGAAAACATCTTCCATATTTTGCTGTCTTGAAAACTTTCTTGTGAAGCTTTCTCGAAAACGCTTAATGCCTTTGTTTCGGGATTCTTCGGCTTCTTCGCCGATGAAGGATTTTGCCTTAAAATAATTTTACTTAGTGACTCTGGGCCACCCGATACTTACTGAATTCTAACGAAAGATGTTAAGATCATGTTGCTATCTGAATTATTTGGGTCGGTGAATCTTTGTTTATATTCACTCTTGCCCGAACTTTCATCGCAACCCCATTTGAAAAAAAGGTGAATATTCCTCTTTTCACTCGTTTGCAAAGTTTCTATGATATCTTCCATTCCTTCGAATAAGCGACGAATTGTATGGTCAAGCAAGCTTTGAAGAGGTGTTTCTGCCACTGATTCGGTTATCAGTTATCACTAAGTTTTCAGGATGACATTTTTTTTGGCTGCCAATATTGCTGCATAATTTGGATACATATGATTATTATGCTTTATAGCAGGATCTAATATAATAATAAGATTACATTGGAACTTAGTTAATTTTACTTCAACAGCTATTGAAAGGGCTTCCTCTGCTGTATATGGAATAATTTCTTGGTCCATTTTCCTTAGAGCCTTTTGGTACTTTTCAGCGCGTGAAGGAAACATATTTGAGGAGTTAACTTTCCCTTGTTCTCGAAGTTGCATCTGCTCAGCATAGCTTAATTCTTCGGGAGTGTAATAAAACTCAAATCTTCTGTTTTTCGTCTCTTTGATCTTTCGCTTAGGTTCGAAAAATCAGTTTGCAACCGTCCAACAAAACCATGAGCTCTACATAAAAACGGAATTTCACTTTGTAGCCAGTTTGAATTTTTACGTTAAAAATTTGTTGTAATTTCTGGAGGCACTCAACATCTCCTTCTGTGAGCATGATCAAAATCACTTAAAATTGTACTTGTTTGCTCTGAAATCTCAATATTGGTTTCATTTTTCACCTTTTCTTCCAAGAAATTGATTTTTTCTGCCATTTCATGAGATGTGCAACTTCTAAAATAATCAGAGAACTGATTTCTTGAAAGAAAAATGAAACTTGATTGCGATCCTGTGTAAAATTAAAAAGCTTTAATTAAAAAAAAAAATATAAATGCCCTTGCTTTTCATTTTTAACAGCCAATATTAAAAAAAAGTCGCAATACATTTTGACTGTTTCTGATTGAGGGAAAAAATTCCTAAATTTTAAGACTATTTTCATTACAAAGCGACTCAAATTAACATTACTTTTACAATATTAACAATATTTTTTGTTTTGTTTTTTTTTCTGTACTGATCAACTACATTCAACTACTTAAAATATTTTTTCCAATAAAAATAATCATTCTCGATATTAAATACCACTAGCAACAGAATCCATGTTTAATTATTTTACAAAGCACAAACAAAAATTAAAAGAAAAGCAAACCAAAGCAACCTCTTATCACAGACCAAACTTGCTACTGCACTCGCCTGTTTAAAGTTTGCACTTTCAAAGCATCCACTGATTAAACCGTTATAATCTGCATCGTATGATCAATGAAATTTGAAGCTCATACTAGGTATTTGTGAACAACTTTACATTAAAAAAAAAACAACAACAAATCGGAAATTTTTTTTTCATAGTTTTGGCCATGTTTTTGGGAAAATTTACCTGTGTGCGCCTGTATTGACTTCCTACTTTGGAGTATTTTTAAAAGTATTAGTTTATATCTACCAAGAAACCAACAACAATCCAAGAGCTTAGGGCCAAGGTATACAAAGGCTTAGTGGTGAGATTGAGAAGTAATTATGCAAAATGTTGTCAAACATTTCGACTATCGAATGGAGGTTTTCCGCCGAAGCCTTGGCGAGAATTGGGCCCATATTATCTTCAACTCTAATAAATAACTGCCATGTACCTAAAAGTACATTTGATGAACCACAATATTAGCTTATCAATTGATAGTTGGTAAACATTGAAATTTGGTACATTAAAACTTAATTTATTAAAAAACTGAACAACTATTCGGTGATAATTATTAATTTTCTTGCAGTTCACGACGGCCTGCACCATTCTCAATGATCAAAACTTGTATCAATTGGTTTGTTAAATATCGATTTTCAATATTTATCAACTATCAATTGATAATTGATAGCCGTAATAGGGGTGAAGCTTCATAAACAAGTACGAATCATCGATCAGTTGAGAATTTTATTTAGTCTTATTGGGTTGAGATAAACGCTTTGAGTAAAATGCGTTGCAAATCAAAAATTTCCTACATTGTGTCTTTTTTTTTAACATGTCCATGATTTGTAACTAATTTGTTGATTGCTTTTATAATCCATTTCCCCATTTTCTTTTACTTGGAGAGGCTCAGCAACCATCAGAATAGAAAAATTAATACAATCTGGAATTCCAATGTCACAGGTTAGCTTTCCATTTGGCCTTCCGATTTCTTACACCACACATGCACATCATACATCTTTGAGCGCAGTACAAATTAAAGTGGCGTCATCGCCGCGCCGCCCGTGCCGCCGCTCTTCGTCGTCGCAAATCACATCAGTTCCTGCAGCGTTGCTAATCTCGAATGTGTGGAGAATCCCGCTGGAATACCAAACACTAATTCTTCCTCCATTCACTTGCATTGCCATTGCCATTGCCACTGAACCAACCAGTTCAACCAATAAACCCATCACCATTGTAAGCCCATAAAACTGTCTTGCAAACTCGTTTTATTAAACCGCCATCGCCATCATCAACCATCATCATTGAATCTCGATACAATCGAACAAGAAAACAGAAAGCCGGTCATTGATTTGTTTTCCTCCGTTGGCGTTCATATTCAATTCGATTCACCGACTCTGACCCTAATTCTCGAACCACACAAAAATTAGATTCTCGATTGGCGCGAGCATCCATATTGGTGTTGGTGTAAAGTCTAAGCTAATTTCCATTTCTCAATCCATATACATCTTCTTGTCGTTGTTATTGTCGTCGTCGTCGTCGTGTCGGGTCCTATATCTTTATGGTGTCAACATCTCTCCTTATATGGAATTAACAATTGGGAGTTTTTTTCTATGTTTGGATTTGGATGGACTCGGACGCGGGAGTCCGTATTCCATTTACCATTTGAGATGCAAATACTCGTTGACCCACTAACACAGATACCTACTTGAAGCGTGGTTCGCATTCGCATTCGCATCATAAGTGACATCAGAATCCTTTTCCGCTTTATTCCTAAGTTCGTCTGTGCTCTGTGCTGTATTCGCATCATTTCCTCCTTCTTTTTCGTATCAAGATCATAATTATCTCATCAGAGTCATCTTGTAGCTGAACTCAAATTAATTTAACATTACTTCCAGGTGAGATCTGAAACTACATTTAATTGACTTCTACATTCTGCTTCTGAAAGAATCTAGAGCCCACCGATTATGATGTTAGGATCAGATAACTCTTGATGATGAAAAGAACTAACAAAGCTTCGGAACGACTAATTACTGCAGATATGATGGGGTTCTTGGCACACATATGTTTGTATGGTGGATGTATGTGGTGCAGATTCAGTTCTTCTTTCCCAATGACCCAGATTGGAGAGTAATTTGAATAATGGAGAGACTCTTTTCGTTACTGTTGTTGGCATTGGCATTGGCATTGGCATCATCAAACCAAAGACTGATTCATTTTCACGATTTTTGGTGAGCTCTATGAGCAGTGAACCTAAGCGGTGTGCGCTTAGAAATCGGAGCAGCATCAAAATATTTGGTTTGTGCCGTCAATTAATTCATGCAAAACATAAAACTATGAAATGGAATTGATTTTCCTCGCATTAGATATGCATTTTTGTGTCTTTTCTTCGAAAATCATTAAAAAGCACTCAACTAATATAGCACTAAAGCAATTTTTTTGTTGGTTTTTAGATGTAATCTTTGAACATTTTCCTTGTAACAGTTTAGAGTTTGGGACCTATTTTGTTGTGAATTAAATAATGTTTTCAATCATTCAAAAGTATCACGTTTTAATTTAATTTCATTTGCTTTGGAAGTGCAAACATTCATTAAGACCCAATTTATTTGGATTTCGAGTGTATATTTACATGATTTACATGCGGACCCAAAAGATGGTCTATGTATTTTTTAATTTTTAAAACCAATCTTAGTTTTCCCTTCAGAGTATACATAAGCTAATTCGCATTTAGTCTCTGATGTAAATATAAAAGGAGATGAGATAGTAAACAAAAATTCAATTTAAAATCCGAATCTAATCTCCCTAACTGATGGGCACATTAAAACTGAACCACATTTCCTCAATTAAACATCACACATTCTTTTGATCACAGCAGCAAGTGTTTTTAAACTGAACTTCTTTCGTGAGTGATTACACTTACTTGTGTTCCAGAAACTTTAATCACCTGCAATCAGCAAAGTCACCGCTAAAATCTTTATTTTTATTCTCGATTCTCAACAACATTATTTCACTTATATAACAAAAGATCAATGATGGGATTTTCGTAGCTAAAAGCTGTTTGTTAGCGGAATACCGCTGTACTTTAATTTCTCGATATGAGAACCTTAGCGCGGTGCTTATAGTCTCGGAGTTAAAGATGCATTTAGGATAACCTAATGCGTGTATAGCTGATAATTTGAATTATGACAGAAAATCAAGACCGGCTATGAAAGAATATTGTATAAATTTATTCTCTTACGTTTTACAGAAAAATATTTTAAACAAAATATACCATATATTAGGTGAACCTGTCCATTAATGACACACCAAGTTAAAATTGCGGACTTGTCAAATAAAATCAAAGCGATCAGAAATTGCACTTTTTGACAATTCTGAACATATGCAAGATACTACTCAAATTAGTAACTTGACATCCATAATAATAAAGGGAAATATCAATGCTCTTACTTACATCAATCTAGTTAGAAAGGGGTATAATGTTTCGACAAAGAAAGACTTCTAAGACATCCGTATATTTTTCCAGTCATGAGCATCCCATATAAGTGTTCTGTTGAAACAGATTCCTACATTTTTGGTTTTTTGATATAATCAATTTAACTGCTTCCGAGAGAAACAGTTGAAAAGTCGATCGATTTTTAGGATTCAGTTATAAACTGATTTTTTTTCAGCATAATTCTCAATATTTTGTAGCTCAGAGTAGTTAAGCATTAAGACATCAACTTTAATCAAGTTTGCAGGAAAAATAAAGTTAACCATCATTAGTATACGACAATCAATTATTTTCTGTTTTAAGTCAATTTTTTTAAGAAAATTGGCCCTTTATATGAATTTTTTCTTGTCTGGACCCAACCTACATGCTATAGCTTTATGTCACACCTTATGCGAATCACCCTAATAGCTTTTTTTTTTAAATATGGCCGTTCAAACCAAATCAAATTTTTGAAATTGGATACCACTTTTCGTTGTCACCCCCTTTCACCCTATAAATACCGAATTTTTGAAAAAAAATATTTTAAGTCACCCACTCAAAACAACCTTTCAAACACAAAGAGAAAACAAAATTTGAAAAGAATATCCCTAGAGCCATTTCCTAAGAAAAACCTTTCGAACAACTAAAGAATTTCTTAAATCAGACATTGTTTTTATGTTCACCCCACTTTGCCCCACAAATATTAAAATTTTAAAAAATAGCTATCCCTTAAGCCATTTCCTGAGAAAAACATTTCAAACGAAAAAAGAATTTCTTAAATCGGACAATTTTTTTTTTTTATTTTTACCCCACTTCACCTTACAAATAGTAAAATTAATAAAGGTTGAGTTTTTTTCAATCGGATATCGTGAAATGTCACCATACAAAGTGAATTTTCCAAAAAATATTTCAAAAGTTCTTCTGCTATTCGGCGCGGAGACGACAGCAAATCAGAGATCATTAAAATCAGTCCAGCTATTCCTGAGTTATAAATGGTGTAACTAAATCGACCTTGTTTTATACTGGAAAAACCTAAGCTTCGCATAAAAATTGCAAACGAAAATTTAAATAAATATTTAAGCTACTTTCCGTAAGAGAATACTACTTTTTAGGTTTTAACCTACTTCACATTATGAATGGTTTAATTTGTAAAAATACAGCTTAAATTCACCCCCTTCGCCGGGTGCTACACAACTAATTTGTACAATACATCAAAAATATTGAATAAATATTGTGTTTAAATTTTTAAAACTTTTATTCAAGTACTTTTACAATATTTTTCGTTTTTCCATCGGACAATATTATCAAGGCAGACATACAGTTGCCCATGCGCAAATACTGGAACCTTTAAATTGGTACCCCATATTCCTAAAGATTAGCTTTGTGCCGAACTGTTAGGTGCAATTATTCCCAGCTGAGATTACGCTTTATTGGCAATTAACATACAAAACATTTTCATCAAAATTAAAGTTTTATTGTGAATGTTCGGATTAATTTGCAAATTTGCATTTGAATTAATGACACGTAATGACATTTAAAATATCAACTGACAATAATTCATCTGGAAGAATGAACAAATACATAACAACAACAAAGTGGACTTTTGCGATGTAGCTCTAAAAAAAACTTTGGCTGGACAGATATTTAAAATTTCAAAACTTAAACCATCCACAAATGGTCCCCATTCATTAAAAAAAAATTGAAAATCCACCCAGTCGGATAGATATAAGGTCACACACAAAAGTTAAACTCGTTTTTAGATTAAGATTAATCGAGCAATAAGTAGAGAGTACGGTTATTTTATGCAGAACCTCCACAAATAATAACTGTGGATGTTTTATGAGTTTCAAATGGTTGAATCTGGAAGACAAATTTTCGGTTTCAGAAATATTTAACAAGCTTCTAAATTATTAAATGACATTTAAAAGCCTGTTAAATAGTTAAAAGGGCTTTATGAAATCGTTCTTCAAAAGGTGAAAAGTTAGTCTACATTTCTGCTAGCATGTTCATCGTAAACATTGGGCCTTACCAATAACCAAACGCTAAACATGCGTTTTTATAAATGCCAGGTTAAACTTTAAAGACGAGTTAATTTGTCTGTTTACCAATAACCAAATTAAACGCGCCTTTTACTAATTAGCGCTCTATTACAAAATCTACTACAGCATTTGTCAAATAGACAGCTGTTGAAATGGCATTTGTGTTATTTTGCAAAATAAACAAACATTTTTGGTTCCAAACACAGATTAACATTTTTTTATACTTATCAAACAAAAATGAGTGACGACCAGGATATAATTGATGAAATTTGTATTTATATAAAATATATACATATACAAAAAATAGATCCTTTCGAAGATTTTGATATACATTTCTTTCGGCACTACAGGTAAGTCTTTATTGTTGCAGTAATGATCATGTTATAAAATAATAATAATTTAAGGTTTCATAAATCCACTGCGAGCTTTATCATCAATGGTCTCAAAAGCTTCAAACTTCGACTTCAATGACTTCCCGTCGCGTCGTTGAGTTTGCTTTTAACTATGCGGAAAAGGGCTTTACTGATTCGATTAGCAGCTCCTTCATAGCTGGATTTCATTTTGAGGAACGACTTTTTTTTGACGATTTTTCAGTCATTTCACATACAAATTCAATCTGAAATTGTAATTTACAATAAATTTAACAAAAGGAATTGATTTAATTGGATATTTTACTTACATTATTCAATTAAAAGGGCACAAATTCGAATGAAAATAACACAGAAAAATTGTTTTTTTTTTCTCTATTGCTTTTAGTTGTCTGATTGACAGCACAAACGAGGTGTTTATACAATTAAACACGAGTTTCTTCAGTTTAAATTTAAAGGCACGTTTAGCGTTATGCTGACTATTAAATTGATTATTGGTATGGTTAATTTTTTAGAGTCCACTAAAATATTTAAGTGATCTCTAAATTTGGTTATTGGTAAGGCCCATTGAGAATAATGCGACAACTCAATAGATGTCAATGTCAGTGAGTGAATGAGCAGCATATTCGAGTTCACAAGGTTTAGATCTTTCTCGTGCAAATCGGGGGTGTCACTTTCTTGAGAGCAGATTTTTCGTTCTTACACTAATTTTGTGCCTATTGCCTTAAATCTCTCATGAATTGTTTTTTTCTAAGGTCGTTCGAGCTGGAAGTTTCATATAACTCCATCATGATTATAAACGACATAAGTTTAAGTTTAACTTTATTTTCTAAGAACTGGAGCGAGAAAATATCTTAGTACGAAATTGCTAGATATCTTCTTTCGATTTCCTGAAAAATTGTGATTTCTTTAGTTGTTGTGACGTTACTATTCTTAACGTGCCATACACAAATTATTGGGGGGTGTCAATGAATTCCATACTCCTTCTCCTTCCACATACATTAGTTTAGTTTCTGTAGCCACATTCATTAAATAACATTTTTAAATGTTCTGGCTTAAGAACTTTTTTTGTAACAAAATGGATACTAAAATAAATTCCTTATATTTGGTATCTCTATCAGTAGGACAAAAAAAAACTCATGTATAACAAAATTGATATTCATGTATGTATAACGTTAAATTATATTAGACCACATCTATTGGAGCACATAATTTCAGAACATAATATTTCACTGTCGTTTGTAACAAGTCAGACGAATCTTTGTAACATCGGGAGATAAAATCAGTCTTATGTAGTTGAAATCTTGGAATTAAAAGTATACTTATAATCTTCCTATACTTCCTATTCAATGGAAATTAAATTAAATTGTAATTTGCACTTCGAAGTTTCTAACTACATAGTTTTGTCTTTTGTTTCTAGAACCGTATCAATTATTTAATTAGGTATCTGCAGTGCATTCGAAATTCTCCACAAAATAGCTCGACTGTGCGATAGAATGGTTTTTTTATCACAAGAATTAAAAACGAACATAAAAAAGTTCTCTTATTATTATTGTCACTTGGTTAACACGAGGGGACTGGTTAATTACTTTTGTTTTGTGATTAAACTTCTACCACACCATACCCAAAAAGAAACAAACTATTCTAACGGTTAAAGCTGCGGGTTTTCTTTTATCATTACAGTCTCCCAAATGGTTTGTTCAATTTATGACAAAATTAAGGGAACTGGCTTTAAGCTTGACTTAGTTTGTATTCTGTACTTAAAATAATAATAATAATTAAATAACACTATAATTATTCCATCCATTAAACTATTTTATTTTTTCAAAATAATTAGTATCTACAAAGAGTAAAGAATATAAAGAAAAGCTTAAATTAGATTTACAATAATTTCAAAATGCTTACAAGGAGCTGGGCTTTACATTTTTGGACTTTTAATGTTAAAATATCTTTAAAGTTTTGTCGAGTTTTTAATCAAAAGACATACAAAATGCCATAATTCCAGGAGTACAGCGCCGTTGAGAGGAATCCCGGGACCGGGAAGGGAAACTACATGCCTACTGCTATGGCTAAATGCCTACTGCTAATAGCCTGGCACTAGTGGAATGAAAAAAGATGTTCATTATCTAATCAATCCCACGGATCGTGCAGTTGAAACGGGGAATGTATACAAAATAATTCTGCATACCAGTGCGCTATTGCCAAGCTCATCCTTGTCAGTGAAGGAAAAATACGGTGGTATTATTTATTAAAAAATAGGCATGAAGATCTTTTTCTTTGAAAATAAAACAGATTCAATTAAAGCCATATTATTGACTTGTTTTAAAATTATAGTTTCATAGCAAAACTAGAAGTTTGGAGTCCCAAATTTAGCACGGTGGTGTTATGGATTTAGAGTTTTATCCAGAGCTACTTGTAATTATTTTTCGATTTTTACATAGGTGTCAAAAAATGTTTGAATAATACCGATTTGAGCACCTCCAAACATCTATAAAACTAGTTTTGTCATGAAACTAGTTTTTAAACAAGTCAATAATATGGCTGTAAGTAATATTTGAAATTTTGCTTTATTTTTAAAAACTTTGTGTTGTAAAACGTTTTCATTTAAACTTTTTCATTCATTTCTTTTACATTTAAAATATTATCACAATATTGCCATTAGAGTAAGTTTGTATCGAAATGAGCGTTTCTGAGCAGAAAAACTACTTATATGTAATTCCGTCGAAAATTAGAAATTCAATTTCGTTGCCAAAGGTGCTTCTTTTGATGAGCACGAGCGATAAACGTTTGGCACTAGCTATACGGTTACTGGTATTGTGCAAGGTACACGCAAAGTAACACAAATGTTTGGGAAAGACATCACAGGATGAAAATTGTACTCAGCAAACTCAATGGTGGAAGTTCTGCTTCGAAATTGGCTTCACAAATGTGTTTCAGATGAATTAATTCTTCCTCCAACTCTTGAAGTATTTGCGATTTGTATACTTTTGGATAAAGCTTGTAGCATAATTTCGAATATCAATTTCGTTCATTGTTGAAAACTTCCATTAAAATGAAAAGGTAGCATTCAGATTTGTCATGGCATTGAACCGACGGCGACGCTAAATTCCAGATATAATCGAATCAACTATGACGTAAGGTGTTTCTTTTGGAATTTGTTTCTTCGACTGTTTCAGTTTGTTCTACTTCTTCATTTTCACCGAAATGTCGATGAGAATGAAAACGATTCTGAAATATCTCCCAATTCAGCCGTAAATGCTTTGCATTCCAATAAAATTCGATCCCATTAGTTACGAATCAGTTGCAAATCGGAGGTCAAACTGTCAAAGCTTCGAATTTCAGAGTCAATAGTGATCTCTCTGGCTTGAAGAAGGACGCTTCTTTCATTTATAGCACTGAGAACCTTACACCAAATCGAAGACATCAGGACATTTTTCAATAAGATACTTTTCGGACTTACTTACCACGATTTTAATTTTTGATCATAGAGATTCTAATTTGGTCATATACATTTTAAAACACCATTTATATCTCTTCGAGCTTCAGCAGTTAAAGTGATATCACTTAAGCCTTCTTATGATTTTCTTAATTTTGTGAAATGATTTACAAATGTTTTCACTTCCTCAATTCTAGCTGACCATCTGTCTTGAAAAGTTTGTGATGTGACTTTAATTTAGAAAATTATTTGTGCTCGCAAAAAAAAAGCGAAGAGATTTTCTTCATTATCTCTAAATCGCTGGAGTTGGTCTATTTTTCGTTAGATATTTTTCAAAAAACAAAAATGTCAACATTATAGTCAGTGGCCCCACAAATAACGTGCACATAGGAGCCTGATTTCGAAAGCGTGACTGATTTTTTGAATTCCCGCGTCCCTAGAAATACCTGGGCCCTGCCCCCCTCCCAACGCCACTGCGGAAGTACATAGGTTTTTCTCCTTATCACAAACATGAATGGGCTTAGTTCCAGTGGCGTAGCGTGGGTCAGGGCTGCCCGGGCACATCCAATTTTTGCCGACCCTAGTAATTTTTTTTTCACAAACCAAAAAAAAAAAAAAAAAATTACGAGATTACTTTGTTATAATGCGGTTCAGGTTTAAAAAAAAAACTTTGTCTACAGTTTAAACCAGTTATAAACACATGTATGCTCATAAACTTGACAAAATGTCTCTTCAAAATTTTCTCAACTGTTGTTCCTAGTAAATACTTTCTAGCAAGCGAAGCAAAAAGGAGCCACAAATTTGAAATGTTTCCTTTATTTTTCTTTAGCTTTTGGTAACCTGCATAATTGACGTATGTACTACGTATGTAAAATGTTTGTAACTTTGTCTATACTTGAATTATCTTGTTTTTTTTTTTTTGAAAACGTGAATTTTTTAAATTACTTATACTAATTTAATTCTTTTTTAATTAATAAATGAAATTTGTTTTGTTTACTAATTAAATTAAATTCATTACTAAATAAATAAATCGATACATAAATACATTTTGTTTAAGAAAATGATTTTTAAATGAAAGGATGTAAGTATTTAATTAAGTTTTAAGTGAAAGAGAAAAAAGTTATATGTATTGTCGAGGTAGGTACATATTATATTTAATTCATTTTTATTTAATTTATTTTTACAAGAAAACTTTTCTAAGTTTTTCTTTTCCTACTTTTTATCAAAGCAATAAAAGGTGTGTTTTATTATCTTCTATCGGGATCCGTATCTGGATCTGGATTTCCTTTTAACCCGAAATACACAAACAAAATACTGGGAAATTTTCAAAATTGTTTTTGTAACACGTGTTAAAAGTTAATCCAGATCCAGATCCGGATCCCGATAGAAAATAATAAAACACGGCTTAAATCTCTTATTATTTGTTCAGTATCGACGGTCTCTTTTATTTTCTGCTCTATAGCCATGATACTCTGATTGGATGGCCTTAAGAGTGCTCATTGAGGACATTAAATATTTTTGAATAAGTTTCAATTTGGAGAAACTCCTCTCACAGCAGGCAATACTTATTGCAATTGTAATGAGAAGGGGAAGCATTTTTGTTATATAAGGCAGACTAATTTCTAGTCTAAACTGTAACATAAATTCTAAGGCCTGCCGCCCACTAGGCAATTTTTAGTTGCTCACCCCAGCAACTTTTAGTTGCTCCATATTCAATAACATAGGCAACTAATTTGCCCAGTGGGCGCTCTCCCATAAAAGCCAATGTAATTGAATCGGGAGCAACTAAAAGTTGCCTAGTGGGCGGCAGGCCTAATAGTTTAAGTGGGCTTTTATTGGATTAGGTAGTTCATTTGTTTTTCCTGTAGAAGATACAATTGCTCTTAACCGTACGCGTTCGATCTCAAATTCTTCCTTATCAACGTCATCCTCATGAGGTGCAAGATAGTGAATGCTTTCATAGTTAATGTCTAATGGCCGGGGTGAGAAAGTCAAACTTTGTCGCCAAATTTCGTAGCTGCTGAAATCTTTGCTGTATTTCATCACTCACCTTGTCTAAGGACGAAAATTTTCGTCGCAGTTCATTTTCATAAGATAAAGTAGCAATTATATTTCCGTCACCAAAAATATGTTTCTTTTTTTATTTTCTCGACTGTATCAGCTCTTGCGCTCTATCTTCTTTCTTGCAGCCTCTTCAATACTTTGCTTGAAGTACGAAGCAGAACTTCCCAACGCTGTGTGGACACGGAAAAAATGAATATATGCGTTCTAAGGGCACCGAAAATAGTGATCGAATTTGTCTCAACAGCATGTAAACAAATCAAGTTCAAAGGGGGATAGGAGCAGGGTATAAATTCTGCTTTGGGGTTTATGTTTTTCAGCCTTTGCTGCACTCTTGTATATTTTCCAGCCATGACAGCAGCATTGTCAGTTGCTTGGCATCTGAAATCCTTTATATCACGAACATCAACTTTGAGCTTACTTAAAATCATGGCATTAACGAAATAAATTTTTTTACTAATGAAAACTACCGCTCCAAATTGCCGCCCCTAGCAGAGTGCGCCTGGGGCCTGGGCTCCCTTGCCCCCCCCCCCCCCCCCCCTCGCTAGGCCAGTCCTAAGTTTACTTTTGTTGACTAGCTCACCAGTAATAATACTGTACACAGAGTGGGCCAAAAGCCTCTTTCCTATATTTAGAGCAAGCCAAAAGTCCCTTTTCTGTGTAATTCAGAACGTAAACGTTTCTCTTTAAAACAAATGGAAATTAATAAAGTTTCCGTTTAAAATTTAATTTTCTAGAACTTGGGATTTCACGTTCAAAAAGAGTTTTCTTGAAGCCGTCTAACATGAGAATGCTGAGGTTTTTATGCCACTTTGTTCATCTGTTCGCAAATCGTTCACCCCACTCCGATCGCTTTTTTAATATAATTTTAATGCTATTCTTAAAAGTGTTCGTTGTATCGCAAATTCGCTATATGAGATATTCGTTATACTGGACGCAACTATGTATGTGAATAATAATAATTATTGCTATTCATATTCTTTGGAACTCTTTATTTATAAACAGAATAAGACCTTGAAGTCTAGTTTATTTTAATTTTTGGATCGTCTCTGTTCGCCCTACCTGGCTGTTCGCCCTACCTGTCTGTTCGCCCTACCTGTCTGTTCGCCCTACCTGTCAAAATGTTCGCACCTCTGGAAAACAGTGATACAATTTGATTGTATCTTTAATTTAGATTATGGTAACTGTACTAATGATAATGTGTCTTAAGAAATTATCAACAAATTGATAATTGAAATTGCTTGAAAGAGTTAAAGATATACTAATTTTTTTCAAAAACCATGTCTCATTGTTCGCACCCTTGCCCTATTTATATAAGTTTTCATCAATTATAGTTATTTGATTTCACTACAATTACAAATTGAATACCCCGCTGCGCTACAAAACCGTATAGATACATACATATATTTTTAAATTGAATATGAAAGTGAATTCAATTAATACCAAAGAACTCTGAACTGGTAACACACATTCCGCTGACAGACCGAGACACAACTTCGAATTAAAAATATTAATCTACTCATTGGCTGTGTGTGCGCACTCCTAAGTTGACACTTGCTCTTGTGCGTATTGTCACAATGATATGGAAAAGAAAAATAATTGAAACACGTTTCGGAATAAAAATGAAACATTTTTTTAATTTAATTTTTATTAAAAGTCTGTTTTCACAAAGTTGATAAAGTTGCACGGTTTCACTTAAAAATGTATGAAATGTATGAGATATACTAGGCAAAGAAAGTGCGTGCATTTGATGGACTTCCCTTCTTCCATATAGTAACTTCCCTTGAATATATAAGAGGGGTGGACATTCTTTTTGTAATAAGGATGTACATATATTTTGTTTGTCAAATTTGTGATTTCATATTTCATTTTCTTTGGGAAAATAAAGGGTGTTTTTTTTAGACGTGTTAGAAATAAAACGCATATAATTTAATGTTATGGCCAAGAATTTAGCTTTATTATAAAGATAAGTCCAAGTCCAAGTGAGATCGCCGGGACGAAACGCCAATTTTTATGGACTAAAGGCCGTTAAAAGCTATTTTGAATCAATAATTCAACAAGTCCAATTAAATAGTGCTAAGTCTTCTACTTGGCTGATGTATTTCAGTAGTATATAGAATTTGTATTATAAAAACCTTCATATAAAAACAAAGCCTGGCCCTGGGCAAAATTTCCAGCTAATGATTAAGAATTTTAATCTTGTTGGATATAGTTCACATTGGATTTTTGTCAAAAAGTTCATGTAAGTTGAACTGAACTTAATAAAAATTGCGTATTGACAAGGCACTCACTAGTCAACTGATGAGTCCAAGTGAGATCGCCGGGACGAAACGCCAATTTTTATGGACTAAAGGCCGTTAAAAGCTATTTTGAATAAAGATAAGGGTTTGCCATTATGTTTTAAAAATGATTTCGGGCAAGTGGCCGCAGCGGCTGGCTCGAATATATTCCAGCCGAGTGGCTCAATTTTCGACACCTCCAATTGTTGCGCGCGATGGCGGATGGACTCATTGGGGTCTTCTTCGACACTCTGCTCCACAGCAGTAATAGCGTCTTCGGTGCGCACTGTACGGCGTTTCTGAGGATGCGAATTATCCACTAGAGTATTAGTGGTGCGAAACCGATCCATGCTTGCTCGAATTACCGACTCTGCTGGACGATTATGTCGACCAAATATTGGACACAGCAGCGCGAAGCGAACCATTATTTTGGTAATAATTTGCACGAAGAATCTGTTGTGTCAGAAGAATTGAAAAACGGCTTCATAGACAGAAAAAATCAACCTGGGAGAAGAGCATAATCTGTGAAATAGAGAAAAGCCGAGAGCGAGGTCCGCACCAGGCACGGAAGTTCTACCAATCCGTCCGAAACATGATGCAGTACACACCAAGCTGCACATACTGCAAGGACGGAGCAGGAAATCTGATCACCGATCCTCAAAGCATACTGGAGCGATGGGAAGTGTACTTCAATGAATTGCTAAATGGTCAGCTCACTGCAGAAGTGGAGGCTCCACTACTTCAAGAAGAGCACCCTATGTTGCCGCCACCAAGCATAGAAGAGGTTGAGAAGGCTATATGCCGGCTAAAAAAAAACAAAGCCCGGGGAGCCGATGGTATACCAGCCGAACTATTTCAACACGGTGGGCCAGCTTTATGTCAAGCAAGATATATATTATATACCTATTTTGAGAAATTGATTATGTCAGCCGAATCCTAACCCCTAGTTCGTCAATAAACAGAATAATCGATTCAGAGGTCCGAAAACCCCGCAAATAATTCTGACACAACATCATTATCATCATCATCTCGACAACCGGTGTCCGGTCCTGGCCTCCTTCAACAAGTCTCTCTACCCATCCCATGTCAGCTTTATATTTTGACAGGGCATAGGCTAGCTGCTGAGTAGCTCGAGCTCTATAGAGCGATCGTACGTTCCATAAGAAAATTCGTCAATCGTTTTTCCGTTTTCTTTGCGTGGGTTGTCGTCGTGAGATCAGTCCGTTTCCAAGGTCTCAGAATTGTTTTAGTTTTACGGAACAGGGAATTAACCTGTTGCCAACCTGTGGAACCAGCCCGATCATATTAGCCAAACCTTTTAAAAAGGCTTGTTTCTAGCGGCCGCCGCGAAGAGGCTATGATCACACAGTCCCGAATAGTTACGGCACGTGCATGTTTTCGTATGCTACATGTTTTTCCCCGTATTCGGCTGATGGCTGACCGGCTGTTTAGTGGTATTGTGTAATTATTACAATACGATCCATTCTCACGCAATATTTGTGGACTTTGTTTTGAGCACTTATATTGTCTGGTGTAAGGAATACACAAAACCTGCATTTTGCAGCACTAATCAGAATCAAGTAAACAAAAATACGTGAATATTAAGTTGGATTTGCCCCACCACGCCACACCGAATAAAACTTGGTTTCGCCGATATTTGTATTAAACATTTGCGAAAGAACATTCCTCAGCATCTTTGTCCATTGAAATATAATTTACATATACCTACAAGGTGAAAAGTTGATATAATAAATCATACTACGATGCTTTTAAGCAAATGTTATAAATATATCTGCTAGTAAAAATTCCTTAAGTTTTTCTATCCATTTGCACGTTTAAGCTTAAGGTATATGCTGTACGCCATACACATAAAAGCAACACAAATACTTCTCATGCCACAGGCAATTCGTAGCTCCTCCTCTGAGATTTCAATCAGAAAGTACTGAAAATAACAAAAAAGTAAAAATTCAATCCAATCAGTCAAAAGTCCATTTGATCCTGCTAACCGCCATAAATCCTTGCACCCAAGCAATAAAAGTGCACATGAGAAGCGCCTTGGCCATTTAACGCAATCACAAAGACCCATCGATAGCCCCCGAAGAAGAAGAAGCATTTCCACAGACGAACACAAATAATTGGCGGCTACTTAACACGTCTTCGGCTTTTATGCCCAAGCCTAGCACGATAACGATGGACGTACGTACCTTACATGAACTAAAAACAAAATTCATAGAAATGAGGTAAATTCAAGCCGACATCAGTTTTACGGATGGTTTACGATGTCAGTCAGGCTTTCAAGCTGAGGACAAATGAGATTATAAGACGGCATAGCAAGAAAGAGATGACGAAGCTACATCCTTAGTCTAAGAAAGAACTGAAGCACACCCCACTCTCCAGGTGGTGGTAATAACATAATCATATGGATATTAATGTGAGCGTTGTAAAGGAATTCATATTATATAGTCTGTTGGCAGCTGGGAGTGCGGGTTTCTAACCACCAAGCAAGGTCAATGCATGGCACTCAACTCTCTGTAAGTTGTTTGGTCATTTTAAATTGATTACACTCACTATAGAACAATTGTTGAGGAGTGGAATTGCATTCAAGCTTCTATTTGACGCCAACTGTACTACGCAGGACTGCGCTGAAGTTGGTTCGAAGTTGCAAGGCTTCTTGATAAAGATTTTCTCCTGAAGCAGGTTTATCGTTTAGCACTCACTGGACTGCTACTACTAATAGAGCTTAATATCACAGAGGCGCAGGCTAGTGTCCAGCTCCAGCTCCAGCGTCGACACTAAAATGACGGGAATCTTAAAATATCTTTAAATGCTTTTCTCTTTTGAATTACCTTAGCAAAGCGGGTTCGATTGGATATTGGAAAAAAAGAAAATTATGGGCATCGACCGCGACCAACGCAATGATACGAAACAATAATAATGATACACAATTGTACCTGCATATAATGATTGATTGATTTCAGGTATTTGTATTCGTTTTGTAATCAATTTTTATAGAGATGCAGATGGTTGCCACTAGTAAAAAATTATTAAAAAAAAATGAAAAAAAAAGGTTAAGTCTTCAGAGAAATATAAATATTTAAAAATTATACTGTACCTAACCTTTTTGCTGACTTACACAACATTAACATCTCAAAGTTTTGAAACAATTTTCAAACTTCTTTAACTCATGTCCTTCATTAACAGTATCCCTTTTTCAGTCTATAATTTGTCGACTGTCGTCAAATCAGTTCGTAAACGTTTGAAACTCAATGATTTGTTTCGTATCCCTAAAGCTTAGAATTTAATGCAAAGGTCAACCACTTAAGTGAAATAAGCATTATTACAATTGCATTACGAAAATTTCCTTGCTGCAATTGAATTGCAATCTGAATTGCAAAGATCGTCAATAGGAACTCTATTCAGTGCTCATCCATGTTCTCATGCAAACCAATGGCTTTTCGAACCTTACGTAGGCATTAAATCATTTTCATCAACTGTCGACCAACAGCCAACTGATTGTTTGAGCAAACATCTATGATTGACTATCAATGAGCAATCAATCTGTCACTTTTAAGGGGTTCCTCCGGCGGCCGGCGTCGGGCGCGGCGGTCGTTTAGTAGATGCTTCCTAAAGTATTAATCTTACTCATTTAATGATCAACAACAGTAGGCAGGACACATGAATGCATTACAGTTATACTCAATAGGGCAAGTTTATGCATCTGTTCGTCCGTGCGTCCACTTTAATTTGAAGTAGAGCCTAAACAGGTAGACCGATTTGCTTCAAACTTTTTACAGAATTTAAATTTGAATTTTTTGTTTATACGAGGTTCAAATTCAGCCCATCAAATACTTCGAAAAAGTTTATTCTGGCTTTTCTGTCACATGTTTACATTTTTTCGGGTTTTTTTTTTCTATCATCACACTTTTACGTTACAAAAAATAAAAAATAAATGTTCTATATCTATTAAACATTTATTCAAAACAGCTTTTAATGGCCTTAAGTCCATAAAAATTGGTGTTTCGTCCCGGCGATCTCACTTTGACTCATCAGTTGACTAGTGAGGGCCTTGTCAATACGCAATTTTTCAATAATTCAACAAGTCCAATTATAGTATGCTAAGTCTTCTACTTGGCTGATGTATTTCAGTAGTAAATATATATAGAATTTGTATTATAAAACCTTCATATTAAACATTTATTTAGGATTAAATGGTGATCAATAGGCACAATGACAGAAAATTCATGTCACCATAACCTTAAGTGCGGTTTTAGTTAAAACAGCTGCCAAGCAGGAAAACTTGATTTACTTAGACCGTAGTTGGTAAATTGTGATATCACAAGAATCTAGGAAGAGGAACCCGCAATGTCCCTATATTTCGGCACAAGTATCATTTTGTATTTGTCCCAAATTGTAGCATTCCCCTTACAACTAAACTGAATAGGAAAAGGAATTTGGCTTCTCAGATGTCAATCAATACCACTCAAATTGCCAATGTAGTTTGACATTTAAGGGGTTGACAGATGGGGGACGAACTATATTTTGACGTCTGAAGAGAAAGTTATTCTAAATGTCACCCCAGATCATTTTAATTGCTTATATCTTTCTTAGAAATTTAATACTTGATATCTTAGTAAAGATAATATAATTTCGAACTTAATAATCATCAAATATCCTCAAATCGTGCAGCTTTTCCTTAAAAAAAGGTATCAATAGCATCAACGGTTGTTTCTGCACATCGGCAATATTTTCAATAAATGTTCGATATAGTCTTCTAATTCTATTTTATGTTTGGACTAATAATTTTATGTTAAATGTAATTACGTAATAGGTCTGTTCGAGAACTTCCCAAAGCTGCCACTTTTCTTACAATTCTAGTCCAATTCTATTTCTTCTTTATATAAACGTTGACAGAACTTTTGACGGAAATCATCAGTTTTCGGAAATAATACCTACTTTTGGAAGTTTGCCAATTCCTCGCAAGAGACAACAATTACCGTGAAAAAGTAGTCTAAGTAGTTAATGATCTTCCAAACAAGTGTTTAGGCAAAATCTTTAAATAGCTAATCTTTTTGAAAGCGAATTCTTGAACTTAATCCTGTCTTAATTCTGAATAATATTTGTTGTTCTTATACAAAAATTCACTCTTAATTTATGAAACATGTTTGTTTACCTTCTTATGCAACCTTATCAGTAAATCTACTTTTAACTCGAATCATATAATCTCAAAATCTTAAAACCAAAAATTCTATAAGTTAAACACCGTAAGCATTCATTTTTTTAAATGTCGATTTATAAAAAAGGTAGGTAAAATGCGGGCTTTAGACCAATCCACCATTTTGCTCAATATCAAGTAGTGCGCAGTATAATAGGGATCAAGTAAGGGCTGTATTACACACAATTATTGTGGAACGATCCGTTTTCCCCTCTCCCCCACTTATGGCTATAATGCTGCAAGGGGCCTAGCGGTGACTGCTACGATGAAAGCTTTTTCCTTCCTTACACAATCAATCATTGATATGAATCTATATAATTAGGGGCAGGGGGTGAAATCTTGATCACCAGAATAACATTTCTATCTATTTTTCTGAAGGGTTTTATATTCCATATTCATGAGTGTCAATTTAGCGAAACAATATTCATCGATCGAAAAGTGTTAGGTGGATAAGAATATCGAATTTGTCGTTCCATAATTTCCATGTTTTTTTTGCTGCTTCGCTAAGTTGATATCAGGATAGCGAAGCACCCTCTCAAAAATGGGCAAACACTTCTTGTATTGAATGTTTTACTGCTTGATAATTTGCCGTTCATTAGTCGTGAATTAGTTGTGACAATTTCAATTTTGTAGTGCTATGTTTTCTATGTTTTTGCTGCTAATTTATCAAATTCATATGAAGTTAGCGAAACACCCCTCAAAAAGGGTTACACTGATTTCCCTGGGAAGTGAGTATCTAGTAGCAGATCGAGCGATTAATCGCAAGACATAGTCCATGAGCCTTCTGCTTTTTTCAAGCAGCTGGACGTGACTGAACTAGATGCTTCTGAGGTTCCTTCTGTTTTGTCACAGAATGTCCACCAATTGAATCTTTGGATTTCATTAATTCCTTCTTATAAGTTTATAGGGATTCCTTATAGGAGTCCCAGTCTAAAACACCAAAATCCAGTTGTAAATGATGCGAATGAATTGTCCCTCAGGCAAAAGGTTCATACGAATAAGCTTGTCAGTGAGGAAAACAAAGGGAACAAGTTCAAACTTAGGTGTAATATGATACTTCTTGATTTTTTTTCGACATTCGCTCTTGTTATTTCCATTTGAAAATTTTTTAACTGTTTCAATCAATTTGACACTGATATTAAGCATTTAATTCTATCTGGAATTGTGATTGTGAAATATCGACTTTTTTAACAGCTCATTTAGTTATACGCCGATAATCGTGATCCCCCTTCAAGCCAAAACTAAAACACACAACACAAACGGTTAAATCAATTACAATTAAGGACTGTGACATAACCAAGATCACAATAATCCGGCACAGATAGCAAGAATTTTACAAAGCTGCAGATAATCCACATCAACCACAACCGACTGTTTGACGATCATTTTGAATTTTGAATTTTTTCTCCAGCACCACATCGTAGACACCGACACAACATACGCAAAATCAGGGCGTCTATCTGAGGTGTCGGTTGCAATAATACGAGTACAAGACACTCGTTGCTTAGGTGCTGCTCAGGCTCACCTAGATTTTCCATTTCTATTTGCGCTTTGCGGATTCTTAACTATGCTTTGCGGTCATTAGCATATAGAATTACCGTTGCAAGTCTGGTATGCCACCTATCTCATTTCGGGATACAATAATATACGACCAGCGACCATACCTGTTTCTTCCTCGCCTCAAGATATTAACCTCACCAAATAGCTCGTCTTAAGTTCTCAATCTCTGGAGGATCTTTTTGGATGCTTATACGTTTGGGTGGGCAGTTGAATAGCTTGTTATGTGACGGCGTTATTTGACAGTTGAATTCCTCATACAAACGAATCCTAAATATTAGATAAATATTCGTGTTAGAACAAGTTTGTTCAGCCTGCTGACCATTTCCATTCACCTGGAAGTCATTATCATTAAGTAATGAGGAGAAATTGCAATTTCTTCACTCAAGCAGACTTACGGTTAAGTGGGATCTTCTCAACACGCGATCCATGACAAACGCGAATTTTATCTGTCATGACCTACTTGGAGCAAAGTTGATTTCTTAATGATGATAAAATTAGATATCTTTAAATGAAAACAAAACCTATAGAAAGAAGTTTGATGTGATGTGCGATTGAAGCTCACAAAAATAGCTTTTTACTTTTGTATATAAACTGATAGTTTCAAATAGCCAGATCTTCGAATTAAAGTTGAACAAAAGTGAACAAAAAATTTTATTAAAATCTTTTATGAAAAAATTACAAAACAAATCGTCTTGGGCTCTATTAGCTTGAATACAATCTACAATGGGACTAGTTGATTTCAATTTAACCACCAGGCAAACTTGAATTTCTGATATAATCACAAAAAGATTCGAGGTCGTAAAACGGTTGGGAGAAGGATGTCTGTTTGGTCTTTTTTTTGTACAGACAGTTTTGTAAGTAAGTATAAATCTGTTTGTTAACTCAAGAAAGTTGCAAAGATAAGAGTAAAAAAACTCTTGCTTATTTAAAGAACTTAAAAATGTCATGACACCGGTGTCGTATTCCGCCACACACACAACACCAATTTGCTACCCGTCAGTTGTTCATTTGATTTCGACGAAACAAAATCAAACCATGAGTATGACGAACGCATTGACACAACTTTCTTTTAACAACCTCAATTGTTGCATTGATTTCGTTCTCCTTGTATTTAATAAAAAAAGAGATTCCCTTGCCATTTTTTTCATATCCCTGTTTGTTGACTCTTTTTATTTAACCTGTCAGACCTCAAGTAAATCTCTGTATGCGTGAATAAACCAGCGCCAAAACTTAGAATCCCCAATAGCCATTTGTTCCGCGCTCATTCATTTGTAATTTTATCCCAAGTTTCGGCCAGAACTAATCAGCCCTATCACACATTCCAACATAATCGGAATATTTCCGAATCCCGAAAGAAAATATCACAGAATTCGTTCGTAATGTCAATTTGTATGGGATTTTCCGATACGATGGATTCTGTGATACTTTTTTTCGGGATTCATAACAAGTTTCCGATTCCGATGGAATTCGTGATAGGGCTGAATATTTTATATGAATGTGCATAAACATCCCAACAGACATAACACCGATCGCGACACCACCGCCACAAAAAATGAAAATCTTTTGATTTTTCGCACACCGTGACGGACACCGAGAAATCGATGTGCACACCGACCAAATATAATGGGTGATTTTTAAGCTGGTTTGGTTTTGGCAATACTGGTTTTGACAGCTGACGTGTGTTTAGTACCTTATGTCACTGTCAAACAGCTTCAGTTTGGTTTGCAATTTAACCATGGATCGTCTTACAAATGAACAACGCTTGCAAATTATTGAATTTTACTATCAAAATTCGTGCTCGGTTCGAAATGTTCATCGCGCGCTGCTTGTGTTCAGCGATGAGGCTCATTTTTGGTTGAATGGGTACGTAAATAAGCAAAATTGCCGCATTTGGAGTGAAGATCAGCCAGAAACATTGCAACAGCTACCAATGCATCCCGAAAAAGCCACTGTTTGGTGCGGTTTATGGGCCGGCGGCATTATTGGGCCTATTTCTTCAAAGATGATGCGAATCGCAGCGTTACTGTCAATGGTGAACGCTACCGAGCGATGATAACAAACTTTTTTTTGCCCGAAATGGAAGTTCTTGACTTGCATGATATGTGGTTTCAACAAGACGGTGCCACATGCCACACAGCACGCGAAACAATGGCGCAATTGCGAGGCGAGTTTGGTGAACAGTTAATTTCACGTTTCGGGCCGGTCAATTGGCCGCCTAGATCGTGCGATTTGACACCATTAGATTATTTTTTGTGGGGGTATGTCAAGGCTAATGTCTATAGGGACAAGCCCGCTTCGATTGACGCACTGGAAGCCAACATCCATGCATTCATTCGTGAGATACCGGCCGATATGTGTGAAAGAGTATGCCAAAATTGGACTCAGCGGATGGGCTACCTGAGACGCAGCCGCGGTCAACATTTGCATGAAATTATCTTTAAACATTAAATTGCAAGGTTCAAACTATCGATTCAAATAAATATTTCATTCATTTTTTTGAATTTTTTGTGTTTTTTTAAAAAAAAAAGTTCTAAGCCTCTTAAAAAATCACCCGTTACATCACACATAATGATCAGACCAAACACAAGTGTCTGTACAAGTGTTAAACTAATCTTCTTAGGCCCAGTTCTTAAGTTTGTTAACTCTAAAATTAAATTCACCAACAGTTAATGGAGGAAGCAGTTTTTTTGGTGGAGAATGCATGCCGAACGACTAAACAAACTCGTTGGATAAAACATCAAAAGCATCTGTTCAGTTAATCCTGAGTAAACTCACCAAATTTGATGTGTTAACTCGGGTTTAACTTGAATCTCACACTGAAAAACTGAACCTTAGTAAGTGGAAATTAAAATATTCGTTTAAAATTGAAATCTTGACACAATATAGCGTGACAGAAGCGTATTTGTATACTTTGAAAAAAACAGAGCCATCTGGCCATAAACGCACGTTAAATCGAGATCCCATCAATTTCAGTTACATGAACGAGAGGCCTAAGCAAAATAATAATTAAGATATTTGTAAGGGGTAAGAACAAAAAAAAATGTATCCGATTTAAAAAAAAGTCATTTTTGCTTTCGGGATCTCTTTATGGCTGGAAATTTTTAAAAATTTAGCTTAGGACGACGATTTCTGTAATCGCTTTTGCGATGTTAAACAAAAATCTACTAAGTCGGTTTGAAATATTGAGTTTTCAAAAAATAAAATTGTAATCCGAAAAATATTTGTTTGAAAATTTGGTACACAATATTATTGAGAATGTATTAATCATTCTTCATAAGAAAATTTATCAAAATCAGTTGAATCGTTTTTGAGAAAATCAAAAATCAAAAAAATGGATCTTTGGGGGGTGCCATATTAATAACCGTATTCTGCAACCATTTTTATTGAACTGTAGTTAATAACTAGGGCCCGGATTTTTATGTCCTAAAAGACACAAAATATGCACCTAAAATATGCACAAACAAATTGGAAAATATGCCATCAAAAATCAAAAATATGCTGCAAAAATATTCAAAAAGTAGATGAAAAAACATTGAAATAAAACAAAAATAATTCAGTCTATTTTATTTATAGAGTTTTCACTGCACAAAGTTTATAAAAATTACACACAAAAATATACTTTAAATGCCTTAAAAAGTTTTTGTACATCGAAAATGATCTCTCCACGTCAACAGACGTTAGTGGATAATTTTTCAATGAAACAATCTCATTTATGGAATATACAAGCACGTTTTTTTTTTATTCACATTCAAAGATATTTTTAATTTTCAAAAATCCTTCGTTTTTTATGAACATTTTCAATTTTCTTACAAATATGCACGAAAAATATGCGTTTATTCTGAAAATGTGCTAAACAAGCTTAAATATTCATTTATAGCAAAATATGCCAAAATATGCGCTAACGATAGAATGCCATTTCAACAGAAATTTCTTAATTCGAAAAGCCACATTATTCATTTGCTTCCACGGCTGTCCAAAAAAAAATATGTTTTTACATAGAAGTCCGGGCCCTACTAATAACTATTATAATTTATTAAATAAAAACAAAAACTGTGTAGCTAATTTTAAGAAAAATAAGATTTTCCTTTTTGGCCATAAAATTTTGTATGACAGGTACCGTTATTCTAGGTCCTAAAAAAGAGGAAAAGATGTGTGGGGGGAATGCCCAAAAAAAGCTAGGTTCCAAGTTTAAGGAAAATCAACCCATCCGTTAAGGCGGTAGCCAAACTGACGGACGTTTTTGTGACGGACGGGATTAGAGGTTGTAATGAAGCATTACAATTTCTTCCCCTCCTCTTAGCTACGCGCTAGTTTCCATTCCTAAATTCCCTAACTATCCGAAAAGTACCCATTGTACTCTAAAAACCTGCCTTCCCATACATAACCCCTACCTAAGCTACGCGCCTGCTCCTGAGAATAAAATAAGAATACTTACCTGACCGGCAGCATGCTCCCATAGCACGTGCACTCCACCAATTACGATCGACAACTGATTAGCAAGATAACAGCATCTGGACGACGGTCAGGATGGTGAATTTCCGCCCTTAAAAAAAAAAACAAGATCCCGCATCCCTTTTACCACTCACCTTCCCGCGATCAACAGCCTGAATGGTGAAATTTCTCCTGCCGATATGGAGCAAGATCTATTACGCTCTTACCGCTGCCCTTACATAGGCCATGGAGGTAATAGAGATGTTCCAGAACACCGACGGTGAGCAATACAAATTGATGCAATACAAACCTCTTTCCGCTCGCCTGTTATATTTACCATGGCAAAGAACACCATACCCGTCCCTTTGTTCTTGATATATGCAAACAGTATTACATGCAGGCCAATAAATGATGACGTCGTAAATAACAAATTACAACATGGAATTTTAAATTTCATCGCCTTACGGCTCACATTCGGTTTGGCCGTCGAATAGGATAAGAGACGGTCATACAATGGACAAACTCATAGTGTATCAGAAGCTATCATAGCAGTCGGTCACGAAATAAGACCAGCAAGTACGACTCAAGACTTCCCCCCACCAGTGGTAAGGGGTCTTTCAACCGAACAATCAGTAGAAACTGATATATTTACCAGTAGTAACTGAGATCTTACCGGAATTGTCCGCGATATTTACCAGTAGTAACTGAGATATTTACCAGCAGTAACTGAGAACTTGCCGGAATTGTCCGCGATATTTACCAGTAGTAACTGAGATATTTACCAGTAGTAACTGAGATCTTACTGGATTTGTCCGCGATATTTACCAGTAGTAACTGAGATATTTACCAGTAGTAACTGAGATCTTACCGGAATTGTCCGCGATATTTACCAGTAGTAACTGAGAACTTGCCGGAATTGCCCGCGATATTTACCAGTAGTAACTGAGATATTTACCAGTAGTAACTGAGATCTTACCGGATTTGTCCGCGATATTTACCAGCTTCGCCTGCGATTTTCGTTGGTAGTAATCCAAGCCAAAACTAACAGTACCAGGAGAGTGGACCGCCGGATAACTAACCCAGACGCAGGGGCGTGACCAGAACCCGAGCCAGGAGTATAGAACCTACATTGAAATATATTTAAGTATTTAAGTTATTAAAGTTTTATCCTATGCGATTTTGGATTTTAATAAAAGGAAACAAAGGCTTAACTGTACAGTGTGTACTACTTTGGAACGAACTCAGGCAAACCGACGAGCGAAACCTCAGTCTCAGACAAAAGGTAGGTACATCACAAGGTTTGCCAATTTATAATAGTTATAACGGTTTTTCGCCATTAAAAGTGGGTGTGCGTTAACGCGCTTCGCGCGACTTGAAAAAAACTCTGGGTGCCTGAAGTATGCCCACCAGCCAACGGCGGAGGGCCCTGGCACTGCGGGGCCGCAAAAACAGTACTTATATAAACCAAAACTGTTATAATTGGCTAGTGTCACGTCCTTTTGTGAGACCCACTTTTTACGTATTTCCTGTCATCGTAATGTCAAGTTTGATCAATATCTCAAATTGTTTTTTTTTTACGAATCGATTGCTTGCCGTATACATACATATTACCAATATATACATATATAGCAAGAAAAAAGCTTTGATACGTTCCTTCATCCAACTGATCGCTTAGGAGACATCGCAATTAAAAAAAAAACGTAAAATAACGAAAATTTCAGTCTTTCGCGTATACCTTTATCATATCTTAAGTAAATGATATCAAAAAGCAATTATTGCTTGTAAACATCTTCAAGAAAACATTAATTATGTTTAAAGAAAGTGATCGTTTTAAGGGTATAATTTATTTTTTAAACTAAAAAAAAAAAACAAAAATTAATGTTTTTTGCTATTTTCTCTTGATTTGTGAAGTTGTCGAAAAATTAATGTACCTACGCTCAAATTCAAATACTCTACAAAAAAGTTTTTGACATTTTGTTACATACTAGCGATCAGTTACAAGATATTGCTAGGTACATCAAAAGGGGAAAGTATACAACTCTTAAATGGTTAGTGTTATGGATTTAATTTTTTTACAAAAATGCTAGATTATTTTACCTTTTATAAGAAGGTTGTGTTTTGTATAACAGTCGGAACTAAATTGTTATAAAAAAACTAAAAGTAGCATTCTGATAAGTCAAATTTACCCCAAAATGCACTCAAAGGAAAGGAATTCTGTCTGCATGTCTGTTTGTCTGTACATTTTCTTCCTTGCTCAGTGCTGGCGTTTTGGTGGATCGGTAGTAGTGTATACATTCTTTGTTTAAAAAAAAGTAGTATATTTATAATACACAAAAAACACAGCTTGAACAGAACTTGATTGTTTAGTAGGTTTTCCTAAAAAAAAAAATAAATATTTTACCTATACATTTAATTGGCTTCTTAAAGACGACATTTTTAAAATCAGATGGTATAAACTCATAAAGAAAATCAATTCTCCGACTGTCAAGTTCAATACTAAACGTGTTGTTTTATTGCACTTCAAGAAATCGTTGCGGAAATTTAATTTAAAGTAAGAGTACATTTGTGTACTGGGTTATTTTATAAGCTATTCAAAAGGTTGAACAGTAGACCTCTGTAACCAAGTCTACCCTATACCCGGATCAAGTCTCGCTAATAGGGAACACTTGATTACTTGGGATTCTTTTAGAAAAATGTCAAAAAATAAATTTTATCTTACATTAATTCTTAGTTTAAATAAATATTATATCGTTTCATAAAAAAAGAGAAAATATCTTAAAATTTTTGAGATAAATGAAAATTTATAAAATGGGAATGAAATGTCAAACTTTTGTAATGATTTTGATAAGAAAAAATGTTTTGTGCACCAAAATAAATATGGTAGGCATTTTGTTCGAAACAAATTTACCAAAAACTGTTTTAAACGCACCTACCCCCCTGTTTTTTTATTTACGAATTTTCTTATACAAAACAAATATTTTTTTAAGTAAACCGCAATAGGTAGGTATACGATTATTGAAATTTATTGTTGCATAAGATAATATTTTTTTACATTTTCTCACTAAAGATATCATTAAATTATTAAACCATCAACATACATTTTCAATATGTGGAGCTACATTATAGTTTTTAACTTCAAAAGCAATTTCGTGTGATCCAGTCGTGGAATTTATGTAATTTGCCTTTAAGATTAGCCCCTATTGATTACATTAAAAAAAAATAAAGTGTCTCGCATTTTAGAGCTCGTATTCGTGCAATATAAAAAACCTCTGAACGTCATATCCGCATCAGTATATTATTTTTGCTACACACTCGACCACCATGAGAAACTAATTTTCAACATTAACATTGCCATAAAAATCAAGTAATGCAGAAAGGGTTCTCAAAGTCCAACAGTGGACGCATATGGAGGCGGAGGCTTGCAGAAGTCCCCTATATGCTTGTCGTGTGCGCATAAAATATTGTGACTTTTTCAATCAATTGAATTCCCCCCCTCAACAGGAGAGTCATAACTTCTGAGTGATTAGGTTTATGCAGGCACTTGTGGTCTCGTGGGTGAACAAAAAGCAGACAAAGCCAACATCCAGAGTCACAGTATATAGGAAGCAGCCATCCATGTAACAACGATGGGTTTGGGTAAATTAAGACCCTCTCGCATATTGATCATGACCATGAGTTAGCTAAATTATACCTACTAACTTGACCTCATCCAAGAAATGATTTTCCGCATTGCTAATACAGCTCTTGGCCCCAAAAGACATGCCTCCAGTAATTGACCTTTACCTTATTCTGGAGGGGGTGGTGATTGCAGCGCAAATCAGCATTTTCATCGTTTTGCATAATTATCCTCACTGGGCAGCATGTCGTCGTCGTCAGAGTTGGAGTCGTGTCGTATATGTTGCCAGGGAGTACGGAACACAGCCATGCCATGTTTCTTGGACAAAATGAATGTACAGTTAACCTTTTGGGTTGCATTATTCCAAAGAACTGACAGACAGTTTATTTCGATTACAGCGTCCTCGTCAAGGCGACAGATATGCACGTTTGGAGGAATCATCTTGATGTTCTTCTCATGATCTTGACATTGCCGATTGCGAGCGTCTCTTTTTGACATCCGCCGGTCGATGATCGCCCACCGCCGTGATAATTGATAAGAAAGTAAGAGCTTGGTTTGTTTCTGGGTCTGTCTGCATGTTGCTGTTTAGTAATTCGAATGCGTGCACTTTAGAATTATGAGAACACAAGACTCCAACCTACTAAACTATAGCGAGGTGATGTCGATGGTGTTGACGAATAAATAACCATGATATGTTTTTCGCAGCTAAAGGCGTATCTGTATGTAGCTATGGGTCCAATGTAGGAGTTTCATTTAAATTCAGCAAATGTCATGCACGTCGATGCAAATATACGTTTAAGAAACTGCTATGGTGTTTTATGCACCGATGTTGCAACACATATAGCTTGTTGGGTTTGTCCGTCGTCCATGGTTATCGTCGATCTAGGTTAGGTAGGATACGATCGAGCACACATGCATTCGTGTAGTGGCGCTTGCCTGTGCATTTGTGATTTATGAAGTTCGATGGATTAAGGTTATGAATTTGTATTTCAATAGATTTGCCCAGAAGTTGGTCATTCACACAAATAGGCCAACGGATTTAGCACTAATCGGGAGATAAAGCTAAACATCAAAAGCCTATATCCTCGTGCTAATCGGAAGCAGAAAAGACAGTGTTATTTATGTTAAAAGCACATTAATGGTCTGTTCAAAAGCAGATAGAGTGATACTTATATGTATTTCCTTTCAACTTGTTTTGTCGATGAAATTACCGTTAGACGAGAAATTTATGTATAGATATATAAAAAAAATTATGTCGTCCAAATACATTTCGTGGTTTCAAGTTGGTAGCGCTGACATTTGACACCTGTCAAACTCAGATGTCATTTGAAGTGTCATAATAATAGTTGAATGTTTGTCATTTACGATAATGGATCGCTTAGCAATCGAACGACGCATTAAAATTATTAACACTTAATACAAAAGTGGTGATTCAAAAGTAGCCATTTTTCGCGCATTACGCTATGATAATGGTCGTCACAATCGACCGACTACGCAAGCAATGGGTAAAATTGTGAAGAAATTTGAAGAGAGTGGAAGCGTTACTAATGTTCTAAGGCCTGTGCTTCATCGTAATACACGCTCAGTCGAAAATATTGCTGCTGCAAGTGCAAAAGTGTTCCTGATGATCCGAATTTATCGATTTCCCGTCGTTCGCAGCAATTCAACGTGTCGTTACCGTTTTTGTATAGCCGGCGATTTAAGATCATGACTTAGACGATATGTGGTTCCAACAAAACGGGGTAACAAGCCACACAACACGACTAATTATGGCTTTATTGCGTGAGAAGTTTCCTGGTCGCGTAATTTCACATTTTGGCGATATAAATTATATCATCCGATTTGACACCGGTAGATTTTTTTCTATGGGGCTACGCAGAAGACCGTGTTTATGCCAATAATCCCCGATCTCTAGTTGCATTAAAAACGAATATTACTCAAGTTATGGCTGATATACCCCCCGAAATGTGCGAAAAAGTGGTTCAAAATTACCTCAAAAGGATCGCTGTGAATCTTCCCGAGGCGGCCGTTTGAATGATGTTGTTTGGAAAATTCAAAACTTTGTAATGAAATAAAATTTTAATCAAAAATGTATCGTTGTATGTGTTTTATTTAGCTTTACTTTCGAAACCGGAAAAGTAATAAGCCTTCCTTTACAATACAACTCAGGTGTCGCATGCAAGTGGAAGAGTACCTCAACCAACTTGGCATGTGAAACTGGAGACAGCTGCTAGCTAGGGACAGAACTTGCTGAAAAAGAATCTCTGAGAGTAAGGTAGTAGAGTTAGTTCAATTAGGACTAAGTTCATAATTGTATGTGCTAAAAAGGTATAAAAGCTCTTAAGTTGAATAAAGTGTTTAGCTTTCTATCCTTATCGCGATTGAAGTGCCATTGTTAAAAATGTTACACGGTGTTATGCGGCCCTTACACCATCACGCAATATGATTGCACAAAATATTGGCCAAAAATATTGTGGTTCGTTGCTGAAAGAAGAAATGTTGTGTGAAAACAATTTTTTAGTATACATAGGCATCGGAATTTTATTTTGCGACGAGAAAGTACCGTCACAATAAAAATGTACAAATGGTTTCAGTTCTTAAAAAATGTTAACATGTTTGTAAATTATATATTTATATAATCTTTTGTTTTGCAAAAAAACGAATCTTCCAGCGAAATATAAAAATTTTTTTAATTTAAAATGGATACAAATTGTAAAATATCTACCGAAATATAAACATAAAAAATAACGTTAAACAATATTTTTATCATAAAATAACAGAAAGCGTTTCCCACAATCAAAATCGACGGATTAACATTTTAATTCATATCAACGAGATGAGTTGGAAATTGTTGCAAAAAGCGTTTTTCTTTTTTAATTCAGAGCAGTTCAGAGCTGAGCCCAAACTGTCAAACAAAAATAATGTGTTTCTTTTTTTAGTTCAGAGTTCTCAGAGCTCGGAATTTGTATTTTTTCTTTCGTTCAGAGCTAACGCTGAGCTTGCTCCGTGAGCTCAGAATCAAATAACAGAGCAAACGGAGTAAAATGCTGAGAGCACCCAATTTCATACAGTTTTCATGCAATTTGACAGATATGACAATTCAGTGCTCAGGTGTGTTTCATAAATTAAATCGGAGTGATCTGAACACATTCTGCTCAGAGTTTACTCCACTCGCTCAGGAACTAAAAAAGGAAAACGTCTAAATTGTTACATTCTGACACCTCAACATAGAATTTAGGAACGAAATTAGATTTGAGAATTTAGGAACGAACAAAGTTAACAATAGTTAAGTTTTTAGAGAAAAATAAAGGACCATTTGCGATGAATCTAACAGTGAAAAAATAACATGAGTATCATAACTAATTTCCTGATTCTGATTTGAAATCTCTTCTTCGATGAAGATAACGTCTCTTCCGATTTAAAGTCTCTTCGCCGAAATCAATCAACAAGTCGATAAGCCTTGGAGTCTTCACATCAATAACCAATGGGAATACATCCAAGTGGCTGAACCGGAATTTCGATATTTTTTAATAATTTTCACAGAAAACGATGTATGATGAAATGGCTAACCTTATTGAATATTTTGACAGTTGGATGTTATTGGGAACTTTGACAGCTGCGCAAACATAACAATTCGAAAAAAAACTATCATTTCTATCTATGTATGGATCTATCTATCATAACAAAAAAAGTATGGCGCAAAATTTTAGACGATTTAGTAAAGTGTTAAATCATTTTTAGTATGATACTAGGTTAAAAAGAGGATTTTGCTAATTTTAAACGAGTTTTACTAATGTTAAAATCGCCAGATGGCTGTTTTATCATTTTAACATAAATATAACAAATCCATTTGTCACTTTGACACAGAAACATGTTAAATGTCACTGTTTTAGGTGTGTTCGGCTTGAGTTTCGTAAGAAATTAGGTTTAGTATGATACTAAAGGGTCCGCCATCTAACTTTTTTTCAACTAGTGCTTATTTCGTGAATGGTAACACTTAGCTCATGTCTGATTTGACAGATAATTAGTTGTATCCTTCCGCTGAACGAATATGGTTGTGTATACGCTTCGCTAAGTGGGCCTGCGATCGACTTAGAGAAGATGCCGATTTTGCCAAAAAAATCATCTTTTCAAATGAAGCTCATTTTGATCTTGGCGGGTAGTAAACAAGCAAAATTGTCGCATTTGGGACATGCAGAAAACCCGCACGCATACATTGAAAAGCCGATACACCATTAAAATCTTAAATGTAAAGAACATCTTAGGTGACATAATATATGAAAAACTGCATCAATGTGTAGTTGTTTCGGTAAAACCATTTAAGTCGAAAAATCATGAATAAAATGCAGTTAATGCTTTAGTTGGCCGACTTTTGGTAATCTGTTTAGATTCGTATTAATTCAATGGTTGTGTCTTCCTAATCCTCTTAAATTTTAAAAACCAAAATTGATAATTAAAAATATTCTTTCTGAAAACTATGAAAATAGAATTACAAGCTTTTACCTTTCAAGATTTATTTAAAAAAAAATAATTTGAATTAGGTACAGTAGACGCTCGATAAAGTGAAGTAATTTAAACCATAAAAGCATGTTCGCTATATCGAGATTGCTCACAGTTGAGACTGACTGAGAAGATAAAAAGTTTTCCAACGTAGATTTTGATTCAAAATGAATATTTTGTCCGGTGTAATGCTTTAATAAGGCAGAACAAAAATATTCTTTTCATAACATTTAAAACAACAAAATAAACTTTATTATTCATACAAAAAAAGACACACGATTAACTTGTGTTATACTGGGTCAAGTGTATACCTACTTTCGTGACAAAAATGCAAAATTTCTTAAAAGTCAGTTTATAAAACTACACAAATTGGAGCTGGAATATTCTTGATAAGTTCTGAAGAAATGTGTGTTCACTATATCGAGATGTTTTGTTCACTATTTAGAGCAGGGCCGTTCCCAGCCAAACTGGCGCCCTGTGTAGGATTTGTAGAAAGCGCCCCTTTTTATATTTGCATACATACACTGACACACATGCATAAGACTTTTCCACATTACCCAGGCGGTAGACTTTGAATGCTTAGGTCTAGTGGGATTTTTAATTTTACAATATTCTGAGTTCAATTCTCCTTGAATGCAACAATGAAAGTGTAGTTAGTTAGTGAGCAAGAAATAAATATCTTAGCACAGTTGTGATGGATGTTATTTTGGGATAATTTGAACAAGTTTTGAGGTTAAAATGCAAATGGCAGTATTATATTTTCTTGCTCCTGGTAATGCGCCACCAGAATTTTGCGCCCTGTGCATATGCACATTTTTCAAATATGGTTGGCCCGGCCCTGATTTAGAGTAGTCTGTGTAAATTTTTTTGTGTGTTCACTATATTGGATAGTTCACTCTACCGAGCGTCTTCTGAAGTTAAAATGAACAATATTCCAATTTTCGTGGGAGTTAGTTTGTAGGGACACAAAATTCTCAAAAGATAAATTTTTAAAATATGTAGAATCTGCAAGAAGTGAATTTAAGGTTCGATTTAATTTCTTCATTTTTAAATATCAAATTACGCATAACCATCAAATATCAGCAGGATTGGAGGAATTTGAAAAGTTTTTTTTTTTTTTCAATTTTGCTGGTAGAAAAAGTTCAATAAAAGGGAATTTTGTCTCTGAGGGCAGGGAATACAATATGAGAATTATATCACTTATGTGTCTATTTTATCCAAATAATATTAATTGTTTGTCAGGAGATATTGTAATAATGGGCCAATGGTACTAAAACAGTTACAGTTAATTTATTTAAAACGATGGACACCATGTCCAAAGACGGAAACTACATTGTACCATCTAAGGCACCATCTTCTACCAAATAAGCCTAGTTTCACATACACTCCCATCTGTCTTAGGAGCCAAAAGCATTTTATTTGTACTAGCTAAGTGGAAATGAAAAATTATGACTCGTGTGATGCTGCATTAAGAAGATACCTGTTTGTTAAAAAGTCTTACGAGATATTTATTACATTTAGCCTTTGTCCTAGTCTATGTCTTCGATAGAATTTAATTTGACTCTAACTAAGTCCATATTATTATTTCGTGATCCAAAGAGAAAGGTTACCATATTTCATTCTGATGGTGTAGATACACAAGCTATAAACCACTCTGAAAGTTCTAAGTTTGGATTGAGTGCATCTACGAGTTTATTGCGTACACTATATGCATAAAAGGAACTCCCGACTTCCTGATCACTTTGTGTGCATAACAAATACAATACAATTCCATCGTAAATCTTTCCACAACCACAATCAGATAAGAAGAACCAAACCGACAAAGTCCTTTGTTCTCGCTTGGTTACTTCTTTTCCTTCCTCCCTATCTGACCATGATGAGCAAACTTTCCAAGAGAATTGCTTGCTTCTAACAAAACGAACCTCTGTTTCTATAGTAGGCTAACATTGTTTGATAAATTCCTTTTGCCGAAATCAAATCGCACGATTTTGTGAAATAATCATCGCCAATACACCACAAAGCCCTCAAAAAAAAAAAACAATTTAGTGAGTGTAGTAGGTTTTTATTCCCATCGAATTGAACCTCAAGAGTCAAGACAACCTTCCTCCTGCTTTACGAGTAGTTAGCCAAATTTAAATTTGTTTTCTGGGTGCAGATGCCCTAGTCCTAGAGGGAACAGAATATAGGCCTAAGGTCAGGAAAGTGGGCCCGCACAACATGACAGTGTTCTCTCGGGGGTCATAAATGTCGACATGAGCAGAAGATCTTCAAAGTCCAATGAGATGGATTTCTCTTCCGATTGCTATTTAGAACAGACCTAGGTGCAACGATGGACGACCGGAGATTTTATTTACATTTGTTCCTATAAGTTTGGCCTGGAGGCAATGGTAAAATAGAGAAAATAAAGCCCTAAATGGACAACAGAAATAGGTTTAAATGTGATCGGGTGGCGGTGGCGGCCCCTATACTACATAGGCACTGATGATGGTATATACCTACTCGTAGATTCGATGCTGCAAGGGAATTCTTCTCCATTGAGGAGTTGGGTTGTTAACATGACATTAAACCGAAGTCACGAATCATCATTATGCAGTTTGTTTGGTCGTCTTTCTGTGTGTATCTGTATATGAGCTCCTAAGTGGCAGGGCATCACAAAGTGACTGACATTTGGAAGACACCATCGGATGGTATGAAACGATGGATAACAATCATTGTATCGCAGAACGTTGTCAGGTTCAGAACAAAAGACCTTTTTCAAAAAAGTAGCTACAAGGTAATACCAAATATATTTTCCTACCACAGCCCTATGTGTTTGAGAACAAATTCTCAACATGTTCTTTACATGATGAGATGATAATAACCTCTCAAAAAAACATGAGTATGTTTATACTTGGTTCTTTTGATAGAGCAAAATCAGGTAATGAAAGACTCAAGACAAGGGAGGCAAAATTTAAAGTTTCAATCAAGTTGAATTGTATTAAGAAAAATCGTGTATCTGTCATAGAATACAATTTTTGATTGGTTCTTCCCTTTTATCAATTGAAATTCAACTGACATGAAGGTTCAATTCAATAGTTTCTAATGATTATAAATGGCACTTGGAAGAGTACCTTAATTTGTTAACAAAAATTAATAATTATTGATAAATATTTTGAAATAAATAATGACATATGTATATACATATGTATATGAGCATGCAATTGATTTAATGATTTATAATGTAGTACCTACCATTGAATAATTAAATGGTAGTACCCAAAGGAAAATGTAAAGAGAAATGCAAAATGAAATGCAGGGTGTCCCGTAAATAATGGATAACTTTGCAACTGGGAAAAGCTGGACTTCAAGAATTTCAGAAAAAAAAATATAAAAAATATTGCCCATGTGGCGTCTATGTATGTTATGGCGTTTTTTCAAAACAAAATTACGACCTTTCTCAAATATCTGAACACTGCGAGCACGAGTGAATAATTCTGATTGTTTTTTTTTTTATTTTTTAAATATTATAGAATATCTGTACTAATAGATAGGCAGTCAAATTTAACACTTTACTCTGTTCAATAAAAATTGTCAGTACAGTGAAGATAGGATGTTTTCCTCTCAGTCTGGTTACATAGTCTTGCATAAACTTGTCCCTGCTTAAAGCTCTCACAGGGTTTCCGTAGTTTATAATTATTATAAATAATACTTCAAAATTCAAATACTCAACTTCTCAAAAGCTTTAAATCCCAAAAGTTCCTTAATAAAATCCACAGAAAAAGCTCTTGAATTTGTTAACAATTGGGAAAGGTAACTCTGATACACACATCGTAGATGCCGGCAACGCGACGAGCGCACGATCGTCGATCAGCATCTTTTCAGCAGTGGCATACAACCGTCATGGTAAAGTGTACGACTTTTTGCGGAGAATTACAACAACAATTCGTATGCGTAAGTCAGTGGCTTGCTAAATTTTTTAGTGGCATTTTCCCCAATTCAGTGTCGTTAGCGTGCATCAGGCGCTACTGCTTTGGAAAAGCTCGTCCATAAGCCCTGTACTGACAATTTTTGTTGAACAGAGTATAGTTAATGCATTTTTTTAAAATTTTATTTTCTAAAATTAATTTCTTACTAAAAAAATGATAAAATATTAGTTTCCACTAAAATTTGACCATCTCTTAAAAAAAAATGTATGAGAGCATAGGTGGCCAATTATTTTTAAAAGTTGTCTGTTTAATGTACTTCCTAAAATCGTACAACACATGCTTCTGTTCTCAACAATAACAAATACAACTAGCTTTTAACGGCTACATGAAATTATTGGCCCCAATGAAAAAATGACCCCAAATAAAAAATGAAAATTGGTCCCAAAATTGAAGCTTTTTTCATTATGAAAAATTGGCCCTATTTTCAAATTGGAAAAATCACCCCAAAATAAATTATTAAATCAAATCAGAAATGAAAAATGGTCCAAAAAATGTAAATGACAAGCAACAACAACACAAATTGATCAATTTTGTGATTTTTCATATTTTAGGGCCTTTTTTCAGTTTGGGGTGATTTATTTAATCATTGTTTCTTTTTTTCAAAATATAAAAAGAGCATTTTACACAAATACGATTATTTAATAAGATTTTTCAAAATTAATAAAATCACCCCAATTCACAAAAGTTAATCTTTTTTTTGTTGTTGTTGTTGCTTTTCATATAAATATTTAGGGCTATTTTTCATTTTTTGTTTGGGCCATTTTTTATTGGGGCCAAATTTCATATAGCCGCTTTTAACCTACTGAAGAAGCTTTAAAGCATTTACTCAAACGAAAATTAAGTTACAGTGAATAGACAATTATTAATTAGGTATATGAAAACACTATTTGCAAACATTATGTGGTAAAGTATGTCACTTGATGTAAGCCAACCTGAATTTGACTACCAGGGCAAACCACGGTCCGGTTGTTATTTTATCATTTTTGTATTAATAAATTAATTTTAGAAATTAAAATTTAAAAAAATGCAACAACTAGTGTTAAATTTGACCGCCTGCTTATTAGTACAGATATTCTAGAATATTGGCGGTCAGCCATCAGCCGAATAGGGGGAATAACATTTAACATACGAAAACATGCACGTGCCGTAACTATTCGGGACTGGTGGAAGTGTGATCATAGCCTCTTCGCGGCGGCCGCTAGAAACAAGCCTTTTAAAAAGGTTTGGCTAATATGATCGGACTGGTTTCACAGGTTGGCAACAGGTTAATTCCCTGTTCCGTAAAACTAAACGAATTTCGAGACCTACAACCAGCCTCGGAAACGGACTGATCTCACGACGACAACCCACGCAAAGAAAACAGAAAAACGATTTACGAATTTTCTTATGGAACGTACGATCGCTCTATAGAGCTCGAGCTGCTCAGCAGCTAGCCGATGCCCTGATAAAATATAAAGCTCACATAACAGCACTACAAGAAATTAGATGGACAGGGAATGGTGTTCTACAGAAGAAAGATTATGACTTATATTACACTTGTCATACAAAACACCATGTGCTCGGGGTAGGCTTCCTAGTCAGCGAAAAAATGAAATCTGCCATCATCGGCTTTAACGCTTTAAGCGAAAGGCTATGCACACTTTGCGTGCCAGCCAAATTTAAGAACATCAGCCTCATTAACGTTCACGGACCTACGAAGGAGTCCTCAGACGAAGAAAAAGAGACTTACTACGAACAAGTGGAGAGGGCCCTCAATGCCTGTCCAAGGTATGACGTAAAAATAATCCTTGGGGATTTGAATGCAAAAATAGGTCGGGAGCCGGTATTCATCAGGCATTACGCAGGCACCCATAGTTTGCATGAGAACACTAATGACAATGGACTTCGAGTCTTAGAATTGTTAGCATCGAAAAACATGGGCGTGGCGAGTACCAGGTTCCCGCGTAAAGTAAAGATATCTACAACGCCACCTGGGTATCACCTGATGGAGTCACTCGTAACCAAATTGACCACGTGTTGATAGACCGTCGCCACTACTCGAACTTGATGACGGTACGAACGTACCGAGGTGCCAATATCAACTCGGATCACTATCTTGTTGGTATGGTTTTCCGAGGGCGGATTGCCTTGCGAAGACGTATTGCATCCGCCGATCAGGTTCGAATCAACACGGCTGCTCTGCGCAATGAAAACACCAGTAACACCTTTGGTAATGCGGTAGGACTCGCCCTAGAACTGGGTAGAGTAAGTCCTGGAGCCAGTATGCTGGGCGTAGATGAGAAGTGGACACGCCTTAAGAATACTGTCATTAGTACTGCCAATTCCATCTTAGGCAGCAGTCGTAGAAATCGGAACGACTGGTTTGATGATGAATGCCAGCTAGCAACTGAACATAAGAATGTTGCGTACCGAGCAATGCAACAATCTCATAGAACGCGGGCACGCGAAGACGAATATAAAGAGCTCAGAAGAATTGAAAAACGGCTTCACAGACAGAAAAAATCAGCCTGGGAGAAGAACATAATCTGTGAAATAGAGAAAAGCCGAGAGCGAGGTCCGCACCTGGCGCGGAAGTTCTACCAATCCGTCCGAAACATGACCCAGTACACACCAAGCTGCACATACTTCAAGGACGGAGAGGGAAATCTGATCACCGATCCTCAAAGCATACTGGAGCGATGGGAAGTGTACTTCAATGAATTGCTAAATGGTCAGCTCACTGCAGAAGTGGAGGCTCCACTACTTCAAGAAGAGTGCCCTATGTTGCCGCCACCGAGCATAGAAGAGGTTGAGAAGGCTATAGGCCGGCTAAAGAAAAACAAAGCCCCGGGAGCCGAACAATAGTTTTTTTTCCTAGTGACAAAAAAAAGATATAATATATAATAAAATCCACCCTTACTTTTTTCAACAAAATGCACTGTAACTTTTTAACATGAGTGAATTTTGAAAAAAGTTATTTAACATTTTTTGTAGGAAATTCAATTTGCTACAAGTTTGTGCTGCAATTGTTATTTCTAGGATCAAAAATACGCAAGTTACGTGTGAAAATCAAAATCACCTTTAAAAATAAAATGGCGGCCAAATGACACTAGGTGCAATTGTGAAAAAATGTGGTTTTCGGCTCCCCTACTGATACTCTTTTGAATACCGAAGTGAAAATGCGTCTCGGAATTATTTCTCAGGAAAATCTAAATGTCCCGTACTAATATGTATAGTATAAGCTTTTTGATTTAATTTTTTATTCAAAATACGAATTTATCGCTTAGACGGCAGATCTTCGCATTTCTTGTATTCATTTCTTCATTTCGGTAACATCCCGCCTGGAAAATCAATCTAGTTTTTAATGAGACCCTAGAAAGTTTTCCATAGATGCTGACAAGAAACAAGCAAGGGTGACTATCGAAACTGCCTAGGGCCTCAACAGTTACAGGTTTCCTTTGGCCACTAGATAGGATGTTGAAAATGAATAAGTAATTAATTTCGAAATTATATTTCAATAGACGACTTAGGATTTCTACATTAATAACTTAATAAAGGCCACGAAATTGTTTATACCTTAATTTTACTATTCTATGGTGGTTATACAATTTTTGTTTGTTCTTTTTGGGTATTTTTGAGAAGAAAGTAAAACTTGACCAACAGGTTTTCACTATAGCGATGACCTCACGAAATATTTTATTCTTCTAGATTTTCACATACTGAATACCTACATTCCAGGGCCTCGATTTAAATTGGCGAAAACTTGCAATTTTTCCAGGCTGTATACCATTCTGTTTTCAAAACGACCCTAAAACTATTTTTAATGTGAATTGCTGCAGAAAAACCACCATATTTATGCACCATCTGAAATGAGCATTAATCCTGCTTGTGTATTTCTATTTTTCTAAGCTGTCGTGTATTTCTATTTGAGTTTCTTTGGTGGTTATGAAAGAATATTCCGCAAAGCCAATGTGTGTGTTGTGTTAGAGTGGATTTCTCTTATTACAAAATGTGGTGTTTGGAGTTGGTTCTCGCGGAGCAGATTAAATGGAATAAGCATTCTATTGGGAGGCCATAGAATATGCTATCTCCTCGATATAATTACGGCACCCAATTACAGAAATGGCCACCAACAACTACTGCAATTGCCGCTGATGCTTTATCTTGTAGATCATAACAAATGGTTCAGAGATACGAATGGCAATGATGGCTATAAGATGCCGATGGTGATGTGATGGTTGGCTGATACAGTTTGAAGACGAAGATTACCACTCATTGTACTTATTGTATTTTTATGCGATGTGCTATAAATTCGCTACCCATATGACTGTGATGATGCTCGCGGTGCAAGTATGTCAGTCTAACGGCCTCTTGATGGAACTTCGGATTCAACTGCACGTAGATAGGTTGGATTTTATATTTAACAGAATAATGGAAATAAAAATCATGATGATTGCTATTGTAGCTGCGGGTAGATATCTTAATCTTATTTATTTCAGATAATATACAAGCATGATGTGATGACTTAAATTATCAATAAATGTTTGTGTCTACGTGTATAGATTTGTAAATAAAAATAAATCGCTATTTATGATACGATTTAACAAATTTCAACGCAAATGGTTGAAATAGCTGTATGTACTTATAAATATTTAAATTTTTAGAGTTAAAATCTTTAGTAAGGAATCTTAACAAAATCAGATTTTAATCGAGTGCCATCGAGTGACGTACTACTTAAACAAAAGTTGTTGAAAATATTATCATTAAATATTTTTGTTTTCCAAAATTTCTCATGTGAAACCAACATTCATTGATACAGTAAGGATAATTGAATCGGTGATTGTTAAAACCATATAAGTGACATTTTTTTTTTATAGGAGAGACAAAAAAATTTTATATTTTTGACGACGCGGCACAGTGGTTCAGGTTGTATGGAGAGGCGGTCATAAATCTATAAAATCTGAACCAGCCAACTGATTTGAGTGAAATTTTCAGACATGGTTAAGGATAGCATTAGGTATCATGAGAGAAATTTTCCACCCACTGACACGCCCACTTAAAAAAAAAAGGTTTTTTAACTGTCATAGTTGATATAAATGAGGGGTGTGTTCTTTGAAAAAGTTGTAGATAACGTCATTTCATATTATTCTTCAGTACACAACGTTTGCCACGCCCACTTTTGGGGTCGTTTTTTTACAAAAAAATGATTTGTCGACCAATTTCTTAGAAAACGATACATGTTGTTGTAAAAACATGCACACAAAAATAATAATGCAAAATATTTACCACGCCAACTTTTTTGGGCATTTTTGACAAAAATCTTATTTATTAAATCTTTTCTTAAAAAAAGTAAAAATTAAGCAACAGAATGTGTAGGAAATGCTTTTTTTTAACAAGCATCCCTACAAAGTTTTTTGCAACACCCACTTTTTGGGGGTGTATCGGGAAAAATTGTTGAAATATAGGTATTTTTGAAGTGTTCTTTTTGTATAATTAAAAACTGTATTAAATTTATAACTTAAGTTTATTTGTTTGCTTAATTGAATAAAATGTAAATAAATTATATATAAATAAATAAATACCAATTTAATTTTAGTAAAATAAAAAAAAAATACTCATTGGTCTAAATTTTATACTTATAAACTGATTTCATGAAAAAAAAAATCCTGATCCTAATGCTTCCACTATTACTTAATCAAACTACAATGTCAAATATCTAAATATTTAAATGTCAATAAAATTATTTTTGTCCGCTCTTGAACCACTATGCGCGGACGCATTGACAATTTTAACTTTAAAATCTGATTAGGGGTAGTTCTGTGAGTTGTAAACAGTTAAAAGTTTTAAAAAGACCTTTTTAGTAAAGGAGATTTTCAACAAACTAACTTTATTTTTTGCGTTAAGTTATGTTGTTTTTACACTCAATTTGCCACGTAAGTCTTAGCGAAATCAATTGAAAATTGATAAAATAACACATTATTAAGATTTCAGTATTTTATTATGAGAAAACAAGTACAAAAAATAAACAAAAAACACAGCTTTGAGCCAGAAATTCCAGACTTTCCAAAGGAGCAGAGCAAGTTGAAAAGCAGGTTCTTTTATAGAATTTGTACCACCAATTCTTGAATTGCAGTAGGTACATCATTTTGTTGTAGATATTAATTTCACTATAAAGTTTTTATGTGAATTAAGAATAATCCTGGTATTGTTGTTCATATTTTAATCAATTTTAACTTTTTCAAAAACACCAACTCGAAAGACCGCGTAAAACTGACTGACAATTATTTACCAAAGAAACGTAAAAAAAAACAACAGTAGTTGGCCTACTACGTTTTGCCAGAGTTGGGTGTAAAAAGAAATTAATTGCTTGCACTAAATATGTTTTAGCACTCATTTCTCAAAATGGCAGAACAGATATGTTGTTTTAAAACGAAATGCCGATTTTGCGCTCGAATTTCTGTGCGTTTCAGGTATAAATTTATGCTAGCTTTGCTCTCAACCTATAGCTCTACCCCTAAGCAGTGCAAAACTATAATAAAAGTGATTTCGAAAAATGTGTTACTTATGTTGTTTTAACAATCACCGATTCAATTGACTTCAACATTAAAATGTATGAAAGCGGCCAAAGTGAAAGAGGTATTTGTCTGAAAACTCGGACTTACAGCTCGATTCTCCCCAACATCACTGATACCTCACAAGTCAAACGGTGAAGTTTTTGGGAGGTGAATCTGTTATGGAGTGAGTGATGAAAAGGAGTTACAAAATGAAGTGGTAAGGGAAAGTCAGTGGGTTTCCCCTTTTAATTAGGGCTGTTGCAAAAATTATTTCTTTTTTGGAGCACTAGCGATGGCGTCACTGCGGTCCAAAAAGCCAAAAGTCGCGGCAAAAATACAAAATCCAATGTGTTTTCTAATGTTTTGTTTTTATTTCTAATAGAAATAGAGACAGTGCTTCAAAAACAGTAAACAAGATAATTTTTTGTTAAATATTTGGATAATAGCTTTTCAAAGTTGGGCAATTTTGTTCTAGAGTATACAAAAATGACTAAAAACGAATTTATTTATTTTCTTTTTTGCAATTATGGCATATGTTATGAAAAATCTTAGTTTTCTTATAAATATCGCGGTATTTTTATTTGTAAGTAAATTAAAATTTCAAATAAAAATATGCAATATTTTTCATAAATACAACAAAGAACCCTTTTTTTGAGTTTTTGAGGTTTGAATAGAGTTACAAGAAAAGACTCGCTAAGTTCTTAGTTATATTAAACACAAAATTTTTGTAATCCGCCCACTTTCACGCCCCGTTTTGAATAAATTCTTCTTAAACTAAGAGTTTTTGAAACTAAAGTAGGTAAAAACGAATGAACCTGGATACTCTCAACAGAACCTAGACAAGAACGAAAACTATAATCCTTAATTCTTTTTTGTTTTTTGTACCCTGCCAAAAGTGAAGACTAGCTTGTTCTTCATTCCTTTATCAATACTATAAAGGTGAGATTAATTTCTTTTTGCCTGCTCCATAAAAAGTTGAAAGAAATAATTAACTATGGATTATTATTTTATGGTCCAAAAAAACCAGGTAGCAGAAAATATTAAGTTTTTATCACTTATCCATAAAAAGAGGTTATGAGCAATGTACATTAGGCTTAAATAGTAACTCTAATAAATGTTGAAATTGATGATGATGCCAAGGATTAATCTATAATTAATTTAAAAAAAAAACGTATTATGTATTCTACTTTATTAAAAAAAAAATAATTTATTAAAATTTTGGTGTGTTTTCTTTTTTCTCACACTGGTTTACGTAGAATTGGTCACTGAAACAGTTTATATAAGGATATGTCGATGAGCCACAAAAAAAAATACTAATTTAATACTAGCTTAAAACATCAAAAATCTGGTCGTCTGCATCCACTGTTTTTAAAACAATTTATTTTGGAACACCTTGTAAACAATTAAATAGTAAAAGTCTTTTGTTTTTACAAAATTTTAACAGTTTTTATAGTTTTTCTCTAATTCCTTTTTCTGAGAAAATCCTTATTCAGCCTTTGATTAAGACACATTCTGTGAATATATTTTCTTAAAATTCACTTTTTTTATAGCCTTGGACATTTCCTTTAAGAAGAAACGTTCAAAAATTAGGATTTTTGCAACCAAAAATGTCATTTTGGACCACAGTGCGGCGTAAGAGAATTCCTTAATAGAATTTTCTGTTTTGGGATGATATGAAGGGTGGTTAGAGAAAAGCTCCGAAGGCACGACAATCTATGCCCTCTCCTCAGCTTTTCATATTCGTTTCTAGAGTCACATCCTTGTCCTTCGGATGTGGATTTAGAGCGGCAGCGTATGATAAGCTCATTAAATTCTGAACTCGACAGCATTGTAAAATGGGGAATCAAAAATCGCGTAGAATTGAATGCTTCAAAACCCCAATGCGTCTCTTGTCGTTTAGCGGAACCCGCCCACCATGCCGCTATCCATGAGCGGTACTTGCATTGAAGAAACCGAACAGCTTTCAGTTCTCGGTATGTGCATCACAGGCCACCTCTTGTGGAATGATCACATATTCAACGTCGCCAAAAATGCTGCTAAATGTTTAGGTTTTATTCGGCGATGCAAGAAATTTTTCTCCCCTTCTTATCTGGCTGTAATCTACAAAGCCTTCATCCGTCCAAAGCTTGAGTACAACTCGCACATCTGGGCAGGTGCTCCTTCAACTCATCTGAATCTCTTGGATAGAATTCAAAAAAGAGCTTTAAGAATGAAAGGTGATATAAGTATAACAGAAACAATTACAACTCTGGAACACCGCCGTAATGTTTCATGTCTCTCTTTATTTTATCGCTATACTTCCACAAACAGTGTTCTAGTGAAATAGCCAGCTGCATTCCTCCCCTAAAACAATTCAACCGTAATACTCCCGCTTTTACGAATGCTCATCAGTTTACCCTTGAGCCCAAGTATAGAGCCCGTCAAGTATAGAGATTCATTCTTTAGCCGCACTTCAAGAATGTGAAATGCTTTGCCTGGCTCTATTTTTACCTCCCATTTTGATATTCAGAAATTCAAAACCAATGTGCATCGGTATCTCCTATTAAATCCTGCCCTATTTTCCTAACGCTCGCACTGTGTTAAAACATTTTAAGGGTAGTCAAAATCCCTTTAGTGCGCGTGGTATAAAAAAAGAAGAAAAAGTTAGTCGGTTACTAAACTTCGGGCCCTACTTCGTTTTGGAAGATGGTAAATAACGAGTCAAACATCAACTAAGATTAAGGCCTGGTTAAAAGTAACACCGTTCATTTGCTAGTGACAATGACAAGATCCCCCAACCAGCAGGCCTTCGGTCACTTACGCGAGTGGACTGGACACCCCTCACGACCCCTGCCTGGATGGGCCTATATATCTATCTGTAGACATGGGTCCAACAGGTGTTGAAGGTTGTGAGGGGATAATTTTTGAGGAGAGAAAAGGCTTTTTGTTGAGACACTCAGGAAGATCTCTTATGATTCGTTACTGATCGGCAAGTCGGCCTTAGTTTATTTTGGTAAACTGACTAATTCGGATGAATTTTTTTTTTTCGAACAGGTTGACAGTAATTGAGAGAATCTACATTAAAATATCAAAGTAAGTATCGGGTTTTTCTATAAGAGCGCTACAAAAGTTTTTTTTTAAATAAAACAAAAACGGTTTTGGATATCAATGAAATTCTTTATTCTTGTGAAAGTACGTTTGATACCATTATGTATGGAACTCAATTTCTTATGCATGGCCACCACGGACATGCTTGCAGAAGTCCAGACGCTGCACCCGGTTTTCAAGCATAAATCGGCCGATGCTGCCGCAATTTCACGTTAGATATTCGTTCGAAGTTCATCAATCGTCGCTAGCTTGTTGGAAATAGTCTAACGGCGTCAAATCGCACGACCGAGGCGGCGCCAAGCGACTGGACCATTTCGTGAGATAACACGTTCTCCAAACTTGGTTTCCAATAAATTGATTGTGACATTCGCTGTGTGGCTTGTGGCGCCGCGCCGTCCTGTTGGAACCACATGTCCTCTAAGTCCATATCATCCAATTGGGGCCAAAAATATTCGGTTATCAGAAGAAGTACGGCTCAATGACGCCGCCGGCCCATAAACCACGCCAAACCTTAATTTTTTCGGGATGCAATGATGACTCATGGAGTACGTGTGGATTGTTGCCTGACCAATAACGCATATTTTGTTTATTGACGAAGCCATTCAGCGAGAAATGAGCCTCATCGCTGAAGATGATTTTTCGACTTTTAGCGCTCTTAATATTGAGGCCACTGACTCCGAATGTCGGCAGTAAATTTTAATAATTTCGACTCGTTGTTGGCTCGTATATCTTTCCATCATGAAATGATGGTATGACTGAAGAGAAATGTCAAAAGAGCGGCAAAAATATGGCGTCGTTTGCTGTGGCTGTCCCTGTTGCTCTACTTTTGTAGCGTCCCTGTTGAAAAACCCTTTATTAAAATCAAAACCGAAATAATGTACGTAATTGGAGTTTTTAATGCTAAAAAAGGAAAGAAAATGAACGAAGATGAACAAGTTTTAGGACCTTTTGGATATGGACAGCGAAATAAAAGAGGAAAAAGAGTCGTCCGATGGCTGGAAGAAATGAATCTTCAATTTGGAAATTCATTTTTTAAAAAGAAAGATAAAAATAAATGGACGTGGATCTCACCAAATGGAAAGATAAAAAATGAAATTGACCTTATTATGACCAACAAAATAAAAACTATTTCAGATATAAAAGTTCTAAATAATGTGATATTTGATAGTGACCATAGATTAGTAAGAGCGGAAATTAAAATAAACCATGAAACATTGAAAAGAAATCAACAAAACCTTTATATACCCAGGACCATTTCCACTGAAAGAATTGAACAATATAATGAACTCTTGAAAAATACAATAAACCAACGAATATCTTTGAAAAAATATAAATATAGGGCACAACTTACAAAACATTTATGACAATCTAGAAAAAATCATCAAGACAGTTGCTAAATCTTCAATAATGACTGCAAGGGCTTCAAAAGAAAACAAAATATCAGAACAAACTAGATCACTCATACCCAGACGAGAGATCCTTCGAACTAAAAATCATATTCTTTACCATGAAAAAATCGAACTAAACCACCTGAGAACAATAAAAATAGAAACAAAAAAAGATATCCAAAAATTTAACGAACAAATGATAAAGGAAATTATAAGAAACACGAAATTGACAACTCTGTTTAATGTAATTATAAGCACTCAACAAATTCCGAAACAATGGAAAAAAACAACAATTACTCTCATTCATAAAAAAGGAAAAAAGGACGACATCAATAATAATAGACCAATCACCAATATTTCGATGATATATAAAATCTTCTCAAAGGTACTTTATACGACCATCAAGGAATCTCTGAACAACAAACACTCACGAGAACAAGCTGGTTTCAGGGAAGGTTTCTCTACAACGGATCACCTACAGACAATTAATCAAATAATCGAAAAATGCAACGAATTTAGACAGTCTGTATACCTATTATTCATAGACTTTAGCAAAGGTTTTGACTCCATTGAACACGACATGATTTGGACTTCATTAGACAATCAAAGAGTAAACGCTACCGTCACGAATAAAAACTGAAAAAATAGGAAGAAACTTTAAAATCACAAGAGGAGTTCGACAAGGAGACCCACTATCACCACCACTATTCTCTGCTGTCTTAGAAGACATATGTTAAAAGACAAACTGGCATAACAAATATGGATTAAATATATGGGGACAACTATTAAATATTTAACTCAGATCAAAGTAAGAAGACACAAAAATACATATTTGACTCAACTATTCTTCCAATCATGACCTATGGACTCCAAACCCTAAGCTTAAAATCGAATGCACTTGAAAAGTTGCGAATCTGCCAAACTAAGATGGAGAGAAGATTAATAAATATAAGAATAAGTCAAAGAGTGAGGAACGAAGAAATCAGAAGACGAATCGGTATAACAGATGTGGTGGAAAGAACAAGAAGACTAAAATGGAACTGGGCGGGACACATATCAAGAATTCAGGACCAAAGATGGACAAAGATAACTACAAAATGGACGCCAAAAGAAAGCCAAAGACCAGCAGGACGGCCTAAAAAAAGATGGACCGACGCGACGGCGACGATCTACGCCAATTTAATCCAAATTGGTATAACGATGCAAAAAATAGAGAAATATGGACAGCTTTGGGGGAGGCCTATGCCAGAATCGTATGAGTAATGATCAATAATAAGAAATTGAAGAAACAAGTTTTCTACCTTCTATGTAAAAAGTAATACACAAATTATTAATCGAAATAAAAAAAAATTAGAAGTAGAAATTAAAAGTAGAAGAAGGAAATGTAAACAGAAATATGTAATTACTATTAAATCAAAAACTAGAATAATGAATTTTGTAATATATAATTGGTAATAAAAAAGCTTATAATAATAATAATAATAATAATAATGGATCAGCTGCCGCAATTATGATACTAGAAAATTCACCTTTGCTGTGGTGAGTGACGATTGTCGGATAATCGCAAAAATGTTATCAAGTCACAAAAATCCTCACAAGGAATAGTCACACAAGAGCTTGTAACTTGTGACTCCTCACAGAACGAGAATCGGGCTGTTAAACTTCGAATTCAAACTAACAGCCCTATTCTGCTGAACGTTCGCCTGAACATTTGCATTCTGCGAGGGAAGGAAATGATTGAAAAATAAGACAATAATAATTATTTCTTAAAAATTTCAAACAGGAGTACACTGGTTAAGAATCGGATTCGAAAGACATGAGTTTTAAATAAATAATTTGTGGCGAATTGTATGAAACATTCACGTGAATCGAAAAGCAGAATAAGGCCATAAATGTTTCTTCCCTAATGAAGTGCAAGACATAAATATCTTCGGCGATCTATAAGAACTTAGAGAGTGCGAAAATGACAATTTAAAATTGAAATTTACAAGAGGTAGCAGCTAGGTAATGTTAAAACAACACCAATTTGGTAAAAATAAACCTAAAATAAAATTAAGTCAAATTTGATATTGAGATATTTTTGTTGAGACACTCAGGAAGATCTCTTATGATTCGTTACTGATCGGCAAGTCGGCCTTAGTTTATTTTGGTAAACTGACTAATTCGGATGAATTTTTTTTTTTCGAACAGGTTGACAGTAATTGAGAGAATCTACATTAAAATATCAAAGTAAGTATCGGGTTTTTCTATAAGAGCGCTACAAAAGTTTTTTTTTAAATAAAACAAAAACGGTTTTGGATATCAATGAAATTCTTTATTCTTGTGAAAGTACGTTTGATACCATTATGTATGGAACTCAATTTCTTATGCATGGCCACCACGGACATGCTTGCAGAAGTCCAGACGCTGCACCCGGTTTTCAAGCATAAATCGGCCGATGCTGCCGCAATTTCACGTTAGATATTCGTTCGAAGTTCATCAATCGTCGCTAGCTTGTTGGAAATAGTCTAACGGCGTCAAATCGCACGACCGAGGCGGCGCCAAGCGACTGGACCATTTCGTGAGATAACACGTTCTCCAAACTTGGTTTCCAATAAATTGATTGTGACATTCGCTGTGTGGCTTGTGGCGCCGCGCCGTCCTGTTGGAACCACATGTCCTCTAAGTCCATATCATCCAATTGGGGCCAAAAATATTCGGTTATCAGAAGAAGTACGGCTCAATGACGCCGCCGGCCCATAAACCACGCCAAACCTTAATTTTTTCGGGATGCAATGATGACTCATGGAGTACGTGTGGATTGTTGCCTGACCAATAACGCATATTTTGTTTATTGACGAAGCCATTCAGCGAGAAATGAGCCTCATCGCTGAAGATGATTTTTCGACTTTTAGCGCTCTTAATATTGAGGCCACTGACTCCGAATGTCGGCAGTAAATTTTAATAATTTCGACTCGTTGTTGGCTCGTATATCTTTCCATCATGAAATGATGGTATGACTGAAGAGAAATGTCAAAAGAGCGGCAAAAATATGGCGTCGTTTGCTGTGGCTGTCCCTGTTGCTCTACTTTTGTAGCGTCCCTGTTGAAAAACCCTTTATTAAAATCAAAACCGAAATAATGTACGTAATTGGAGTTTTTAATGCTAAAATAGGAAAGAAAATGAACGAAGATGAACAAGTTTTAGGACCTTTTGGATATGGACAGCGAAATAAAAGAGGAAAAAGAGTCGTCCGATGGCTGGAAGAAATGAATCTTCAATTTGGAAATTCATTTTTTAAAAAGAAAGATAAAAATAAATGGACGTGGATCTCACCAAATGGAAAGATAAAAAATGAAATTGACCTTATTATGACCAACAAAATAAAAACTATTTCAGATATAAAAGTTCTAAATAATGTGATATTTGATAGTGACCATAGATTAGTAAGAGCGGAAATTAAAATAAACCATGAAACATTGAAAAGAAATCAACAAAACCTTTATATACCCAGGACCATTTCCACTGAAAGAATTGAACAATATAATGAACTCTTGAAAAATACAATAAACCAACGAATATCTTTGAAAAAATATAAATATAGGGCACAACTTACAAAACATTTATGACAATCTAGAAAAAATCATCAAGACAGTTGCTAAATCTTCAATAATGACTGCAAGGGCTTCAAAAGAAAACAAAATATCAGAACAAACTAGATCACTCATACCCAGACGAGAGATCCTTCGAACTAAAAATCATATTCTTTACCATGAAAAAACGAACTAAACCACCTGAGAACAATAAAAATAGAAACAAAAAAAGATATCCAAAAATTTAACGAACAAATGATAAAGGAAATTATAAGAAACACGAAATTGACAACTCTGTTTAATGTAATTATAAGCACTCAACAAATTCCGAAACAATGGAAAAAAACAACAATTACTCTCATTCATAAAAAAGGAAAAAAGGACGACATCAATAATAATAGACCAATCACCAATATTTCGATGATATATAAAATCTTCTCAAAGGTACTTTATACGACCATCAAGGAATCTCTGAACAACAAACACTCACGAGAACAAGCTGGTTTCAGGGAAGGTTTCTCTACAACGGATCACCTACAGACAATTAATCAAATAATCGAAAAATGCAACGAATTTAGACAGTCTGTATACCTATTATTCATAGACTTTAGCAAAGGTTTTGACTCCATTGAACACGACATGATTTGGACTTCATTAGACAATCAAAGAGTAAACGCTACCGTCACGAATAAAAACTGAAAAAATAGGAAGAAACTTTAAAATCACAAGAGGAGTTCGACAAGGAGACCCACTATCACCACCACTATTCTCTGCTGTCTTAGAAGACATATGTTAAAAGACAAACTGGCATAACAAATATGGATTAAATATATGGGGACAACTATTAAATATTTAACTCAGATCAAAGTAAGAAGACACAAAAATACATATTTGACTCAACTATTCTTCCAATCATGACCTATGGACTCCAAACCCTAAGCTTAAAATCGAATGCACTTGAAAAGTTGCGAATCTGCCAAACTAAGATGGAGAGAAGATTAATAAATATAAGAATAAGTCAAAGAGTGAGGAACGAAGAAATCAGAAGACGAATCGGTATAACAGATGTGGTGGAAAGAACAAGAAGACTAAAATGGAACTGGGCGGGACACATATCAAGAATTCAGGACCAAAGATGGACAAAGATAACTACAAAATGGACGCCAAAAGAAAGCCAAAGACCAGCAGGACGGCCTAAAAAAAGATGGACCGACGCGACGGCGACGATCTACGCCAATTTAATCCAAATTGGTATAACGATGCAAAAAATAGAGAAATATGGACAGCTTTGGGGGAGGCCTATGCCAGAATCGTATGAGTAATGATCAATAATAAGAAATTGAAGAAACAAGTTTTCTACCTTCTATGTAAAAAGTAATACACAAATTATTAATCGAAATAAAAAAAAATTAGAAGTAGAAATTAAAAGTAGAAGAAGGAAATGTAAACAGAAATATGTAATTACTATTAAATCAAAAACTAGAATAATGAATTTTGTAATATATAATTGGTAATAAAAAAGCTTATAATAATAATAATAATAATAATAATAATAATAATAATGGATCAGCTGCCGCAATTATGATACTAGAAAATTCACCTTTGCTGTGGTGAGTGACGATTGTCGGATAATCGCAAAAATGTTATCAAGTCACAAAAATCCTCACAAGGAATAGTCACACAAGAGCTTGTAACTTGTGACTCCTCACAGAACGAGAATCGGGCTGTTAAACTTCGAATTCAAACTAACAGCCCTATTCTGCTGAACGTTCGCCTGAACATTTGCATTCTGCGAGGGAAGGAAATGATTGAAAAATAAGACAATAATAATTATTTCTTAAAAATTTCAAACAGGAGTACACTGGTTAAGAATCGGATTCGAAAGACATGAGTTTTAAATAAATAATTTGTGGCGAATTGTATGAAACATTCACGTGAATCGAAAAGCAGAATAAGGCCATAAATGTTTCTTCCCTAATGAAGTGCAAGACATAAATATCTTCGGCGATCTATAAGAACTTAGAGAGTGCGAAAATGACAATTTAAAATTGAAATTTACAAGAGGTAGCAGCTAGGTAATGTTAAAACAACACCAATTTGGTAAAAATAAACCTAAAATAAAATTAAGTCAAATTTGATATTGAGATATTTTTGTTGAGACACTCAGGAAGATCTCTTATGATTCGTTACTGATCGGCAAGTCGGCCTTAGTTTATTTTGGTAAACTGACTAATTCGGATGAATTTTTTTTTTTCGAACAGGTTGACAGTAATTGAGAGAATCTACATTAAAATATCAAAGTAAGTATCGGGTTTTTCTATAAGAGCGCTACAAAAGTTTTTTTTTAAATAAAACAAAAACGGTTTTGGATATCAATGAAATTCTTTATTCTTGTGAAAGTACGTTTGATACCATTATGTATGGAACTCAATTTCTTATGCATGGCCACCACGGACATGCTTGCAGAAGTCCAGACGCTGCACCCGGTTTTCAAGCATAAATCGGCCGATGCTGCCGCAATTTCACGTTAGATATTCGTTCGAAGTTCATCAATCGTCGCTAGCTTGTTGGAAATAGTCTAACGGCGTCAAATCGCACGACCGAGGCGGCGCCAAGCGACTGGACCATTTCGTGAGATAACACGTTCTCCAAACTTGGTTTCCAATAAATTGATTGTGACATTCGCTGTGTGGCTTGTGGCGCCGCGCCGTCCTGTTGGAACCACATGTCCTCTAAGTCCATATCATCCAATTGGGGCCAAAAATATTCGGTTATCAGAAGAAGTACGGCTCAATGACGCCGCCGGCCCATAAACCACGCCAAACCTTAATTTTTTCGGGATGCAATGATGACTCATGGAGTACGTGTGGATTGTTGCCTGACCAATAACGCATATTTTGTTTATTGACGAAGCCATTCAGCGAGAAATGAGCCTCATCGCTGAAGATGATTTTTCGACTTTTAGCGCTCTTAATATTGAGGCCACTGACTCCGAATGTCGGCAGTAAATTTTAATAATTTCGACTCGTTGTTGGCTCGTATATCTTTCCATCATGAAATGATGGTATGACTGAAGAGAAATGTCAAAAGAGCGGCAAAAATATGGCGTCGTTTGCTGTGGCTGTCCCTGTTGCTCTACTTTTGTAGCGTCCCTGTTGAAAAACCCTTTATTAAAATCAAAACCGAAATAATGTACGTAATTGGAGTTTTTAATGCTAAAATAGGAAAGAAAATGAACGAAGATGAACAAGTTTTAGGACCTTTTGGATATGGACAGCGAAATAAAAGAGGAAAAAGAGTCGTCCGATGGTTGGAAGAAATGAATCTTCAATTTGGAAATTCATTTTTTAAAAAGAAAGATAAAAATAAATGGACGTGGATCTCACCAAATGGAAAGATAAAAAATGAAATTGACCTTATTATGACCAACAAAATAAAAACTATTTCAGATATAAAAGTTCTAAATAATGTGATATTTGATAGTGACCATAGATTAGTAAGAGCGGAAATTAAAATAAACCATGAAACATTGAAAAGAAATCAACAAAACCTTTATATACCCAGGACCATTTCCACTGAAAGAATTGAACAATATAATGAACTCTTGAAAAATACAATAAACCAACGAATATCTTTGAAAAAATATAAATATAGGGCACAACTTACAAAACATTTATGACAATCTAGAAAAAATCATCAAGACAGTTGCTAAATCTTCAATAATGACTGCAAGGGCTTCAAAAGAAAACAAAATATCAGAACAAACTAGATCACTCATACCCAGACGAGAGATCCTTCGAACTAAAAATCATATTCTTTACCATGAAAAAATCGAACTAAACCACCTGAGAACAATAAAAATAGAAACAAAAAAAGATATCCAAAAATTTAACGAACAAATGATAAAGGAAATTATAAGAAACACGAAATTGACAACTCTGTTTAATGTAATTATAAGCACTCAACAAATTCCGAAACAATGGAAAAAAACAACAATTACTCTCATTCATAAAAAAGGAAAAAAGGACGACATCAATAATAATAGACCAATCACCAATATTTCGATGATATATAAAATCTTCTCAAAGGTACTTTATACGACCATCAAGGAATCTCTGAACAACAAACACTCACGAGAACAAGCTGGTTTCAGGGAAGGTTTCTCTACAACGGATCACCTACAGACAATTAATCAAATAATCGAAAAATGCAACGAATTTAGACAGTCTGTATACCTATTATTCATAGACTTTAGCAAAGGTTTTGACTCCATTGAACACGACATGATTTGGACTTCATTAGACAATCAAAGAGTAAACGCTACCGTCACGAATAAAAACTGAAAAAATAGGAAGAAACTTTAAAATCACAAGAGGAGTTCGACAAGGAGACCCACTATCACCACCACTATTCTCTGCTGTCTTAGAAGACATATGTTAAAAGACAAACTGGCATAACAAATATGGATTAAATATATGGGGACAACTATTAAATATTTAACTCAGATCAAAGTAAGAAGACACAAAAATACATATTTGACTCAACTATTCTTCCAATCATGACCTATGGACTCCAAACCCTAAGCTTAAAATCGAATGCACTTGAAAAGTTGCGAATCTGCCAAACTAAGATGGAGAGAAGATTAATAAATATAAGAATAAGTCAAAGAGTGAGGAACGAAGAAATCAGAAGACGAATCGGTATAACAGATGTGGTGGAAAGAACAAGAAGACTAAAATGGAACTGGGCGGGACACATATCAAGAATTCAGGACCAAAGATGGACAAAGATAACTACAAAATGGACGCCAAAAGAAAGCCAAAGACCAGCAGGACGGCCTAAAAAAAGATGGACCGACGCGACGGCGACGATCTACGCCAATTTAATCCAAATTGGTATAACGATGCAAAAAATAGAGAAATATGGACAGCTTTGGGGGAGGCCTATGCCAGAATCGTATGAGTAATGATCAATAATAAGAAATTGAAGAAACAAGTTTTCTACCTTCTATGTAAAAAGTAATACACAAATTATTAATCGAAATAAAAAAAAATTAGAAGTAGAAATTAAAAGTAGAAGAAGGAAATGTAAACAGAAATATGTAATTACTATTAAATCAAAAACTAGAATAATGAATTTTGTAATATATAATTGGTAATAAAAAAGCTTATAATAATAATAATAATAATAATAATAATAATAATAATGGATCAGCTGCCGCAATTATGATACTAGAAAATTCACCTTTGCTGTGGTGAGTGACGATTGTCGGATAATCGCAAAAATGTTATCAAGTCACAAAAATCCTCACAAGGAATAGTCACACAAGAGCTTGTAACTTGTGACTCCTCACAGAACGAGAATCGGGCTGTTAAACTTCGAATTCAAACTAACAGCCCTATTCTGCTGAACGTTCGCCTGAACATTTGCATTCTGCGAGGGAAGGAAATGATTGAAAAATAAGACAATAATAATTATTTCTTAAAAATTTCAAACAGGAGTACACTGGTTAAGAATCGGATTCGAAAGACATGAGTTTTAAATAAATAATTTGTGGCGAATTGTATGAAACATTCACGTGAATCGAAAAGCAGAATAAGGCCATAAATGTTTCTTCCCTAATGAAGTGCAAGACATAAATATCTTCGGCGATCTATAAGAACTTAGAGAGTGCGAAAATGACAATTTAAAATTGAAATTTACAAGAGGTAGCAGCTAGGTAATGTTAAAACAACACCAATTTGGTAAAAATAAACCTAAAATAAAATTAAGTCAAATTTGATATTGAAATAACATAGTGGCATCTTCTGAAAGTCCGGATTTTAAAACAAGAATAAAAGTATTTTAAAATGAACATATTGTATAAAGCTTCTTCAAATTAATAACTAAATTATAGCTTTATATTTTAAATAGACGAGCTTTTGTTGAGATCAGGAACCATTTCACAAAGACGGTGTTAAGTTTTGACATCCATGAGATCTATACTCCTTATCATTTTAGCCAGGCAGGTTAAGTACTCGCTATTGGAATTTAACATCTCGTGTTTAAAATATCTCAATGTCTGTTTTGGTACTAAATTGATACCTTTGTTATAAAGTTTTTCGAAATAAACTAAAGTAAAAATTATATTTCATCAAAAACAGCAGATTAAACAAAAAACTTCCCTTCCTTATGATAACTAATTCATATAGGATTTCCATCCGTACCTAGTGCATAGCATAGACTCGGCCATTCATTTTCAAACCGTGTCCTAATTTAACTTGGTTGCCAAAACACAGTTCGTTCTCCATCACAACACCTTCACCGCAAATTCACCTTGAATGCAAAAGCCAATTCGTTAAGTTTCCACCAAAATGACAGTAACATGCCCAATGCGCATGCGGAGCGTTTTTTTCATTCAACAAATAACGCATAAATCTAACTGTCTCTTAAATTGCTCATCAGCAAAAACCCACGTCTGCTGCACAGCAAAAGAAGAGGAGCACGCCACAAATATGGGTATCTCTAGTAAAATAATCACATAGCATGTCTACTTCACAGATGAGACAACTTAATATTACGTTTTTATTCTTCTCACTACATCTATGTATCTATCTCGCGGTTGTATTCGTACGGGAATTTATCTTCTTTTTGCATATTCATTTCTTCTTCTTTCACATAGCTCAATCCTCAACCTTAACCTGCTGGCAGCTCAATTTTAGTTTATGCAGCGTCATTTCTCCAGAGATAGACACATTTTCTAACCAGAGATTAAAAAGTTAAATAAAATGAAAAAAAAAAGAAAATCTATCTAAACTTTGCACTGCGAATGTGTTCTCTCAGGCGCAGACGTAAGTACGTAAACCGACACAAGATTTTAACGGATTTTTATCCGACAATTTTTGTTAAATAGAATTGTCAGAAATAAAAATTGCAACCCAGGGCTTCAGAGTTCCCATGCCAAACTTTAAAATCATTACACAAATCGGTTGTAAATTAACAAGCTTCTATACGATAATGTAAGATGCAAAGCCCATAATTTTTTGCTCCAGTGGGTTTTATTGAATAACCTCTGATAAATTATGAACTTCTTCTAAAGTACTTTTAATATACAGGAGTCGATTCCGGGCATATTAAGCTACATACCTGAAGCGTAGAATAAATTGACACACTTCAGCTTTATTAGAGATACCAAGTAAAAACCTATCTTTAATCAAGTAGATAGCTTTTTGATATTACTGAAAATTTTACATTTATAATAATTCAAAACTGCAAAGGGTTCTAATCGTGAAGCCCCAGGGTTTAGTGAATTACAGCTCTCTCTCTTATTATTTGTTTACAGGAATGTAGGGGACCTCATCGTAGGTAAAGGTTTTCAGTGCGAGATTAAAGTTAAACCCGAGATAACTCATCAAATTTGGTGTGTTAACTCAGGATTAACTGAACAGATGCTTTTGAGTTTGTTTAACCGTTCCGCATGCATTCTAGACCGAAAAACTGTTTCTTCAGTTAACTGTGAGTTTATTTAGTTCTAGAGTTAGCAAACTCTGAGTTAACCCACCACTGAAAAACTGGGCCTTAGAGAATTTGTCACTTCCTCGAAAGTAGCTGGTGAAAACAACAATTTGAATATAATGGCACAACATTTCAGACGATTTAGTACAATGTTAGAGCTTTTTTACTAAGTATGATGTTATGTAGGTTAATAATAGGATTTTCCAAATTTTAAACAAGTAAGCATCGTACTATTTTTGTAACGTTTTATTTAAGTTAAAATCACCCTACGCATATTTTAACTTTTTTTTAGCATTTCACTATCTCCATTTATGTCACTTTGATAATGTAACAAGTGTGAAAAAGTTATGTTTGATCACTTTTTTGCACTAACTGTCACTGTTTTAGTCGTGTCCAGCTATAGTTATTAAGAAAATAGGTTTAGGGCCAGTTTCACAGTCAACACTTACCGTGTTAAGTGGCACTTAAGTTTTCCATATTTAGACTTTAGGCTTAGTTTCATAGCCAGCATAAGTGGAACTTATTTTCACGCAAAGAAAACGGAATAACGATTTACGACACGCAAAGAAAACGGAATAACGATTTACGAATTTTCTTATGGAACGTACGATCGCTCTATAGAGCTCGAGCTGCTCAGCAGCTAGCCGATGCCCTGTCAAAATATAAAGCTGACATAACAGCACTTCAAGAAATAAGATGGACAGGGAATGGTGTTCTACAGAAGAAAGATTATGACTTATACTACAGCTGTCATACAAAACACCATGTGCTCGGGGTAGGCTTCCTAGTCGGCGAAAAAATGAAGTCTGCCATCATCGGCTTTAACGCTATAAGCGAAAGGCTATGCACCCTTCGCGTGCGAGGCAAATTTAAGAACATCAGCCTCATTAACGTTCACGGACCTACGGAGGAGTCCTCAGACGAAGAAAAAGAGACTTACTACGAACAAGTCGAGAGGGCCCTCAATGCCTGTCCAAGGTATGACGTAAAAATCATCCTTGGGGATTTGAATGCAAAAATAGGTCGGGAGCCGGTATTCAGGCATTACGCAGGCACCCATAGTTTGCATGAGAACACTAATGACAATGGACTTCGAGTCTTAGAATTGGCAGCATCGAAAAACATGGTCGTTGCGAGTACCAGGTTCCCGCGTAAAGATATCTACAAAGCCACCTGGGTATCACCTGATGGAGTCACTCGTAACCAAATTGACCACGTGTTGATAGACCGTCGCCACTACTCGAACTTGATGACGGTACGAACGTACCGAGGTGCCAATATCGACTCGGATCACTATCTTGTTGGTATGGTTTTCCGAGGGCGGATTGCCTTGCGAAGACGTATTGCATCCGCCGATCAGGTTCGAATCAACACGGCTGCTCTGCGCAATGAAAACACCAGTAACACCTTTGGTAATGCGTTAGGACTCGCCCTAGAACTGGGTAGAGTAAGTCCTGGAGCCAGTATGCTGGGCGTAGATGAGAAGTGGACACGCCTTAAGAATACTGTCATTAGTACTGCCAACTCCATCTTAGGCAGCAGTCGTAGAAATCGGAACGACTGGTTTGATGATGAATGCAAGCTAGCGACTGAACGTAAGAATGTTGCGTACCGAGCAATGCAACAATCTCATAGAACGCGGGCACGCGAAGACGAATATAAAGAGCTCAGAAGAATTGAAAAACGGCTTCACAGACAGAAAAAATCAGCCTGGGAGAAGAACATAATCTGTGAAATAGAGAAAAGCCGAGAGCGAGGTCCGCACCAGGCGCGGAAGTTCTACCAATCCGTCCGAAACATGACGCAGTACACACCACGCTGCACATACTGCAAGGACGGAGAGGGAAATCTGATCACCGATCCTCAAAGCATACTGGAGCGATGGGAAGTGTACTTCAATGAATTGCTAAATGGTCAGCTCACTGCAGAAGTGGAGGCTCCACTACTTCAAGAAGAGTACCCTATGTTGCCGCCACCAAGCATAGAAGAGGTTGAGAAGGCTATAGGCCGGCTAAAGAAAAACAAAGCCCCGGGAGCCGATGGTATACCAGCCGAACTATTTCAACACGGTGGGCCAGCTTTACGTCAAGCAATTCATGAGATTATAGTGCACGTGTGGGAGCATGAAGAAATTCCAGAAGACTGGCGAAAAGGTATCATTTGCCCCATACATAAGAAGGGAGATGTCACAACGTGCAGCAATTATAGAGGTATCACGTTGTTGAGTACCGCCTATAAGATACTCTCCTCTATCCTACAAGACCGGATAACCCCATACGCTAAAACCATCATCGGACAATATCAGTGTGGTTTCATTCCAGGCAAATCAACAACTGATCAGATCTTTACCCTTAGGCAGGCGATGGAAAAATGTCTAGAATTTAACATCCCAACATACCACCTGTTTATAGACTTTAAGGCCGCCTACGATAGCATAGCCAGGGTAGAACTTTACAAAGCCATGAGAGAATTCGGCATCCCAAATAAATTGACACGACTATGTAGGTTGACCATGACCAACGTAACAAGCCAAGTAAAAATAGCCGGATTGCTATCCAAACCAATCAACATCTTTAATGGACTCCGACAAGGGGATGGTTTGGCCTGCCTCCTCTTCAACCTGGCGTTGGAGAAAGCAATCCGTGACTCTGGCACGGCAACAAGAGGGACCATCGTCAACAGGTCCAGCCAGATACTGGCTTACGCAGACGACATCGACATCATCGGAAGAACTGAGCAAGCTGTACATGATTCCTTCATCCAGATCGAGCAGGCGGCACAAAATCTGGGGCTGCACATTAGTGAAGGTAAAACAAAGTACATGGTGGCGTCGAATGCGAGAGGAACAGTTGGTCAAACAATCAAGGTAGCGGAGCACGAATTTGAAGTGGTGCAATCCTTTAAATACCTTGGGTCAATAGTAGCAGCCGATAACAATATAGAAGAAGAAATACGCGGGCGGCTTCTCAAATCCAACAGAGCCTACTATAGTCTGTCAAAGCTCTTCAAATCCAGAAATCTCACCATAACTTCAAAACTGCTGCTGTACAGGACCATGGTCCTGCCAGTACTCACATATGGATCCGAGACTTGGGTGCTTAGCAAAAGGCACTCCGACCTCTTAGCCGCGTTCGAGAGAAAAGTCTTAAGGAGAATTGTTGGCCCCATATGTGAGGAAGGACGATTCCGGAGACGGTACAATCATGAATTGTACGCAATCTACCTTGAAGCAGATATCGTGACAAAAATTAAGCTCGGTAGACTCCGGTGGGCAGGGCACCTAGCTCGCATGAGCGAAGAGGAACCTGCTCGGAAAGTTCTTTGTGGTACATTCTATGGTAGACGACAGCGTGGTAGACCATGCTTGCGCTGGAGAGATGGCGTAGACCAGGACGCCCGGAGCCTTGGGGTGCGCAACTGGATGGCGGCGGCTCGAGACCGGGATGGGTGGAGAGACTTGTTGAAGGAGGCCAGGACCGGACCCCGGTTGTCGAGCCGACGATGATGATAAGTGGAACTTAAGTCACCATCGTCGGAGACTTAAGTGTCATTTGTTCAGTGCACTGTGTTATTGCGCCTTAATCTTTCATATTGCCCACTTAAGTCCCACTTTTCTGACTGTGAAACTGGCCCTTAGTATAATTGATTATATTTTTTAAATTAAGAACATTTTAGTAAAGAGCATTAGAGCTAGAAAATTGTTAAGTAGCATCATGCAACTATCTTAAAATCTATCTTAATTCAACTGAAAAGGTGTTGTTTATGTTGAATAGTTTCCTTCAATATCGGATTTGTCAATGCCTTGCATACTTTTAGGAGATAACTGAAATATTGCATTATGCAATTTATTTTCTTCTGAAAATCGCTCTTTAAGGAACATTGGAGAGTCCAAGTGTCCCCCTTGACCCCCCCCCTCTGCGGGGGCATATAAACCCTTTCTATGAAGTTCATAAGAGTCGTATAGAATCAATACAACATAAATTCATTCGCTTTGCTCTGAAAGGTCTTCCTTGGGATGATCCGTTCAACCTGCCACCATACGAACATCGGATCCAGCTTCTGCAGGTTCAAACTTTATACCAAAGGCGTGTTAATAATGAGATTTAGTATTTCCTCACGTACCTACTTATTAATGGATAAATTGACGCTCCCGATTGTTTAGTCTGTATTGGCATAAACTATAATTGAGGATCTCACCACCTGCGAAGATTCGAACTTTTACATGTGGATGTACAAAGAACTAACTACGGCATACATGAGCCTCTAAACCGCTAAGCTTTTGAATTTAAATGCTTCCTCAGTGGATTTTAACACGAGTAAAATGGGATTAAACAAATTTTAAATAAATTGCTCCACGACCGTGATTTAATTTTATTAATTTTGGACCATAGTAACTTTAAGTGTTCTATGCATAATTTTGTATAATTGTTTATTATATTATTTTATTATTTATGTTTTATTATTCATGCGTTAGTTTACAGTATTTGCTAATCTGCTAACCACTAACACATGCACTTATGATGAGCCTTTTATGGTAGGTTGCAGCTTGCTCTAAACTCACTTCAACAAAGAATCTAGAACAATCAAAACTTCGCTTGACTTAAATTTAAATAATATTCGTCACAATTTGACATGTAGGTTATAATACAACCGATATGTACATACGTATAGGTACATTTTATACTGATTGTGTGTTTGTTCTTCCGCTTGTCAAATTTAATCGGTTCATCGCATCATGACCTTTCCAGGTAGTAAACTATACCATTATGTCATAACTATTACTAACTTGCACCATTAGATCATAATCATGACTCCCTTCTATTACCACGACGATTGCAATATAAGACCAATAATGCTGCTCCGATCGGAAATCACTCTTGATAATGATATTCCTATAAAGATAAAATCTGCCATTTCCATCTTCTAATACACAGCGATGATGATTTCCTCCCATTTCCTGCAATATTGTGCATCTGCAGAAGCGTCAATTTTATTTGATTAATACTCAATGATCCAAAGCGAGCGCAACATAGCAAGAGGAGAACACCTCACATACCTTATTTATGCTATGGTATATTTATAAGGAAACTAATTGACCTCTTGAGAGTTGTTTCATTGGAACTCGCGAGAAGATACATTAAAGTGACGTTTACTTTAGCGTGCCAAATGATAAATTGTAAAAATGCAAAATCTTTTGATAAAGCGCACGATCAAATGCACGAATAATGCAGCGTTACGCAGGTGAGAGCTATGAAATTTAGATTCTCCCCTCTTAGTATCTCGACAAACTTGATTTTATTCGAACTTCATGCCAATGACGACGAGGTATTGAAGAAGCAACACAAAGGGTTCAGTGAACCGTATTATAAGAAGTGAATTGTGGAGTATCAAAGCGTGAATACTTACTGGCAGAAATTATTCTGCGAATCAAGTGCAGGCTGTCGATACTTGAAAATGTCGGATGGGTAGGGAATTTGTTTTGTTTCGTGATTTAACGATGTGGGTACTGTTTAACAAATACTAACATTTAATGCAGACGCATTTTGCTTACCTTTCTGATAAAAAAAATATTTGAATAAAAGCGCACAAGTTAGAATAAGAGTAAAAAAAGACATATAATTACGTAGGTACTTATGTATGCCGATACTAGATAGGTTTCCAAATTAGTATGATTATGAAGCACATAATAGGTCTTTTCGTTTACTTCCTAAAATTGTTAATTTCCATTAGTTTGTTTTTATATACATTTTGACAGAACAGAACTTTGGACTAAAAACGGCAGTTTCGTAAGAAAAAGTTTACTTTAAAGTATATTATCTATGTAAAGTGTGAAAATAATTGGTGGCAGATCACTCAAGTGGTTGTTGTTTTATTCCAAAACTTGAATTGTCAAGCGAATTTCTTCAAATTTTCCAGCAGAGAGCAGAGTGATTTTGTTTACTACTCCAAAAATCAGGCAGTTGTTGGAAACAAAGTTTGCAGGGTACGGAAACGCTCGCAAACTAGCGCTCATAAAACGCTCTCAGCTCATATTTTGCCCACGAGCCTACGCAGAGTTCAAAGGCTCGAGACCGCGAGCGCAAAAACTCAATAGGGAAACGCCCGCTCATGTGCAAGAGTTATTAAAACATCATAATATGGCCCATGGCTCGAGGGGCGAGCGTGGCCGGTTGTGAGCGGGTGTGAGCACTCATGGACAATGGTGAACATAATGAGTTTTCCTTTTTCCAATATAATAAACAACATCTGAAAATTAATTATAAAGCCGCTAAAAAATCCGAAAATTTGAACTTTTAATTTTTTGCTTCTGAAAACTGCATTCGGTTGACATTTCAAAATAAATATTCTCTGCACGTGTAAATGTTATATGTCCCCTATCTAAAGGTTGGCTGATGAATATTGCTACATTAAGAAACTCAAATAACTTTTTTTTCAGTTTATGGAATTCATTTTTCTTTAGTTCATGTTAAAGCTCATTAAATTTTATTAAATATAGCTTAATTAGTCTTAAAAGTAATGGATTTTAAATTCCCCCCCTGCTCTTTGATGGATGTGCGGCATCTTACCAAAAAGTTGTTCATTACTGCTTAGAGAGTTGAGACAGGAAAAGCCGCAATTGTTTCTCGAATGGATTGCTTTAGTTCATTCAAATTTGTTGGTTTTGCTTTGTAGACTTCCTGTTTCCAATAACCCCACAAGAAAAAGTCAGGTGCAGTAAGGTCAGGTAACCTGGGCGCCAACGGAATGTGGAGTTTCTGGATATCAGCTTATTGGGAAATTTTCGTCGCAATTTTGTCATAACAGGCCGGGCTGTGCAAGGAGTTGTACCATCTTGCTGAAACCGCAAAGAGTTGAAAGAAATTCTCATTCTGCGTTATTCTGGGTAGAAAAACTCTCTCAACATGCTCAAGTAACGGTTTCCAGTAATTGTAACTGTGTGACCGTTTTCTTCGAAGAAGTAGGACCCTACAATGCAGCGTAATGAAACTGCACACCACACTGTGACACGAAGTGGATGCAATTCTGTCTCATGGAGTATCTGTGGGTTGGAAGCACTCCATATTCGACAGCTTTGTTTGCTTATGTTGCCGTTTAAATTGAAATGGCCCTCGTCAGACATAAAAGACAGTTCATCATGTTTCCGTTCTATTCCACCATTTGAAGCATCTTATGGCAAAATCCTAAGCGAATCGGCAAGTCTGCTGCGTTCAGTTTATTGGCCATTTGAATTTTATATATGAATGAGTCCAAATCATTGTGCATAATTGACTGCAATGACTGTCTGCTTATACCCATTTGAGCAGAAAAGGTTCTTGTCGAAACTCTTGGATTGTTTTGTATGGCAGCAGCTACAGCAGCGATTGTTTCCTGCACCCGAACTGAAGGGTTTCGATGGCAAGGTCTTTTTTCGACTGTCCCATGCTTGGCAAATTGTTAACAATTGTCAACAATGGTCCATCTGCTCGGAGGATTGCCGCCAAACGTGCGCCTATACTCTCTTTGAACCGAAACTACGGACTCCAGTGCGTGATAGCGGCGGAAAATACAAATGCTTGTTTAAAAGTCCCAGTTATCCATTTTTGTTAAATCTAAAAATCAATCTGCAAAATAAAAAAAAAATTAAACAGAATCATTAAATAGAAAAAAATTACTAAATTTTTTTATGGTAGCGGCTTTCATCAGCCACCCTGTACCAAGCTATTAACTGACAGCGATTTACTGCTGAACCAAGCATCCTAGCGAGTTAAAAAAGACACAGCCTAAATTCTGGAAAGTGCTACCTTTTCTAAGTAATTATTAATTTTGAGTTCAAAATTGAACTTTACAAAAAAATCTGCTACCCGTTTTCGAAATATCGAATTTTCAAAAAATTATTTTAAATATTTTTTCAAAAATCCAAAAATTATTTTTTAGAAAATTTTGCTACGCACTTTTATTTATATTTGTTACAAGCATTGAATAAATACATATAGAAGGTGACACTCGACAACTAAAAGCGCTGTGGCACAGCCGTGGTGGAAAGGAGAAACGAAATAGATGATGTAGGTTTTTTTATGTACACAAACCAATTTTCAAAGGGATATTTATAAATTTAATTGTTCCCTTTTCTATTGGTTTCCATGACGATGAGGCTTCAATATTTTGTTTTGTTTTGAAATTTGTTTACTACTTTCAATCCCGAGGAAAGAAACTGTATGTATGTATATTTCTTTATCGGTATAAGTTGTTTTTAAATTTTTGTTAACATGAAGATTTGAAACTAACGCGAATATTTGTTTTGCATATTGAAAAACAGAAAAAGCTACAAATTATGTATTTTATAGGTTGTATTTCGTTGGCAATTTAGAGACTTATAATAATTTGTTGATTTTAATTATTTTTGTCAAGTGATGTTTCAACTTTGCTTTGTTTTTTGTAACATATAGATTTTTATGAACAATGTATTTTGGCGAAAAATTCAAACTCTAAGTCTAGATTCAGTTTTTTGCCTGTATCTCCAATTTTACATTTTATACAACTGAAACATGCTGAACTTACTGCGTTTTATTGTTCCTTACAGATTTTAGAGCAAAATATGTAGATGCACCTATATAGTTGGACACAATCTTCCTTCTTAATTTTTCGATTTAATTTTAAGTCATCTTATATAGATTTTTTCATTCTATGGGTTTGTTTCACAATGTCTGATTTAAGTTCTAAGCAAGCAACTTGAAACTTATTATTCAATTATAAACTACTTTTGCTTATAAACTACTCTGAATCGTCAAAGTTATAAGTAAAGTTCTAAGTATTTTAATGGCCAGATGAAGTGGCGATTATCAAATTTACATGGCAAACGAAAATAATAATAATTATTTTTTTTTGATTTTTTATCAGAAAAAAACTATTTTGTCTGGAAAACTGGAATACTAATTGACACATTCATTTATTATTTAGGTAGATAAATTGTAAAACGCAATTTCTTTTAATGGGAAGATTTAGTTTTCGGATATTTTAAATGCCGAGTAAGTAATTATAACTTCCCTGGGACATTGTGAAACAAACCCTTATTCTTTTGTACGATTATTAACTAACTATAGCAGAATGGTCATTTTTTTAATTTTGATTAAATAATCGTACACAAGAATCTGTAGTTAAATCTAGAAGTAAATTATCCTGCACGGTATGATAAAATTAAAAAAAAAAATTAAAATAAAAGGCACACATAGTATGTATACGTCACAGTGTACCTAGCCCTTGTTTCACATAGTCTAATATTGTTTAAAATCTCGAATTTGAGCTACAAATAAGCATTTATAAAGCTGTAATTTTGGACATCAAGAGAATTATTATTTTCGTATTTTCGTCCGCTGGCGCTAACTTCAGACTTATTTTAGCGAAAACTTTAATAACTATTAGAAACTATGCGAGCTACAAGTTTTTGGTTAGCTCAAGAAATTAGCATTTATCTATCTACAAATTCAGATATCAACATTTTTCAATTCCGCCAAAGTAAAGGACGTAAATTGGTCTAGAATCCAAACTTTACTGTCTAAAAAAATGTTTTCAACTGCCTTGATTTTTAAAATGTTTCATTTATCAATTTGGTCAAATGAATAGGTCCATAAATTCTTTATTTGCAAAGGGTTAAATGAAAATACTTAATAATTGAAAAGAATCTATTTCATTCAAATTTCGCTAAGAATAGGTATGAGCGAATGTAGGTACTTAATCCCATTGGATTGTTAACTTATATATACCTAATCAAAATAAACATTATTCTTAAAACCCATACATATAATTTAGCGAACTTAAACATTTTCTTCTTATCTATTTACTAAATTAAACCGGACATTACTGCAAGCCTGGCAGCTTTATAGTATTTTACTAGTTTTAAAGAATCGATAAATAATAATTTCGTAATACAAACTTTTTCTCTATACATCCAGTAAAATAGCGTTTTATAAAATATTGCACTTTTTTCAATTTCGCCTGCAGCCTACAGTTTGAAAAAAACTGTGTACCCCTCAATCCTCTACGTTTCCCAAGCTTAAATAAAGTGGTACTAGAACGTAGCTTGTTTTATTTCCTGCATTTTTATATCTTTACCTTAACAATCAAATCAGTAGAACTGAAATTATAATTGTATCTAAACAATACAGTTTTAATATCATGAAAAACAATAACCCCTTTTTTATTTAAATAATTTGTACTTATTAATACATTAATATATACATATGTAAATAGCTTGATTAAAAAAAAATCTTAATTTCAAACAAAACACAAATACATTCGTTTCCATAGTAATACACACACTTTCTGAATTTCATACGAAAGAAACACAACAACCGTTTCCATAGTAATTGATTGAAATTACAAAAACAAAACTGAAAAAAAACCTTTTCAAATACACGACTCTATCCATAATTAAGGAAATATTTTAAATTGAATACACCGACCTATAATATTATTTTAGGCGACAGCAGCGCTGCCAGCAGATTTGGTATAGTTTTCCTCGAGTGTCACCTTCTATATATGTTTATTCAATGGTTACAAGTTTCTATATAAAAAATCTAATTTTATTCGGTTGATCAGATATTAAGATAGTCGAAAATAAATTAAACCGTTCTATGAGAGGTGCTGTTAATAAACGTAAAATATAAAATTTAAAAATTTTAAATGGTAGATCGTACTAATTGTAACACACAAAAAAACTTTTATCAAAATCGTATGAGTTGTTTTTGAGAAAAAAATATTTTTCTTAACGGATTTCAAACATTTGTATGGTAGGCACCGTTATTTTTGGGTATTAGAATAATTTTTGTCATAAAATCTTCTAGATAAATTTAAAAAACTGCTAATAGTTACCAAGTTTAATAAAAATCGACTGAGTCGTTTTGAAATATTGACTTTGCAAAAAAATAACTTTTTTTGAAAAGCATAAAAATAGTTTTTGTTTGGAAATTTTGGTACACAATATTATTGAGAATGAGTCAATAATTCTTCATACAAAAATTTTTCGAGAAAAGTGTAAATCAAAAAAATGGTTCTTTGGTAGGTACCATTAATAACCATTTTTCGGAACCATTTTTTTTATTAAACTACAACTTATAACTTTTTAAATTTATGAGTTCTTAAAAACGAATTCGATAGCGCTAATGGTTTTGAGAAAAATAAAATTTTCCTTTTTGGCCAAGAAATCTTGTATGACAGCTACTGTTAATTTCGGTCCTTAAAAAAAAAAGAGAAAAAAACGGATGTGGGAATGTCCAAAAAACGTTAGGTACCAAGTTTAAAGAAAATCGACAAATCCGTTTAGGCTGTAGTCGAACCGACAGACAGCCAGACACACGGCCGTTTTTGCGAGAAACACTTTTTTCGTCTTCGCTATCATCGTAATGTCAAGTTTGATCAAAATCTCGAGTTTGATTTTTTGTACGAATACATAACTTGTCAAATAGTACCTATATTCACAAGTAAAAATTGAAGATCCTATTTTTTTACCGTTAAAGAAATTGTAATATTTAAATATTTAATATTTATTAATTGAATTTTTCGCCGTTTTGTACTTTTTTAACAGCGATTTACTGCTGAACCAAGCATCCTAGCGATTTAAAAAAGACACAGCATAAATTCTGGAAAGTGCTACCTTTTTAAAAATGTATCGCAATATAAAAAATTTGAAAATCCTGCTTTTGTATGTAGGTATATAAAACAACAAAAATCTTTTAATCCGTACAAAACTTCATTGCTGTTAGCTGTTAAAAAACAATAGCATTCCAAGGAATCCTCCGCAGTACCCAATTTGTGAATGATGTGCATTGAAGTCTGTAATTTGAGTGATTTGGCCGCATTGCCCACACAACACTCATGCCGCTGCTGCTGATAGACGGATTTAATGTTAAATAACCTCAGAAACAATGTGTGGTAGAATATTTTTGTGAGAAATGCATAACCTCTTTCGTGAGATATTAATCCATTGTTCTTTCCTATAACTCTTAAAGACTTTTATAAGGCTAAGATTCCCAGTTTATGGTTGTATAGACATAAATGTATACCTTATATGCAAGATATAAGCTTAGTTCTTTTCTGTCTTCATCATAGGTAATCCTATCCTATCGTATAGAATCACATTAGTGATTCTGATAGGTGAAGGCTACAGGTACAATGCCCATGGGATGGGAAAGTCTTTCTTTGCTGCCGGGTATACTAGTTTAAAATTGGTTTGAGTCTAAATATGCTTTTCAGTACCCAATTAAGTGATTTAATGGTTCTCTGTTTTACCATAATTCAAGAACGTGTAATTCACATGGATTTGTTGTACCTACTAAAAATCGACTCTTACAGATTATGTAGATAAATGATGTAGTTTTTCTTAACAAATTATTAATACCAATACACGTAAAGTTAGTTCTAAAATATTCTCAAACATAATTGATATATTATACAATTAGTCCTTCCATTTTGTTTAATGGGGCCAAAAACTGAACATTTTTTTGACAAAAAAGTAGAGTAGGGTGTGTCGTTTTTGTATATGAAAATATCTGATGTCTTATCCAAAAATTTTCATTCCCGATTACTCCGCTATCTTGAGAAGTATAGCATTCCACGATTTTTCGACGTGTAGCTATTCTGTATTTGTTGTCTTCACAAATATCAAAATAGAACTGACAGTTGACACAGCCTTTTCAAAAGTTATAGAATATCACCCGAAAGGGGGATACATTTAGGGCCACCCTGTATTCTTGCGTATAAGAAGCATTTATGCTGCTTTCATATTTAGCTATCTCAAATTTAAATGAAAGTGTTCTAGATTCATTCATGCTTTAAAAAAAAAAGAATTAAATAGACATTCCTTGACTTTTGTTTCGTGTTTTATTTTGAAGTGTTAGTCCGGTTTCTCGTGCTCCATATCTTTGTTTACATGAAAAGAAAAAAACGTAACTGATACATAATTTGGATTATCATATGGCCTCAACCTAGATACCGCATTTACTCTTTTGTGTAAAGAAGCCAACTGAGTGAACTGGTCACCGAGAATAGGAAAAGCCAACCTAAATGTACAATTTTAGATTTTACTGAACTGCGATTAGAATGCCTCTAATTGCAAGTTTGTGAACCGTTATATCTAGTGATGGTACAAGGTAAATTTTTAAATTCTCTCAAACTAAAATTGACCTACCAATATTCTTCATGTATTAGATATCATGACGCATATATCTATTAACCACTGTACTCATATGGTGGTTATAAAAGGTGTGTTTTTTTTAGAGGTATAGAACTTTGAAATGGAATAAAATAAAGATGATTTTTTTTTGACGTATCCATTCAACCAAAAGTGAGCTTCACCGCTAAACAAAATTCGCTTTTGAACTTAATTCGAAAAGAACCATGATTTTCAAAATAAATATGCACAATTTGGAAGCGTTGTTCAGGCGTCAGTCTGTTCATGTTGAAATGCCAAACCAAACTAAAAAGAAATCAATTGACAAGTCCCAAAATTTTCTGTAGACAGTTTCGGGTTTTGGGATTTTGCGTCTTTCAGGAGCGATTTTCCACTATATGGACTAGAGTAACTATATCTGCACAAACACATTGAGGTGTGTAATGATTTTCTAATTTTTTTATTTGTAGGGTGAAATGGGGCAAAAATAAAATATATCCGATTTAAGAAATTCTTTTGGTGTTTGAAAGGCTTTTTTTCAGTGGATTGCATTAGGGATTTATCCAGAACATTAGCATTTATAAGGTGAAATGGGGTTAAAACGAAAAGTGATATCTAATTTCAAAAATTCTTTTTGTGTTTGAAAGGTTATTTCAAAAAAAAAATTCTATTTATAGAGTGAAATGGGATAAAATCAAAAAAGTGGTTTTTGATAACAATAATTCTTTCTGTGTTGGGAAAAAAATAAAGAATGGACTTAGAAGATCATTTTCTACATATTTAGCCATTCGTAAGGTGAAGTAGGTTAAAACTAAAACCCATAAAGTAGAATGCGATTACTACAGCATATAAAAATTTATTTATATTTTCTTTTGTAATTGTAGCCGTGCGAAGCCTGGTGGGCCAGCTAGTAAGTTATAAAAATAATTAGTGGGGTGGCGTGAAAGCTATTTCTGTGTGCGTGTTGTTTTCTCGCAAGAATGAAGAAGACCTACAATTTTGAGAATCACTATTTCATGATAGGAGATACTCTTGGAGGATAAGTCACTTCCTCCCAAAAGGCAGTCCGCAGTAGCCGTTTTCAAACTCAAAACTAAATCAATTTTCTCAAAAAATCAAAGCTGCAAACATAAACGCACCATTACAGCCATATTATTCACAGTTTGTAAAACTTGAAATGAAACTAGTTTCCGTTTAAACTAGTTTTGTTTGCAGCCATATTTTTGACTTGTTTCAAAGTTAGTTTCACAGCTAAGTAAGTTTTATAGAAGTTTGGAGTCCCAAGATTTGCACGGCTTTATGAATTTAGAGTACTGTTTCGGTGGGTATACTTCAGGCACCCAGAGTTTTTTTTTAAGTCGCGCGAATAGCGTGAACGCATGCCCACTTTTAATGGTGAAAAACTGTTATAACGGCATTTCTCTAGCCTCGTCCTTTGAAAAAAGTCAATAATATGGCTGTTAAAGTTTTATCAAAATTTGTTAAATATTGTTTCAAAATAAAAATCGATATTGCTCACTTTTCGAATTAAACTAGTTGAGGTTACCAATGTCAAACGTATTTCTAGTTTTCATGACGATGAGACTTCAATATTTTGTATTGTTTTGAAATTTGTTTACAATTTTCAATAATGAGGAAAGAAAGTGTATGTATGTATGTATATTTCTTTATCTGTATAAGTTGTTGAAGATTTGTTTTACGTATTGAAAAATAGGAACAAAAACTATTTGGGAATAGTTTGAGTATTTTATATGTTGTATTACGTTGACAATTTAGAGACTTAATAATAATTTGTTGATTTTAACAGGCTGAACTTAGTGCGTTTTATTGTTCATTAAAAGTCCTTCCATAAGAAAAATATGTACACAGATATACCTACCTATGTATACAGGATGATTCGCATACGGTGTTACAAAAAGCTAGAGCGTGTAGGTCGGGCTAAGACAAGAAAAAAATCGTACAAGAGAAGGGGTCTATTCCTCTCGTTTAGCAAGGAGGGGCAATTTTCTAAATGACTTAAAACAGAAAAAAATATTAAAAAACAACAGTTACACATACAATGTCATGATACACTTTTTTGTAAAGCCAGAAATATATTATTTTATTGTGTTTTAAATAAACTTGTTTTAGAGAATATTTTTTTAAAAATTAATTTTCAAACTCAAAATTTTGAAAACAAAATTGAAAAAAATTTGTTCAAACTATTTTTTTTCGTTATCAAGTAGTATTTTGTTTATAATATTAAATGCCTTTATTAATTTTAAGTCAAACACCAAAAACCGGATGCTAAAATGTCTTCCTGTTAAATCTAGAAGTAAATCAACCCACACTGAACTGAGGAAGCAATTTTTCAGTGGAGGATGCACTCGGTGGATAAAACAACAAAAGCATCTTCATCAGGTGCTCACTAAATTTGATGAGTTAACTCTGGTTTATCTTTTTTCTCGCACTGAAAAACTGTATTTAATATAATATATATGTAGGTTTACATACATTTATGTAGAATTTTGCAGCTACGTATTCAATTAACTTTACTTCGGAGTTTTGTGTTGACCTATCCTCAAACTTTTGTGAGTTTGACGATTCCTGAGGAGGACACAAATGATATTGAAACAGATGTTACAATGGAAGACCTTGCAAGGACATATTTTCCTGGTTACATTGCCCAATCCGTTTAAAAAAAAAAAATTTGTCAAAAATGTACATATGTGCAAAGATCAGACAAAAATGTACAAGAACTAGGAAAACCTTATAGAAATAAGACAATATGAGAGGACAACGCAAGGGGGACTCAGAGTTCCAACAGAAGAGCTAAAGGAAATGATTGACAAAAAATATACTGTTTCGACAAAAATTTTGTTATGTTATGATTCAGAAATAGTTGAGAAACTCAAACAATAGTGCTTTGGCACCATTTCACTGCCATGTCCTCAAATGGAACATAAAAATAATCTCTTGGCACATGCCATGAAAGTCCTTCTTAAAGCAAAAATAAATATTTTGAATGCAAAAGCAAAAAACGCAAATTTTTGTTTTTTTCCAATAAATTAGCATTTAATTAAATACAAATTCAGATATCAAAATTTTCCCATTCCGCCAAAGTAAAGGACGTAAATTTGTTCAAATTTGACTATATCTAAATTAAAGCTTTTAACTGCCTTGATTTTTAAAATGTTCCATTCATCAATTTGGTCAAAAAAATAGGTTCATAAACTCCTTATTTGCGAATTGTTAAATAAAAATTCTTAACAATTGAAAAGAATCTCTTTCCTTCAAATTTGGCTAAGAATAGGTATGAGCAAAAATCAAAAATGTATAGGTACTTTATCCCATTGGGTTGTAAACTTATCTATACCTAATCAAAATAAGCGTTATCCTAAAAACCCATAAATATAATTTAGCCAAATAAAGCATTTCATTCTACTCAATTTACAATGCAGCTTTCATATCATGAAAAACTATAACCCCTTTTTTTTTGATTTGAATATTTTTTACTTATCAACTGAAATCGTAACGAAAATAATTTTATTCATTCATACATACATCTATGTACATAGGTAATTTACAAAAAAATCTTAATTTCAAACAAAACACAAATACATTCGTTTCCATAGTAATACACACACTTTCTGAATATCATACGAAAGAAATACAAAAACCGTTTCCATAGTAATTGAAAGATATTACAAAAACAAAACTGAAAAAATTACTTTTCAAATTAACGACTCTATAAATAATTAGGGAAATATATCAAATTGAATACACGACCCTGTAGAAATATTTTAGGCGACCGCAGCGCAGCCGCTCAGTGTGTCAGTTTATCGAAACTTCTGAACTTTTATAGCTTTTTTTAAAGCATGTTTTGGCTAGTAAACAATAGATGTCGCTCACAAAACTATTACCCAGCCGATGGTATTGTAAATCAACAGATAGCGCTTTTTGTTATGCAAAGCTCTTTAGGACTTCCCCAAAAAATGTCACCAGACAGAGCCTTCGCAGACTTTCATAACGTTTTCACAACAGATGACGCTCTTTATTTCTAATTCTAAGCAACATTCTTTGATGACATACGGAAGATTTCTGAGCTCCTGAAGCAAGCTCTCGCTAAATAAATGTAGTTGACACAGCTATTGACCGGCACAAATGGTGTGCTAGTGTGCTTTTTAAATCAACAGATGGCGCTTCTCGCATTAAGAAGCTATCTAATTTCTCTTCAAAAATGTTCACTAGATGAAGCAAAGTTTCATACTATTTCCACAACAGATGGCGTTCTTTGTTTGTATGAAAATATCTTTCGCCAACATTTAAAACTTTTTAACGGCATCGATGTAGGATGCGGACATTATTGAATTAACTTCTCACTTCCGGTAATTCCAATAATATTAAAAAAAAAACTGAGATATCAATGAATTTTATGATATTTTATTCCATCCACTCTCTTATGTAATTAGACATGTTCATGAACATGTGTCGTTATGTCAGCTTTTCGTAAAATGAACACCAGTCGAACGACCGTCGATCGACTTACTGTGTAGTTCAATTTTTTTGATAATTTGCTCTGTCGGACGACCGCTGTAGTAAATGTGAACTCTAGTCGAACGACCGATGATTTCAATTTTACATCTTTTTTTCTATTTTTTAAGTAAGATTTGAAGCTAGTATTTTGGCTCAGCTTTTCGTCTTATCTATAGACTTTTTTTCGACAACTTGTTCTGCCGTGTAACGAGATGGTTTCTAGATTGAAGCAATTTTTTTAAGCGAGAACTTGGCGTCGCCGAGGTAAGGTTTTTGACACGGTCAGAGCTTAGGCTATTGTTTCCTATTATGCAAAATTATAAAAATAATATCTATGGACCTACATATATGTAAAGATTTATTTCAAATTTCAACTATATGATGACTTTTTTATAATTACGGTAATTAGAAGCACAAGTCGCGTACATTGTACATAACTTTTCTTATGAAAATCAAAAATGACGGTGCTAAAACTTCACGCATACCCATATTATTTATTTTTGCTTACACTTTTCTCAAATGAAGTTTTTTTCATTTTTTTTCCTAAAGTACAAATCAATATTAATATTCAAATGGACTTTTAGTACTGTTTTCTTTATTTTGTAAATTTGTACATATTTCAAATTTTGTTTAAGTTACCTTTTGCAGAAATCTTTAGTTAAAAACTGAATGAATGAAGTTTTCAAAATTAAATAGTGATACATTCAATAATTCAGCAAGGACGTAAGCTCAAGAGTAGACTCAAAATTTAGTAAGATTTCTGGGAGGACGGAAAATTCATTCCTCATCGAGTTCAGCTCGTCTATACCTAAATTGATGTTGTATACGCAGGTACTTCAATTCAATTCACATCATTTCAAGAAAATGTTTCCTACACAACAGAAATTGGAGTATTCTCGCCATAGTGACTCATGTGGTCTGCTAAAAAGAGCCTGTATTTTTTATTTTTATGGGAGAATGGTATTAATTTTTCAGTTGATTTTTATCTTTAATTTTGAATAGTACCTAAATAAATACATAAATTATTTGACCAACAACACTTAACCAATCCTGTGTGCGTGTTGATTGGTTGTAGGAATGGAGGGGACGTACAATTTGCCGAATCCGAACTACTTAGGTAAGATGACAATATATTTTATAGGAGGATTTGTCATTTCCGCGCAAGAGGCAGTAGCCGAATTTCTCATACTGTAACTGGATACTATTATTTTTTAATAGATGAACATAACATTTTTACAATAATGCCCTAAAAACCCTACCGGGATAGCTCCTTCCATTAACCGGCATATGCTAAGTACAAGGTGGTGCAAAAGTTGTCACCCGATGTTCTTTGGCTGTACATTTTTGTATGGATGAAAAGGATACATGAAATTTGAAAAATGGCCAAATACTTTTAGTACTAAACAATAGATAAATGAAAAATAAAAAATCACTCCAAAAATGGGGTCATTTTTTATAATGAAAAATTGCCCAAGTTAATAAATGAAAAAATTGCCCTAAATCAAATGAAAAAATATGCACGACTGAGTCGCACAAACTTGCTCTTATGTGCGTTCAGATTGTGGTTCTATAGTCTGAAATAAATTATCTACGAGAGCCTATATTTTATCCATTTGCCAAAACTTAGTTTATAGTTGCTGGTGGTATTATGTGAGTAAAACAAAATGAACAATATAGCCCAGTGTTGCACATATGGAATATGGATACAAGGACATTATATTATTTAAACTGGAAAATTGTTTTAAATCAACAAAATAAGAAATAAATTAATCAAACGAGGTTCTGCCAACAAGATTAAAATATTATATTGTTAAAGGGCCTTACCAATAACCAAATTTAGACATCATTTGAATATTTAAGTGGACTCTAAAAAATTAACCATACCAATAATCAATTTAATAGTCAGCTTAACGCTAAACATGTCATTAAATTAAAAGTGAAGAAACTTATGTTTAATTGTGTTAACACCTCGTTTGTGCTGTCAATCTGACAACTAAAAGCATTTCTGTCGCGTCTATGTTATTCTCGCTGGAGTTTGTGCGCTTTTAATTGACAAATGTAATCAATTCCTTTTGTTTAGTTGATTGTAAATTTTAATTTCAGATTGAATTATTTGAAATTACTGAAAAATCGTCAAAAAGAACGAATTGGACTCCAGCTATGAAGGAGTTGCTAATCGAATCAGTAAAGCACATAATCATATTCTTCGAAAGGATCTATTCTTTTTTTTCTATATTTTTGTTCCACGAGATTGTGCCACATCCTCCAAAATACTAATGTCATCAATGTAAGTGAAAAAAGTTTACATCTCTGTTTGGAACCAGAAAAATTGTTTGCTTATTTTGCAAAATAACACAAATGTCATTTCAACAGCTGTCTATTTGACAAATACTGTACTAGATTTTGTAATAGAGCGCTAGTTAGTAAAGGTGTGTTTAATTTGGTTATTGGTAAACACACAAATTAACTCGTCTTTAAAGTTTAACCTGGCATTTATAAAAACGCGTGTTTAGCGTTTGGTTATTGCTTAGGCCCAAAGTTAATTAAATCACCTTAGGTATAGTCTTGTTTAATAACAAAATTATTTATGAAGTGTTTCGACTAAACAGTCATCTTCGGATCACAATCGACTTTACTTTAATTTAATAAAAGCTTTAACATTAACAAACTCTAACAAAAAAAAACTTTACTTAACTTTCATACACTTGAAAAAGAAACAACAAAAATTATTGACGAAAGCTTTTAAAGACAAATCATTAAAATATAAATCAATAATGAAAACAAATATAAGCTGGGTTGTTTACATATTGTAATGTTCTACCTAGGTTCGATAATAAACTTATTTCCTTTAAATTATAACTTCCACGTATTTACTATTCAGAATAAACACACTTTATTTCAGTTCAAATCGTTTTTATTATTCTTCAATCTCAATAGTATGCAATCTATAATTCACTTCCGAATACAATTTTACTGCTTACTTTTACGCTATCACATTCAAAATTAAACTGTGTCCACTCGCTTGAAAACATCCCCTTATATAGGGAATTAAATGGTTCTAGTCTAAACTAGTACAAACTGGAATATTCGAGCATCGCCTTCTAGAAATTTCCTTTCCAATCGTTGACTGGAACCGATATTCTGCTGAATTCTAAATGCTGAAGGTATGGTGTCTAGCTTCTCAAACAGATGGCGCTGGGAACAGTTAGAGGATTTCCCTTTTGTTTCAAATTCAAAGTAGTTGGGTAATTATTAAATCGTTACATTGCCCCCCGCTTAGGATTGATCGTCCCGAACAATTCCATCACTACTTTCACCATTATAACGAAATAAACGGTCACAATGAACTACTTTTAATTTGCCTCTCACCCCTCTCCGTATACGGTAAACCACATCATTAATTCTTTTCACAACAGTGTAAGGGCCTTCCCAGTTTTGTTGAAGTTTTGGTGACAGCCCCTTTTGTCGATGGGGATTATAAAACCACACAAGGTCTCCTTCTTGAAATCCTGTCGATGTTGCTCGTGCGTCATATCGTGTTTTCATCCGGTCACTGCATGTTTTTATGTTTGGCCTTGTTCTTTGGTGAATGTCATTAAGTCTTTCTTTAAGGTTATCCACATACTCCTCTGTTCTTTGCGGCTCAATTGTGCGGCATCCAAATTTCACTTCACTTGGAAGCCGTATTGTTGTTCCGAACAGGATCTCCGATGGTGTATGTCCTGTTGAGCTATGTGCCGCACTTCGATAAGCCATCAGGAATAATGGAATATGTCGGTCCCAGTCTCGTTGATAGTCGTCGACGACCTTAGACAGATGTTCTTTAAGCGTCCTGTTGAATCGTTCAACCATCCCATCAGATTGCGGATGAAGCGGTGTTGTCCTTGTCTTTTTAATGCCAAGGAGTGTGCAAATTTCCTGAAAGATGTTAGATTCGAAGTTCCTCCCTTGGTCAGAATGCAGTTCCATAGGTACACCGAACCTGCTCACCCAATTGAAGACAATCTGGTCCACTACTGTTTTGGTTTCCTGGTTTGGGATGGCGTATGCCTCAGGCCACTTGCTAAAGTAATCCATTACGACTAGGATATATCGGTTTCCGCTATTTGTTTCAAGAAAAGGGCCTGCGACGTCTACTGCAATCCTTTCGAAAGGTGTGCCTACATTGTATTGATGCATTTTACTTTGAATCTTTCTACCTGGCCCCTTGCTAGCTGCACAAGTATCACATTTTCGGCACCACTTTTCGACGTCATCTCTTGCATGTAGCCAGTAGAACCGTTGTCGTACCTTTTCCAGCGTCTTATTGACTCCTAAATGACCTCCAGAAGCTCCATCATGCATCTCTCGCAGAACCTCATTTACCTTTGACCGAGGAACGATAAGCTGCATCACATAAGACTTACCATCTGTGGATTCCCATTTACGCTTTAGTACCCCTTCTTGCACATGAAGCGAGTCCCATTGGGCCCAATAAGCTTTGAGAGCAGGGCTTCTGTCTGAAATGTCACTCCATTCAGGTTTTTCTTGGTGTTCCTTCCATGCAAGAATGGGTTCGATATCCGAGTCTTCTTGTTGGGCAACCCTGAGTTCTTCATTGCTCCAACCGTAAATGGGATCGGCTCTTATACGTTGTACGGCAATCATCTCCTTTTCTTCTTGCCGCGTGCAATGTTTGCAGTCTTGTTTGCACGGTCGCCGAGATAATGCGTCTGCGTTTGAATGCAGCTTTCCTCTTCTATGTTGAATCTGATAGTCGTAGGTCTGTAGTCTCTCAATCCACCTTGCTACTTGACCTTCAGGATTTTTGAAGTTCAAAAGCCAGTTTAGCGCACCATGGTCCGTTCGAAGAAGGAACTTCTGTCCATAGATGTATTTATGGAAGTGCTTTGTTGCCAAAACCAGAGCAAGAAGTTCTCTTCACACAATAATTACGCTCTGGCTTTGAGAGTACCTTGCTGTAGTAGGCGACAACTTTTTCTTCTCCATCATGGACTTGTGAGAGTACAGCGCCAACTCCAACGTTACTTGCATCAGCGTCGATGATAAAAGGTTTTCCTGGAGTCGGATAGGTCAGCACAGGAGCGTTACATAAGCGCAGCTTTAGTTCCTGAAAGCTTTTCTCGCACTCACCTGACCATTTGAACGGCTTCCCTTTTTCAGTGAGCTGATGCAAGCTTTTGGCGATTCCAGCAAAATCCTTCACGAAACGCCGATAATATGTGGCTAAACCAAGAAAGCTTCGGAGTTGATGTTTGTCCTGTGGTGTTGGCCAATTCTTGACGGTGTCAACTTTCTCAGGATCAGTCTTTACTCCTTGAGACGAGATGATATGTCCCAAGTATTTATCTTCGGTCTTAAAAAGCGCACATTTGTCTGGATTCAACTTTATGTGTGCTTCTCGAAGTCTCTGGAATACAGCTTTAAGGTTGCCACAATGTTCCTCAAATGTTTTGCTATATACGATGACATCGTCCAAATAAACTAAGCAAGATTTCCAAGTAAGTCCATGTAGAACACATTCCATCAAACGCTCGAATGTTGCCGGAGCGTTACATAGTCCAAACGGCATCACTTTAAATTCCCACAGACCATTTCCTGTGGAGAAAGCCGTCTTTTCTCGATCTTCTGGATGTATTTCTACCTGCCAATAGCCACTCTTCAAGTCCAAAGTTGAAAACCATTGGGCTCCTTCCATTGCATCTAAAGTGTCGCTGATTCTGGGTAGAGGGTAGCTGTCTTTCTTTGTCACATCGTTAAGCCTTCTGTAGTCCACACAAAATCGAGTGCTTCCATCCTTCTTTTTGACAAGAACCACCGGGGATGCCCAAGGGCTTTTGGAATTTTCGATTAGCCCATCTTTCTTCATGGTGGATATCATCTCTTCAACTTCGGCTTGTTTGGCCAAAGGAAGACGTCTTGCTGGTTGACGAATCGGTCTTGCATCTCCTGTGTCGATTCGATGCTGCACCAGTTGTGTTCGACCATATTGCCCACTGGGTGAAGAGAAAATATCAGCATACTCGTGAAGAAGGCTTCTAGCGACATTTAGCTGATGTTGACTAAGATTGGATGACTTTAGAATCACGGATTTTAATTTTTCGGACTTCACAGACTTCTGTGTATCTACTTCGTTGATCTTGGTTATCGCAGATACAGCTTCACATTGCCCAACTATTTCTCCTTTCCTGAGCTTAACTTCGTACGGTTTGATGTTGAGTATCCGTACAGGCACCATGTTGTTCTTTGGCACCACTAGAGTTTTCCCTACGATAATGTTTTGGGAATATTGCTCAGTGGCTGGTTCCACCATGAGGTACCGATGACTACCCAAATCACCCTTTATTTTTGTCCAAACAAACATTTCTGAAGAAGGAGGCAAGCTTATGTCTTCTTTGATGACAATTCTTAGAGATGGCGATTTTTCATCACCATAAACCATTGGAATCTCTACATTTTTGTACTTAAGAACTTGCTTACCGATATCCAGGATTACTCCATGTTCTTTCATGAAGTCAATTCCGATGATGCATTCATCACATATGTCTGCTACCAGAAACACATGTGTAAACTCCAGCTCTGCCAAACGGATCGGAAAACGAACTTCTCCGTACACTTTTGCTGCTTCTCCTGTTGCCGTTTTCAGACGATAGCTATTGGTGTTATGTAGCCATGTCATCTTGACCAAGTCCCTTCGTAGAATAGAGGCTGTCGCACCGGTGTCAATTGTAGCCACGTGTTTCTTGTTGTTTAAAGTTGCCTCCACTGTCAGACTTTTGTTGTCTCGTTTAGTCTGTGAGACTTGGATGGTGGTTCTGGGGCCATCGATACCAGAAACCAGCTTCTGCCCCTCGAAGTTGGTTCTTACTCGTTTCCCGACTGGGAAACAAGTCGATCAGGAGTGTTGGTGTTATTGCTTCTTTGTTCTGGAATATTATTTCTGCTTCCACAATGTTGACATGCAGCTCTTCTCGGTGGCAGTCTGCACTGGCGCTGGAGGTGTCCGGTCTTGTTACAGTTCCAGCAACGAGCAGGTCCATCTCTCTGGTTTCTTTGGAATGCAACTCTTTGACATGAGCATTCTTCAACTTCCACTTCTCTTACTCGATGAACTCCTTGAGAAGCCTGTTCTGCTGCTTCCATAGTCAAAGCGAATGCTAATGCCTCCGGAAGCGTCCGTTTTCCAGCAGTTCGAATTGCTCGCTGTAGGTTGATGTCGGATACAGCACGGACAAAGGCTTCTGTTGCTAATTGACTTGTAATTTCGTCTCCTGCAGTTGGATATGCCAAATGGGCAAGCCTTTCGATATCTGCTTGCAATTGCTGCAGACTCTCTCCTCTTTTCTGAACTCTAGTATTGAGTTGGACGCGGAAGACTTCTTGCATATGGCCATCTCCAAAACGTTTGTCGATAGCCTGAACAAGAGCACTGAAGTTGCCATTCTTGTCTGCTGGTATGGTTTGCAATAGTTCAGCAGCAGATCCTCTAAGGGCAAGCGTCAGAGCTATATATTTGTCTTCGTCATCCCAGCTATTTGTAGCTGCGGCTGCCTCAAACTGCTTCTTGTAAATCGACCAAGAAGTTTGTCCATCAAAGGTTGGTGGATGCATTTCCTTTCGCTTTGGAAAGTCGCCAGAACTTTCTCGAACCTTCATTTTTCTTACATCATTTAATTCATTAGCAATGCTCTGAATTTTATTTTCAAACTTTTCTTGAACTGCTTGAACTTTCTCGAGCATTGCGTCTACTTTAGAAAATTGTTTTTCGACACCCTCAACACGTTCGTTAAGAGTACCAAATTTATTTTCAAATGCATCTAGCTTACCTTCGATAAGGTTTTTCTGATCTTCTAGAAGGTTCTTTTGCTCGCTGCGTTGTTCTTCGAGAAGATTCTTTTGCTCACTGCGTTATGTTCATCAAATCTTTCCAGAAGATTCTGTTGTTCATTGCGTTGTTCTTTTCTTTGCTCTTCAAACTGAGCAAGCAACATAGTCATCATATTACTCATGTCTAAGCTAGGACTTACTTGTTCTTCGGCCATTTCAATCTCAAAGAGAAACGTGTCTGGGTTTTCTCCGTGTTGTCTTAACTCTTCTTGCAGACGAATAATGAGGTCATTTTTCGTTCCAGCAGTAGGAAGACCTCTTTTGTTCAGTTCTGCTTTTAGTTCAACACAATTCAATTCATTCACTATCTTACCCATTGTCTCTTCTTTTTTTTTTTGCACAAAACACTTCGTAATAATAGCAAAAACACTATCACTGTTTTTATTATTATTTTTCAAACACTTTTCACCATAAGTATCTGAATGCACAGATGAAATAAGTTTTATTCCACTTTTCTGACACCAATATAATGTTCTACCTAGGTTCGATAATAAACTTATTTCCTTTAAATAATAACTTCCACGTATTTACTATTCAGAATAAACACACTTTATTTCAGTTCAAATCGTTTTTATTATTCTTCAATCTCAATAGTATGCAATCTATAATTCACTTCCGAATACACTTTTACTGCTTACTTTTACGCTATCACATTCAAAATTAAACTGTGTCCACTCGCTTGAAAACATCCCCTTATATAGGGAATTAAATGGTTCTAGTCTAAACTAGTACAAACTGGAATATTCGAGCATCGCCTTCTAGAAATTTCCTTTCCAATCGTTGACTGGAACCGATATTCTGCTGAATTCTAAATGCTGAAGGTATGGTGTCTAGCTTCTCAAACAGATGGCGCTGGGAACAGTTAGAGGATTTCCCTTTTGTTTCAAATTCAAAGTAGTTGGGTAATTATTAAATCGTTACAATATCTTCACCAGCGATGAGTCAGCAAATCCACAATAATCGTTCCGCGCTTTGTTATGTAAAGGGGTTTTCAACAGGGACTCTATACAAAAGTAGAGCAACAGGGACAGCAAACGACGCCATATTTATTGCTTTTGACTTTTCTTTTCAGTAAGGTTTTTCAAAAAGACTTAGAGACCTTCAGCTGGGCGAACAACATTAAAGGGAACTCTGTATTTAAAATTGCTGGAACTTTTATCTGCTAGGGAAAGTATAATGAAAGACCATCTAGAATATGCAACAGTATTCAAGGGTACATCAAGTACAATACAAAATGATTTAATTGAATCACTTACAGAAGATGTAAAGGTGAATTGGATTCTTGCCGATTTGTATCAAGTCAAGCAGATGAAAACACTGATGTTTGTTGCAGTAGTAAGCTTTGGGTTATACTTAGAATCGTAAAAAATTATTAAGTAATTGAACGTTTTTCTGTTTTTCTTAATGTTTCAAGGGACAAAACAGTGAAAGGTATTGCAAAAGTAAATGAAAATGTACTCGAAGAAAGAAAAATTAATGATAAACTGCCAAGCCAGACTTACGATGGAGCCATCAGCGTAATGGCTGGACAAAAGGGGGGAGTTCCAGCCCTCATAAAAGAAATATGTCCAAATATAGTTTTTGTGCATTGCTAGGCACATCATCTAAATTTAGTTCTGCTTTATGGTTCAAAGCACATAAAGGATGTAAAATTGTCCATATGCAACTTAACTGGTTTCCATTCATTTTTTGCCCGCTCCACGTCCAGAACGAATTTCCTCAAAGACGAAGGATTTTCCTTACCTCACCCATCCGAAACAAGATGGAACTATTATACAAGGGCTGTTCATACTATCAAAGCTCATGCTACTATACTTTCGAAAGTCTTTGCATTTATTTTAGAAAGTGAAAGATTCGATATAGCTAAACCACCAGTGCAGCGGTTGGTCTTAAGCATAATACACATAATTTCAAATTTATTTTCAACTTATTATTATTATTTTCTTTCAATTGAAAAAGAACTTTTAAATGCATTAATGCTTTCAAAAGAATTTAAAACCAAAGTTGTTGACATTTTTGACAAATTTAAAACCAGACGCACTGAACTAATCTAAAAACAAGTCTAGTAGGTATTACTGTGACTGTGATGTGCCTTAATGGATAATGCCCAACAATCAGTGAAAATGAGTAACTGTCTACCCACTTTGCACGAGTACGGGACGTCCCTGCTATAAGGTGTTTTAATTGACTTTATCAATGTAGAAATAAATTGATTAAAATACTTCTGAAACTGTTTTGAATCAAACTTTTGTTCACAAAAATTGAAGAGGAGGATATTGGCAACATTTGGTTTCAACAGGACGGCGCTACGTGCCACACAGCCGAAGCTATACACTCGATGTTTTGCGCCATTTTCAAAAAAAAAAAAAGTTATTTGGCGGACCCTTTATAATCTTAATTTATGAGAAAAAAAATTCAAACATCGTAGCAGCGGTTTTAAAAATAATAAATTTTGTATATATAGAATTTCGTTAACATTTTTAAGCACAAAAATTGGTAAGTCAATTATAAGAATTTATTAATGTAGAGTTAAAAACTTAATTTTTAAGAAAAAATCTTCTACCCGTTTTCGAAATATCGAATTTTCAAAAAATAGTTTTTGCCAAAAATCTTCTGGATAGCTTTTCGCCAAGTTTAAACAAAATTTCAACCTTTTTTTTAAAATTGAAATACCTAATATTTTTTTTGAAAATTTCGGTTTTTTTAAATTATAATAGTTCTTCTTCATAAAAACTCGGTTGAACCGTTTTCGAAAAAACCGTAAATCAAAAAAATGATTCTTTGGGAGGTGCCATTAATAACCATTTTTGTGAACCATTTTTTTTTATTCATAGGCAACTTGTAACTACTTAAATTTATTAAGCTACTCTTAGTTTTGGTCCTAAAAAAAAGAAAACAACGGGTGGGGGAGTGTCCAAAAAACCAAGTACCAAGTTTATAGAAAATCAACCCATCCGTTTAGGTTGTATTCGAACAGACAGACAGACAGGAGAACGTTTTCGCGAGACCCACTTTTTTCGTCTTCGCTATCATCGTTATGTCAAGTTTGATCAAAATCTCGAGTTCGTTTTTTGTACGAATTCATAACTTGCCATATATGTACATAGTACTTAGATATGTATCGCAAGTAAAAAGTAAATCCACGCAGTTACCTACTTATTAAAAAAAATACGTAAAACTGTGTTAAATTGGGTGGAGTTTCTTTGTACACAGACTGTACTGGAACTGCTAAAATTATGGAATAGGAACAAAGTAAACTAGAAAATATACATCCCTATTGCGCTAAGCGATTGTTGATTGATAGTTGAAAAATATTGATATTTTGGGTTTTTAAACTCAATTTACTGAAAATGTGATCAACTATTCATATTTGTCCACTTTTTTAAAATACACAAATCTCTGCATTATGACCAAATTTTTTTTCGGTTCTGTGGTTTAATATCGAATTTCAATATTAATCAATATTTATCAATAATCGCAAATACATATAAACAAAGGTTATATTTTGCAATTTGGAACTTCCACTAGACGTCAGTGCCAAACAAGCAAAAAAAAAAACAATAGTTTTACAGTAGAATATGTTTGTTTGTTTTCCCTACATTTTTTTACGTCAAATTTAGAAAGAGAAAAGACAAAGATAGTTTCTGGAAAAGCCTAATGGAATGAAGTTAAAAGTAAAAAAATAAATATACCAGTAAGTCGGCATTTACACTGGTTGATTTTTCTAATGCTGATTTTTGTTTGTGTTGTAATTGTGTGATGCCTGAAACACAATGCGATGAGGAAACGGGACGTGAGCGTGACGAGAACTCGTTGAAGCTGTCACACCAATTTCAAACAATCAAAGCATACCCGGATATACACAATAAGGCGTTTCTCGTCGTCACGTCACGCCAAGAATTTGAAAAATTGAAAAAAAGACGCGAAGTGACGACGATTTTTATTTTTGCTAAGTATTTTACAGATTTTTCAAAGAAGAAATGATTAAATGTGTATCAACAAATAAAGTTATTGATAAATCTATTGTTTTGTATGTTATTTTGTTTCTATTTAATTGATTTTTTTTTACAAAAATGAGTTTTTGTCGTAAAAACGCTCGCTGCATTGTGCATTGAGCGACGATTTTGTAACTAGAAAAAACGACAGCGTTTTTCGTCACGCTCACGTCTCGTTTCCTCGTCGCATTGTGAAACAGGCTTGAGATTGTGAGGTACAGCCGACAGGTTCCACACGATTTTTCCTTTCTCTGTCACACGATTACAACACAAACAAAAATCGGCGTTGGAAAAATTGGGTACCTAATGTAAATGGATAGGTAAGGTACCTACCTATCTACCTACAAATTAATATAAAAAAAAATATTTAAAAAAAAATCTACTTACTTCCAAGTCTTACGAAAAATTCTTTGAATAAAAAAATAAATACTATGTTTCCAATTCATAGATTTTTACTAGTTTTTAAATAAATGTATGTTTAGTACATATTAAAATTATTTTTATACATTTTTTTACAGCAGAAAAAGTTTTTTTTTATATGAGACCAATCACCTCATCTGGGCCAACACCAATATCCGAATTGACAGATATCAAAGCAAGTGCGTTTAGTCTTTCAGTGCTCATATCGATTCGGGACACTGTTTTAATCGTTTTTATCGTTGAAAAGATTCTTTCAACACGCTGTTGTTACTGGAAGTGTGCCCAAAACCGTGAGCAAGAAGTTAATATCTCTTAAATAAGTTTTGTCACATATACTAAGCAATTTCAATACTTTGGTAGAAGGGTCACTCGACGATATTTTTGCTTTTTGTTTTGCTCTCTGGAGTGTTTTTTTATGATATTTTGGAAAGTTTTCTAATCCTGCTTTGCACTCCATTTAAGTGACCTGCCGTATTTGCGGCTCCGCCAATACAATAATTGCTCAGATATCAAGATATAGTTCTTCACATCGCTGCAGTATGGTTTTGGTCAGGTTTCTAGAAGTTTGGTCATCAACGAGAACAAAACGTACAAAACTTCCCGAAGGATACAACTTTATAGGTCTGTTAAACAAAAAACAGTCGACATATCGAAGGCATATGGAAAGTTGTTCAGCGCCAGAAACATAAATTGTTTCGTCAGCGAGGACGTTGAAACTACTTGAATGTATAAACAGGCTCATTGTATATTTCGGTCTTAACAAATTCAGATCATGTCACTAGGATTTCGTATTGTTTATCTGACCTCAAATAGCCTGTGTTTTTAGAGCTGGTAATGACGTGATTCTTTAAATTGTTGTCCCCAGATTCAATTCTGAACTACAGGGGAGTCCTTAGTTTTCCTTATTTTTTTGTGGGCCGAGTAAGATAGCTCCACTATCATCCAGTGGCGATTCCTCTCAGTTGGCTAGTTTGGCGGCGCCAAACCTAAAATTTCAACTTAAATGTACATACTACAAACTAATTGTTTGTATTAAAACTTAGATACAAAACATTCTTTTAAATACAAAAAACATAACATCCCTATGCGTTTAAATCATTATAAACCAGCAAAACCTATTCAAATCACTACAACCCCTACGTGCTATATTAATCCCATAGTCCAATATGGACACCATTACGTCATACAAAGTATCTCGCTCGTGTTGAGTTGGCTACAAAATCTGCGCCATCAAATCTCATACAAACTACACTATTAGCCGTGTTTTATTATCTTCTATCGGGATCCGGATCTGGATCTGGATTTACTTTTAACACGTGTTACAAAAACAATTTTGAAAATTTCCCAGTATTTTGTTTGTGTATTACGTGTTAAAAGTAAATCCAGATCCAGATCCGGATCCCGATAGAAGATAATAAAACACGGCTATTATTCCCGATGTGCTGTCTCATTCTTTCTTTAAGAACAGACCGAAAAAATATTCACAAAGGTTGGCTCTAATAAAAGAGCCAAACTGGGTAGAGAAATGCGAGACAAAATGTAGTATTTGATTTTTATCTTTTTAAGGGGTTATGGTATAAGGCTGAAATTTTGGCAGATGGTAGAAATTACTGATCTAAATATGAATACAAAAAATTATAATTCTAGAATAGCCTTGAACGGTGATAACGGCAATTTTTGAGCGCTTTCACATATGAACTCATATCTCTTGAGTGCATAAATGGATATCTTTGGTTTTTAATTAACTTTGCATATAAATAAAATTACGGTTATTTCGATACCTCACTTATTATCCTAAGTGGAATATAATTATCACAATCTTGATTTTAAATTGATCGAAAAATCAAAAAAATTCCATCGAAATTACCTGGTTGGACTATTGCCGACTAGAACCCACCAGTGGAGAACCCCGTTATCTGAATTGAATGTTTTAATTCGAATTTGATATGGTTGGCTTTAATAAATCATAACTCTCGTTCTACTAATTGGATCTTCAATGTTAAGGCACCTGAGTAAAACCAACATAACACGCTACATTTTGTAAAAAAAATCATTGAGGAGGGGCAGGCATTTTTATACTAAAAGGGTGAAAAGGTCACCCCTCAATTCGATTTACAGTATTCTAAATTCAAAAGTTGATGACAAAATTCACAATTTGAAAAAAAAAACAAAAAATGCTAATTGATTGCTAAACCTTCTAAAATTATTTCTTACAATGTTTTACCATCAAGCCCACACAAGAGGTGCTAGAATTATTTTAAATGTTTTTTTTTTTTAGCAAATAAAATGCATTTTAATTAAAAAAACAGATCGACATAGCTTCATTAATAAATTGATTATTCAAAAAGTTCTGCATTTATATTTAGGATTAAGGTCTTAAAATACTATCATTAAGGCATTTGTTCGATTTGTGAAAAAATTATCAGTTTTTACAATGAAACTTTGAAAAAAAAAATCTTGAAACAATTTCAGTTAAAGTTGCGGGTATGCAAATTGGTTTAGAGTGAAAAAATCGCTACTTTCGAGCCTAGAAAATCAATAATAACTTGAATATTAAGAAATAAAAGGTATCTATTCCACAGAGTTATGAATCTTCATTAATTCTTCAAATATCCAATAAATAGCATATTTACTGAAAAATAACTTTACTCGATACAAAGAGATGTTATTTATAATTTGGGAATATATACCTACTACTGGACTCGGACGCTTTTTTACGTGAATCGTTTTGGAGTATACTAATAAAATGGAGCGGCTTTAAGTGCTGTGCATCAGCTAATATCTCATGTATTTTGTAGCCAACCCAGAACTCAAGACCAGAAATCGCCCCTGCTATCATCGTCACCTCCTGTTTTGGAAGAAATAAAATAGTCTGAATAATAGTGGTCTTATTACAGCTCTACTTTCGGCTTCCGCTTTTGTATTGCTTAAGGCTTAACTAAAGAAGCCAAAAAGTACTTTTGTACAAAAGTAAAAATATTTTTTTTCCCGCTAGCGCAGTTGTTTTGTGAAAAAGAATATACAAATTTTTTTTTTGACCAAAATTTAAGCTTTCTGCATCATTTTTATAAGTTTTCCAGTCAGAAAAACTATTCCAAAATGAGTTTGAAAATTTTCACTTTTGTACTTTTTCACTTTTTGGGCTTATGTAGTTAAGCCTTTAGAAGCATAATTTTTTTTCCAGCAGCAACGTTTTCCAGTCACCCATATTATTATTTCTATTCATTTGTGGTTGTTATTATTCTGAGATCATATAATTTTTGTTATTTTTATTTTGCAATATTTTGGCTTCGTCTTCCTAATATAAGCGAAGATAATAATTGAAGTTTTTAACTGATCCCAAATCAAATAAACTATACCTTGTTAGTCTTCCTCTTCTTATTTTGATAGATTTGAATTGATATTAAAAATCTTTTGTTTTTACTGAATTCGTTTAGATACAAATCATTTCGGGAGGGGCTTCGGCCCCTCAAGCACCACCTCCTGGCTACGTGGCTGGTCGGTACATTGATTTTTCAAAGAGGATACTAAATCACTACTTTTAAGGTTTATAACAAAAGCTATAGGTTTATAAAAATTAGTTGCAGGTGCATAGTATTATGTTAGTATAAAAAAATTAACAATATAGGCCCGTGTTGCACATATTATGTATAGGTATGCAATATGCATGAAAGGATATTATATTATTTAAACTATAAAATTGTTTTAAGTCAACAAAATTAGAAAGAAATTAACGCGATGTGCACCGTCTGTTTTGTCTGTGTTTTTCATAGATGTGTGGTTTTCAATCAGGCAATACTTTTTTTCGGAGTTGGTCTTTGTGACAGCTGTCACATGATTTATGCTCAGTTTGGTTTGCCATTTCATAATTAATAAACTTACTCCTGAACAACGTTTACAAATCGTGGAAAATTATTACCAAAATAATGGTTCTGTTCGCGCGACGAATCGCGCGCTGCGTCCAATATTCGGTCAAATCGCAAAATCGCGTAAATTCGAGCAACCATGGATCGGTTTCGCACCACGTTTACTCTAGTGGATAATACGCATCCTCAGAGACGCCGTACAGTGCGCGAGAAAAAAAATGGGCAGAGCGAGGAGGATTTGACGAAAGGAGGAGGTCACCATATAACGCGAAAGAGAGCAAAGTCATAATTTATCAGAAACAAATTTTGAAAATCGTAGGAGCGGTTTTAAAAATAACTAATTTTTATATGAACTTTGTATATAAAGACTATAGTACTATCATCTATAGTCGCCAGGAATTCGATGTTAAGATGTTGGTAAGGTGAAGGGTAGGGTAAGGAATGAAGAAGACTCGGAATAACGAGAGAATCAGCTGTTTAAGAAATTGCAAAGAGCATGATAAGGAAAGGAAAACGAAAAAAATATTTGTCCTGTCTATTTTGAAGTTATACAAAGTTTATTTTTATTTGTTTTGATGTACGAAAAGAGTTTTTTGTTTCTATTGCTTATGCGAATAGGTAGGTAGGTACCTCCCTATAAGAAAACAAATGAAAACAATATACCTACCTAGGTAGGTACCTAACCTACCTACCTGATACAGGTAGTATTGTTTTTTTTTTGTGGACTAGCTAGGTAGGTATAGGAAGGTAGTATTATACTTTTAATTGAAGTTAAGTGAATATTATAATTTCATTTAAGCGAAATTATATTGAAGTTGACACAGGTATGCAGAGTTCATTAGAGTCGAAAACAAATGGTTCAGTTAAATTGTGGGGAGTTTATCCCTGCCTACATAAGTAAAATTCGCATACAAAAATATATAGGTCAAAACAAAGCAATATTCGACCTATTGTTTAGGATACCTATACCTATTGCACAATATTGAAAAAATGTCATTAAATTTAGTTGGAAACTATTTTTTACTAACAATATACCTACATAAGTATAGGTAGAGGTATAGGTATAAGAAAATAAATTCTTCAAAATAATTAGTATTTTTTTTTTAATATGTAAATCAATTAATGAGAAATAAAATAGGTAGCTATAGGTATATTTTTTTCTAAAAAAAATGAAAAAAAAACGCGAACGTTTTACTATCGTAGGTATTCAAAATATGTAAAACAAAACGATAATTTAAAATGATAATCAGAAACCGAAACAACTTTGACAAAAAAAATAGAAAACAAATTGCGAGAAAAATTGCCTTAAATCAAATTAAGGAATAAATTGATTAAAATACTTCTCAGTGTTTTTAACTCAATAAATAATAATGATATTTAATATATCCTAATTTATGAGAACAAAATTTTAAAAATAATAGCAGTAACTATTTAGTTTTAAAAATAATGAATTTTGTAAACATTTTTGAGAGAAAAAAAATTGGTACCTATGCTAATTGTAAGTTTTTATAAATGTGGAGTTTAAAATTGAATTTCAAATAAATTATTTACCCGTTTGATATTGAATTTAAAAAAAATCAAAAATTTTTAAATCCAAAACAATTTTTTGTATGCAATATTCTTCAAATTTACTACAGACTTCTGCATAAAAACATTTGTTTGATATATTTGTATGGGCATAAACAATACTTTTATAAAATTGGTTTATTGTAGACCATATTTCACAGTGTACAAGTACAAATCACACAAATTACCACATTTACGTTCTGACATGACAGTGTGACTCTTTCTGTACGCTTTGTCTAAAATAACATCATTTGTCCAAGGAGTGGCCGTTACAGTCAATGGCGATCGTTCATGTTGAACGAATTTTGGCAACATTTGGTTTCAACAGGACGGCGCTACGTGCCACACAGCCGAAGCTACACTCGATGTTTTGCGCCATTTTCAAAAAAAAAAGTTATTTTGAGAAAAATGCAATTTACTGTGGTTACGACAACCATTTTTAAGCGCCGGTTAAATCATTCATTGAAATTAATAATGTTTCTTATTTTGGTGCCAAAATAAAGCTGATGAATTGAATTATTATTTTTGCGAAAAAAATGCAATCCACTCCAAAACTTCCACATAATGAATGTAGATACCTATTTATACCTACATACGTGTAAAAACTTACTTTATTTTCAATTTTGATAGACTAAGTAGCTGAAAGTAGGTTGTAGGTAAGTTTTCTCGAAACGAAAAGGTATTTTTTCAATTAAATAGTAATTAAGCCATCAGCTTTATTTTTGCGTAATAAAATAACAGATACCTATAGGTTATAACGTAAGACGTGACATAAAAACTAATATACATAGGTCAGCGAACATAAATATACCTATAACGAATTTATCGTTGAAACTTGAAATTCGCAAAGACCAAAAATTAAAACAAAAAAATTACCTATAACAATACACCAAATCCAACCAACATACAAGATACCAAATCAACATCCAAAGCAGATCTGAAAAGCAAAAATACCTACAAAAATATAACAATAACTACACATATATCTACCTTACTATACCTGTGCGCTATTCCTTCTTACAATTCCTTTTTAAAGAAAATCAAATTCGCGACAAAAAAATAAATTTTTTTCCCTAACCATGACAGAATGACAAAAATATAAACAAAACAAACAAAATTGTTTCTCTTCTTCATCACTATCCCTTATCTTCATTTCATTTTGAAATATCCGTGACTATATCTATTGCTATATACCTATTCTGCAAAGCCGAAGTCTTGCGTTAGTGCTGCAGATGTCGCTACTCTCGCTCCCCTTCATGATAGTACTATAGTTTATATATACAAAGAGCCGAAGTCTTGCGTTAGTGCTGCAGATGTCGCTACTCTCGCTCCCCTTCATGATAGTACTATAGTTTATATATACAAAGCCATGATAGTACTATAGTCTTTATATACAAAGATCATGTATGTAGAGGTAGACAGGTACTCCTCTACTCTGTAGAAAAAAGCTGGGGAAACATTATAGGAACTTTTCCTTAAAATGTATACAGTCATCGTTTTCGTTTATATATAGGTAGATACACTCGCAACATGTTCTCTGTGTTCCTTACTCGAATGCCGAGGTTAGTTACAAATGGGGTATGTTTTAGACCAATCATTTTTTCCTGTTTAACATAGATAATTCGCCGAAATATTTATACCTAATTTGCCGCCCGCGACATTTTGCCGTTTTTAATAACATTTGGGTTATATGCATAAAACATAGTAAATGCTTTTGCTAGAGAATTTCTAAGTTAAAACTATTTATGGTATATGCATAAAAATGTATTAAATGGTAAGAATTAAGTTTTTACTTCTGATGATAGTAACTACTTTTCTCGGATGAATTTGTCTAGTAAAACCTTTATTCCGCGTGCATAAAAACTAATAAGTACTTTCTACCTGTAGTAACTGCTTAATTTTGTTTAGGTTACATAACAGCAACTTCAAAATTTCTTAGTACATACTTATGTGCTCTAGGCCCACAATTAAGTAGCCGCCGTGAAACCAAATATTAACAGTTTCAGGTATTAATTTAAATTGGGTTGCTGTTTGTACTGACCAGAATGTGCAGGTGCACGTATTAAATTTTGACAAAAAATGCGTTTAAACTACTACGTTTTATTAATTTACTAAGTTCTCTGGTTTATTGTTATTGAGGGACTATAGACTACCGTATAACGGGCTTTGTTTTGATTTCTTTAAAGCAGGTTTTTAAAACTTTATCACATCGTACCCAACCCATACCATACGATTTCGAAATTAGGTTAGGTGTTTAGTTTTGAGGCACTTATAAAGGCAAAATTAGTGATTATTTTGATGGAATATTTCATTCATTTTGGACCAGCCGTCCACATAAAATGACTGTTATTATTTCAATGAATGAACTACCTTATCAATGATCATTGAAAAATTAAACGTCATATTATGGCGAAGTGTGGACCCCATTCAATTTTTTTTTTCACAAAAATTATAAATTAAGCCATCAGCTTTATTTTTGCATCAAAATAATTACTGATTTCACTTTCTAAAGGTACCAAAATTGGTCATTAAAGTCTTCAATGATGGTTTTCAATGACAGCTATAACTGGCACCTAAGTACGTGGATCTAATAGGTACAGCGGACAGAATTATTTTTATAAATGCATTGGGGTTATTGAGAGCTTGATGGCAAACCGGTCGGGTAATAGCTTGAACAAACAAATTTACAAGATTTGTTTTTATATTTATTTGCAAAAATTAAGCGAGTGGGTCAAAATAAAACAATGACCGATGTCCTTATAACGCCCTAAAAACACATATCTATACACGGTTAAAAATATTGGACTGCTTTTCAGTCGTACTAAAGTATTACAACATATTTTCAATGCAAGCCGTATTATATTTAATATAAGTATCCCAAATATTACACACTTTCTTAATACATTTTGTATTGCATATTCAAAGAAGTAATATATTTTGAATAAAATGCTCAATATTTCCCTGATTTATGACAAAAAAGAATAAAATACAACATATCGATTCTATATTTCAAGACAAAGTCTCATCAAAAGCATTAGTAACAGGATTACTGGAAATTAAATTTCCCAAAAGAAATGCTTATGATTATAAATTTTATTTCAACCCGTATACAAAACAAGAAATAATATCAATACAATACAACTATTGGATTAAATTTAAATACGAAAAGGTTTATTGTATGCCGAAAAATTAAACTAAGCCAAAAATGATATTTAATAATATAAATTTTGATTTATACTTACGGTGACCATATTTTTTTTTTATTTTGTAATCATTTTTTTTTTATTTTAAAAAATAACTCAAAAAAAATACAAAATAATTAATATAACAGAAAGAACCCTTAATATTAATGTTTGCCAAAATAAATAAATAAATATAATTCAGTCTTGAGATTGAGGAGAGCAGACGTGTTTTAGAGACTCGGAATAAAATAAATATAATAAATAAAATAAATTTAATTATAATAAAATTAATAAAATAAATGAAATAAATAAAATAAATAAGAAAATTAAAAAAAAAAAAATAGAAGACGGAGAACATGGCGGACAAAAGAGGAGAAAACAATGAGGAAGAAGCAAAGAGGAGAGGAAGGCCGACAAACTTGGAAAGACTGTCGAAGGGTAGGAATATGAGCACGGGATCGATGGGAGATATAAGTGATCTATGGAAAAGGAAAAGGGAACACACAGAAGGAGTGGAGTAGGAGACGGAGGAAGGAACAGAGATAGTGCAGCCAAGCAAAAAAATTCCAAGGTCAGCGCAGAGGCAAGAGGTAGATGATTCGAAAGTAGAGAGGATGCTAATGGAGATGAGAAATGAGATCATAGGGGTGAAGCACGAGGTGAAAGAGATGAGAGTGGAGATGAAGGAGGAATTGGGAAGGATACTAGAAGAAATAAGAAGAGAGGAGAAGGAGAGAGAAGATCTGAAGGTCGAGGTAAAAGGGCTAGAGAGAAGGATAGAAGAATTAGAGATGAGAGAACAAAGTGTACGAGAAATGGAGGAGAAAATAAAGAATGGTCGATTGGAAATTCAAGAAGGAACAAGCAAAATGAGTAAGGGAGAGGAGAAAGGCTATCTAGCGGAGAGAATGAAAGAGATGGAGGCAAAGATAGAAAAAAAAGAAAGCAGAAGGAGAAGGAGAAGGAGAAACATAATAATCAAGAACGCGCAGATGCAAGGCACAATAAAAGAAACAGTAGAAACAGTGAAAGAATAGGAATCCAATCAAGGATACAGGTGGCGAAGGAGGTCGGGAGGAGAGGAGCAGACAGTAAAGAAGGTATGATAGCGGTAAAGATGGAAACGGTAGAGGGGAAAGTAGAAATGATGAGAAAGAAATCGAACCTGTAAGGAAGGAGGGAGAGAATTGAAGAGGACTTAACGTGTAAAGAAAGAAGAATGCAGTGGCTGATAAAGGATCGGGCAGAGGAAGAGAAGAGAAAAGGGAAGTGGGTTAGGATAAGATATGTGAAACTAATAATAAATGGGGAGACATGGGTTTGGGATGAAAAAAGAGAGGTGATAAGGAAAATAATGGCTAGAGAGGGAGAACAGGAAGAACAATTGCAGAGGGAAAGTAAAAGTAGCGAAAAACAAGAAGGGGAAGGAGAAATAGAAAAGCAAACGGAGCCAAAAAACGGATAAGGGAAGAAAAAGAAAGAAAGAAAATAAAGAGAGAACAATGGGAGGATAGATGGAAGATAGGCCTCTGGAATGTGGTAGGGTTAGCAAATAAAGAAAAAGAGTTCTGTGAAGGGATCAAAGAATGGGACGTTGTAGTGATGCTAGAAATATGGGTTGAGGAAAAGAACTGGGAAAAATGGAAAACAGAACTGCCAAAGCGGTATAAGTGGACGAGACAGGGAGATAAAAAGAAGAACAAGAAAGGAAGACCAATGGGTGGGATGATGATGGGAATTAGAGAAGAAATGGCAATGGAGGGCGATGAGAGTCAGGAACAGGAAGAAGGAATAATGAGCAGGAAAGTAAAAGCAGGGAAGGACGAATGGGTTGTAGTAGCAACGTACGTAAATGGTGACATAGATGAGAAGTTGAAAAGCTTACGGAGATGGATGGAGAGACAATCAGAAGAAGAAAGAGTGCTAATAGAGGGGGATTTTAACGCGAGAACAGGGTTAGAGGGTGGGAGAGTGAGGAATACGGAAGATGAAGAGTACGGGAGGAGTTCGAAAGATAAAAAAGTGAACGCCGAAGGAAGGAAGCTAACGCAGATGATAGTAGAATTAGGGTGGGAAATATTTAACGGGAATATAGAGGGGGATGAGGAAGGAGAATTCACGTATACAGGAAGCAGAGGGGAGACAGTAATAGATTATGTATTGGGGGACGATAGGACGAGAGGCGGGATAAAAAGGATGGAAGTAGCAGATAGAGTAGAGTCGGATCATGATCCTTTGGTGATCACGATGAAAAAAGGAGGAAAAAGAAAGAGAGACAAAGTAAAGGAGGTTAAAAGAACAAAAACGGGAAGGCGGTCAGAGGAGATGAAACGGGAATACGAGAGGAGAATGCGAGGAGTTAGACTGGAGGAAGGTGGAGAGGAAGCAGAAAAGGAGATAGGAGAGTGGATAAAGAGGGAGATTGAACGAAGTGAGGAGGTAGGGGAAAGAGAAAGGAAATGGAAAATGAGAGGATGGTGGGATGAAGAATGTAGGGGAAGGAAAGCAGAAGTAAGAAAAGAGTTAAGGAGTTGGAGGAAAGGTAGCGGGACGAAGGAAAAATACAGGGAAGAAAAAAGAGAATATCAAGCGATGTGTGAGAGAAAGAAAAGGGAGGAGCAGGATGAGATGATAAGAGAAATTTCAGAAGCTAATACCGATAACAAAGTATGGGAAATAATAAACAGAGAGAGAAAGAAAAAAAAGATAATGGGGGAAGGGATTGAAAAAGATGAATGGAAAAGATGTCTTATGAGCCTAATTCGAGGGGTGGAAGAAAGAGTGAGAATGGGAGCAGAAGGAACAAGAAGAGTGGAGGGCGAGACTGAAATTAACAAAGAGGAAATCAGAGAAGTGGTGAGAAAACTGAAAGAAGAAAAAGCAATGGGAATAGATGGAATACCGAATGAGGCAAGGAAATATGGAGGAGAACAAGTGATAGAGGTAGCATGGGAGATATGTAGGAAGGTGTGGAGAGGAGACGGATGGCCGGAGGGGTGGAAAGAGGGGGTGATCGCACCGATAATAAAGAAAGGGGCAGGAACAAAGGTAGAGAAATACAGGGGAGTAACGCTCATGCCATCGCTATAAAAAATATACACGGCGGTTTTATCGAGAAGGCTAGGAGAAGAAGCAGAGGAGAAAGGAATGATACCACCAAATCAAACAGGCTTCAGAAGAGGAGTAGGAACGATAGACAATGTATATGTGTTGAACTATGTCGTAAACAGAGAGGTTGCAGAGGAGAAGGGCAAGTAAGTGGCACTGCTTATAGATTTAAAAGCGGCGTTTGACTCAGTTGACAGGAAAATTATAATGGAGGCGTTCGAGGAAAGAGGTGTGAGAGAAGGCCTGAGGGAAAGAGTGGGTGAGGTCTACGAAGAAACGAGTAGCAGAGTGAAAGCGGGAGGAGAGATGGGGGAAAAATTTGGATAGGAAAGGGTATTGAAACTATGAAATCCTGAACGCACTCTATATTTAGTTTAAGTTTTAACCTTATGATGGCGCTCGTGAAATGTAAGAGCAACGCTATTTCAAATTAACGTTTTTTTTGTTCATTACTCTCGAAGTTGGTTTTGTCACGTTCAGTTCGATTCTTTTGTTTTTCAATAAATTCTTTTGTATTAATATACTGGTTGTGTCTTTTATTTAATAATAACAACAGGTTATGGGCCCAGACCATACCAGCAAATTAAAATAATTTATTTAAAAAGTTTTTATTGAATTTAAAAAAAGGCAACCGAGACAATGGAAGGAGAGCGTTTCCAAATTGATAGATTGGAAGGTGGCTCCAACTGGCTCACATGGAAATTCCTTATAAGGCAATATTTGGAAGCGGGTGAGTTGTGGGACGTGGTTGATGGGTCTACTGCCGCTCCGGCGGCTGGAGCGACGAACTATGCAGCGGCTATTGCTGCGTGGAAGAAGGCTGATGCTAAGGCACCTCGTGCGATTTCTGGGGCATGTAATCAGCAGCCCCTTTTACAAATCATGAACTGTGAAACAGCTAGGGACATGTGGGCAACATTGAAGAGTACCTACGAACAGGCTTCAAAGTCGAACATTCTCTTTTTACAACAAAAGTACTACAGTTTCACAAAAGATTCGGTTGATGAGATTGCTTCGTTTCTGTCGAAACTAATGGAGATCGTACAACAGTTGAAAGACCAAAAAGAGGTCATTTCCGATTCTATGGTAATGACGAAGATACTGATGTCACTTCCAAGGGAGTACAATCATTTCCACAGTGCCTGGGAATCAACGAGTGCATCTGAACAGACGATGCCGAATTTGCGAGCAAGGTTGATGGCAGAGGAACTTCGATTGAAAGCCCAGAGTGAAGTTGAAAGCACAGAAGCATTGGTTGTCAAGCGTAGTTCTTCGAAAAAGGGCAATCAATCGTTCCAAAAACAATACAAAGAAATTTTTCAAACAGAAAGGAGTTTGTTTTTCTTGTGGCGAAAAGGGTCACTGGAAGAAAGACTGTCCCAGTAAGCAAAGCCAACACAAAAATAAATCGACTGGTGCCTTTCTTAGTCGCGTTTCTTTTGCACCACCTGACAAGGACATCTGGGTTTTGGATTCGGGAGCAAGCGATCATATGAGCCATCGTCGTGAGTGGTTCGAAAATTTCAAGGAGGCAACGATAGAAGTAACTGTAGGGAATGGAAACAAGATCGTAGCTCGAGGGAAAGGTGACATTCAAATAGTTGCATACAACGGGAGTGAATGGTACGGAAACATATTACCGATGTGTTGTTCGTTCCAGAAATTCATCTCAATTTATTTTCATCAGGTAAAGCCATGGATCGTGGATATGTGTTGCGATCAGACAACAGGTTTTGTGAACTGTTGCTTGGAGATGAAGTTGTTGCAGTGGGAGCTCGCCATGAGAAATTGTTCAAGATGTTTTTCAAAGTGATCCAGGGCAAGTCAATGAAAATTGAAGAAGTTTCTGCAAATGTAGTTGCAAGAAAGGATTCACTCCAAGTTTGGCATGAACGACTCGGGCATCAGCACGTGCAGCATGTAAGGAAGTTCCTGATGAGAAAAGCTATACAATTCGTTGATGAAGAGTTCACGTGTGAAGCATGTGTCTACGGAAAGCATCATCGTGGAGTATACAAGACTCGTGACGAAGTATCGAAAGCGTGTGGACACCTTATTCATGCAGATGTGTGCGGGCCGATGGAAGTCAACTCACTTCGTGGTTCAAGATATTTTTTGTTGCTGAAAGATGATTTCTCTCATTTTCGCCGCGTCTATTTTCTGAAGCACAAATCTGAAGTGGCGCATAACATTATGAATTTTGTAAGAATAGCACAAAAGGAACAAGGCCACAGCATCCGTAGTGTGAGATCTGACAACGGAACGGAATTTGTCAACGATGAATTGAAGTCGTTTTTCGGCAACATGGGAATTCATAATCAACGCACGGTGCCATATACGCCTCAACAAAATGGCTGTGCAGAAAGGGAGATGCGAACAATTGTTGAGTCAGCGAGAACCATGCTTCATGCGAAGAATATGGACAAGAAATTCTGGGCAGAAGCCGTTAATACTGCTGTTCATGTTTTGAATCGATCCGGTACCAGCAATATTCCAGACAAGTCACCGTACGAGCTTTGGTTCAACACGCAATCGAAAGTTGATCATCTCCGGATTTTTGGATCTGACGTTTTCATACACGTTCCAAAAGAGAAGCGCCATAAACTGGATCGAAAAGCAATTAAGTGTGTTTTTGTCGGATATGATAACAACTCGAAGGCTTATAGGGTTTGGAACCCGGAATCGAACTGCATTGAGGTGGCACGTGATGTGGTTTTTCTCATAGAAGAAGCAACGACTGTTGTTGATATTGGTGACAGTGAGCATAGTATGGACGAGAGGGATGACGACGTGTTTTTGCCTGAAGATGGTGATCATACAGAAGATGGTGATCATACAGAAGATGGTGATCAGTCAGAAGATCAAGCCGAATTTGAAAATTGGGCAGAAGATCATTCACAGAAGACACCAGTGGGGCAGTCTCATAATGGAGCTCGTTGCAGTCTCGACAACAAAAACATAATTAAGAAACGTCTCCGAAGAGTAGTAGACTCCCCACCACGTCGACGTTTATTTTTTGAAGAGTCATCGAATTATGCAGCAGCTCTAATGGCAATTTACGAAGAACCAAGATCCTATGAAGAAGCGATTGCATCACATGAGCACAAGCAGTGGGAGCAGGCTATGAACGAAGAAATGGAATCTCTTACGAAAAATCAGACTTGGACATTGGTTGCAACCCCTAAAGACCATAAAGTTATTGACAATCGTTGGGTGTACAAAGTGAAACAGAAAACTGATGGCAGTGTCGAACGTTTTAAAGCACGATTAGTTGTGCGAGGCTTTACACAACAGTATGGCATCGATTTTCACGAAACATTCAGCCCTGTGGTGAAGTTCACATCAATACGATCCATTCTCGCAATGGCAGCTTCGAGACGTATGTTGCTGAAGCAGTTTGACGTGAAGACTGCATTTTTGAACGGAGAGTTGATGGAGGATGTGTTTATGAAGCAGCCAATGGGATTCAATGACGACAGTGGAAGGGTGTGTAAATTGAATAAAAGCTTATACGGTTTGAAGCAGGCTTCCCGTTGCTGGAACAAAAGATTTACTGCTTTTATATCACAATTTGGTTTCAATACCTGTGTGTCGGATCCTTGCGTCTTTATTCATCATGGTACTGATGGAATCATGCTTTTGGCAATATACGTTGACGATGGCTTGATTGCAGCTGAAAAGGAAACAGATATACTTCAGGTAATTGAGCACTTAAAGAAAGAATTTGAAATAACCGTTTCAGAAGCAAAACATTTCCTCGGAGTTGAAATTGATCAGAAGCCTGATGGTTCAATTCACATCAATCAGCGAGCGTATGCAGAGAAAATAATTAACCGTTTTAGAATGCAAGATTCCAATCCAGTAGCAACACCTTCCGACGTTTCACAGAACTTAAGCGATTTTGAAAGGAAGAAGAAACTTGATTTCCCGTACCGTGAAGCAGTTGGTTGTTTGATGTATCTTGCTGTGGGTACGCGCCCAGACATATGTTTTTCAGTCGGCAACGTTAGTAGATACATGGAAGATCCTGCAGAAGCACATGTTAATGCTTTGAAACGAATCATAAAATATGTACATTAAAGGAACATCGGATGTTGGCTTGCATTTCAAAGGCGGTACCGACTTGATTCTGAAAGGCTACAGCGATGCCGACTATGCAGGTTGCAGAAAAACAGCCAGATCAACTTCTGGTTATGTTTTCTTTTTTGGAAGCTGCGTCGTTTCTTGGGGCTCCGAACGTCAGAGATCGGTCGCATTGTCAACAACGGAGTCTGAGTACATGGCAGCTTCACATGCCATTAAGGAGTTAGTGTGGTTGAAAAGTCTCCTGACTGAACTTTTGGGAGGCAATATAAGACAGTCGATATTCTACATGGATTGCCAAAGTGCAATTCGCCTTGTGAAGAATCCAGAATATCACAAGCGCACCAAGCACATAAACGTACGTTACCATTTCATAAGGGAACAATATGAAAATGGTATGTTCAACCTGGAGTATGTGCCAACAGACGAACAACTGGCAGATGTTTTTACGAAGCCCTTACCAAAGGCCAAACATAATTTTTTTTGCTTCAAGATGAATCTCCATGGTAGCAGCCAGCACAATCAACAGTTATTTTGGGTAAACTTAAATTTTGTAATTTTTGAATAATTTTTTTGAATGTTAAAGTTTTTTTGACAAACTTTTCTAAGGAACATTTTCTTAATTGATAAAATTTTAAAGTTTTTTTATGTTAAAGTTTTTTTTGTTGACAAACTTTTCTAAGAAGCATTTTCTAAATTGATTAAATTTTAAAGTAATTTTTGAATGTTAAAGTTTTTTTGACAAACTTTTCAAAGGAGCTTTTTCTTAGTTGATTACATTTTTAAGTTTTTTTGAGAAGCTAATATAAATGTTTTGCTGATTGTTTTCTCAAGTAAAGTAAATTAAATAATAATTTTAAATTTGTTTGTAAAACTTATAACTAAAAGTGGGAGTATTGAAACTATGAAATCCTGAACGCACTCTATATTTAGTTTAAGTTTTAACCTTATGATGGCGCTCGTGAAATGTAAGAGCAACGCTATTTCAAATTAACGTTTTTTTTGTTCATTACTCTCGAAGTTGGTTTTGTCACGTTCAGTTCGATTCTTTTGTTCTTCAATAAATTCTTTTGTATTAATATACTGGTTGTGTCTTTTATTTAATAATAACAACAAAGGGAGTAAGGCAGGGGTGTCCCATGAGCCTAATACTGTTTAACTTATTGACGGCGGATATAAAAGATGAACTGAGCAAGGGGAGTTGGGGAGGGGTAAAAGTGAGAGGAAGAAGAATTTGCTCGCTGGCATACGCAGATGATGTGGTGATAATGGCAAAAAATGAAGAAGAGATGCAAAGTATGATAAGAAGACTAGAGAAATATTTCGAGAGGAAAATACTGGAACTAAATGTGGGAAAGACGAAAGTGATGAGGTTCAGGAAAGGAGGAGGGAAGAGTACAACAGTAGACTGGAGATGGAAGGGAAAGAAGATAGAAGAAGTAAAAGAATTTAAATACCTGGGGTATGTGTTCCAGAAGAATGGAGGGCAACAGCCACATATAAAGGACAGAATAAAAAAGGCAGCAGCGGCAATGAAGGAAGCATGGGGAGAATAGCAAGACTCAGGCTAGGGAATGAGGTGAGAGAAAGGTGGTACTGGAAACGAGAAGAAGAGAGAATGTGCAGAATGTGTGAGGTTGAACAAGAGACGTGGGAACATATCCTAGAAAGATGCAGATCAGGGGCAGAAGAAGGAAAACCTATTATAGGGGAAAAAATAAGGGAAATAATGGACGAAGAAGGGAGAGGAGAAGAGTGGCAAAAGGAACTGTAGGAAGTGAGAAGGTCAAGAGAGAGGGGAGGAGAAGAGGGAGAGTAGAATGGAAATTGGAAGTGGTAGACTTGTAACCCTTAGGGGAATCAATAAAATACAAATAGACTTGTTAGAGTAAAATAAACGCTTAAAAACTAAATAAGTATACTCATTATTAAAAATAAGATAGATAGATATTTTATTTTCATAGATAAATGCTTTTACAATTTTTTAATAATACGCAGCCTGCTCAGAGATTTGATATATTGTTATATATTGTAAGATAACAACTGGAAAATTTTATTAACATTTTAAAATAATTATTAATTGAAGATTACATTTGAAGGAAAAACTATGTTTTAAACCGTCATTTAAAATTATTCTTTATAGGATTTTATGTAAAAGAAATAAAATGACTAGAGTTAAAACTTAAAAACTAAAGGAATTTTTTTAAGTAAGTACCTATCTAATCTGTGTATATGAACATAAGTAAATATATGGGTGATTCTCAGAAAACTGATTTAAAATTTTTTTTTTTAAGAATTTTGTTTTTCTTAGGCATGCACAATTCAGAATTATTTAACTATACAAAATTAATTTGGCACTTCAAATGCTATTACCGTAGCTCGTAGCATTCCAAACTTGATTGCACTAACTGTTGCGGAGACTTCTGCAAATAACTTGTTACAATTCTCAATTTCACTCGTCGAACTGCAAAGCAAAATGGAGAACGATATTTTACGTTTATGTGTCATTTTCATATATGGATTTGTTCGTTTCTCATCTGCAGCATACTAGGCCAACTTGACCAACAGTAGGTATATACAGCAAAACGCAACATCGTGACATATTTTGACAAACTTATGAAAATGTTCGAATTGCATTAACTCCGCATTATATCGGAACTGAGGGATTTTAAATATATATTTGGATCCAAAAACACAAAAGCAAAGTAACCCCAACACGACAGTGAAATGCTTACGGAAAACACATAGAAAAATACGCAATTAAAAGTGTCTACAAAAAATCATAGAAATCCATGATACAATGATGCAACGATCCATACAATTGGGAGCCTCTTAAGTCACATAATTCTACATAGAACTAGCAGTTTCTTTCGTCTAAAATTTAAATCATGTTGCTTTAGGAATTAGCATCCCTCCGTTCGGATTCTTTGAAATTCACTATCGTTTCATTTCATATTGGGGAATTAACCCCCAAAATGCATTTAGTTGTCAATTCTGGCGTCCTTTAGGGCAGCCATTGAGGTCCAATTTTATTTATCTTATTTATAAATGACTTGGTTTCAATCATAAAAAATTCATCTGTCCGCTGATGAAATTAAGCTTTTCAAAGGTATAGAATCTACTTCTGACTTTCTACTTTAGCAAGAAAACTTATTAAAATTAAGAAATGCTGCAGTAAAAATCACCTTGTTTTCAATGTTGATAAGTGTACAACCATGAGTTTTACAAGTAAAAAAGTTTCGTTTGGTTTTAATTATAAGTTTGATTCATGTCCTTTAAGTAAAGTTTCCGTGTTTTCTGACTTAGGAGTTATTCTTAATCCTAAGTTAACTTTCAATGATCATTTAAACTACATAGTTAAAAAAGCTAATAGGGTCCTGGGATTCATAAAGAGATTCGGTCGCGATTTATATGACCCTAATGTTCTTAAGCTTCTCTTTGTTTCATTAGTAAGACCAATACTTGAATATAGTTGTGAAGTGTGGACACTGGACACCTCACTACTCGATTCATATAAAAAGACTTGAAGCACTTCAGAGAAGGTTTTTGCGTTTCTGCCTTCCTTTTCTTCCATGGTCACAAGAAAACACACTTCAATACATATACTACACTTGAAATTCTGTTTTATGGTTGGAATTATTAATGGGTCAATATCATCTCCATCGGTTCTAAGTCGTTTAAATCTCAATTTTAGTCGTACAAGTTTAAGACTACAGCAACCATTGTGCCATATATTTAGTAGATCAAACTATGGTGCAAATAGCCCCCTCAATCAATTGATTACAATATTTAGTAAATTTAACTTTGGTATAGAGCCTGCTGCGGATATCCTGAAATGCATTAAATTCAAGTATGTATATGTTCTTTAATACCTTCGAATAACTTATTTAGATTATAAGTATTATGTATAATAAGTATTGTTCACGTTAATATTTAACGAATTGAAATAAACTTTATATAATAGTATGGAAACTTACTTGAAATTTTAAAGTGTAGTCTGGTTCATTTGGTTCCATCAACATCAACACAGACAACCACACATTTTTCGCCATTTATAAGAAAAATCAACACAATGATTATGGTATTTTCCCTAGAGCTTATCCTTCCCTAACCTAGGGTTTTGTCGAGAATAACCGCATTCCTTTTTTCCTGCTGTGTTAGCGTGTGCGACGCGACGTGGACATCATCTGTCCAGTCGCATAAAGTAATATTAAGGGCTAATTGAAAGGAGCCCACACCACGGGTGATCATTTATAGAATGATGAAAATTTGTTCGCTTAGTACCAAGGCGAAAGAGTGGCACAAATACAGGTCGTCATTCATGATGGCGGCTCAGTTTTATCGAATCACTGCTCACAATCATGGGACAAGAATATCTTTAGTGTAGTATCATGCTGTCAAGTTCAATGATGATTAATTGCATGTTACATGATTGTAGTACAAACAGTTTGAAATATGAGTCATAAATTATTCAATAAAAAGAAAACATGAAAAACATAGAATATTAAATGAACACCATTCATAGAGACAGAGAAGAGGTCATTGTAATGATGGCTAACATAAGCTCGAAGAAAATGTCATCGCTTCATCAAAAAGAAAAGGAAATAGAAAAAAGGTTCAAAATAAAAATTTAAATGATAATTTAAGTAAACAATTAAAATTTAAAAATGTTCAAAATGCTTTGCTTTATGCACGAAAATTTTCTACCAGTCGTTTTTGAAAAAGATTATAATTTCCTCAGATAGGTTCCGTTATTTTTGGTTAGAAACAAATTTGTTAACAAAACATCTTGGGGTGGGGGGAGCTACAAAATAATTAAATTCAAGTTCAGCGTTCTGGTCCTGAGTAAAAAATTATTTGATATAATTTGAGTATTTAGTTAATAAGACACGTCAATTATTTATTTATATAATAATAAATATTATTCGTGTATTTCTGAAACGCCTATTTGTTTTTAATTAACAATTATTATTATTTTTTATTTCAATACTTATTTCTTGAGTGTGTCAGCTTTGACCGCACATATTAGATATGTGTCAATGAATTGAATGCTCGTTATTACTTAATTTAGGTAGGTCATGTGTTTGTACGAAAATTGGACAAATCTGGCCACATTAAATACTTTGGGAGCTATATTGCAAAGAATGAAAATTTTCGGTAAAGTTTTAAATTAGATACTTTCAAAAATAAAAGACTAAAAATAAAAAAAAACACCTATTTTACAAAAGTGTTCAGCCCAGCTTATATTTGATAAAAAGAGATATTTTCCTAATATACTTGTTAAACGTAATGTAAAAACACATGAAAGATGTTAAGTTCTTATTTAATTTGAAAAATAAAAAAAACTAAGTACAGTAAAACCAGCTTATGTGATTACGAGCTTGATCGTAAGACCATTTTGCTTTCAGCATTCGAATAAATATTTACAAGAGCATAAAATATTAGAACAAATAAAAGTATCTTACTTAAAAATGTACAGTTTTGGAAAAAAATCAGTTTAAAAATTTTGTTTTAATATATTTTTTCAAAATTTTTAGTTTTAAAATACATTTTTCAAAAACCGTTCATCAATTTGATTTTCTGGAATGTACAAAAAGGAATATGAAATATTTTGTAACATTTTTCATGTCTCTAATGTATAATCTGTTGTTTTACAGGTCAAACCTAGAATTTCGAACAATTTGAGGGTTTACAGTTACATATATACATACATATCATCTACAGAATACCAGGTAAATCATCAACGTCAAAAATCAAACTACTGATCAAATTGCACAAACTAAAATTAAAGAGAGCATTTAGTCACATACGCTTAGTTTGATTTTAAGATTAACTTTAAAATAAAGGAAAATATATTTTAATATAATTTTGTTTTTATGTGTAGATGATTTTAAACATTGTTCCCTTCACGACTCTTATAACCCAACTAACAATATAGCTTGTATAAGGTCCAATTTTTCGAATTTGGCAAGCAATAGCAAGTATAGAGCTTGCATAAAGCATATTTTCGCAAGCTACACATTTCACACTTTTACAATTAGAAAATAGCTGCTTTAAGGCTTTTTAAAGTAAGTTTGGCAAGTTCTATACAAGGCTTGTAGATAAAGTTTAAAAATTGCCTGTATAAGGCCTTCCGAAGTTGTTTACAGAAAATTAAAGCTATGATAGCTGCTATAAGGCTCTCCACGACAAGTCAAAGCAAACAACTTGTGTAAGGCTTGCCAATAAAGGCCTTATGCAAACTAAATTAATATGCTATCAAGTAGTTCCCATTTAATGAAATTTTTCTCAACAACAAAGTGGAGTAGTGGTAGAGTGCTGGAGTGGTACGCGGAAGGTCTCGAGTTCAAACCCAGGTAAATAAAAATTTTTATAATTAAAATATGATTTCAATCATTACAGAATGCAATGGAAAAGGTTTCGGGAGCTTACTGCGAAAAGGAATATATCTAAAACTACAACACAAATAAAAATAATGCAATAAAAACACAATACTTAAGCTTAGATCACACGATTTGTGTATACACAAATATTTGTGTATAAATTTGTGCATTATTGACAAAAAAATACACAAATCGTCTGAACCACAAATTTGATGTACACAAATGACGTACACAAACGATTTGTGTATCATTTGTGTATTCAATACACAAATCGAATTTGTGTATATTTACAAATCGTCTGATCGGGTACCCAAATCATTTTATGACTATTTGTGTATATTTGGGCACCATTTGTGTATGCCACATCATTTGTGTATTCTGAAAATTTAAGCATCCACAAATTTCGTGAGAATACACAAATGGATTTGAAAATTCAACTGAATATTTAATATCAGTCGAGTCAATAAAGGTTTTTTCTTCGAATTTTAATATGCAACTATGATATTAATGCTTTGTTTTGTAAAATGGCACCATAAGGACATGCAGGGTGATTTGTATTAGATGAAATGAACACATTTACGTTAAGCCAAAAATCGTATCGGAGGAGTGGTATTCGATTTGTTGGAGTCCAAATTGGGCGGCTCACGGAGACAAAACTCCTATTGGGTTCAGAAAATCGTCTACAAGAACTTTGTAGATTGTATCCAGCACTTCTGGAATAATGGTGGAAATTGTATTCTGTGCGGAAAAGATACTGGAGCGAGCGAAAACTGTCGCCAGATGCCAAGAAGCGCATCGTCAAGACTAGCCGCACAGATGGCGGAATACTGGGGCGCATAAATGTATCGGCCTTCTCAATATATGGCGTTACCAAAGCCAGCAAATAATCGAACTGAGCGACCGACATTCGTACGAAATTTCGATACAATTGCGGCTCTTCGGCACGTAGTTCTACAAGTAATTTTGCGCAAAAGTCCTCCGTCTCACGGTGGCCAAGCCAATTTTTTCTCCAACAAGTTCGCCGCTTGCGTACCATTTCTACGACCTGTTGTTGGCTTTCGTCTTCTTCTTCACTTTCGAGTAAATACGCAGCCAAACTATTCGCAAGACATTTTTTTTTGACATTGTTTGATTGAAATTATTTAATTTAACCGGATACACTTCAATTCACTATCAAATAAACAGAATGACATAAACACAAATTTTTATACACAAATTGATTTGTGTATAGCATATTTGTGTATATCTTTACACAAATGAAATTTGTGTATTTTTTAAAAAATACACAAATCGTCTGAACCACAAATATTTGTGGCATAAATAAATAGCATTTGTGTTCAAATTAGCTTTAAACAATACAAAAATAATATATTTTTTTTTATTTCCAAATTTTTTAACTTGAATTTTTATATAAACACTAACGGCAAGCTATTAGCAAATATCTGTCATTAAAAGGCTTGGTTAAAGCCTTTTTATAACATCTTAAGCAAGCTTTTAGCAATAACTGTCATCAAATGGCTTTTGTAGGGCCTTTTTATAACATCCAAAGCAAGCTATTAGCATTAGCTGTCATAAAATACCCTGCTGAGCCAAGCTCATTGCATTTAATGACAACCTATTTGCTGTTATAACACCTGTCAACAAAAGTCTTATAGCAGTTAAATAGCTTGCGTAATGTGCGCCAAAATTACTTGCATAAGGCCTTTTACTATTTCTATAGCAGTCTGAAAATAGCTTGTTTAGAAACTTATACAAGTTAAATTGTTAGTTGGGAATGAAGTATATTATGAAGTACCTATAGTATGAATTAACGACCATTTTTTCTAGCAGAATACTCCTCTGCCGTGGATTCACCACTAACAGGCTACTTCATAAAGAAAACAGTTTGCAATTGATTTTCGTTACAAATAGTGTATATGTAAAAGGTGTTTTTTTTAAGAGGTATAGAACTCTAATTTGGCAACACTATTTTAACTGGCGGCCATTTTGTCAGCTGTGATTAATTTATTTATTATTTACTGTTAGTTTGGTTTGGCTTTAAACATGAATAGACTGACGCCTGAACAACGCTTCCAAACTGTGCAAATTTATTTTGAAAATCATGTTTCTGTTCGAATTACGTTAAGCGAATTTTGTTTAGCGGTGAAGCTCACTTTTGGTTGAAACAAAACTGCTGTATTTGAAGTGATGATAATCCTCAAGTGTATGTTGAGACACCGTTACATCCACAAAAACTAACTTGGTCCGTACTTCTTTACAAACGATGCTGGCCAGAACGTTACAGTCAATGGTGACCGCTATTGAGCCATGATTACTGACTTTTTCGTTCATCAATTGAAAAACCATGATGCGCACGAGCTGTGGCTTCAACAAAGCGGCGGTACATGTCACACAGCTCGTGCTGCAATTGATTTATTGAAGGAAGCGTTTTGTAACCGCATAGTTTCACGTTACGGACCCGTGAATTGGCCTCCAAGATCGTGCGATTTACCGCCGCTTGAATATTTTTTGTGGAGATATGTATGTATTGTGAAGTCGCTAGTCTACGCCGATAAGCTCGAAACGATTGACCACTTGAAGGAAAACATTTGCCGCGTTATTGCCGATATACGGCTACAAATGCTAGAAAAAGTCATCGAAAATTGGACCTCCAGATTAGACTACGTCCGAGCCAGCCTTGGCAGTCATATCTCAGAAATCATATTTAAATTATAATGTCAGAAGATTATCTTTGGAAAAAGTAAATTTATTGTCAATTTAAAATAATCATCTTTGTTTTACTCCATTAAAAAAACACCCTTTATATATAAAAGGTATAGTTTTAGACGTGTGGTTTTCAAGAAGAAATAAAACGCATATCATTAAGCTTTATTGTAAAGATAAAGGTTTGCCATTTAAAAATGATTTCGGGCAAGTGGCTGCCGCGGCTGGCTCGAATAATTTCCAGCCGAGGCCAAATTTTCGACAGCTCCAATAGTTGCTCGCGATGGCGGATGTACTCATTCGGGTCTTCTTCGATACTCTGCTCCACAGCAGCAATAGCGTCTTCGGTGCGCACTGTACGGCGGCGTCTCTGAGGAAGCGCATTATCTACTAGAGTAAAGGTAGTGCGAAACCGATCCATGGTTGCTCGAATTACCGACTCTGCTGGGCGATTTTGTTGACCGAATATTGGACGCAGCGCGCGATGCATCGCGCGAACCGAACCATTCAGCCCTATCATCGTATCCGTTCGGGGAAAAGTTCGGATCGGAGGATTTATTTGCTTCATGGTAACCGAATCGTAAACGAAATATAGACGCTTGCCGACGCATGTATTTGAAATTAAATTTGTTAAAATTAAATATTTTCTAATAAACAATAGTGAAAGAAGCAAAAACCATGGATAAGTGCAGCTGTGTTTTTTGGAAACGGAAAGGTGTGAACAAAGAACATAAAGTAAAGAAGATTCTTAAAAAAATACATCAGTTTAGTTTTCTGTCGGGGAAATCGAAAAGCAAATATTTTCAAACAATGCATGAATTCGTGATGCGTTGCTGGCATTTTGACATTTCATCGGCATATGCAACGAATAATTTTGATATTTTCAACGCATATTACATTTTTTGTGTAGACCTGTTCGATTGTCCTATCGGAACGGTTACAATGATACAAAATTCGTACATTTCGGAGAAATCGGAGAAAATTTTCTTCCGATCGGATACGATGGTAAGGCTGATTATTTTGGTAATAAATGTGCTTGATTTGCAAACGTTGTTCTGGAATAAGTGATGGCAAACCAAACTGAGCATAAATCAAGTGACAGCTGTCAAAACGACCAACTCCGAAAAAAGTATTGCCATTGAAAACCACACGTCTAAAAAAAAACACCCTTTACAATACATACGTTCATCACTGTCTCACTGATTGACTTTGGAACGCTGCGCTGTAAGAACGCAGTTTTTTTACTCAAAAAACTTAAATCGATGTTTGGCAAATAATTCAGAGTAAATCAGGGAAATGTTTGATGAGGCTGAATTTTACACCATCGAAAAGGAGACGTTTTTTTAAACCTTTCTCCTAATTGGATAAAGGTTCACAGTATATTTGCCAGTTTACAACATCCAACCAAAGCAGGACTAGTCAGTGCCGAACTTTCAACGTTGGGCACTTCACCACCAGATTTTCACCACCAGCCGTTTAGTGCTTGGAATTTTCGTTACAGCGGTTCCGCCACTAGGTAGTTCGCTGTCGATCTTTCAACACTAGACTTTTTTCCACTTCCTACAGACAGGAAATGAACAATAAAGTGATAATTATTCAATATGGCCATTGTTTCTTTTGAACGAATAATGTGGTAAGTCATAATAGAATAAAGATTTGCCAGTAATACCCGTGTTTTTTTGACAACTTTTGTATGGTGCAACATTTTAGAACATTTTATATATTGCAATGTAAAGTGAAATCTTGCTAAACAAGCGAATTCTGTTTGTTTCAATTTTTGAAGCAAATTTCAATTTTCTATTATTGACAATAAAACATGAAAAAATTGTCTCCAGCCAGTAAAAATAATGTTAATAGATGATTTTCTATTAATTTGCATTATTTATTTTTAATGCTCGTGTTTTATTTTGCAAAAGTCGCTGTTCTGCAAAATTTCCTAAATAAAATGCAAATGATTACATAATGATTAAATAAACAAGAATACGATAGATTATTGAAAACAAAATAAATGAATTCTTATTGTGAATTAACCATTTCTAATAAAATTTACACTACTTTACCAACACGTAAACAAAATATCCAGACACGAAAAATCCGACACTTTAATAGGTGGCACTCAAATATTGAGCATTAAATGGCAGCACTTAAAGATCCAACACTCAATCGGCGGTGGTGAAATGTCCGTCTATCAATTTGCGGTGGCCAATAGTACCGTACCGACATCCAACTCGTGAATGCATTCGTGCACTTAATTTAAATCAAAACAACAAATGCCTGCAGTTATACTCCCCCCCACCAACTTTTCGTTTTTTCGTCAAAATCCGACCTTGGAATTTTGCTCTCAACACGCCCAAAATAAAAGAACCTTTATATCTTTGAATTCTAAGACTTTGCTTTGCAGTATAATTATAACAAACAAAAACCTTTCCAGGTAAATAAACTCAAAATTCCTAAAACGCACTTCTTAAATTTACATGCACGATTTCTGATTTAAATGACTTTGTTGGAAAAACTTATGTATTCTGGGTAAACAGCGTGGGAAAAATATCCTTTAAGGGAAATTTTGCAAACTTTAAACTTTTAATGGATTCACAATCCTTTTTCTAGTTATTTAAAAAAAAAAAACCTAGCTTCGATCGTTATGAGAGGATAGAAGCACCTTGAAATATTTAACTCGTGTAGTAAATTTAGAAAACATAAATAACCGACAACATTTTCATCGCACGCACGAAGACAAAACAAAGAATGATTTTCTGTGGACTTAAGCCTGACACTGGAATTCACAATCCCAGGGAGCGGGAAGGTGCTGCAATCCTACGATTTAAATGAGCCTTGAAATTGAGGCCTTTTTCATTCAATCTGTCAAGGCTGAGCTGAGCACTGATGGTTGGCAATTTCTGGTGTCTCTTGTTTATTTTTTTGATTAAATTGAAAATAAAATGTTGTTATTGTGTTTTATGCTGTAAGAATGAATGTTAATTCGAATTACCGTAGGGTATTTGTATTTGTTTGAAAAGGCTTGTCTATATCTATGTTTGTTACTCGACTGATGCGGAGAAGGAAGCCTTTGGTTAAACATTTTAAATTATTTCAAGGGAAAAAAGGTTCACGTTTGCGAGTTTGCTCATCTGTCATTATTTATGAGGCGTAACCGTTAACAGAGAACATTTTATACAAAACAACAAAGTTTTTTTCTGTCGGGTATATGTAGGTATACCAACCTATAGTATAATATATTTTTTATTGGTTAACCTCGTTTTGAAGCGATGAGATTTCAGTTTATTAAATATGTACTTAAAAATCAACCACTTGAAATATATATATGTAAAGAAGAAGAAAAATATTTAGAAACAATAGAAACCTTTACTGTAAAAAGAAAGTAAAATAATAATTATTCACAGTAATTTTACAAGCCAGTCTCTTGCATTGTTGTTCTGTGAATTCAAACATTAATTACTACATTCTTGAATTGACTTCTAAATTGCTGAGAATATTCTCATAAGCCATCTTAACAATCAATCTTCGAACTCGAACAAGATTTACTAACTGTTGTGAGCTTATAACTTTCAAGTTTTTTTTTTTTTATTTTTAAGTGAAAATTTATATTTGTTCTGTCGTACAGCTTATTTAGGAAATGTTTGAATTTATTCTGTGGACCTATGGCCTACCATTAACTTATTATTCAGCCCTATTACGATTGTCAATTATCAATTGATAGTTGATAAATATTGAAATTTCGTACATTAAAACTTAATTTATTAAAAAACTGAACAACTATTCGGTGATAATTATTAATTTTCTTGCAATTCACGACGGCCTGCATTATTCTCAATGATCAAAACTTTTATCAATTGGGTTGTCAAATATCGATTTTCAATATTTATCAACCATCAATTGATAATTGACAATCGTAATAGGGCTGATTATTTATTATTCTATACTCAGCCTTCATAACAGAAAACATAAAAAACAACTGAACTATAGAAATAAATAAATAAAAAACTAAAAAAGACTCATTTTAACACTTTTCAAAAAAGTGCTTCTAAAATGGACCGCCTTGTGTTTAATTTGGACCTGGTTGGTGTATATGGTAAATTTGGTGGTCCATATTACCGACACGTAGCTTTTTCGCCCAGTATTAAATATGGACCACGGTGGTGAACGGTGCCGAACCCGCAGGTAGGCAAAACCGGCAATTGTCCTGGGGCGGCAAAATCAGTACAAAAATTTCAAAGCGAAAAAATGGTTACACACTCTACACATCTGTCTACTTCAATAACTTCTTCAATGTCCATTTTTCGTTCTTCTTTGTTGTTCATTGTATAATTATTACAGATGTTTGGAATACGTTAAAAATTCAAGTCTTAAAGCAACTCAACTTATTAAACGCGTACACAATTTTAAAGTTTCTATTGTCAGCAGTAAATTTTAATGAGTTTGTATGCAAAATAAATATCCTTTCGAAAACGCTTCAATCAAAATCAATGGACGTTTTAACCTGTTTGTTTTTTTTTATAAAAATTGTGACAGTACTTTCAGAGAAACCGTTCTAAGGAATCATTGTTTGAATCACTATACAAGAACGCTGTGAACATTGTTGCAAAAATGAACATTCAAGTGGATTTAATTGTGTCCGATTCGATGAGCCTACGTAGCCTCCCTTATCAATCCGAACAATTTCTTGAAACAATGGATCTAAAACTGCGTTTTAAAGCTGATGTATTGTTTTACGTTTCCGATGTTACACTATCTTCTCTCGATGAGCGTTTTGCGCAGTATCAATTTATAAATCAACATTTTGTAGAAAATGGAGTTTAAAGACTTCGAAGAACTTGAAGATTAACAGCAACAATTGACAACGAAGCTCAAAAGGATATAAGAACAACAGATCTCTTGAATGAAATTATTATATTTAACTAATTTTTTGCTGTTTTTAATTACAATCCTTTATGTCTTACTTAAATTGTATCCAGATTTATTAACGGCATTTAAAATACTAATAACGTTTCCTGTGAGTGTTGTATGTTGGTAGCTTCTTGACTCTTAAGCTTATAAAAGCTATCTTTGCTCAACAATGACCTAAGAGCGATTAACCGGTCTTGCAACTATTTCAATTGAAAAAGATATCCGTAATCGCATTAAAAAAGAAGAAATCGCTACAAAATTTTCAAAAATGAAATCGGGCAGAGCAGCATAAACAGCCCTATTCCGCGGGGTTGTGAGGGCTCACAAGTCCAAAGCTCTTGTGAGGTTGTTTTCTTGAGAGTTTATTGTGATTCGATAACAATTTCCGTATTCTCCCATAAACCGAATAAGAAATCTCAAAACGAAACTCACCACCGCAAAGGTGAATTTTGTAGTGTCATAGCTGCAATAGCTGATTATTAAAGACATACAAAAAATTTCATTTGGGCCATACAAATTTATTTAAAACTTCAAAAAAACATGTTTCCATACATTTTTATTTATTTTTAACATTAAAATTACAAATAAAATTCATTCATACATAGGTATATGTTTGCAAAATGGAATTGAAAACAAAATTTAAAAAATGCTGTTTTGGAGAGCGAATGAATCATTTGTGTCTCCTGTGTTAGAAAAAAATTCTGTCCTGTTTTGAAAATTTCATATTTTATTTGGGATGTTTATCAAACTCTACTTCCCGCAATCAAATTCACTTTAATTTTCTCTTTTCTACTCTAATACAAATACAATTTCGTTTACAAACTATATGGATTATGAAAACAAAATGTTAAAATCTCCTGCTTTGAAGGAGATCACAATTTCGATAGTTTTTTGTTAGCCGCATAAATTGTGAGGGTGATGCCAGAATACGAAAACTCACAAAATAAAGCTCACATTACCTTGTGAGGTTGTTATGACTTGTGAGGTATTACTGAGGTTTGCCAGAAACGGGCTATTAGTTTCGCAGTTTTGTAAACATGTATTTTGTCGAAAGCGTTTGATCGTTATTACATAAAACCCTGTTAATATTATTGTTGTCGTTATCTTCTTTTTTTATTTGAGGCTGTAAAGTAATAATAATTTTTGCCTTGCAAAATTTCCAAGTTCGACGCCGCGCAGTGGCCCGTATTGACTTTCTTGGTTGCAAAAATCATATCTCTTAAACGAATAAAGATATTGCCAACATTTTTTTTTTGGTTTTGAAGGAAATTTCCAAGGCTATAAAGGTTGTGAATTTTAAGAAAAACTATTCACAGGGTGTTTCAGAATCTGCTGATGAAATAAGAAGTTTTTGTTAATGTGGTTAACATAATTGGTATTTAATTCTAAAAAGGTCGAAAGTCAATTTATGAGGTAATTTGTGGGTAATTTAAGTGAAACAGTGGGGAAAAAAGAAAACAAACCAATTTGAGTGAAACAGTGGGGGAACAAATCAGTTTTTGTTTTTTTTTATTAATTGATTTTTCATTTTTTTTTTTATAAGAGAGTAAATTTATAACGTATTTCATTGATAGATTAGAATTCAAAAAGTAGAAAAACAAAATAAAAGGAACAAAAATTTACATACAAACATTAAATTTCTCCGGAACTATCATCTAAGTCCAGGGTAATGCGTATAATAAACTTATAATTTCCGGTGAGTATTGTGCTTTCAGATCTTTTTGGTTTCTTACATACTTTAAGGTAGAAGTAAGTGGATCGGATGAGACTGCTAACATGTTAAATAGGTCTTCATTCTGTCGAATTCTTGAAACTTTGCACGTATTTTGATATGTGTATTTCTTGTAGTCTTCTGACAATTCTATAAGTGGTAGTGATTGGTATTCGATGATATTTTGACTATGAACCAAAATTTCATGAAGAGTAGGTGTGAGTTGATTTTCAGGGTATTTTTGTTTCAATAACTCTGCGGTTTTTTGGTGTACTCTCCAAATTTAACTGTATTCACTACTTCCCTGCTATTCAAAACATTAAGTATTATTTTGATCCTGGTTATAACCTCTTTATTGACTCCAGTTATTCGAGCGGTTGCCTCAGATTGTTCAAAAATCTCCTTGAAGTGTTTCCATCATTGCTATTTCCAAATCCTTGCTTTGGTTTATCTACATCAAGTCCAAGCTCATTTGTCCTATGGGCTGCGACCCATTTTTTATCAATGTTGTAATAAAAGCTTTTTAATTTTGCTTCATTTTCCGGTAAATTTTCACCGGATAGTTGGTATTCACTTATTATGGCAAAAAAGAACTGTTCAAGATATATCCATTTTAAATAATTTTTCCTTTTACAACTGCTCCTTCAAGTTTTCAATCATAACTTCATCCCAATGTTTCATCTTTTTATACCATAAAACTAAATATCTGCATTCAAAATATTCAATTTATGACATCCTAATAAGGTAATCTGCTTTACCTTTCTAATCCAGTTAAAAAAACTACCTGACAGTAATTAATCATACCCGAAATCAATAACATTCATGGTTAAAAGTTTTATTTGGGGTCACAAGAAATAAGCTATAAAACCGTTTAAAAAAAAATGAGGTAGGTTTTTCCTTCTAAATTTTAGAACCATTTTATTTCAAACAAACACTCATACCTGCAAAACAGAGAAAAAATATTTTCCATGATTTTTTTTTCTTTCTGCACCTGACAAAAAAGAACTCAGAAAAAATTACTGACTTCATTTAATCAAATCGCTCTAGCTCAGCTCTATACAACTTTATGCAGCTGAGTTTTTGGTTTTATATGAAGAAATATATAAGGATTTACTATCCGTCGAGCTTGGCTTGATTATGTTTGAACCTTTTTTTTCTACTCAGTGTCAAGACGAAAAAGCGTGCAAAAATGGGTGTTTAAAAAAACTTAAAATTTAGCAGTTTAAAAAAATTTATCATTTTTTTTTCATTTCTGATTATAGCAATTAAAACATATATCAAGTAAAAATAAAAAAAAAAAAAAGTTATATTTACACCTTTTTCCTAGTTTTTAAACTCAAAATTAAAAAATAATTTAAAAAACAATTGTTTTTTTTCTAACCATAAAAATTTGTCAACTTTGACTCGCTCTACAAGTCAAACCATTCATACAAATGAAATAATTTTTTCGATCACTTGAGCTCCAAAGATTTGTCAATTCAAAAAGTAAAAGTTTTGCATTATAAACCCACCCGAAAAATTAATTTCGCAAGCACTTTTGCCTAAACGGGCCACTGTGCGCCGGCCGGTGGTGTATATGGTATATGTGGTGGGCCATATTACCTGCATATAGCCATTTCATTGTTCTTTTAAATTTTAACCCAGTTTAATAAATATATATTTAAAATTTTGGTTTCACATAGTGAAATATAAATCTAAGCACAACAAAGTCTCAAAAAAATATTAAAATATTTTCGCAAAATTTAGGGTCAAAACACTTACAAAAATGTACCAAAAAATTATATGGCCAATGTAAAACAATTAAAACCTTCTATTCCGCTCACATTTACTGCTACTGAGTCTCCACTTTTTAAGACATCAAAAACCACTAACGGTATCTTCGAAATAAATGCACAGCGGGTAACCTACGCTCTTCCAGTAGGGAAATATTACGGTGGGCCATATTACCAACATGGACCATATTTGCAGCACTTACTCTACACCGAGTTTAAACGTATACAATATTTTATTCGAAATTATATTTAATAACTATCAATTAACATTTTTATAAAACTAAAACAAATAAAAACAAAAAAACAGCTTTTGGAAATTGTGTACTGATTCAGTCTCTATTCAGTGTTAAGCAAACACCCTGGAGCACCCAATGACTTAGATCTTCGTGAGTTTCTAAATTTGCTTCAAATACCAATCCTATTCCCATCGCATTTCTTCTTAAGGATGTTGTGTATACTGGAGCTCGGAAAGTATTCTATATCGGAAACATAGAAGCAAATTTATTATTAATATATCATAAGTAAATTAGGGAATAAATGTTATGTACTTTTTTAAATAGAAAAAAATTCCGAAAATAGGAATAAACGAAAAAAAATTATCCTTTTTTTCAGAAAAAAGGTTTATCGGTCTCGGAATAAAAAATTTCTTTTATTTCAATGTGAACAGACATGGCCCCAATTATGAAATTCGTTTTACAAAAAACGTAAATTTTTGTTCTTTTCGTCGTTTGATAAAGAAATTATTAAGTTTAAATACCAGCATCATCTCTGTTCTTATATTCTCGAAAACTTAAAACTATTAATAATGATATTTTACCATTTATAATATAGAACCATATGATAAAAATACGACAACATACGTTTTATTAACTCCTTATTTCATTACAAACCTGCAATTTAAGTCGATGCACCTCTATAGGAATAACAGCTAAAAGAGGAAGGTCTTCAACGAGAACCTTTGGATGCGAACGAGCCAGTTCTTTTCCGTTTGAATCCCATCGAGCACCCTCAATAAACAATCCATGAACATAACAACCCTAAAAAAAGTGTAAGTGCATAATTCTTTTGCGAAAATACAAAATACTAATTAGTAATTACTGTTGCAGGCCTTTCTTCAACATCATCAGGATCAACAAAATGAGTAACACAAGTGTACAGGGTTGATTTATCCAACGGCCATCCATTTTTTCTGCATGCGATCTGCGAAAGGTAACATTATAAACTTAATATAAAAAATAATGCTATTATCTTAACGGTAGTATGTATATGTATAATTTTAACATTTATACAATAGAGGTACAAATTAGTTTTATTAAAAATCCTTTTTATTAATTTTAACTTCAAAGGGTAATATTCCCATTCCGAAAATCGAACACCACATTTTAATGGAAACTTTATTTTCTATGAAGAGAGTTTAAAACTGGATAATTCTCAAAAGAATAGAATTTTTCTTAGCAAACAACGGTTTCACTTTTCAAGAAATTGTATATTTTGCCTATGCAGTTGGTAACTTTAAACGTGGGGCACGATGCACATGCGTGCTACTCTCTATACTCGTTGTTATTATCTGTGGCATGCACCCCAAGTTTTCTGGTTTAAATGTACAGGGCTGTATAGGAGAAATTATTTTGTACTTTTTACTTCCATTTAAAACTTGAGAGAGTCGGATCTATAACTTTCCTCTTAGACCTATAAGAATTGGAGTAAATAGGATTAAAAAGAAAAGGTTTGCGGAGCGCTAGGGGTTGCAAATGCCAAATTTTAGTTTTTATGATTTGAGGGCCAATAAAATGCAAAGTCTAGCCCGGTACAAATATGTGTGATGTATACACCCTATTTGTTTTGTTTTTAGTTTGACTGAAGCACAGTACACATATTAAAGGTAATATTATCGTCAGTGGTCGAAATTCGACCATCTGTGGTTTATTTTGTTTTTGTTAAAAATACAATTTTTGCAGGTTTTTTCTTTAGTTTTCAAATCTACTCCAGAAATTTTACTACTGAGGTTCTAACTCTGATCCCTACTCATTGAAAGTAGATGTAGAGTACATCATTCGGGACGAAGCAACAAATATTACATGAAACACGTTATAAGTGAACTTTGGTACACTACGATCGGGTGTTGACAAACAGCGGTGTGTGTCGTGAATTTTTTTTTTAGACTTTTGGTATGGGGAATCCATTATTTAACATTTTTACATGTAAATCGTCGACGGATTCACATAAACTCTTCTGATGGCACTTCTAATTAATATTAGCTTTCAAATGGTACATATGTATTTACTTGCGAATATAGGTACTATATGGCAAGTTATGTATTCGTACAAAAAATCGAACTCGAGATTTTGATGAAACTTTAAAGTGGGTCTTGCAAAAACGTCCGTCTGTATGTCTGCCTGTCTGTCTATCGGTCTGTCGGCTCGACTACAGCCTAAACGGATGGGTCCATTTTCTTTAAACTTGGTACCTAGTGTTTTGTGGACATTCCCCCCACCCGTTTTTTCTCTTTTTTTAGGACCAAAACTAACAGTAGCTGTCATACAAAATTTCTTGACCAAAAGGAAAAAACCAGCGCTACCGAATTTGTTTTTTAAGAACTCAATAAATTTAAATAGTTATAAGTTGACGTTGAACAAAAAAATTGGTTCCGAAAAATGGTTATTAATGGTACCTCCCAAAGAACCATTTTTTTGATTTTCGCTTTTCTCGGAAACGGTTAAACTGATTCTGATCAATTTTTTATAAAGGATTATTGACACATTCTAAATAATTAGCGCCCGGATTTCTATGTAAATACATAGTTTTTGGACAGCCGTGGAAGCAAATGAATAATGTGGTTTTTCAAGAAATTTCTGTTGTTTTGGCATATTCTGTTATGTTTTGGCATATTTTGCTATAAATGAATATTTAACCTTATTTAGCATATTTTCACAATAAACGCATTTCTCGTGCATATTTGTAAGAAAATTAAAAATGTTCATACAAAAACAAAGGATTTTTGAAAATACACTTTTTAAGACATACATATTTAAAGTAAATTTTTTTTTGTTTTTTTTTTATAAACTTAGTGCAGTGAAAACTCTATAAATAAAAGACTAAATTATTTTTGCTATATTTCAATGTTTTTTCATCTACTTTTTGAATATTTTTGCAGCATATTTTTGATTTTTGATGGCATATTTTCGATTTTTGATGGCATATTTTCGAATTTTTTGTGCATATTTTAGGTTCATAATTTGTGTTTTTTTAGGACATAAAAATCCGGGCTCTAAATATTGTGTACCAAAATTAAAAAAAAAAAATAATTTTTAGATTTTTAAAAAAAGTTAATTTTTTCTGAAAACTCTATATTTCAAAAACGACTCTGTCGATTTTTATCAAACTTGGTAAATAGCAGTTTTTTAACTTTATATGGAAGATTTTTGACAAAAATTATTCTAATACAAAAAAATAACGGTGCCTCCCGTTTAAAATCCGTTAAGAAAAATATTTTGTCCTCAAAAACAACTCCTACGATTTTGATAAAAGTTTTTTTGTGTGTTAAAATTAGTACGATCTACCATTTAAAATTTTTAAATTTTATATTTTACTTTTATTAACAGTACCTCTCATAGAACGGTTTAATTGATTTTCGACTATCTCAATACCTGATCAACCGAATAAAATTAGGTTTTTATATAGAAGCTTGTAACAAATATAAATAAAAGAACGTAGCAAAATTTTCTAAATAATAATTTTCGGCTATCTGAAAAAAAATTTAAAATTATTTTTTGAAAATTCGATATTTCGAAGACGGGTAGCAGATTTTTTGTAAAGTTCAATTTTTAACTTATCATTAACAAATACTAAAAATTGGCGTAATAATTTTTTTTTTCTCAAAAATGTCAACGAGATTTTATATATAAGAAATTGATTATTTTTTATTCCACTCCTACGATTTTCAAAATTTGTTTCTTATAAATTAAGTTTTATATCAAAAACCAAATGGTGTACATCGCGTTGTGATAAAACAGATTTAAAGTATTTTAATCAATTTCCTTCTTATTTTGTTGATTTAAAACAATTTACCAGTTTAAATAAACATTCCCCCACGCGTTTTTTCTCTTTTTTTTAGGACCAAAACTAACAGTAGCTGTCATACAAAATTTCTTGGCCAAAAAGGAAAAACTTATTTTTCTCAAAACCAGCGCTACCCAATTTGTTTTTTAAGAACTCAATAAATTTTGATACCTATAAGTTGCCTTTGAATAAAAAAAAAATGGTTCCGAAAAATGGTTATTAATGGTACCTCCCAAAGAACCATTTTTTTTTATTTTCGCTTTTCTCGAAAACGGTTTAACTGATTCTGATCAATTTTTTATGAAGAATTATTGACACATTCTAAATAATTAGCGCCCGGATTTCTATGTAAATACATAGTTTTTGGACAGCCGTGGAATCAAATGAATAATATGGTTTTTCAAGAAATTTCTATTGAAATGGCATTCAATCGTTAGCGCATATTTTGGCATACTTTGCTATAAATGAATATTTAAGCTTATTTAGCATATTTTCACAATAAACGCATTTTTCGTGCATATTTGTAAGAAAATTGAAAATGTTCATAAAAAACAAAGGATTTTTGAAAATTAAAAATATCTCCACCATTTATCCTTGAATGTGAATAAAAAAAACGTGCTTGGATATTCCATAAATGAGATTGTTTCATTGAAAAATTATCCACTAACGTCTGTTGACGTGGAGAGATCATTTTCGATGTACAAACACTTTTTAAGACATTCATACCTATTTAAAGTATATTTTTTTTTTGTTTTTTTTTTACTAACTTAGTGCAGTGAAAACTCTATAAATAAAAGACTAAATTATTTTTGCTATATTTCAATGTTTTTTCATCTACTTTTTGAATATTTTTGCAGCATATTTTTGATTTTTGATGGCATATTTTCGATTTTTGATGGCATATTTTCGAATTTTTTGTGCATATTTTAGGTTCATAATTTGTGTTTTTTTAGGACATAAAAATCCGGGCCCTAAATATTGTGTACCAAAATTAAAAAAAAAAAAATAATTTTTAGATTTTTAAAAAAAGTTAATTTTTTCTGAAAACTCTATATTTCAAAAACGACTCTGTCGATTTTTATCAAACTTGGTAAATAGCAGTTTTTTAACTTTATATGGAAGATTTTTGACAAAAATTATTCTAATACAAAAAAATAACGGTGCCTCCCGTTTAAAATCCGTTAAGAAAAATATTTTGTCCTCAAAAACAACTCCTACGATTTTGATAAAAGTTTTTTTGTGTTTTAAAATTAGTACGATCTACCATTTAAAATTTTTAAATTTTATATTTTACTTTTATTAACAGTACCTCTCATAGAACGGTTTAATTGATTTTCGACTATCTCAATATCTGATCAACCGAATAAAATTAGGTTTTTTATATAGAAGCTTGTAACAAATATAAATAAAAGAACGTAGCAAAATTTTCTAAATAATAATTTTCGGCTATCTGAAAAAAAATTTAAAATTATTTTTTGAAAATACGATATTTCGAAGACGGGTATCAGATTTTTTGTAAAGTTCAATTTTTAACTTATCATTAACAAATACTAAAAATTGGCGTAATAATTTTTTTTCTCAAAAATGTCAACGAAATTTTATATATAAGAAATTAATTAGTTTATAATCCACTCCTAATATTTTCAAAATTTGTTTCTTATAAATTAAGTTTTATATCAAAAACCAAATGGTGTACATCGCGTTGTGATAAAACAGATTTAAAGTATTTTAATCAATTTCCTTCTTATTTTGTTGATTTAAAACAATTTACCAGTTTAAATAATATAATTTCCTTTTATAAAATATTGCATATTTGCAACACTAGGCTATATTGTTAATTTTTGTATACCCACATAATACCACCTGCAACTAAACTAAGATTTGGCAAATGGATTAAATAAAGACTCGCATAGCTAATTTATTTCAGACTATAGAACCACAATGTGATCGCGCATAAGAGCAAGTTCGTGCGACCCAGTCGTGCATATTTTTTTTATTGTCGGGTGTTCGGTTTAAGAATATTAGAAATGAAGTACAAAAAAATTATTAATGTATTAATATATCTACATATAAAGTTTTCACTTTTGTTCAGTTCTGCTCATCTGTGAAAATGGCGGATCCAGTGTCTCTTTACTTGTCAAAATGCTAATATTTGTTGTTGCTTCTAGTAATGCCATTTGCAGTTTTGGAGGCACTCGAGCCGCTATGTTTAATTTCTGACTGACAACCAGCGCAATATATTACCTTAGATTTCTGTACTGTGTGATTGAAGGAACTACTTCCTGGAAGGTCTGGAAATATTTATTTCGCTTTACGCAGACGAGAAAGTGCTTCTTTATGATACCCTGCAACTTTTATCGACAGCATCAGCAGATATTGCAGAAGTTTCATCTAGAATAGTTTGAAATAGTATAATTTTTCGTGGTAGAAGGGCTTCAGCTGATGGTATTTCAACAATAAATAACCATGCGTTGGTCAAAATTTGTGCGGATTAAATATGTTACACACTCAGCTGAAGTCCCGAACTATTATTGTGGGTGGCAATGGCGCAGTGGATGTGCTAACTGTTAGCTTTGAGGTGTGGGTTCGAGTCTTACTCGAGGCAGCATTCTTTTCTATATTACCCCCAGTTACAAAAGGACGCCGCGTGCGATTCGATGAGAAAATCAATATTGTATTTTTCTTAGTCCATTGTGCTTTTTTAATTTCATGACACTACATTTTTTTAAATTTATTTGTGGTTTTATTTGAGAAATTTAAATCTTGCTACCGACTTTACGAGAACTTATTTAACAGTTTTGGAGGAAGGCATTTTGGAAAAAGGAGATGGTTCTAATATTCTAAAACATATTCTATTCCTCGACGACGGCCACGGTTGAAAGGCATTCATTTAAATAAAACAAAGCTGAGATATCAATCATTAAGCCAGAAACTTAAGCTTTTCAAAAATAAAAAAAATTGTTATGGAAGGAACAGAACGATCTAGATTGAAAATGTGCATTTATTTTGTAATTAAAATAACTAATTTAATTAATATTCCTTAATAAGATGTTTATTTTGATTTATCCACGTTTCTTTTTTTTAAGTAAAGTATTGTCTTGTTATATAAATCATATTTGTGTTTAATTTTATCTATAAAACTTAGGTGAGGATTTTTTTTTTATCGAAAAATGCATCTTGTTCGCAAGTGAGGCATTAATTTGCCCAAAGTGGTTGGCAATGCTGAGACCAACTAACTTTCCTGATTCTCTTAAATGAATTTTATTACAAAAAACACACTTAAATATCAAAATCAAATAAATTATTTACGAATTAAGTAGTGTAATGATTTTTGTAAAATTTCAAATTGATATATATTTTATTTATACGAGTATCTATATCGCTTGGAAAGATTGTATCCAGTTAGACCTAGTTTCTTGCATTATTAATTTTATTTAAACAAATTTACTTGAAAAAAAATGCTTTTTTTTAAAAAATACGCAGGTACTAAAATACATATGTACATAGGTACTAAAACTTACCTGAACAACAGCAGTAAGATAGCTCTCGGGTATATGAAGTCCAGCTAACCAAATCACCATGGGTTCGCCCGATAATGACCAATAATGATACTGTGTTGCTCGATTCTAAAAAAAGTTTTAAGCGAAAAAAAAACATGAATTATAAATAACTGAAAACATTGAAAGCACATAATGTAATTTATTATAATATTCTGCATTACAATGACAGAGAATCAAAGCAAATATAAGACCCACTTCAAAATTGACATATACTTGCATTTATCAACCACTTTACTTAGATTATTATAAGTAATATGTTAATTGTAAAAATAATGTAAACCGATTTTGGTAAAGAAATTTATTTTAGTTTTGAAACCGAAATTGTGTTGAATTGAAAAAAAAAAAACACAATTAAGCATTTTGAAATTAATTAGTGGGCAGAAGGTCTGATTAATTCCAAATTGTTGAGAATATGTATGTGATACAAAATTATTTACTTATTAATAATTAAATAATTACCAACAGATGTTCGATCCAACTCCCAAGCTGTTTGCAAGTGGCAGGAGCCAGACTAGCCCAGTAAGACGGCAACTTTCCGTTTACCAATGAATTCGCAACATTATCGAGCATATTGTCCATTCCAGTTTCTCCAGCCAAAGCCTTTTTACATAAAAAAATACGTTGTTATTATTTGTTTACAAATAAAACATCTATTTTTTATTGCAAAACTAATTTATTATTGTATAATTACTTTGCGCAGAAGCTCCAATGTTTTTCGCATACGAAGAGTAAGTAAATTAAAACGTTCAAGCTCTTGTAATAGAACAACTCCTGTTGGTGTTATGTTCATTTGAAACATTTTCTTAATTCTCCAAACTTCAAAATATTGCGGTAGTTTACTCAAAATATCAGCTGCGATGCTATCAATAAAATCATCGCGACTGGTGCCACCCAAAACATCACCTGAGTTTAAACATAAAATATCATTTAAGCCATATTTATTTTGTGCAAGCATATCCGCTTAAAAAATAATTTGCTTGTAAAATACAACAGTGAATCCGCTTAGTTATTGGCGATAAAAATTCCTGCTTATGAATAACATCGGGAATATGTGTGTATCTGTCAGTTTTATTTTGCATGAGACTTTGGATGCTTTGAAATATCTTCAATTCATTGGGTACGTTCAGAAGACGTAAGGACTTGAAGGCAAGGCAAGTTTATCGTCTCTGATTGTCCAGCTGTCGAAAAATTTCCTTCCAATTAAGTCAAATTTATTGGAAAGTGACTGGAAACCTAGTCAAGAAATAATTGGGTACGTTCAGCAGACACAAGGGACTACATATGTAGTCAAGTGCATTCATTGAACGCAAATTTTACAAAGGAAACTAGTTATTTTTTTGAGATGTCATTAATGCCAAAATTGGAACTTTACTTTCAACCTTTACCTTCCGTTGATAGTGCAGATAGTATTTATAATATTTTTTTTTGAAAAACACCTTACACAAGTCAATTCCAAATTGTAAATTATATTTTTTCAATACTTCTTACTAATGATGCATTTTTTAATTCTATTAATTAATTAAGAACTCCTCCACCCAAAACAATAAAACAAACGTTGAAAAAAGAAGTCACTGAACAATGAAGTTCAGCTTGCTGTTTAATGACCAAATATAATCAGCTGATATTTTGACATAAATGCACTTGACTTGAAATGAAGGGAGATATTTCTTGACTAGCTTTCCAGTCACTTTCCAATAAAAGTTGCCTTAATTGGAAGGAAATTTCGCGACAGCTGGCCAATTAGAGACGAGAAACTTGCCTTGCCTTCAAGTCCCTTCGTCATCTGAACGTACCCACTCTTTTCATTTCAAGTCAAGTGCATTTATGTCAAAATATCAGCGGATTATATTTTGACATTCAATAGCCAGCTGAACTTCATTATTCAGTGACTTCTTTTTTCCACGTTTGTTGTTTGACTTAGGAATAACTTATCTGGGTTTCAGATGGAATATAAAATCTATTCTTTTACCAAAAAAAATAATGAAATCATAAAAAATTAAATGTTTTGGATTGTGTACGTAAAAAATATGGAAGTGACTCTAGACATTCCAATTATAACAGTTTTGATTTATAAAAGTACTGTGTATGCCCTCCGCCGGCCGGTGGGCATAGTCAGCTACACCGAGTTTTTTTTCAAGTCGAGCGATGCGCTTTAACGTACACCCACTTTTAATGGCGAAAAACTGTTATAACTGTTATAAATTGGCAGAGACATGCCTAAAAAATATAGTTTAGGCAACAAAATTAGGCATTAACGGGAAGCATTTTATGGATTAGTACCAAAGTTATGGCCGTTTAGTTACAAACACCGAAATTCGACTTTTGCTTTACTTAAGATCTTTAACCTCGTGATTGGATAAGGTGATTTGGATAAGATGCATTAGAAAATTAGGTTTGCCATTTTTTTCGATGTGGTCAATGCGGCCTAAAAATAGAAATGCTTTTGTGAGGAATTGAAAGATCCTCCAAAAGTACGGTATCTTTTGTCACGAAAAATGTCTCTCACATTGCGGTTCGGCAATAAATTGTTGGTCTTCTCCTAGTTCTTGCCAAGCTGTCGCAGCCATCAAATTTGTTTTTATTTTTTATAAAGAAATTTATATATATGTACGTAGGAAGGTATACAAAATTATTTTTTTAATAAACCCGCTCTACCGTTATTTTTTTTAATTTTTGCTAACAGAGATCTTCAGCTTTATATAAAGGGTCCGCCAAATAATTTTTTTTTTGAAAATGGCGCAAAACATCGAGTGTAGCTTCGGCTGTGTGGCACGTAGCGCCGTCCTGTTGAAACCAAATGTTGCCAATATCCTCCTCTTCAATTTTTGTGAACAAAAATTCGTTCAACATGGCCCGATAACGATCGCCATTGATTGTAACGGCCACTCCTTGCTCATTTTCGAAAAATGGCCCAATTATGCCTAGGGACCAAAATCCGCACCAAACAGTCACTCGTTTTGGGTGTATCGGCTTTTCAATGTATGCGTGCGGGTTTTCTGTGCCCCCAAATGCGACAATTTTGCTTGTTTACATACCCGCCAAGATCAAAATGAGCTTCATCTGAAAAGATGATTTTTTTGGCAAAATCGGCATCTTCTCTAAATCGATCGCAGGCCCACTTAGCGAAGCGTATACACAACCATATTCGTTCAGCGGAAGCATAAAACTAATTATCTGTCAAATCAGAACTGAGCTAAGTGTTACCATTCACGAAATAAGCACTAGTTGAAAAAAAAAACGTTAGATGGCGGACCCTTTATATTCCAATAAAAATATAAGAACCAATTTCAGAAGTTTTTAAGTCGATAGAACCTCAAAAGTAAGAAAAATGTAGTGAGGAAAGCTAAAATCTCTTAGAATATAATTTACCCTTGGTTGTATTATTCCATCCTACAACTTGATTTGCATGTAAGAAAAACAATTTTTTTAAATTAGGTACCTATCATTTCTAAGAATCTATGCATATTTACTAAATAATTAATACTCTTAATGAAATTCACATACCCGTTTGTGGTTGTAAATCAATTAAATGACTCCAAATGGCTTTAGTTGCTTGAGTATAGTTTCCAATATCTGCGTTTGCATGCAATCCAAAGACTTCTGGAGTGTTAACTAACGGCAGTTGATCTACATAAGCTATATGTAAGACAAAATAATTAAAACATTCATGCTTACCCGAGAAGCAAGTTTTCTCGTTAAAAAAAAACTTACCAGCTATATCGTCTACATGATTCATATCTATTGGCATTCCATACTCGAAATCATCATCTTTATAAAAGTAAAATGGCTGAAAACTGTCAAATATAAAATCACCCATATATTCATTAAGATATGTTTGAACAATGCGGCGATCAAAATCATCGATAACCCGACCTCCATACATAACCTGGAAATTGAAAAATAAGATCTATTAATTTCACCGAATACAATCTAGTGGATACTGAGTACTACTGGAATGGTATTTCATCAAATGTCGGGTTAAGCAACTATTATTTACTATATACCCTCAGTTTCGACTGAACGCCCTCCGTGGAAAATCGTGAGATAAAAACATCTTATTTCTCAGTCCACTGAGGTAGCAAAAACACTTTCCTATCCTTCATTACCTTTTTTCTAGTGCCGTGCTATTCGGGTTGTACTTATAAGACCTAAGGCCTTACAAGCTTATGATTGTATACAGCTATAACTATTGGCGCAAGATTTTAAACAGCCTAATGTTAAGGTATTATCATGATACTGCGTAACAATTTTCTAACTTAAAATTCTGTTTAATACATACATGTTGTTCACCGAAAAATGTTTGTCTTATTATTTTTACTTTAGCAATATAATATAATTAATCTAAAAATAAATCTATGCAAACAAATTAATTTTGAACAGGATTTTCCAATATTAAAAAAAAGGTATCGTATGGATCTGATATGCACAAATTATAAATTCTGTTTTAAAAATTTCCTAGTTTTTAGATGAGATAATGGCAAGGCAAGTTTATTGACAACCGCATGATTTAAAATCTAATTAAAAAGATAAGCAAATATATATAAAAAAAAAACAAACCTCCCCAATCAGATACTTTAGAGATTCCCAAAGTATACGTGAGTCTTTAGCTTCTAACGCCTTATTTAAATATGTTTTGATTATGTTAAGGCAAACATCAAAATCACACTCGTTGAAGTCGTAGCTTATATTCCATCCAAGTTTGTCATAGCGTCGACGTTCCTGAATGAAGAAAAACCATTTTATTTTTTGATTAATTTGCTGTGTTTAAATAAAAATACTTACTTGAACAACGGCATGGAAAAAAGCTAAAACATAAACCAAAGGTTTGAATGCAACATGTGCGCAGGAATTAAAAGCATCATCTTCTAGTTTATAGAAGGTTGTATTTAGATTCAGTTTAAGTCCATTTGGTGGTTCAGTAACAACTTAGAATAAAAAAATAAAATAAATTTTAATTCTGAATCTTTTTCAAAACAAATTGTACACACCTTTAAGTGATCGTTGAAGAATTCCAATTGGGAAAGTTGGTGTTGGATCTGTTGTTATCCAAAGACGAAAATCTGGATGAGGATTTTCAATTTTTTCTAAGTACTTTTCTACTTGACGGATAAAACCAATTAGCAGGTGGCCATTTTGAAGTAACAGCCACTGGCCTTGGCGGATGGACAGATCAAGTAAACTCAGAGCAGCCTATACGTTCAAAAAAAATATATTTGTTACAGAAAAAATAAACAAATATGTACTAATCTGCGAATAAACATTCTTACAGCCATATTATTCACTCAAGGTGTAAATATGGTTTAAGTGAATTTTGAATCTGTCCTATTAATGAGCATTTTTTAAACTTTTGAAATTCAACTTTTGTGCATAATATTCACTCAAAACGCGCATTAAACACAGTTGATTAAAAATGCATAACAGCCAGATGTAAAGTTGTTTAAACTTGACTTAAAACATACGGAATGTCAATAATTTGACATTTTCCAGCATATATTTTGTTTCTTGTATTGTAAAATTGTTATGGTATTTCAAATTTCATTGTTCGAAATTTAAAAAAAAAAATCAAGTTACCGTAGCTTTTTCCGTTTGAACACAATTTTGTTTGTGTAATTGAAAGCAAAACTGTGTATGTATGTTCACGTGCGTAAAAACTTCAAATAATATCATTTTGCTTGGTTAAAATGAGTGAATGTACTGAAATTTTAGTTTACACTTGGGTTGAACTACTTTAACAGCTCCCTGAAGGGCAGTTAAAATTGAATCGGATTAAACGTGACAAAGTTTAATAAATAGGGTATATTAATGGGTTTATCGAGTGAATATTATGCGCTTGGGTTGAACTTTTGAGACCTAACTCACCTTTAACCAAAGTATTAATTTAAAACCGGATTAATTGAGTGAATAATATGGCTGTTATTGTTTTGGATTCTCATATTTTAAACCTATCTTTCTAAATTGTGCCGTGCAAGTCAGTTACGTCTAAAAAAATATTGTGTGGATATATATTGGATCCGTATGCGAAGTGATGGTCCATACGTGTTGACTACGTCTTACAGCCTGTCATTTGAAAAGAACAATATAACCATACTTTTTTGGCCCTTATTCACACAAACTTCTTCGCACTACTGAACTCCGTTCGCCTCAAAGAATGTTCAAGTATTCAACACACGTAAAACTACATTTGAAGTTTTGAACCGAATACACTGTTTTGATGTTCAAATTTCATCTTTTCATTTCATTCTCTGAGTTTTTGTCATTTTCTAAAAATTTTAATAATGCCGGCAATATTATTAATGAGACGGTTTCAGGCAGGTGAAAATTGTTTTATTTTGACAATTCTTCCTATACACCCAAAAAAATTTGTTGTAGAAATGTTGATTCTATTGTAATAACTGTCATAATCGACCTGACCACCACTGTTTTTAATTAAACAGATGGTTGCGGATCCCACAACTGAATAGTTAAGAAAGCAGCATCTGTTGTAAACTTTACAGTCAGAAAATTTGTCGATACATCGATTTTACAATAATTTTATTGTGAAAATGCAATTGTCAATGTGAGCGCATTTGGTGTTAAATTCACAAATTTGGAAGTACCCATGTATGTTATTGTAAATTTGACTGCCTGATTTTGCAAAATTTACAGAGAAGAATTTTTATGTGTAATCAGGGTTAGAACCTCAGTAGTAAAATTTCGGAGCAGATTTGTAAAAAAAAGTGGAGTAAATAGGAAATTTCTGGGGTAGATTTGAAAACGAAAGAAAAATCCTTCAAAAATTATATTTTTAACTAAAACAAAATGAATCACATACACATATTCACTTTCAGAACTGAGTAGAATTTTAAATTTAAATGTTTAGAGCCAGAGTTGGTTAGAAAAATGAACAACACAGCCCTTTCATATGATTTGGCTAAGGAATTTGTGGTTAACGAAGTAGTGGAGTAGATTTATTTTCTTTCTCAAAATTGGAGTAAATTTACTCCGATTGGAGTAAGGTTCTAACGCTGGGTGAAATAAACTAAAAACAGTTATACGAAGTTTAGTTTGATAATTATCATTTCGACATTATGAAAATCAATTTTTTCAAGTCGATGTTATAAAAATCGTATATCCAAGCACGAAAATTCTAAATTTTTGTCTTAATTTAAACAAGCTAGGATACGGAAGGCATAATTGAGAAATATGTAAAGGTATAATTTTAATTTTAAATTTACCTTTTCTTGTCCTTGTCCTAATGAAATATGAGACATTTTTTGATTAAAACGTGTTGCAAAGGTGAAGAGGTCATTCGTTGGATCAGATCCCGCACTCAGAATAAAACAAACTGGCACCATATTTGTTGATTGTTCATAGATCAATGGAAGACTAACTACAGGAGGAGTTATGAAAAATTCGTCCATTGTGTCTATGATAAAACTATTGATTGCCAGAAAAACTCGATCTTCCCGAAAACAACGAAGTAACATAAGCTTCTGTAAAGGGAAATATAAAAGAATAAAATGTATTACATCACAAAGAAAGGTTTAAAAATGTGTACTGTACAAGTGTACATGTCTTTACGGAGATAACAGTGTAAACAAAATGCATCAAAAATACTTGCCTGGAAAGAGCTGCATGTTGCGTTGAATTCTCCAGGACACGTTGTTTGCTCTGGGTCTTCTAGTTCAAACCACTATTAAAGCAAATTTATTAGTTTAAATATTTCAAATTAAATGACAAAAACTTCGAATCTTGGAAATATTATTTAAATATATTCCTTACATGCTTTTTAAATTGCTACAAGAAATAAAACAATTTCTTCCTTATTACATAGTCATATACGATTAAGTTGTGAAAAATTCTTTGCTTATGTTGTGAATGGGATTGTATTCAAAATAAAAAAAAAATAAAAAAAAAAACACTTGTTAATACTTGACAAGGAAAAGAATGTAAAAACTATGCAAAATTATAGAAAATAAAAATCAAGTAGGCGTAGATTGCGTATTGAAAATTTTCGATTTGGAAAATTTTTACTCTCGAAAACTTTTCAAACTGTGCGGAAGTATTAGAAAAAAATATAAAAGTAATTCAGAAAAGAAGAAAATAGAATTTTAAGGAAGAAAATTATTCAAGTAAATTGGATTTACAAGAATAAAAAAAAAAATACGAGTTAGTTGTGCGTTATTTTCAATAAATATTGAGTTCCTTCATTTGAATACCTTTCTTAGTTGTCCTACACTCGCAAAGATTACAATTTATTGAAATCTGAATTGAGGAAAACCAGGAAACTGTAAGCAGCTCCTCCAAGGAGCATGCAAATCCGACCATTTGGTACCTCGAAATTTATAAATAAGGATTATGCGCGACGCATAAATCGAAATCGTTCATATAAATCAGTGTAACGTGTACCAATTGTTGAGCTTCCGAAAATACCGAATAAATAACAATAAACTCATTTATATCGATATCGTGGGTTATAAAAACAAAGAAAAAAAAAGAATTTAATTATCAATACGAATTTTTAATTAAAACGATTCCTTCAAGAACAGTGATATCAAGAGTTATAGTGTTGCTGAATTTGAAAGTACTAGTGTTCCTGGACAATTTGAGACATTTTTCGTTTTAGTTAGAATATTAAACGTTCCTTTTTTTTTCTTATAATTAATTAATTTAAATAATTTGCCCAACACTATTTTAACTTAAATGTCACTGGCGCAAATTTTTAAACAGTCCTCGTTTAAGGAATGGAACCAACTCTAGCTAACGCAGTCGTTTAGTTGAGAGTCCTTGTCTAACCTTTTCTTAATTTTAAACACTTTAAACAACTCTTCTAACTAATGAAGTGTTTTTAGCGCATTTGTAGGGTTTTTAGCGCATTTGTAGGGTTTTGTTATGATTGTTGGTAGAGCATTCGACTGCAGATCGAGAGGTCCCCGGTTCAAATCCGGGTGTCCCCTTTGAAAATTAAATTTTTTTGTAATTTTTTTCTTTTTTCTTAACTCCCGTTTAGCTATTTCACCTTTTCAGCCAAAATGACGGGTGATTTTGTGAGCAGAAAATGATTTGCCACGATATGGTAGTCCAACACTATGTACCACATGTTTTTTTGTTTTTGTTGGGGCGGTCGACCGAATACAAGTTTGCATTGTATATTGTTTGGTGTCGTAGTCTATTGAATCGGGGGGTGGAGATGGTGTAGTTTTGTCGTGGTAATGGTTACTGGGTGCATGCACCACAAATTAAAGCTAAGACAGTTTTCGTGATTGTTGATTTACATGCTTAAAATCTTCATCAAACATTTTTCTTTAAATTTTTGTTATGAAATTACAAACTTTGAATGGATAAAGTATACTTTAAAAAAGATAGAGAAGCATTTTGCTGCTTTTAAAGTTAGACTATAGTGCTTTAGCGTTAAAGTATACTTTATATCGTTTAAAATTATCAAAGAGTCGACTCTCATTCTAAAACTTATTTTTAGAGTCGGCGTCTAATTTAAAAATGATTTAGAGTAGGAGTTTGAAATTTTGCGCAGATCGTCAAGGATCCATGTAAGTGTCTTTTGATCATTTAATTGTATTTTGAAAACTCACAACAGAAATTTCCATTAACTTATTTAATATTCGTTTATTTCATTTCAATAATATAAAATAACTTTTTCCCTTATTTTCTACTAACTAACTAACTAATTAGTTCTATCTAAAGGGTTTTTCAACATGAACGCTACAAAAGTAGAGCAACAGGGACAGCAAACGACGCCATATTTCTTTCCGCTCTTTTGACATTTCTCTTCAGTAAGGTTTGCCATTTCATGATGGATGACATAGAGTACCTATATTACCTAGAGAACCGACTTAGGCGGTTGTTCTCTTCCACCCTACAAGCTGTACTGAGAGGAAAATGCCCATTAAGTTTTGTATGGGGTTGTTGTCCAATGCATTTTAAATGGGACCGAACCAACATGGCTTCAATTGAAAGGACTTCGCTCAAATTGCTCAAAGTGCTCAATAAGGTGGATAAGACCGCCCAGGGATTCAAAAAAAAAATCCGTTAAATTCAAAAATTGAGGAATTTATTAATTTCGTAGTCAAATTTCTTTTTTTAACCTTTTGTCAACCTAAACTATGAAGAATATCGGTCATTGTTGCTCCCGGGTAATAAATTAAATAATATTTTTGAATATTTATGTTTAAAAAAAAAACAAAAACACCTACCGAAAATTGGAAGCGCACTCTAGTTTCTTAGCTCAAAAAGGTACGTGTCTACGATTTAGGTGTGCATCGTAGACACGTACCTTTTTGAGCTAATGGCACCACTTTGTTCACAATTAAACCGCAGACACGTACCTTTTTGAACTAATGCGCCAATTTGTTTTTATATCCACCATTCACACGGATTCACGGATAAGGAAAAAAGAGTAAACTAAGAGAGTTTTCACTTACTCACCTCAAATAAAATTTGCGGGTGTTTAAGGCAAGAGGGGTACCGGTCGGTTCTCTAGGTAATATAGGTACTCTATGATGGATGATGGAAAGATATACGAGCCAACAACGAGTCGAAATTCGGAGTCAGTGGCATAGAGTACCTATATTACCTAGAGAACCGACCGGTACCCCTCTTGCCTTAAACACCCGCAAATTTTATTTGAGGTGAGTAAGTGAAAACTCTCTTAGTTTACTCTTTTTTCCTTATCCGTGAATCCGTGTGAATGGTGGATATAAAAACAAATTGGCGCATTAGTTCAAAAAGGTACGTGTCTACGGTTTAATTGTGAACAAAGTGGTGGCATTAGCTCAAAAAGGTGCGTGTCTACGATTTGCACACCTAAATCGTAGACACGTACCTTTTTGAGCTATAAAACTAGAGTGCGCTTCAAATTTTCGGTAGGTGTTTTTGTTTTTTTTTTAAACAGAAATATTCAAAAATATTATTTAATTAATTACCCGGGAGCAACAATGACCGATATTCTTCATAGTTTAGGTTGACAAAAGGTTAAAAAAAGAAATTTGACTACGAAATTAATAAATTTCTCAATTTTTGAATTTAACGGATTTTTTTTTTGAATCCCTGGGCCATAGAGTACCTATATTACCTAGAGAACCGACCGGTACCCCTCTTGCCTTAAACACCCGCAAATTTTATTTGAGGTGAGTAAGTGAAAACTCTCTTAGTTTCCTCTTTTTTCCTTATCCGTGAATCCGTGTGAATGGTGGATATAAAAACAAATTGGCGCATTAGTTCAAAAAGGTACGTGTCTATGGTTTAATTGTGAACAAAGTGGTGCCATTAGCTCAAAAAGGTGCGTGTCTACGATTTGCACACCTAAATCGTAGACACGTACCTTTTTGAGCTAAGAAACTAGAGTGCGCTTCCAATTTTCGGTAGGTGTTTTTGTTTTTTTTTTTAAACATAAATATTCAAAAATATTATTTAATTTATTACCCGGGAGCAACAATGACCGATATTCTTCATAGTTTAGGTTGACAAAAGGTTAAAATAAGAAATTTGACTACGAAATTAATAAATTTCTCAATTTTTGAATTTAACGGATTTTTTTTTTGAATCCCTGGGCGGTCTTATCTACCTTATTGAGCACTTTGAGCAATTTGAGCGAAGTCCTTTCAATTGAAGCCATGTTGGTTCGGTCCCATTTAAAATGCATTGGACAACAACCCCATACAAAACTTAATGGGCATTTTCCTCTCAGTACAGCTTTTAGGGTGGAAGAGAACGACCGCCTAAGTCGGTTCTCTAGGTAATATAGGTACTCTATGCCCTGGGCGGTCTTATCCACCTTCATAGAGTACCTATATTACCTAGAGAACCGACCGGTACCCCTCTTGCCTTAAACACCCGCAAATTTTATTTGAGGTGAGTAAGTGAAAACTCTCTTAGTTTACTCTTTTTTCCTTATCCGTGAATCCGTGTGAATGGTGGATATCAAAACAAATTGGCGCATTAGTTCAAAAAGGTGCGTGTCTACGATTTGCACACCTAAATCGTAGACACGTACCTTTTTGAGCTTAGAAACTAGAGTGCGCTTCCAATTTTCGGTAGGTGTTTTTGTTTTTTTTTTAAACATAAATATTCAAAAATATTATTTAATTTATTACCCGGGAGCAACAATGACCGATATTCTTCATAGTTTAGGTTGACAAAAGGTTAAAAAAAGAAATTTGACTGCGAAATTAATAAATTTCTCAATTTTTGAATTTAACGGATTTTTTTTTTGAATCCCTGGGCGGTCTTATCCACCTTATTGAGCACTTTGAGCAATTTGAGCGAAGTCCTTTCAATTGAAGCCATGTTGGTTCGGTCCCATTTAAAATGCATTGGACAACAACCCCATACAAAACTTAATGGGCATTTTCCTCTCAGTACAGCTTGTAGGGTGGAAGAGAACGACCGCCTAAGTCGGTTCTCTAGGTAATATAGGTACTCTATGGTCAGTGGCTTCAACGTTAAGAGCGCTACGTCCAATTTATGGTCGTCATAATCGTCCTAGCAGATCAACATTGAGCGTCTAGTGGAAAAATTTGAATCCACAGGCACACTACAAAATGTTCCCGTGCCAGTGAGACAAAGAAGTGCCCGTAGTGTCGAGAATATTGCTGCAGCTGAAGCTTCAGTTGCAGAAAGCCCTAATGTGTCTCTCATACGTCGTTCTCAAGCGTTGGGCATATCTGTGACGTCGTTGTGGCGAATTTTGCGAAAAGATCTTGGCCTACATCCTTACAATATTAATTTGACGCAAGAACTGAAGCCGCTTGGCCACCAGAAGCGTCGTATATTCGTGAATTGGGCTGAGCAACAACTTGAAAATGATTCGGATTTTCATCGAAAAATCATCTTCAGCGATGAGGCTCATTTCTGGGTGAATGGCTTCGTCAATAAACAAAATATGCGGTATTGGTCAGGCAGCAATCCACACGTACTCCATGAGTCATCATTGCTCCCGAAAAAATACCGTTTTGTTGTGGTTTATGGGCCGGCGGCGTCATTGGGCCGTACTTCTTCCGTGATGATCAAGACCGGCACGTTACTGTGAGTGGGGATCGCTACCGTTCAATGATAACCGAATATTTTTGGCCCCAATTGGATGATATGGACTTGGAGGACATGTGGTTCCAACAGGACGGCGCGGTGCCACAAGCCACACAGCGAATGTCACAATCAATTTATTGGAAACCAAGTTTGGAGAACGTGTTATCTCACGAAATGGTCCAGTCGCTTGGCCGCCTCGGTCGTGTGATTTGACGCCTTTAGGCTATTTCCTGTGGGGCTACGTCAAGTCTATGGTCTATGCCAACAAACCAGCGACGATTGATGAACTTCGCACGAATATCGAACGTGAAATTGCACCAGTATCGGCCGATTTATGCTTGAAAACCGTCGAAAATTGGGTTCAGCGTCTGGACTTCTGCAAGCGTGCCCGCGGTGGCCATGCAAAAGAAATCGAGTTCCATACATAACGGTATCAAACGTACTTTCACAAGAATAAAGAATTTCATTGATATCCAAAACCATTTTTGTTTTATTTAAAAAAACTTTTGTAGCGCCCGATTTAAACAATAGTGGTTTTCTTTGTTCCATTAATTTTCTTTAGTTTGGTCACAAGCATTCAATACAGACAACGTGTATTTTTTTTTAAGTTTAGCACAGAAAAAAAAATAAACAAAAATAATGTCTTGATCTTGAAGTTGTTCAATTAATTATAAATGTCTAATATGAAAATTTAAATAATTTTATTTGGGGATTGATGGGGTGTCGGTAGGTCAAGCGAAGTGAGACGAAGAAAGTTCTTCTAGGGGTAACACGAAAATATGAGTATGAGTGTTACCAAGGTATATGTCAGGGTGGGAACAATGTGCTCAGGGTATTGAACATCAATTTACCCATTGACAATGTCTAACAATGTCCGTCCGCGAAAACATCTGAGTTTAACAGAACGTAAAAAAAAATCTATGAATATTCAGTCCTGGCATGATATATTTAATTTGTTATTCTTGAGTTCTCCTGACTTGCAAGAATCCGCCCCACCGACACGAGCTAAGTCTTTCAAGCATGCCAACGTAAGTCAGTGGCTCTGATAGAGAGAGGGACATTATTTCTATGTTCAAATACATGAATAAAAATGGAGTAACACTCAGTAACGTTCGAACACACTGTAATCCCTCCGGAGATATAGTACTCTGTTTTTGAGGATTCAATAAAAAATAACTGATTAAGGGCAGACCAGCCGGTGCGGCGGCGGCGCGCGGCCGACGGCGCACATCGCTCAGTCGCTCAAAAAAGTCAATTTTCATCCAATTACTATGTGGCCGCCACCACACGCGCACCATACAAAATCTATGTTATAATTTGTGTCTGTTGCCTGTCGCCACCGTGTAGTCTTAAAGGTTTATTGAATAGTGCTCCATAACGACTTTTTTCTATTAAATATTTATCAGTCTAATTTGGCCAAAAATATAAAAGTGCTATTGAAGTCCTCCTTAATCCGCCACTGAACGTCACCTATCGTACATTGCACAAAGAATTGATATATATTATATCAAGTGAAGCAGCTATACCTTTCAGTCTAAACTGAAAGGTATGAACCTCTTTAAAGAAAGTGCTTTATTATATTCTTATTCACAAATTAACTAAGACATTGATCAAAATTAAATCTTATGAATAAAAAAGAAAACTGGATTACTGACGTATTGAAATATGTAAACAAATCTTAAAGAAATGAACTAAAGTCAACATGAACTCTGTTTTTTATTAGTTCGACTAATGTACTGCACATACACTTTCTCAACTAAAATTTTCCAAACACACTTTCTCGCTTTAAAGAAAACGATTCTTTGAGAAATACCGCCCCGATATAAATAATGTTTTTCATAACAGTTGTATGGTAGGTACCGTTATTTTTGGAGCTAAACAAATTTTATTTTCTCCGCTCTAGGAAATCACTCAACAACCTCAAGTTCAAAATTTCAAGAAAATCGCTGCAGTGTCTTAAGGCCGAACCATAATAGCCTTATCCGAACTTAGGCGAATGTCAAACATTTGCTTAAGTTCAGAACCATTTCAATGGCTCTTGCTTAGGTTCGCGAAAGTTTCATCGAAATTGAGCAGAACGGCTATTATGGTTAACAATATAAAAAAAAAAGTGTGCATTCGCTTGGTTGCTTAAGTTGAGTTAAGTCTATTATGGTTCGGCCTTTAGGCTGTAAGTCGAAGTACAAACAGACAGAATTGCGAGACCAGCTTTTTTATTCGTTGCCATGGTTATGTGGGGTTTGATTAAAATCCCGCTGACCTGACCAGCTTAAGAAATATGGTGGCCTAATGTATATGATGGAATAAATCTTTACATCTTTATAGAGAAAGTAAGTTTATTGAGCTTGATATGTCAAAAGCCTTTGATGGAGACTGGCATCAAGCGATCCTCTTTAGAATTTCAAAAACACGTATTGGTTAAGAATTGCATTGGAAATACATAAGTTTTAAATAAATAATTTGAGGCAAATTGATGAAAAATTCACCATCGAATCGGATAGCAGAATAGGGCTGAATATATGGCAAATAAGTCACAAACAAAAGTCAAAAAGCTTAGAGCTTTCCAGAGACAATCTTATCGAAGATATTTTCCCCCTCTGATCTGGCTATGATCTACAAGTCGTACATTTGTCCAAATATAGAATACAATTCTCATATCAGCAGAGATCGTTGCGCCCATCTTACGGTTTACCTGGTTGCCCTTCCAAATCGATATTTCAAAGTTTGTTGGCCAAATTTGAGTCGACCGACTCAGTGAACAATCAGTAAACGCCCTTGCGTCAACGAAACGCAAGATCAACCGAAACATCGGCGCTGTCTTTGAGAGTCCGTATAGCTCTTCGAAAACTTCGATATCATTGCCATCAGCATCAACATGTGGTTCCAACAGAGCGACACGCGCTACTTGCGCTACAACAGACATTCTGCATAAACGATTTGAGGATAAAGTTATCTCTCGCAGAGGTGACGTGAACGGTCATGCTATTTCCCCCGCTAGACCTTTTCCTCTCGCGTGTATGATGTAAGATGCCCTTAAGATGAACATGAGTAAATTCATGAACGCATCAATGCAATCACGTTCACAAACGCAAACATTTAGCATCACTGTTCACTATTGCAAAGTTTCATATATGTACTGCATCATATAGGTAAGCATCAAGAAATATCTTGAAGAGTTGTTGATGCCGGTCGCCGGTGATCTCCATTGACGCTGCATTTTGTAGGACACAACTTTTTTTTTAGTGTGTAGGGTGGGTCAGTGTAAGTACACTTGGTTTTCGGGGTTGAAAGCCCGCCACCATTTGGCCACCATCTTGGAAAAGGTGGTGTAAAATATTTTTTCGCGATATCTTGAGAACCATAGGTGTCAAAGAAAAAATTTGATTAAGATTTTTTCAACAAAAAATTGAAAATAATAAGCTATAATTAAAAAAACACGAATATTTTGAAGAAAAATATTATACAGGGTGATTCACATAAGGTGTGACAAAAAGCTAGAGCGTGTAGATGTGTTGAGACTGAGGCAACAAAAAATTCGTATGGGAGGGGGTGGTCTATTTTCCCCCGTTTAGCCAGCAAGGGTAATATTCTTAAAAAAATAACTTAAAACAGAAAAAAATGATGAAAAAAAAGTTGTTTAAGTGAACCGGCATCTTATTTTTAGTAAAATACGTAACGTAACGTAAAATTATTAACAAAATTTGTTTGAACAAATTCTTTTCAAAATTTTGTGTTTGAAAATTAAGTTTTAAAAAACTGTGCACTTAAACAACTTTATTTAAAAAGAACATAAAAGAAGAGATTTCTGGCTTTACAAAAACCTATAGCATGGCATTTTACCGTTGTTTTTTTTTTTAATTTTTTTCAGTAGAGTACGAATTCGCAATCCAATTCTTAAATTAACCCTGTCTACATTAAAATTCAATCAATTAAAAACAAATCTGTGACCATGGGAGCAACCTCATTTTCGACCATTATTTTTCGGAATCAAGTCTAGAAACACAACATTAGCTGGAATTACATTGACGGGCTACATTACTGCCTGAACACAATACAGACGGTGCTGCAGCTGGAACCGCAGCCGAAGCTGGAAAAGTTCACTTACTTTTAACTTATACGTACATACCTACCTACTGCACTTTTGACCTTTCAAATTTTAAGAATAAAAAAACAAACGGCACATTGTCGATTGTCGATTTGTGTCGCGAAGAAAATTACAAATGAAAATATAAAATGGATAACAAAAATGAATATACCTAGGCTTTAAAATACTCAAAAATCTGTACAGCTGCAATGTGGACACGCAAAAAAGTACGTACGACACATTTTGCGAGGGGTTTCATATCCAGCTTCAATTCCAATTGCAACATTCTATTGTGTTCAGGCAGTTAATCATATACTACACAATAATAAATGAAATTTGGTGACCTTTTTATCGTTATAGATATTTGAAACTATTTAGTGGGCTCTAGGTCAAGAGCCCACTAAATAGTTTCAAATACATACTACACAATTTCAATTGCTGCACACAAATTTAGTTCCCGAGATAGGTACTTGAAAAAGGTGCATATTAATAAAAAAAAAAGTTAATTTCATTTACCTGTTTCCAATCATCCAAATGGCGTTCGATGTGCTCAGCAAGGTCTGCGAAATTTCCCGGAAAGTCGTTAGATAGAGTTTCAATATTCTTCCAATTTTGCACAGATATCCAAGAAGCAGGGGAATGCTTTTCGCTTTTTTTCAATGAAACTGATCCTTTTATGAAAAAATTCAGCTCTGCTTGTGGCAGTCGCCCATCACTTTGTTCCAATTTGTTAGCTAATTGAAATGAAAACAGAAGCTTGTGTCTTCCGAAAATACCCATGCAACCAAAAGAATAAACATTTTCGGTTAATGTTTTGACAATATTGGAAATGCGTTTCGATAGCATCGAATCGGGAACAGATTTCCTCAATGAATAAGCAAAAACATCCAGAAATGAATTGAGAGCATACTGGTACATAGAGCTAACCGCTGCCATGTCAGATAATGCAAAAAAGAGAACGGCTCCACGTTTAGCAACGGGTCGATACCCGTCTCGTAGTTTCTCAATGTCAAGGACAGTTTCAGTGGATAGTTTCAATTGCTTAGTTATAGCAGTTGCTTTTGTTTTGGTGTTTTCCAATGTTTCAACTAACTCAATGTTATCCAACATATTTCCAGTAGAGGTAGCAAGCTCACGAAGCAAAGAATCCTCCAATTGCTGTAAGAGTTTCTTGTTTTCACTTGTCTGCAGTATAAGCTTTTCACGTTGTTCCTCCAAATCTGGCCGTTCACATTGAACAACAACACTTAAGAGTTGATCCTCAAGTCCTGAGTTTGTGACGCTGTAATTTACAACCATAGCTTTTGCATAGACAGCAGGATCAAAAACGGGATTGGCAAACTTTGTTGTTAGATACATGCGAAAGTTTTCGTCGTAATCAACCTCCCGATCTCCAAGTATAACATACTTTCGACCAGAGGTAACATGGATGCGTTTTTCTAGTATGGGGTCTATAACTGGATCAATATAGTCATCAACATCTTGAAACAATACAGGAATCCCGTACATTATAGATGACTCAATTTGTTTCAAGAAATCTGGATCGTTAAACGATAGAATTTTTAAATTATTTTGTGTCTCGCTCTTTTTGATCCAGTGCAGAGCTTGTTCTTGGGGATCTATGCAAAGGGGAAAACGAGATGCTCGAACAGTTAGAATTCCATTTTGAATAGAAAGTTCATCAGGTGGCAAGCCCTTGGATATCCAATCGGACACTTGTACTTCTGTGGACAGGCATTTTGCTAAGTCAAAGTCATCTGCAATGGGAATCTCTCGATTTCGTAGATCACTGAGCCAGTCGGAGAAGATCATCGTTTTGCGGAATTCCCATGAAAAGGCAGCGGTATAAGCTAAGAATGAGGAACAAATAAGACACTGGCCGACTAGTTTAGTCTTTTGTTTGCCGTATACTATAAGGACTTCACTCCATCTACTGCGTTCTGAAGTTAATCCACTTATCAATTTATCTGAAGCAACCTAGAAAACATTTTGAGAAGATAAATCTTATAAGGTAGTGAAATTATATGAATAAACTTAATAATTAAAGGTAATAATTAGCTTAAATTATAGCAAATTTTGCATATAAATTAAATTAAAGTTTTGTTTCTTTTCAAGTTTGCCATCGAGGCAGTGACAGTGAATTCAGATGATGATTTAGAATTTGGATTTGGACCAAGTAGGAGCAAGGTCTCGCACTTCAGGGGCATAGATGACTATTTTGAGGGAATGCCTCCCAAAGCGCCTATCATCTCGATATGGGGCGGTTTCGAGTAACCAGCCCGCCGATTTGACCCCTTGCGAATAAAAATAATATGATTTATAAAATTATTATTTTGCGTTTTTAACAAAAGGATATATTCCTGTACCCTGTACTTAATATTGGTAAGATAACGAAAATGAAAAAAACCAAGAAGAGAAGAAAGTACAAGAGAAATAAGAAAGAAAGTTTATTGGTTTGATTAGAAAAGTTATATAAACGGTTTTGAAATACAGGGTGGCTGATGTACGCCGCTACCAAAACAAAATTTAATAACTTTTTTCTGTTTAATGAATCTGGTTATTTTTTTTTTGTTTTGCAGATTGATTATTAGATTTAACAAAAATGGATAACTGGGATACTGAAACAAGAATTTGGATTGTCCGACGCTATCATGAACTGGAGTTCGTAGTTTAGGTTCAAAGAGAGTATAGGCGCACTTTTTGCGGCAATCCTCCGAGCAGATTGACCATAATGAGACTTGTTAACAATTTTTCGAGCATAAGACAGTCGAAAGAAGACCTTACCATCGCCAAAAGATGCTTTAAATGGGGAAGAGGACTGAAACATTTCGATTTAAACGGCAACATAAACAAACAAAATTGTCGAATATTGAGTGCTTCCAACCCACAGATACTCCATGAGACGGAATTGCATCCACTTCGTGTCACAGTGTGGGGTGCAGTTTCATCACGCTGCATTGTCGGGCCCTACTTTTTTCGAATAAAACGGTCACACCGTTACGGTAACTGGAGACCGTTACTTGAGCATGTTGAGAGAGTTTTTCTATCCAGAATTACGCCGAATGAGAATTTCTCTCAACTCTGTGTGGTTTCAGCTTGTGTGGTGCAACTCCTCAGATAGCCCGGCCTGTTATGACAGAATTGCTACGAAAATTTCCCAATAAGCTGATATCCTGAAACTCCACATTCCGTTGGCCCCCAGGTCACCTGACCTTACTGCACCTGACTTGTTCTCTTTTTTGAATGAACTAAAGCAATCCATTCGAGAATTAATTGCAGCTACTCCTGTCTCAACTCTCCAAGCAGTAATCAACAACTTTTTGGTAAGATGCCGCACATGCATCAATGAGCAGGGGGGGGGGGGGGCATTTAAAATCCATTATTTTTTAAACTAATTAACCTACATTTAATAAAATTGAATGAGTTTTAACATGAATATAATAAAAATGAATTCCATTCACTGAAAACAAAGTTATTTGAGTTTCTTAATGTAGCAATATGGATCAGCCACCCTGTAGTAAAGAATAATAAATATAACCAAGAAATATTTTTAAATTGGTATTAAATAATTTGATATTTTATTAATTGTCAGAAAAAAACAAGCGGGACGGAGAGTGAACGAAGACGAAGAGGAAGAATGAACAACGAACATATTTTAGACACATTCATTTCTTGACTTATTGTTTTGATTGTTGTTTTTATATGAACAAAATACAGCACACAAAATTTTAAATAAATTTCGAGAAATATTGCCTTTTAAAAACAAATTTTAATAATTTTAAAATTTCGTGATTCTATATCTCATAGAAATCAAATGAAAAGTGGTAATTTCTTTTCAATTATTAAGTCACAACGCGTGGTCAAAAATTTTAACGACAGGGCGTCGTAATATTATACCCTTTCACTCTTGCATTTAGTCAGTGTTGCTAGATGAAAAAAAATCTCCCCCCAGAAAAATTTTGACACCCCCCAGATTACCACATTTTATTAACAAAAACCCCTAAATTTTTTTTTAACTTTTTCACAGCTCCTAAATTTGTTTTTAAACTTAATTAATTCACACAGCTACAATAAAAAAAAAAAACTTTTGTAAAAAATGTACTTAGTAATAAAAGAAAATTATTTTAGGGTTTTCTTCAAATTGTCTGAGTAAAGTTCTGATTATTTACTCGACATTTTAATTATCTGCAAATTAAATCCTACAAATAAAAAACTTAGCGTTTCATATTTTTTTCGAAATAATAAATACATGTGTCAATTAGATGTTCCAGTTTTCCAGACAAATAGTTTTGACTGATAAAAACTGGAAAAAAAATATTACTACTATTTAAATTGCCAAGTACATAAATTTGCTAATCCTAATCGACACCTAATCGGGCCATTAAAATACTTTGAACCTTAATTATAAGTTATACTATTCAGATATTGTGAAACATAAGGGACGTTTATAATTGACTATAAAGTTCACAGTTGCTTTTTTAGAACTTTAATCAAACATTGTGAAACAAGCCCTTAGGTCCAGTTTTTCAGTGCGCGATTAAAGTTGAACCCGAGTTAAATCATCATATTTGGTGGGTTAACTCAGGATTAACTGAACAGATGCTTTTCGCATACATTCTCCACCGAAAAACTTCTTACTCAGTTCACTGTGGGTTAATTTAGTTCTAGAGATAGCTAACTCTGGTTTAACTCACCAGAAATAAATATGAAAATAAAAATATAAGGGAATTACAATTTTTGTTTTGCACTTCTTTAAAAAAGTTCTAATATATTATCGTCATCTTCGTTTTGGCTGTCGCGTCGGTTTGATACATTTTCTCACTTATGAAAATTTTCAGCATTTCTTCTGTTAGTGTAAAATTCTGATACCCAGAATTTAAGGAGTATCTAACTTGTAGAATACTGTCAGCTGTTTCAATACCTATACAATCTCTCAACCTTTTAGCTCTTAATAAATCACCCCAGATTTCCCCCCAAACATCTCGTCCCCCCCAGATAACCCCCCAACGACAAAAAAAGCCTCTAAATCTAGGGAAAACCCCCTTAACTGGCAACCCTGCATTTAGTTCACGCAGGTGGAGGCAATATTTTTTTTCTTGGGATATATGGCCTTCTATTAAAGAAATAGTTCGACAATATTTCAACGAAAAATTCTGCCAATATTATAGAAATATAGTCCATCTATTGATTTGAGTAATTTGTCTAGGAAGTGCGCATATTTAAATAATTACTAAATTTTTATGATAAAAAAAACTATAATTGTATTATTATGTAAACGGATCCTTAAGTATCAGAACCTTCCCATTAGGGTGTGCTTTGTTTAAATTTACTGGCCCAAAATTTAAGACGCTTAAGTACGATGATAAATCTTTTTTAGTAACACGCTATGTTAAAAACAGGATTTTTAAACGAGTTAGCATAGTAGAATTTTTTTTTAACATTTGATTAAAGTTGAATCACCAAATGTCTTTTTTTTTTATCTTTTTAGTATCATACTGACTTCATTATGTCACTTTGACAGTATATCAAATGTGTAAAAAGTATGTTTGCTTACTTTTTTGCATGAACTGTCATTTTTTAGACGTGTTCGGCTAGAGTTTATTAAGAAAATATGTTTAGCATAATTAATCCTAGTTAAAAATTGCTAAGCACACGAACATTTTAATATAAAGGTTTAAAATTAGAAAATTGTAAATTAATATAATACTAAGTACCTAAGTTCGGGTAATGTGGTATAGGCGGCTAATGTGGTATAGGTTCTTTTTTCAAAAACATGATATGCTTCGACAACGGCTTTCGCTCCAATAGACGGCAACTACAGTTCAAATAAATAAAATATGTATCATGCTTTCGATAAAATTGTTCGAAACCTTATTGGTGTGCAGTCGAGTTTTTTTTTTGGTTATAACAAAAAGTGTTTGTGCGCGTTCAAAAATTGTTTTTTTTGGCCAGTTAATTTATATATTGAATTTTTTTTAAAACGTATTTATCTTTTATTTTTTAATTATATTTTGGGAAAATACTTTCCGCTAATGTGGTACAATAGCAATGTGGTATAGTATACCATATTAACAACTTTTACAGTTTGCATCTAAAATTGACCTATATGAATTTCCTTCAGCACACAGATTGTTTGGGTAAAATGCCTAAAAAGCGTGAAATACGAAAATGTGACCCAACAGCTATGAAAAAAGCTATTTGTGCTGTTCCAAATAACGAAATGGACATTTTGCTTGCTGCAAAAACATTTAGGGTCCCACTCACAACACTGCAACGTCATGCTCGAAGCAATAAACCTATAAGGGATGTTCTCTTTATAAAGTTGGGTCGAAAGCCTGTACTGAATGAGTCAATTGAAGAGGATTTGGTCAGGAAATGGAGTCTCGTAAGTGGGGTCTTACAAGGCGGAACATAAGATCAAGAGCATCAAAAAAAGCGTGCCTTGTACCAAAAAATATGGCAAAAGTCATAAATATATATTTCTTATCGCGATTCAAAAACACAGATTAATAAATCATCAAGAGTGGTTCAGAAAGAAGCATCCAATTTCAGGATTCGGATGATGAAGAACAATTTGAGGACGTCCCCCCATTGAGAGACGCTGTCTACAGTAAACAGTGGAAGGACGAACAAATATCAAGCATAAAATTGACATCATGTTTGCAATGTGAAATGGTTTGGGGTTTGGGCTCAAGAAAACTGCATTCCGCAAAAGAGTGCCATATTTCTCTGTTGTTGCTGCGAAAAAGTCTTTCAATATTGAAATAATTGAAATTCACACTTTTTTTATCAAAGAGCAGGAAAATTTCTTTATTTTCTTTTGGTATTTTTAATAATATTTATAAATTTATTTATTTTTTTTAATTAATTTCCAAAAATAAAACAACTAAGGAAAATATTCACCTGGTAATTAGAATACTAAAGTGTACCACACTGCCCACCACTTTTCAAAAGTTGTCTTTTGGAGGACAGATCAAATTTTTGTGCAAATCTATTGATTTTTTCAATTGAAGCTCATAAACTAATGTTAAACGCAATGAAGTTTATGTGCATTCCGTTTAATACTCTTTGCGTAAGACCTAAAAAGGAAACACCTATACCACAATACCCGACTTTACTCTGATACCTTTACAGCAGGCTGTTCAAAATTTTGCACCATTAACTTTATAAACAGTTATGTTTCTTTTTAGTCCTTAAATGGATACATTACAGAGTAAACTTACCAATCGCCTTTCGGCCTGATTCATCATTTCTGTCAGCATTTTCATCTGTCTAATTGATTCTGCATACTTGCTGTTCAGGCCATCAAGTGTTTCTTCTAGTTGAGTAATTTCGCTATTCAACTTATACAGAATTTTAATTTGAAGGTTCTGTTCTTGCACCAGAAAGTCAACACGCTCCTTCTTTGGTTTAACTTCTCTAAAAACTTCAAAAAAGGATATGACAGCACGCACAAAGCCTAAAAGTCCTGCACCAGCTTGTGATATTTTATCCATATCATCAAGGCCTGGTGCTGATTTCATATGAGCTCGGCACGCGTTTATTTGCCTTGCAGTCAACGCCTCACAATCCATTTCCATAAGGCTTCTAAGGAAATTTACATCGGACATCATACCTTTGGCAGACTTCCAATTAATTTCTTTTAGTCCTTTGAGAATAGCAACACATTCACAAACGACTTGCACTTGCGGGGGTGGGGTTGCAAACGAACGAATTTCAGTTATTTGAGATTTATCAAGATTAGCTAAAGCTCGTCTTGCTTCCTCGAGTGCTGGCATTGCCTCAGATAGTGCCACCTCAGCATCGGCCTTTTCAATGGCAATTTGTTTGCCTTTAATTTCCACTTCTATCGATTTTTCGGATGCTTCCGCCTTTTTGATGTTTGCCTTTTGTGTTGACGATTCTATATCAACCATCATCACTTCACAGTTTGCCGACGCTACTTCAACATTTTGCTTCTGTTCGGTTACTATAACTCTTAGTTGATCGATTTGTTCGGCAGCTTCATCAATTTTTATAATGCCTTCTCGTAGACGATTGCTCTGGGTTATTATGAAGTTGTTTTCTTGTTCTGTTCAAAAGAGAATAATTATTGTTAAGGTATTTATAAAAAATGCTTATAAATATATGAATTAAAAATCAGGAATAATTAATTACCAAATCAAAATGATTTTTTAAAAATTAAATCTAATTAGCTTTCCATATTATATCGTAATATCGCAGCTATACCTGGACTTTGAATTAAAATTTTTCTCAGAGTTTAAAGCGACTCCTAAAATGTGGTCCATTTTTTACTGTTCTTTTAAAAAAAAGTATTTTCATAAAAAAATGCTACTGGTTGGAGAGCAAAAAAGTAAAGTCAAAGAATGTTTTGCTTGAAATGTTGAAAATTTGTGTATGTCTAACAGCCAAGATTCTGTGGATAGGGCTGAAAAATTCGCAAAAATTATTTTGTTCATGTTTTTTCATCATAAAACTTAAAACTCTGGATTTGGTGCCTTCTAGGTCCGCCATCTAACTTTTTTTTCAACTAGTGCTTATTTCGTGAATGGTAACACTTAGCTCATGGCTGATTTGACAGAAAATTAGTTTTATCCTTCCGCTGAACGAATATGGTTGTGCCTACGCTTCGCTAAGTGGGCCTGCGATCGACTTAGAGAAGATGCCGATTTTGCCAAAAAAAATCATCTTTTCAGATGAAGCTCATTTTGATCTTGGCGGGTAGTAAACAAGCAAAATTGTCGCATTTGGGGCACAGAAATCCCGCACGCATACATTGAAAAGCCGATACACCCAAAACGAGTCACTGTTTGGTGCGGATTTTGGTCCAGAGGCATAATTGGGCCATTTTTCGAAAATGAGCAAGGAGTGGCCGTTAAAGTCAATGGCGATCGTTATCGGGCCATGTTGAACGAATGTTTGTTCACAAAAATTGAAGAGGAGGATATTAGCAACATTTGGTTTCAACAGGACGGCGCTACGTGCCACACAGCCGAAGCTACACTCGATGTTTTGCGCCATTTTCAAAAAAAAAAAGAAGTTATTTGGCGGACCCTTTAGTATGCTTTTCTTTAGAAAAAAAGAACAACGGGATATGTTGGGCATAAAAAACAACGCCCACTATACTGATATATTATAAGCAATACAGGAACTTCATTTATCAGAAATAATTTTTTAAATTAGATAGATATTTTATTTTCATAGATAAATGCTTTCACAAATTTTGAATAATACGCAGCTTGCTCAGAGATTTGATATTTAAACTACATTATAAAAAAATTGTATAAACATTTTAAAATATTATCAAAAAATTGAGGAAATAAAATAGTAGAAGAAAGCTGACAGCAAATTTTGGGTGGAAATATGGCCAAAAATTGAGTACGAGGGTTTGTAGGTGTATGCGTAGTGATATCACAAACAAAAGTCTGGCAGGTTTTTTTGGCGTCGGCCGGTGGTGGGGTGGGGTGTTGAAAATAGCAATTTTTATATTTTGTTTTTCAGAAGCATTATCACTTAAATTCATTTTCATTGTTTTAGATAGAAAATGGAACTCAAGATATAAGCTTTTTAAGCGAACCTTATCTGATTTTCGGGGACTTTTGTTGTTAATTTTTTGCTATGCATATAAGAGGACTTCGCTCATTTGAACCTTCATGACATTGGATCTTGCTGCGGACCGAATGTAAATTACCATCAAACAGAGGTATTAAGTGAGGTTTAATTTCATATTTGCATTCAAAATATAAGATCTCCGACAGTTCTTCATCGATTTCTTTGAAATTTTGACTCAACGCAACGTTGCATTCGCATACGCACGTGGTTTTCTATAGGTTGTACAAACAGCACCATCTGTTGGACGTTAAAGAAAAGCACGCTATACTGAGATCTCAGAAATCGCAATTAAAAGCGGAACAGGATTCCTCAATAAAATTTCTCAATTTCGCTGTCAAAATACTGAACAAAAAGAAATGTATTCTGTTCTGACGGAGCAAAATATCTGAAATCTCATTTTCGAATTTTGATTTAGTTATTTCGTGACACTCGTGAACTCTCTGAAATTTAATGGAAACAAAAAAGGTACCTATGTATCTGTTGTGCCACTGCAAAACTTAAACTGCCTCGACTTGGAGTTTGCAAAACGTCAATTATTTATTTGCCAGTCAGTTTATTGTTTGAATTCTTTTTCAAAAACAAATTTAAATCAAACATTATAAATGATGGATTCTTATGGAGTTTTCCATTGGTAAAATAAATCTTCGTTTTTTTATTTGGATCTGTGAAAATGCCGATTTTGGCCATTTTTAACTTTTCATATACTAACACCAACATATAACAAATCAGTTTCCAAAGAATTTTTTTTGATTTTTTTTTATATTTTGCGTGTAAAAATTGTGTCCAAAATAAGTGATAAATAATCGTTCATAATAAAGGGAACCGGTTTCAAATGAATCGGTTACTTCATCAAGCACATTTTTATCTTCTAAAAGTGCATCAAGGATTGAAGATTTTTTGAAATATTGACTCAGAATCGTATTCCATTTGGCATGCGAAACACTCAATTTCTAAATTCAAATCTGAATTTACCAATGGAAAACCCCATCACACGACTACTTTTGCTTGCGTGATGGATTTTCTTCAAATTCTTCCTTGAAATTTCAGCCTGTGAGTTGTGCATAGGTCTGATCCTTTACTTTTTGCTTCGAAGCTCACAGACAGAAGCTCAGATTAGCCATATGAAGATCAGAATGTTTCGTACGTTTCATCCTCAAAAACCCTTTTTTTACATTGTTGTATTTGTAATTTCTCCCCGCGTCGATGAAGAGATGCGAATTGCAACATCAATTTAACCGGTGTCTGAAGATCCCTACTGTCTATGTGTGAGGTTTTTATACACACATTCTCATTTTTTATTTGATATCTGACAGCTCAAGCTTGTAGGCAAATTAAAATGGCTGCCGGGGATTCTCATCTTCATTTGGCTTATCTGTGGACAGAAGAACAACGATCAAATTCTCAATATTGCGTACAATATAATCTCTAATCTGAATGACAAGCTTGGTACTATATTTGGCTTCTTCTTTTACTCTAAGAATGACATTTTCTTGAACAGTGAATCTCTGTCCTCAGAAATAGCTTGAACAGAAAATAACAGATAGTGGAAATTTTTAAGTCTCTCGAGAAAACTCTTTTCTGTGTAAAACAATGAATTTTTTGAGTAGGGCTAAATACAATTGTATGGCAGGTATTGTTACATTTCCTCCTACAAAAACGTGTCCGGGAAAAAATCAACCCATGCGTTCAGACTGAAAGGAATTGGATGGAATGCTAAAGTTAAATTCACGTCCAGCGAAGCGGGCGGGTAACAGCTACTGTTTTAATATAAATGAATCTATAATAATTGGATTTGTTGATCATCGAAATAACTACTCTGCCAATGTTGGTTGATAAACTCAATTTAACTAGAACCTGTGAAGATCATAGTTAAGATTTAACGCACTTCTGTAAACAAACTGGCCCTAAATGTACAGATCCTATTAATCCTGACTTTGAGAAACATTCTGCAAACAAAATTATAAATGAAGTGAAAAAAACATTCTCCTCTTTTTTTGAAAATGTTGGATCTGAAATTACCTAGCAGTTTTAAGTAAGTACTTATGAAATCCAAGTAATGCTTTGGAGTAACATAATTATTGCGTCGAAGTTTTTCTTTATATTCCAAAGAGTAAAAATCCATTGATCCATGAACATGCACTACGTGGCTAACAATTTTATCACGATGAGATTCTGGTATCTGAAACCAAAAATGAAATTATGAAGAAAAAATATGTTATAATTTTTGTATTACCATTGGATGCTCCGTAAGAAATAGCTCAGCAACGGCCAAGAGTGCTTGTTTTGGCCAAGGAAAAATCCAATCAATTGCTGTACTCCCAATCAACCCTGGAAAGTTTCTGCATCGATTTCTAAGAGATTCCCCAGTTGGAGACATACATAATACAACATGAAGATTTTCATTGCACATATTCACGAAATATGCCCACACAGAATCTCTATAAACATAATTAAATTTTGAATTAAAGTAAAGGTAAATCTGTAATTTTAAAAACCTTGCACTTGAGTAACTAGCTTCTGTTGCGTATGGATGACAATGAGCAATTATAGCATCTTTTTCGTCATCTGCAAAAAGGGCGGATACAACTCCAGTAGTGAGAATGTTGTTTATCAATTCTAGGAAGCCTTCTTCTACAATCTTGTTTTTTTTTGTATATATATATAAGAAAGTAAGAAGGACGACATTTTAATTATGTTGTTCATCATATAAAAAATTAATAAACAAAGTCACCTGCGCCGCAGACAAAATAAAAACCACTTTTTTTCGATCCAATCCCGTAAGGTAAAAGAGTTTTTTGAGGTCCTCGCGAAAGGAAATTTCATTGTAGCCGCGAGCAATAGTTATTTCATACACTTCGCAATCTAAAAAATATAAAAAAAAAACTTACTATATAACCAAACGAGATACGAGTAGCAAGGGTCAGATCCCGGAGGCCGTGAAATAACGACCTTGACCGCGTTGTGGCCCTTCATCGTTTGTGAAATATCAAATTATGAATTATATAAATATAAATATAAATATAAATATAAATATAAATATAAATATAAATATAAATATAAATATAAATATAAATATAAATATAAATATAAATATAAATATAAATATAAATATAAATATAAATATAAATATAAATATAAATATAAATATAAATATAAATATAAATATAAATATAAATATAAATATAAATATAAATATAAATATAAATATAAATATAAATATAAATATAAATATAAATATAAATATAAATATAAATATAAATATAAATATAAATATAAATATAAATATAAATATAAATATAAATATAAATATAAATATAAATTTAAATATAAATATAAATATAAATATAAATATAAATATAAATATAAATATAAATATAAATATAAATATAAATATAAATATAAATATAAATATAAATATAAATATAAATATAAATATAAATATAAATATAAATATAAATATAAATATAAATATAAATATAAATATAAATATAAATATAAATATAAATATAAATATAAATATAAATATAAATATAAATATAAATATAAATATAAATATAAATATAAATATAAATATAAATATAAATCTGTATTATATAAAAATGAATCGTGGTGGGTTCGGATGCTTAAAACTTGAGAACGACTGCACCAAATTCGGTACTTCTTTCTACGGGTTTGTTCGTAATTGCACCGTGAAGGTTTAGGAAGAAATAAAAGTCGCAAACGTCTCAACAGGTGGCGCTGTAGCCGAACATTTCGTTTTTCAGTTCAATTCAATTACCGTTCAACAAATGGCGCTGTAGGAGGTTAGGAAATGGCTGTTGGGATATTCTTCTTCAACTTTTCTTATTTGTAGGGTGAAATAGGCTAAAAATACAAAATTTTCCGTTTCAAGAAATTCTTTTTTGATGTACCCATATCTGAGAATAATTATTATAGATGATTCTCATTGGCTTTGTTGGTCGGGTCACAAGTAGGATATTCGTTCAAAAAATTCTGGAAAGGTGGCACTGGCTTGCCACAGCGTTGAAAGTGGCCACTAACTGGACTTTGATGGTGTGGAGATCTTGGCAATGGAGAAACACACTTGCAAAAGCTACACGTAAGAAACACTACACATAATCAATAACAAGAACAACATGAACCGTAAACAAGACATACTAAACATCTCAGCGGTGTACTGCTCCTTAGTTTCCAACAGTAGATACAAAACTGGAATGTGCTTATTGGACTATTGTTCAAGTTTATGTTAATGTATACCAAGTCCACCCTACATACATTTATACTTTTATGTAATTGCTTCTTTTTTTGTAAATAAAAAATCCCCTGAAGAAGACGGCAACCACCGTTGAAACGTTGGGAAAAAGTGAGTGAAATAACGACCAACAAAGATGATGAGAATCATCTTTAGCTATTCTCTGATATAAATATGTCTAACATTCACCTTTTTCAAAAATTTCACTAAGAACTATTAAAAAAATAAATTCTTTTTTGTTTGAAAGTTTTTTTCTTATTAAAGGTCTTTCGAGATATTCTTTTTCAAAATGTTAATAATTGACAATTATTGTAGGGTGATATAAGGTAAGAATAAAAAAATTGTCCGATTTAGGAAATTCTTTTTTGTAAAAGGTTTTTCTAAGCAAATAGCTTTAGGGATATTCTTTTTTAAATTTTGTTTAGGTAGTAAAAATAAAATAAAATCGGGTTGAAGAAATTCTTTTTGTAATTGAAAGGTTGTTTATTAGTGGATGGCCTCAGGGGTTTTTTTTTCAGAACTTATGGGGTAAAATGGGTTAAAAATGAAAAGTGGCATCTGATTTCAAAAAATCTGTTTGTGTTGGAAAGGTTATTTTTCAAAATCTTATATTTATAGAGCGAAATAGAATTAACACAAAAAAAAGGTTTTTGATTACAAACATTCTTTCTGGGTTGGGAAAATAATAAAAGTTCGACGTAGATGATCATATTTTAACGAATTTCACCATTCATAACGTGAAGTGGGTCAAAGATTCAGTAATACAAAATTTGTAATTTTATGCGAAGTTTAGGTTTGTCTACCCGTGCGATGCCGGGCGGGTCAGCTAGTATAAATATAAATACATATAAATATAAAGATGCAAAAAACAAAATCTGTATCCGACTGTAACATTTTCTTATTCAAATAAATTCATTCCCTTGTTATAAATTTAATTTTGATTCAAATACCTGCTGCAAAAGATGCCAATTTTGTTATACTTTTCTTGCCACTTCCACCCACGCCAACCAGCAACATGTGACCACGATATATTCGTAAAGTGCGATGAACTCGTGTTAAGTGTTCAAGACAATCTTCAAATAATACTAAGCTGAGTTTTCCCTTTCGCTCACCATATTCTTCAACAATCTGTAAATTACATTTTAAATTTAAAAAAATAAATAGGCAGTTTAAAGGAAACAGACAATTATAATATTTATTAATATCGTAATACCTCTTGGAATAAGAAAAAAATTGCTTTATAATCCAGAAGATCTTCATAATATCTAGGCTCAGCTTCATTCAACGAATTTCTATAATCACCAAAGAGAAGTGGATTTCGCAGAACATATTCTGCAATTGGTATTATTTGATCACCTTCAAAGATAATTGATTCTTCACTCTTTACACCAATGGGATATTTATCTGAAAAATTAAAAGAAATCAATTTATTTGCGATTCTCCTTTCTTTTCATCTTGAAATATTTAATTTTCTTCATACATTTTATTATAGCTGAAGAAAAAAATATGAACGACTAGATCGTACGAACTTGCTCTTATATTCGATCACATTGTGGTTATTATAGTCTGAAATAAATTAGCTATGGGAGTCTATATTTTGTCCATTTGCCAAAACTTAGTTTAGTTGCAGGTGGTATATTATGTGAGTATACAAAAATTAACAATATAGCCCAGTGTTGCACATATACAATATGAATGCAAGGAAATTATATTATTTAGAATGGAAAATAGAAATAAATTGATTAAAATACTTCTGAAACTGTTTTGAATCGAACGCGATGTACCCATCTGATTTTTTATATAAATCGTAATTTATGAGAAAAAAATTATAAAAATCGTAGAAGCAGTTTTAAAAATAATTAATTTTTATATATAAGATTTCGTTAACATTTTTTAAGAAAAAAATTGGTACGTCAATTTTAAGAATTTATTAATGTGGAGTTAGAAACTTAATTTAATAAAAAAAAATCCTCCACCCGTTTTCGAAATATCAAATTTTCAAAAAATAATTTTGTATTACTTTTTTGAAAACTCTGATATGCAATATTATTTCAACTTTTTACAAACTTCTGTTTAAAAAATTTTGTTTTAATCGGTTAATCAGATAATGAGATAGGCGAAGATAAAAAAAAAACGTTCTATGGAAGGTGCTGTTATTAATTGTTCAATTTGCAATTTAAAAAAAAATTTATCAAAATCGTAGGAGTAGTTTTTGAGAAAAAAAAGTTTTACTTAACGGGTTTTAAACATTTGTATGGGAGGTACCGTTATTTTTAATTATAAGAATAATTTTTGTCTAAAATCTTTTAGTTATAGTGTTATTAAAATTCTTTTTGCGAAGTTTAATAAAAATCGAATTTTTTTGTTAAAAATTCAAATAATATTTTTTTGAAAATTTCCATGCACAATTTTATTTCAAATGTCAAGGGTTTTTCAACATGGACGCTACAAAAGTAGAGTAACAGGGACAGCAAACGACGCCATATTTCTTGCCGCTCTTTTGCCATTTCTCTTCAGTAAGGTTTGACATTTCATGATGGAAAGATATACGAGCCAACAACGAGTCGAAATTATTAAAATTTACTACCGAAATTCGGAGTCAGTGGCCTCAACGTTAAGAGTGCTAAAAATCGAAAAATCATCTTCAGCGATGAGGCTCATTTCTGAATGGCTTCGTCAATAAACAAAATATACGGTATTGGTCAGGCAGCAATCCACACGTACTCCATGAGTCATCATTGCATCCCGAAAAAAATACGGTTTGGTGTGGTTTATGGGCCGGCGGCGTTATTGGGCCGTACTTCTTCCGTGATGATCAAGACCGGCACGTTACTGTGAATGGGAATCGCTACCGTTCAATGATAACCGAATATGTTTGGCCCCAATTGGATGATATGGACTTGGAGGACATGTGGTTCCAACAGGACGGCGCCACAAGCCACACAGCGAGTGTCAATCAATTTTTTGGAAACCAAGTTTGGAGAACGTGTTATCTCACGAAATGGTCCAGTCGCTTGGCCGCCTCGGTCGTGCGATTTGACGCCGTTAGACTATTTCCTGTGGGGCTACGTCAAGTCTATGGTCTATGCCAACAAGCCAGCGACGATTGAAGAACTTCGTATGAATATCGAACGTGAAATTGCAGCAGTATCGGCCGATTTATGCTTGAAAACCGCCGAAAATTGGGTTCAGCGTCTGGACTTCTGCAAGCGTGCCCGTGGTGGCCATGCAAAAAAAATCGAATTCCATACATAAGGGCATTGAACGTACTTTCACAGGAATAAAGAATTTCATTGATATCCAAAACCGTTTTTGTTTAATTTAAAAAAAACGTTTGTAGCGCCCTTATTGAAAAACCCGCTATTAGACCTTCTTCACCAAAAAATTCATCAAAATCTATTGAACTTTTTTTCGAGAAAAGCAAAAATCAAAAAAATGGTTCTTTGGGAGGTGCCATTAATAACCATTTTCCTGAACCATTTTTTTTATTTTCAAAAAAAAATCTGTGGAGCCGATTTTGAGAAAAACAAGTTTTTCCTTTTTGGCCAGAAAATTTTGTATCACAGCTACTGTTATTTTAGTCCTAAAAAAAAAAAAAACAGGTGAGCAGAATATCCAAAAAACGCTAGGTACCAATTTTTAAGAAAATTAAGCTATCCGTTTCGGCTGTAGTCGAACAGACAGACGGACGTTTTTGCGAGACCCACTTTTTTCGCCTTCCCTATCATCGTAATGTCAAGTTTGATCAAAATCTCGAATTTGACTTTTTGTACGAATTCATAACATGCCATATAGTGCCTACATATCGCAAGTAAAAATAAGAAACTTACCAGTGTCCACTTTTGAATCATGCGCATCTTCGATATTTGAAGATATTTTTGGAATGGTATGTCCTTCGTCTAGTTCAAATGTCGGTGTAAATGTTTGGATGACCTCAGCTTCAATATGTTTTTTCATTAAATTGATGTCCTTAAATTATAAAAGCCGATAAACTTGTTAAGATTAGCTCAATGTCTTCAAAATCATCATGAAATTAATTTTTACGTGAACCCTTATCGATTTTAAGTAAAACAAAACATACACTTTCGGAAATTAGTCGATCGCAAATTGATCTTGAAAACTCGTTGCGCCAAACCCGAACAATTTCTCGAGCTTGATTGAAAAAATGCGGATGAATTTGCAGTAATCCCCCAAATATCCTCGAAAGATCTCTTAAATTGAATATATAATGAAACTTTGAAGGAGTTGGCGGAAGCTCGACGATCGTAATCTACGAAAAAATAAATACATAACTTTAAAATAAATATATAAATATGAAAATGTTTAAATTAAATTAAACTTTAATGTTTTTTTAAATCTTTAGTAGCAAATATTTCAAAATTGCAAACCAACTATATTTGTTTTCAATTTTATGAAAAATCATTCGCTATTTTGTTTAAATATCTTAAAAATTATAAATTAAAACAAAAGTGGCCAGCGTTATTGAGTTAACACCTAAGGAATATTTTTCAATGTGTGTGACTTAAATGACTCCACTTATTTAAAATAACATACATTATGTACCTTACCTACTACAATGAAATGAAAATGGAAGACCTAGTAGGGTTAATTCTGTAGTTTTTTTTTATAACAAAAACTAAATTGCAATTAAAAAAGCAGTGTCGATAGCAACTCGACTGACAAAATTGTTATTTAAAAATTTCTTCATGAATCTTCAAAAGTAAGGATTTAAAACATAGGCACTAGTGGTGTTTTTTTTGTACAAACTTCTTCGATTAAAATAAAGGAAGATACTAGAGGAAAGTCAGCTTTAAACAGTTTTTCAGCTTTAAAAGTAGCTGTGTATCAATGCGTTTCTCGCGACTTGAAAAAATTGTATTTCTGCGATGGAACAGACTAACTACAGAAAAAAGTAAGAAGCTTCCATCCTATATCCAATGAGTAATTATATTTTGTTAATTACATGTGTAATAAATTTATAAAATTATGTAACTTTATAAAATTAAACGTATAAAAGAAAATAAATTAGTAATTGAATTACCTACAAGTTTAATAAATTATACAACCCTTTTAAGCTGGCACTGGTGTGAAAATTCTTAACCTGTGTGACCAACTAATAAAAAATAAAGTTCAGAGCTTTTCAATACTTTTTTTATAATACTAAGGGTCAGTTTCAAAGTCGACACGTACTGGAATAAGTGGCACTTAAGTTTACCATATTAGTACTTAAGGCTAAATTTCCTAGCCAGCGTAAGTGAAACTTAAGTCACCAACATCGGAGACCTAGGCCAGGCTCGCAAATGCAACTAAACAGTTTGGTTTCGACTTTGAGCACTAGGGATAATATTAGACTCCGCCGGTTTATGTGCGCGGACTCTCATATAATCCCATAGTGCTTAAAATCGCAACCAAACTGTTTAGTTGCATGTGCGCGCCTGGCCTTAAGGGCCACTTATTCAAATAAGTGTGCACTGTAATATTGCGCTTTAATCTTTCACATTGCCCACTTAAGTGCAATTTTTCTGCCTGTGAAACTGGCCCTAACTATAACTATAGTCCTGTAAGACCTAAGGTCTTTTAAATTCAACCTGAAACAGAAACACAAATTCAATTTAATCCGGTTCATGTTAGTACATAATTTACGGATAGCTTTAGTAATCCCGTGTGCGGTGAAAGCAAAAGTTACTATGGGGTTAGTCTGCTTTAAATTTGACTCAGTGCATTATTAAAAGAGTGATTAGACTTAAGTATTTAAATTAAAAATTTCATTAGAGTAACGGCTTTTTATTTTATTTTTTGTAGTTAAAAACTAAAATTGTAATGGTAAATTATGGGCTGTTGAAATTTTCTTGAATTGATCATACCTTAAATATGTTCAAAGTAATCTTAACTATAGTATCAGTAATTTTGTGCAGATTTTCGGCAAATTTACTATGCACCAGATGCCCTTTAAAAATTGACGAGTAGATAAGTCTTAGAGAATCTTCATTTGGAAAAGCCAAGTTATAAACGGAAAACATTGAAATAAACCGAGGATCAACTTCATTTCGTCCACCACCTGGGTATCCCATGGCTGCATAAAAAGTAAGATCTTTAAATTTCTTCCAGTTTAAATCTTTTCCTCGGTCGAACATTCCTCCAAATTCAAAGAGAAGTTTAAGTAGTGCAATTGGCTGTTGTGTTCCATATCTGCAAAAAAAAATACATATTTAAATGTTTTGAAAAGGTCAATAATAACTACTATAATTTAATAATTAAAAACAAGACAAAATAGAAATAATGCTGAAAATCGCTTTTTCGTAGTTTTAATTTTAGGTAATCTTGACAGATTTTTATATACCTAAGTCATTTCTGACATTCAATGTAGATAGGTAAAGGGTGTTTTTTTAGAGGTATAGAACTTTAAAATGGAATAAGATAAAGATGATTTTTTTAAATTCGAAATATAATCTTCTGGCATTATAATTTCTGGCATATGACCGCCGGCTGGCTCGGACGTAGTCTAATCTGGAGGTTCGGTTTTCGATGACTTTTTCTTACATTTTCGGCTTCACATATCCCAAAAGAAAATAGTCAAGCGGCATTTAATCGCTAGATCTTGGAGGCCAATTCACGGGTTCGTAACGTGAAACTATGCGGTTACCAAACGTTTCCTTCAATAAATCAATTGTGGCACGAGCTGTGTGACATGTTGCGCCGGCCGTCTTGTTGAAACCACAGCTCATGTACATCATGGTTATTCAATTGATGAACGAAAAAGTCAGTAATCATGGCTCTATAGCGGTCACCATTGACTGTAACGTTCTGGCCAGCATCGTTTGTAAAGAAGTACGGACCAGTTATTCCACCAAATCATAAAGCACACCAAACAGTCAGTTTTTATGGATGTAACGGTGTCTCAATATATACTTGAGGATTATCATACCAAAAGTGAGCTTCATCGCTAAACAATATTCTCTTATGAAAATTGGGATCAACGGCAATCTTGTTTTGAGCCCATTTGGACACAATTTGGAAACTTTGTTCAGGCGTCAGTCTATTCATGTTGAAATGCCAAACCCAACCTAAAATAAATCACTTGACAGCTCACAAAATGGCCGCCAGTTAAAATAGTTTTTCCAACATAAAGTTATATACCTCTAAAAAAACACCCTTTATAAAGAACTGGTCTAAGGTACGTGTATGTATTGCTTTTCAATTTGTCACCATGATTATTTAATTGGATTTTTCAGATTTAACCAGTTCAGGTTTCTTAGATCTCAGAGATCTCCACCATCTCAGAAATATGAAGAGGATACCTCAGCAAAGTTTCTCAGTTTTGCTGTCAAATAATGAGACCATACTTATGGATGCGCTTCCTCATTTTTTGACGAAGCAAAATTTGTTAGATCTCAGAAATGTAAACTAATGGCGGATTATATAAGAAATATTCTCTGGAACTTACTCATCAACTTGCGGCATATTCATATCATCTATAAAACAGGCAACTTGTTTTCCAATTGGTGGACCAAAAGTATCTTTTGTTCGTTTTTCCACTGTTGCTTCAATTGTTCTTTGAACATCAAGAGAAGTGGTCCGCGAAGAAAAATTCGCGTTTACAATAATCTACAATAAATGTTTGTATTTTTGTTAAACGGAATTGTATGTCTATATAAAGTACTTACGTAAGAAGTAGAATCCAATTCTCTTAAATATTTTCTGATAATAGCAGTTTTTGACGAACCCGCATCGCCTATCAAAAGCACAGGTCGTTTTTTCTTTAAAAAAATATATGTACATATACAAATGTATTACATACAATTAATTAGTTTTAAACTTAAAATAGTCCGAGGCGATCTTAAGATTACCTATCTATTGAAAAAGTGAGCACTAACCGATAGCTTTAAGTCAATCCTTTTCAAAAACATTCTTCCTTTCAGAGTTCCCAGGTTGAGAAGGAAAAGCACCATTTTTTCCGATTTTAAAAAGCAAAAGGGAATAAAAAGGGGAAATAAAATAAGTTCTGTTCTTTCAACAATCAGCTGTACTATATTTAAGAAACAAAAACAGGTGAACAGCCTTTTAGAAAATACACATGTAAATCATGTTAACAAAAAAAAATACACCCATGCAACACGTCACTTATGATTTTTGATCGAAATTCTTGGAAGCTTGAAGCCTTATTCACAATGCAACGAGGAAACGAGACTTGAGCGTGATGAGAACTCATAGTTGTCAAACTAGTTTTAAGCAATTAAAGTATTCCAAAGTATACACAATAAATCGTTTCTCGTCGTCACGTCACGCCGTTAGTTCGAAAAATTGGAAAAATAAAGACGCGACGAGAAGTCGATTTTCATTTACAACTAATTGACAGAAGGAAATTGCCGTTTTAGGATACCGAAGCGTATCAATTTTCGTTATTTTATTCAATTCTGTAAATACCAAAAATGGGAAAACAAACGTGAAGAATATATTGCTTTTTAATTTGCGACTTGTTAATTCCGTTTTCATTAACATTCTATTTAAAGATTTTAATAATTACTTTAATTAAAAAAGATCCTCTTTTGTTTCGTTTCACAGTAAAACTAGCATATTATTATTTTAATTATTATTATACGTCAAAAAACTCGTTGTCAAGAAACTCGCAGCATTGTGAATTGTGGAACAATTTTATAATGAGATAAAGTTGGCGGCGGGCGTTTCTCGTCATGCTGAAATCTCGTTTTGTCATCGAATTATGGTATAGGCTTTTAAAATTCTATATCAACGGTTTTTTGTTGATTTTCAATCAGTAATGTTATGTAATTGATATACTATGTTTAAGTATACAAATATACAAATATTTACATGGATGTTATAAAATATATTTGAAAAAATATGATTTAAAACGTTTCTTAACAAATTTATACGCAGTTTACTTAGGGGAAAAAAGGGATTTTTTTTGTAAAATCCTGGGAAAAAACATATTGGTAGGTCCGTCAAGCTGGGTCCGCCACAACGGAAATTCAAAATTCTAATGATGCAGGAATTAAGTTCCATTTAAGTGCTAATTTAGTACCGCAATCCCGATCTGGAACTAAAATTCCCTCTATCTCAAACCTGTGGCGGACCCAGCTTGACGTCAAGCTAGGACCGCCACAACAAAATTTCAAAACACTAATAATGTAGGAATTAAGTTCCGATTTTAGTGCTCCTACTTTTCAAAACTGCAATTTAAATTCTCCACGATTTGACCTTGAAATCAAGTGTCGAACACAAAAAACTGTGGAGACTTTCTATACCCGACTTAAAAAAAAAAAAAAAAAAATCTGATTAGATGTAAGATTAGTTAATTTGAAAACATAACGAGTTTCGCCTCTCTTCTCCCACTGGTTTGGTTTCTTCTCCGTATCTTACCACCCAATACGTCTTCAAGTAGGTAGGTATCTACAGCATTTCAGAAAAAAACTAATCATAAGGGATAAAGGCTCATGATTTAGCTGAACTCTAAATGAAATTGTTCACGATTTGACCTTCACATTAAGTGTCGTAAATACAAAATCGTGGAAATTTTTAATACTCGATATTTATTAAAAAAAAGTTACCGATTACCTACCTACATAATTATATGTAGATACAATTTGGTAACAAGTAAATGTGCTATTCGCCTAAAAGCATACACCACTTTTCTTTACAGCAAAATCGTGGAGACTTTTAATACGCGAATAGATGTATGTACAAACTATTTGAAAACTTGCAAACGTGTTATTTACCTAAAAGTATACAACACTTTTTATATAATTGTGTCAGAGAAAAGTTTTCTTATCGTCAGTTGGCCTGCTATCAAGTTTTTGTAATAAACAGTAACGTAATTGGCCTGATTCACGGGTTCAAGAGATTTAAGCTAACTTTTTGGGGATCTGAACCGCTCACGCAATTCCGGAGCTAGACATAGGTTATTTTCATTCGCCAGGTAGGTAGCCATGTCGTCAGTTGGTTGCAAACCTTTCTAAAAACAACTGCAATGAAATTTGAATTTTAATCGCAACAATTATTCAGACATATTGATATCAAAATATTTTTTTCGTGTAGGTAAACAATTTCCTTGGAAGGGGCAATATAAACTTAATTTGGTTATAACTTTGTTAGTAATAATTTCCGCGCTAAATAATTATTATTTTTGAAGGTTTGAATGAAACAACAACCACTTGAATGAGCTACCACCAATATGATGGTGCTTAAGCTTTGCAGCCTAACTGCGAGTGTGTTATCACACAAAAAAAACAACTTTCAATTATTATTGTTGTTTTTTGTAGCTCAGCGACATCTAAACCTTATTTCCTAATAGGAACCTGAGCCTTAAATAATATATATACCTGTACCTACATATGTATAATTTTCTTTATTAAGAAATCGTTTCACGAAATTTTCAATATAATTTAATTTCAACGGATTAAAATATTAAATATTAAAATGCATTCATATCAAAACTTCTTTATTGAACTAACTTCTTGCTGAAACTGCATTTTACTTAAATTAGTCAAAAGTAATACAAACTATTGAGAACCACCAGATTATTACAAAATCGGTTTAACCATGGAAAACTGATGCTTCTCAATAGTCTTAACAATAATGCATTTAAAAATGTTTAAAAACATTTTTTTATAACAAAAACAAAATCAAACAAAATATCAATTTTTTAGTGCTTTTGACTCTTTTAATGTTTTCTCGTTAAATATATACATCATGCATCTTCAATGTGGGGTTACACACTGAATTTAATCACAAGAGCAAGTTCGTGCGATCAAGTCGTGCATATGTATTTGTTTCTTTTAATTTAATTTTTGGGGTTTAATTTAATTCCCTAGAGACAAAATTGAATTTTTCTTCTCCATATAGTAATGGATCCAGCAATACCTACAAAAATAATTACTAAATATTTTTTTTTTTTTTCCAAAACAATTTGGATTAAGCTTCATACCTGTACTTTATGTCCACATAATTAAATAAAAATAAGTTAATCGACATATTTTGAAGTAGTTTTTTTATAGTTTCTTAATCGTTTCATTAATTTTCTTTTAACTTATACATACAAGTATACTTATTAGCCGTGTTTTATTATCTTCTATCGGGATCCGGATCTGGATCTGGATTAACTTTTAACACGTGTTACAAAAACAATTTCGAAAATTTCCCAGTATTTTGTTTGTGTATTACGTGTTAAAAGTAAATCCAGATCCAGATCCGGATCCCGATAGAAGATAATAAAACACGGCTATTGTTATTTCTTAAGAAAAGCCTACTCAATAATTACTTATTGATACTGCAGGTAAACTGAAAATATGCAAGTTTTGTCTATATATCAATGATTTAAACACTAAACAATTGCATAATCTTAGGAACTTATCGTTTTCTTTTTTTTTTTTGTTCTTAAGAATAGCAGTAGTTGGCCTTAACCACTGATGCTGGGTTCACCCAACAGAAAATCAAAATTCTAATTATGCAGGATTTAAGTTTCAATTAAGTGCTAATTTAGTACTCTAATCCCGATTTGGAACTAAAATCCCTTAACCTTCAAACTAAGTGGTGCACCCAGCCTGACGTCAAGATAGAAACACCCAACCTTCACACACAAAATATCACAAAATTTCAAAAAACTAATGATGAGGGATTTAAGTTCTATTAAGCTGCTCGTTGATTGACAAAACTTCAAATTAAATAGTCCACGATTCGACCTTGAAATTAAGTGCCGAAAATACAAAATCATGTATACTTTCTATACTCGACTTTTCGGACATCATATCTATTAATCACTCTATTTCGTTTAAAGCAATTCTTTTTCGTGCCTTTTTCGAAAACAAAGCTATAATGTATAGTGGTTAACTTGGTATAATACTGATTTTAATTATGCAGCTTTTCTCTTAACCAACATTTTAAATACTGATTTATTGATTAATGAGAGGTGTGCAAATTTGAACTTCAAATGTGCAATTTTTAAAGCCCTTGTTCATTTCGAAAGTCAACATGGTTACTGAGATATGACCACTTTAAAATTGCATAAAAAGTGAAAATTGTTTATAGCTATTTTTTTTTAAATGTGCAATTAGAAATAGCTACATCGGATAGCATTTTTGTTAGAGGCCAAATCGACACTTCACCGGATGGCGACGTCACGTTGCGTCGTAGTGAAACAGAATATGTGTGAACTTTGATTTGATTGTGTTTTGCTTTGTTTTCGAAAAAGGCATGAAAAAGAATTGCTTTAAACGAAATAGAGTGATTAATAGATATGATGTCCGAAAAGTCGAGTATAGAAAGTATACATGATTTTGTATTTTCGGCACTTAATTTCAAGGTCGAATCGTGGACTATTTAATTTGAAGTTTTGTCAATCAACGAGCAGCTTAATAGAACTTAAATCCCTCATCATTAGTTTTTTGAAATTTTGTGATATTTTGTGTGTGAAGGTTGGGTGTTTCTATCTTGACGTCAGGCTGGGTGCACCACTTAGTTTGAAGGTTAAGGGATTTTAGTTCCAAATCGGGATTAGAGTACTAAATTAGCACTTAATTGAAACTTAAATCCTGCATAATTAGAATTTTGATTTTCTGTTGGGTGAACCCAGCATCAGTGGTTAAGGCCAACTACTGCTATTCTTAAGAACAAAAAAAAAAAAGAAAACGATAAGTTCCTAAGATTATGCAATTGTTTAGTGTTTAAATCATTGATATATAGACAAAACTTGCATATTTTCAGTTTACCTGCAGTATCAATAAGTAATTATTGAGTAGGCTTTTCTTAAGAAATAACAATAGCCGTGTTTTATTATCTTCTATCGGGATCCGGATCTGGATCTGGATTTACTTTTAACACGTAATACACAAACAAAATACTGGGAAATTTTCGAAATTGTTTTTGTAACACGTGTTAAAAGTTAATCCAGATCCAGATCCGGATCCCGATAGAAGATAATAAAACACGGCTAATAAGTATACTTGTATGTATAAGTTAAAAGAAAATTAATGAAACGATTAAGAAACTATAAAAAAACTACTTCAAAATATGTCGATTAACTTATTTTTATTTAATTATGTGGACATAAAGTACAGGTATGAAGCTTAATCCAAATTGTTTTGGAAAAAAAAAAAAAATATTTAGTAATTATTTTTGTAGGTATTGCTGGATCCATTACTATATGGAGAAGAAAAATTCAATTTTGTCTCTAGGGAATTAAATTAAACCCCAAAAATTAAATTAAAAGAAACAAATACATATGCACGACTTGATCGCACGAACTTGCTCTTGTGATTAAATTCAGTGTGTAACCCCACATTGAAGATGCATGATGTATATATTTAACGAGAAAACATTAAAAGAGTCAAAAGCACTAAAAAATTGATATTTTGTTTGATTTTGTTTTTGTTATAAAAAAATGTTTTTAAACATTTTTAAATGCATTATTGTTAAGACTATTGAGAAGCATCAGTTTTCCATGGTTAAACCGATTTTGTAATAATCTGGTGGTTCTCAATAGTTTGTATTACTTTTGACTAATTTAAGTAAAATGCAGTTTCAGCAAGAAGTTAGTTCAATAAAGAAGTTTTGATATGAATGCATTTTAATATTTAATATTTTAATCCGTTGAAATTAAATTATATTGAAAATTTCGTGAAACGATTTCTTAATAAAGAAAATTATACATATGTAGGTACAGGTATATATATTATTTAAGGCTCAGGTTCCTATTAGGAAATAAGGTTTAGATGTCGCTGAGCTACAAAAAACAACAATAATAATTGAAAGTTGTTTTTTTTGTGTGATAACACACTCGCAGTTAGGCTGCAAAGCTTAAGCACCATCATATTGGTGGTAGCTCATTCAAGTGGTTGTTGTTTCATTCAAACCTTCAAAAATAATAATTATTTAGCGCGGAAATTATTACTAACAAAGTTATAACCAAATTAAGTTTATATTGCCCCTTCCAAGGAAATTGTTTACCTACACGAAAAAAATATTTTGATATCAATATGTCTGAATAATTGTTGCGATTAAAATTCAAATTTCATTGCAGTTGTTTTTAGAAAGGTTTGCAACCAACTGACGACATGGCTACCTACCTGGCGAATGAAAATAACCTATGTCTAGCTCCGGAATTGCGTGAGCGGTTCAGATCCCCAAAAAGTTAGCTTAAATCTCTTGAACCCGTGAATCAGGCCAATTACGTTACTGTTTATTACAAAAACTTGATAGCAGGCCAACTGACGATAAGAAAACTTTTCTCTGACACAATTATATAAAAAGTGTTGTATACTTTTAGGTAAATAACACGTTTGCAAGTTTTCAAATAGTTTGTACATACATCTATTCGCGTATTAAAAGTCTCCACGATTTTGCTGTAAAGAAAAGTGGTGTATGCTTTTAGGCGAATAGCACATTTACTTGTTACCAAATTGTATCTACATATAATTATGTAGGTAGGTAATCGGTAACTTTTTTTTAATAAATATCGAGTATTAAAAATTTCCACGATTTTGTATTTACGACACTTAATGTGAAGGTCAAATCGTGAACAATTTCATTTAGAGTTCAGCTAAATCATGAGCCTTTATCCCTTATGATTAGTTTTTTTCTGAAATGCTGTAGATACCTACCTACTTGAAGACGTATTGGGTGGTAAGATACGGAGAAGAAACCAAACCAGTGGGAGAAGAGAGGCGAAACTCGTTATGTTTTCAAATTAACTAATTTTACATCTAATCAGATTTTTTTTTTTTTTTTTTTTAAGTCGGGTATAGAAAGTCTCCACAGTTTTTTGTGTTCGACACTTGATTTCAAGGTCAAATCGTGGAGAATTTAAATTGCAGTTTTGAAAAGTAGGAGCACTAAAATCGGAACTTAATTCCTACATAATTAGTGTTTTGAAATTTTGTTGTGGCGGTCCTAGCTTGACGTCAAGCTGGGTCCGCCACAATTAGAGGTGTTAGTGTAGGAGTCACAAAAACTAAACCAGTGGGAATAGAAAAGCCAAACTGGTTATTTTTTCTAATTAACTCATTCTTCATCTAATCTATATTTTTTTTTTTTTTTTAAGTCTCGGGTATAGAAAGTCTCCACGAGTTTTTATGTTCGGCACTTAATTTCAAGGTCAAAACGTGGAGAATTTAATTTGGAGTTTCGAAAATTAGGAGCACTAAAATCGGAACTTAATTCCCTCATCATTAGTTTTTTGTAATTTTGTGTTTGAAGTTGTGGCGGTCCTAGCTTGACGTCAAGCTGGGTCCGCCACAGGTTTGAGGGGTAAGGGTATGACTTTTTAATTGGGAGTTCCGCCAATTAGGAGCACTAAAATCGGAACTTAATTCCCTCATCATTAGTTTTTTGAATTTTTGTGTTTATAGGTGTGGCGGTCCTAGCTTGACGTCAAGCTGGGTCCGCCACAGGTTTGAGATAGAGGGAATTTTAGTTCCAGATCGGGATTGCGGTACTAAATTAGCACTTAAATGGAACTTAATTCCTGCATCATTAGAATTTTGAATTTCCGTTGTGGCGGACCCAGCTTGACGGACCTCATATTGGTGTAAAAAAAAGGGAATATTGTTTTGGGAACCCTGTTTTTTATATATATTTGTAAATATATGTCCTATATTTTTGTATGTATACCTATAACCCCTACAAGAGATTTCTTAAAATGGGGTATCATAAGCAACCTGAAACCTGACCATAGCAACCTGCGACCATCGGTTTTGTTAATGTTGTACCTTGAGCTTTCAGTTAGTGTTCCTTTTTCAAATAGCAGCGGTGAGATAGGTAATCGAACGCCCACCTCCCTGAAAAAAACAAAAACAAACGTACAATATTCATCAGATTCAAAATCTTGTTTGTTCTCAGTGTATCGATTGTAGGGACAAGAATTTCACTGAATTTAATATTAGGATTATGTTCATACTGCGGCACTATCCATTCCCATGCAGTCCATATATTTGATTTGCAATCAAAAAAATAGTCATACAGAGTTGGTTTTGCAATAGGGAGTTCGCCCTCTGCCGCAGGTTTTGTTTTTGAGTCTTCGACTAAAATGAGTCCAGAATTTCTTTTAATAAATTCATCGAAACGTTCCCGATCATATTCAGCAAGACATGCACCCAATGATCCATAAATGCACTAGTGATAAAATATTATTGTGTATGTGTATCCCTCTATCTCCTCAGTTATAAAGTTTTTAACTTACCTCTATAAAACCACATTCCAATGTTCCAGGATTATAATCTACAAAAGGTTCATCATCATCCTGATTAACGGCAGGTGGTGGAAAAATTGCATCGTATAAATTGCAAAATTGTACGATCATATTAAGGTCAGTTTGTGGTAAGACTGTCTTTAAAGGATTTCCCTGTGTAGTGCCATCAAGTCCTTCAAATACAAATGTTATAGCAGGAACCATAATTTGATCGAACATAGCCTTTCGACAAAAAATTTGATTAATCTTATTTTTTAATATTTTATCTTATTTTGGTTTACTTGCAAAAAGTTGTGCTCTGATTCTGGTCGAGATAGTGCCCATCTCTGCCAGTAGGGAGTATATCGAAGGTTTTTTGGATCAACATAAACCATTCCTGCACGAGACACTGTTGCTGGAGAAGCATATGACAAATTCCCAACCTTAATTAAAAAATAAAAAAAAATTGAACAAATTTTAATCCGTGATTACAAAAACACATAAATATACCTCGAACAATAGAGCACAATGCTTTTCTAACCTAATGCGCTCTCCATTTGCTAACGTTAGGAGTTTGTTGTCATCCATTACAGAGTTCATGTTCTCAATCCAAAGTGCATCAACATCTCCGTCAAAACAAACATATCGTCTTTCCTTTAGAAGAAAAATTTCAGAAGTTTTAGAGAAATCAACTCATTGCATGTACCGAATATAAAATGTTTTCTAAATACAGGACATTCGTCTAAACCTGCACACACTGAACACCAAAAACTTCACATACAATGTTCTACTACTATGCCAAATGCATTGATAACGCTGATAGTGATTAAGAACAGTGCATTGGACCCAGCAGAACCTCAAGGAATGTCTTTGAACACATCACATATTCGACAAAAACCAACCCGCTGTTAAACCTGTCGGCTGGCTTTCATTACCAATTCTGCTTGTATCTAGCTGCCAGTCTGAAGAGCAAAAGACACTTTTATCTTAGGATGGGAAGCATTAAAAAAAAAGTTTATCCAATGGAATAAAGAAACAAAACAAGAAAAAAAAATAATAAAATAAAAAACCACAGTCCGTTTATGATGTGTCAAATCGATTCAAATACAGTAGACCCTCGATAATGAGATATGTGAACTAATAAAAACAAATTTTCGGATTTTAGAGTGATTCACATTACTGGAACTTTTTTCTGTTTTTATAAACCTATTGCAACAACTTTTGTATTCAGTTATAACAACAAAAAATAATTTCCTAATGCACAGTTTCTAGATTTATTAAGTTCAGAAAAAATAAAGTAGTATCAATTGAAGTAAAATTTTCCACTTATATTTTATCGATAAAAATCGATGCACTTTTTGTTTAGGTGCCAATACGCAAACTGAAATCATCATAATAAAAAGCATAGCAATGTAAAATATACCTGCACAACTGGCACGAAACACTCTCTGGACCGCAACTGCATTCAAAACCTTGAAATATGTCTATAGTACAGTCATTTGGTAATTTAACCTTTAAAGTTTTCCGGGAGTTTTGAAAATTGGCAATTTTATAGATTTCGACGTGCTCTTTCAGAATTTCAACTTTGTCACCTCCTATCTTTGCCGCTCGCGCCGCCATATTGAAAAAATGGCACCTAAAAGCAGTTTTTTGATAATAACTCCTTTCCGACACATTTTACGGTAAAAATACATACGTACAAAATAAAACTAGAGAAAATTTCCTACAATTAATGTTTTAATTTTTTTTTCTAAAATCAATAGTTTCGGCGTACGAGCGTCGCAAAGTTTAGTTTAACACACGTTTCGATAGAAAAACTCATTTCCACACCAACTTGAGGTAGAGTAAGGGGCCCTGGCTCTGAGCAAAGACTTTTTTCCAACAACACTTTATCAGTTCTTAACAGGGAATTTTGACTAACTGGTCATTTTTTTTTTCACTTTTTTCGTCAAATTCCATAACTAAGTTCTATCGTTTTGCCCCCCTTGTAGACAATGAAAATCGTTTACTTATCATAAAAATGGATTTAATTTTGATTTCATGTTGAAAAATTGTTCACATGGCTCTTTAACTCTAAACGTTTAAGTCATAGGTACAAAACATATTGGAAAAACTGAGTGGTGATATGCTGTTGGGACGATATAAGAAATAATTCCTTTATTCCGGGACAGTTATTTGCGATGAAAATATACTCCCAGCATCTTCCTGTTCTGTGAAACACGATGAACAGCAAAATACAAAAGTCTACGAGTATTCAGGTAAAACATACCTAGTCGTTGTAATGGAAGCACTGCACTGTGTAATAAAACAAATAGCCTTTCAACTTTATTACTGGTGTTCGAATTCGACTTTTTTAGTCTGCTTGTTCGTCAGTACTTGAACCAGTCAATCGGAAATATTTTACGTGGATTTGACCAGAATTAATCGAGTGTAAAAAATCAGATCATTTTCTTGAACAACCATTTTGAAGAAGATCGGAAGAATGCTGACAATTCTTTCAAAACGCTTTGAGAAATAAATGAAAAATGTTTGGGTGAATCAGTCATTGAGTTGAGCTACCCATAAATTGTAAAGAAACAAACTCACCGATCCAATATTCCTTCGTCCTTACCGAAAAATTATTTAAGAACATCAATTTTCGTTACTCACTTGGATTCTCCGAAAATGTCCCTTAAAGAGCGGTTTTCAGAAAAAAATAAATCCGAATATGCAATATTTCAGTTATCTCCTATATACATATATGCAGAGCATGGAATCATCCAATTTCAATTTCACTGTCCAAAAAAAACTGACAAATATGGATCCTTTCTGGATAACTTTTCTGCCGAGTCCATCACAATACGATGAACCAAAGTTAATATACCAATACATGTGATGTGTTGAAAAATGCGGAAGAATTTTATCGGTTTTCGCAGCACTATCTACAGGCCTTTCCATTCCCGCCACAATATGTAATGTACAGCAGAGCGATCTTTCAGTACATTAAGAAAGATAAAAACTTGACTAAGCTCAAAAATGAGCGATGAAAGTCTTGATGCGTTGTGAATGATGAACATTCACAAAAAACCTAGTGAAAGAAGGTACAGATGCAGGAATTAGCCCGTTCATGTCTTTTTCGATCCCCATTGCTCTGCATTTTGTTCGTTCCCATACCACTGCTGAACCTGGTGATAGGTCATAGGATAGCTTTGCGTCAATGTGTCCTAACATTTGCTCAGGTTGATTACACGTTCAACGAGAAAAGTCAATGCGTTGAAGGTTAAAACAATGTCAACGTAGGTAGGTGTCAACGAAGGGAGAGAAGGGACAGAAGGGGCCTGACACAAAGGCGACGCATTCCTTTATACCTGTGGAGACAGACCATAGTGAGCCGGGTTTTCAATGTATAGTACAAAATTTAGTACAATTTTTAAATCTTATAATTCAGTTCAAATTAAATGTTGCGGGTTGACGTAGACGTATAACAGTTTGCGATGCTCGTACGCCGAAACTATTGATTTTAGAAAAAAAAGATTGAGACATAATTTGTAGGAAATTTTAGTTTTATCTAGTTTTATTTTGTATATATGTATTTTTACCGTAAAATGTGTCGGAAAGGAGTTATTATCAAAAAAATGCTTTTAGGCGGCATTTTTCCAATATGGTGGCGCGAACGGCAAAGATACGAGGTGGCAAAGTTGAAATTCTGAAAGAGCACGTCGAAATCTATAAAATTGCCAATTTTCAAAACTCCCGGAAAACTTTCCAAGTAACCTCTATTTTGTCAACCAAATGACTGGACTACTAGGCATAATAACATAAAAAGCTTAATCCGAGTATTCCGAATTAATTACGAAACACACCAATTTCCAGAAAAGAAATTTGATAAACAAAATTATGTTTCTAATGTCCTTTTCGTTTGGATGTTCGGAGTACTCTTTTTGTACTCCTTTTTCACTCCAACTACTCCAAATTGGTTTGTTGTTCCGAGTAACGTTTTCGGAGTGTTTTTCTGTTCCCAATTTCATAATGGAGTAGGCAAGAAACACACACGTACATATAAAGTTTTTCGTTTGATTACTTGTCAAAATGGATGGTTGAAGAAGCCATTTTGTAAAATGGCGACCTTTGGTAGTGTGTGTATAAGCTTTGGAAGTCGATGTTTTCATATTCGATTGGAATGTAAAAGGAATACAACAGTCCGAAAATCCAATCGAAAACGACATAAGATCCAAGAAATATTTATTCATTGTAAACTGTCACCAGAAAAAAATAAACCCATTTTCTACACACAAAATACCATCACGGATAAATCGAAAATGGAAATAAAATAAAATCAATACGAAATAAATGTGCATATCTATATAAATAAAAATGTAAATGTTGGTTTGTTCCTAATCGCTAATCTCTGAAAATTCTTAACCAATTGCTTTGAAATTTTTAGCACACTATTGCATTCGAATACGCGCGTGTTTATGTATACTTTTTTTTTGAAAAAATAAACAGCGGGATATGTATGTTGGGAGTAAAACAACACCCGCTGTACTGACATTTAAGCAATATTTTATTTATCTCAAAAATTTCTCAGTTTTGTTCAAAAAATTGAGGAACAAAAATAATATAAGACAGCTGATGAGTTGACAGCAAATTTTGGGTGGAAATATAACCAAACAATGAGTACGAGAGGTTGTTGGTGTATACGTAGTGATATCAAAAACAAAAGCCTGGCAGTTTTTTTGGCGCCGCGCGCGCCGCCCGGCCGGTGGTGGGGTGGGGTGTTAATTTTTTTTTTTTCAGAAGCATTATGATATTTAAATTCATTTTCAATTTTTTGGATAGGAAATGACGATCTGTCATTTTCCTTAAGTGTTAAATCATTTATCTTGACGGTCTGATTAATAGAGTAAGTGCTGCAAATATGGCCAATGTTGCTAATATGGCCCACCGTAATAAAGGATTTTTCAACAAGGACGCTACAAAAGTAGAGCAACAGGGACAGCAAACGACGCCATATTTCTTGCCGTTCTTTTGACACTTCTCTTCAGTAAGGTTTGCCATTTCATGATGGAAAGATATACGAGCCAACAACGAATCGAAATTATTAAAATTTACTACCGAGTGCTAAAAATCGAAAAATCATCTTCAGCGATGAGGCTCATTTCTGGCTGAATGGCTTCGTCAATAAACAAAATATACGGTATTGGTCAGGCAGCAATCCACACGTACTTGCATCCCGAAAAAAAATACGGTTTGGTGTGGTTTATGGGCTGGCGGCGTTATTGGGCCGTACTTCTTCCGTGATGATCAAGACCGGCACGTTACTGTGAATGGGAATCGCTACCGTTCAATGATTACCGAATATGTTTGGCCCTAATTGGATGATATGGACTTGGAGGACATGTGGTTCCAACAGGACGGCGCCACAAGCCACACAGCGAGTGTCAATCAATTTTTTGGAAACCAAGTTTGGAGAACGTGTTATCTCACGAAATGGTCCAGTCGCTTGGCTTCCTCGGTCGTGCGATTTGACGCTGTTAGACTATTTCCTGTGGGGCTACGTCAAGTCTATGGTCTATGCCAATAAGCCAGCGACGATTGATGAACTTTGTACGAATATCGAACGTGAAATTGCAGCAGTATCGGCCGATTTATGCTTGAAAACCCTCGAAAATTGGGTTCAGCGTCTGGACTTCTGCAAGCGTGCCCGTGGTGGCCATGCAAAAGAAATCGAGTTCCATACATAATGGCATCAAACGTACTTTCACAGGAATAAAGAATTTCATTGATATCCAAAACCGTTTTTGTTGTATTTAATTTATTTAAAAAAAAAAACTTTTGTAGCGCTTTTATTGAAAAACCCGATATTTCCTTACTGGAAGTGCGTAGGTTACCCGCTGTGCATTTATTTCGAAGATAATCTTAGTGGTTTTGATATATTAAAAAGTGGAGACTCAGGAGCACGAAATGTGCGCGGAATTTAAAGTTTGAATTTTTTTACATTGGCCATATAATTTTTTGGTTAATTTTTGTAAGTGTTTTTATACTAAATTTTGCGCAAATATTTTAATATTTTTTTGAGACTTTGTTGTGCTTAGATTTATATTTCATTATGTAAAACCAAAATTTTAAATATATTTTTTAAAGTTGGTTAAAATTAAAAGTACAACGAAAAGGCTATATGCAGGTAATATGGCCCACCTCATGCACCATATACACAACCCTGGTCCATATTTAACACCGGGCGAAAAAACTAAGTGTCGGTAATATGGACCATCACATTTACTATATACACCAACATGGTCCATATTCAACACAAGGCGGTCCATATTACCAGCACTTTTTTGAAAAATGTTAAAATGAGTTTTTTAGTTTTTTATCCATATATTTTTAGTAAAGTTGTTTTTTATGTTTTTTGTTACGGAGGCTGATTATAAAATAATTTCTTTAATTATTAAAAAAAAAAGAAACAAGTGAACTACCGAAAAACTGACTGTTTTATTTACAAAAAAGTTGAGGATGGGCCATATTTGCGACACTTACTCTAGAACTCAAGATAATGGGTGATTTTTTAAGAGGTTTAGAACTTTTTTAAAAAAAAAAACACAAAAAATTCGAAAAATGAATGAAATATTTATTTGAATCGATAGTTTGAACCTTGCAATTTAATGTTTAAAGATAATTTCATGCAAATGTTGACCGCGGCTGCGTCTCAGGTAGCCCATCCGCTGAGTCCAATTTTGGCATACTCTTTCACACATATCGGCCGGTATCTCACGAATGAATGCATGGATGTTGGCTTCCAGTGCGTCAATCGAAGCGGGCTTGTCCCTATAGACATTAGCCTTGACATACCCCCACAAAAAATAATCTAATGGTGTCAAATCGCACGATCTAGGCGGCCAATTGACCGGCCCGAAACGTGAAATTAACTGTTCACCAAACTCGCCTCGCAATTGCGCCATTGTTTCGCGTGCTGTGTGGCATGTGGCACCGTCTTGTTGAAACCACATATCATGCAAGTCAAGAACTTCCATTTCGGGCAAAAAAAAGTTTGTTATCATCGCTCGGTAGCGTTCACCATTGACAGTAACGCTGCGATTCGCATCATCTTTGAAGAAATAGGCCCAATAATGCCGCCGGCCCATAAACCGCACCAAACAGTGGCTTTTTCGGGATGCATTGGTAGCTGTTGCAATGCTTCTGGCTGATCTTCACTCCAAATGCGGCAATTTTGCTTATTTACGTACCCATTCAACCAAAAATGAGCCTCATCGCTGAACACAATTTTTCGATAAAAAAGCGGATCCTCGGCCAGCTTTCCAAGAGCCCATTCACCAAAAATTCGGCGTTGTGGTAGGTCGGCTGGCTTTAGTTCTTGCACCAGCTGTATCTTAAAAGGCTTTACGCCTAAATCCTTCCGCAAAATTTTCCACGTAGTGCTGTAACAAAGGCCTAACTGCTGGGAACGGCGCCGAATCGACATTTCGCGGTCTTCTGTCACACTAGCTGATACGGCCGCAATATTTTCTTCACTACGCACAGTACGTAAACGTGTTGGTGGTTTAATGTCCAACAAAGTAAATTTGGTGCGAAATTTGGTCACAATCTTCCGAATAGACTGCTCAGAAGGTCGAGAATGCCGATCATAAAATGGAAGCAGCGCGCGATGAACATTTCGAACCGAGCACGAATTTTGATAGTAAAATTCAATAATTTGCAAGCGTTGTTCATTTGTAAGACGATCCATGGTTAAATTGGAAACCAAACTGAAGCTGTTTGACAGTGACACAAGGTACTAAACACACGTCAGCTGTCAAAACCAGTGTTGCCAAAACCAAACCAGCTTTTCAAGCGAACCTTATCGGATATTTTTGGGGACTTGTGTTGTTGATTTTTTGCTATTCATGTTAGAGGACTTCGCTAATATGTGAACCTTTTGACATGATCTTGCTGCGGACCGAATGTAAATTACCATCAAACAGAGGTATGAAGTGAGGTAGGTATTATGTTTGCATATTTGCATTCTAAATATAAGATCTCCGAAACTTCTTCATCGATTTCAACGCAACGTTGCATACCATCTTTTGGACGCAAAAGCAAAGCACGCTATACTAAGATTTCAGAAATCTCAATTAAAAGCGCAATAGGATTCCTCAAGAAAATTTCTCAGTTTTGCTGTCAAAATACTGAAGAAAAAAAATGTATTTACTTAATCTCTTTCTGACGGATAATAATATCTGAAATATCATTTTTGAATTTTGATTTAGTTATATCGTAGCATTCGTGAGCGAAAGCACTGCTCTGAAATTTAATGGACACAAAAACGTATTTGTTATGCCACCGGAAAAATTAAACTGCCTCAACTTGGAGTTTGCAAAACGTCAATTATTATAAATGATGGATTCTTATTGAGTTTTCCATTGGTAAAATAAATCAATTTATTTTGATTTGGATCTGTCAAAATGCCAATTTTGGCTATTTTTACCTTTCCATTTACTAAAACCAACATATTTTACAGCAGTCAGTTTCCAAAGCGTTTTTTGATTTGGTTAATCATAAATCGTTCATAATATAAAGGGAAGCGGATTCAAATGAATCGGTAACTTCATCAAACTCATTTTTCTCTTCTAAAATGCATCAAGGGATGAAGATTTTTTGAAATATTGACACAGAATCGTATTCCATTCGCCACCCAACAAAAATTTTTTCAATAGAAATCTGGGTTTACCAATGGAAAACGCCATTACACGACTTCTTTTGTGTCGTGGCTATTCTTCGAATCCTTTCTTGAAATTTCAGCCTGTAAGTTGTGCATAGGTCCGATCCTTTACTTTTTGCATTGAAACTCATAGACTTATCTGAATGACAAGCTAGGCACTATTATTGGCTTCTCCCTTTACTCTCAAACTGACATTTTGCTTAACTGTGAATTTCTGTTCCAGATATAGCTTGAACAGAAAATCACAGATAGGGGAAATTTTTTAAGTACGTCTTATATTTCCTCCTACAAAAAATATGTCCGGGGAATGTACAAAGCTGGGAACCAACTAAAAAAAACAACCATGAAGTTAATTGGATGGAAATTAAATTATACCAAATTGCAATTAAATTTATTGACTACAAAATTTAAAAACTAAATTTTTAAATCATAAAAAAAAACAAAGTATTCCTAAAGTTAAATTTACCCCCATCGAAACGGGCGGGTAAAGCGGGATATACATTGTTCAAATGCTTGTCATGCATAGAGAGTGTATTAGTAAATTTGAAACACGTATACATTGTGTGTATGCTTGAAGCAAAATCAAAAAGTTTTGATTTTTGTTCAATCAGATAGCCAGAATTGAAATAATGTATATTTGCATAGGCACATTTTCGCATAGAAATTTAATTAAAAATAAATGATTAAATGTATATGTAACGTCAAAAAAAAATTATTAATACAATCTCATATGCATGACAAGCATTTGAACAATGTATATCCCGCTTAACAGCTAGTATTTAAAATATTTTGAATTTTGTTTTTCAAATCCAAAAAATATCGACATTTTTGTTTGAGTTATAAGACGAATGAACGCCCAAAAAATTAAAATGTCAATTCACCCAATAATTTTTAGACGTGTGGTTTTCAAGAAGAAATAAAACGCATATATAATGAAATGGCCAAGAATTGGGCCAAGTGGCCGCCGCGGCTGGCTCGAATAAATTCCAGCCGAGAGGACCAATTTTTGACCACTTTTTGCAGCAATTGGGGCCGTATGTCAGCAATAACGCGCCGAATATTTCCATCCAAGGCGTCCATCGTCTCGGGCTTATCTGTGTAGACAAGTGACTTCACATAACCCCAAAAAAATAGTCCAGCAGGGTTAAATCCCACGATAATGCGCTCGATCAATAAATTGATTGTTTCGTTGGCTATATGGCTTGTTGGAACCAAAGGTCGTCCACATCAGCATCCTCCAATTCAGGCACGAAAAAGTCATTAATCATGGCTCTATAGCGTTCCCCATTGGCCGGCTTCATTTTTTAAGAAATATCGACCACTGATTCTCTCTGCCCATAGAACACACCAAACAGTGACTTTTTGAGGATGTAACGGGGCGTCTCAACAATGACTTGTGGATTATTAACACTGCAAATGCGGTAGTTTTGCTTATTGACGTAGCCATTCAACCAAAAATGAGCTTCATCGCTGAAAAAAAAAATTTCTTCTGAAAATCGGGATCAACAACGATCTCGTTTCGAGCTTTGTTCAGGCGTCAGTTTATTCATTATGAAATGGCAAACCAAACTGAGCATAAATCAAGTAACAGCTGTCAAAAAGACCAACTCCGAAAAAAGTATTGCCAGATTGAAAAACATTCGTTATAAAAATGGGACGCAGCGGCAACTGCGCGCGTCAAACTTCACAGTCGGAACGAAATAGGTGGCAGTTAAGGAGCGAATTCAGTATCATTCAATCAGATAAGTTTGCTTTGATCTGCAATATTGCCTGCAGGACGGGCACATACTTTGACTGTGAAACTGGCCAAAATAACTGTTCTTATTTCTGTCTTACAGTAAGGTTTTTTCTAATCTTGTTTTATTTCTCCTAAAAAGTGAGGTTTGCTGAGCCGTTCTCTTCCTAACGAACGATATCATATATGTACATATGTAATGTATAGTAGATGTAGAATACGTAGATAATAAAAACGATTTAAAGTAATTCAAAAATAAAAATATTTTAAGATATAGGTATTTATAAATTGTCTTTGTAATAATTTTAAACTTACATCTTTAGTTATTGGTTTATTCATTTCTCTAAATATATTTGAAAACAGACCATCAATCCAGTCCCTTGTATTCATGTCAAGGTATCCATACAATTGAATAACAGAAAATGCCTGAAATAATAAATATATTGAGATTGTTGATATAATTGCAACTGTACAAATAATGGTAAATGTTTAATCATGCAAATCAATTGTAATAAGTATTCATTTTACTAAAAAAAATAAACATATATGTTAACCTACCTTTGGATTAAGCGTCACGCATTTAGTGGGCAGTCCGAGATGGCATTGCGCCTTAATTAACGTGTTGATAACAACGGTCTTTCCACCACCTGTTGGTCCTACTATCATTGTTGAATGTCTGGTCATCATTGTTTCATACATTTGGACTACTTTATCTTCCTAAAAAAAATAATTTTTAATAAAAAAAACAAATATAATATTATTAGCTTGCATTTAAATGAATAAAGATTATAAAGTATCTATACATTGTATAAATAGATACTAAGCTCATCACTAAGTAGAAAATCGACATAATTTCATAGTTGGTTGGTTCTTGAAAAATCTTCAAAATGAGATAATATTTATTACAACCCAGCAAACATTTTTCTGAAGGTTCAGATTTTCTTCACCAAAAATGATTCCAATAAAGTGAATTAATTGTGAATGTTCATTTAAGAGAAGGGATGATGAGTAAATACCTTCATTTAAATGAATCATAATGCAATCATATTTATGATTCAGAAAAGATAAAGGTATAATTTTAATTAATTAAATTAAGTTTAAATGAAGATCATGAATCATTCACAAAAGCGATTCATATCGGTGTCCAAGTGCCCAGGTAAAAGAATTCAAATTGCATCATAAGTGAATTCTTTTCCAGTCAAGTTCTTCAATTTTGTGATTTATTTATGATTCAATTTTGAATTAAAATGTTTGCTGGGAAGTGCAGGAAACGACCACTAGAGTAATTTTTGTAAGTGTAAATTGGTCCGTGAGGAATGATTTACTTGAAGAGCGCTTTACTGACGTATCAACACGCCTTACTATGTGGCCAAATAGTTTTAGTAAAAAAAAAATGTTCAAACTTGTAAAAGCAACCTTCAATTGATAAATGTTACCTCCTTTAAAGTCAGTATCAGTTTAAGAAATTAATCAGGAAAAAAATAAAATATACGCAAAACTACATTCATTTAAAAAGGACGACATGCCAATCAGTTATAACAGTTGTTCCGAGTGACTTGAAAAAAAAACTCTGGGTGCCTGAAGACGTGCGTGACTTGAAAAAAATGAGTGTTTGAAGTATGCCCACCGGTGGCGAAGGGCCTTGGCCCTGCCGGGCCGCTCAAACAGGGGTGCCAGCACGTAACTTGAAATAATCGAGTTTACTCAATACAATCGAGCATAGGCTGTTCCTTATTCGGTTCAATCGAACCAAAAACAATCGGCTGAGGCAAATAAGGAACTGCCTATACTCAATTGTATCGACTGAACTCGATTGTATCAAGTAACGTTCTAGGCCCCCAGTGCTTTTATAAACCAAAACTGTTATAATTGGCATGTCTAGAGTCACTTCCTTAAAATGGAAGTGACTCTAGACATGCTAAATATAACAGTTTTGCTTTTTTAAAATACTGCTGATGGGGCCCCGAAGGGCCCAGAGCCCTGCGCCGGTGGGCATACTTCAAACATAAAATTTTTTTTCAAATCAAGCCCGCCTTCTTTTAATGGTGAAAAACTGTTATAAATTGACTGGTATCTTCTTTTATTTATTCGGTGCTCCGTTTTTTGCAAGGACAAGGCTTGATTAATGCAAATTTATAGAAGTCATAACATTTGTTCCCCATTAAATGTTTGAAATTTAAAAATCAGGTCTCAGGTATAGCAATTGTAAACAAAAAATTAACTTTTTATATTCATGTTTTTGTTTTTCATTTTTAAACGAATACGCATACGCATTATAGCAGGCCCGTATAAGCATAGAATCGTTCCTATTTCAATAAGTTTCTTTTTCAAAGATAATTCATCTAAGTTGAACTGAACTAAATAAAAATTGCTTATTGACAAGGCCCTCACTAGTCAGCTGATGAGTCCAAGTGAGATCGCCGGGACGAAACGCCAATTTGTATTGACTAAAGGCCGTTTAAACCTTCTTGGAATCAATAATTCAACAAGTCCAATTAAAAAGTGCTAAATCTTCTACTTGGCTGATGTATTTCAGTAGTATACGAACCTGGTCAGGAAGTAGAATGTAGCCATCGTTTTTGAAAACGTGTTGAACAGCAGCATTAAATTCTGGATACCCGACACGAGGACAATCGATGCCAGGAAATAAATCCTACGTGGTAAAAAATAGAATAATTAGTTAATATCTACATATTATAAAAAATACATGCATACAAGTAAAAAAGTACAGAACACATACTTAGGGCCATTTGCTGAATCGAAACTTAAAAATTTATGTTCAACATAAGAGCTTATATGACAGTTTACGCTGAGGAAAAAGTAGAACATATGCTTTGTAAGTTGAAGATAAACATTTATGTTTCGTATCAGCAAACGGCTCTTAATATACTAATTCTGTATTAAATTCGTGGGGGTCGTGAAGAACCAGGTAAGTCAATTTTATATCATTCAAAAAAAATTATTAATGTGGACAAAATTTTTCAACATGCATTTTCTGAGGTATTAGGAAAATATTACACAAAAGTAAAATAGCCTTATTTCAGGTATATCTACTTACTTATGCACCTGGTTCTACACGCCGGCCGCCACGGAAATAATTTCAATGAAACTATACCTTAATAAGACCTAAAAACAAAGCTACATCATCGAAAACAAATTTGGGGAAGTTCATATCACGCAATACGCGCATAAGAACAACTGATTCAGGGAGATCACTGGATTGCCTTTGCATTACACCAGCCATTCTTAGAACTGAGTTCAAAGAGCGCAAGCCCCAGTCATAATGGCATTGTTTTGATAGCTGTTCCTGAGCAAGTTTATAAAGAACAGTCATTTTTTTAGCCAGCACCTGAAAAGTTCAAGCACACAAATTTTTTTAAATTATTTTCATTGAGAAATTGTAAAAAATACCTTTGATGTTAAAAAGCCATCAGAGAACAGAGAGATTAAACATATCAGTTCAAGATCAGGCTTAATGCAAGTCACTGGTCGAAACAGTGCCTTAACGGATTCTGGAAGTTCTGTTCGTCCTGCGTATCCGGGATTCATTGTAACAAAAATACCAACTTTAGGATCAAGTGCAATCTCGACACCTTCAAACTAAATAAAGAATTTATATATACTTTTTTTTAAGACACACTACACTACACAAACTTACCATGAACATTTTAAGTCTTTTCAATAAACCACTTTTAATTGTTTGGATCTGCGTAGATATAACACTAAGTACAGAAATCTCAATGCGATTAAATTCATCAAAACACCCCCAAGCTCCGCATTGGCAAAGACCTGCCAGAATGCTTCCAACAGCTCGGAAGTCCATACCTTCGCCACAGTTAGTGACTATACAAAGCAACGCCATTGCCTTGGCCAAATCCTTGCACGTTTCCGTTTTACCTGTACCAGCTGGGCCAGCTGGTGCAGCGCCAATATTCATGACAAGCGCTTGGGTAATGGTCAAATAGATCCTATCTGTCAGTGGAGTAATGACCAACCGGCCATTCAAGCCCATGTATTCATAACCGTAGTTGAAGCGACCAGTACATTGAACGACAAATAAGTCATCAAACTGCTTCAACCAATAGAAGCGTAATTGGCTCTCCCATCCGAATTCTTGGGCGTCCAAAATATTATCACGGACAAATGTCTCGATTATATCTTTGGCATGGACATCAATAGTTGTGATGGTTTTGAATTTAAGTCGATCGTTTCGAGAGAGTTCCGATCGTACTTTAATGACTAATTGTGTGATTTGTTCATTTTGCGTCCGAAGAAAATCCTTCATTGCTCGGTTGTTTCCTTTTTGTAAGGCTGCAAAAGTTTGTTCTACTTCCGCTGTCCACCAGAGCTGACTGCCCGCTAACGTTACCATTCCCTGATACTTCATTATCCAATCATTTCTAAAATAAAGAACAAATATTAAACTCTTTTGATTCTGCATACTTAAACTACATAATTGTAGGATAATTTGAGACAAATTTCAGTTCAATTTGTAGCTCTTAAATTATTTCAGTCGCAGCATTGCTAAGAAAATATTCAAGTGATACGGACGTGATAAATTTCCCATTGTAGGACTTCCCTTTTAACATATGACCCTTAGATTCAAGGGTGCACGCCAGGGCAGTTAGGGGCTCTCCCCCTTAATCCTACAAAAACCTACCTTGCATGAAAGCTAAGTATACTTCAGTTTAAGTTTTTATTTCTTACCAGGTGAGAGTAAAAACCCTTAATAGACTTAGTTTAGGTGGATTTATTTCTTATTTATAAAATATATTCATTTAATTTTTTTTCTAAAACCACTCTTGTTTCTTAACTAACTATCGGAAAGTTATGAAATTTTGATATTCCGTTTCTTTTGAAATATGGTAACTAAAAATGGTATGCTTTCTATCTGGATTAGTTCTAGGATTTGTGGACCGACCCATAGTTCTTGTTTTTACAAAATAAAATTTAAAGTGAGTTTGCGCCCTGATCGAAATCAGACATACGCCCTTGCACAGATATTCTTTGAAAAAGTACGAAGCAGGGGCCTATTAAAGAGTGAAAAAGCATTATCCCGATTTTGTGACATTTCAATGCTTTTATTAATTTTTAGTTGAATAGGTAGGTACTTATACTATTGAGCAATTAAGTTTTTGAAAGAACTATGGTGGCGTAAAATAATGCCGCGGATGATTCTGTATGGCAGCCTTACTTAATTTTCAAAATGAAATAAGATTGCACTTGTGAAGTAAAATAAGAACGAATAAGAACGGTCTAAATTCAGAAATAATGAAATAAAAACCGCGCGGCCTATAATTTCATTTTGAGAGTGAAATAAGGCCATGCGGTCTAATAGAAACGTCAAATTTTAATTTCGGTTAAAATTTAATCCAATTCACGCACGCCCCTTTAGGCACATGCGACTTTCTACTCATCCATTTTTCACAATATTAAAGCTACATACAAATTGGTAGCGCTACCAACAAGCGATGATTGGTCGTGACATGGCCAATTAGGACATAGCCAGGCTAGCCAGGCTAGGCGCGCATACGAAACTTTCAGTAACGATTTCTACAAAGCTTGTAAATTTCACAGTTGCAGTTAGATTTCATATTTTAAAATACACTATACAAGAAGTGGCGTTCACATAAAAGGTTTTGGATGTTAGTTGTGAGCCAGAACCAACTACTAATTCGACGAGTCAGAGTACTAAAATTCGCAACCCGCTTGGTAAAGACGCCTATAGATACGGTGACCATCCGTCCCGGGTTTCCCGGGATTGTCCTGTATTTATACAGCCTGTCCCGGGTTTTTTTTAAGAAACCCGATGCGTACAAGTGTCCCGTATTTAATAATTTGTCCCGTATTTTGACATTTTCTGATGTTTTTTTTTTAATTTCTATCTATATATATTTATAAAAATGAGAATACGGCTGGAAGGTATTTTTTTATATATTTTTTTTTAAATGAAAGGTGACCATTGGTAGATGGTTTAGAAAAAACAAAATTGTTTTTGTAGCGCATTTTTTAGAACTGCATTACAAAAGTCTACTTTGTTGTTGTAACTCTGTTGTCCATTGTCGTTTTGGAAGAACACAATAAAAGTATTAGTCCTTACATTTGTTAGGGTCATTCCAGCACAAATGCACCCGCTTCTTCTGGAATTGAAGAGCAACTTTATTGGAAGGTGGCAGAACTACACTTAAATTGCCATTGAACATGCATGCTACTGAAACACCTACATGCAAAATTTCTAAGAATCCGGGCATGGCAAAAGTTTTGCAGAAATGTAGTAAATATAATCGTTTGGGATGAATGTACAATGGCTCATAAAAAGTCTTTGGAAGCGTTAGATAGAACGTTGCAAGGGAACCAACGAATTTTTGGTGGTGCCTAGATATTGTTGGCCAGACATGAATGAATGATGAATTGAATGCATGTTTGAAATCATTTGTGGAGGCATGTACAAAACTGTCCCTAACCACAAATGTGCGCGTTCAATTACAAAATGATCAAACAGCAGCAGACTTTTCAAAACCATTATTAGATATTGAAAATGGCAAGTTACAGGTTGATAACTCAACTGGCTTAATAACACTACCAAGAAACTTTTGTCGAATTACACAATCAAACGAAGAATTTATTGATAGTGTATTTCCAAATATATCACAACAATTCAATTGAGTGAACGAGCAATTTTGGCTGGAAGAAATAAAGATGTAAATGATGTAAATTTAGACATTTTGAGTAAAATACCAACTCAATTCTTTACATACAAATCGATCGACACAGTTATGAATCAAGATGATGTCGTGCATTATCCCACTGAATTTTTGAATTCACTTGGTTTGCCTGGTTTGCCACCAAATTACCTACAATTGAAAGTGGGGGCGCCGATAATAATGCAACTCAATATAAATCAACCCCGGCTTTGCAATGGTACTAGACTTGCAGTTAAAAGTTTTGTGAACAATCTGATCGAAGCAATAAGTTTAAAAGGGGAATACAAAGGTGAAGTTGTTTTATATTCCACGAATTCCTATGATTCCACCAGATTTATCCTTCGATTTCAAACGTCTTCAGTTTCCAATATGACTTGCTTTTGCCATTACGATTAATAAGGCACAGGGCAAATCTTTAGAAATATGCGGTATCAACTTAGAGGTTCCAGTATTTGCACATGGGCAACTGTATGTTGCATGTTCACGTGCAGGCAAACCATCTGCCTTAATAATTTTAACCGATGGAAAAACAAAAAATATTGTATATCAAAAAGCACTTGAATAAAATTTACAAAAATTTAAACATAATCACCCCTGTTCTGAATTTCGATCTATTATAAAAAACTTTCGATTTCAAACTCTAGATGTTTTGAAATACTTTTCGTTTTCAAAACTTGCGTAATGAGTGCGCTTTGATTTTCTATCGAATTGAAAATACTTGACGTTTGAAATTAATTTGAGTTTTCATATCAGAATTAGAAATGAAAAAAAATTAAAAAATGTTGTTTACAGCCAAAAAGGGAAGGTTTTACTCATAGTCTGTGTTTTTTTTAATTTACGTAATTTGTCTGCAACAAATTTAGAATTTTGTTTTTACTGAATTAGAAAAAAATAGGTTTGAATACTGGCTAACGGGAAAGTGAAAATCAGAACACTTTTTTTGAATCCGTCCGGAAACCATTTCCGTTTACGGATTTGTTTCGCATCGGAAATCAGAACAGGGGTGATTATGTGGAAGCAAAAATCCGTGCGGATTGAAAACGATTGTTCTGATTTCCAGTCGGATTTACTTTTAAGTTTTACCAACTTGATCAACAAAACATTTTCGAGATCAGCTGTTATGTATGCAAGACCTGTCGAAAACGAAATTATAACCCGCCAACAAAAGGATAACCGAATTTAAAACGTCAATTTGGCGGATTGTAGATCCGTTCGTTTTGTCGAATCCGCAAAACGTTTTCGAATACGGAATTCGGAACCGTGAAAATTCGAAAACGTGAGGATATAGAATTCGAACGGAAATTAGAACAGCCGTGAATGTTCACTTATATTATTTAAAGGCATATTTACTTTCTTAAAGAAGATTGAATTATTTTAATAATGAAATTCAGAATGTTAGGTTTTAAGTTGTTTTTTTTTTTAGTTTTATTTTTTGTTATGTTACATTAAAATCTATTGTCTTGTTCCTCTCTTTTTAAGAATTTATATATAAAAATTAATGAAACAGCTAATATTTTGCACTATTTTTCAAGTTTTGTCCCGGGTTTTTTTTCGCAGAAATATGGCCACCGTACCTATAGATCTCCAATGGGTGTGTTTAGCATTGAACTCGCCACCAATAATATATAATAATGCCCTAGAAAATAAAGGAGTTTTGCACAGCGTTGCCGATGTGGCACGTTTATGCATTTATGATCATATCGCACCTTGATATTGGTAAAAACCGTTAACACATTCCAAAAAAGCTTCCCACTCATCATTGTTATGTGTCAAAATATTTACTGATGTTTTTGTTTGCAATTCTCTATTAATCAAGCTATAATATATTTATGTATTTATTTCTTATTTACATATGTTTTCTTTTTCCTTATTTATTAATTCCTGTTATTTTTTAAGTTTTATAGGAAGTGAAATTTATAAAATTTAAGCTTTTACTATTTCCGTTGGTGGCGCGCAGTGGCATAAAAGTGCACTTTTTGTTGTGAACGGTGGCTCTTACAAAGATTCTTCTCTCAGTTTAATGCTGCTTTTTTAAAATATTTCTTTTTTATGCCAATACTAATGGTTTTTACGTGTATGTTTTTACTGGATAAAATTGTTTCTGCATAGTGTTTTAAGCACTTTTTTAGAAGTATTGCCGATCCTCTTCTTCTTTTGTCAGCTGGATGCGGAGCAAGATAGTTATGCATTTTATTATCAAGACTTTGTCCTATTCCGAAGACTGTTTCGGACACCAGGCATATGTCTACAAGTTCCAGGTCTTGAAAGAAATACGGACATTTATATGTTGTAAAAGTCTTTTTGCATTCCATCAAGTCGCGATTTTAAGTGTTTTGTTTGATGTTTAAATCCTGTTTGTCAATCCTTAAAAGGTTTTATTTTAATCATTTAATCATTTAATCATTTTTGCCTCCATATGTTGGTTTGGTTATGAAACAGATATAATGTAATAAAGCGCTCAAAACTATATCAAAACTAACTTTTTGATGTGTAAACATCTATGGTGGCGGTAGAGTGAAAAAAAAGTGAACGTTCGTGTGCAACGTTACGTCGTGCAAGGTTACGTCGTGCAACGTTACGTCGTGCAACGTTACGGTGTGCAACGTTACGATCTGCATACTAGGATGGGTGCGTTCAGTGAAAAAAATCTTAAGATCCCCTTCAAGCAAAAACAAGTCCGTTTTGGATCCGCGCACGTTGATGTTTACACATATTAACCGTGAGTCCCGGCACTCACACGATTTTTTTTTAAGGTGTCAGTCGCACGAAGATAAAATGCAGACTGTGTCACTGTGTGTTGCTAATGGTTATTCTTTCGCCTTTCTTTTCAAAGGTGCGGCGTACATACACGTCAAAAATGAAAAATTGTTAAGGGCACACAAAAACTTAAATTGTTAGAACCTAGAAGGTTTTTAAATTGGTTGATAGAGACAAAAGGAATCGCAATATACGTAATAACGAGGCAATTCAAACATATTCACCAGTGATATTTTTTATCTGAAATACATTTTACCTAATGTAATTTTTGGGTTCACGATATACTAAGTGTGTGAAAATATTTTCGAAATTTATTAATAAAAACTACAAAGAATTAACATAGACACAAACCTTGTGAGTTCTGATTTTCTTCCATAGTCTTCGATTGCATTTTTTGTTATGTACCAATTTGTGTGTCTCATTTCCTTGAGCACATCATTCATCCAGATTTCAACTCTTCCTTGAGCAATAACTGTGAGAATAATCAAACAAAAAATGATGAAGTCAAATAATTAAATAAAATCATATCGTATAAAGAAATTAACTGCAGTCATTAAAGTCAGTTATGAACTTAAGTCATTCCTCATTTACAAACTTACCAAAGTTACGAAATTCCATAGTTTCTCCTTCACTAGAAACCATTCCTAAAACTTTGTTTAAGTCCATTGAATCTTTTGAGAAATGTAGAGATTTTATATTGTCATACATCTGGCAACATAAATAGAAAATATGAAGAACAAAATGCTAATTGTTGTCAAACCCAAATCTACCTTTATTATGTGATCTTGTACAACAGTCGGTTCACTACTGCCAAGTATAGACAAAAGTTCATCTGTGGATATAAAATAAAATCTTGGGAATATTCGACGTTTGGATTCCAAATATTCGTTAAGTGATTTTTGACAGTCTTCCAAGCCAGAATTCAGAGTTTGAAATTCAGCCAAACGGCCAGCAATGGTACAAATCTGAATTACTAAAGGATTTTTAGCACAATCCACCATAATCTACATTTAAGAAGGAAATAAAAAGTTCTTCAAAGTTTTGCCATGCTTCTATTGTAGTCTCAGAGCTAAGAGCAAATTGATTTCTTAATTTTTACTAAAACTTATACATATTTATACAAAATATAACGGTTTTGAGTTTTTTTTGCCAAACATCATGAATTAAAAAATTCATCTTTTGGTGCAGTACTGTCGATTTTCTATAAAAAAGGACGAAATTATCAGTCGCCTTTATCCCAAAATACCTTTTTTTAAGTTTGACGGTCTTCTTTTAAATGAGCGATTTGTTAAAGAATTCAGATGGATGGATCTACAAACTGCAATGCTACACCTTCCCTGAGACACATACCTCTTTTTAAGGTCTCAATTTATTTATGTTTTTCTCATTTTATGCTCATTAAAAATACTTATGCAAATATATTTTGAAAAAAATGTAAGGTATTTATTCTTACCCGTCGATATACTTTATCAATATCGTCAAATTTTCTAGCTTCTTCCGGTAATTGTGTACGTATATCGCCACCCACAAATATACCCTCAAGATAAAGCCATTTTCGCTGAACACTTATCCATTCATCGACAATCTCATATATAAGTGCTAAGGTTCTCTCCCATTTATTTACATTTTGAAGAAATGGACCGATAAATCTAAAAAGGGAATACAAATAAAATTAGATTAATTTATGTATTTTTATCTTTATAAAAAAAAGTGTTTTTATCTGCTAGGCACGCAAACAACTCAACGGATATCGCTAAATATCGTGCCTTTGGAAAGCTCACAAACTTATTGCACAAACTGCATAATTGAGTAGAAAGTTTTTGGCCATTTTTAAAAAAGTAACTGTGCACACTATAGAGTGCTAGGTCGACTTTATTAATAAACGTGTCTAGGCAACATTTGATTAATTGTAGACAATTATGCACAAATCGAATAATCGTTAATAATGCATTTTGTTGTATAGGGAACGGTTTTTGGTTTCGTGGGTTTAATCAAATTTAATAAACAATGACAGAGAAGTTCAAGAGAATCAATCAGTGAGAGAGTGTTGTTGGGGACAGACATTATAGGGTGGTATGAATAAAAAGGACCACTTTCTCAAAACTCAACTTTTAAGAGTAGGTGCTCCATTTGGTATGAATAAAACACTTAAGAAGATGCTGATGATGCTGATAGATGATGCGAATCTACGTGTTTGATGAGCACCTCCTCAAAACAAGCACCTGCTCCATTATAAGGTATGAATAAAGCAAAGCACGTACTCCATCGAGAGCAGCGGCTACTCTTATTTGTGAGTATGCTCATTTGATTGCTCAACGTTGAAGTAAATAGTTCTTTATATTTTTTTTTTCCATTAATGTCAAGGTCAAATTTTATAAAAGGATTTTCAAATGTTTTTCGCGTTCTACAGATTCAACAAAGAAAATGTAGATATCTTGGCGTATTATTTTCTTGGGAATAGTTCAGAAACAAGGGCTGCTGCATTAACAAGCATTGAAAAAATACGAATTTTCCTTCGCTTCATAGGTGATCAAGGTTTTCAAACTGGAGATGGAGAAGACATTGGAGTATAGACCAGTCCAGGGTCTCTTAAACTGTTTCCCTTGTAAGTGCGGCAATAATCCAGAAGTCAAACCATTGGTTTAAATTCCCTACAACTACTGAAGAAATGTAGAATGGCAATAAAAATACAACTTTCCTTCAGCGATAGATGCAATTGATTCCACTTATTAATGTTCATATCAATAAACGAGTTGTTCATGGGGACGAGTGCGTTAGCAGACAAGGATTCCACAGCATTAATGTCCAGGCAACATGCAATTCCAGAGATGAATTTACAAGTGTTGACCTTTCATGGCCAGGATCGGTGCATGATTCACGAATTTGGAAAAATTCTCGAGTATTTAAGTCATGCAATGGAGAGAAGCTAGTGCCATTTTACATGGTGATTCAGGATACGGGCTTACTCCCTGACTTTTAACTACGTATATGTACATATCAAAATCCATATACTCCTGAAAAAAATTTAAGTGCCTTACTCACGAACGAGTTATAATTGAACGATGTTTTGCAAAAGTCAAGCAACGTTTTCCTATCCTTCACAATAAAATGCGAGTCAAAACAGAAAAAGTTCGACGCTTACGCTCCTAATTCTTAAAGAAAAACTGATTTTCAATCAAAAACAATACGTTGGCTTCTTTTTCTAAATCATAAAAATGATTTTCAAATAACTACAACAAAAAAAAATATGCACGACTGGGTCGCACGAACTTGCTCTTATGCGCGATCACATTGTGGTTCTATAGTCTGAAATAAATTAGCTATAGGAGTATATATTTTATCCATTTGCCAAATCTTAGTTTAGTTTCAGGTGGTATTATGTGAGTATACAAAAATTAACAATATAGCCTAGTGTTGCACATATGCAATATGCATAAAAGGAAATTATACTATTTGAACTGGTAAATTGTTTTAAATCAACAAAATTAGAAAGAAATTGATTAAAATAATTTGAATCCGTTTTAACCCAACGCGATGTACACCATCTTATTTCTTATATAAATCTTTATTTGTGAGAAAAAAATTTTGAAAATCGTAGGAGCGGTTTTAAAAATAATTAATTTTTTATATATAAAATTTCGTTAACATTTTTGAAAAAATAATTGGTACGCCAATTTAAAGCATTTATTAATGTTGCGTTAAAAATTGAACTTCACAAAAAAATCTACCAAATGCTACCAGTTTTCGAAATATCGAATTTTCAAAAAATAATTTTGATTTTTTTTTTAAAAATCCAAAAATCATTTTTTAGAAAATTTTGATACGCACTTTTATTTATATTTGTTACAAGCTTCTGTATACACAATCTAATTTTATTCGGTTGATCAGATGTTGAGATAGTCGAAAATCAAAGAAACCGTTCTATGAGAGGTACTGTTAATAAACCTAAAATATAAACTTTAAAAATTTTAAATCGTAGATCGTACTAATTTTAATACACAAAAAAACTTTTATGAAAATCGTAGGAGTCGTTTTTGAGAAACAAAATATTTTTCTTAACGGTTTTTTAACATTTGTATGGGAGGCACCGTTATTTTTGGGTATTAGAATAATTTTTGTCAAAAATCTTCTAGATAAAGTTAAAAAACTGCTATTTACCAAGTTTAATAAAAATCGACCAACTCGTTTTTGAAATATTGAGTTTTCAAAAAAAAAATATTAAAACTTTTTTTAAAAATCTAAAAAATATTTTTTTTGAAAATTTTGGTACACAATATTATTTAGAATTTGTCAATACTTCTTCATAAAAAAAATTTATCAGAATCAGTTAAACCGTTTTCGAGAAAAGCGAAAATCAAAAAAATGGTTCTTTGGGAGGTACCATTAATAACCATTTTTTGGAACCATTTTTTTTATTAAACGGCAACTTATAACTATTTAAATTTATTGAGTTCTTAAAAACAAATTCGGTAGCGCTGGATTTGAGAAAAATAAGTTTTTCCTTTTTGGCCAAGAAATTTTGTATGACAGCTACTGTTAATTTTGGTCCTAAAAAAAAAAGAGAAAAAAACGGGTGGGGGGAATGCCCAAAAAACGCTAGGTACCAAGTTTAAAGAAAATCGACCCATCCGTTTAGGCTGTAGTCGAACCGACAGACAGACAGACGGACGTTTTTGCGAGACCCACTTTTTTTGACTTCTCTATCATCGTAATGTAAAGTTTGATCAAAATCTCGAGTTCGATTTTTTGTACGAATCGATAACTTCCCATATAGTTCCTATGTATATCGCAAGTAAAAACAATTGAATTGTGAGAGCACCTACTCCGTGAGAAGAAGGAGATGCTCACTGGTTGGAGTATAATTTTATTCATACGAAACGGTAGCAGCTACTTCTTTTTTGAGCACCTTCTCAGATTCTTATGGAGCACCCGCTCTGAGTAGGTGGTCCTTTTTATTCATATCACCCATCATCTCGCTGATAAAAAAAATAAATTAAACTTACTGCGAAGCACCCATTGATTGAAGACTAGTTGAATTATCATCTAAAATTTGCATTATTTCTTCAACTGAACCAAGAATGTAACCGCGGTCCTCTTTTCCTTTGAAATGTGTATGAACTTTAAATGTCATAGTTGTCCACGTTTCTTCGACTTCTTTGATACCTTTTTCTATCGACAATTCTTTTAACGCATTGTTTAAAATAGTTTCAGCAATTTCCTTTAAAAAAAAAATTATTATCATTAATAAAATGACATCCAACTTAAATACAGCTTTTAACAAACTTGATATTGATGCAGTTGCATGTCAAACATGTTTTCCAAAGTAAATATATCTGCAGACATATCAAAAATTTTACCAGTTTTTTGCATCAGCAGGCGCCAATGTCGTTCTCTTAAAGCCTCATTTTTCAGACTCACCATAAGGGGTATCGAGTTTCTGAATTGCTTCATTTGCAGTTCTAACATTTGGCCACTTATCAGATCTCGTACCTTGAATATATAATTATTACATGTCCAGGAAACCGAACCGTTTATTAAGAAATATGCTGTATTTTTTAAGTAACCTTTTTTGGAAATTTTCGAAATTCCTTTAAGTAGCTTTCAATTCCATCAATTAAAATTTGTGGATCCAAATCAACCCATGAGGTTTTAGACCAAGTTTCTCGTGCAGTTTTTTGTTGTTTATAAAGTCTGTAAATCTAAAAAACAAATTCAACCAAACGATTTTTTAAAAAGCATATAATTTTCTTACAAGTTGCAGTCCATCAAAATCAGTTCTAACCATTACGAAATTGTTGTAATCTACAACAGGTATGTCAAATAGTTTTTCTGCATTTGCTGATGAAAAAAAATATATATAAAAATATAATTTATTATTCAAAAACTAAGAAGATAAAACTAACACAACTCAATTCTTCGTTCTTCTAAGTTTTGAAATTTCGTTGCATAAACATCAATAAGTTTAATTCCTTTATCCAATTCAGCTCCAACTGAACCAGGGCCGTTCTTTTCAAAATCTTCGATAAAATCTTGCAGCTGTTTGGGAAACGACAATTAATTTACACAAACACACAAAAAAATTGACTTTTCAATTTGAGCGATCAAAATGGACTTTAAATGTCACAACTTTTTTTGTATGCATTAAGGCCTCCTAGACTAGAAATATTAATTTGTACATTATATTATTGACCTAGAAATAATTAATCTAGGTGCAGATGGATTCCATTGAACATTAATAAATCGCCATTCATATCTCTCTTTGAAGAGTTTAAATGATATGGGCCAAACTATCAAACAAAAATTGTACTGCTGAACAAAAATGACAGAACAAAATCTATGCGAAGCTGCTTCAATAGAGCATACAGTTTTTTTTTCAAATTAAAATGAAAATAATATAACAGGCCCGGCTTTAGACATTCTGCCAGCCAAAAAATGGATCAGGATCTTTTAAATTACTTTTAGTCAGAAACTGCCCACTACTGGTTGCTTTAGGACTAAATAACGGGTGATTTTTTAAGAGGTTTAGAACTTTTTTAAAAAAAAAAACACAAAAAATTCGAAAAAATGAATGAAATATTTATTTGAATCGATAGTTTGAACCTTGCAATTTAATGTTTAAAGATAATTTCATGCAAATGTTGACCGCGGCTGCGTCTCAGGTAGCCCATCCGCTGAGTCCAATTTTGGCATACTCTTTCACACATATCGGCCGGTATCTCACGAATGAATGCATGGATGTTGGCTTCCAGTGCGTCAATCGAAGCGGGCTTGTCCCTATAGACATTAGCCTTGACATACTCCCACAAAAAATAATCTAATGGTGTCAAATCGCACGATCTAGGCGGCTAATTGACCGGCCCGAAACGTGAAATTAACTGTTCACCAAACTCGCCTCGCAATTGCGCCATTGTTTCGCGTGCTGTGTGGCATGTGGCACCGTCTTGTTGAAACCACATATCATGCAAGTCAAGAACTTCCATTTCGGGCAAAAAAAAGTTTGTTATCATCGCTCGGTAGCGTTCACCATTGACAGTAACGCTGCGATTCGCATCATCTTTGAAGAAATAGGCCCAATAATGCCGCCGGCCCATAAACCGCACCAAACAGTGGCTTTTTCGAGATGCATTGGTAGCTGTTGCAATGCTTCTGGCTGATCTTCACTCCAAATGCGGCAATTTTGCTTATTTACGTACCCATTCAACCAAAAATGAGCCTCATCGCTGAACACAAGCAGCGCGCGATGAACATTTCGAACCGAGCACGAATTTTGATAGTAAAATTCAATAATTTGCAAGCGTTGTTCATTTGTAAGACGATCCATGGTTAAATTGCAAACCAAACTGAAGCTGTTTGACAGTGACACAAGGTACTAAACACACGTCAGCTGTCAAAACCAGTGTTGCCAAAACCAAACCAGCTAAAAAATCACCCGTTATATGTACATATCCGATAAGGAATTTTTCTATGGTTGTTTATCATTAATTTCAATTTTTAAAAGAAAATCCAAGTTTTTGAATTTGTTTATTTTTAATCAATGTGTTTTTATATAAATGATTTATCTACAATGCGCGACACTTTAATAGGAACACACATTTGTCTTACTATCGGAGCGGCGAAAAAAAACTGTTTTTTTTTATACAAGAATTCAAAAGGCGATGCAAAAAATAACCCAGTGGTTCTTTCTGCATTATTCTTTTTATACATTTTTATTTCATATGGATCCCTGTTTTAAGAACTGAAACGAAAAATTCGATTTATTTTCGATTCACCAAAGCGCTAAACGCTCAAGTGACACGCAGTGTGCATTTACATAGGTATTTACAAACTTTTTTTTAATAATTACTTACTTCTTCCAAGAATGTATTTATTTCCATTGTTACAATTTCTGCAAATTTCTGCTTAATAGGTCCTAATTTAAATGATCGGTACAATGAAGATCGATATATTCTTTTCCATCGTTTTTCTAAATGGTGGGCCATTAACATGTCGTTGTAATCGAACTGCAAAATAAAAATTAAGGTAAAGCACATTTTATCAAAACAAAAAAACGAGCCAAAAAAAACATCTAAATAAGGGATGTGCGAAAGGTTTAAAAAAAAATAAATAAAATATATGTTATTTATTAACAAAATCAAATTCCAAATTGATTAATCACATACTAAAACAGAAAGAATTAATGTTCAAATTAATTGTAAACACTTCTAAAACGTTTTCTGATAAAAACTTTTACAAAGAATATACCATTTCAAGTATTTTCACCAGTAGATGTGCACAATACCTAATTATTTTTATATTCTTTAAAGGTAAATAGGGGTCTATTGATAAAAGTATATATCGTCCGACGGTTTGGATTCAAACTTCAAAGGTAAAACTCAATAGCTAAATGCCAAATGGCGTGCGAAATCGCATCGTCACCTCCACGCGGTGCCCGCTGGATAACCGAAAGGTGAACTAACGACGAGCGTTGGATCTATCGGATTCATCGGTTACCTTAGTTACCTTTTCTGGAACTAGAGGCAGGAGAAATGATACGCTCTGAAGAGCAATCAATCTACAGAAACATGTCATGCACAGGCCCCACAAGCCGGTCATGCAGTAAAGGGAAAAATAATCTTGATGAAGAATACAAAATATGCCTCAAATGAACAAACCAAAAATATTGACGACCCCCCTCACCCGCACACGAAAAACGAACAATGATTTACGTGTATGCACGTGGAACGTGTGTGCATTAAACAGGCCGCACAAATCCGAACAGCTAGCCGAGACACTCGCCAGTTTCAAAGCTGATTTAACAGCTCTCCAGGAAATGCGGTGGGATGGAACGGGGCTAAGAAATAAAGAAAACTGTGATTTCTACTACGGGAGCTGCACACTCGATGGGAGGTCGCGCTTATTTAGGTGCGGATTCACTGTCCGAGGAAGACCTAGGCAAAGTGTCTTGAGATTTCGTGAAGTCAGCGAAAGAGTGACGACGACGCCTTAGCCTTATAAGCCTTATAGCGTTATAAGCGCCCATGCCCCTACAGAAGCGAAAGTCGACGCTACCAAGGAAAGTTTCTACGAGCTCCTCGCCGAAAAATACGAGCAATGCCTCAAGCATGACATTAAAATTCTCTTGGGAGACTTTAATGCCAAAATTGGGAAAGAGGACATCATTGGTAGGATGATGATCGGAAGGCACAGCCTACACGACACCATGTAAACGGACGTAGGTGGGAAATAAAATGGTGGGTGGGCAGCACACGATTCCCACGTCTCAACATAACACTTAATTTTAGTTTACTTTATAACATTATACGGTAGATCTTTTTTTGCTTATGTGATTGTTTCTTAAATAATAGTAAAATAGGAAATTAAAAACAACTAATCAAAACTAGACAGTGAAAAAAATGTTAAAATAATTTGATAATCAATTTAGAAAAAATTTTTTTTAAGGACTTAAGATAAAATACTTTGATACTTTGACTTGGTATATTATTGGTCAAAACACGTTTTTTTTTTTTTAAATTTTAACAAAATTTATAAAAATAAAATTTTACCTTTATACTGTGCTCACTGAAAATTGTATAAATTTGTTGTATTTCAGTAATTTCCAGTTGACTTGATAATGTTTTTGATTGAATTTCAACAATTGCTGCCATAACAATTTTAAAATCATCTAAATTTTTCGGACTCTTGTCTAAATTAATTTGAAGATTCTACAAAAAAATCAATGAAACATTAAATAGAAACTGGTATAGAAATCAAAACAGATGTTTTGATGTTTTTTGCTTACGTTTATTTCGTCTCTTAGTATAGTCATTTTCTTTCGCGTTTTAGTAGCCAAAATTTCACCCAAAGTAGTTTTCCACTCTAGAGCATGTTCACATAAGCTATCTAATATTGGCTTTACATTAATGCGAACACACCGAACATCACAATATGTTGGGGATTGACGCAATTCGTGAATAACTTTTGCAAAGAATGTAAACTTTTCATCAAATTGAACTAAGGGTGTCCCAGAGCTCACAAATTTCTCGCATATTGCTGCTTTATCATATGACCATAATCCGTAGAACTTTTTGAATCTTTAATAAAACAAAAATGTACTTAATTGAAATAGTACCAAACGTCGCCGTCGGGATAAAATCTATGTATTTGTTTTTATTTGCATAAAACAACAAATTGACCAAAAAAGCCCAAATAAAACATTTAAAAAATTGTACCAAGTGATGGGATATACATACCTTCTAACATAAGATTGAGCTTCATCAACCACTCTGTTTGCCAAGTATTGTATATTTTTTAGTAACGCTACAATTTCCTCTTTCTATTTTTCAAAAACTCAGTTTTAAAATTCTAGAAAAGATATTTGCTGTCCTTACCTTTATAACATCTTCGTAAAATGTAAATGCGTATTTGTTTCCTTTGTTTTCTACAGGTGGACATGAAACACAAGTCCCACTCATCCATCGTTTGAATACTCTTATTCTGTTGGGGCAATATATATCATATTTATTATTTATTAAATGTAAAAGTATTTTATTTATTTAACATAGACACACTATTGAGTCGAACTGGTTAACTATTGGTTTCGTTTCGAAAAAAGTTTCGAAGATGTAATCAAAACTAACGCTACGAGAAGTCCGAAAAATTGGGTTTCGTCAAGCCGTTCATCGGTCTGTGCGTCTGTTCGTCGGTGCGTCTTTGTGTCTGTTCGTCTGTGCGTCTGTGAGAAAATAAACGGGTGGACCGATTTTCTCTAAATTTGGTACAGAGAGTTTGGGTTTTAGCTCATCTAGAACGGGTAGATGCCAAACAAATATTTTCTTGAAAACAGCTCTAACGATTTTGATTAAACTTCGTACCTGTTATAACCAAGTTAATTGTAAGGAAACTGCGTTTCGGTTTTTCGTCAAAAAATTCACATAACGGAATTAGGTATTCCACGACTTGTCCTATTTTTGGGTTATTCAAGTATATCTTTTTGATGGTTCGACCAATTTTGTTATAATTTATAATCGAATGCTACTCAATAGTTTAAACAATAATGCATTTAAAAAATGTTGAAGACATTGGTTTATAAACAAAAAAAAATCAAACAAAAAACAAGTTTTTTAGTTCTTTTGACTCTTTTAAAATGTTCTCGTTAAATAAAGGGTTTTTCAACAAGGACGCTACAAAAGTAGAGCAACATGGACAGCAAACGACGCCATATTTCTTGCCACTCTTTTGACATTTCTCTTTAGTAAGGTTTGCCTTTTTATGATGGAAAGAAATACGAGCCAACAACGAGTCGAAATTATTAAAATTTACTACCGAAATTCGGAGTCAGTGGCCTCAACGTTAAGAGCGCTACGTCCAATTTATGGTCGTCATAATCGTCCTAGCAGATCAACAATTGAGCATCTAGTGGAAAAATTTGAATCCACAGGCACAGTACAAAATGTTCCCGTGCCAGTGAGACAAAGAAGTGCCCGTAGTGTCGAGAATATTGCTGCCGCTAAAGCTTCAGTTGCAGAAAGCCCAAATGTGTCTCTCACACGTCGTTCCCAAGCGTTGGGCATCTCTGTGACGTCGTTGTGGCGAATTTTGCGAAAAGAACTTGGCCTACATCCTTACAAGATTAAATTGACGCAAGAACTGAAGCCGCTTGGCCACCAGAAGCGTCGTATGTTCGTGAATTGGGCTGAGCAACAACTTGAAAATGAATCGGATTTTCATCGAAAAATCATCTTCAGCAATGAGGCTCATTTCTGGCTGAATGGCTTCGTCAATAAACAAAATATGCGGTATTGGTCAGGCAGTAATCCACACGTACTCCATGAGTCATCATTGCATCCCGAAAAAATTACGGTTTGGTGTGGTTTATGGGCCGGCGGCGTCATTGGGTCGTACTTCTTCCGTGATGATCAAGACCGGCACGTTATTGTGAATGGGGATTTTTGGCCCCAATTGGATGATATGGACTTGGAGGACATGTGGTTCCAACAGGACGGCGCCACAAGCCACACAGCGAATGTCACAATCAATTTATTGGAAACCAAGTTTGGAGAACGTGTTATCTCACGAAATGGTCCAGTCGCTTGGCCGCCTCGGTCGTGCGATTTGACGCCGTTAGACTATTTCCTGTGGGGCTACATTAAGTCTATGGTCTATGCCAACAAGCCAGCGACGATGGATGATTTTCGTACGAATATCGAACGTGAAATTGCAGCAGTATCGGCCGATTTATGCTTGAAAACCGTCGAAAATTGGGTTCAGCGTCTGGACTTCTGCAAGCGTGCCTGTGGTGGCCATGCAAAAGAAATCGAGTTTCATACACAATGCCATTAAACGTACTTTCACAGGAATAAAGAATTTCATTGATATCCAAAACTGTTTTTGTATTATGTAAAAAAACTTTTGTAGCGCTCTTATTGAAAAACCCGATATATACCACATGCATCTTTAATGTGTGCTTACATACAGTAGTTAACCACAAGAGCAAGTTCATGCGATCAAGTCGTGGATATTTTTTCTTAAGTTGATATCACTGGTTATAGGAATCCAGCCAAAAGCAGGCAAGTTGTAGATGGAGGTCCTGTGCTGTGTGGCCAAATACAGCAACATTATGCCGTCAAATACTTGAAATGTTTGGTTACTACATTTTGAAACATTATGGTACAAAGACACCGGTAGTATTTTATATTTATCCGGTGTTTGTTTTATGTTCTGCAAAACAGTAAATTTGGCTTCTTTTTGTTCGACATCCATCATGCCATCAGATAGGACACGGAAGCCTGCATTGAGCGACCTGCTCCCTGTTGCGTCCATGCCTTTACTCAATGGGATATCACGTCAGCTTTTTACCAGGAAAGATAAAGTAAAGGCATAAATTAACTTAAGTTGACTAAGGAACAATCAACAACAAACAATCTTGCAATCAAGTGCCACGAATGAGGAAATTGGAGCCTGCGGAACTCTTTGTGTGTGGACTTTACAATATTCCACAAGAGACATTGGTCAGAGGTATGAAATTTTTAATTAATGGTTAAAGGCTTAAGGTTTAAAGGTCATAAGCGATTTTTAGCACCTCTTTTGTGGGATATTCGCAAAAAAAAGTATAACATCTGAAAGCTCTTATTGACCTTATAAAAGAGGTCACCTAGTTTCAGTAATTGGTCAAACCCTTCACACATTTCATTACATTTGAGCTTTGACTATTTGAGGTTATGGTGTACTTAATTTATTTTTTTACATGGTGGAAACAAAATATGAAAATGATTTTTTTTTCACACAAATTTGACAGCCGCATGAAATTCTTTCACGCTTTTAATTTGACATGCAAGATTTGAAGCAAAATGATCTCCTATAGTAAAAAAATGAATGAATTCATAAAATATTTTAGTTGTTTCATCTTTCATCTTTATAAAAAAAATGTCTTATTTGCATGCTTGTAAACATAAATATTTTTTCTTAAGATGAGACAAGAATGTCAATTTTTAACAGTTATAAAATAAAATCGATTTTTTTCTGCCAAAATGAATCTTACTATTTTAGCAAGATTTACACAAACATGTACACGTACTTGAAAGATTTGAAATTTCTCTGGAGTTGATAACTTTTGCCACTGGTTTTTATGCAGAAAATGTCGGTAAACAATCAATTCGGAGTGATCAACACAACGACCTTCGATACAAAAATGCCCAAAATGCCTTTTTTTACAAATTTCTTTCCACAAAAAAAAAAAGAATATTTGGTTAAGTTCAGACACCTAGAAATGATATTGCAGTGCCCTGGCTTGTGTATTATTTTTGTTTTTCTGCTTCTTTGTATGCACAAGCCAGACTACGGGCAATATCATTTCTATGTGTCAGAATTTAACCAAATTCAACTAGAAAAATATAATTTCGTATCACTGTTGCTAAATATATTTGTGTCGATAACCATCGACTTAAATTTTGCGTCTTAGAAGGGTGCGACAACATCTAACTGATGAGCGCAACTGTCGTACATGGGGCGAAACGCATTTGGACTAAAGGTCGGTGCCATCCAAAACCATAATTCTGAATCTTTTTTTTTTACTAAACGGCAGCTTATAACTATGTATTTAAATTTATAGAGTTTTTTTTTAAATATGTGGAACCGACTTTGAGAAAAATGAGATTTTCCTTTTTGACCACCGTACCTACCGTCTGGTCTTACAAAAAAATGAAAAAAACGTGTGTGGGGAATGTTCGGAAATCCCTAAGTACCAAGTTTAAAGAAAATCGACACATACGTTTACACTGTAGGCGAACAGACAGACAGACAGTATTCCCTATCATCGTAAAGCCAAGTTTGATCATAACCTCGAGTTCAATTTTTTTCTAATCCATAACTTTCTATATAGTACCTATATATCGCAAGTAAAAATAGATAAAAAGGTGGACATAATAAGTTTATCACCTCTCCAGGAAATCCTTTGCTGATTGAACAAAAATATTTTGTAGTTCCGAAGCACTTGGATGAAGAGCAATTTCCGGCATTAACAGTAGTCCCTTTATTTCAAAGGTGGGAACATTTCCCATTAAGGAATTTAAGAACCCCTCAAAGTTCTTATAAGTGTACCTGTTAAAGGACTAAAATTAAAAAAAATATCGAAATACATATATAAGAAATGCAACTTAAACCTTAAAATACAATCAAACGTCTCCTTTTCCCAATACACATAATATTCTCTCATTTTTTCAGAACGTCCTGTAAATGTTCCCAAAACAAGGCTCTCTAACTTTATTAAAACTGGACCAAGAGAATCAACAATTTTTCTCATATAAGCATTTTTTTCATTTCGTGATTCTTTCAGTCTCCTCAAATACTCTTCCCAGGAGTAAATCTGTTCACTATTTACGCGGGTTTCTTCTTCACCATCTAACTTGAGACATGGATTTAAAAATTCATGTAGAAAAATTCCTTGTGAAGTGTTTTCATCGGTTTTAATGAGTTTGAATAAATTAAAATCCTCCATTTTATTGATGCGAGATTTTATTTCAACTCGGATGTTATTAATCTGGGACACAATGGAAACAAGTTTTCTCAGAAGTGTTTTAATAGTTCCAGCAAACTTTTGGATGTTGAAAGATTGCCAAGTATAACGGCTAACTCCAGCTTGTATTACTACTTCAATTTCATATAGATGGTCTCTTAGGAAATCAACCTTAAAATGTAGAAATTATTTAAATATTTTGTAATAAATATTTATTCTCTGTATAATTAATAATTTTAAAATATTTTAAAATAAATTCATATGGTAAGTTTAGAGTCGTTTGCTGTTACGAAACATAAATATTTATGTTCTACTTAAACGCTTATGTTCTACTTCTTCCTCAGCGTAAACTGTCACATAAAAGATTTTCGTTAACGGTTTTTACCACCGATATGCATACCTGGGTACTATAATATGATTCATAATAATAATCGACCGCGGGATTTTAATCAAACTTGACATTACGATGATAGAGAACACAAAAAACATATTTTTATTTGTATTTATTGTAACAGAATTTGTATACATTTTTTCCCAAACTATATTGCGAAATTTAAAGAGTTATGATATAAATCTATTTTACTGCGGATAGCAATAATATTTAAAATAAAGAAACCCTCATTAAACAAGAAAAAAAATAACAATTATTATATATATTGTAGAGTAAAAATAAGAAGGGTGGGCGGTACAAAACATTTTTTAGTACAAGCTTAAAATTCTACATAATGAATCCAAAAAAACTAAATAATAATTTATAATAATAATAATTAACAAGGATAGACAAATACATTGAAAAGATTCAAAAACAAAATAAACAGATGGAATTACAAATGAATGAATAAATAAATAAATAAGTAAATAAATAAATACAAAAAAAAAAAACAAAATAAATAAATAGATAAATAAATAAACCTAGAAATAAATAAATAATTAAATCAATAAATACGCAAATAAAAAGATATATAATAAACTTAGAAATAAATAAATAATTAAATTAAAATGTATATAAATAAATAAGTAAATAAATAAATAAATAACATTAAAATCACATTATAAGTCTTATTTTGAATAATAATCCTTTAACTATAAAGCTAGGTTTGAGATTTAAATGTTATCTAACGATAAGGAAGGTAACATAACGTTCATTAAGTTTGGCAATTCCATACCAATACCAATTTTATGTTTGAAATAGTGTGGAGTTCAGCAGAACATGGAAGCTTAAGGATCATTCCCAGCTATTTGCAGCTATTTTGAGTCTGCGATTATGACTAGATGTACATTTTCCCCACGCTGGTGAAACATAAAACGTGATTGCGTGAAACACGATTTTGAAAATTGTCATTACGTTTTTAAGGTCCAGTTTTTTTTCACTGCGAGATCAAAGTTAAACCCAAGTTAAATAGAGTTAACTAATCAAATTTGGCGAGTAACTCAGGATTAACTGAACAGATGCTTTTGATGTTTTATCCACCGGGTTTTGAATTCTCCCTCAAAAAAATGCTTCCTTAGTTCACTATGGGTTGATTTATTGAAAAATTTAGCTAAATCTGGCTTAACTCACCACTGAAAAACTGGGCCTAAGTGTATATTATTAAATACTTAAAAACGGAATCCCCATTTTTTTAATTAAAGCCAAAAAAATTAACGATTTTTCAAATTTTGTTCATTTTGAGATTAAAACAATTTTAAAAGTTGTTTCAACAATTTAAAGAACGCTTTTCATGCTTTCCTGTTCCGAAATTTTGTCTTTTCATATATATGTCTCTTCGGAATTTTGTCCTCTCAGAACTGTGTCATTCTAAATTTAGTCCTTTCAGAACTTTTTCTTTTAAGAATTTTATTTTTCATAACTTTGTCGCATGGAACTTGGTCGTTCAGAATTTGGTTTTGAATAAATAAATTTTTTGGGTTTCTGAATAAATAGGCATACAATAATTATTATTTTTAATTGAATATATGCATAAATGTAAAGGGTCTTCCAATAAGAGGTGTTATTTTGAATAGCCCGCTATTTCGGTAGCTGTCACTTTTGAAGCTGTCATTTTTTGACATTTGATAAGTAGAAACTACGCCATTAATAAAAATGGAACGATACACGCTTCAACAACGCATTGAAATGATTAAAATTCACTATAAAAATGGTGAAAGTTTGGCAGAGACGGTTCGTAAAACTAAAACATTTTTGGGTCGTCGTGAAGCACCTTGTCGGACCGCAATACAGAAATTGGTGGACAAATTCGAGCTGTTGGGACAAGTTAGTGATGTGAAGAATAAAACCCGTGCACGTCGCTCAAGAACAACTGAGAATATTGCTGTTGTAGCCCAAAGTGTTGAAGAAAACCCAGGTTTGTCCATTCCTCGTCGTTCTTTGGAATTAGGCATTCCACAAACGTCATTACACCGTATTTTGCATAAAGACTTGGGTCTTAAGGCTTATAAAGTTCAGTTAACACAAGAACTCAAGCCGGCTGATCATCAACAACGTCGTGTCTTTGCTGATTGGGTCCTTGAAATGCATGAAAATGATCCGGAATTTCATCGACAAATCATCTTGACTGATGAGGCCCATTTCCACCTCGGAGACTACGTCAAAAAGCAAAACTGTCGCATCTGGGGCTCGGAAAACCCAAGAGTTATTGTTGAAAAGCCTCCCCATCCTCAACGCGTGACTGTTTGGTGCGGTTTATGGTCCGGCGGGGTCATTGGACCTTACTTTTTCGAAAATGAGGCTGGAGCAACAGTTACGGTCAATGGATTGCGCTATCGAGAGATGATTAATGATTTTTTATGGCCGGAATTGGATGGTATTGATCTGGACAACGTTTACTTTCAACAAGACGGCGCTACGTGCCACACAAGCAATGAAACCATCGATCTTTTACGGGAAAAGTTTCCGGACCGTGTTATCTCTCGAAGAGGTGATCACAATTGGCCACCGAGATCTTGTGATTTAACACCTTGCGACTTCTTCCTTTGGGTCTACGCCAACAGCCCAGCGTCGATTCAAGACCTCAAAGATGGAATTCGTGAGGCTATCGAGGACATAGGGCAGCCACTTTGCGATTTGGTTATGGAAAATTTCATGAAAAGGATATGGTCCTGTAAGCGTGGTCGTGGCTGCCATTTGGCTGATATTGTGTTCCATTATTAACGGCATACTTTCCTCTTTATAATGAAATAAACATCCGATCATTTATCTCAAAAAATGCCATTTTTCTTTGAATATCAAAATAACACCTCTTATTGGAAAACCCTTTACTTGCGCTTAGTTTGTGCGTCAGAAATCATCACTTTATGGGACTGCTATGAGTTCCAACATAAAAGAGAAGCATACATTGCTTTTTACTATGGTCGATGGGAAAATGTGTAATGCAGTTACTGTAACTACATCAATACAAAAATATTATGTTTGTGGATCCACTTCGAAAGACCTCAAAGAATTAAATACAGAAAATACCAAAATTAATGAAAACTCTATTCGGTTTGGATTTTCAGTCTTTAATTCAAGAGTCCGACTTTTTGATGGTGTTTTGCATGTTGCTTATAAGCTTCCAATACAAAATGGTAAATTAGATTGCAAGAGGACAAAGAAGCGTGTAAAGTAAGAAAAAAAAATCAAATTGAACGAGAATTTAGAGACAAGCTTGGCCTCATTGTGGATCTCCTACGAGCTGGTTTCGGCAACACAAATGACGGAAACACCAGTCCAAGAATCTTTAATAACCCGAAAGTCGCAGCCGAAGTTACATGAATTGATCTTAACTTGGTTTTCCAATGGTATCCTATGACTCCAACAATGCATGAAATCTTAATGCAGGTATCTATTCTAAAGGGTCCGCCACATAACTTCTTTTTTTTTGAAAATGGCGCAAAACATCGAGTGTAGCTTCGGCTGTGTGGCACGTAGCGCCGTCCTGTTGAAACCAAATGTTGCCAATAACCTCCTCTTCAATTTTTGTGAACAAAATTCGTTCAACATGGCCCGATAACGATCGCCATTGATTGTAACGGCCACTCCTTGCTCATTTTCGAAAAATGGCCCAATTATGCCTCTGGGCCAAAATCCGCACCAAACAGTGACTCGTTTTGGGTGTATCGGCTTTTCAATGTATGCGTGCGGGTTTTCTGTGCCCCAAATGCGACAATTTCGCTTGTTTACTACCCGCCAAAATCAAAATGAGCTTCATCTGAAAAGATGATTTTTTTGGCAAAATCGGCATCTTCTCTAAGTCAATCGCAGGCCCACTTAGCGAAGCGTATACACAATCATATTCGTTCAGCGGAAGGATAAAACTAATTATCTGTCAAATCAGACATGAGTTAAATGTTACCATTCACGAAATAAGCACTAGTTGAAAAAAAAAACGTTAGATGGCGAACCCTTTATAATCATGGAAAATGTTCTTCTTCCAATTGTTCATTTATCAGAAGAAGCAGCAGAAGCCAGAAACAAGCACTTTAGGTAATTTTTTTTTGTAAAATAAAATAAAAATCAACTCAACAAAACAATGATATCCTTAACTTCTGATTATGTCGTCTTATTTATGGCAGAAAGCTCTCTAGGAGAGATTGCAACCAAGATTTCCTTAATAGATTGTTACTGAACTCTGATCCTCTCATCACTTCTCTTAGAAAGTCACAATTAACAACAAAAATGCCATTTTCGAAAGAGACTTAAGAAATTCTTTTTCCAGAAGATTCAAATGCAATAAATGAAAGTTTAAAGTCTTTGGATGAAGATGGGAATAATGAAGAGTTATGGGAAGAATCTAGCGAATGATTTTGAATTATTTCAAATATTCATAAAGGTATCAACATTTACATATCAAGACAAATTTTTCATTTCAATAAAACATTCCTAAAGAAGTGGAAAACAATTAAAAATTGCATTGTATCAATACATATTTTAAACAAAAATAATGACAAAGATATCGAAAAATGATTTTGGGCAGGTTTTTGATGCAAATTCTCCTATGTGGGCCGGTGGGTAGTTTCTTTTCAAGAAGCGCTTTCGAACACACCTGATTTAAATGGCGTTTTATATAAATTTAATAATGTGCAATGGTAGATCGTACTAATGTTTATATTTACATACATCACAAACAAATTTTCATCACATCACAAACAAATTTTAATAAAAACCATCGGAGTCGTTTTCGAGCAAAATTAGAATTTCTTTTACGGGTTTGTAACATTTTCATAAGAGGTTCCTTTATTTTGGGTTTGTATAAATAATTCTTGATTAAAATCTTTTATTGTAAAAAACTGTTGTTTGCAATGTTTAATAAATATTGAAAATTTTTTGAAATATTGAATTTACGGACAAAAAAAATGGAAAAGATGATTTTCTTTTTGGCCAGAAAATTTGTTATGACAGGTACCTTTATTTTTGGTCCTTAGAAAAAATTAAAAAAAACACCTGTCAGGGGGGTGCAGAAAATACGACCTTGTTTAGAGAAAATCGACCCATTCTTTTAGGCTGTAGCCGAACAGACAGACGGACAGAAACAGAATTGCGAGTCATAATATCAAGTTTGATCAAAATCTCGAGTTTGATTTTTTTACAAATCCATATACATATCTTGCCATATAGTACTTTTTTATCGTAATTAAAAAAAGTTGAAAATATAATTTATTTTCTTTCTTACCTCTGACAGTGAAAGTGTGCTTATTATGTAGTTATATTTACTAATAACACCTTGAATGGCTTCATAATCAGTGAAAAGTAAATTTTTCCTCATTATGGCAGTTCGTATCGCCTCAGGTAACTTAAATCCCAGATGTTCTAATTCTTGGCCTTCGTGCAATATATTAAATATATCTGGAAGAAAAAAAAATTCAAATCACGAATATTATTCAACTTTTAATCGCTCGCATTACCTTTAGAAATATTAACTTGGAACTGCATTTCGAGTTCAATTAATACTTGACCACCGACTAACTCTCTCCAAGTTGGTATATATTCCTGATTGTTTGCTTGAATAATTACTTTAAAAAAATTTGGAAAATATATTTGCTAGTTTTTAAAAGATCCTTGTTTACTTACATTCACATTGCTTCATTCGAAATTTTTCTTGTGGTTTTATCAACTTCTTTGCTTGCATAATTCTAAAATATTCTTTTGCTTTTGGAAGTAAATCATCCATCTGAGGTGGTCGACTTACAAGCCATTGAACCAAAGTTGCAATTATAGTAAACTTTGTTATTTTTCTTATAAAGCCACCCCTAGGTGAGGTGCCATCTATTTCGTCTTTGTTTGCGTCAATCTACAAAATATTTGAAAAGAACACCAAAAAATATTTACTTATCGTTTTAGAAGTTTCAAATAGGTTACACTGCCATTATATACCCCTTATTTTAAAGCCCGAATCTTTTCTCTTATTTTCTTTTTAAATAAAGTTGTTTTAGGGAACAGTTTTTAAAAAAATATTTCCCAAACTAATAATTTAAAAAAAATCTTTTTTCTTTAATTTTGTTCAAACTAATTTTGTTGAAAATTTTACGCTGTTAAGCATTATTTTTGTTCGATATTCAATGCTCTTATTAATTTTAAGTCAAACACCAAAAAATCTCTTCTAGTTCTTTAGAAAATTGAAAATAACAGAAAAAATTCCAATCCGTTGCTTAAGTTTCTCTAATAATCCTACTTCCACGTAGGTGTTAAAACACATTGGTGCATATTCATAGTCACTTTTAAACTCTAGTTTATCTTAGACTGGGGTTTATTCAATGTTATTTAGATAGGATAAACCCAGGTCTAAGATAAACTGGAGTTTAAAAGTGACTATGAATATGGCCCATTCAGTTATTTTCTGAAAAAGTACAAGATATTTTAGCATAAGAGCATTTTGAAAACAAAATTAGTACCTACTTAATTGCGTTGTCTTTTTTAAATTAGATTTCTGGCTTTACAAAAAGGTTTATCATGGCATTGTGAGTGGTGTTTGTTAATATTTTTTTTTTTTTTCTGTTTTTAGTCATTTTTTTAGAAAATTGCCGCTTCTGGCTAAACGGGGGGGGGGGGGTTGATAGACCCACTTACAGGATTTTTTTTCTTGTCTCAACCGAACCTAAACGCTGTATATGCCAAATAACCTGACGAATTTAAATTCAGGTTGTCAAAAACATTTGAAAAACTATGTTTTAGTTTCTTAAAAAAAATTGTTGTCTTTAAAATGTTATGTATGCTGAAAAATACAGTTAAGATAATGGTGAAGTGCTAACAAAAAATATTGAATTCTGGAATAAAATATGTAGTTTTAAGACCAAAACGCATGAGTATTCTGTTACTATAGTCATGCTGAAGTAGTTGAATAATTGATAAGTATATTAGTTTTGGTCTAGACTTAAAATATAAAATAAGGTACATATACATACCTAAGCCTAATCAAAAATAAAAACTTGATTAAAAAAGGGTCAACTCGATAACACAAAACCACAATTTGTGTGCTCATTTGGTATTTATGTTCGCCCTATTTTCCATTTTTTTAAGGAACTAAGCCCCAACTTGAAATAAACTAAATCCCAACAGTGGGACTCAATTCCTTTCCCAAATGAACAAAGTCACAATTCTTTGAAAATTAAACAAAAATTAAAACTGACACCCACTTTTTTCTATACATTTTGGCATACCTTAAGCATATGTATCTTGTCAATTTTAGACACTTGCTGATAGTAAAATGAGAACATAGCATCTTGTAACTATAGCAATTTTAGAATCAAAATATTTTGTAAAAACTTATTATGATTATTATGTACTTACTTTACGAGTTGAAGATTCTTCAGTTACACGTGCAATTAATTTCACTGAAATTATTACAAAATAAAACATTATATTTCACAATAAATAAAACGATAAAAAGAGGATTTTTTTTAGTAAATTACAAAAAATTAATTGAAAGAAGACAAACTCGTATTCGTACAAATAACGTATTCTTGGATTTAAACCAAAAACTAACAACCTCAATATTTTGTTGCATAGACCATTTTTATTTCCCATACTATAGTGTATTTAACAGAAATTTTGAAAACTTCTTACTTCTTTTCTATTGCAATTTTAACACATTTTCCAACTATTCTTTTTCAACATTTCTAATTTCTAATGGTCTCTTTCCAAAGTCGTTGGTATGAATTGCAAAGAAAAATAAGATCATCATTTTTGGTAACAAATTTTGTATGACAGGAACCGTTATATTTGGTCCTAAAAAATGAAAAAACCTGTGGGAAGAATGTCCAAAAAACGCTAGTTACCAAGTTTAAATTAAATCGGCCCATCCGTCTAGGCTGTAGCCGAACAGACAGCCAGACGGACATAATGTCTTGTGTTTGGTTTTTTTTTACGAATCCATAACTTGCCAGATAGTACCTACCAGCCACTACAATTTTATTAATCTACAGGTAATTTTGAAAACCCATTATTGTAACCATATTTATAGTCCAGTCAACGAAGGAAAAATAAATGCGAAAAATCATGTAGTCTGGGTTATTATTTTAAAGGGTAGGGGTTACCCCCAGGTACAACATACTTAAAGTCCCCAGCTTTAGACAGGACGGGGGGTAAAGGTCAACTTTTCTAGTATTTCACAAATATTTTGAAAACCAAGGGTATTTGCGGAAAAATATTAACTAGAAAATGAAAGTATATTAATTCGCGAAGTACTACAAAAGGGGACTTTTACCCCCTTTACCCCCTCCCCCGTCCTGTCTAAAGCTCTCGGCCCTGGCCTGGGGACTTTTGGTATGTTGTACCTGGGAATCACCCCTACCCTTTAAAACAATAATCCAGACTACATGCATTTAGTTTATGATTTTGTGTCTTCGTTGACTGGGCTATTGTTCAAAAACTAAAACCCTCAGATCACGATTTCTTCAATTAAACTGTGAAGAATGCAAATTCAATCTTTCCTACCAAGGTTTTCTCGATTTACTCGAAACCTTCAAAAGTGAATACAGTGGGTTTTGTTTTTGAGCAATGTATTTTTTACAACAGGTATATTTTCATATTTGTTTTCAAAATATTCAAATATCTTGAATCATTTTCTTTAAATATTGAATTTAATATTTTGAAAAAAAAATGTACTTACGAGAATCTTTATTACAAATTTCTATTAGAAGAATGTTATTTCGCATAACGGCATTCACATTGTAGGTTGATTGTTTAGTAAACTTGTCGTAAATATCTTGTTCGAATAAATACATAAGATTTACTAGTTCATAGTATTGTTTAAAAGTGCTCCGCTTCAAATAACTATTTTTGAGATTCGGCGAATGTTCAAGCTAAAATTGTTAAAAAAAATAAAGAATTAATCTATTTATAATGGGTGATTTTTTAAGAGGCTTAGAACTTTTTTTAAAAAAAAAACACAAAAAATTCGAAAAAATTAATGAAATATTTATTTGAATCGATAGTTTGAACCTTGCAATTTAATGTTTAAAGATAATTTCATGCAAATGTTGACCGCGGCTGCGTCTCAGGTAGCCCATCCGCTGAGTCCAATTTTGGCATACTCTTTCACACATATCGGGCGGTATCTCACGAATGAATGCATGGATGTTGGCTTCCAGTGCGTCAATCGAAGCGGGCTTGTCCCTATAGACATTAGCCTTGACATACCCCCACAAAAAATAATCTAATGGTGTCAAATCGCACGATCTAGGCGGCCAATTGACCGGCCCGAAACGTGAAATTAACTGTTCACCAAACTCGCCTCGCAATTGCGCCAAACCAAAAATGAGCCTCATCGCTGAACACACGCAGCGCGCGATGAACATTTCGAACCGAGCATGAATTTTGATAGTAAAATTCAATAATTTGCAAGCGTTGTTCATTTGTAAGACGATCCATGGTTAAATTGCAAACCAAACTGAAGCTGTTTGACAGTGACACAAGGTACTAAACACACGTCAGCTGTCAAAACCAGTGTTGCCAAAACCAAACCTGCCAAATAATCACCCGTTAGTTTAGTATATTAAAATAATTAGAGCAGTCTTATGAAGCCCTATTCCGTATTTCTAAACAACCGAAATATTTTAAGCAAATATTTAGGCTAGCAAACGAAAATTGTCAATGCATAGGGCGGCTTTTTTGTGAGTCTTTTTAGGCGCAGTGTCAAAAGTCCACAAGTAAAAAGTCCACAATGGTGCAAAGTTTTTTTTTTTAAGGTTCCATTTTTAAAAATGTATAAAGTCATAGTGAAATTCGCTCTTTCTACACTCAAATGACAACTTCAAATAATTATGGACTTATGGCCGACCTAAGTGAGCCATGAGACCACAATCTGAGGGTCATTAGTCCACAAAGAAAGTCTGTGGGCTTCTTGCCCAATTGGGTGGGTTAAAAGATCACAATTAATTGATTTGTGGACTTGTAACTCATCCAAGTGTGTCAAAAGTCCGTTGTGGACTTTTGACACTGCTACGTCTTTTTATCGTATAAAGCCATAAATGATTGCCTACTACAATGAAACAATTGAAGTAAAATATTATGTGTCTTTATAATCTTCTAAAAGTGAACTTGACCAGAACTTCATAATCCCACCTACAGACGAAGATAACTTCATTTATTAACAGCATGGCATTTTAAATTTGTTTGTAACCGCACAATTTGATAATATCTTATTACTGAATAATAATCTTTGTTTTTTATGTTTAAAAAATAATATTATGAAGAAAATTTGTACTTGAGAGGAAAACCTGATAAAACCTTTCATTTAGAGAAAAGCAAAAATACATGTGGATGTATATACATATGTATATACATACATAATGTAGAAACAAGTATTTTTTATTAATGTTAACGATAAAACTAATATCACAGTTATTTTCAATAATGGGTTTTATGAAATGAGTGTTATACATTAATATATGCATACAAGTATCAACAATATGAAAATTAGCTTTCTCGTGATTGAAATTAATTAATTAAATGTGACATGAAAAATTCTAATACGAAAGCAAACGAAAAAATGTGAGTTATTAAATAAATAAATAAACAAAAAAATATATAAATAAATAAATAAATTAATACATTAATAAGTAAATAAACAAACAAATAAACACATAAATAAATAAATGGATAAATAAATAAATAATAATTCAATAAAACTACTACTAAATTAGTTTACAACACTTAGGTCTAGTTTTTAATTGCGAGATGAAACTTAAACCAGAGTTAACTCATCAAATCTGGTGAGTTAACTCAGGATTAACTAAACAGATGCTTTTGATGTTTTATCCACCGATTTTGTTTAGTCGTTCCGAATGAATTCTCCACCATAAAACTGCTCCCAGAATTAACTAACTCTTGTTTAACTCACCAAAGAAAAACCGGGCCTTATAATCAAGGGATTATCTGACATAGAACAATAACAAGAATACCCTGTGTAGTGGAGAAGCTTTTTTGTGCTATTTGTAATTTTTGTATGTGTCTTAGCACAATTTCCCCAAACGGGGCAGCCATAAAACATGAACGATCGAAAAATAGTTTTGAAAAGAACTTTCATGTGGAATGTAAAATATTCGTCATATTTTGTATGTACATATTTGGTAGATAGATATATAGTTTATTGATTATGTATAAATTTTTACAATGGTTTGTTACCGCACATTTTACAATATAGTGATTTGATACAAATTATCTTTCAACTAAAATAGTATGTATATATTTTTATAATTTTTTAATAAAGTTTATATGTAATTTTGTTCGGAGGAAAATACAATAAAAACCTCCATTTAAGGTAAGAATATAATAAAATCTTAAAGCTAGTAACTAGTAAAGGTATAAAGTGTAACAGGTCAACAATCATAAGTATACATGAATAAACATATATAATAAAGAGATAAATAAATAAATAGATAATTGAAACAAAAATAATAACAAATATGTAAATAAATAAATAAATAAATAGTCAAAATCATAAGTATACATAAATATATTTGGTTTCACAGGTCTTTGTCATTTTTTGTTGGTGTAAGTAGTGCGTTTTAAGGAAAAAAAAACTCATTTAAGGGGAAAATTGAAATTTTAGTAACCAAAAAGAAAAGCATTCCGATCCTCTTTAATCATCGGATGACATCCAGAGTTTCCATTCTGGTCAGTTTGTTTATATTAAATTTAATCTATCTCATGACGTAAATTTGTAAATGATTAAGATTTTGTTATTGGGAGAACGGAGAAGCTTCATGAAAGCTTAAGTTTTTTTAATTTTTTTTAAAATACAAATTTGTATTTAATGTTTTTTTACCAATTTTTCTGGCGACTTTGGACAAATTTTTAAAAAGTTTCTCGATTCTTAACACAAATAAAATGGCATTCAAGAGTAAAGAAAATATAGAAGCTTACTTAAAAAATACTTTTGAATCTGATGATGATCATGACGATGACTCAGCTTCCGAAGATGAAAACTCGGAATTTTCAGATCATCAGTCAAAAGACTCGTCTGAAATGGATGATGTTATAAGTGGGGATGCATATGATGAAGACGCAGATCAAGCTTGATTAAACCGTAATAAATTTGATAATTATGTAAACGCTTTAATCAGCAATCGAATAAATGCAATCCGATATTTCTAAAGGGATTCGGATTGTAACTGGCTGAAAGTCAAGGAAACGAAGGGGTTTGAATAGTCTATAACTTCTTTTAAAAATTTTTTGTGTTGTTCAGCTTTTTAATTTGTGTAAAGGAGACATGAGAACTTCAAAATGGAAACAATTACCACTGAACAATGCGCATATCGACGTTTGCGCCTTCGGAATCAACGTCTGGCTGCTCGTTTTGGACAACAAGACACCGTCTCTAACCTTCCTTTAACTGGAAGACGAAATATCGCTCGGACTGAAAAAATATTCACCGAGTGCGGGAGAGTGCGCACCAAAATCCGTCAACAAGTATAGGCATTCAACATAACTTGAATCGATTCAACGAATTTTAGTCAAATAAGCTACAGCATTATGTTACTAAATGTAAACTTGCATCGTGTCTACTCGTAGTTACGGGGGGGGTAAAGGGGGGGGGACTTTTTTTGCAAAATCCTTCTATTAGTTGTAAGTCGAATTCTAAAAACTAATTAATTGTTTTGTATGTGTATGGTCAAAAATGTTACAAGGAAGAGCGAATATTAGTGTAAGAATAGGGTTTCATACTAGTTAATTGTTAAGGACTATAAACGTTTTTCTTATTGATATCTCTATCTGCCTTAATCTTTTGTTCATATGTACCTTTTTGAAAGCCAAAACAGACGTCTTTAATTTGTTGTTTAGTAAACGAGTCCACCGAATAGTTGCGATACTGGCTGGCTGATGCTTACCGATTGGAGGCTTTTTCCTGTTGTTCTTTATTAAAGAATAAATAAATATTTAGCTATGAGTATAATCACAATAGGAATAAATTATAAAAACTCACTGTAAACTCATGCTCAATAGTATTTATTTCGGTAACAAAAAACCGAAGTACATTTTCATGCTTCTCAGAGATGTAGTCGGCCAATTTGTCTCTGGTATCAATTTCGTGAATGTCTGTGATTAATGCAAGACCCAAATACGAAGATCTTAATGACGTTACACATTGATCAATCACCACTTTAGCTTCAGATTCCACATTATTGAGTTTTCGATTAAAACCATCCAAAGTATCTTCCCAATTTTCCCAGTTTGCTGGGCGAAATATATCATAGTCAACTCGCATTATATCTCCTAAAAGGCAGTAGACTTTTTCCATCATTGTGTCAACAATTGATGGATCGATAAGAATTGATTTTAGCCGGTATCCAAAAAGGTTTTCAAATTGAACAAAAACTTTGGCAATGTATGCAATATCTTGACTGATGCGACTTATGTGGTCTACTTCGTTAAACAAGGTTTTTCTATCAAACTCCCACCGCGATCCGACACCTGAATTTTCAATTTTTGCACGTGTTGACATATAGGAACTTTTCCAGGAAAAAAGAAAATTTGCACAATTCTTTGCTGTATCGTATATTATGTTGGCTGGGTGCCTGAAATTACAAAAAAAATAAATACTATTGGCGAAAAATTTTACGAGGTTAAAACTATTTATACTAAGTTTAAAAATTTTATTAAAGTCAAAGTTAAAAAAGTGTCAACATTTGTGTCGATAATCATAGACTACAATCTTGTGTTTTAGAAGGGTATGACAGCATCTAACTGATGAGCCCAAATGTCGTGCCTGAGAGAAGCGCATTATTTGGACAAAAGGTCGCAAAAATACTTTCTATTGAATTTTATTAAAAAAAAAAGCAAAATAAATGCATTAGGATTGTTTCGCTTTTCTTCTTCTTCGAACAAAAAAGTATGTTTGCTTATTGTTTCTGTCTTTTACTGAACAAAGTGCAACTTGAAATTAGAAAATTATAAATTGTACACTGTTAAATATTGTTTGCCATTGTTTTTTTAATCAAATTTAAAAATCAACTCCGCAAGCATTATAAAACGCGCAATGCTCTGGTGATAACACTGGAAGAGAAAATGTTGTAGCAAGGAACTGAGGTATTGTTTCTGTGGTAATAATAATCCAATTAAATCGTGTTGTTTTTACCAGGAAAATTGTGGGTTAGTTCGATTTCTTCAATTCTAAATTTTTTTTGGAGTACTAAATCCGAATCTGAGGTTTGCTTTTACACTGCTCATAATTGTAAACTGTCAACTTTTGGTAAATCTATATTCTATATAAGAATATAAAAATGGATTGTGGTGTGTTCGGATGCTAAAAACTTGAAAACGACTTTGTTCGTAATTGCTAGGCGCAGGCTTAGGAAAAAAGAAATATCGGAAAATTCTCAACTGGTGGCCCTGTGCCTGTATGAGCACATTTAATTTTTCAGTTCAATTCAATTACCGTTCCACAGGTGGCACTGTTGGCTAGGCGGTTAGGAAATGGCTTTTATGGGATATTCTTTTTTCAATTTTTGTTATTTGTAGGGTGAAATAGGGTCAAAATAAAATAATTGTCCAATTTATGAAATTCTTTCTTTGTTTGAAAAATTTTTCTTTGGAAATGGCTTTAGGGATATACCTTTTCAAAATTTTAATAATTGTAGGGTGAAATGAGGTAAAAATAAAACAATATCCGATTTAAGAAATTCTTTTGGTGTTTGAAAGGATGTTTTTAGTGGATAGCTTTAGGGTTTTTTTCAGAAAATTGATACTTATTGGGTGTAATGGGTAAAAATTAAAAGTGGCATCTGATTTAAAATGCGATAAAAACGAAAAAGTAGTATTTGATTACAAAAATTCTTTCTGTGTTTGGAAAGTAATACTTAGAGGAAAGTGGACTTAGAGGGAAGTGGACTTAGAGGAAAGTGGACTCAGGGAAAGTGGACTTAGAGGAAAGTGGACTTAGAGGATCATGTTTATATATGTATATTAAGCCATTCACATCATGAAGTAGCCTAAAACCCATAAAGTAGTATTCGATTACAAAAAATAGATCAAATATTTATTTATATTTTCTTTTGTAATTTGTATGCAAAGCTTAGGTTTTTCTACCCGTGCAGGCCAGCTAGTAATACATATAATCCTACAAATTTAAGTCTGTTGCGCCTAATTTCTTCACAGAAGTACTAAGCCAGCCTAGTACCCAGTCTAGCTAGACCAGGTACTAGCTCTGGTACTCGGTCCTAATGAAAAGTAAGTACCTGAGCATTTCTAGTACCGGATCTAAGTTCACCAAGCGGTACTAGGACTTAATACGTCTACAACTGGTCCAATTCTGATTTTGACAATGTTTTGGCATTTCAAATATTATTTTGATATTTATTTTGACTGAACGATTTTTATTTTATCTAATTTCGAATGAATAATGTCAATTTAAACAAAAAGGGGACATAATATCCTTTCCACGATACCTGTCTCATCAAGCATCAACTATGAAATTTGTCACTGTGATCAACAATTTTCCGGTCTTCAATTTACCCAGTTAGTATAGCCAAACGGTCGTCGTTGCTACAAACCTATAGAGAGTGGGAAAATGAAGAATGCACATAAAGTCCTACCGATATTTACAGGAGTGATCAGTGCTGCTCTGTTTTGAATCAGCTTCCAGATGAAGCATTTGATTTGAGTAGAGCATTGTATGTTATTTTTTGCGTTGAGTTTTGGACATTTTTCTATGTTGATATGTGTGTGACAGTCTTGGAGAAATGTCCTTTATTGTGTGCATTTCATGTGCGGTCCATGCAATGCATTGGTCGCGTTCGGGGAAATATCCAGAGCTATCAGGATAGGTTTTGTGCTGGTTTTAATTACTTATGAAAACAGTAAATGCAAAAACAACAATGCATATCTGAAAATTTTGGGATATGTGCGGAAGGCCTTCTTAATAGCTTGGTCAAACTGTTCACAACACTATTAATCGTTTAGATATGACGTTGTTAATCGATATAATGTCCATAAACAGAAGCAATATGTATTTTTACGACTGCATTAACACACGTCCATCCAACGGATTCATTCAAGAAAATGAAAAAAATTACTCTGAATCAGGTATAAGCGCCACTAGACTAAATAAATAGTACTCGGTACCAACGTTACAGAACTAGGGCGTAGTGCTTATGTGAAGAAATCATTTGGTACCAATTTGAGCACTAACAACTGGTATAATAACCAGGTACTAGCTGATTTTGAGGAGCCATCTAGTACCGAGTCCTAACTGATACTCGGTACCAAATTGACAAGACTACGACCTAGAACTTGTGTGAAGAAATGAGTTGATACCGATTTGAGTACTAATTTTAGGACTAGTACCGGTACTAGCATAAGGACTCTGTGAAGAAATTGGCCGTTAATGTGATAATTTTAGAAAAATAAAGTATAATACAAATATTATTTTTCAAACTTACTTGAATATGTCATCAAGAGCAACAATCTTTTTAATTTTCTCGGTAAACACATGTGATATTTGATTCAGGAGATTTTGCATGTTTTCATCACGGCAATAATAACTTGACATAGTCCAAATATGATTAAGGCCCACCATAAGGTCCGGCAAGAGAAGTGTCACAAACTTAAAATTATTATATGAACGAATTTTCTAAAAAATAAACAGTCTTTAAACAATGCCAATGACAATCATTTAATTAAATACTTCAAGATAGTCTTTTATAGTAGAAAGATAGTCAGAGTTTTCTTTTGCTAACTTAAAATATGCTTCAATATTCTCAATAAATTCATTCCAGGTTTTAATAATCGTTGATCCATTTCCTTCTAGAATATCTATATATAAAAAAGGTTAAGGCATTTAGAAAATAGTGTTGTACTCACTTACCTAGCACCGAAAGGACAAAATCAGTTTTTAACTCTTCTAATATAGAATACGTCTCCATTTCTCTCAGATACCATAGTCTATACTCGGCCATTGGTGTAAATTCTTCTAGTTGCTAAATAATATAAAAAGGTGTTATAAGCTGAGGGGCCAGCATAGTAGATATGTTCAAAGTACACAATGCAAAACAATTTATAATTTCTTTAAATGAAATTCAACTTTCTCCTAAAATGATTTAATTTCTGAAAACACTTACATATACTCTGGTCGGAGCTGAACCTATACCTGTAGGTAAAACAGGCAATAGCTTAGGGCGGCACTTTGACTAGTGCTGCAAAATCAGTGCAATAATTTCAAAGCTAGAAAACTGTTACACATCCGTCTACTTCAATAACAACTTGTCCTTTTTTCGTTTCTCTTTGTTTTCAGTTGTAGGTATAGGATTATTACAGATGCTTTTATTCGGAATTTCGCTCAGAGAACAAAGGGAAGCCTAACAAGATCTTGATTACCCCGGTTTTGTAAGGGGCAGAACCATGAACTTTCTCAAGAAAGGATGCAAATTTGCTTGTGGGCTTTGAAAGGAAGATTTTTTGGGTGATTTTTTATATGGTCTGTATCGAGAAGTGTGAAGAAGAAGACTTTGTGAAGGTGATGGACTGAAGGGACTATAAACCGACGTCGTACTTATCAAGAAGCTAAAAATACAGCGGCTTAAATGCCTGGGATATGTGAAGCGTATATATGGACTGGACAGCGATGCACCAGCCCAACGAGTCTTTGAATCTACACCACCTTAGGTGGTAAGTGTAGACGTCTTCAACCAACTTAATGTGCGTAACTGGAGGAAAACTAGCTAGGGACCAATAGGTGGCTGATGGAAGGGCTTATTGGTTGAGGCCGTGGTCCATCCTTGACTGGTAGATGTCATCTAAACTAAAGTAAGTATATTAACTTTTTCACTAACGAAATTAATTATAGGTATAATTTTTTTTTCTTCCATTAAATATTTATATTAATTCATTAATATATTTATATATATATATACAAATTTATAATATATTAATAATAAAATTTTATATTTATATTAAATATTTATAAATACTATACTTTTGTAACTTACCTTTTCCTTAAGCTCTTTTAGCTGTTTTTTAACATGATACATCCAACCGTATGTCACATCCTCAAGCTGACTTTGAGTAAAAGAACTTAGCAATGCACTTTTAGTATCTATGGCAATTTTCTTTTTTGACTCTTCAAATTCAATGTCTTCTTGTCCAGGTGCATTGTAAGCAGTTGGTAGATTAAAAGCCCAGACAATATGATCAATGGTCCAGTTTACTTCCGAACTTAATTCGTTTACCCAACACAGCAGATTTGAGTTGTATAAAGATTTTCTTTTCAAGGCACTGTTATTTTGTTTACGATATTCAAGAGCTTTAGTATGTGTAGTAGCAAGAAGGTTTTCCCAACGTTCAGATATTGAAAGTTTCTCAACTGCTGGTTCTGTGAGTAAAGCCAGAAGGGAAATACTAATTTATATGATTGCCTTCAAATATACATATGTAGGTATTTTTATTTCAACTTAAAACAAAAATCGGCAAAAGGTCTTGTTGGCTACAAGTTCACATTAAATTCCTGTGGAATTCTGGTGCGTCCATTGTGGTCTTTTGACTCACTTATGTGGGTCAGAACTCCGCAATGATTTAGTTATCTGTCAACTCAACGGAGGGAGTAAAAATTAAAGATATATCCACGGTTGAATGAACACTGATTTATTCTTTGAAGTAACATGGTTACTGAATTTGCTACGCCAGTTTTCAGGATTTATTAATGTGGACTTAAAACCCGAATTTCAAAAAAAAAACTCACCAACCGATTATTGAAATATCAAATTTTCAAAAAAAAAACAATTTAAAATTTTTGTTTTTATCCAAAAACATTTTTTTGGAAATTTTGATAGGCAATATTATTCAAATTTATTACAAGCTTCTGTAAAAAAGAAAAAGTTTAATCGGTTAACCGCAATGAATGAGTCGAAAAAAACCGTTCTATGAAAGGTATGTAGGTATAGGTACATATATGGTACCAATATCATAGGAGTCGTTTTTGAGTAAGGTAAGATTTTCCTTAACGATTATAAACATTTGTACGGGAGCTACAGTTTTTGTTGGTTATACGAATAATTTTTGTTTAAAATCTTCAAGAATTTTTTTAACAAATTAAAAACTGACTGAAACATTGAGTTTTCAAACAAAAATACTTCAATGTGTGTTTAATATTGTTTATTAATTTTGATTTACAGTGCTATTTAAATTGTATCAATTATTCTTAATAATTGAAATGATCAATATCAGTTGAAGCGATAAATTAGAAGAAGAATAGGCAGAAGCAATGGGAAAACTCTGATTGACACTTCCTTGGCCTCATTTCGTGTCCACTGCCAATCGTTGGAAGTTTGTAGAATAATCCTTGAATTTCCATGATTTCCCCATGGACAGTCGTTCTCCTTGACACATCACCAAGCGTTGCGGTGAACATACAAAAACGTTGCAGGGAAATAACTTCACATGGGCAAAAACTTCAAACCTAGTGAGAAATAACTTCACTCCAAATAAGTGAGTGGGAAATAATCAGCCTTATCGGGAACAAAATATCCCCCGGATTTTTTCCTCCGTATATGATACTTTCCAATCATAACCAATTTTCGAAAAAAGGAACAAATTCCAAGGAAAATAGAAGGCATTGGAAATCTTTCTTCCGAGGGAAAATCATTGACATTTCCAAGGAAAATAATTCTCTAAAGTTAAGGTGGAGGATTTTCAAAATAAAAACAAGAGTTTTGCTTTTGTCCTAAATAGTTTAAATTTATTTTGATTTTTTTTTAACAACTATGACAGTTTTAAGCCATTAAAAATGGGCGTGCGTTAACGTGCTTCTCGCGATTTGAAAAAAAAAACTTTAAGTGCCTTAAGTATGCCCACCGTCGCGTCGGTGGGCCCTGGCCCTGCGGGGCCGCATAACCATTACTTTTATAAACCAAAACTGTCATAATTGGCATGGGTAGAGTCACTTCCTTAAACAAAACCTTGTGGATTGAAAGGGTATTCATTGTAGATAACAAATATGAAATTACTTTCTTTAAATGTTATCCCGGGGCTGGCTATAACAGTTTTTTTTTTTTTTTATTTTAAGTAATAAAGTGTTTCTTTATGTAAGTATGAGGGAAAAACCCACAGCGGATTAAAATGAAATATAAAGTTAAAGGCCATTAATTCACTCCAAAAAAGTTTCCCACCAGGTGTGAAGTTTTTTCCTATGTGAAGTTATTTCCCAGTGAAGTTATTTCCCTGCACCATCATTTCGAGACTGGAAAAAAGGAGAGAGGTTAATTATGTCATGTTCATTTTCAACTTCTATTGGGATCTATTAACTCAACTTCTATTCTTAGACAATCCAGCATTTTTCTACACATCTAGCTCAGGGGTCAATTATGGTTCAAACGAACCTCTTGATGTTATGAGTTGAGACTTAAACAAATTTTATAGTTTTTCAAACTTGATTGATTTGTTTTCAAACTCAATCAATTCATTTTGTTTTTGTTTATAAAAAGATCTTATTTTAGTACCATTAAACCTACCTATACTTCTTATTTCAAGAAAACTAAATATATTGGAGTATCTGGCGACATTGGGGAGATGTGTCTTAACAAATTCCATTTAAACTTAGTTAGGAAATATCTCCAAAAATGTGGCGCATTTTCCTTGGGCGTTATTTCCTACCGCCTGTCGAAATCATTCATTAAAATTAAAATAATTGTTCAAATCAAATTAAAATGAATACGTGGACAATCAGAATCACTGCTGGTTGCTACTGCTGGGCCTTAAGCAGACATTTTAAATTTATGAGAAAAAAAACTTGTAGAAGAATCTACAAACGATCTTCCACATGTAGATTTTTTTCACAAACTGAAACAAATTTGTGATCGCTTTTATTATGGTGCAGTAGAAACCTACAAAAAAGAATGATTTAATTTCACAAATTGTTTGCTTGTAATTTAAGGTAGAACTAGAATAGTCGAAAGGCCACGCAAGTGGTCGTACGAAACCGAGCGAATAAAAAGAATTCATATGTTGTGTCCATAATGGCACTGATCGTCTAGTTTTCGTTAACTTTTGCCGTCGGACATGAAGGGCGCTCATCGACCGCTCATTCGTAAGTGGATGGATGCAAAAATCAAAATGGTGAAAGCAAACTAAAAAGAATTTGCGCTTGGTGCTTAGTTTTCGACTTTTTTTTCTGATTGATGAATGAGTGAAGTAAAATTTGGGTGACTTGTGAAATTGACATTTCGGAAACCTACTTTTCGGTCGGTTTTAACATAAGCTTCCTCTACAGCTTCCGCCTATTCTAGTTCTACCTTTAGGACTACAAATTATTTTTTTTTGTATTTTTGTATAACGGATACTATAATAATACTATTAAGTATCAAAGCCGCAGACGTAGTAGGTACTCCTTTCCAGCGATGACACTTTTCTGCAATTACACTAGATACTTACTCCTCAAACTGCTATAGTAAAATCATTCACAATGTGTTGTGTCTTACATTTTCTTTAAACGCAGCCAATTTGTTGTGAACAAGCCAAGTTAAAAACAAACTCCTCAATAAACTTAGATTCAATGTTTTTGAAAATGTTATTCTTTGTTAGGAAAGGAATAATATTGTCAGCAATGGTCGTTGGACACCATTATATTCACTCGGGCTATTGGAGTACTTTAAAAACTTAAAATGTTCGAATGGCGAGTTCAAAAAACAATTTTAAATTATTATTAATTTAAAATTTGTTAGATTTAGTTTTTCCAAAAACTTTCTTAAATTCTTTAAAATCGATAAATTTTGTATTTCTATTTTTAAATAAAATATCTACTGCGGAAAGGTCCAATCTCTTGCATTTTTTTTTTAGTGATCTACTGCAAAATTTTTTTCGAAGTGGGGACGCTGCTCCTTTCACGTTTTTGAGTTCGCTTTTTTTACTTTTTTTTTGTGAGCCCGCTGGCCGTTTCCAGAAGTAATATCAGGTGGGTTTTGAACTATGCTGACGAGAGTCCGGAATAAAAAAAAATAAATTTCTGACTTTTACCAATTTTGCTGAAAAACTCTAAGATTTTACCGGCAAATTCTAGAATTTTTATATTTCGGAGCTTAATAGTAAATAATAATAGATAGTGTTGTTAAAACCATGTAAGGCGTGTTTTTCGCAAGCCCCGGTGAAATTTGAAAAAAAAAAAACAACGTCGGGGATAAGCAATGTACATGTTAAATGGAACAATAATTAATACCCTTCGGGTTTAGATAAGCTTGATTAACATAATTGTTATCTGTTTTTTGTATTATAGTTATCGACAGTTTGTAAAGAAACTCCATTTTTTTCTGTAATGGGGTCGCTTATTACCGATGTCGTTTTTTCCGACCAATTTTCTTCGGGCTTGCAAAAAAAACACGCCTATTGATATGATATTCTCAAATAGAATTAAAAATAAAATTGTTCTTTAAAACTCACTACTTACCTAAGATTTCCGAGGAGCTTGTTGTTACTTCTTTTATATTATCGCCTATATCTTCTTCGTCATTGTTTGTTTTGCTATTTTCGACCGTTAAATCTTGATTTTTACTTAGCTTTTCAATTTTTCTAATGAGATATCGTGATAAGACTTATTCAAGATATTTATTTAATTAAGTTTACTTTTGTTGTTTCATTACAGCCAATGCTCGTAACTCAGATGGTTTAGCTAAATCTAACAGTCCGGGGCTTTTATCTTTTGTAGGGCTGGTATCGTCTTCAGAAACCAATAATTTTTTATTTGACATTACTGATGCCACGGGTTCTTGGAAGTGATATTCAATGACATTTTTATAAACCTAAATAATAAAATAAAACTCAATGGGGCATATTCATAGTCACTTTTAAACTCCAGTTTTTCTTAGACCTGGGTTTATCCTATCTAAATAACATTGAATAAACCCCAGTCTAAGATAAACTAGGGTTTAAAAATGACTTTGAATATGCCCTAATGTATTTATGTATGTTAAATTTATAAAAGAAAAGTAGGAAAATCATCGTTGATACTGCAAAAAGACATTCACAATATCCCCTTAACTAGACTTAAAATAGTAATTTGTGGGATTGACAAATGATAAAGCAAACTTATAAATGAATGCGTTTATGTATCATATTCCTTATATATATATATTTAAAATACCTCGTTCAAAGCCATTTTAAAGTTTTCAATAAAGCTTCCTTTTGTTGATCCGAAATAAAAGAGCTTGGGCATGTTAACAAAGCACTCATCACGATCGGCATATTTAACTGTAAAATAAATTTAATATAGTGCCTGTTGTAGATTGTATCCGAAAGTAACATATACTTATTGGATCCGAACAATTCCTTGTTATATAAATATAGTTCATGCTGGGATCTAAATGAGTGGGATTGATGCTTCCAAAATGACAGTGCAATATGGGAGTTTTTACGAAACTTTGAATTATTTTCTAAAAACAATGAACAAAAATACAGATTAAATAAAATATGTAGCTTGAAATTGTAGCTTGAATACATTTTTACCTTTACTTCTACATAAACAGGCTCAGCAGGAGCATCCCGCACTTTTGCCTTTTTACTTTTCTTTTTACCCTTCGTTGCTTTTTTGCCTACATAGTAATATTTTTAGAACTAATTTTACTTTTATTTATTTTTGAATTTTTTTTTAAGAAAACAATGAATTGTTTGATTAAATTTTAAATTTACCAGTATCATCATCATCATCACTTCCTATAGTATTTGTATTGTTTTGTAAATCAGTGTAAATATTTTTCAGAAATGCAGCATGTTAGTAATTGAATATTTTTTTTAAATGGAACTTAATGTAAAGCAAATAAATAAACAAACTTAATACAAAACATACCTGATGGAATGGAACTTTTTGCACTTTCTGGATCAGTTTTTGTTTCCATTGCATCAACATTTACTACATTTTGAGCTACTTCGGTACTAGATGGAGTTTTAGCAGGTGGTTTTGATTTTCCTTTATTTTTAATAAATGAGTAGATATTTTATTTATTACATTAAATATTACATGATATTTTTATTAATCAGCTCTATTCTGCTGAACGTTCACATGAACACTTACACTCTATTTGAAGAATATGATTGTTGCATAACGCATAATATAAATTGCGATAAAAATATAATTAAGACAATAAGATCATCTTTAGAATTTCAAAAACATGTACTGGTTAAGATTTGCATTGGAAAGACATACATACATAACGAGTGTTTTTTTAGAGGTATAGAACTTTAATGGCGAATTCCTTTCAAAAAAGAAATCGAACTTTTTCTAAACAGAATCGAATTTTTTCTGTCAATTGAAAGGAATTCACATTTCGTAAAAGAATCGATTTTTTTTTGGTGTGATTGTGTTTGTGTTACTTTATAGCTGCAATTGACGCAAAACGTCAAGAAATTATTCACAAAACTATTAAGGTTGTTTGTTTTTGTTGTGAGAAAAATGAACCAATAGAATTAAATTAATAAATAAAAGATATTAACCAGCTTATACGGTGCCAATTTGTTGGTGCATTTTATTTGTTTGAACTTCTATTTTTATAGCTGTATTTACTGAATATATTGTTGAATATTTTGTTAATTTATAAAGAGTTCGTTGCAATCAAAAAATAGACAACTCGTCTTCCAAAAATTCCACGACTTTCAATTTGACGTATTAGAAATGTCAAGTCTTCATAGTGTGTGTGCAAACCAGTGTGAAATCTTGCTAAAAACGCAAGATTTGTTTTGACAGAAAAGAATCGATTTTGTTTAGAAAAAATTCGATTCTGTTTAGAAAAAATTCGATTTCTTTGTTGTAAGGAATTCGCCATAAGTTGGCAACGTTATTTTAACTGGCTGCCATTTTGTCAGCTGTCAAGTGATTTATTTTTAGTTTGGTTTGGCATTTTATCATGAATCGACGACCACCACCGGGCACGGCCGGCGGCGCGCGCGGCGTACATTCGGTGAATTGACTTGAAACGAGATTGCTGTTGATTCCGATTTTCACAAGAAAATTTTGTTCAGCGATGAATCTCATTCTTGGTTGAATGGCTACCTCAATTACCAAAACTGCCGTATTAGGAGTAATGATAATCCTCAAGTGTATGTTGAGACACCGTTAAATCCACAAAAACTGACTGTTTGGTGTGCTTTATGGTTTGGTGAAATAAACGATCCTGGCCAGAATGTTTCAGTCAATGGTGGCCGCTATAGAGCCATGATTACTGACTTTTTCGTTCATCAATTGAACAACCATGATGTGCAGGAGCTGCAGTTTCAACAAGACGGCGCAACATGTCACACAGCTCGTGCCACAATTGATTTATTGAAAGAAACGTTTGGTAACCGCATAGTTTCACGTTACGGACCCGTGAATTGGCCTCCAAGATCGTGCGCTTTAACACCGCTTGACTATTTTCTGTTGGGATATGTGAAGTCGCTATGAAAGTCATCGAAAATTGGACCTCCAGATTAGACTACGTCCGAGTCAGCCGTGGCGGTCATATGCCAGAAATCATATTTAAATTATCTATAATGCCAGAAGATTATCTTTCGAATAAGGTTAGTTTCATCTCAATTTAAAAAAAATCATCTTTATTTTATTCCATTTCAAAGTTTTATACCTCTAAAAAAAACACCCGTTACATATGTTTTGAATAAATAATTTGATCGCGTCGGATAGCAAAATAGGGCTGAATATTTTATTGTTTTGTATAACATAGTCCTTATACTTTGTATTTTACCTTTTAAATCTTTTTTCTTTGACTTTTTATCCTTCTTATCGGACTCAACGACTGGAGGTGGTAAGACTATACGGAAAAATATAAGTTTAATTTAAAAAAAATATTATATGATAGTAACATAAAGTTAAAATTAATTAAATTAATTTCAAAATAAAAAAATTAATTTCTTCCTAAATATGAAATGTGAAACGAGTTAAGCCCGAACCACACTACTCTCGTGTGTTGTGTTGTGGAGTAGTGTGTCGCTGTCATTCCAATGTATTTCATAGATTTCGACACATCACACGATACAAATAAAAAATCGCATTTAAAAAATTTGTATACATTTTAAAGTAACAAAATTATAAATTTTCATTAACATTGTCAATTTGGCTTACGGCTTTTGCCGTTGCTAAACAGAATTTAAAAAGAAAAATGTAATAGTCATGAAAATTTGATGAACAAATAAATTCAATTCAATTCAATTATTTTAATTTTATTTATTTTAACTTTCATATATGTATGTATGAACATACATATGTGTGTTGCAGATACATATATTTCAAAATATGGATGCGTAAAACCAATCGGACTCGAGATCTTGATCAAACTTGACATTACGATGATAGGTAAGACGAAAAAAGGGGGTCTCGCAATATCGTCTTCTTGTTCGGCTACAGTCCAAACGTATAAAACGATTTTTGTTTAAACTTTGTACAGAAAGTTTTTTGTCATCCGCCGAAACTTTTTTTTCATTTTTTTAGGACCAAAAATTACGGTTTGGTCAAAAAAGAAAATCTTATTTTTCTCACAATCGGCTGCAGAGAATTAAAAAAATTAACCAATTTTAATAGGCGTATAGGATGTAGGTGGCCTTTAAATAAAAAAATATGTAGTTATTAATTACACCTCCCCTAGAGTATTTTATTTATTTTTGTTTTTCTCGAAAATGGTTCAAGTGACTTCGATCAAAGTTTTTATAGAGAATGATTGATAAATTTTAAATAATATAGTGTACTCAAATTTTCAAAAAAAAAATATTTTTAAAAGAGTTTTTTTAGACTTTGCAAACTGCGATTTTGTTAACATTTTCTTAAATATTTTTAACAAACATAACTGTACCAACAAATGTTTAAAAACCCTTGAGGAAAGTCTTTAAAACCTGCCTGGGATTATTATTAAATATTAAATTGTGTCTTTATTAACAGTATCTGTGTATTGAATTATTAGTTTAACATTGAATATTCTTCTAATAAGTTTAAATAATAGGTCTGTTTCTTTACGTGTGGGAAAAGTTTGGGAAAAGGTTTGGGAAAAAGTTCGTGATAAAGTTTGGGCTCGAGCTTTTTGATGTTGTTGTTGTAATATTTGGCCAAAAATAAAAAGTACGGAAACGCATTTAGGATGTTTCTGATTGGCGCTTACCATTTTGGGCTCTTTTAAGGAACCAGGAGAAATTTCTACTGTTATATTTGTTGCCATTGCTTCATTTTTATTTTTTGTTTTGTTTTAATTTATTTAATTTTATTTATGTATACACTACCTGACTAATTAAATTTCTAATTTTCCAATCAGCTGGGGGGTCATTCCGTAATTTTTAAAACGATAATCGTCTAAACGATAATCGTGCACGATATCGTCATCAATTTGCTTCACGTAACACAATCACTATCGTCTCGACAATCGTTTATTATAAATCACAGTTTGAGAAGGATTGACCTTTCAATCATTGTCATAAATGACAATTCTGTAATTTATTTTTGTCAGTAACGCCCAAAAAATATCAATTTTTATTTAGAAGAAGTGAAGAAAAGTGCGGGCAAAACGTGAAGTCGCCTAAACAAATCGGTTATCCACCTATCCTTCAAACTACATATAATTAATTATAGGGTTTTCAATTGCAGCGGGCAGATTTTGACGGTGACATCTATTAAATCTTTTGTTTATTATTTACTGATGCCAAATCATCATGGCAAGTTACACGATTGAACGACAAGTCCAATTGAAAGAACTTTATTATAAAAATCTTATAGGCAACGATAGGTGCGTTGCGCCCATTTTAAGGTTTACATGGTTGTTTTCCATGTCTATTATCCCAGGATCAACCGAAAACATCTACGCGCCCTTATTGAAAAACCCTACATATGATAAAATGCATAATTGTTTCGAAAAACAAACAAGACGACGCAAGACGATAGCTAAATAGGTATCGTTCAAACGGTAACGATTTAACGATAACGTTTTGACGATTTTTGAGTTACGGAGAGCAAATTTTCGATCGTCAAGACGATATCGTCCAGTCGATAGTGATTATCGCTTTTACGTGAAGCAAAGCTATCGTCAAAACGATATCGTGTGGCGATAATCGAATTACGGAATGACCCCCCTGATTTCTTGTTTGACAAGCAGTAGGTAAAATGTTCGGGTAGATTCTTGCTGGAAGGGAAACGAAATAAATAAACAAAACGTCTAAAGCTCTGGCATTTTCGTACCCGAAAAAAGTAAAGAAACACAAAAGTAGATTTGGGATCCCACGGGATCCCGTGGGAGAGTAAGGAAACAGACCTAATATTTAGTATCAAAACTTTCAAAAAAAATTGTAATAGGTATTACTTTTTTCGTAAGAAATAAACAATTTTGTTTTCAAAATTAAAACATGAAAGTTTTCATTTCAAGATACTTTTATAGGGTCAATGTGGGTAATTGTAAACAATTTCATGTTTTTTTTAAATTTTTGACTTCAGTTTTCAATATGTTTTCACAAAACAACTTGATGGAAATCTTTAAATGGAAATATGAAATTGTGGCATTATGTTTATATACATATAAAAAAATATTTCCGAAATCGTTCAAATTATTGTCAAATTTGGTATGTTTACAAATACCCCACCATGTCTTTATTTTTTATAAATTCGAGGGTAAATGTAAACAGTGATTTCGTTGACTAGGCATGATAAGAAAAGCTACTATGGGGAAAATGAATACAAAAGCGTATATATGACTATTGGCAGTGAGAAAAATACAAAAAGTGAGTGCTTACTTTAACCCCAAAAAAAGAAGATAAATCAATTTATCATTATTAAAGATTTATTTTAAAATACAAAAATACAAAATTTTGATTAAAAAGAACAAGTATTGTTAATTATCGTATTTCCTTGACAGGGGCTTTATCTAACGGCTGTAATTTGTCTGTCAAATGGCTTGGAAATCGAAGCAATTGAACATTGTTATTCATAGCAGCTTCCACTATTCGCACGCTGATATGGCTGGAGTGTCCATCATACAGCAATAAGGCAGTTTGATCAATAGCATTGTTCTGTTCTCTGAGACGTGCCACATGGGGAACAAACCCACTTATGAACCAATGGTAGAACTGTGGCTCTTCCATCCAATCGTTCTTTGAAACTCCATATAAAGTACCAGGATATGCTTCATCATTTGTCCATCGAACTTGTACCGCTGCGCCTTTAAAGATAATTAAAGGAGGCAGAGCATAGCCATCTGCAGAAACGCATGCCAAAACAGTGGTTGACTGACGTCCCGAACCTCCAGTGAGTCTACTCATTGGAACTCCCTTTTTTCCTATTGCCTTAAGTTTGTTTGGGTCATTACAAAACCCGCTTTCATCGGCATTGAATACAAAGTTTGATTTTTCGTCAAGCCCGTATCCAGTTACAACCTTATTCAACTTATTATAAAAGTCGTAAATGACTTGGGGCTTTCTGGCATCTTTCCTGCATTTTTGCAGCAGCTCCGGTTTTTTTAACGATAATTCGGGGTATCTGTTCATAAAGTTTCTGTACCATTCTTGTCCAGGCTTTGAATTAGTAAATGGGGTCTTTATGCTATTTGTAACGCCATAGTCACTGATTAAATTTAGAAGTTCTCCTTTATCGCATGGATAACCACATGAAGACCGTTCAAGAAGGCATTTGACAATCTCATTTTCAACTTCCAGTGAAAGTGCAATCTTACGTCCTTGTTTAAGCTTGTCCATTGAGTTTTTTCTTCCCTTGATTCGGTTATAAATGATAGATATTGGCACCCCATATGCATCTTGAGCTGCTCTGAACGTCATATTTTTGTTTTGTACGTCATGGACCGCTTTTGCAAGATCATCCACTGAATAGGATGGTGGCGGCTTCTTTAATATGTAGTTCCGCGGCATATTAGCAATAGTAATTAACTAAAATAAATTAATTTTTATTAAAACCAATCATTTTTACCAAAAATATATGTTGACATTTACCTCCAGAATGTTGTTCACATTTTCCCATATGAAAAAATATTCTGGGTTAAATGTAAACACATGAGAATCGACATAAATATCATAGTTTTTTAAAATTTTTTATTTCACATAGAATCTACATCAAAATTTAAAACTAAAAAGGTATTCGGAAATTATACTTACCCAATTGAATCTGCAAAAATATTTAATTTTTCTGGAAGATTAACAACTTATTTGGCACTTTTAAAAATTAACTTTCACGAAAAATGCGTCCGTCAAATAAATTCTCTTTTGACGGCAATGAGTTTGATAAGTCAAAGGATGCATGCGTCCGCAGTTTCTACTAATGTATGCTTCAAAGAGACTTAACTGAAGTTTTATATGAGCCATGTTTTCATTTCCCCCAGTTTACATTTACCCACATTGACCCTACCTATCGAAATGTTTTGAAAATTATATTTTATGTAGGTATGTACGTACATTATGCATATCCAACAAACTTTGAAAGCAACAAAAACTTACTGATTCGCTGTGAGTAGAGACAAAATGTTCAGCTTGGAGAAGCTGATGTTTGAAAACTTTATCGCTCTCTATCATTGTAGGCAATAATAATAAAAAAAGAGTAGAAACTAAGACAATAAATGATCAAAGCTGCAAGTTGAATATTTTTGTCTGCACACACCAATAAGTTTCGAAATAAATCAATAAAAAAAATAAAAGTTGGAAAAAGGGGAGGGAAGTGCTGGGGCAATTAAAACAAATTAGTTTGCTATCGTTTTTTTTCATTCTACATCTATTATTAAATACATACATTAAATACATTCTAAGCTACCCGACAAAGTGTTTTTCATAATATCCAGCAATTGTACAGCCTTGAAAATTTCCTTAAACTCCTTAAACTAGCTTTATCGAAAAATAAGAACTTGATTGACTTACAAAGTTCTAAAGAGTTAGATCTCCAGTTTGGGATACAAATTCGTTTAATCTGTACCCTCAAATTCGAAGGTGAAAAAGGACTAAGAACTAGGTTTAATTAATTGGGAGATCGTAGGTAACGATAAAAAGTGAAATAAAGTACCTTCTATTTATTTATCTGAAAATAGGTAACGGAAATCAATCACTTGCAATCGACCCTCCACAGTGACACTAAGCCATGACAGAATTAAAAAAAAAAAAAACAATTTTCGACACCTTTTTGAACTGAAATTTTTTTATCTGTAAAATTAATTTTTATCCTGTCTATTAATTAGTAATTTTGTTGCATCAAATTTTTTTAGTTTTGCGGTATTTAAATTTGCTTTAAAGTACTTTTGATGCACTTTGCACATGCAGACTTGGTTTGATATATTCTTGGTTTCATTGTACGTCAAAACTCTGCTGTGAGCAGTGCGAGCTCATTACACATTACATAGGTAATCACAACACCAACTTATAGAAACAAAACAACGAAATTAATTATTTTATTTTTATGAATAGACAAAATAACAATAATAAATGTAAATAAATATGCCAAAAAAGTCTTATCGACAAAATAAAATTTATAGATATTTTAAAATTTATTGATAGATTATCAAAAAAGCATAAGTTAGAACTTAGTTTTTTTTAAACCCAGGGGGGTCATTCCGTAATTTTTAAAACGATAATCGTCTAAACGATAATCGCTCACGATATCGTCATCAATTTGCTTCACGTAACACAATCACTATCGTCTCGACAATCGTTTATTATAAATCACAGTTTGAGAAGGATTGACTTTTCAATCATTGTTATAAATGACAATTCTGTAATTTATTTTTGTCAGTAACGCCCAAAAAATATCAATTTTTATTTAGAAAAAGTGAAGAAAAGTGCGGGCAAAACGTGAAGTCGCCTAAACAAATCGGTTATCCACCTATCCTTCAAACTACATATAATTAATTATAGGGTTTTCAATTGCAGCGGGCAGATTTTGACGGTGACATCTATTAAATCTTTTGTTTATTATTTACTGATGCCAAATCATCATGGCAAGTTACACGATTGAACGACACGTCCAATTGAAAGAACTTTAATATAAAAATCTTTTAGGCAACGATACGTGCGTTGCGCCCATTTTAAGGTTTAAATGGTTGTATATCCATGTCTATAATCGAAAGTTTGGTGCCCAAATTTGAGTCGACCAATTCTGTGGATAATCAGCCAACGCCTTTTCGTCAACGAAACCCGGGATCAACCGAAAACATCTACGCGCCCTTATTGAAAAACCCTACATATGATAAACTGCTGAATTGTTTCGAAAAACAAACAAGACGACGCAAGACGATAGATAAATAGGTATCGTTCAAACGGTAACGATTTAACGATAACGTTTTGACGATTTTTGAGTTACGGAGAGCAAATTTTCGATCGTCAAGACGCTATCGTCCAGTCGATAGTGATTATCGCTTTTACGTGAAGCAAAGCTATCGTCAAAACGATATCGTGTGGCGATAATCGAATTACGGAATGACCCCCCAGATTTAAGAAAATTGTGTATTTTCAGTATAGCATTTATCTTCACCTTTTTTCCAAATTTTGGGTTTGAAAATATTTTTTTCTTAATAATATCATGATTTGAAAACAAAAATGAGTTAAAATAAATTTTCGGATTTGAAAAAGGCTATATCATTCTATTGTATACATGCTATTATTGTGTTTCTAAAAAACCTGCCTCCACACCTACATAAATGAGGGAATAAAACCCTAATTCCGTACGATTTTCTACTTGTCTTGGCCCAAACCACCCCTTGCATCTTATACAAATCACTCTGAACTTAATAAATACGTCTGCGTCTTTAACACAGATCTTCAAAATAAGTGCAAAAAATAGCCTGAATAAGTAACTCGTAAGTCATAACAAAAGCTATTCTATAATAAAATTTATAATGTACATATACATAGGTATGTATGTATACCAACGTAATGTATGTATAATGTGGTTTTACATTATTCTACTCTGGATAAAATAGAAAATTAGTTATGTTGTAAAGTGCCTTCAATAAACGGAAATCCCATAATTATTTAAGTTAAAAGAACGCACTCACCTTCTTCAAGAATAGTAATCTCTTCTTCGACTAGTTTGTCGTAAAACGTTCTCCATACAAACACAAGAATGCTTTCAAAATTATTGTCCGATTTGACGTATTTTGAATTAACGAAACTGTAAAATTTCTGGTAGTTTTCTTCTATGAGGGGATTAACTAACCCGGCATCAAAAACGCCAAGAACGTTTGATATGGCGTATTTTATCCAATCTATTCGGTTATCTTCTTCCATGCTGTAAACAAAATTAATTGATAGATTTATTTTTTTTACATACAAATATATTTTACTTTATTGAGGGAATAAACAATGATAAATTAAATTTTCGTTTTAGCTAGTGTTTAATAACAGAGAAACAAAGTTCGTCAATTTTGTATAAAAAATAATTTAGGGATGTTCATAAATATAATAAGGGTTGCTAATGAATTATTTTACTTAGCAACAACTTATGTTTTATAAACAGTATTGCTATCGCTGTAACCACCCACCTCACCCCATCACAAACTAAGAACAAAACATGTAAGGGGTTTCTCGAAAAAACTTGAAATTCATTCATAATGAGCAACTCGACAAGGTTTTGTTCCTCGGATGCAGTAAGCACTGTATCAGGACCCATTTTTCTTGGCTTTTCGGCCAATCTGCCTTGAATTTTTATCACCTATCCACCATCACTGTTTTACGGCAGGAATTAGAATTAGGCTTAGGCCCAGTTTTAGTAAGAGATAGTGGCACTTAAGTGGCCAATAGGCGAGTTCGGGGCCTCTACCACAAAACTACAATTTAACAATTGTACAACCAATTTTCAACTATGCAGACTTAACAAAACTGTAGGTACCACAAAAGAAAGTCGCTACATTTTTTGTTAACTTTGTAAATTTACCTTTTTTGTACTATTCAGTTGTACAACAACATGGCTAGACAATGCGAGAGACTAGATACATGCCAATGTATAACAGTTATAACAGCTTTTCGCCATTAAAGCGGGGGTGCGTTAACGCGCTTCGCGCGACTTGAAAAAAAAAACTCCGGGTACCTGAACTATGCCCACCGGCGGAGGGCCCTGGCCCTGCGGGGCTGAATAAACAGTAGTTTTTTAAACCAAAACTGTTATAATTGGCATGTCTAAAGTCACTTCCGCATTAAAAAGGTAAATCGGTTACGCAAACTGCCATAAAATTAATTGAGTGGTTGCCATGGCGATCAACAAACGATCATTCATTTGCTGATGGAGCATCATCAACGGATATGGTTTGCAAACTCCACCTCATTTATGACGTTCACTACTTCAGCTACACAACGACAAACTGGGCCCGTATTACGAATTACGATTATCGTTCAAAAACCGTCGGTATCGTTACTTTGCGATTACGATTAACGATAGTTTTCGTTTCGTTTTTGTCTAATGGTTAAGGCACTGCTGCCGATTGTTGGTGACATTAATATGGCCTTCAGTCTTTCAACCTCACGGACCTATATACGCAGCCTATTTTCGACAAGAATAACACACTAATGTCGTTTTCGTTTGGATGTTCGGAGTACTCCTTTTGCACTCCTTTTTCACTCCTACTACTCCAAAAGTCTTCGATTGGCTGTTCCGAGTAATGTTTTCGGAGTGTTCTTCTGTTCCCAATTTCATATTGGAGTAGACGAGGAACACACACATACATATAAAGGTTTTCGTTGGATTAATTGTCAAAAGTGGTAAATACTTGAAGGAGCCATTTTGTTAAATGGCGGCTTTTGGAAGTGTGCGTGTAAATTTAGGAAAGTAGGTGTTTTCATATTCGATTGGTATTAAAAAGGAGTAGAATAGACCGAAAATCCAATCGAAAACGACATAAAAAAAACGTGGTAGACTCTTACAGTCAGTCACGAAAGTTTACATATAATTCTAAAAAATGCTAATTAAAAACAAAATTGTGAAAAATGATTTATACTACACTACACTAACCTATGTATTATCTTTTAAAAAAAAATACTAAATGTAATTTTGTTTTAAATTTTTAGTTTAGAATGTTCTTAAAATAGATACGTATCTATGTATTTATTTTAGAAAAAAAAAATTGAATTTATTTTTAAAGCCTTTAAAATCTTACTTGTAACCACTTAAAAATTTTCAATTCGCGAGTTATGTTTTTGTAACTATTTAACAATGATTAGTTTAATTTCAATTACACTTGTAGGTTTGTCAATTTCATAATTGTTAAGATTTGTTTGTACAATTGTTAAGTTCCAAGTTAACTTGTAGTTTCGTGGTACACAAAACTTTGTAATTTTGTTAAAATCTATCTCTTGTACAATACTTATAGTTCTGTGGTACGGGCCCCAAATTTGGTGATTCGACTCTGGATTTACGGAACAGATACTTTTAATTTTTTTCCTCCGAGTTTGTTAAGTCGATACAAATGATTTGCTAACGGAAAAACTGCTCCTTAAGTTAACTGTAATTAATTTTATTTTATTTATTTACAACTTAGCCAATTACCAGCTATACAAGTATTAAGTACAATTTATATATTCGAAAAAAAAAGTTGATTTAAATTTACTTGTGAAAATTATGTTTTGATCAAACAACTTACCCGGAGGCCACACGAGCCAGTACTGGCAAGCAAGTTGCAATACATTCACATTTTTCACTAACACATATAAACCCAAGCAACTTGCTCGTCAACTGGCTTGCCTTTTTCGAAGCCAGTTGAGCAGCCAGTAGAGAAGCAAGTAGGGCGTTCATTTTTTACAATATAGTCAACAATCATCGTTCCTTTTATTTAAATTTCTGAATTAATTAGATTTTGTGCAAAAAATAAGTTAAAATAAATTTAGTGTGGAATTTGATTGCATTTCAAAAATGTTAAAATTCACTTTCGTACGAAACTTAACATTGCTTGACAGAATATTTGACACTTGCGAATATTTCGTTACAAATTACCAAAAAGCTCTAAAATTGCCCTTTTCAAAAATAAAATTTCAAATTATTCGGATATTTAGAGGTTCTTTAATCCATTGACATCGTAGACATCCTTTAATGGAATTTGAAAGTTTATGGCTTGACAGATAGGGGACAAATTATATTTGTTCCTATCGTGAATATTTCGTTCCAAATGTCAACCGATTGCCCTAAAAATCCATTTTTCCAGAGCAGAAAAAAATGGAAAAAATTTTGGATTTTCAGAGGTTTTTTAATCCATTGACATCGTAGACGGAATTTGAAAGTTTGTGGCTTGACAGATAGGGGAAAAATTATATTTGATTCTATCGAGAATATTTCTTTCCAAATGTCAACCGATTGCCCTAAAAATCCATTTTTCCAGAGCGGAAAATAAATGGAATTTGAAAGTTTTGTGCTTAACAGACAGATAGCTAACAAAATGTATTTTGACATCTGTAGTTTTTTTATTTGTTACATGAATTTTAGTTAAAGTATATGTTATTCCCTCTTATGTTTCGTTGTCCATAATTTCAATTATTAAAGTTTGTTAACCATTTTTGCATTTTTCTTTAGTATTCTTTCCAAATGTATTTTGATTTTTTCAATCCATTTTGTTTGAAAGATCAACCAAAATTGTTTACTATAGTAGAGAAAAAGAACGACCTACTTGCAAGCAACTTGCTTGGCAAGTGGAGTGCCAACTACGTCACAGCCAGTACACAGATACGAATTTGGCAGGCAATGTATGAACCCAACTTGCTTGCCAGTACTTGTTCGTGTGGCCTCAGGGTTAATATATATAAGCCGTGTTTCATTGCAAGCCCCGAGGAAATTGGTCGAAGAAAACGACGTCCTGTCATGCAATTTACATGTTAAATGCAATAACAACTAATCCCATTCGGGCTTAGCTAAGCGCGGAAAATTCTCGGGGCTTAACTTAAGCACGGAGAAAAACTGTGTTATCGGCGTGAATTGCATACTTGTTATCGATAGTTTGTATGGAAACTCCATTTTGTTTCTGTAATGGCGTCGCTAATCCCCGATATCGTTTTTTTCAACCAAATCTCCCCGGGCTTGCAAAAAAACACGGCTATTATTGAAAATATTAAGTAAATTAAACATTTTATTTAAAGGAGAAAAGCGTTCATAATTGGTCCGATAGTTTGAAATATGCAGACATTCCGACAAGTTCCTTAAGTTTCTATGTGGAATATTCAAGTGAATACGAGAAAGAAGGTGCAAAGAGTCTATTTTTCGTTTAATAGTTTTACAATGAAGACAAAACATAAATACGATCGTCTGTACCCAAGACTAGGCATGTCAATAAGTTTCAGTCTATTATGGTAAGGTGGGAGATTATAAGGATTTACCCAGCCTAACCCTCTGAGTGCAAACCTCAGGAATCTTTTTTGCACCTGTTCCAGTCTTGCTCTATGACAATGGTAATGGGGTGACCAAACCTGACCTATTCAAGAATATTCCTAACAAACGTCATAAAAAGCTGTTTGGTAACGAAGGGATCGGAAAATAGCCTTGACTCTTTCTTTATCCAACCAAGAATTGAATTGGCTTTATTAGATATTGAGTTGATTTGTGAGATGAACTCAAGCTTCTGATCAAATAAAACATCAAGGACAGACGTCTCACTTAGTCTTGATAATAGTATGCTGTTAAGAGAATAATTAAATGAAGTTATTGACAACTTTCTCGTAAAACTCATAGTCTTACATTTATCGATGTTAAGGCACAAATAATTACGAACACACTACACAGTCACACTGCAACTCTTTACAATCGAGAGTATTTGAAAAGGTTTTGAAGACTGTTACATCGTCTCCAGACGGTAAGCCATTAATAAATAAAATGAAAAGGATCGGACCCAAATGGCTACCCTGTGGTATTCCAAAGTTAACTTTAAAATTTTTTGATTCACAACTCTTGAATAACACAGAATAAGATCTATCAAATAGATAAGATTGAAGCCACATTACAAATCGTTCACTAAATCCCAGTTTCCTTAATTTGAAAAGCAAAACTGGTTGTGAGAGTTTGTCAAATGCCTTACTGAAATCTGTGAAGAAACAATCTTCTTGTTTCTTATTTTTAAATGAGTAAATACAATTTTCTGCCAATTCCATTTAAAAAGTGACAGTAGACCGGCCTTTGGTAAAACCATATTGATTTGGGGCAGTAATTCATTTAACATAAAAACATAGAGATTCACAAATAATAGACTCAAAAAGTTTTGGGATAACCGACAATCTAGCAATAGGTCTTTAGTTTTCAATTTCATCTTTTTTTCCTTTCTTACGTAGAGGGATTATAAAAGACCTTTTCCAAATAGATGAAAACGCACAAGAAGAAAGTGAACAGTTAAAAAGAATAGGTAAAGGCAACGACAAGTAACTTACACATTTTTTTCAAAATAGAATAAGGTATACCATCAGGACCTGGTATATAACTTTATCGTCAAGACTAGATATAAATTTAACAATGTTGTCAGTTAAATGTTAAAGTTTATATCAGTCAAGTGGGTAAAAGATTTAAAAACGCCAAAGTTTTGAGCTTTTTCGTCAAATTTATTGCAGTTGGAAATATCAAAGTTTGAAGTATCACAGTTGTTGTTGGAATCACACTTGAAGGCACTTTGAAAGAAGTCCGAAAACAATTGTGTTATAAGCCGAAGGTCGTGGCTTGAAATGCCATTTGACAACAGACGGGTATGGACTGGACTTTCTTTTAAATTATGAATGAAGGTATATCCTGAGCCAACAAACTCTGGTTCAACTCACCATATCACTGAGAAACTGGCCCTTATTCTGGTAAATGTGCACTTTGACGTTGGCCCTTAAACCTATTAAGCGGGATATACCAATCAGTCTCCAATATACATTATTTCAATGATGGCTATCTGATTGAACATCAAGTTTAACTAGAGTGTAACTCACCAAATTTGATGAGTTAACTCGAAGGCCTTAACTGTTACGCTGTACTTTACGACGTAGTGGCCGACTACTGGAGGTGGCCGACCTTAGGTGTCATCACCCTATATTATTTTCTTTATATCTAATGTATTATTTTATGAATAACTAGCTAGCTGTTATACCCGCCCGCTTCGCTGGGCTTTAATTTTGCTTAACCGTTATTTAAAATTAAGTTGAAATAGCCACGTTTCATATCAGTAAAATCTTTTAAAATAAGTATTTTTAAAACGGTTGGTAACATTTATTAAATTTTTTTCATCTTCTGAATTTTCTCCTATATTTTTGTTTTTTTTTTTTCGCAAATAGGAACAACATCTGACATTTCTTCAAGCTTCAACGTCTTCATTTTCAAATAAATTTTGAATTTTTAATACATCCAGTGACATGGTTACTAAAATTTTTGTTCATTATTTGGTCATCTTTTTCTAATCTTAAATTTAAAAAAAAAAACAAATTCTATAACAGCCTGTCCAATCAGTTTCACCTTCATTTATTTCAATTTTAGTGGCTAAATTATTATTTTTAAAAACGTCCATCCGTATGTATCCCCAAATTTTGTTATTGATTGCATTGTTTTCTTTTTTAATTCATACGCATCCATTATTTTATAAATAAAAGTTTAAAAACGGGAATGTACAACCTTTTAAATTGGAATGAAATATCCGTTGGAATCATAGGAATACGTGGAAAGAGGACACCTTCACCTTTGAAAGGTCCTGTCAGGATTGTTTCTTCTATGACTATGACGTTGCACATTAATTTTTTTACTGCTAGCCGCGTGCCGTTGCAAAGCTTTGGCTGGTTGATATTTCACAACATGATGATTGATGATGATACTTGCGGTGGCATCCCTGGCAGATCAAGGGAATTCAAAAACTCTGTTGGATAATTAATCGCTTCATCTGCTTCCAGAAAACAGTGTCGACGGACTTGTATGTGACTGCCTCGCTTTAAATACACCGGATAATATTGTTAATTTCAAAGACGTCCTTGTTCTTGGGGGCAAGAAAAACTCGTTCACTTAGCCAATCATGATTCTTATAATTTGTTTGAATGTTTGAAAATATTTGTTCAACCAATTCTTCTTTTGACCTCACTAAATTACAGAAGTTATGGGGCAATGAAATTCGTCCTGAAGTCAGATCAACCGGCACATTTCTATTTCCAATTTCCAGCAAGTGATTTGAGAACATTTCAGCTGATTGATCTTTTTGCAGCTGGACACAGATATTTGCACTTAATTTCAACAACTTTACGTATTGCCACAAAGCAGAGTATGGCATTTATTTCGTCTGCTGGAGTTGATCGAGGAATGTTTGTTTGAAATCCCCTGCAAGCAATATTAGTTCATTCCCAAATGGTCAAAATTTTCATCGCAAATCTTGCAATGATCGATCAAGAGCTTCGAGCGATTTTTTGTGAGCCATTGTGCACTCATCCCATTCAATTAATTTGCATTTTTGTAATACATTTCCCATGTTGGATGCTTTAGAAATGTTGCACGTGGTATTTTAAATAAATTGCATGTTCAACGTCAATTGTAAAGCGGAATGAGCAATTCGTCCACGTGGTAACAATGTCGCAGCAATTGCGGACGACGCAAGAGCTAAGGCTATGTCATTTTGGGATCGAATTGCTGCCAGAATCAACTTTATTAGGAATGTTTTACCAGGGCCCATATTACGAATAACGATTATCGTTCAAAATCCGTCGTTATCGTTTTTTTGCGATTACAATTTACGATAGTCGTATTTTAAAACGATACTCGTTTTCACTTACGACTGCTTCTGGCTTTCGTTTTTTTTATACAGCCCTATTCTGCTATTCACGTGAATCGTACTTTCGATTCACCCATTCGATTCCCTTTCGCTCTACCTTTCCATTCTGCTATCCGTCGGGTGAACTTCATTATCCCAAACCAATTTGACATTCACGTAAACAGCTGTTCATGTGAAAATCTTTTGAAATTTTTGTAAATTGTTTTGGTTAATCATTTTAAATTAAAAATACAACAAATATAAACAGTTATTAAACTTTTTTTCCACTTCCAAACAGAGGAATAATAAAATCAACAAACAGGGCACTTGCTTTTGAAAAACTGGATTTAATTTCATTGCAGAAAATAGAGGGATGAATTGATCTCTATTTGTTGTGTTCTACCACGAAAAATGATAATAAGCTATTATTTACAGACAAATATTCTAAATTAGGCAATAAAATAGATTTTACATATATTTTACTAATCACTTCCCAGGAAATCCAATAAAAATGACAAAATCCGCAACATTTCATATGCGGATCTGAATTGTATAGAGTGAATGCTTTCACGTGAATAAGAGAATACTGCGGATTATTACCGACTTTACCTACTTTAACCCAGATTCACTTCAAATGAATAGCAGAATAGTGATTAGTGAAAATTCAAGAAAAATTCCCCCCGATGAATAGCAGAATAGGGCTGATAGTTTTGACTCATAACTTTAAGTAGCCGTCACATATTTATCATGTTTGTTTGGTTCAGCTGGTTTTTTTTTTATTTTATCTGTGGTGCGTGTAACACAGTGTAACATTTCATTTAGGAACGATCAATGTTAAAAATATTGTTGATCTGTCAAACGCAATGGGTTGAAAAAAATGAAAATACATTTAGAATGATTAAATCAAAGAAATCATTTAATTGCATCAAATTTATTTCAAAAAATAATTCGTAATACGGGCCCAGTTCCTCCTGGCGCATCTAAAAAGAAGATTTTTCCAGCCCCATTATTGGCAGGCTGCATTATTTTTTCTTAAACGTCTTTTTGCTCCGGCGTTAGCTTAGGGATATTAGTTTGCACATATGACAAAAGATCATCAGTATTAAAATGTTGTTCACGAGGCAATTGTAGATCAATCAAAGCAGCAGCTGATCGATTCGGTGATGTCATTCCCAACTGTATGAGACATTTATTGGAGATTCATAAGCACAAATCTTCAATTCTAATCAATGCTTCGTTGTAGATTTGTGCTGTGAAATATAAATTAATATTTAAATTTTCCTCCTTAAAAATTGAATTAATTTTTTTTTTTCTCAAATTTTTGACAACATAATTGAGAATTTTTCTGATAAATAAAGTTCCTGTATTGTTTTTAAATCAGTATGCCCAACATTATTCCGTTGTTTTTTTGTTAAAAAAAATATATATATATATATAAACACGCGCGTATGCAAATGCAATGGTGTGCCAAAATTTGAAAGCAATCGGTTAAGAACTTTCAGAGATTAGCCATTAGGATAGGAACAAACCAACATTTACATTTTTATTTACATATATAGAAGAAGATTAATTATCAAAAATTTTGATTTCATGAAAAAATAAACTATTACTTCATTTGGGTGATTTCTACTACAACTATTCCTAACTACGCACATTTTTATTTTACTTATTCGGCTTATTATTCACTGTAACTGTTGTATTAAACACTCTTGAATATTTATTTTCTTTTAAAGCCACCAAAATAAACTTTCAACTTGATGAAATATCAAATCTTCTTAGTGTGTGTGCAAATATTTACTTGTAAATCTTGCTAAAAATTAAAGATTTCATTTGTCTAGAAAATCAATCTTTTTTTCTAAACAGATCAAATACCACGCAAACAAGATGCTTTTCAAGAAGTTAAAACAAATCTCAAAATGTATTTGACATAATACATAGTAGCAAAATATTTGTTTTCAATTGGTAGGTATCAATAAAATATTTTTTCTACTTCATTTATTTCGCAGGTTACGAACAGTTATTTGGATTTTTTTATTTTGCGATCGGCAACTTTAAGCTGAAATATCTCGATTTGCCCATAAACGATTTTGAAAATATTTCACACATAAAAAAAACTCAACGTCACTTATCATTTGATACAAAACTCGTTCGTATACATTCAAAGGATCCATTGTAAAATTGGAATTTCCTTTCATTTATTATAATTTCGAAAAACCTAGTTGTAAACAGCTGAAATAAAAGAACATAAAGTATTTGTTTTCCTATTTATGGTTTTAATTTTATTTTTATTTCACGTTAAATAATTTTATTTTGTCTAAATTAAAAAAAAAATAAGGATATCATTTTCTTTTGTTGAAAATAAAAATTGTGAAAAGATTTTTAAACTTATATGAACATATTATAATTTTTCAGTCTATAGTGCTAGATCCAATTAATGTACTTTATTTATTCTCAACATATTTGGGGGTTAACTAAAAAAAGAGCTTAACTTAAACAAAACAAGAAATATAAGTAGAAAGTAGAAACTAGAAACAGAACGAAACGAAACGAATACAAATTTCTAGTGTACATTAGTAAGTTATTATTATCACACAAACATTTTTGTTTTTATTATATGTATATGTATTTTATTTTTCACATTTTAAGACTTTTGATTCTGAATTAAGTTTAATTTTCTAGAATCTGATAACCCAAAATTTGTGACAATTAATCATAATGCCATAAACTGAAAGTTTGTTGAAGAAGTGAAAAAATACAAAATTTATCGATTCAAATGATATTTTGAATCCAATCAAGTGCTCCTCGAATTCTACGCAATCGGGCGCGAGCCAAAAAACTGCAAATAAGCAAGTATTCGACAAAAGTCCTGCGTCCATTTTTAAAGCCGAGATCATCCTTTTGTATTCTTCCTTCGCATATACATTTTGTTGTCAGAGAAAGAAGCCATTGAAGGACCTTTGAAATTTAAAAAACAATAGATTTTTGATTGGCAGTGCAATGTCGAAATCTTACCTCTGGACTAGAGGGCATACCTCCAGCCTTAAGCCAATTTGATGGTGCCCAGAGAAATAGTTGCATAACATTTGCAGCAATATCAGGACTAACTCGCTTTGCCGGATTAGGATTCAAGATGTTATAGATTAACTGCTGCACAATATAGGGGCAATCATCTGTTAGTTGCGGAAGATCATGTTCTTTGTAGTCTACATTCTTCAAAGAAGCCGTTCCTTCAACAGCAGCTGCGATCCCGCTTCCTGAGTAAAAGGGGTTATTCATGCCAAATATTTCGTATGCAATAGCTCCACAAGCCCATAGATCGGATTTGGCATAATTTAATACCGAAAATGCTCCTGGTCTCTTGTTTATTATTTCAGGAGCCATCAAAGCCGCATTACCACCTTTATCGATATCAAAAGATGTGTAAGGGACTTGCAAACCATGTGTCTTATCAGCCAAACAGCACCCAAAGTCCGATAATACAAGAACCGGAGCAGTGCCATCATCGTTTGTCTCAATCAATATATTGTCGGACTTTAAGTCGCGGTGAGCAATGCCATGTCGGTTGATGTGTGTTACAGCTTCGAGAAGTTGCGTGAAGAGAAGAATTTTTGTTCGTGTGTTTAGTTCGTTGGTTTCAAGAAGATTTCGCAGACTGTAGTCGTATCGCTTCATTAAAAGGTAAAGACTCATATTTCTTCCGTAACCTTGAGGATTTATTCGTGGAGGCTGAGCAATTGGATATAATATATGACCGTCACGGAAATTTCGAACTTCTCCGCAGAAATATCCAAACATCAAGACAATGTTAGGGTGTGGAGGTAAAGTATAAGTTTGATCGTGTATTAGTTTCTCCCACTCTTCAGATGATTCGTTTAGTGCACGACTGCGAGCTGGTACGGTTTCTTTGTACATAGCACGTAGGATTGCCATTGCATTGCTTTGTATGTCATAGTTGAACATCATTTTCATTGCCAAAGGATAACGATTTATGTTGGCACTGATGTTTTCTACTGGTTCCTGAAAGTTAAATAACGGATAAATATTTATTACTGAAATTAAAAAATAAATGAGTCTGATAATATGCTGAAAAAGAAATGACTCCGTCTAAACTTGGTCAAGGAAGTCTAGACGGTTGGATTCGATTATTGAAATCACTTGTTATGAATCAGCAGAAATACGTTATTACAGATAAAAATAAAGAGTGAAGCATAAAACAAAGGTATTGACAGATCTGCATATATGGGTGATTCTCAACAAAGTCCTCATTCACACGAAGAAACTGAGTTTCCAGCAACTTTCAGTTTGTTGAACAGAAAGGCACGAAGTATAAGTAGGATGAACAAAATCTTCCTGGTCAAGGATTTGAGGAAATTTTTTTGAAATTCCTTTTCACACTTAACGTAGTGTGTTTTTCTAAGATATTCTATAGGGAAACTACAATTTCACAACTGCACCTGGTTTCGTTTGGCCGCCATCTTGTTTTTAACGGTTATTTTTATTTTCACACGTAACTTGCGTATTTTTGACCCGAACAAAAAAGTTTGTTCGACTAATGTTTGAAAACACTGTACGGTTAGAAGAAAAAACAATCCCTTAAACAATCGTGACAGGGAATCAAATTCGTTACAAATCTGTAACATGAGTTTTGTTGTATAAAATCTAAATGGTGTCATCCCAGCCCATCCCAAGACAACTGGTCCCAAGACAACTCATCCCCGACCATTCATCCAATACCCAACTGGGGACAACTCATCCCAGAAATAAGAACTCATCCAATGAATGTTTTGTGCGAGAGAAAGAAAAACAGCGCTTTGTTGTTCTGATTTAGTCTCTTGGGTATACATACATATGTATAAATGTACATTGCATATACACATGTTAGTACTTACTTATGCTTTACAAATTTCTTATTTAGGATAAATTCAGTTTCTTTTAATCCAGATTCTTTAAATGCAAAACAAATTTTGCATACACGGAACCTCGCACCTACCCCAAATCCTAGTGTGCCCAAGTCGGGGGGTTGCAGGGGGTTGAAAGGGGGAATGTCCCCCATAGGCTCCTCATACTTTCCTTGGGATGAGTTGTCCCGGGATGAGTTGGGTCTTGGGATGAGTCGTCGGGGATGAGTTGTCTTGGGACCAGTGGTTTTGGGATGGGCTACACCCTACCCCAATTTGAGAAATAAAGTTTAACCGAATTGACTTCCCATTACTACATATTATTTATAATTTATTTAATCTATGCAAAACAATATACCAGGCAATTACTTGGAACGAATCAAATACATTTATCCTATAAAAGAAATTTCTAAAGCATAAGTAAAGTACATACATGTGTATGTATATATCCCCAAGAAACTAAATCACAACAACAAAGCGCTGTTTTTCTTTTTCTCGCACAAAACATCCATGGGAAGAGTTCTTATTTCTGGGATGGGTTGTTCCGGTACCAGTTGGGTCTTGGCATGAATGGTCGGGGATGAGTCGTCTTGGGAGCAGTTGTCTTGGGATGGGCTGGGATGATACCCAACTGATGAGTCCAAGTAAGATTGCCGGGACAAAACGCAAATTTTTTTGGACTAAAGGCCGTTAAAAACTGTATTGAATCAATAAATAAAGTTCTTTTCGGATTTTGTTTGAATAATTTTGTTTTAGAGCACGTAGGTTCCTAAACACTCAATTCTGGATTCAAAATTCTCAACATAGGTAAGGAGGTTTTTATCTCCTATTAGATTTGAACATATATTATATTTAGTTCTATTCTAAAAAATATCTCCAGCTAAGTCCACAACTCATACCGCATGGGGATGAATTGTCTGGGGATGAGTTGTCCAGGGATGAGTTGTCCTGATAACAGTCGGGTCTTGGGATGAATGGTCGGGGATGAGTTGGTCCCAAGGACCAGTTGTCTTGGGATGGGCCAAGGACCAGTTGTCTTGGGATGGGCTGGGATGACACCTTCGAAACATATTTAAGCTTTATCGGCTTCCGAAAAGAAGAAATCGGGAACTTGTAATATATTTTTATTCCATGACAAATATAAATTTTTGCCAAGTTTCATCCACTTCACATTTTTGTATGATAGATTATTTATGCCAAGTTTTGTTGCTACTGATACAAAAATAATGCCGAATTCCTTTCTGCAAAAGAATCGATTCTGTTCAGAATTTTTTCTAAACAAAATCGATTCTTTTCTGTCAAAACAAATCTTGCGTTTTTAGCAAGATTTCACACTGATTTGCACACACACTATGAAGACTTGACATTTCTAATACGTCAAATTGAAAGTCGCGCAATTTTTTAATGTGGTTTTCGTTTCGACCAAAAAAATCGATTTTTCTTTGATTTTTTTGATTTGTGACAAGTTTTTCCTTTCCTTTCGACCAAAAAAATTGAATTTTTGTCGATCTGAAGTCGATTTTGCAGATCTCGATTTTTAGCAAGATTTACACAGATTTTCACACGCACTTGCACACACATCAAAGAAAAGTGACTTTTACCCAGTAACGTTTTAAAAAAGGCACTCATACAATAATAAAACAAAATAAAATCACGTTTTGTGTTCGTTTGGCCAGTAAAATTTTAGATCTGACACACAAATCTGAATTGGTTGAAACGAAAGCCACATAAGACGAGTTGTTTATTTTTTGGTTGAAACGAATTCTACATAATTTATCAAAATATTCAAAAATATATTCAGTCAATATAGCTATAAAAATAATAATTTATTGACAAAAAAATACCTTTCGCGAGTGAAAGACGTGATTAAAACTTTCAGTGCAAGTGAAAACTTTTCAATAACAATTTTCTTTAAAAATATATGTGCAAGTAGAAGTTAATACAAATAGAACCAATTGTATGAATGAAATATCAAAGCTCGCGACTGTTTTCAATTCTGCGTTCGCAGGTCGTGTCTCATGTGCAAAGCACTTGATGAATGAAATAAACGACAAATACAAACATAATTAAAACCCAAATAACATGCCTGATTCACAATGCGACGACGAAACGTGAAGTAATCGTGACGAGAACTCGTTTTAGTTGTCAAACCAATTTCAGCCAGTTATTTCTGTGCGAAAAAAGAGGTACAAGTTTATTGTTCGAAATTGCGTAGGTACAACAAAATGAAAAGCGAACGAAATTTTTCGTTTATGATTTCGTTTTTTGAATGGAATTTTTCATTTCCAACAGTAGCGCACTAGCTTAAAACAACGACATACATTATGTCTGTGCATCGTCAATTGGAGGTTACCTGTTCCAAGACACCCGCTCTTAGTTTTAAGCAGTTCTCCTATTAACTGATTTTGAAGAATTTTAGATTACATTGATATTTCCAAAAACCGATGTAAAATGAACTGAATTTGACAAAAATCCTAGTGAGATCAGCCAATGAAAGGCCAATTTTTGTGGTCTGAAGATCAATAAAAGCTTTTATGAATCAAAAAATATTTCACCTTCTAAGTTTCAAGTCTTCTACTTAGCTGACTTATTTCAGTTGTATAGCATTTCTTTAAAAATAAATGTGCTAAATAAACTCACCAAATCATGAAATCCACCGGTGGAGCCTGCAAATCTTGAACTATCAATTGACTCCCGTAGTTGTTGACCGTTTTCCTCTTTCATTTTCACCGGTTCCTTGCGAATAAATTCGATTGCAGCCGACTGATTGTACAAGCTAAGATTATCTGCACTTCCACCGAAATTATGAACGAATCGACTAATATTCTGGATCGGTGACATCATTTCGGGCCGAAACGAATGTGTTTGCAATTTGTTTGGTTTTGGTTTTATTTCCATATTTGATACTGCATTCCTTTTTAGATTATCCGCAGATAAAACTGGAACCTCTGGTACATTTTCGGTTTTCAGCGACGCAGCATATACAACGGCTGCACAGCCTTTAGCTATTGGTGGCCCTACATCCAACTTGTCAATGTTGAAGTCATCGTCCATTACTTTTGAGACTTCACCATAATTCCAAGAATTTTGTAAACGACTGGCAGCTTCACGAATTTCTAAGCATACACCTTCAAGTTCATCTTCTTTTGTTAGAACTCCAGCTCCAGAAGCAAGACTTACGTTAATTAAAGCGAAAAACGGTGCAGAATCTCCATAAAATAGTTTTTTTGTTGCCTTATTTCGAAGCTCTTGTGAATATGGAGTTGTAACTCGATTGAGTATATTATCGACAAAGAGTCTTCTAGTATGTTGACCAAACCGAAAGATGCCACTTCTATGGTGAGAATTTATAGCTTTTTGTATAGTGTCGTTTCCAGCCTAGAAGGGTATTCAAACAAATTATATGTTAGAACAATACAATACGAGAGCAATATACAAAACGCATAATTTTTTAATACAAATTTAAGCAAATTAACAAATTAAGTTTCAATTTGAAAAGCAGTAGAGGACCAAATTGAGAAACAAGAAGTTAAATTTGAACTAATAAATTGAAATAAAAGATAAGGAATTGTCCGGAAATCGAATTTGCTGAAAAAAATAAAACCTACAAATATTAAAGAATTGCAAGTAGTGTGCCGCCTTTGTCCCAGCAAATAAACAAATAGGATTTTACAGTCAGTAAAATTAGGTAGCCAACTTTCTTGCAAATAGAGATTAACATATTAACATATTAGTAAACTTGCTGACTAGTGCTGGTAACGCCAAATCAATAGCTATTATACGACTGGCAATACTTAGCTAATTATTACTAGCCTTGTTTTATTATCTACCGATTTGGATCAGGATCATCCCATGAAAATAAAACGATATGGATCTTAGGGACAACTGTGTTGTATAGCTGTCTCTATTTTCCTTACGTTGGTTTATTTTTCTTGTATTTGTTGTCTTTTTTCTTTACACTACATTTCACACTGCCTTACCAAGAGAAACCATCTACTCGCAGAAGTGAGAATCTATTTTCGGATCTTTAAAACAGACCCAGATACAGAGCAGGGTCCCAAGTTCTTGTTGTAAAGGGTTTTCCAATAAGAGGTGTTATTTTGAATAGCCCGCTATTTCGGTAGCTGTCACTTTTGAAGCTGTCATTTTTTGACATTTGTCATTTTTTGACATTTGATAAGTACGCCATTAATAAAAATGGAACGATACACGCTTCAACAACGCATTGAAATTATTAAAATTCACTATAAAAATGGTGAAAATTTGGCAGAGACGGTTCGTAAAACTAAAACATTCTTGGGTCGTCGTGAAGCACCTTGTCGGACCGCAATACAGAAATTGGTGGACAAATTCGAGCTGTTGGGACAAGTTAGTGATGTGAAGAATAAAACCCGTGCACGTCGCTCAAGAACAACTGAGAATATTGCTGTTGTAGCCCAAAGTGTTGAAGAAAACCCAGGTTTGTCCATTCCTCGTCGTTCTTTGGAATTAGGCATTCCACAAACGTCATTACACCGTATTTTGCATAAAGACTTGGGTCTTAAGGCTTATAAAGTTCAGTTAACACAAGAACTCAAGCCGGCTGATCATCAACAACGTCGTGTCTTTGCTGATTGGGTCCTTGAAATGCATGAAAATGATCCGGAATTTCATCGAAAAATCATCTTGCGCTATCGAGAGATGATTAATGATTTTTTATGGCCGGAATTGGATGGTATTGATCTGGACAACGTTTACTTTCAACAAGACGGCGCTACGTGCCACACAAGCAATGAAACCATCGATCTTTTACGGGAAAAGTTTCCGGACCGTGTTATCTCTCGAAGAGGTGATCACAATTGGCCACCGAGATCTTGTGATTTAACACTTTGCGACTTCTTCCTTTGGGGCCACGTGAAAGATAAGGTCTACGCCAACAGCCCAGCGTCGATTCAAGACCTCAAAGATGGAATTCGTGAGGCTATCGAGGACATAGGGCAGCCACTTTGCGATTTGGTTATGGAAAATTTCATGAAAAGGATATGGTCCTGTAAGCGTGGTCGTGGCGGCCATTTGGCTGATGTTGTGTTCCATTATTAACGACATACCTTCCTCTTTATAATGAAATAAACATCCGATCATTTATCTCAAAAAATGCCATTTTTCTTTGAATATCAAAATAACACCTCTTATTGGAAAACCCTTTATTACGTGTTAAAAAATGATCGTAAAATGATCTGTACTAATTACTTTATAATGATCTGTACCAACCCGGAGAGAGGAGAAAAACGAGTGAAGTATTCGGTTTTCACCCGTTGTAACAGATAGCCACAAACTCAACTCAAAGTAAAAATAATAAAAAATTACTTCACTTGAAAGTGTTGTAGCAAAACTGTTGGTGCAGCAACAAGAAGCAGCTACGCGACAACATGCGCAACAATATCAAGCTGGAAAATAGGAAACGTTGATGGATGTTATAGGAAAAAGTATCCACGCGATTCGGTATGAACCGGAAAACAACAACACTTTTTTAAAATTGTTAAGTTAATTTTAAAGAGGACTTAAAAACACTCAATTTATTCCAAGTGAGGCTTATTATTACGTAAGCTGGGTCAACAGGCTTTTGAAAAGTCAACAAGCAAAGAAGGGCAATCGTAATCACTTTTTAAGCAGCCAAGGTGACCGTCAAAAATACCATGCCATGCATTTTGTAAAAAGCAAGGACATAAAAAAAGGCTATTTTTCATGTTTCCAGAAGCACTCACGGGTCAATTCACCTAACACCTCAAGTCCAAATGCTGCTACATCCAAGAATACACACATAAAATTCAGGAACAACAAAAAGCAAAACTTCAGACAAAACGTCATCAAATCCACTCCACATAGCAGCATAATTTATGTTAGAAATCACATTTCGGACGGAAAATTTGTCACTGTCGAAATATCTGCGAAGCAAATCAAGCTCCAAATCGATACAGCAGCAGATATTACAATCATCTCTAAGACAAATTGGATTAAGATGGGTCTTTCAAAGTCACAGCCAAGTAAACGCAGTACATCAAATGCATCTAAAAAAAAACTTCCAATCATAGGCACAATCCTTACACAATTACGAGCCAGGAACTAAGTCAGAGAAGCAACCATTTATATCACGAGTCTTCCAAGCTTAAATATTTTTGTAATTGACCTAATTGAAAAATTATATTACTGGAATTTACCACTAAAATTAATTTGCAACGAAATCACAGCGGATATGAGTTGAGTTAGGATATAGTCTTTAAGGAGTCCCAGGAAAAGTTTCAACATCGTGGTTACAGATCATTGCACTAAATTCCAATTGCGTTTAAAACTTAAACCCGATTCTAAAATATGGAGTTGCAGAACAGGTCGAAACCAATCACATACACATACGTAATAATTTAAACCAATTTAGCCGGAACGAAGGCGAAACTTTTGAAATCGCAAACAATATGTACGTTACAGAAGAAATAAAGCACTTGAAGGTAAGGTAAATTTCCAAGTCATTAAAAATGTTGAAAGATTAAACGTTTTGTATGAGCTATGTTTACTAAATATTTGGTTTGCTGAAATAAAAATAAAATTGTTTTTAAGACCTTTATCAAATTGAAAATTTGAAGTCATGTATGTGTGCTTGTGTCTGATATTTTTCAGATAAAAATAGTACCAATTATAAGTAATTTCTGCACAATCAACTTAAGGTACACATTTGAAGCAAAGTTCCAAGTTTGACATTAAATACATCTCAGATCAACACTCACCAGTGTCTTCTTAACGTACGTAAGTTTTGAATTTTGCAGTATAGTTCTTTGCTCATAAATAAGTTGCTTATGGGGCTATACCTTGCTCAGTTTTATTTCAGGCGTAAAAACTAGTACCAGCATGGAGCCTTAACGTTGAATTGGTCTAAGTTTTCTATTCATTATTTGATAACTTGAATCGCAAATCTATTATTCACTCAAAACACCCTTCGATAATCACAAATTAAAAAATCCACACTTCTTTTTCAATTAAACATTAAATGCATCACTGATTATAAAGCTAATTTTGATTTTTGTTCCTAAATGATTTTTTGTAACCAGCAGTAGCAAAATAAAGAACCACATGAACAAAAAGAAAGAAAACTGAAATGAATAGGCATAGTAGGAAAGTTGACTCACCTTTGTTATTGGTGCCGGAATGCGACGTTTATTTGTTTGTTCCAAAATGTTGGTGTAGATATCTCGTTTGCAGTAACTTTGTAAAAAATAACGACCATGTTTGGCAAGTCGATGGCTAAGCAATCGGAAAGACATGATCCTGATCTAATACTTTTTTGACTTTCTTTACCACAACGAACCAACTCGTGACTTACAAATTTTTTTTTGGTGCAGAAATCTATTGAAACGAAAATAGATTTGATCTAATTAAATCTTATACTGATTTTATGGAACTTACATGGATGCCTTTTCACAGTTGTAATAAGTTTAAAGTCCCCTTTAGGGGATTCTAGTTTCTAACATCGACCAAGTGTATCTTTTGGGTCGTGGCCGTATTTAACGTATTAGATAATCAAATTGGTTATTGAATACGCTTTTCTTAACGCTGATTTTGTATTATTTGTTGAAGATGATAATTTGATCGTTTATATATATATTTCTTTTTTTTTTGTATTTTTAAAATAACAAGACAATGAATTGCGTATCTTTGCTTTCAATGTGATGTTGAGATGGTGTGAAAACTGAAATTCGTAAAATTAAACTTTGTGAAGTTGTTTTGCCAAAATCAAAATGTCAACTGTCAAAACGTTTGAGTGATGACTAGATGACTAGTATAAATGGATGTATTCAGTCAAAAGTCGAATTATAGGAAAAGGTAAATTTTTACACTGTATCACAATGCGACGAGAAAACCAGACGTCAGCGTGACGAGGGACGCTGGGAACCTTTTCTCGTTATAAAATCGTTCTCCAATTCACAATGCGGCGAGCTTTTTCACAACGAAAAGTAATTTTTGTAAAAAAATAATCAATAAAATATAAACGATGAGACTCACCAGTCCGTACTCAATCTTCTCAATCTAAACAGGCTCTAATCCCTTGTTGAATAACTCCCGAAGTGCTTGTTTACATGGGTCATTTTACTGAAGAGCGCATCGGTGTGACAGGTAGATTTTATGTGCGTAAAAAAGAGAAGGTAGATTCCACCCAAATTTCACCAATGCGCCAGTTTCATTTAATATTTTCGGATTCAACAAGAAACGTGTGAGTTAGATATATATTGGTGGATTTACATTGATCTTCATGCGAGCTCTGCAAAAAACAGGGATGTAAGATAAAAAAGTTACATCTGTTGAATAGAGAGAGAAGACCAAAATGCAGAGATCTTCATAGATGAAGATTATAGGAATAGTGCCATAATGCAGATATGAAGACATGCATGTTCATCTTCATGGTATACTCTTTCACTCATTCGTTTTGTGGCATAAATCCATCCCACTCTACTTTTCTTCAAATTTGCAGATGAAGATACATGTAAATCCATCATATATGGATTTTATGGGTGTGAGACAAGGAAGGGTGAAATTAAAGGATTTTTCTTCACCAATCACAAGTTCAGTAAAACGACCTTCAGGAAAAAGTCCCATGTAATCAAGCACTTACAAGGTATTTCAACAACGCAAACCTATTAGGCTTTTTTAGAAACTAAAGGGAATTGCCCATTTCTGGCCCAGAGTGTACATGATAACGAGTGGTATCAAATGAAAGGTGACGTGAAGTCCGATACATGAGTAAAATATTTTCAAAATCGTTCATGGGAAAGTCGAGATATTTGGGCTTGAAGTTGACGATTGCAAAATAAGGATTTCAGATTTTGTTCCAAATATTTGTCCATAACGGGCGGAATTTAATTGACGTAGAAAAATGATATTGGTATCAAATAAAAGATATCTTGTCTTTAAAATAATATCAAAGTTATTTTGATCTGTTAAACACATTTTGAGATATTGAGTTTTAACATGAAGTGGAAGTGAGCAAAAGCACAGAGGCGTCAAAAAAAATCGGAGGAGTCAGTCCAATGTGAACACCGTCCATAGTAAAATGGGCATTCCCTTTGTCTTTTCTCTTTCTAATTTTGATGTAAACATATGTAAGGAAAACAAACAAACACCAATCACAATCACATGTTTTTTTTGTTTTCCCTACATATTTTAACTGTCAAACTATTGATTTTTTTTTGCTTGTTTGGCACTGACGTCCGGTGGAAGTTCCAAATCCTGACAGTAATGGAACTTCCACCAGACTTCAGAAAGAGAAAAGACAAAGATAGTTTCGCCTGAAAGGGGCAGGGGATCATAATCACAGAACACAGATTAGCTACGGATAATCTGTGTTCTGCTTCTGTGACCATAATCAAATAATTTTTTTCTGAAAACCAAATACAAATACCAAATCTGAATTGATTTTTGATGGCAACCGTAAAGGTTGTGGACTGTGGACTAGAGCTGGATTCTGGGTGTTTTGCTTCGTAAACCAAAGAACCAAACAATAAAATGATATCCTTCTTAAAAAGAAGTAAGAGTCTTTTGAATCAATCTGTAAGTATAATATTAATTTTGTATTATGTCTTTTGAAACCACATTGTTGCTCTAGGACAAACTATGTCTAGTTCTCGGCAATGAAAGCTGTGATCTCGATTCGGCGGTATCGGCATTAGCACTTGCCTTTTTCTACTCAAAAATCTATCCGCAGCACTCTGGTTTTCTGCCTATGCTCAATATTCCACGAACAAGCTTTCCTATTAAAACTGAAGTCTCGTACTTTCTCGGAAAATACAACATAACAGACGAGTTTCTCGTCTTCAAAGATGACACAAGCAATGAATTTATAAAAAATAACTCTGTTATTCTAGTTGATCACCATGTCTCGCCGTATAGGGATTCTGTTATCGAAGTATTTGATCACCGCCCAATTGACAATTCTTGTGGACTCCCCAAATCCTGCAAGAAAAACATCGAACAAGCTGGCTCGTGTGCCACCCTTATCGGAGACTTAATTATGCGGTCGAGGGGCTTCAACGACGAATTTCAACTAATATTACAACTACTGTATGGCGCTATTGTTTTGGACACTGTAAACTTTTCACCTGAAGCTTGTCGAAAAACCGAGCTGGACTCAGAAATAGCCGCTAAGATTGAAGACTTTTTAGGAATATCAGACCACGTGCAACATCGAGAAACTTTGTTTACAGAGTTGGTCAAAGCCCGCGAAGACATAAGCTCATTAACCGCCTTTCAGTTACTCCATAAAGACATGAAACTAGTCTCTAATTCTGATGGCAGTATCAGAGTAGGAATGCCAGGATATCCTATTTCAGTGCAGGAATTCATAAAACAACCCAACGCCAAAGATTCGGTAGAAATGTTTGCCAGAGAAAATGATTGCTCCGTGATTCTCTTAATTGGTATGAAGATAACAAATGGATCGAATGTAGCAAGGGACATTGGGTTGGTGAACATTAATAACGATACACTATTTGAAGAAATCTTGGAAAAAATTAAGGTTAATGATAAACCTAATTTACAATTAAAAGAAATAGAGCATTCCAATTTTCTCGGCGGTCGGTTCTTTCAACAGGAAAATATAAGAGCAACTAGAAAACAAATTCTTCCAATTGTCAAAAATATTTTGAATAAAAAACAATGATCAACAAATATTTATGTGAGCTTTCATTTATTAATGAATTGAGCTCAATAATGCAACCTTTCGAACATGTATATAATGTCCATCTTCCAATCCAAAAAATCGTATTATACAAAAACTGATATTAAAAAGGAAAATCGCATTACAATTTCTAAAAACCAAACAACAAGAATCATTTCAATCAGCAACTATCAGGCAGATGCAAATATCTAGATTTCTTTTTAAAAGAACCCTTGAGCTGAGTTTTTAATCACCCTCTGAAAGTTTTGAAAAAAAATGTAACCCACTGTTTACAAAGTGGCTCTTAAACTATTCAATTCAGTGAATAGAACACAAGAACCTTGCTTAAATTGGCCTAGGGTCGCCCCAAAGCGTTTTTTGAAAAACTTGAAAGTTATCCTGGTGACAAAAATTTTGTGTTTTTTCAGAACTGGGGCGCCCTGAACTCGCCCTGAAGTAGACCTAGGTATTTTGCTGTGGCGAGTTGAGGTTAAGAATAAACTGCCAAAGTGACATGAGTTGTGAAGCATTTGTTTTGTTGTGTATTCACGTACTGCAGGTATTGTTTATTTTGACAATTCTTGGGGTTGTCAAGAAAACCTGGGGTCAACCCTGGGTAAAGTTCAACGAAGGAAGCTATAATCTTCACGAACATCCTATATTTTCATTTAAAAATTAGTAGTAGTAGTGAGGTTTATTCATTTATCTAACAATAGCGATACATCTCACAGTTATTACAAATGAAGTTATAAGCTATGGCATTGCCGTCAGTTCGATTGGCAATAAATGAATACATTTTTTGTCGACCTAAAGTCGATTTTTCAGATCTCGATTTTAGGCTCGATTTACACAGATTTTCAAACGCACTTGGACACACATCAAGGAAAAGTGACATCATCAGTGTTGTTTCAAAAGTGGCACTCACACAATTAAAAAGCAAACTAAAATCACGTTTTCTGTTCTTTTTGCCAGTAATGATTTAAGATCTTACTCCCAAATCCGAAGTGGTTGACACGAAAACCACATAACATACAAATACTATTTATGTTCATATTTGAAAAGAAAATTTTATTTCAATTAAAAAAAAAAAAGCCTCAAGCCCAAGATGAAAAATGGCGCGATTTTGGGTACGATTATTTAATCAGATTTTACAAAATTAAAAAAGTACCATTCTAATTTTGTGTACGATTATTAATTAATTCACTATTGCAGAATGTTTTTTTTTAATTTTGAAAAATCTGATTAAATAATCACCCCAAACTGAAGAATTAAAAAAGGCCCTAAAATATGAAAAATCACCCCAAACTGTAAAAAATAATCAATTTATGTTGTTGTTGCTTATCATTTACATTTACAAGGGGACATTTTTCTGAAAAAAGCTTCTATTTTGTGGCCAATTTTCATTTTTTGTTTGAGGTCATTTTTCATTGGGGCCAAATTTCATGTAGCCTTCTAAGCACTTGAGAAAATTGATAGTAGCCTGCATTGTCAAAGTCTTCTTCCCAAAGCATGATTGTGTTTGATCCTCATTGATTGGACAGACGGCAATGACGTGGAAAACCTTTCTTCGCTTTGAGATTGCACATTATGTAGAACAAATTTGGTAAAAGCTTGCGTTATAGGGTGATCCATTAAACTTTACACCTGGATTTAAAATTTTTGAATGGTAAGATATAGGAATTGTATTTAAATTTTCTTTGTCAATCGTGTATCCGGTCGATCAAGTACTTTTAAAATAAAGTCTGCTTGCAATTTCAGTTTGTGTTTCAAGATAAATTGCATAGTTTCATGTTTTTATAGGGAGGTTAAACAATTTATTGACGAAGTTTCTATTCAGCTTTTCCAGATTTTCGAGTTCTTCGGAGCCCCAAACTTGTGCAGCACATAACTTTATTATAAACTTTATACTTTTAAGAAAGGTATATGGTTTGATAGTAAAAAAGTTAATAAAACTTTGGGAAGGCATTGCTCTAGAATATGCCGCTTGAAATCTAGCGTTGAATTAAGCTTCACTCCTAAATATTTGTATTCCTTTAACGACTTCCAGACTATTCTGATTGAGGAACCAATCATGACTTTGAGATGTTGCACCTCGATTAAATCATAAACAAATCAATACTTTTGATTTTTCGCTGTTTATAAGTCCCCCTACTTCACAATATGATATTAGACATTATTCATTAGTTGCAAATTTTTGCGGCGTTTCAGATAAAATAACCAAATCATCATAACGTTTCCAAACCTTATACCACCAGGAAGTTCATTTATAATGTCATTATTGAAGAGCGCAAGCAAAATTCAACTGATGTGAACCTACAAATATGATCAATTGTTGAAGAATTTTTTCGGAACCCAGCTTGTAGGTCAGTTAAAAATATATTTTCGCAATAATGTTTAAAAATGATATGCCACGATAGTTTTCAGTTCTATCCAGTGGGCTCTTCTTGCGGATGGAAAAATCTCTGTTTTTTTAAAGGATTTGAGCACGCCTGGTTTTTTTAAGATTATTGTTGTAGAGTTTTACCAGGTGATACGTTAGTGTAGGTGTAGATGTACATGACAAATTGGTCTCGGATGTGAGCAAGTTTCGAAAATGAAGAGATAAATCTCCAGCAGATACACCGGTATCTTATGGTATTAGACGAAAAGTCTAGTAAACTAAGCGCATAATAAATATATTTTTTCCCAAGATATTTTAAAAATAGAAAATCGAGTTACCTAGCTCTTGAACTTATTGTAAGTGGTGGGGAAATAGAAGAATTAAAGCAAAGATAATATAATACCAAGATGTCGCATCCAGCACAAGCAAAGTGAACCCAAAATAAAACCGTCCGTATCTGATATTGGATACGACAACATGTTGCGAAATGTTGCATTGGTCAATTTAAAGAGCGAGAGCGAAAAATCTCTCTGGAAACAATTTAAAATTTGAAATCTCTTCAAAATGCATATCTCAAGGACAACAAAATGTTTTCGTTGTTTTTTTCTTTCGCTTTTTTTTAGTTTTTTGCTTATTATTTTTTGTGATGATGATGATGATGATGGTGGGTATCTGTATAGATAGACATGCAGTAACATTTTTGTTCTTTCATGGCAAATCGCTATCTTCGTAAAAGGTAGCAGGGATTTTCTTTTGGTTTTATTTATTTTTGTGAGGTTGTTTTGTAGGTATTCCTTGAGAAATTAAAAAAAAACATTTTCATTAATTTATTAAGGTACAGGTGAATTCATAACTTGTGAGGAAAGCTGATTTATAGTTAGGTAGGTATAGATAGGTTGGTGTGAAATGTGTATGCACCGATTTAATGAATACGTCCGTCGTAACAAGATACATTTTTGCAATGGTTTATATGTAGGTAGGTACCTAGGTACTTCTGGTTTTTTTTTTAATTTTTCATTCGTCTCGATCGTTGGCAAGAATTTTTGTTTTTATTCCTTCTGAGAATTTTTGTAGGGCAGAGAGATAAATGTATGAAGGAATGTTTCAAGGAAAAGTTTTTGGTTAGGATAAAAAATGAAGGTGGATATGAAGGAAATAGGTATATCTTGTTATTTTTTGGGGTGGAGAATATTAGCCGCGTTTTGTTATTGCTTAAGATCCATACCGATCATCCCATAAAAATAAAACGATACGGATCTTGATGACAGCTGTGTTGTATACCTATCTCTATTTTGCTTACGTTGGTTCATTTTCATGTATTCGTTGTCTTTTTTCTTTACACTGCATTTCATACTACCTATCTTACCACGAGAAAACATCTACCCGCATTAGTAACAACTAATTTTCGGATCTTCAAAATAGATCCAGATAGAGAGCTGGATCCCAAGTTGTTGTTATATTACGTGTTAAAAAATTATCCTGATCAAGGTCCGTAGATAATAAAACGTGGCTATTATCTACCTATTTTGTTTGTGTTTTTATTTATTTATTCGGTAAATAAAAACAAATGCTTAGAAATATGTATAAATGATAATTGATACAGCGAAAAAATATCACTATTTTCGAGCAAATTTGCCTAGGAAATCAATAAAAAACGTAAATAATAAGAAATAAAAGGTATCATTATTATGGTATAATGAATCTTAGTTTATGCTTTAAATGTCCAATAAATAGTATTTTAGCTATACAATAACTTTACTCGATACGAAGATATGTTACACATCATTTGCGAATATACTTATACTTACTCTAACTACCTACTTTTTTATTCTTCGACAATTGAAAAAAAAAATAAAAAATAAAAGTTTATACCTACCAATGTACACACCTACTTGTTTAAAACAAAATAGATGCCTACCTACCTGATCTTGATATTGGTAGAAAGATTAATTTATTTGCAGACAGATTTACTAGGTTTGTTCTTAGAGAAGAGTTTTTCTTTAGTATAGATATTTATTTTTAGGATACTGAATAGTTACATTTAAACTCAAAAAATGTAACTGTGGTTTTGCATTTACATTACAATTTAGGTATCATGATTCCTTTAAACATTGAAGATTTGCACCTCTTATAATAATGTAATGTTCATTCCAATCATTCATTCTATAAAAATATAATCTTTGTTATGTTATCTTTTATTTAATAATTTATCCTTGAAGATAAAAAAAGAATTACCAAAGGTATAAGCCATTTCCGGAGAGCTATACATGATCAACCAAATCCTGAATTTTATCGACCAAATAGGCAGTTTGTAATTTTGAAAAATGTTGCGTAAAGTAATGTTCATTAGTCAAAATTATTATAAATACAAATTTTGAAAATAGTAGTTTGAAAAATGAGAACATAATTATAAATATAGTGCAAAACTTTCTGTTAAGCGTTTTGAAGGCTCTCAGCTGCTCAAAATTAATGCAAATATAATTATGTGGTGTTTGGGAGAAACATGATAACTCCATTTTAAAATTTGCGTCTTCACGTCCACTTTTTATGGAGCTAGAAGCGAAGCGAAACGAAATTAATTATTTCCTTCAAATTTGGAATAGTTATGAACGTTTGTCAAATTACGTTTCAAATTTGAAAGAAATCGGTGCATCCGTTTATAAGCTCTAGCTCGATGTAAAATGGATGTAAGGACGCGAACAATGTACAGCAATGATTTCTATATCAAGACGTTTTCCAGGGCTTGTTGAAAAATTGAGACCATTTGCTAATCGTGGTCGAAATATCAATTTAGCAGGTTTTTAATATAAGAATTTTTCAAAAACACATTTTTATATTTTAAGTTCAATTGAGGTTGGTTTTTATTTCAGATTTCTTAAAAAAAATGCTAAGTCAGAATAAGGCAGCAGAATAAGCATGCAGAGCAAAGAAAAATTATAACTTTTTTAACGTGGGACGTAGAGCTATATAGGTCCCACTTTGATCAATTTTGTGAGCAGTATTCTATTGTATGATGTTAAAAAAGATACATTTACACACATAGACATAAATACAAAACGAAACGTAGCAGTCATCAGTAGATAGTTTGGTCAACCGACTCTATTTTTAAAACAGAAAGGAAAAGAGCTTGGAAGCACATATTATTGTCATTTTTATTTGTACAAGGTGCGATATCTTTGTAACTCGACTATATGTGGTTGTATTTTAGTTTCATAATATTCAAGTTATATATCATTTTGTCGGGTGATCTGCTCGAAAAGTATATACGTATATACCTCCCTATTTATATCTACACCCTAAGTTTTTTTTTATCAAAATCGTTATAGATGTTTTTGAAATAAATAAGTTTTTTCTGAACGGTTGTATGGCAAGTACATACCGTTATTTTTGAGGAAAAAAAAATTTCGATTTCTCCTCTTGGAATTTACAAAAAAAACCTTAAGTTCAAATTATATAGGCTGTAGGTCGAGGTAGAGACAGACAGAATTGTGACACCCACTTTTTTTCGTCTTCTCTATCTTCCTAATGTCATGTTTGACTGTTATCTCGAAATTTTTTTTCTGAACGAATTCAAGAACTACAGAAACTGGGGGAGGCGGGATACCATGTTACAAAACATAACGAGCCCTTCAACTTTATTCCTTGTCTTCGAATTCGGCTTTTTTAGTCTGCTTGTTTATAATGAATGGCTCATTACTAGTCGATATTCACAAAAATCTAGTAAAAGAAGATACGGAGTCTTTTATAATAACAATATACCTAGGTACCTATACCGTTTTGGTAAACAACAACGAAAATTGCAATTCCAGTTTTCAAACAATTAAAAAGACCAAAAAAATATGTTTTGTTTTTTGAAATAAGCATTATTATCTACCTATAGTATTTATTATTAACATAAAAGAATAAATGTGAGTACCTACCATAAGAAAAAATTAAATCAATATTCAAGGAAATATAACATCGCCTTAAAAAATGTTATCAAAATGTTTTATTTGCCCACAAACACTACCCCCCTCCACCCTGAGAAAAGGTGCCTATGTAGGTAGGCACCTTTGTTTAGTAGTAACTACAACCCTACAAAAATTCTCAGAAGGAATAAAAAGAAATTCACCTCTACCTCACCTCTACCTCACAAAAATAAATAAAACCAAAAGAAAATCCCTGCTACCTTTTACGAAGATCGCGATTTGCCATGAAAGAACAAAAATGTTACTGCATGTCTATCTATACAGATACCCACCATCATCATCATCATCACAAAAAATAATAAGCAAAAAACTAAAAAAAAGCGAAAGAAAAAAACAACGAAAACATTTTGTTGTCCTTGAGATATGCATTTTGAAGAGATTTCAAATTTTAAATTGTTTCCAGAGAGATTTTTCGCTCTCGCTCTTTAAATTGACCAATGCAACATTTCGCAACATGTTGTCGTATCCAATATCAGATACGGACGGTTTTATTTTGGGTTCACTTTGCTTGTACTGGATGCGACATCTTGGTATTATATTATCTTTGATTAAACCTTCAAATGTACTTTTTTTATCACTATTACAGCTGTCAATTATCAATTGATAAATATTGAAATTTGATATTTTAAAACTCAATACTACTCATTCGAAATTTCATACATTTAGTATTTTTTTTTTCATTTTTAACCAATTATCAACTCTATCAAGTCATCAAATCTATCTCCATAAATGTAGATCAACTGTCATCCGCCAACAGCTTAAAACTAACTGCACAATTCATAACAATAAAATATTAACAAAAAAATGTGTTTACTTTAATTTTTCAATATTTATTTCGTTTTTATAAATGCTTCTTTTATACTTCTCTCATACTTAACATTATCAACTTTTAATAGCTTGAACAGAGCTTTAACAAAATTTTTCTTAAAAAGACAAAATTATAGATTCAATATTTTAGTAAGGAAAATAATAAGAAAATAAAATCTTTATTTTATAATTTGAGATGTCCAACGGAATCATTGCTTTGTGCTTACAGTTTAAAAATTTTAATTTATGTGTTTTCTTATAAAATTTAAAACAATTATTTAAATGCACATTTTATAGAAATTTCTTATTGGGTTGGAGAGAACTCAGTTGGAGACAAAACACGACAATGGCTCTCTCTGATTAATGGCACTGTATAGGCAACGCACTCATCCCAGCCGGGTGAACGCCATGCTGATTCACGTGTTTCTTTGCGTTCTTGAAGATTTTTATAGCCTAAAAATGCATCAGATAATCATAAAATCAGGAATTAAATATTTTATTTAAAAAGATCTTACACCAAATGTGATGGACATTATAAAGTCGCCCGATTTGGGAAAAGAATCCGGCGAATGCTTCATTATTATTCTGACGATAGTTAATGGCTCGTGCCCAGTTGTTACCCCATTCAATCATTGTACCTGGTTTAAGCCGGTAGGAGCTTAAAGTGAATCGCAAATATAAGTATTCATTAGAAGTCAATTTATTTCTAACCTACCGCATTTCGTAAATGTTCTTTCCCGTTCGGTTCATGATTTGTGGCCAATAGCTGAAAGCCAGCAAATACTGCAAATGACGGGATCTTAAAAGTTTTCCACGATCATTCATCAACCGTAAGTACTCCTGAAATAAAAAGAATTAAATATAAAAACTGATACAATTAAACATAGAGTCTTAAACTTATATCGTTGGTGAGACCTCAAAATTCCTTATGTAACACCAAATTCCCGAATATGAGCTTTGAACCCAATTTATTAGCTCAACAATAATTATTTTAATAAATTATATAAATAAAATCAATATATTTATTAATAAACTTAAAATTAACATTTTACACGACTTTAAATTTTTGAATTTGGCAACCATTCTATTAAATTGTAACCATTGGAACAGAGATTTCGCAACTCTCAAAAACTTTTTTTCGGAATTCATCTCCACCGATTTCATTCTTGGAGGAGATTTCAACATGAGAACCGGTAGAAAAGGAACAGTGGACTACAACTCGGTTTCTCCAATATCTGTTCATTAAGTGAGAGGCTCCAAAAATTTAATCTGCGAAAGCAACTGCAACTCATTTTTATAATTTCTTGAAGATATTAAGTATGTAACTTAATGGTAGAGGATTTAGTGATAAAACTGGAGAATACGAGTAAATTTAAAAACGTCAAATTTCTGTGAAGCGATTCAGCATCACTGTTTTTTTGCGATGCTGATGCTTTCACAGATCACAGCTGTTGTCGATGCGATGCTGATCGGTTATCTGTTTTACGCTAAAACACACTTAAATGCGTTTAATTATCAATTATCAATGATAGAAGTAATATTATTAAAAACAAAATTTTGGCCTAACCTTGCATTTTGTACAGGACAAACATCTTTTTAATGTGTAGAGTGGGACAGTGGACATCGTTTTCGGGGTTGAAAGCCTCCATTTGGCCGCTATCTTGGAAAAGGTGGTGTACAATGTTTTTTCGCGATATCTTGAGAACCATAGATTCGACATAGACGAATTTATTGAAGAAAAACATATACAGGGTGATTCACATCAGGTGTGGCAAAAAGGTAGAGCGTTTAGATGGGTTAAGACAAGAAAAAAATCGTATGGGAGGGGGGTCTATGTTCAACCGTTGCGCAAACTTATGGGGTTGGTGAAGGTGTGTACTCTGACGGGATGAATTTTAAATCTCTCTTTTCGACTTCCCAATCACTGTAGCGTGTTCCAAGCGGAACTTTTGGCAATATGCTGAAGTAAGATGAAATAAAGAAAACAAACCTATGGTGGAACAACATCACCACCTGCGAGGAGACAAAACAGGTATGGCTAAAACAAGATCTGAAGCGCTCCAAGAGTTGAATATCTCTAAGTAACTGCACATCGGCTCCATAATAGGTATCACTACCGGGAATTGCTTGATAGGCAAGCACTTAACTAGGCTCGGAGTATTTTCAAATGATTTCTGCAGAAGCTGTATGTATGAAGAAGAGGAAGATTCAATTGATTATCTCCTCTGTACTTGTCCTGCTCTATCCCAACGACGTAAACTCCATCTCGGAGATTACTACTATAATGATCCTAGCGATCTGGCAAATCTTGACATAAGTAATCTCACACGCTTCGTAAGGAGCTCCAAGTGGTTCAACGAATAGGGAGGAAAGTTCCTAGATTCTTGTGGTATCGCAATGAACCAACTATGATCAAAGGGCCATTTGCTTGAAACTTAAAAATGTATGTTTAACATAAGAGTAGAACATAAGCGTTGTAAGTTAACCATAAATATTTAAGTTTCGTATCAGCAAATGGCTCTTAGTGTGTCAAGCTTTCCTGCTTGGCAGCCACCTTAACCTAACCTAACCGCACACAATTTGTTACCATTTAAAAAACTTAAGTTAATCGCAATAACGGAACGTATTTATTAAAATAGATAGCATGTAGGAAAACCTAATGGATATGTCTGGTTCATGGGGTCACAACAGGCTCACCTCCAAAGCTGTAACGTTCCTCGTTATCATTTGACAATAATTGAATTTTTTTTGATTCAAACTACAAATATTACAATTTAACTATGGAACAGTTGATTGGGATACATGATATTTGGCCCCAATGAAAAATGACCCCACACGAAAATTAAAAATTGGCGATTTTTTCATAATGGAAACTACCCCATTTTCAAATTGTAAAAATCACCCCAAAGTTAATGAAAAAATGCCCCAAAGGAATGACGATTGCATGCGATTATTTGATCAGATTTTTTTTAAATTAAAAAGGACTATTCTGCGATAGTGAATTAATAATCGTACAAAAAATTAGAATGGTTCTTATTTAATTTTGAAAAATCTGAGAAAATAAAAATTGTATAAAAATATTATATTATGAAAAATATGGCCCCATGCTTTTAACCTTAAACAATAAATGCAAAATCACCCCAAAAATGGCGTCATTGTTTATAAATCATATAAATCAAATGAAAAATAGCCACAAAACATATTTTAAATTGAAAAAAGCCTTAAACCAAACATACAAAATCACGCGATTTTCTTGTAGGATTATTTAATCAGATTTTTCAAAATTAAAAATGGACCATTCTGAAATAGTGAATTTATAATTGTACAAAAATTAGAATGATCCTTTTAAATATTGAAAAATCTGATTAAATAATCGTACGAAAAAATCGCGCAAAGTTTTGGGGCCATTTTTCATTTGATTTACATATTTATTAACTGGGCAATTTTTCATTATGAAACGTCACCCCATATTTTTGGTGATTATTCAATTATTGTTTAAAATTAAAAGTATGGGGCCATATTTTTCATAATGAAATTTTACCCCAAAATTGAAAATGAAAAATGACCCCAAAAACATGAAAATTCAAAAAATTCAATCTTTTTTATGTTTTTGTTGCTTTTCATATAAATTTTTGGGCCATTTTTCATTGGGTTGGCAATTTCACTTTTTTGATTCAAAAAGTTTTGAGAAATGTTGGTTGGAATTAGTTAAACTTTTGTTTTTAAAAGTGGAATACCTTGGTGTTTTTTTTTTTTGGTTCTAGTACTCAAATTATAAAATATAAATAATTTTAAAATTTAACTATATAATCCTGGTTAGCATTCTGAAGTTCATATATTTAAATCACATATACATCCTACATACATATATTTATATAAATTAATACATAAATCTTAAGTCAGAAGCCTCAGCAGTTAAGTCTCTTATCAATATTAACATGTTAATTTTTGTATAGTAGTAAATAATTTTAAGCTATCTTACCGGGTCATTCCACAAGTTTTCTTTTGCTTGATCGATTTTCTCGAATCCACCTGTATATCTCCATAGATGTAAACACTGATCCATATCGCCAACCTGCACCGTCCACGATGCAACCAGCGCACAGTTCAAATCATCTTTTTTCGAGTGAACCAGTTGTACAGTTGTTTTACTAAGCAATGCGCACATTACCGATAAAAATGCAGTCACGTTTCAAATGAGAAAGAAATTGTTCCAACAACATTTCACACTTACTAGTTGTCAATATAGCTTTTCATGGAATCGGCCCTGACATTGTGCGTATGCAATGCGTAAATAATTTCTTTATCACTTAACATGCGACTGTGAGGCTCCTTGGTTGGCTCAATTCTACGAACCAATAACTTACTTAGCCAAGAGTCGGCGTCTGCTAAATGCTGGGAAGATGTGGAAATTCCACTTGGAGTTCAAAAAATTGAATTTATTAATTAATATCAAAATAATGTAGATACTTTATGAAAAAAGACATACCGTCCCGAAATGCTGAAGATGCTTCCGATATTCCTTAGTTTTATCATTTTTATTTAAATCAAATAGAATGGTGCAGGGCTGTAAAGATGTCTATTTGCCTAACAAAAAATAAACTAATTAAAAATTACGAACACGGTGATTGAAAAAAAAATGTATGCAAAGAAAAAAAAATGGTTATAAACGTCCTACGTCCTACTGCCAAGGTTAAGTTTATTTTTGTCACAAGAAAGCCTTTGAAGAAAACTATCTAACAAAATGTATCGTCTGTAGAAATGGAGTCTATTCTGATTTTAATGGAATTAATAATTCATTTAGTAAAAGATGTACTCTTTATTTTAGTAGAAACAAGTACACGTCAAAAGCAAAAGCCGCTAATCGGACGGCGATGGGGCGATGGGGCGATGGGGCGATGTTATGAAAATAAAGTATTATTTCACAAATGTGAATGTGTGGGTGTGCTTTCCAATTCCGGAGATGTTTTTCTTTATTCAGTTCTAATTTTTTGCACAGAAATCTATTTATTTTATTTTCGTTATTAGTGAGGACAAGAAATTAAAATTATCGAAAATTTCACCTTTGAACAAGATAATTCTATTCATCCGCACTGATAACCAAATGTCTAGGGTTGCTTAAACATCGATAGTCTATCGATAGTATCGATAGTAAAAAACCATCGAATGTATTGATGGTTTTAAAAATACTATCGATAGTTTTTCACCGCACAACTTTATTAGTGTTGAAACCCATAATAAGCAACATAAACTAAAAAAAACATACTAACACTTAAACATTCATACGAGATAAAGGATACAGAAACTGAAACTATTACACTCAAGAGTCAAGACTCTTTTCGAAATTTAATGAGTGGGAGTGAGAAAAAAGATCGGATCTCACCTTCCAACTCGTTTACTTTCAAAAAAATTCATGAGTCAACGTGTAACTCTTGCATCGATAAAATTGGTCGAGAAACGTTGAAAAAAGGAACAAAACTCATATGATTTGCTTCAATTTTCATAGCTTCTCGACAAAATTTATCGATGCGAGAGTTACAGAACGTAGGCACTGTAGAAAGTGGTATCATCTGTTGTTTTTGTTCTACGTGGTAAGTTAAATCAGATTCAGTACCTACGTTCTGTAACTCTCGCATCGATAAAATCAGCCGAAAAACTTTGAAAAAACGGAACAAAACTCGTATGATTTGTTTCAATTTTCATCGTTTCTCCACTGATTTTTTCAGTGCAAGAGTTACAGAACGTATGCGCAGGTTCGAATTCGTATGGATAAATTTCAAACCGACGGCTAAGGCTTTTAAAATAAAAATACTATCGATACTATCGATAGTTTTATATTAAAATTATCGATACTATCGAAAGCGCTGACTATCGATGTTTAAGCAACTCTACAAATGTCATTGGGTTTTCACTTTTCACCACAGCAATACTCATCAGTTTGACTGCCTGAACACAATAGCTTCGCGTTCGCACGCGCGTGATTATTGATGCCTTTAAGGACGCGTGCCATGACTGGTGTCGCTAAGACTGCTTTTACACTACAGCGATTTTTAATCTTCGTTTCTCCTTTGGTTTCCTTCTAATTGCAAATACCTTTTACACGACAGCGATTTTTAATGAAAAGTTTAGTTTGTGCAAGTGAAGAAGTATCATCTCACTGCACTCTTTACTCCACTTGATCAAGCGAAGTTATCTGAGTGGACGACGAATGAAAATAAAACACATTCGAACAAAAAGGAAAAGCACAAAGAAGAATGAGCGATAACTCTGCAATTTGTTCAACCTCAGCAATTTCGTCTACCCCGGCCACCACATACGTCCCTCGCCCACGTGCTTAAAAATCGCAAGAAGAAATTGCATGGTTTAAAAGCAGTCTAAAGCTTAGTATTGTAACTCTCGCATCGATAAAATCAGTCGAGAAACGAAGAAAATTGAAACACATCGTACGAGTTTTGTTCCATTTTCCATCGTTTCTCGACCAATTTTAACCATGCGAGAGTTACAGAACGCAGGCACAGTTCTTTTGAACGAAAAAACAACTCATGGTGGAAAGAATTTTTTTTTCCGGAAGAAAAACATTCGTGGTGGCAAACTAGATTTTTTTTCACAAACCAATGGCCGCGTTCGGGCAACTATCCAAAGCTATCCGGATAGGTTTGTGTTGTTGTAATCGTATAGAAAAATTCAGCTGATATTGGATTGTGATGTTATGTGCATCTGTTCACAGTACAAGTACACGAATCTAAAGCTGTGTCCAGATGCAAAAAAAATACATCAATGTGGACGTCCGGGCGCACACAAATTTATGTGTCAAATTTGTTTATTTTAATAAACTGATTCATCAGTTTATTAAAATTATTTTCCGCTCAAACTGAGCGCTGAAGCATTGCACTTTTAAGCAAAAATTAATTCCGAAATAAGCTTAAATTTTTGGCGGAAATATTTGTGCCGAATAGAAAATTCAAGGCACACGGCGCACAACTTAAATTTTTATTGATCTGGACGCGGCTTAAGGTAATATATTGCGAAGGCTATCAGTCAGAAAATAAAGGCATTACTAGAAACAATAACAACAAATATAAACATTTGGACAAGTAAAGAGACACTGGATCCGCCATTTTCACAGATGCGCAGAAGTGAACAAAAATGAAAACGCTAATGATAGGCGTGTTTTTTTGCAAGTCCATATGGATTTGTCGAAAAAAACGATATCGGGACTTAGGAACTTCTTACTTACAGTACGTAAGTCCCAATAATTATCTGGACTTAGCTATAGGTCTATATGGATTTAAGTTGTTGTTGTATTTACGTGTAAAACATTAGTCCCGATGTCGTTTTTTTCGACAAATCCATATGGACTTGAAAAAAAACAGCTGATATTGGGGCATATTCATAGTCACTTTTAAACTCCAGTTTATCTTAGACCTGGGTTTACCCTATCTAAATAACATTGAATAAACCCCAGTCTAAGATAAACTGGGAGTTTAAAAGTGACTATGATTATGCCCCATTACCTTTAATATGTGTACTGTGGTCTGCGTTGACTTTCGTGTGACATGGGCAGACTAGCGTCATTCGTGTCATCGTCAATGTGTTATGCATTGACATGGTCAACGTTGACGGTCCATATGGGCAGTGTGTTGATGACTTTTTTGGTGATGTCAGAGTCTCAATGCGTTGACCATTTACATTGACCGTCTATTCATAGCTTAGGAGAAACCAAAAACACTCTATATGAAGATACCAATCTTTCGTACGTATCACCCTCCAAAACCCATTTGTTTACATTGTTGTTTTTGTAATTTCGTTTTGTGTCCATGAATAGATGTGAATTGCAACAACAATTTAACGGGGTGGGATTGTTCTGTTTTCCCAGAACAACCATTTTGTATGTGCAAATAACGCAGCCATCTTTAAAAAAATTTCAACTCACCAGCTTTTCAACATGAAAATGGAGGATGTTAGGTGGGATATCGGGATGTGTTGAAAAAAACACCAATTTAATGGTGCTAAGTATGCTATTAAACTACGAATTTCACGTGATGAAACTTCTTTTAATTTTTCTTTGAAAATTCATCCTGTAAGTAGTTCGCTGTTACACAATGATTTTTAAATCTTTGGCATTTAACAGAAAAGTCTATTATAAAATAAATGACGTGATAAGTTAGAATTTATACATTGAAATTTCGGTCATCGATAGTTTTCAATTGGTTTCGCATATAAATATATAGTATAAAGGCTGTCCCAAACCAAAGCGAAACAGTCGCGCGAATATGCGACGACTGAATAATGTTCGAAGATTCGCATCGCGCCAGTGTGGGTGCTCCCTAGAGAATGCAATCCCGGAGTGTTTTTCCAATCCCGGGATTTCGGGATTTAAAAAACTGAATCCCGGGATCCCGGGATAATCCCGGGATTTAAAAAATATTTTATAAAAGGTAATTTCAGTTAAAATTTCATTAGCCGTGTTTTTTTTTGCAAGTCCATATGGATTTGTCGAAAAAAACGACATCGGGACTAATAGTTTTACACGTAAATACAACAACAACTTAAATCCATATGGACTTAGCTAAGTCCAGATAATTATCGGGACTTACGTACTGTAAGTAAGAAGTTCCTAAGTCCCGATGTCGTTTTTTTCGACAAATCCATATGGACTTGCAAAAAAACACGCCTATTGTTTCTCAAGTTAAAAACGCTCTTCTTATAATTACATACCTAAGCAGAGAGCTTATGTTCCTAATTTGGCTTCAGCTTGGCAATACAAAAAAAAACAAACGAGTTTGTGTTTAGTATACAAAAATAAATATCATTTATTAAATACTAATTCTTAAACTCTTAAAAACAAACAAAAAAGAAAAAACAAAACAAATATATATATATATTCTCTAAACAAAAAAAATTAATTAATTCAGTCAGTAGATATTAAGTATTCTACAAAAAAAATAATAACACATTCACATTAATTTAACCACCAAAATAGTATATGTTAATCACATTTTGAATTACAACTTATTTTTATAGTAAAAACGAAGAAATAGCAAAGCATCCAAAGTTTCGTCTGAAAGTCTACTTCTAATTTTAGTGCCAAAACGTGCAGCAGCAGAAAATGCACGCTCCGGCTCAATACTTGTTGGAGGAATGGACATAAGATATTTATTAGCCTGCTCTAAGTATTACGGTTGTTTAATGGCGATGGCGACCCAGTTTGATAGCATGTGTATGTTTTATTTCTCTCTCTCTGCGTCGTTCTATACCTTGATGTGACCAGGTTTTTCTTAACATTATCCTGATTTTATTTCTGGTTATTTAATTTCTGTTTAAGGTATGCATTGAATATTAGTATGCAATTTTAATTTTTTTTTAATTCTAAAATATGAAAATTATCATTTGAACATTATTTTGTATCCTCTAAAAAAATCCAAACTTTGTTTGGATAGCAAGTAAAGTATTTTTAATTTTTAGTTGCTTTATTTGAAACCTGTTGGTCACACTTTAACGAAATAAGGGATGAATATGAATTGTTTCTTTCAAAGAAGAGAAAGAAGATGCTTGTTAAATAAAAAAAAGGTTTTGTTTTGAACAACAAAACGTTGGTTAAACTTAACTACTTTCTGAATCTTTTTGCAAAACGTGGCAAAAATGTGACAACAAGTGAAAAACATGAGCTGGAGTACCTGGGTGGGGCATTTTGATCTGTAAAATTAATCTGAACTGAAAAGACATATCAAAAACTGTTATTTTAAACTTTCCACACACAAATGCCTTTATCGTATACCTTTTTAATTTTCACTTTTCCCTACGTTTTTCTAAAAATAAATTAGGTAATTAATAATATTGTTAAACCTTTAGATGTTGCTGTAAGAAATAAGCAGGCAGAAAAGTAAATTAAGGCATGCGAATATTTAAGCCACTGATCCCGGAAGTCCCGGGATTGGAGCATTATAATCCCGGGATTTTCGGGATCGAAAAATGGGCCGGGATCCCGGGATTCGGGATCCCGGGATTGCATTCTCTAGTGCTCCCATTAATCTCCATGTAAATAAATTAAGACAGGCGAAAGTTACGTCGTCGCTTTGAAATATTCGCGTTGGTTTGGGAGAGCCTTAAAGGCTGTCCCAAACCAACGCGAAACATTCGCGCGAATATGCGACGACTGAATAATGTTCGAAGATTCGCATCGCGCCAGTGTGGGTACTCCCATTAAGGCTCTCCCAAACCAACGCGAAACATTCGGCGCGACAGCGAAACTTCCGCCTGTCTTAATTTATTTACATGGATATTAATGGGAGCACCCACACTGGCACGACGCGAATCTTCGAACATTATTCAGTCGTCGCATATTCGCGCGAATGTTTCGCGTTGGTTTGGGGCAGCCTTAAATCTCCATGTAAATAAATTAAGACAGGCGAAAGTTTCGTCGTCGTTCTGAAGTATTCGCTTTGGTTTTGGAGAGCCTTAATGCTCTTAAAAGCCGTGTTTTTTTGCAAGCCCGGAGGGATTTGGTTAAAAAGAAATGATATTGGGGACTATCTATCGACGCCATCACAGAAAACAATGGAGTTTCCATAAAAACTATTGATTAGAAGTACATATGCAATTCACGCCGTTAGAACAGTTTACCCCCGAAAATTATGTGCTCTTAGCTATGCCTGGAGGAGATTAGTTGTTGTTGCGTTTAACATGTAAATTCCTTAGCCCCGACGCGACATAGTTTTTTTTCGATCAATTTCCTCTAGGTTTGCAAAAAGGACGAGACTAGAGACATGCCAATTTATAACAGTTATAACAATTTTTGGCCATTAAAAGCGGGCGTACGTTTACGCGCTTCGCGTTACTTAAAAAAAACTTTAGGTGCTTGAATTATGCCCACCGGCGGAGGACCCTGGCTCTCCGGGGCCGCATAAACAGTAATTTTATAAACAAAATCTGTTATAATTGGCATGACTAGTCACTTCCTGCAAAAAAACACGCCTAAAGTCTTACAACAGTTGCGTTGATTCGCTGATTTCTCATTCGTTTTTTTTTTTGTCATGTTCACAGTCTGTTTCAATAATTCGAGAGCGAAATACAATACCAAACAAATCGTAGAATATACTTAAATTGATTATAAATTTTCACGTTCAATTTGTTTCCACAAACTTATCCTTATAAGGTTGGGTTAGCACTTGATAACTCGTTGCTCCTTTTATTATACTTTTTGAACATACCCATTGAAACTCGTAAATAACCGACATTTTGGTGGTGAATGTACGCTTACTGCATGTGTGTGCAAATAAAGCGTGGTGGATGTACGCTTACTGCATATGTGTGCGTGTTTCTCCTGAATTTCCCCTATATGAGCTTCTAGGCAAACTCGGATGACAGCCGAGATTGGTATCTTCATATAGGGTGTGTTTCTTTATTTTTTCCGGATAAAGAATAGAAAAGACGGAATAGGCAAAATATCTACCCAGAATATCCGGAATAGAATAAATAAGGAAACAGATTTTAATTGAAAGAATATCCAACTATCAGCTGTTTTGTTTCATCACAAAAAATCATTTGCAAACAAATAATTTTTTGTTTTGCAAATTGTAAATTAATTTTTCGCTCACGCATAAAGGCTGTCCCAAACCAAAGCGAAACATTCGGGCGAATATGCGACGACTGAAAAATGTTCGAAGATTCGCATCGCGCCAGTGTGGGTACTCCCATTAATCTCCATGTAAATAAATTAAGACAGGCGAAAGTTTCGTCGTCGCGCCGAATGTTTCGCGTTGGTTTGGGAGAGCCTTAAGCATCATGAAGATACAAAAATATTTATCACAAAAACATGCTCACCCATTTCCATTTCATTAAATTTCTTTTCATCCATGGCAGAGGCAGACGGCAGACAAAATAACAATACCTAATTGTAACCAATGAAAAAAATGAAATGTATCTGTCAAAGTAGAGAATATTCCATTTAAACTAGCTCTTGACTAGGAACAGAAAGAACGCATTCCAATAATTCTAGAACGAATAAAGAAACAACAAAAAAGTATATCCGGAATATTCCAGAGAATAAAGAAACGCAAAAGCGGTGTTCCAGATATTCCGAATATTCGGAATAAATAAAGAAACACACCCATAGAGTGTTTTTGGGAGAAACGAAGAATCGTTCTTGTTGCAGTCTTTGGATAGTTACCCGAACGTGCCCAGTGTATATAAGTTTTATTGGCATCACTTCTTTATAAACTACTGTCAAAAATATTCACCTCATTACATTTTTTATTATTTATTTGTTTTTGTATTCATATCCTACCTTGCCTTCTTCTTAGAATTTTTTTTTCGTTTTTGCTCGCAAATAAATTCCTTTTCATCTAGAGAAAGTTTAAAATGGAAAAACCCGAAGTTACTACTCCCAACGGGAATCCTCGTAGAAAAATCCTAAATATGGCTGTATCTGGAATCCTTTTAGAAAAAGGATTTGACAGCGTGGACAAAGAATGCCTTGAAACGCTAACTGAAATGATCCAAAGTTGTAGGTCTTTTTTTTTGTATAATACAGGTTTTTTTTTCGAAAAAAACATAATCTTAAACCAGTTTCCTTTTAAGTGATCACAGAAGTGGGAACTTCAGCAAGGAGCTACTGTGAATTATCCGGTCGAACAATTCCTGTACTTGGAGATGTAGTTGTAGCGCTGGTCAATATGGGAATCTCATTACAAGGGCTTGAAGCATTTGCAAAACGAGAAAATCGCCAAGTAATACCGTTGCCCCCTCAAGCTTCGCAACAGAAACAATTGAATCTATTGCAAGCTGGCACAAAAAATTCTCATCCTCCACATATACCAAGTTATTTCCCGGTTCTTCCAGACCCGCATGCATACATTCGTACTCCAGTAAGTACAAAAATTAAGTTTTTTTATTAAATATTTTGAATTGTTTTAATTTTTCAGACTCACAAACAACCAGTTACAGAATATGAAGCTATTCGTGAAAAGGCAGCAAACCAAAAAAGAGACATTGAAAAGGCTTTGACTAAATTTCTATCAAAGACTTCAGAAACCCACAGTCTCTTCGACACCGAAGATAATATGTTTCCGTGTAGGTTTGCTTAACACCTGAAATCTACTGTATTCTTAATCATGTTCAAAATTTGTTTGCAGTAATCGCATGCAAACCCGCATTTCCACCCTATCTAGCAGCTCTTAATCCCACGGATCAGGTGTTTGACTTTGAAGAATTGGAGTACCATTACTTAGTAGCAAACAGAACAGAAGACGTTCCGAGTAAAGGTAACTTTTGTAAAGTGTGAACGCTTAATTATCACGAACAAATAATCCACAGATAATGAAACAGAAAGTGGCAATGAGGACGACGGCGATGATAGTAAATCTGAAAAGCTTGAAAAAGATCCAAAAGTCGAAACAGAAATCAAACCAAACTCAACCACAAACAATGCTATTCTTAACAATCCCAACATTGACAATCCTTATTTGAGAGCTGCTACCCTTCCAAAAAAACCAAAAATTGAACTAATTCTGCCAGGACTGAGTTCTTCGCTCGGTCAGTTGTAGTTTTTTTTTTAATTTTATATTTGAAAATGTATTATGTATTGTAATAAACTTATAGCACAGGTAAAATAGACAACCAAAATACAGCAACATTTTATTTGTTGTATTTATGAAAAGGCCAGGAGAAGTGAATATTGATATGCATGTTACGCATATTACCTGGGTGTGTCTGTTTTGGAATTCGATCACAAATTAACTATTATAAAACAAAGTCGCACAGTCGCTAACTGATTCATTCATCTAACTCATCGTTCAATTAAATTTTTTTTTAAATCTGATTTATCTAGAGCTCCACTAAGACAGGAATTTTTGAAATTCCAATTAAAAGTAGGGTAAAATGGGCTGTAAACGGGTAAGGGATAAGGAAAAGTTTTCACAGTTATAAAATTCTTACAAATCCACAGCCAGAGATGTTCCCGTTTCAAAAATTGAAAATTAAAAAATAAATGGTTCGCCATTCATCAGTGTTCAGAGCGATTTCAAAAAAATTATATACCACTGGAAAGCTAATGAGAAAAAAAAATTATCCATGTTTCAGAAATTTTCGATTCGATTTATTTCGCATAGTTATTGATTATTAAAAAAAGACATTTTTAAAGTCAATTTTTTCGCACTAATTTATTTATAGCTTTTTAAGGAGTCTATTGTTATTGATTAATATAAGTTCTGAAACTCAAGGTCGGGCACATTTATTTATGTCGGTGAAAGTTATATGTTTAAGGTAAGGTAGTATTGAAAATAAGAATGCGAATCGTAAGGCGATCGTGCGTGCGTTTAAAAACTAATTACTTCGGTTTTAATTAACCGTTCTGTTAGTTTGTAAGTCATGTACTAGGTTAAATGTCAACCTGTATTTAGAAATTAGTTTGACATGGGAAAATCGGCTAGATTTTGACATATTGAATGAAATGGGGTAAAATGAAAAAGACGTCTCCGATTGGAAAAAAAGTCTACCTGCGTTTAAAAGGTTGTTCTTAGGAAATGGCTTTAGTGATATTCTTTTTCGAATTTCCTATTTAAGAAGTTCTTTTTTTGTTTGAAAGGTTTTTCTAGGGAAATATCTTGTGGGATATTCTTTTTCAAAATTTTAATATTGGTAGGCTAAATAGGGGTACGAAGAAAAAAATATCCGATTTAAGAATTTCTTTTGCTGTTTGAAAGGTAATTTTTAGTGGTTGGCTTCAGGGTAGTACTTATAGAGTGAATGGGGTAAACATGAAAAAGACATACCATTGAAGAAACTCTATCTGCGGTTAAAAGGAAGTGGCTTTAATGATATTTTTTTCAAAACTAACGAAATGAACACAAGTTGAGAAGAGAATTTTTGATTATTTGTGAATATTTTCTTAGGTTAGGGGTTGGTTATAGCGATCAGTAAAACGCATTAGGAAACAATTTTTTTTTTAAAAGCGTTTATTAATTCTCACCAGGAATATAAATAAATTACCCAAAAACAGAACGCTATATATTAATATTTTTTCCAATAGTGTCATTTACGAAAATTCTCTACGAGCTAGGAATTGTTTGCTACGTGTACCATCACTGTAAATAAACAAGTTATGGCTCAATGTGGTTGACTTACATATAAGTTTTACAATCAAGTTTATTCACTTGTGAAATTATTGGTGTTTTAATATTGCATCCGCTCCATTTTATATACATATAAAAATACACATAGAAATGTATATGAGAATTCAATTTTGTTTTATTTTTCAAATGGAATCTTTTTGTGTTTGATAAAAAATACAGTGCATAAACCAGCTAACAAATATGTTTTGAGGAGCTGGAATAGGACTAACTAACTATGAAATCATCAACTTTATTAAATTATTTATTTTAAGTGTAAATCCGTGAAAAATATTTTCTTTTCGGTGTTAATAACCAATTCCACTCTGGCTACGAAAGGAATAAAGTATCGTAGAGAAGGATGACATAATTTTCGTTTCATTCGGATTCAGTGACATGAAATTCCACGAAATTCGTAGAAGATTTCCCACTACGAATTTTCGATTACGATGGATAGGGCTGAATAAAAAAAAATCAGATTGAAGAAATTCATTTTTGAATTTTTGAACAACAACAACAACTTAAAGGTGCTACCACCAATTGTTTACGAATTAATTTATAATTCGTTTATTTTGGCTAGAAATAAAGCTGTTTCAAGCGGTGCCAAGCCGCCTATTATCAGTCTCCTCTTTATTAGTGGTACTGGGATCGAATCCACGATATCAGATTTGCTCAGTCTTAGAAGCCGTATGCACTACGCATTCCGCCACTTGAGACCACTGACGTCACAGATCGAAAATGGGATGTTATTGTTTATCAAATGCATTTGGAGCATCAGCATTTTTCTAAGCGTCTTTAAGTATGCTGTCTTGTTCCGCCTATATTTTCTCCATACCTTGTTTCGATAGACTACATTTTTGTTTGAAGATTTTTTTCTTACGAAATTAGGGTGAAATCTTTTTTGTTTGAAAGGTGTTTCTTAGGAAATAGTTTCAGGGATATTTTTTTCAAATTTTGTTATTTGTAGGGTGAAATGCGGGGAAAAGTTGTATTTGATTTCAAAAATTCTTTTTGAATATCAAATTTTTTTTCTAGGAGTGAAGATGGGTAAAAACAAAAAGGTATCCCTTTAATTTTCAAAAATTCTGTTTATGTTTGAAAGGTTATTTTTAAAAATTTGATATACATATAGAGCGTGAAATGGGATAAACACAAAACAGTGGTTTTCGATTTCAAAAATTCTTTCTGTGTTGGGAAAGTTATTAAGGTTGGATTTAGATGAAAATATTTTTACGAATTTCACCATTCATAAAGTGAAGTGGGTTAAATCCAAGAAAGTAATATTGAATTACAAAAAGTAGCTCAAATATTTGTTTATATTTTCTTTTTTTCATTAGTATGTTTGGACTTTGCTATTAAGTGTGAAAAACAATATCATTCAAATGGCCGCCTCGGCAATATTCGCAGAATGCGATTCTTTTGAAGTAACTTTTGACCACTTTTTGGCACATTTCGGGCGGTATCTCGGCCATTATTGGTTTTCAATGCGTCTAGAGTTTGGGGATTATTCGCATAAACACGGTCTTGGTGGCCAATTGACGTCGCCAAAACGTGAAATTACGCGACCAGGAAACTTCTCACGCAATAAAGCCATAATTGGTCATGTTGTGTGGCTTGTTGCCCCGTCTTGTTGGAACCACATATCGTCCAAATCAACATCTTTAATACTGCAATAGGCGGCCAAAAAAAATAGGTATGATACGTTCAATTGCTGCCGGGAAATCTATAAATTCGGATCATCAGCATCAGTTGCACTTGCAGCAGCAATATTTTCGACTGAGTGTGCATTACAATGATGCACAGGCCTTGCGATATCAGTAACGCTTCCACTCTCTTCAAATTGCTTCAGTATTTTACCGATTGCTTGCGTAGTCGGTCGTTTATGACGACCATAATCGTCGCGTAATGCGCGAAAAGTGGCTATGGCTACGTTTGAATCACCACTTTTGTATAGGTAGTAAGTTTTAATAATTTTAACGCGTTATTCGATTGTTAAGTGATCCATTATCGTAAATGACAAACATTCAACTAATATTATGACACTTCAAATGACAGCTGATTTCGACAGGAGTTGTCAAATGCCAGTTCTACTACTAACTTGAAACCATGAAATGAATGACCCTGTATATGTATGTTTGTTCAATATACATATATTTACATATAAAAATCAATCACCCTCACCCCTATTACCGATGTCGTCTGTCGTTTTCAAGACTCGTTATCTTTTCCTAGTCGTCTTAGAAATAGAATTCGACAGAGATAAAGTGAGCAAGAATTAAGTGTGATAGTGACGAGGATAATGAAATGCAGAATGTCTTTATTATGCTATGGAAGGTGAAAAAGTCCGCAATTGGATTCGAGGGACATTTCTCATAGGAATAGGCACTTATGCAGTGTCATCAAGTCGGAATGCAGAACAGAATCGTTCGAAGGCGTTTAAAATGTACATACATACGACGTTAAAACGAGAGTGTGTTTGTCTGTATATCACGTATAGACTCAAAAACTACACAGCGATTACGCTTAAACTTTCAGAATTTGTTTCTGTTAGCGGCGGGAAGGTTTAGTAAGTGGTTTCTATATATCTACTTATTGCCACATCAATTTATGGCATGAAGTGTGTAAATTTTCTCATTTTTTAAAGTCACTAGAAATAAGAAATTTTGTTTTTTTTAGCTTTATGTAACCTAAAGCCCGAACCACACTACTCTCGTGTCGTGTGTTGTGGAGTAGTGTGTCGCTATCGCTCTTATGTATTTTATATGCTTAGAGCCATATTTGTATCGTGTGATGTGTTGTGTCGAAATCTATGAAATACATTGGAATGACAGCGACACACTAATCCACAACACACCACACGAGAGTAGTGTGGATCGGGCTTAAGACATGACATCAGTACCAGGCCCACTTTTGTTATACATACATATTTCTGTTATAAATTGAAATACAGATTTTTAAGCTCTACATGACAAACGAATTACACATGATTTGTTTGGAAGTCCGCTTATGACATATCCACTTTTCCTTCTAATGAATTTATAAATGGAGCTATTTTTGTTACAGATTTCTTTTTAAATTGGGTTTTCAGATAATAACATTAGAAAAATACCGATACCATATTTTTTTTAAATGCTTGATTGCCTTTTTATTGAAAAATAAAACAGAAACAACAACAGACTAAAGAAACACAGATAAAAGAAAAAAAACTAAATTTAAAACAAATAATTATGTATCTATTAACTACTGTAAGTAAAGGTTAAATAGATTTCATTTTATGTAGGTATTACAAGCTTAACAAAATAAATAGATGCGTTTTTTAGACATTCTCTCGATTATTTCTTCTATTATATAATATTTATTCATTAAAGAAGAGTAAACTCTAACTATAATTATTTTTCATTTTATTTCTTTAATTAACAAAACGATACATTTAATATCTAAATATTCATAAATAATTTTAATACTTATGTATTTAAAAAAGGCTGATAGTCAAATTCATTGGTTTAAATACTCTTATAAGCCTTAACATTTGTTTCATCATTGAAATTTAAGCATTCGATTACTACATTGCTATTCAAACACTCATCGTCAGTTCAAACAAAGATAATGTTTGGTAATCTGTAAGGAGTTTCTACAGTATTAATTATTATTCTTTAAAAAAATATTTTACATTTAATCAGAGTACATTTCACTAGACCACTTGATATTTCTGAGGAATCATAAATTACCAATCCTTTAAAAAAATTCTTACTTCGTCAAACAAGTTCCTTCTGAGATCTCAGAAATATAAATTGGCCGGTAAATCGTATTAAATATTTAGTTTTCATAAAATTGTGAATTTGAATTTTTAATTACATAATGTTGATTCTTTTAATTATTATGATCAAACATTTAAGAATCATGTTCTCGTTATATTTTTAGCACTTTTAAGTTTGCTCTTTAATTTTTACTTTAAATATTTATTTATTTTACTGTTTTTATATTTAAACATTAATTAGGATAATGGAAGTGAATGGATATATTATTTCTTTTTATTCGATGTTATCAATTGTGTATTGCGCTGTGGCGTTGTTGGTCGTGATGAATTTGTTCCAGTGTAGAGATACTTTGCTTTCTTTTCAGATGGTTTCAAAATCTAAAATTAGAAAAAAAAATATTTATAAAATGAATAATTAGAAGTACCTAAAATTTAACTGCAAAGAACTTTACACATCCTCAACTGTTTAGTTTAGTACATTTCAGAAATATGTACATAAACTGCGAGTCCCTTGAGCAGAAATAAATTTGGCTTATATCCCACTTAAAAAGAACCTGGATCCTCATTCATTTAGTTAATCGATTTTTTTATTTCGTTGAAAAGGATAGAAGTATTTATTAAGGAACTTATTCGGTTCGACAAAAGTCGAAAAGAAATTCCTGATGAAATTAAAATTTCTATGAAATAGGTGCATAAGGTGTGACAAAAGGCTAGGGCGTATAGGTTGAGTCAAGACAGCAACAAAATCGTATGGGAGAAGGCTATTTCCCTCTGTTTACGCTATAGGTGCAATTTCCTAAAGATCGATTTGAAATAGAAAAAAAAAATAATTAAAAGAAACCGGCAACACCTACAATATCATGCTATACCTTTTTTAAAGTCATTCTTTAATTCTGTTTTTAAATTTTCGTTGGTGAAAAGTTTTGAAACATTAATTTTCAAACTCAAAATTTTGAAAAAAAAAAATTTTTAATTTTGTTCAAACATATTATACAGTCCCTCGATAATGGGAATAACCGATAATGTGAATTTCTTTAAAATGTGAACCGCCAAAACTAAATATTATCATCTCTATAATGTGAACTTTCGAAATTTTCGAACTCTAAAATGTGAATTTCTTTTGTTAAAATTTTTAAATTTCTCTTTTTTCTCTTGTTAGTTTGGCGTGCGTTATTAGGGACTAATTAACTTTTGTTTGTCTAGACATATTATAAGGGTTTTAATGCAGCTGCAGGTCAGACAGTGTGTCTTGCGAGTTATTTAAAAACATTTTACATTGTCATGCTTTTTGTTATGATGTTTTATCATCATTATTTTATTTTTCAGTTTTTCTAAACTTAATAAATGTTGAAACTGTGCTTTAGGAGATTATTTTGTGTTGTTATAAATGAATACGAAAGTTGTTTAAATCATTTTTATAAGAACTGAAAAATGTTCCAGTAGTGTGAATCCCTCTAAAACCCGAGACGCCTTGTTTTAATTAGTTCACATTATCCAGGGACTACTGTATGTATATATGTATGTACATATGCTTAAATGCCTTCTAGTTTTCGAGAAAATTGAAAATAATATTCAATTCGTTTTTTAAGTTGCTCTAAAGATGCTAAATCTACTAAGTAATTAGAATTAAGTTATTTTCAATTTTCTCAAAAACTAGAAGACATTGCATATTTAAGCATCTGATAAGAGCATTATAAAAAGAAATATGAAAGCGTCCCAAGCAAGTAAAATATTTAAAATTTGACCTTTTTTTTAGTATGTCATAGACCTTCGAATAGGAGCTTTGCGTACATAAGGTAAGTTAAAATTCTGTATGCAGGCAAAAAGTTTAGACCCCCTCCCATACGATTTTTTTCTTTTCTCAACCCAACCTACACGATTTAGCTTTTTTTCACAACTTATGCGAATCACCCTGTATAACAAGAGTAAGAATATGTAAAATCAAATAGGTAAAAACTATATGTTTTTTTTAAATCTAAATAAACTATAGGTTTATAACTTTTTTTACATACATTTTTGAATGTTTTTTTTTTAAAGGAACTATTAATGAGTAAAGCTAAAAAAAATACGCACAACTAGGACGCACGAACTTGCTCTTATGTGCGATCACATTGTGGTTCTATAGTCTGAAATAAATTAGCTTTGGGAGTCTATCAGCCCTATTGTGCTAAGCGTTCGCGTGAACATTGGCATTCTGCTATCAGCGGGAAGGAAATGATTGTTCCATAATGCCTATTAATTGCGATAAAAATAAAATGAATGCAATGAAATTCTCTTTAGAATTTCAAAAATAAAGAACTGGTTAAGATTTGCATTCGAAAGACATAAGTTTTAAATAAATGATTTGAAGAAAATTGAATAAAACATTCACGTGAATCGAAAGATTCGATCGAATCGTTTAGCAGAATAGGGCTGTATATTTTATCCATTTGCCAAATCTTAGTTTAGTTGCAGGTGGTATTATGTGAGTATACAAAAATTAACAATATAGCCCAGTGTTGCACTTATGCAATATGCTTGAAAGAAAATTATATTATTTAAAGTGGTAAATTGTTTTAAATCAACAAAATTAGAAAGAAATTGATTAAAATACTTTGAATCTGAAATCTTTGAATCTGTGAATCCAACGCGGTGTACACCATCTGATTTCTTATATAAATCTTAATTTATGCACAAAAATTTTGAAAATCGTAGGAGCGGTTTTAAAAATAATTAATTTTTTATGTATCGGGTTTTTCAATAAGAGCGCTACAAACGTTTTTTTTTTTTAAATAAAACACAAACGGTTTCGGATATCAATGAAATTCTTTATTCCTGTAAAAGTACGTTTGATGCCATTATGTATGGAACTCGATTTTTTTTGCATGGCCACCACGGGCACGCTTGCAGAAGTCGAGACGCTGAACCCAATTTTCGACGGTTTTCAAGCATAAATCGCCCGATACTGCTGCAATTTCCCGTTCGATATTCGTACGAAGTTCATCAATCGTCGCTGGCTTGTTGGCATAGACCACTTACTTGACGTAGCCCCACAGGAAATAGTCTACCGGCGTCAAATCGCACGACCGAGGCGGCCAAGCGACTGGACCATTTCGTGAGATAACACGTTCTCTAAACTTGGTTTCCAATAAATTGATTGTGACATTCGCTGTGTGGCGCCGCGCCGCACAGTGGTGCGAGAGCGGCAAAAAGTCTTTTGAAAAAGTCATATCTATCCTTTTAAAGTTTATGTTTAAGTACTCTTAGATAACCCGAGCGTATGATTTAAAAGTATTTTTTAACATATATATTGTATGTTCTGATTTACAAGCCCTCAAAGTTGAAAAATAATTTGACTCAAATCGCGAACCGTATTTTCAACAAATTTTGAGATGTTTTTTTCCGAAGTTCCTGTAGATAAATTCTCTAGCTTCTTAAATAATTTAATTGGTCTATTTTCGATTATCTAAAAATAAAAAAAAATATTGATTATTTATAAAAGATACCTTCTATAAGTAGCCTGAAGCTTTAGTACTAAGAAAAAATGCTTTTTTTTAAAACTTTTTGATTTAAAAAAACAGCTCCAAAAGATACCAAGAAAGTAAGTATGCCACCATATGCTCCATACATTCATGTTAAAGCACAGAAAAAATCAGCTGCAGATACGTGCAGATGTGGAAGTTATGCTCAAAAATGTTTCACTTAATCGGATTTCAAAAAACTCCGTCTTGACGGTGGTGTTTACCAAAAAGTTTGATTACTTCGGTATTAATTGTCAGAATGAACTAGTTAAGCCTATTATTTTAAGAAAAAATGTCAAACTTTATTTTAAAAATAAAACAAAATTAATACATTGACCCAGGGCTGAGAATTTCGATTTTTGCGAAACCATTTATTTCTGCCTGGAAAATTTTTCAACTTTCAACTCAATTTTCTTGAAATCAACACACGAAAAATAATATAGTTTTATGATATTTTGAATTATATGATAGAGCTTAATACAAAATAAAGAAAAGGATTAGGGGTAATCTTTTATTTTTTTTTAATTTTTCGCTAAAAGTAGGGCAGGTAAAAATAAAAAAGGTGTTCTTTTTAAAGTTTTATTGCTTTGTTTTTGTTCTGTATTGCGTAATTTTTTATTACCTGTAAGGATTAGCAATGGCTTATTAGAATAAAATCTCTTACTTAAATCTATATATATAAAATATATATAAATCCAACCATGACTTCAGAAATCACTGGAGTTAGGGAATCCCTAATTCGGCGGTTTGCTGCTATCCTTGAAGTAATAACGTCGAATGAAAAATTAGATTTCAAAAAATATGCACCTTACACGTGGGAAACTGCTGAACTGTTTGTTGAGAAATATAAATGGTACAATATGCCAGCAACCTTACATAAGGTTTTCATCCATGGAGAAGAAATAATTAAAAGCTGTGCATTTCCTGTTGGATCGCTCTCCGAGGAATCCCAAGAATGCCGAAATAAGGATTATAAAGCCTACCGCAGGTTTCATTCGAGAAAATGCAGCCGAATTGCGACGAATGAAGATGTGATGCATCATATACTCATATCCTCAGATCCAATAATAACAGGTTTAAGGCCACAGGCAAAAAAGAAAATACTTCCAATCAGCGCAGACGCAAAAAACCTCATTCTAGCATTATAAAATTACTACTTCATAATTGTTTTTTATTTATTTTTTTTATGTATTTATCTATTTATTTATTTAATTTTATAATATACATAGTTAATAATAATATTTTATTCAAAATAAAAAGTTAAGATGTTACTAAAAAAAACTTTTATTTAAATATAACATCAAAACCCTCAAATTTTATAAAAATGTCAATAACTTTTTTTCTAACAATTTTTTCTTGACCAAATTTCGACCAAGCATGTATAAAACTAATCTTAATATGTTTGTCAAATTTCATTAAAATTCGTTTAATAGTTCAGATTTTACAGACTTTTTTCCGCTCTCCCATACAAACATCAAAACACTCAAATTTTAGAAAAAAAGTCAATAACTTTTTTACTAATGATTTTTTCTAAGCCAAATTTTGACAAAATGTGTATAAGACTAATTTAAAAATGCGAATCAAATTTCATCTTAATCCGTTAAACAGTTCAGATGTTACAGATTTTTTTTCCGCTCTTCCATACAAACTTCAAATCCCTCAAATTTTAGAAAAATGTCAATAACTTTGTTTCTAATTATTTTTTTTCAACCAAATTTTGACAAAATATATATAACACTAATATAAACATGTTTGCCAAATTTCATTTAAATCCGTTGAACCGTTCAGATAAAACAGACTTTTTTCCGCTCTCCCATACAAACCGAACCACTGTGCGCCGTCCTGTTGGAACCATATGTCCTCCAAGTCCATATCATCCAATTGGGGCCAAAAATATTCGGTTATCATTGAACGGTAACGATCCCCATTCACAGTAAAGCGCCGGTCTTGATCATCACGGAAGAAGTACGGCCCAATGACGCCGCCGGCCCATAAACCACACCAAACCGTATTTTTTTCGGGATGCAATGATGACTCATGGAGTACGTGTGCATTGCTGCCTGACAAATACCGCATATTTTGTTTATTGACGAAGCCATTCAGCCAGAAATGAGCCTCATCCCTGAAGATGATTTTTCGATTTTTAGCGCTCTTAACGTTGAAGCCACTGACTCCGAATTTTGGTAGTAAATTTTAATAATTTGTTGTTGGCTCGTTCTTACCATCATGAAATGGCAAACATTACTGAAGAGAAATGTCAAAAGAACGGCAAGAAATATGGCGTCGTTTGCTGTCCCTGTTGCTCTACTTTTGTAGCGTCCCTGTTGAAAAACGCTTTATAAAATTTCTTTAACATTTTTGAGAAAAAAAAATAGGTAGGCCAATTTTAAGTATATATTAATGTTGAGTTAAAAATTGAACTTCACAAAAAAAACTACTACCAGTTTTCGAATTTTCAAAAAATAATTTTGATTTTTTTTTAAAAACCCAAAAATCATTTTTTATTAAATTTAAAAATTTTAAATGGTAGATCGTACTTATTTCAACACACACAAAAAATTTTATAAAAATCGTAAGAGTGGTTTTTGCGAAAAAAAAATGTTTTTCTTCTTAACGTTTTTTAAACATTTTTATGGGAGGCACCGTTATTGTATTTATTAGAATAATTTTTGACAAAAATCTTCCAGATAAAAAGTGAAAAAACTGCTATTTACCAAGTTTAATAAAAATCGACAGAGTCGTTTTTGAAATATTGAGTTTTCAAAAAAAAATTTAAAACTTTTTTAAAAATCCAAAAAATATTTTTTTTGAAAATTTTGGTACACAATATTATTTAGAATGTGTCAATAATTCTTCATAAAAAAATTGATCAGAATCAGTTCAACCGTTTTCGAGAAAAGCGAAAATCAAAAATGGTTCTTTGGGAGGAACCATTAATAATCATTTTTCGGAACCATTTTTACTTGCTCTATAGGGCAAGTATTGAATAATCGAGAAGTCCGAAAAAGTGGGTTTCGTCATGCCGTCCGTCGTTCTGTACGTCTGTGCGTCCACTGTAATTTGAGCTAGATCCTAAACGGGTGGACCGATTTGCATGAAATTTGGTACAGAGCATTTTAAAGTGATTCCCTAGAGGGGAAATTCGAAGTTTTGTTTTAACTCATCTAGAACGGGTAGCTGCCATAAAAATATTTTGGTTTCTTAAAATTTTCTCGAAAATTGCTCAAACGATTTTGATTAAACTTCGTACCTGTAATAACCAAATCAATTGTAAGAAAACTGCATTTCAGGTTTTTCTCAAAAAATTCACATAACGGAATTATATGCGAATATATGTAGGTACTATATGGCAAGTTATGAATTCGTACAAAAAATCGAACTCGAGATTTTGATCAAACTTGACATTACGATGATAGGGAAGTGGGTCACACAAAAACGTCCGTGTGTCTGTCTGTTCGACTACAGCCTAAACGGATGGGTCGATTTTCTTTGAACTTGGTGCCTAGCGTTTTTTGGACATTCCCCCCACCCGTTTTTTTCTCTTTTTTTTAGGACCAAAACTAACAGTAGCTGTCATACAAATTTTGTTGGCCAAACAGGTGAAACTTATTTTTCTCAAATCGGCTCCACAGAATTTTTTTTTAAAAGTTGCCGTTAAATAAAAAAATGGTTCAGAAAAATGGTTATTATTTTTTTTTTTATTTTCGCTTTTCTCGAAAACGTTTCAACAGATTTTGATGAATTTTTTTATGAAGACAAACTAATACATTTGAAATAAAACTGTGTACCGAAATTTTCAAAAAAAATGTATTTGAATTTTTAAAAAAAGTTTGAATTTTTCAAAAACGACTTAGTCGATTTTACTTGGCAAAAAGGATTTTTTTAAAACTATCTAAAAGATTTTAGACAAAAATTATTTCTATAATTAAAAATAATGGTACCTCTTATACAATTGTTTAAAAACCGTTAAGGAAAACTTTTTTTTTTCTCAAAAACGATTCCTACGATTTTGATAAAAGTTTTTTTGTGTGTTGAAATTAGCAAGGTCTAGCATTTAAAATTATCAAATTTCACATTGAACATTTAATAACAGCACCTCCCATAGAATGGTTTTATTGATTTTCGACTACCTCATTATCTGATTTACCGATTAAAACTAAATTTTTCAAACAGAAGCTTGTAATAACTTGAAATAATATTGCAAATCAAAATTTTCAAAAAAGTAAGTTTCGGATTTCTAAAAAAATTTCAAAATTATTCGAAAACGGGTGAAAGATTTTTTTTGAAAATAAGTTTTCAACTCCACATTAATAAAGTCTTATTATTGAAGTACCAATTTTGTTTATTAAAAATGTTAGCGAAATTTTATATATAAAAAATTAATTATTTTTAAAACCACTCCTAGGATTTTTAAATTTTGTTTCTCATAAATTAAAATTTATATAACAAATCAGATGGGGTACATCGCGTTCGATTCAAAACAGTTTCAGAAGTATTCTAATCAATGTGCTTCTAATTTTGTTGATTGAAAACAATTTTCCAATTTAACTACATAATATAATTTCCTTGCATGCATATTGCATATGTACAACACTGGCTCCCATAGCTAATTTATTTCAGACTATATAAATAGAACCACAATGTGATCGCACATAAGAGCAAGTTCGTGCGACCCAGTCGTGAATATTTTTTTTTATCGCTTGAGTGGTATATAGAATTTGTAATATAAAAACCTTCAACTGATGAGTCCAAGTTAAATCGACGGGACAAAACAACAATTTGTTTGGACTAAAGGCTGTTAAAAGCTATTTTTAATCAATAATTCAACAAGTTCAATTAAATTGTGCCAAGTCTTCTATTTTGCTGATGTATTTCAGTTAACCTGTATTTTGAACAAGTTGCTGCATTAAAGAAATCAATGAAAAAAAAAAACAGAAATTAAAAACAAAACGGATTATGAGAAATGAAACAAAAAAGAAACCAACTGATTAGTACAATAACTTTCAGTGTTTAATTTATACATTTTGAACAGACGAAACCAAATAACTTCCATTTAATAAGAAACAAATAAATGGCTCAGAGTTCATAGACACCATAATATAACCTCATGATATTTATAAACTGATTACAATGCTAATGCCTAGATATGGATAAGAAAACGTAAATTTTAAAACACTTTATTATGGCGCACCTACACTTGATCTCTCAATGTGTCATAAAAGTTTTCAAATGGGAAGATATACATAAATGCAGGTGGGTAGGACGTGAAAGAATATCATTTATTTGGAAACGGCGTTTTTTTTATAGATGGTTGTAAATCTACTAAATAACTTATGATGTTCTCAACCCGAAATTACATACTTTAAAATAAATACAAAAATATCTACATAAATTTATAATAAATTCTTGTATTATTTGTCTTTTGACATAACCGTGGTTGTTTTAATTGAAAATATTGCTTGCTTACTGTGCTTAAGGGTACAGAAATTCTATATAAATCTTATATACAAAAGTACAAGTCAATAGCCGTGTCCCAAAAAATAAAAATCTTACTGAGAAACTTATCCAAAGTAACTTCGCCTTAAGCGTGCCATACACGATCCTAATCACACGAGAGAATTGGGCTCGGCCGAGCCATTTGGCTCGATCGTGTATGCCCAGCTTTCGAAAAAAATCTCCATACACAAAATCGATCGCTTAGGTGAGATTTATATCCCACTTAAAAAATCTGTGAGTGTGCAGATGTCTCTCCTTCGTGGTACTAGCCATATTTACCAAACATATCTATGTTTACTCACCTGGAATGAACACATTAAGGAATCATCCACTGTCATCATTCCACCGGCATTGTCGAACTCTCCACAATAATTTGGCGCCGAAAACAATGTTACTAATTGGCGTCTAGCAAAGAACTCGTAGCCATCTTCGACAACCTAATTACCAAAAGTTGTAGTATTTATATCTTATAATATCAAATTTATGTATATGTATATATGAATTTACCTGATGTGCCCGGCATATCAAATCTAGGTCATGTTTTCGCAGAAATTTGGAAACAACTGTCGCCCCAAAAGTAAAGCTTACACCTCGGTCATTCTCACCCCAGCCTTCGACATCTTTATCTGGATCACTCCAAAGCAAGTCACACAGTAGACCTGTATCTGGAACATCTGTTGGTCGCATCAATCGCCTTATCTGTTCCATGCTTTGGAGGTCGGGACTAAGTCCCCCATGGCAACAGAATATTTTTTCGTCGATAATTGCCGCTATCGGAAGGCAATTGAAGCAGTCTGTGAAGGTTTTCCAAAGCTTAACATTGTACCTGCGTTTACATTCATCATAGAATCCTAAAATTAAAAAGAAAACCTAAGGTGAACAATGCGGTTTAAAATGAGTTGAAGATCATACCATATATTCGATTGATACTAGCACACTCGTGATTTCCGCGCAAAAGGAAGAAATTTTCGGGATATTTGATTTTATATGCCAAAAGTAGGCATATCGTTTCCAGTGACTGTTTGCCTCGATCTACGTAATCACCCAAAAACAAATAGTTGGCTGCTGGTGGAAAGCCTCCATATTCAAACAGACGGAGCAAATCTGTATACTGCCCATGAATGTCACCACAAATTATTAGTGGCGCTTCAAGGTCAAGTAAAATGGGTTGTTGAAGGAATATCTCGCGTGATTTGAGACAAAGACCACGTACTTCAGCTTCGGACATTTGTACAGCTTTACCTTGACGACACCCTCGCACTGTTGAAGAAGACAGAGGGAAAGGCAAAAATGAATAATTTTTTTTTTTGAAATATGTAATGTGTTCTAATGTGATTATGGTTTCTACAAAGGAATCAATGATTTTGTGTGAATAAGTGTTTGTTTATGTTTGTACGTATATAAATGGTATTTGATCATAATATCTTATCTTTACACACTAATCCAATTATATAGTTTAAAAAATAGTTAATTTTTTTCCAATGTTTTCCCGGCTTCTTTCTGGTTTTATTGGGGGTTAATTTTATTAAGTCTTAAACAATAAAAATTTATTATTTTTTTGTAAATATAAGTTTTACAAACAAAAATACTAGCATCCATAGCTAAAAAGTAAGTGCTTATAAAGGTACATAAATTAACTTTAAATGACAATTGAACTTAAGTAACATGTGGGATCTGAACAGGTAGGATCATTTTGTTGGCTATTCTTTTTTTTTGTCAAATAAAAGTTAAAATTTATTTTTTTTTATTAATTGAGCCCGAACAAGAAAGAAATGACTTACACTTAAAAAAACAGCAAACAATTATTTAAATAGGTACTTTCAATGATTCAATTTAAAAGCGGATCACTTACATATAACGCAGTTTGTTTTTAAAATACAAATATTGGCGCCACATTTTAAACAGCCTGATGATAAGCAAGTTTAAGCAATTTTCTAACTACTCAATTTGTATTACCTTCAAACAATTTTTAACTATAGTATCATACTAAACCTATTCTTTTAATAAACTCCAGCTAAACACTCTTAAAACAGTGATAGTTCGTGCAATAACTAATGTCGAATTCTTTTCAACAAAGAAATCGATTTTTTTCTAAACCGAATCGATTTTTTTCTATACCGAATCGATTTGTTTCTGTCAATTGAAAGGAATTCGTAACTGAATCGATTTTTTTTTTGTGTGATTTTGTGTGTTGACAGCTTGACAGCTGCTTCACAATAGCTTTTAACGGCCTTTAGTCCATAAAAATTGGCGTTTCGTCCCGGCCCTGGGCAAAAATTTCCAGCTTAACAATTAAGAATTTTAATCTTATTGGATATAGTTCACATTGGATTTTTGTCAAAAAGTTCATGTAAGTTGAACTGAACTTAATAAAAATTGCGTATTGACAAGGCCCTCACTAGTCAAGTGATGAGTCCAAGTGAGATCGCTGGGACGAAACGCCAATTTTTATGGACTAAAGGCCGTTGAAAGCTATTTTCAGTATTACTAATTAATAAACTTAAGCTTTTTACTAATTATTTTACTTGAAAGACCATCAATGTTCATTATTACTTTAGTATTTCGGAATATTGCACAAATTTATTAAATGAAACTACGAAAATGCCTGATTTGTAAATGTTTGAAATTCCAAAAATTTCATGGAATATAAAAATATTTCGTTTATAATTAATAGCTACAATTTTCTTTTTTTATATTTTAGAAGAAATTTTTAAACACAAATATTTCGTAGAATCCACAAGATATTCAGAAAAACATTTCTTAAAATCTACTGAAGTTTTTTTTTATAATATTTTGCAAAATAAATTGATTTTTTTTTTATTAAAAATCAATTTTGCAGATCTACATTTTTCGGTAGATTTATCCCTCCCTGAATAGTAACCCCAACAAAATTTACAGCTGTCAGTTGGCAAATATGTTGTTTGATTTGATTAATGTAGGTATTTCAGGTATGAAAATTGTGTTCAAAATATGTGAGAAATAATCTCATTATAAATGGAAAAGTTTAAAACCGGTAACTTCATCAAGCTCATCTTTATCTTCTAAACAGAAACAAACTTTTTTTGAAATATTAACATAGAAAGGAAACTACACAAATACAATAAATACACAAAAATTAATCAATTTGAAATCATGTATAATTCGCAATGAAAAAAATCAATTTTTCAATTGAAATCTGAATTTACCAATGGAATACCCTATTAGATTAGATAAAATCATACCTATTACCGATGACGTAAAGGACTCTAAAAATACGAAGAGGAGAAATATGCATTCCATTTGTCGTTTTCAATCATTCACTCTCGTTTTAACGTCGTATGCAAATGTCAAACTTCGTTGAACGATTTTATTTTGCATTCTGTGGGACTAAAAGAAACGACGAGTAACACAAAAAGCGACAGTCGTAATCTGTCGTAAATTTTGCTAACGTCAAGAAAGTGGAAAGACAGAAAATCAAAAAGTATTCTTGTTAAATTAAAATATTCTTATTAAATTATTTAATTTATAAAATAGTTATTTGTTAATATATTTATCAACTAAATAACTTAAATATTTTTGTACAGGGTGTCCGCCGGGAAGGAATACTACTTAGTTTGTTTATAATTTTTGATTCAATGAAAGAGAATGGATCTTATATTGATAAATGTTTTATTTAATGTCGGCAATTATGTACGGAATACAATATCAGGTAAATGTGCGCTTCTCTTAGCCTCACAAATGCGAGCCCTTTTGAGCACATTTTTCGTTACATTTTCACACATTTCAAGCGGTATTTCATTAATTTCATCATGAATATTTTTTTTGAGTTGCTCAAGCGTTTCTGGTTGCTTTTCAGATATCCCCACAAAAAGAAGTCCGGAGCAGTCAAATCAGGCGCCGTGGAGGCCAATTAACATCAACATTTCTTGAAATAACTTGTTGTGGAAAGAGATCTCGCAGTAATTCCATTGTAATCCTGGCTGTATGCGATGTGGCACCGTCTTGTTGATACCACATGTTAATCAAGCCCAAAGCATGCAGTTGTGGCGTTAAAAAGTTTTCAATCATATTACGATATCGGTCCCCATTCACAGTTACCGTTAGGCCGTTTTCATTTTCAAAGAAGTAACACTTTTCAGTCGATCTTGCAGTACGTTGTGGTCCATGCTTGGGCCTATCACCTACAGACCCTCTTTCTTCGAAATCATTCACTACACGATAAATAGTGCGTTTTGTTTTTTCTCCCAAAAATTTCACGTAACTTTCTCATTGTAACAGTAATCGATGATTGATTTTGATAAAATGTTTTAACGATTCAAACACGTTGGTTTATCGAATATTTTTCCATAATAAATTTGCCACGTGTCTACTTCACGACTGCCAAATATGAACTGTCAAGACTAATGTTTACCAAAATGGCGGCAAAACAAAGTAGTATACCTTCCCGGCGGACACCCTGTATTTGATGGGCAGAAAAAAAATTCGGATACACTTTTAGGCGAGCTGATGAAAAAAAAACATGCAGATGGTTAGGGTTTTTTCGAAGTGCTTCTATATAAAATGCATTGAACTTTCCTAGCTGAACAATTCAACCACATAGGTTCTTGGCAAGAGATCCAGGTGGTGGACAAAAGTATAATATAATTACTTAATAAATGTTTGATTGTAGGCCTTGCTTATCGTATAACTTTGTAGGTCCGAAACGAAACAAAGAAAAAAAAACAGCTTTACTTTCTTCACTGGCAGAAACAGTGGCAAACTTGCTCTATTAAAATTAAGTGTCAATTATTGCAAGTTTTGACAGATTCATAGTCCTTTATCCTCGTTGAAAAATCTACTACACATTTGTCGCGTCGTAAAAGTTATAGGATGCCATTTGAAAAAAGATACGGCAGATATCTATATTAGATTTTTATTTGAAAAATAAGAAGAATGCCTAGTACAGAAGATTATAGTCTGTTCACGGTAACAATTATACAGGGTCACACCCGCAACATCTATACGCTTGTAGTGAATGGGTAGGTTTACGTTTTCAGGAAAATATTTGAAAACTAACTTTAGTTAACAGATTCGAAAATCAACATTAGTAGCGGAACTGAAATTTTTTTTTTTTTTAATTTGCGCGCACTCAAGGGGTTATGACTACCCTTATAATGATAAACATAGTGCGAGCGTTTAGGAAAATAGGGTAGGGTTTAATAGGAGATACCGATGCACATTGGTTTTGAATTTCTGGATATTACAATGGGAGGGAAAAATAGAGCTAGGCAAAGCATTCCACATTCGAGTGATCTTATAACTTAACCAAGCAATTTTTAAATTCAGTATACTAATTTATGTTATCTATATTTTTTTATTTCAATCATGCATTTTAAAGATAACTCAAGTTTCTTTTTTGTTTGTTACTAATTTAAAATACTGACTGAATAATTTATAAGGGCATGACTTTTAATGCAACACACTTAACAATTAAATTCACAAAGGGAAATGCCCATTACTGGTCAAGAGTGTACACGAACTAGTTTGGTATCAAAATGAAAGGAGACGTTGAGCTTGTTATACAGGGTCTCCCATAATGAATGGCCCAAACTGAAACTAGTTTTAGGCCTGGTCATAACCTCTCCGAATTTAGTAACTTGTCCATACCGAATCATAACGGTTTTCGATTTACGGCTGTATTTTTTTTTATTTGGGAAAAGACCTTCTTTGAATCTGTTTTTTGATCACCCCGCCCATAATTAAGTATTGTATTTTTTGGCAATTTTTGTAAATTAAGTCAGAAAAATTTGGACAAAGCGCCAAAAATCAAAATAAAAATAAATAAAATAGCTGTTATTAAAAATAGATATATTTTTTATTTGTTTTAGAACCCTGTCTGATTGAGGTGAAATTGTTATAACTTTCGATCTGAATCTAGATTTGATAAGTTTTATACATTTTAAGAAACTTTTTGCAATTTTTTAAAAGTAAAAGCCACTGTTCAGTCATAAAATTTTTTTACAGGTTACTTTTCTAAAAACTGGTTTGACAAAAATTGCCTTAATATTGGACAGCATTGGTATTCGAGTGAAAAAATTGAAAAAAAAAACAAAAATTAATTATTGACGGTAGGTCTTTTTCCAAATTTGAAAAAAATAGCATGGACAAAATATTGAATTCTGGAAGGTCATGGCCTAACACTAGTTTCAGTTTGGACCATTTATTATGGGACACCCTGTATAAGTGAAATATTTTCTTAATAGTTTTTGGGAAAATCGAGATATTTGAGCTTGAAGTTGCTGTTAGCAAAATAAAGGTTTCAGTTTTTTTCCAAATAATTGTTCATAACAATAGCCGTGTTTTTTTTGCAAGTCCATATGGATTTGTCGAAAAAAACGACATCGGGACTAATAGTTTTACACGTAAATACAACAACAAGTTAAATCCATATAGACTTAGCTAAGTCTATATATTTAATATAATATAGTACCACAAATATTCTGCTATTAGTACTATTTTGTTAGTTAGTTAGTACTATTTTAAGATAAATACCTTACATTTTATATCATTATCATTTTTTACGTCATTTATTTCGCACGTTATGAACAATTATTTGGAAAAAAATCTGAACTCTTTATTTTGCAATCGCCATTTTCAGGCTCAAATATCTCGCCTTTTTATGAATGAAATTATTTCACTCATATAACAAACTCAACTTCTACTTTGAACGATTTTAAAAATATTTCACTGATATAACAAGCTTAAGGTCATCTTTCATTTGATAAGAAACTCGTTCGTGTACACTCTTGTCCAAGGCTCCATAGTAAAATGGCATTCCCTTTATGTTTTATTTTTTCAAGACTCAATAAAGCTGGAAATGAACCCGCATAATGGTGAGGAAAGATGAATTAGTTATTTTATTAATTTGCATAAATAATACAACGTAACGTAAATGTAAAAAGTAGCCTAATGTATATGTATATTAGTCGATGTTTCCGTTTTATTTGTTTCTAAGCAATATATTTATTAGCTACTTAATTAATTGAAAACAAAATGAAAGCAGTTTTAATAATAACGTAACAAACAAAGATAAATAGCAGTGCAACGAAAAATAAGTTTAGACAAAAATGAAAAATCAAAAGAAGTTTAAACAAATTTGATTTTAGAAATCATTGTTGGTAAAACTTTTTACGTTTTATTGAAATGTTTTTTTTTTATGAATTGAATGATAATTTATTGATCATTAATATGGTAACCATACAAAACCAATTGTGTATAGTTAAGTCCAAATAAGGGTTCAAAAAATCAATTTATTGTAATTTTAGTTAGTATTTAGTAGCATGACCATTATTTTTTAACACAGCTTGGCAACGACGCTCCATTTAGTCGAAAACCCCCTCACTTCTTTGCAGTAGTATTAATCTGCAAACCTGCTGAACTACGGTCAGTATCACTGTTATTTTCTGGGTTGGCATCCGAGACTTCTTTTTTTATGTCCGCCCAAAGATTTTCAATGGGATTGAGGTACGGAGACTGAGCAGGTCACTCCTAGACCTCAATCTTCTAGTCCTGAAACTATTGTTTCTGCTGGTGTGCTTTGGGTCATTATTCTGCTAAATTTAAGGGGCATTTTGAAGCCTGCATATGGTAGCATAATTTTCTGCAAAATTTCCACATACGAGTGTTGATTAATTATAAAGGATCCGCCAAATAACTTTTTTTTTTTTTTTTGAAAATGGCGCAAAACATCGAGTGTAGCTTCGGCTGTGTGGCACGTAGCGCCGTCCTGTTGAAACCAAATGTTGGCAATATCCTCCTCTTCAATTTCTGTGAACAAAAATTCGTTCAACATGGCCCGATAACGATCGCCATTGACTGTAACGGCCACTCCTTGCTCATTTTCGAAAAATGGCCCAATTATGCCTCTGGACCAACAAAATCCGCACCAAACAGTGACTCGTTTTGGGTGAATCGGCTTTTCAATGTATGCGTGCGGGTTTTCTGTGCCCCAAATGCGACAATTTTGCTTGTTTACGACCCGCCAAGATCAAAACGAGCTTCATCTGAAAAGATGATTTTTTTGGCAAAATCGGCATCTTCTCTAAGTTGATCGCAGGCCCACTTAGCGAAGCGTATACACAACCATATTCGTTCAGCGGAAGGATAAAACTAATTATCTGTCAAATCAGACATGAGCTAAGTGTTACCATTCACGAAATAAGCACTAGTTGAAAAAAAAAAACGTTAGATGGCGGACCCTTTACTTCATAGTATGAGAAGCATCCCCATACCATGATACGAGATCCTCCGTGTTTTATCGTTATTGTGGTGTATCTAGGATCATATTCGGTATTTGGTGATCGTCTTACATCCTGCCGAGATCCTTTACCACACTAAAGTACAACTTTAATCTCGTCAGCCCAAAGAATATTCCTCCATTTTTCAGGAACCCATCCCAAATGATCTCGCGCAAACTTTATTCTTTTGGCTATGGGCATTTTCTTTAGAAGTGGGGCTTTTCTTGGATTGCGAGCATTCAAGTTGTGATCCCTAAATCGTCTTCTTACAATATGGATACCGCATGGTAAGTCAATTTCACCCACAATCTGTGTATTAGTAGGATGCATTCTTGAAAACCGAACAACACGATTTATAAAAGTTGGGGTAAGAACTTTTTTACGCCACCGTGTTTCCGCTTTCCTTCAAATTTTATGTCATTTTTTGCCATTTTCGCCGAACACCTAACAAGTTCCGGAACTTCCTCATAGGTGCTGCCGTCCGTAATTAGGTTTTTAATGAGTTGGCGCCTTTGTGGTGTCCAGTGTTTACCACGACCCACTTCATAAGAACAAATTATTATTTTTTAAACAAATTCGGTTGAAATATAAAGTAAAAGAATAGGGCTTACTTTATATAACATCCAAATCATAATTGAAGGAAACACAATATTTTAAATTTAACTTGATGATAACACTGCTATTATTTTGCTCGCTTAAAATATGGAAAGACAGCAGACAGAGTGACATTTAGCCAAAGCATTAAGAATAAACCGTTAAACTATGACTTCAAATGGTTAACTTAATATCCATGAGCACCACACTACAGTTGTAGAAGTTAGAAAAAGTGGCTGCATTATAAATATATGATAATAATAATATTTTTTAACAGATTACAATGCTATTATTTTGCTAGGCACTGTATGTGTTTGTAAAACATTAACATACATATGGCATAGTTATAAAACATAAATACATTTCCATTTACCATCATTTGCAAATGTGGATCTTATATAATAAATTACTCTTCGTAACATAAACAAAGATATATGTACATATAGGTAAAGTTTATAATCTTTGGTAGTACGCTGTTCGATGGGGGAAGGTGATAATAATGTATGTACAGTAAATCAGAACCATTTGACAAGTTATGGATTCGTAAAAAAATCGAACTCGAGATTTTGATCAAACTTAATATTACGATGATGAAAAATAGGGGCTCGCAAAAACGCTCGTCTGTCTGTCTGTTCGGCTACAGCCTAAACAGATGGGTAAATTTTCTTTAAACTTGGTACCTAGAGTTTTTTGGACATTTCCTCAACACTTTTTTCATTTTTTTTTAACACCAAAAATATCGTTACCTGTCATAAAAAAATGTTTGGCCAAAAAGGAAAATCTTATTTTTTCTCAAAATTGGCTGCAGATTTTTTTTTTTAAATCAATAAATTTTAATAGGTAGGTAAAACCTGCATTTCAATAAAAAAAAAATCCGAAAAAATGGTTACTAATGGCACCTCCCAAAGAACCATTTTTTAATTTTCGCTTTTCTGGAAAACAGTTCAACTGATTTTGATCAATTTTTTTATGTAGAATGATTGATACAATCTAAAAAAATATTTTTTTGAATTTGTAAAAAAAACTTTCAAATATTTTTTTTTAAGCTCGATATTTTAAAAACGACTCGGTCGATTTTTATTATAATGAACTTGGCAAAAAGCAGTTTCTTATCATTATCAAGAAGATTTTACACAAAAATATTCTTATAACCAAAAACAATGGTACCTCACATGCAAATGTTTAAAACCCGTTAAGAAAATTCTTTTTTGGCTAAAAACCGACTACAATACGATTTTGATAAAAAAAAAAATGTTTGTGTATCGAAATAAGTACGATCTCATATTTAAAATTATTCAATTTTAAATTTTTATTTCATTAACAGTACCCACCTCTCATAAAACGTTTTTTTTATTTTCAACTACAAATCTCTTTATCGGATTAACCGATTAAAAATACATTTTTTTATACAGAAGCTTGTAATAAATTTATATAATATTGCATATCAAATTTTTCAAAAAAAATATTCCTGGATTTAAAATCTACTTTTAATTTTTTATTTTTTTATTTCGAAAACGGGTGAATGATTTTTTTTTGAAATTCAAATTTCAACTCCACATTAATAAATAACTACAATTGGCATTCCAATTTTTTTTTCTTAAAAATGTTTTCGAAAATTTAATTCATTTTAAAACCACTAACGAATTTTAATTTTTTTTCTCACAAATTAAGATTTATTAACACATAATACTACCTATACCATCAACTAAACTATATTTTTAGCAAATGGATACAATATATGCTCCCATAGCCAATTTAATTCAAACTTCAGTACCACATTGTGTCCTGCATATTTTTCTTACCGAATTAACTGCCCAGACTATTATTTGGTTTGTTGTTCGTTCATTGTGGGATTTGTTTGCGTTTAATTTTGTTTTTGTTTGTTTTTACTTCGCATTTATATTTTTCCGCTGCGTTTTCGCAACCATTTCGATGTCTTGTTGTAGATTACAGACAAATTTACAGGGTACTATAGGCTTAAAGATATATCATGACGTTATTGAACATTTCCGCAAATTTACCATATCTTTAGCCACACATACATTCATAAATGTATGGTTTTGAAGATGAAGATCGTTCGATCCAGTCGTGCATTTTATTTGCTTTTAATTCTGATGTATGTCTTTCCCGTCACGAAATTTAATTTAAATGCTTTTACATCGAAAAATACTAATCGAGAAATGCTCTTATCTAAATGTACATCTCTATTTTAAAAAAAAAAGGGTAACACCACTTTAGAACTCTAAGGCCGGTACTCACCGAACGCTAATAAACAGCTCCGAAGTAAGCTCATAAATTTAAAATTATTTGCGGTATTCACTAATAACTTGTAACTATTTTTCGTAGTCCGAAAATGGGAGCCACTTTCTCTCAACTAGACAAGCCCAAACTGTGAAATCAAGTTGTTGTTTTTTTTTTTGAAAAATTCATTATATCTTCACAACGGATTAAATGAATTCACAAGCAGCGTTGCCATAATGTGCCCGATCGGGCCATTTGGCCCACTGTTCTTTATTTTGGCCCTTGGCCCCGGGCCAACAAGAAATGGCCCGCAATATCTTGTTTATTTTCTAATTATTAAAAAAATATTCCACAAAGTACACATTCCATCTCAAAAATCAGCAAAATGTTTCCTCTTTAACAAGTTCACATACTATTTGACGGCTTCAAACAATAAACAAAACTGAATTAAAACAAATGTAATACCAACTATTATCTACATAAAGAGGTGATGCACTGATGCTATATAAACGGGATCATAACTTTAAACACATAATATGAATTTAAATTTAAAAAAAGCGATAAAGCTTCAATGTTTTATTTCTTTCTCTCCTCTTTTCCTAAAGCTCGCACTGTGTATACATACATATTAAGGGTACCCAAAACCCCTTTAGTGCGCGCTCATTATAAAAAAAAAAAAAAAAAAAAAAGCGTATGTATATTGCTCCAGAGGTCAATTTTCTTTAACATGCGTTGAAAACCTTTCATTTCGAATTTTATTGTTTGTCGATTGTGAATCTTTTAACAAAAATATGTAATTATGTATATTGTATATGTATGTTGGGAAATACGAAGTGATCTATCGCTTGTCAAAGTCTCTGTTGTGTCACACTCGTAACATGTTACCATTTTATAAAATTAGTCTTTCTATTTTTCAACTCATTGTGAGTTATATTGTTTCTACTTTTCTAGACACAGGGATAAGATCCTTGAGAAGTTTACTCTACATGGGAATGTAATCCAATTTATGTGGGAATCTTCCTCCCTTTATTTAAAGAAACAAAAATTTGATCAGAGTGAGAAATGTATTATCTTTATTGGAAGAAAAGCTTCACTTTACAAGAAGAAGTCTATTCCACTTCATGTGAAAAATTAAACTATCGTTAATTATCTTTTTTGTATGCGTAAAAATAAAAATCATACTTGGTCACAGCCGTTACGTAGGTAACCTGTCACAATCGTAACAATTTAGAAATAAAATTTGATGACTCAAGTTTTAGTTTATTAACTTAGAATATTATGTAAATAACTTTTGAAATCATATGATTATAACTGTCACACCCGTATGGTGTTTTCAACATAAACATTAACGTTTTTGTTTTGTTAGTATTTGACTGCCATAAATATAAACTATTGAAAAAGTGTGGTACTGTATTTATTAAAAAAAAATATAATATATATAAAATAATATAATAATAAAATGTTGTTTTCATAATTAATCTTATTTTTTGAAAAAATTTCTCTGACAAGTTGTGGCCCGCACTTTTATTAAATGGCCCCCAAAATGGCCCTTAGTATTTTTTTCTTTGTGGCAACGCTGTTCACAAGTCAGGGTCATTCATTTCGTGGTTTCAAGTTGGTAGCGCTGGCATTTGACACCTGTCAAACTCAGCTGTCATTTGAAGAGTCATAATATTAGTTGAATGTAAGCTATTTACGATGATGGAACGCTTAACAATCGAACAACGCGTTACAATTATTAAAACTTACTACCTATACAAAAGTGGTGATTCAAACGTAGCCATAGCCATTTTTCGCGCATTACGCGATGATTATGACTACGACTACGCAAGCAATCGGTAAAAATGTGAAGAGAGTGGAAGAGTTACTGATATCGTAAGGCCTGTGCATCATCGTAATGCACACTCAGTCGAAAATAATGCTGCTGCAAGTGCAAGTGTTGCTGAGGATCCGAATTACAGTTACAGTCAATTCGATATGGTCGAAATATAACCGATATGTGGTTCCAACCATACGGGGAAACTAGCCACACAACACGACCAATTATGTCTTCATTGCGTTAGAGGTTTCCTTGTTGCGTAGTTACACGTTTTGGGGACGTCAAATGGCCACCAAGATCATGCGATTTGAGACCGTTTGATTTTTGTCTGTGGGGCCACGCAAAAGACCGTGTTGACGCGAATAATCCCCGAACTCTAGACGCATTAAAAACCAATATTACTCAAGTTATGGCCGAGATACCGCCCGAAATGTGCGAAAAAGTGGTTAAAAATTACCTCAAAAGAATCGCATTCTGCGAATCTTCCCGAGGCGGCCATTTGAATGATATTGTTTTTCACACTTATAACAGCAAAGTACAAACATTATATTGAAATAAAATTTTCATCAAAAATGTATCGCTGTCTGTGTTTTATTTAGCTTTACTTTCGAAACCGAAAAATGAATTACCCTTTAATTTATTTTACTGCAGTTATCCATATTTTTGTAATAAATTATGTCATTTATCTACAACTAAAAACAGTAAAAACTGAACCGATTCATTATTATTGCTTCGTGAATAGGCTTATGAGGCTATTAAGGTATGAGCGTTCGGTGAATACCGGCCTAAGTCTCTCCTTTTAATAACCATAATATCGCATTAGATGTACAGCGACTGGGATGCATGCCCTTGACGCTTTCTTATTGGCTGTCACTGCTTGGAACTCAATTTTTAAAATATTCCTCTTAACATTTCCTATTTAAGCAATGATTTGGCTTTGTTTTAAGGCATTAATGAGGACAATCAGAGCACAGGTCAGTTGCACAAGGATCCACCTAAATGGGGGAAGACAGCTTCCCGCGCTACCATATGAATTTTACTTGAAGTATGGTATACACGTATACTACATGTATGGCGTGCGTTCGTTAAAAAATATAGTAGGTACTTCGAGACTTAGATTATGATTAAACTTGTAATAACATTAATATAAACAAGAAAAACTTTGGGTCGCTGGATTATGTATGTCGGCTGGGTCGATTTTATTTAAACTTGGTACTTATAGCGTTTGTTCGGACTAAGATAGGTCTTTTAAAATTTTTTAGGACTAAAAAACGATTTCATAGGGATTTGGTTTTTATTAACATGTTGGTATATTTTCTGGGCAAACATTTTGAAAAAAAAAACGGCAGTTAGTTAGTTATCGATTTTTGAAACAAAATATTTCTCAAAAATTGCCTATACCTATAATAACAAACTTATTTTATTTTATCGAAATTGCAGCAACAGTATTTGAGAAAAAATTAATATTCCTTACTGGTACACCCTACACAGATCCGATTTAATGGTCTTAGACTTTCTCGAACGGTTTAACCGATTTTGATTAAATTTTGTATGAAGATGCTTTTAAAAAATTTAAATACATAACTAACTTATGTTCGATGGTTGTTGTTTGTTACTCCCTTAACGGGACAAAAATATTTTCACTGTCCGGTTAAGAAAGCTTTCACTGTAATTCTAGTTACTATCATACTAATATTTTCCAAGAATGTTTGTTTTAAAGATCAAAAAATTATTTCTCCTTCTTAATTAAACCATTGAATTAATACACCAAAGCAAATAAGTTAATAGTGCTGGAACTTGATCAAATATGAACCACCCTAGCATACACAACTATTTTTGTATTGACTCAGGATTTAGAGTGCGGGCTTACATAATAATTCTATGAAAAAAAGATGTTTTATAAACTTAAACAAAGAGGCCTTAAGCCAGTCAAAAATTTATTATTGGATTGCTTAAAAAGGAAAACACAAAAAGGTTGGCCACTAAATGATTACTATAGGTTGAGCTAAAAGCCTACAATTATTTTAAGGTATGACATTGGACTGCTCAATTAAATAATTTAAATGGGTACGTACATTCATACACATGAATACATACATTCGTAAATGAAATGAGGTAAAGCACACAAAGGTACCTTTGTACATATATATTTATTTTAAGGCTTGAGTGTTTTGTCTAGCTGTATAAGGAAATTAATAGATTGTAAACAGAAAAGAAAATGACGATTGGAACACGGGGAGGAGTGTTAAGGAAATTTGTTGTGATAAAATATCGAATGAGACCTTGACCAAATTGAAACGTTTAGAGGAAAAAGGAAAAATTTAAATCGATGATACACAGGCTAGTGACTATTATTTCTTTTAGAGGCTTTTGGTTTTATAAATATAGGAGTCGTTTTCTGGGGTGAGACACGATGATGGGAATACATTATAATTATTCGATTTATATGTTTATCTTATTTTTCCATTTCCATTTATGGGTCAATATTTAAAAATATTAATATTTTCCATTCGGTCATTTTTCTCATTAAAAAAGATAATGACACAATTTAAAACAGTCTTATTTATATTATTCGTTCCCTTTGTGGTAAGGACCTAATCGAATAAACTTTCTTGATTTGACCTTGCCAATTTCATCAAATAAAGATATTTTTGAACTCTTTAGAAAGGAAACTTCAATTGACTCCATTATTCCAGCAGCATCTGCCCATCCTTGGAGTACTAAAACGTCAGCTTTCCACTCTATGATTGAGCGTCTTCTTAGAGCCTCTATGAGTAAAATTGGTTTTAGAAACGAGTTTAAAATAATTAAGGACATTGCTGCAAGGAACGGATAAGATATCCAAACAATCAACCGTTTATTGTGGTCAAAATCTAGAAAACTGGTCCTACAATCTGTTTTTCCATTTTCTGTCGAAAAGGAGACACAAAGTTGGCAGAAAATACCTTACGTTCCCAGAGTGTCAGAAAAACTTTGTGGTCCGCTATCTACAATAAACCTAAAACCAGTCTTTTTCAATCATCATCATCATCGTCGGCTCGACAACCGGTGTCCGGTCCTGGCCTCCTTCAACAAGTCTCTCCACCCATCCCGGTCTCGAGCCGCCGCCATCCAGTTGCGCACCCCAAGGCTCCTGGTCTACGCCATCTCTCCAGCGCAAGCATGGTCTACCACGCTGTCGTCTACCATAGAATGTACCACAAAGAACTTTCCGAGCAGATTCCTCTTCGCTCATGCGAGCTAGGTGCCCTGCCCACCGGAGTCTACCGAGCTTAATTTTTGTCACGATATCTGCTTCAAGGTAGATTGCGTACAATTCATGATTGTACCGTCTCCGGAATCGTCCTTCCTCACATATGGGGCCAACAATTCTCCTTAAGACTTTTCTCTCGAACGCGGCTAAGAGGTCGGAGTGCCTTTTGTAAGCAAGTCTCGGATCCATATGTGAGTACTGGCAGGACCATGGTCCTATACAGCAGCAGTTTTGAAGTTATGGTGAGATTTCTGGATTTGAAGAGCTTTGACAGACTATAGTAGGCTCTGTTGGATTTGAGAAGCCGCCCGCGTATTTCTTCTTCTATATTGTTATCGGCTGCTACTATTGACCCAAGGTATTTAAAGGATTGCACCACTTCAAATTCGTGCTCCACTACCTTGATTGTTTGACCAACTGTTCCTCTCGCATTCGACGCCACCATGTACTTTGTTTTACCTTCACTAATGTGCAGCCCCAGATTTTGTGCCGTCTGCTCGATCTGGATGAAGGAATCATGTACAGCTTGCTCAGTTCTTCCGATGATGTCGATGTCGTCTGCGTAAGCCAGTATCTGGCTGGACCTGTTGACGATGGTCCCTCTTGTTGCCGTGCCAGAGTCACGGATTGCTTTCTCCAACGCCAGGATGAAGAGGAGGCAGGCCAAATCATCCCCTTGTCGGAGTCCATTAAAGATGTTGATTGGTTTGGATAGCAATCCGGCTATTTTTACTTGGCTTGTTACGTTGGCCATGGTCAACCTACATAGTCGTGTCAATTTATTTGGGATGCCGAATTCTCTCATGGCTTTGTAAAGTTCTACCCTGGCTATGCTATCGTAAGCGGTCTTAAAGTCTAGACTTTTCTAGACATTTTTCCATCGCCTGCCTAAGGGTAAAGATCTGATCAGTTGTTGATTTGCCTGGAATGAAACCACACTGATATTGTCCGATGATGGTTTTAGCGTATGGGGTTATCCGGTCTTTTAGGATAGGGAGAGTATCTTATAGGCGGTACTCAACAACGTGATACCTCTATAATTGCTGCACGTTGTGACATCTCCCTTCTTATGTATGGGGCAAATTATACCTTTTCGCCAGTCTTCTGGATTTTCTTCATGCTCCCACACGTGCACTATAATCTTATGAATTGCTTGACGTAAAGCTGGCCCACCGTGTTGAAATAGTTCGGCTGGTATACCATCGGCTGGGGCTTTGTTTTTCTTTAGCCGGCCTATAGCCTTCTCAACCTCTTCTATGCTTGGTGGCGGCAACATAGGGTACTCTTTTTGAAGTAGTGGAGCCTCCACTTCTGCAGTGAGCTGACCATTTAGCAATTCATTGAAGTACACTTCCCATCGCTCCAGTATGCTTTGAGGATCGGTGATCAGATTTTCCTCTCCGTCCTTGCAGTATGTGCAGCGTGGTGTGTACTGCGTCATGTTTCGGACGGATTGGTAGAACTTCCGCGCCTGGTGCGGACCTCGCTCTCGGCTTTTCTCTATTTCACAGATTATCTTCTTCTCCCAGGCTGATTTTTTCTGTCTGTGAAGCCGTTTTTCAATTCTTCTGAGCTTTTTATATTCGTCTTCGCGTGCCCGCGTTCTATGAGATTGTTGCATTGCTCGGTACGCAACATTCTTACGTTCAGTCGCTAGCTTGCATTCATCATCAAACCAGTCGTTCCGATTTCTACGACTGCTGCCTAAGATGGAGTTGGCAGTACTAATGACAGTATTCTTAAGACGTGTCCACTTCTCATCTACGCCAAGCATACTGGCTCCAGGACTTACTCTACCCAGTTCTAGGGCGAGTCCTAACGCATTACCAAAGGTGTTACTGGTGTTTTCATTGCGCAGAGCAGCCGTGTTGATTCGAACCTGATCGGCGGATGCAATACGTCTTCGCAAGGCAATCCGCCCTCGGAAAACCATACCAACAAGATAGTGATCCGAGTCGATATTGGCACCTCGGTACGTTCGTACTGTCATCAAGTTCGAGTAGTGGCGACGGTCTATCAACACGTGGTCAATTTGGTTACGAGTGACTCCATCAGGTGATACCCAGGTGGCTTTGTAGATATCTTTACGCGGGAACCTGGTACTCGCAACGACCATGTTTTTCGATGCTGCCAATTCTAAGACTCGAAGTCCATTGTCATTAGTGTTCTCATGCAAACTATGGGTGCCTGCGTAATGCCTGAATACCGGCTCCCGACCTATTTTTGCATTCAAATCCCCAAGGATGATTTTTACGTCATACCTTGGACAGGCATTGAGGGCCCTCTCGACTTGTTCGTAGTAAGTCTCTTTTTCTTCGTCTGAGGACTCCTTCGTAGGTCCGTGAACGTTAATGAGGCTGATGTTCTTAAATTTGCCTCGCACGCGAAGGGTGCACAGCCTTTCGCTTACAGCGTTAAAGCCGATGATGGCAGACTTCATTTTTTCGCCGACTAGGAAGCCTACCCCGAGCACATGGTGTTTTGTATGACAGCTGTAGTATAAGTCATAATCTTTCTTCTGTAGAACACCATTCCCTGTCCATCTTATTTCTTGAAGTGCTGTTATGTCAGCTTTATATTTTGACAGGGCATCGGCTAGCTGCTGAGCAGCTCGAGCTCTATAGAGCGATCGTACGTTCCATAAGAAAATTCGTAAATCGTTTTTCCGTTTTCTTTGCGTGGGTTGTCGTCGTGAGATCAGTCCGTTTCCGAGGCTTGTTGTTGGTCTCGTAATTCTTTTAGTTTTACGGAACAGGGAATTAACCTGTTGCCAACCTGTGGAACCAGCCTGATCATATTCGCCAAACCTTTTTAAAGGCTTGTTTCTAGCGGCCGCCGCGAAGAGGCTATGATCACACTTCCACCAGTCCGAATAGTTACGGCACGTGCATGTTTTCGTATGCTACATGTTATTCCCCCTATTCGGCTGATGGCTGACCGTCTTTTTCAATATTTTCAACAAAATCAAAGCTAAAACACAAATTTATTCCAAAAGAGGTGTATACAAAGTAACCTGCAGAGAGTGTAATGGAATTCACATAGGTAAAACCTCCAGAATCCAGATCCCTATCAACAAGATTTGACGAACATATTGAAGCTTCTGTGCACCAAGAACCTTCCATTGGACTCGCTCATTGTCAATGAAATTCTGGACATGGTTGTTCATTGGACGATGTGTCTCTTTTACATTGCTTACCTGCTGGACGTGTAAATTGGACAAATACCAAATCTTCGAAATAAATAAACACAAGTGCTTAAATATTTTAAATTGTCAAATCGACTTACTAAATAATGGCCCACTTCTTAACAAATAATACTTTTTTTTCTTTTTTATATTTTTTCTTATGTTTAAAAAATAATTAAAATTTCTTTTTGTAATTTTAAACAGTTAACTTTATTTATTCGTGTGAATACTTTTATTGACCACTATATTTTGTTTCACCTCTTGTGATTGTATAATTCTATGTTAATATTTAGTGCCCTGATGATGTCCTAACTAATACAAAACGCGTAATAATAAATAATTAAACTATTAATAGTAAAAAGATAAAACAGATGTTTCGTGATTCTAAATTTAATATTATGTTAATATACCAAACCCAAAACCCGGTTTCCTCAAAAAAATCTGTTTTGGTGTAAAACCTACATCGAAAACACAAGTTTTCCCATACATTTTTGTAAACCACAAGTTTTCGTAAACTACAAGTTTTATATAAAACCTGTCGAAAACCAGTTGGAATTGAGAGTTGAACTAAGCAAACACACCTTTCGATACATTCAGCGGTCACGATAAATTAAATTAAACACAGTAGAGGCGATGGGACGCGCGTCCTAAATAATAAACGTGGCAGTTTGCTTACAAATTGAATTAAAAAACCAGGGTTTCAACGTTCAGTTCTTTGCTTACGACACGAACAAATGTGATCAAACTTGTGGGAAATACACATCTTCGGAACATGGGACAAATTTTCATCCGATTCTAGTAATTTATTGTGGTTCTTTGATACTATTCTGCGCTTGATTTATTCTGTGTGCTACTCTGCAGAATAATTTTAATAAATTCAATGTGATAATTACGAATACGCGAAACAAAGAATGAATGTAAGAAAATATTTGTATGCACCAAAAGGGAATAAAAAGAGGGGTATTGTCAGGTAAACATCGGAAGATGTAAATGTTCAAAGCGAGAAGAGAATTTGGATGTGTCAAAATTAAAAATCGAAATGTATGACTTCTGACGGCAATGAAACACGAGGCTGTAGTTGCTTACGCTTTCGTTTGATTGATGATGTCTTGTTGCTCGCATTTTTGTATTAAATTTAATAAAATTATGTAATATAGGTAGGTATTTGATATTATAAAAATTTGTTTCAGTTTTGTATGATTTACTTTCTTTTTTTATATCACAGCTCTACGCTGCTTTAGCTGAAATTTGTTCACTCCAACCACACTTAAACGAGTTTGTTTAGTTTATTTTATTTTAACTTTCGATGCTTTTCAAAGTATATAGTAGCTGATTTAAAAACAATTGAAATGTCAAACGAAAACGGGTAATTTTTCGGTGTGAACGCTTTATGAGTTTTCGTTAACTTTTTGCAGAAAACCCCGTTTTGGGTTTTAAGTGAAAAGGCTGTAAGAGTCGACAGTAAATTTTAGTGGTGGATGTTTAACCTAAATATTTTAGGACCCTACAAATAGTTTTTCTTCATTGGAGTAAATGTTGCGGATACGATAATCGACATGAATATCTATCAGCTTCATAATACCATTTTTATTGTAAAGATATCTTTCATAAAAACATTTTCATAGCCAACCAAATGCCAACAAAAATGACGATTTTAAAATGTTTTAGTGCGAGTAGGGGAAGCTGACGCATGCGAAATCTACATAAATGACGCTGGGTTTACTTCTTCGGAATTCAAAAGAAGATTCCCACAAAATCTAAAATGGTGGACCAATTTCACAATTCACAATTCACAATAATGTGAATTTTGTTTAAAAAAAAAACGTGTGCATTGTTTTTATCCACCCAAAAATGAGTTTTTAAGTCTACTGAAACATAAATCAAGTACTTACGAGTACATGTTTATATTTTTTAACTACTATCTTCTTTGCACTGTGATTTATAATATAATAATAATAATATGATATATTATTATATTTATTATAGATGACCCAGTTGGGAGAGAAGTATCCTTTGGTAAAAGATACAACGGTACTTAAAAATACCACTAAACAAATATTCAACAAATATAATTGACCAATTCTATGATTTGTGTCGATTTTCATTTGTTATTTTTTCCTTAAGTGTGAACATCACTGTAGGTATCCCCAGATAGGGCTTCAAGAACAACACCATAGGTATAGTGCCACCGCCAAACAATACTCACAGTAGATATGTACTATAATTTTATTTTATTCTTCTAAGACATGCAACTTTTTGAATAAGTTGATTTCTTCTTTAACTTAATAGGAACCGATATAAGGCAGTAGTCAGAAACTTTTATTATGTTTCACCATGATATAAACTAACGTGTTAAAATATAACTTTGTTGGAGTATGAATAATGGCATTTTTTATGTCTGAATCAATCGAACATATCCTTGACCTACATAGTTTCCAAAAACAATCAAGCCTAACATTCTTCATAACTGTGGCAACCACCGCGAAGTTTTTGTTTGATACTGAACCCCAAGCTACTATTTGAACGCTTTGCTTTGCACTGATTTAGAAGTGTCTTCTTATGTCATTCAAACAAAGCCAAAAGCATTTATACAGTAAACATAATGTACAAATAGTTTGTTTATGGCACCAGACACTTCGAAATTAAGGGTTAAAAAATAAATAAGTTTTTTTTTTAACAATGTGGAAAGAGAAAAATACGTAGTATAACTATACTTGTTGTATGAATGCGAAAGAAGTCAGACATTCTTCGAATATATTTATTGTGTGCGCAATCGGATCATCAAGATTAAAGTCCTTCGTATTAAGGAAAAAGACAGAGCATCATTTAATTTAAATATGAGTTTAAATGATAATGATTTTCAAACCCCTTCCCGCACCATACCAGCGTAGAAAAAACCAGCCAGACAAAATCAAAAATTCGATTTTTTTTAAATTTTGTACCAAATCGCTCATAATTATTTTACCAAGTTTTATTGAAATATCATTCATTCCTATTCATTGATTTTTCGTAAAGACGAAAATTCTTAAACATTAACATATTCGTCCTGCAACTATAAAAGCACCTATTCTAAAGGAAACCCCACTAAACTTAAGGAGGAAAGACAGCTAAATCAACAATTATTTGCATAATCCAATCAATATCGTCATAAGCATGAAGCTTGAACGGTTCTATGTTCACTCGAAGGATATGTATGTTATGTCATAAGAGTTGCAAATGTTCGTCAACAATGACGAAAGTAATAAATTATTAAACCAACTTATGTAGTTCAGATTGTATTTTTTTAACAACTCGTTTCAACGATACAACTCACTTAAAGAAAATAGGTACATATATGTATGTATATATTTTAAAAAATAACGTTGGCTAAAATAAACAAGATGAAATAAGATGGTTCCATACTCAAAAACAAAACGAATGAAAATAAAGTTTGAAAAATGATATTAAGTAAAAAAGTTGTATCCTAAACGTTAAGAAAGGGACTAAAGAAATGCCAATTTATAAAAATAGCTAGTTGTAAGATAATACGATCGAAGAAATATATCTAGGGCGTTTCCCGAGTTAATTTGTATACAAGGTGATTCACATAAGATGCGACAAAAAGCTAGAGGGTGTACGTTGGGAGGTGTATCGAGTTAGCAGGAAACTTTTCATAATTCGGAATAAGAAGTATAGAGTAATTAGCTGCTATTTAGTTGCTAAGTGAAGTGGATATTTGTTGAAAATGAATTAATCGAAAACTAGTTACGCAAAAAAAAATTAATCCCACTTTCGGATTCCGAAATATTGGGTGTCCTGCTAACTTGACGTCAAGTTAGTTATCACTTTTTTAAAGCCAGAAATCCATTGTTTCATTTTCTTTTTAAATTAAGTTGATTTAATCAATAGTTTTTATATTTTTAATAACTAAGTAGGTATTATTTTCTCAAAAACTAGAAGACATTTAAGAACCTGGTTTTTAATATTTGACTAAAAATTGATAAGGGCATTGAATATTAAAATCAAAAATAAAATATATATAATATACACACATATTTATGTTTAGTTTTGGATCAATTTAAAACCATATTTTATCTCACATAAAAGTTGGTTCGTTTGTTGAACTTTGCGAACTTTGTTAGTTTTGCTTCTTGAAGGTGTACATTCTTCAAATTTCTTCAATAATCTGACATTGACAATAAATGTAAAAATAAAATGCAACACTGGAGCTTGATCTTACGGTTCAATTTTTAAACATATGAATATTATAAATTAGAGAAAAAAGTAAAGCATGAAACTCGTTCTAAAATTGCTAAAAAAAAGCGTTTAAAAGTTTTGAACTAAAAAAAAAGAACGCCGAAAACATATGAATTTATGCAAACAAATTTTTTAAATCATTCGCGGTTTTCTCAAATTATTTGTGTTTTATACATACCTAACCTACATATATACTAATTTGATTTAAACAGACCTTCTGTATTAAATTCTTATCGAAATCGGTTAAACCCTTGACGAGAAAGTTAAAAATTAAAAAAAAAAGGTTTTATGTCACGTACCGTTAATAACAATAAATGGTATTCTTTTTCTTACTCTTCTAATCGAGTTTTTGACGTTGACTATTTAGAATTAAAATATAACATTCAATTCTAAAGGGTTTCGTTGACTTTAAATAACTAACTTTAAAAAATGGAACAAAACTCATATGATTTTTTTCAGTTTTCATCGTTTCTCGACTAATTTTATAGATGCGAGAGTTACAGAACATGGGTCCAGGTGTTTTACCAGGAACACTACTATTTCCTGTTTGGTTAATTGTAAAGACTGGATAATTGATTGCTTCTGCCCATAAAGATGTTCCAAGGTCTTTGATATACATTTCTGCTCGTACCATGGTACGCATGTCTCTTTCAATTCTGCCATTTTGTTGTGGAGTATAAGTAGCTGATCGTTCATGAAATATTCCAAGTTGTTCAAATATTTTCTTACTTCTGGCTTTTTTGATTTCTTTACCATTATCTGACATTATAACTTTAACTCTTCTTCCAAATTGATTTTCGACTTGATTCAAAAAAATACTAAGCTTGTCTTCTGCTTCTGACTTATGCTTCAAGAAATAAACTGTTCGAAATCGACTAAAGTCATCTTTGAATAGTAAGAAATATTTTGCACCACCAAGAGATCGAACATTCATTTCACCAAGATCGACATGAACTCTGTCAAGCGGACTCTGCGCAACTACTTCATTCTTTGGATGAGCCACTCTATGCTGTTTTTCATACACACATCCTTTGCAGACATTATTTTCCCAATCATCAATGTTGCGAATATCGTTTCTCTCCAGTAATTCTTTCACATGACAAAGATTTTGATGTGCTAGTCTCTGGTGCCAAAGTTTCAAACTTACTGCTGAGGAATATAATTTCCTCTTTTTTTGTTGAAATAACATCTGAAACAAACCCCCATAGTCTAAGAGCTGACAGCTTTTGTTGATTTTATGAATAACAAAAAATAAACAACAAAAATCTCAAAAAAAAGCCGAGAAGGTTCGCTTAAAGAGCTAATATCTTGAGTTCTATTAATCGGATCGTCAAGATAAAAGTCTTTACACTTAAGAAAAATGACAGTGCATCATTTGTCATTTTAAAAAAAATGAATTTAAGTGATATTTCTTCTGAAAAAAAAATTGTAAAAATCGCCATTTTCAAACCCTCACCCCCACCACCGGCCCAAAAAAAAAACCTGCCAGACTTTTGTTTTCGATATCACGACGCACACACCTACAAACCCTCGTACTCAAATTTTGGTTATATTTTCAAACCAAAAATATATGCTGTCAGCTCTTAGACTACCAGACCTTTTAGTTATCAGCACAATTTGATTACCTTCCATAATGAATGATTTTTCTGCTGTAGCATGTTGAGTGTAACCTTTGTCAAAAACAGTTGTCACAGAAAATAAGTTGGAAGTAAGTGCTAGAATGAACAAGACATCTCTCAATACAATTGGATACCATTTCTTGCCATCATACTCTTTCAAAAACACTTTCCAGTTTTGTAGAATCTCCAATTTCTACCTGAAGTGGAACATCTAAGGATCGCAAATTTGTCAAGCACTTTAGATTTCCAGTCAGATGATGAGTAGCGCCACTGTCTTTGATCCACAGTTTTCGTTTATTTGGTAAATTCTCAAGAAGAGTTGATGATAAAGCGATTGTAATAAAAGACTTTACTCTATTCTTTTCATTGCTCGACTTCTTTGAACATTCATTGGCAAAATGACAATATTCCAAATATTCAGAACATAGTCTTTTCTTGCAATCACGCTTCATATGTCCAAAATTCACCGCTTTAAAACATTTCTTTTCAAATTGACCTGACTGTGTTTGTGGACTAGAACCGTAGTTTACTGACTTCTTTGCTACATGATGATTCTTCCTTTGATGAACCTTCTTGTATCTATCATGTTTTCCAATGAAGGCATTGCTTAATGTTTCGACTCACGACCTAGCAGTCTTATTTCTTCTTGTTGAAAACGATCGCATAATTTTTGAAGAGTTTTCTCGATTTCTGCAACTGATTCCTAAGCAGCACTTTTAACTTCTTCGCCAATTGCCCGAAGTTCCTGTGCAAGAATATCTATTGGCAAACAATTTTTTTCAACCGACTTGGATTCATTATATAGGGTCGGTTTCAAAAGGAAAGCTTTGATGAAAATTTTATTTCATTATAAAGTTTGGACTTTGCCATTAAGTATGAAATACAATATCATTCAAATGGCAGCCTCGAGAAGATTCGCAGCATGGGATTCTTTTGAGGTAATTTTTAACCACTTTTTCGCACAATTCGGGCGGTATCTCGGTTATAACTTGAGTAATGTTGGTTTTTAATGCATCAAGAGTTCGGATTCGCATAAACACGGTCTTTGCGAAGCCCTAAAGACAAAAATAAATCAAACGGTTCAGATCGCATGATCTTGGTGGCCAATTGACGTCGCCAAACCGTGAAATTACGCTACCAGGAAACTTCTCACGCAATAAATAATTGGTAGTGTTGCGTGGCTTGTTGATCCGTCTTTTTGGTACCACATATTGTTCAAATCATGATCTTCAATAGCCGGGCGAAAGAAAAATTGGTTATGATTCGACCAATTGCTGCGAACGCCGGGAAATTGATAAATTCGGATCATCAGCAACACTTGCACTTGCAGCAGCATTATTTTCGACTAAGCGTGCATGATGAACAGGCCTTACGACATCAGAAACTCTTTCACTCACTTCAAATTTCTTCAAAATTTTACCGATTGCTTGCGTAGTCGGTCGATTATGAACCATAATCATCGTGTAATTCGCGAAAAGTTGCTACGTTTGAATCACCACTTTTGTATAGTAAGTTTTAATTATTTTAACGCGTTGTTCGATTGTTAAGCGATCCATTATCGTAAATGACAAACATTCAACTAATATTATCACACTTCAAATGACAGTTGAGCTTGACAGGTGTCAAATTCCAGCGCTACCAACTTGAAAGTGATGACCCTGTATTATATTTTGCAAATTGTCGTAATTATCATATAAATATCGCAAGTTTGCCAAATAAATATGTCTCATATGCATACATAAGTGTGATAGTCAAATTTATATGACAAAAAACACATGGAGCCTTATACTACTGTGTCATACAACAAATATTATGTCATGTTATATATGGCATAAAAGAACATATATATGACAGTGTAATATCGCTTCTAATTTTTTGACTGACAATTATGTTATTCTAAAATAATGTTTAATATAACCTAATAAATGGATTAAAATATGAAAAATATCTTAAATACCTACTACATTATTTTTAGACTTACAGATCCAAAAAATATCATATTATTTTCAATCTTGTTTTCATTGAACTTAGAAACACTGATTCCAGGACTTTTGAAACAATGAGATAAATTACCTTTTTGAACTAATCGATTATGATTTGTATACATAAATATGTACAGATAATGTTTTTTATTGTTTTTGTGAGTAGAAACTATCACAATAGGATTTATTTTAAGGATATTGTTTTACCGACTACAAAATGTAATATTAGCCTTACAGGGAAGGTTTTTGTTTACAGAAAAAAATTCAGTGAAAGGTTTATACTGTGTAAGAAAGGTATACAACTGAGAATGAGCGTGTGGTTTTCATTCTAAATACCGAATTCAGATATAAAGAAGTCTCTCAGCCGCGGCTTTTTCTTTTCTTCCTTGAGCTGGTGGTGAATAGTAATTTGATCGCCTTCCGCCGATACATGTGTCTCACTTGATTGTGGCGAAATTAAATCTTGGTTTTCTTCTTGCAGCGACTTCAGAGCACTTGCTTCCCGCTCTTTTTCCTTTTTATAGCCTTTTGTTCATTTTTAAATTTTATAATATTAAGATAAAAGAAAATGTTTTGAAAGCAAAAAATCAATAGAACGACAGGATATACATAGATACATATATAATTATAAAAATTAAATTCTACAACTAGCAGTCATAGTTTCATATTACACTTTGATATCACTCCACACAGTCAGATGCATACACACAAATTCAGAAAATAAAGACAAAAACTAAAATCGAAATAATAAGATGAAAGGAAACAATAATATCATCAAACTTGCAAAAACCATCACACACAAAACATGGTGCAAGATGACTGAAGTAATTTAAATTTAATATACCTAACCAGTCAGAATTTTATTTGAGTGCACTTTTAATTGAGATCAATTTGTTGTGTCGCCTAAAATGATGACCTCGTTAGCAATAGCAATTTCTTTATACATACATTTAGATATGTATATATAGTGAATGAGCGAAAAGCAAACCGAGCAAAATTGAAGATAAATGACGATGCACTTGAATAACATGAATTTTGTATTACTACCTACTACACAAAATTTGATGTAATGTGCTAAAAATAGTGCCACCTCAGGCATTTATGGTAAATCAACTAATCAGTCGTCAATAGCGCTTTATCGATCGGTCAATTATTCTTGATATCTTGTTTGTGTATATTTCAAATTAAAAAAAATTAATATAGTAAAGAATATTGTACAAATTACAGATAGTTAGAATTAAAGTAAATCCAGAACTATAAGAAGTATTGAATTATTTAATATATGGTCTTAAGAAATAGATGCTACATGGGTACATTACATATATAAGGTGGCGCAAAATGAATCACCCTATCGGAAGGTGTTATAATTTTTGCAAATGGCGTCGTACGTCAATCATATTTGACATTTGTGAACTAGACAGCTGCAGTATACAAACAGCCAAGCAATGCAGCGCAATAGTCCTGTCAAGCCATCCTCAATCTCAACAACGAAGAGGACGATTTTGTGTCGAAAATCATCATGAGTGACGAGGCACATTTCCACTTAAAGCCTAGTACGCTGCTGATGCGAAACGAAAAATCCCATACAAAAATGACACAACGAAATCATAAACGAAAAATTTCGTCCTCCTTTTCGTTTTCCACTTTTCCAGTACGCTGTTCGATGAGCGAAATTCATAAAGCTAAGATCAGACGGTTTGTGTATGTTATACACAAATGCTAAACAAATTTGAACACAAATGCTATTTATTTATGCCACAAATATTTGTGGTTCAGACGATTTGTATAAAACACAAATTTCATTTGTGTAAAGATATACACAAATATGCTATACACAAATCAATTTGTGTATAAAAATTTGTGGTTCAGACGATTTGTGTATTTCTTCACAAATGAAATTTGTGCACTCATTTGTGTATATGTCATTCTGTTTATTTGAAAGTGAATTGAAGTGTATCCGGTTCAATTAAATAATTTCAATCAAACAATGTCAAAAAAAAATGTCTTGCCAATAGTTTGGCCGCGTATTTACTCGAAAGTGAAGAAGAAGACGAAAGCCAACAACAGGTCGTAGAAATGGTACGCAAGCGGCGAACTTGTTGGAGAAAAAATTGGCTTGGCCACCGTGAGACGGAGGACTTGTGGAACTACGTGCCGAAGAGCCGCAATTGTATCGAAATTTCGTACGAATGTCGGTCGCTCAGTTCGATTATTTGCTGGCTTTGGTAACGCCATATATTGAGAAGGCCGATACATTTATGCCCCCCAGTATTCCGCCATCTGTGCGGCTAGTCTTGACGATGCGCTTCTTGGCATCTGGCGACAGTTTTCGCTCGCTCCAGTATCTTTTCCGCATTCCACAGAATACAATTTCCACCATTATTCCAGAAGTGCTGGATATAATCTACAAAGTTCTTGTAGACGATTTTCTGAACCCAATAGGAGTTTTGTCTCCGTGAGCCGCCCAATTTGGACGCCAACAAATCGAGTACCACTCCTCCGATACGATTTTTGGCTTAACGTAAATGTGTTCATTTCATCTAATATAAATCACCCTGCATGTCCTTATGGTGCCATTTTACAAAACAAATCATTAATATCATAGTTGCACATTCAAATTCGAAGAAAAAACCTTTATTGACTCGGCTGATATTTAATATTCAGTTGAATTTTCAAAACCATTTGTGTATTCTCAAGAAATTTGTGTATGCTTAAATTTTCAGAATTCACAAATGATGTGGCATACACAAATGGTGCCCAAATATACACAAATAGTCATAAAATGATTTGGGTACCCGATCAGACGATTTGTAAATGTACACAAATTCGATTTGTGTATTGAATACACAAATCGTTTCTGTACGTCATTTGTGTACATCAAATTTGTGGTTCAGACGATTTGTGTATTTTTTTGTCAATAATACACAAATTTATACACAAATATTTGTGTATACACAAATCGTGTGATCTAAGCTTAATTGTAGCAGATTATTTGAAGAGGTCTCCGCTCTTTTTTCGCACTCAATTAACTGCCCGGACCATTAATTGTGTGCGGAAAAGTGACATTTCAGGGTTTTTTGTGTTTGTATTTGTTGTATCTTTCATTGCAGCATGGCTTTCTGTGATTTTTTTGCGTTTATTGGTGTGACGCTCTCAGTTGTCATTTTTTGGTTGTGGTTTCCGCAAGCATTTCGTTGTCGTGTTGGAGACTACCAAAAAATTTCGTTTCGCATCAGCAGCGTACTAGGCTTAAGCGGTTACGCCAATAAATAAAATCTTCGTCTCTGGGGCACTGAAAATCCGCGTGTGATGAACGAAAAGCCATTAGATCCACTCAAAGCGACTGTGTGGTGCGGCGTTCACGGAGGGAGGAGTGATTGGGCCGTATTTATTTTGAGGACGCCATCGGCAATTCGGTCACTGTTACTGGCGAACGCTACAAGGCCATGATAAACGCCTTCTTACTGCCGGAATTGGATGAGCGGGGCTTGGCGACAGTGTGGTTTCAAAACAGACGGTGGAACCGTACACACAGCACGAGCCAAGGAAGCGTTTCCTGGTCGCGTAATCACCCGTTTTGGCGACTTGGCATGGCCACCAAGATCGCCTGGTTGAACCTTCACAGACTTTTTTCTTTGGGGCTACTTGAAGTCGCGGGTATATACCAACAAGCCTCGGACAATCGCAGCCCTTAAGGAGAATATTCGACAGGAATTCGAACAGTTCACCGGAAATCTTGCGGAAAGTCATGGAAAATGCGATATACCTATGTGAACTCATTATTTCTGTGGTTGTGTTGGCAAAGTATTCTTGTTTCGATGTCTCCACAGTACCTACATAACTTTATGTTTTGATTATATTAACAAGTTATGAAATGTCTGGAGCTATTACATTTCAGCAATCCTACCGAAGAGTTTATTGCTTCACAGATATGGAACGAACTATATTATTTTGAAGTATATAAACTCAAAATCCCTTTTGAGTAAAAATATTTTAATTCGGACCTGACAATGGCTTGTGAAGACACACTTTGGTATTGAAAAAATTCCTTTTGTCATTGAAAATCGATCTATTTTACATTTACATTTAACTTTTATTTATATTTTTAAACAGCGCCATCTTCATCTTGAAAATGTTAACACCCTTTTTCCACTTTTATATTCATTATATTTTAATGCACACGCCTTTTATTTTTTTTTCAATGGAAAAATGTTTAATTTGTGTCAATTTAAGTCAAGGCCAGGCAAAAATTTTCACTAGGGACAATCTTAACGACAAAAAAAATGGTCAAATACTTGTAAGGACTTTGCAATCACAGTAAAATGGTATATAATTTAAAGTATAGTTAAGTTATACATTCGCAGTATTGTACTTCTGTTTTGTGATAATCTTAGCAGTTAGCGTATCGGACTGGTCAGTGAAAATCCCAGGATCAAATCAATTAACTTTTAAAAAACAAATTATCTCGAGGCAGAATGGTACATAACTGGCGAGGGCCTAGTAAATTTTGATACTAACCCTTGCTAGTCCCTGTTAGTATCTATGTTACACTTCCTATAGCGCCTCATTAAAAACTAGATTGTTTTTCCAGACGGGAAGAGATTATAATCATAAATAGGTGTGTACATTTTGCGCTAACAAGTAAGAACCAACTTGTAAAAAAAATTATAATAAAATTTAAATTCGATTTAATGTTCAAATTTCAAGAAATTTTACCATTATTTCAATATTGGTTAAAAATAAAATATTTTACGTAATGTACCTGTAACTGCATACCTTGGTTCTTAACGGCTGCAAAACACTTTACCTTCACTTTGCCACTTATCTTTTTCCAGTGTCATAAGCCATTAGAAACAAACATATTAAATAGGTAATAATGTTAACAAAAAATCGATTAAAATTATGTTCCACGTTGTATTTACATGTATTTTTATGTACATAATAATATGTACGTACATTGTACTTAAATAAACAACTAAGCTTCCATATTAAACAAAAAACAAGAAATTCGTCGAAAAAGCTAGGGAGTGTAGGTATCTAGATATGGTCAACACTCAAGACAAAAAAGCAATCGCATCGGAGTTGGGTTTTGGGCAATTTTTTAAATGTAAGGCATAATAATAAAAAAAAAAACAACAACTATCTGATGGCTCGTTTCTTTTTATTCAATTTTTATTTTATTTATGCTGAAGATCGCTGCATCGAAAGAAAACAATTTGTTTATGAGAGAATCTCTTGTGTTGGGCGTAAATTTTTCTAGACGAGATGTTTTTTTCTTTCTTTTTTTTTTTATTTTATTGTTTATTTTTTTTTTTTAATAAAAAATCATTAAATTTAATTAATTGAAAATCATTAAACAAAAATTGTTTTTTGAACAAAATAAAATATGTTATAAGTAGAATGACTAAAACTACAGACGTGATATTTTACGTTCGCAAATCAGTTTCACAAATTATAACAAACGAAATATTTTGGACAAAATAAGTTGGAAGATGTTGGCTTTTGCATGAAGAATTTAGTCTGCTTATAAATAATTATATAATATTTAATACTTAGGGCGTCTCTAGTTCATCGAAACTATGCAGTGGGGTGTCATCCCAGCCCATCCCAAGACCCAACTGGTACCGGGACAACTCATCGCTGTAATAAGATTTTATCCCATGGATGTTTTGGGCGAGACAAAAAAACCAGCGCTTTGTTGTTGTGATTTAGTTTTTTGGGGATAAATACATACATATATGTACTTACTTTTGCTTTAGAAATTTCTTATTTAGGATAAATTTAAAGTTTCTTTAAATGCAAGAGAAACTTTGCATTTAACCTAACCTCGCACCTACCCCAAATCCTATAGTGTGCCCAAGCAGAGGGGTTGCAGGGGAACAATATGCCCCCATACATATCTCAAACACTGGGATGAGTCGTCGGGGATGAGTTGTCTTGGGACCAGTGGTTCTGGGATGGGCTACACCCCCTACACCCAACCCAACAAAATAAAATCAATCGTTGCTAGTTATAAAATCCCGATATAGTAATGATTTTCTTTTTAGCCTATCATTTCCCAGCTAAAGCTTTGTAACATTTTTTCCAGATATCATAGTAAAAAACTTAAAAGTAAAAAAAAAATAAATAAGAAGTATAAGTAGTAGTTTTAGTCATTCTATTTATAACATATTTTATTTAGTTCAAAAAACAATTTTTGTGGGTGGGATCCGCCAACAAAAAAAAAGGTAATTAAATTTTATGATTTTTTATTAAAAAAGGAGTTTTAAATAATAAAATAGAAAATAAAAACATCACGTCTAAAAAAATTACGCCCAACACTTTGCTTGTTAAGTTTTCAATTATCTTTTCAAAATACCGAGAGTTCCTCTCCTAAACAAATTATTTTCTTTCGATGCAGCGATCTTCAGCTTCATAAAAATTTAACCTTTGCCACGGCTACTTTCCTTATAGGTATTGTTTTCTGCTTACCTATAATGGTTCTAGGAAGTTAAAATTTTGTTAATAAGACTTATAGAACCTAAAGGATAATATATGTGTAATTAAAAAATTAGCTAGAAAAATTATTTTCTCTATTACAGTAGGTATAATAATATAATAAAAGGTCACGTAAATTCCGAAGGCTGGGGCTTCTTTACTAATTATAAAATATTTAACTATTCTAACCTTGAACAATTATATTTTCTTAGAAACTTTTAGAAAAAAGAAATACTGACGCAACATACATTTTTAAACCATCGCATCGAGAAAAATAAAAACAAATTTGGCTCCTCGATGTTTTAATTCCAACAGTTTTTTTGACAAATAGAACAAAATGGTCGCAGTCGTTAAAATTGTTAAATTGTTTTAAAATTGAAAAAAAGCTATTTTTACAACTTTTTCAGAAGCATTATTACTAAAATTAAATAGTATGCAATTGACTATTTAGTAGTATTTACCTATTTTCAAAATCGAAACAAAACCAGTCGGCCCTTAATAGTAAGTAAGCAGTTAGTTTTCGTGATATCGAACACAAAAGTCTGGCAGTTTTTTTTGGCGCACGCTGCGCCGTTGGTGGTGGGGGTAGAGGGTTGAAAACGGCGATTTTCAATTGTTTCTTTCAGGAGCATTATCACTTAAATTAATTAAAAAAAAGGAAGTGATGCTTTGTCATTTTCCCTAAGTGCAAGGTTTTCTTTTTGTCTTAACGATCCGATTAAAAGAACTCAAGATTATAAGCTTTTTGAGACTTTTTAGTTGATTTTTTGCTATGCATAAAATCTTCAAAAAATCCGATAAAGTTTACTTAAAAAGCTTATATCTCAAGTTCTTTTAGTCGGATTGTCTTTGTGCTTTGATTAAAATCTCCAAAAAAAATGATAAGGTTCGCTTAAAAAGCTTATACAGGGTGGTGCACGAATCGTGCAACAAAAACAAAACGTAATTAAAGGGTCCGCCAAATAACTTCTTTTTTTTTTTGAAAATGGCGCAAAACATCGAGTGTAGCTTCAGCTGTGTGGCACGTAGCGCCATCCTGTTGAAATCAAATGTTGCCAATGTCCTCCTCTTCAATTTTTGTGAACAAAAATTCGTTCAACATGGCCCGATAACGATCGCCATTGACTGTAACGGCCACTCCTTGCTCATTTTCGAAAAATGGCCCAATTATGCCTCTGGGCCAAAATCCGCACCAAACAGTGACTCGTTTTGGGTGTATCGGCTTTTCAATGTATGCGTGCGGGTTTTCTGTGCCCCAAATGCGACAATTTTGCTTGTTTACTACCCGCCAAGATCAAAATGAGCTTCATCTGAAAAGATGATTTTTTTTGGCAAAATCGGCATCTTCTCTAATACGATCGCAGGCCCATTTAACGAAGCGTATACACAACCATATTCGTTCAGCGGAACGATAAAACTAATTATCTGTTAAATCAGACATGAGCTAAGTGTTACCATTCACGAAATAAGCACTAGTTGAAAAAAAAAAAACGTAAGATGGCGGACCCTTTACTTTTTTTCGGTGTGAGTAATCGGCTTATTTTTTTTTTTTTGTTTTGTAGGTTACTATTTAGATTTATTAAAATGAATGCTTGGCATAACGGAACGAGGATTTGGATAGTGCAGCGGTTCCATGCTTTGCCTTCCGTCATTTCCGTCAATATAGGAAACTTGGCGGCACTCCCCCGAGTAAATGGACCATTATCAGGGTGATAAACATGTTGGCCAAATCTGGAAGCATCGCACGAAGATAATCCATGAGACGGAACTGCACCCAGAGCGAGGCACTGATGTGTGGTGTGCAGTTTCATCAAGGTCCATTGTCGAGCCATATTTCTTTGAAGTAAACGGTGTAACAGTAAATGTCACTGGGGACCATTATTTAAGGTGCTAAGCTGCGCTGAAGACTAAAGTTGAAATCGCCAGATTGCTGTTTTATATTTTTAACATAAATTACTAAATCCATATGTCACTTTGAAATAGAAAAACTTTAAAAAGGTATGCTTGCTTACTTTTTTGCACGACATGTCAATGTTTTAGACGCGTTCAGCTTGAATTTCGTAAGAAAATGGGTTTAGTATGACAGTAGTTAAAAAGTGTTTAAAACTAACAACATTTTAGTAAAGAGCTTTAAAGTTAGTAAAGTGTTAACTAGTATCATGCTAAAACCTTAACATCAGGCTGTTTAAAATTTTACGCCACTATTTTCAACCCTCTACCCCCAATGCCAAAAAAAATCCTGCCACGACGCATACCTACACCTGCAAATCCTCGTACTCAAAATTTGTTGTCACCTCTTAGACTACATAAAGGGTGGTTTTTAACAAACAAAAATTGGGATCACCTCCGGAATATGTTCTAAATATATAAATTCGAATCATTATACCTATTGCTAGTCCTGTTTCAATAAGAAGTTCTGTTAATTACTTTTAGGGTCTTATTTTGTGGGTTATTACCTTATATTTCCCTAATGGCTCGACTGATTTTGTTTCAAATTTGCAAATATTTATATACTTCTTAATAGTGCAAGTCACATTGCATCTCAATATATTACTTCAAATGTTCTTTCAACTCAAGCCGCTATATTAATTCAGTATTGTTTTTAGTCAAGACTAAGTCTCTGTTTACATTCGATCGGTGTAAATTTGCTAAAAGCGATTTCACATGTCTGTTTTGCTGCACAAAAGTTATAAAAATCGTCTAATTAAACGGGTTGCTCCTGGTAAATCTATTGAAGATTTAAAGATTTGAAAATATTTAATTTTATGTTAATAATTATTTTTCAAATCGACGTATATGACTTTTATATTTCAAAATCAGCCCTATTACAGAATCCATCGTAAAAAAAATATCCGAACGGATTGTTTCGCTACACGAACCACGAAAAATTGTATTAACAGAGTTCGAATTGAATCGAGAAAAGTACTGCTTCAAATATATTTGGAGTAGCTAGAACGGGAGTTTGAACTTTCAAATTGACAAAAAGATTCTGTGATAGATTTTCCGTCATTCGTAGAGCATTTTCGATTATAATGCCAAATATTTCTAAATATATACCTATGTATATCTTTCTCCTTTGGTGTCCCTATTATATCAACGTAAAACTCTGGGTTTTTCCAAGTAAAGCTTTGTAGAATTGTTCGTTGAAGAGATTGATTTCCTTTTTCTACAGACATAACGTACAAGGTGTTTCAAGCTAAGCGAGCAAATCGTGGTACACGATTTTAATACTCTAAAATCTTAGAATTTATACAATGAGCCCTTTAAAACTTGTATTTATTGAAAAATAGCTTAATATAAATTGACTGTTTTTTGTTTTTATATTCCAAATGAATACCAAAACAATTCTCCACAAGTTAACATACCTACGCTAAAGTGCGATTTTTCTGCTTCTTTTTTAAACCATTCGTTAATTAGGTACCAAAACTTCCATTTCTTTTGCTTATTAAACAAAATGCAATGGATTAAATTGATAAAACAATATAGATTTCAGTTTTGTAAAACACAAACAAATAAACGGCTCAACTTCAACTACAGCAGTGAGGTATGAAACAAATCAGTTAGAAATTTTGTTTTCAATTTTTTTTTTTTAAAGCTATCGATCAAAACAACTTGATTAAGAAAAAAGCTTAGATATTATATGGTAAGTGTTTCCTTTATTTTTAAATGTTTTTTTTTTTTTAATTTTAAGTCAGTTAATGGAGCCTAAATGGAGGAAAATAGACCAGCCATACGATTTCTTGGCTCAATCCAAAACTAGGCGAATCACCGCTGTATAGATTTTTAAAATTTGCGCTCATAAATTTCAGAAGTTGTTAAATTAATTTAGAATTAGGTTGATTTTAAACAATTTTTAGTTTAAACTATTAGATTTACTTTTTTACATGTTCTATTAAACAATTGGACGAGACTAGATACATGCAAATTTATAACAGTTATAACAGCGACTTGAAAAAAAAAATTGTGTGGGTGCCGGGACTCGCGGTTAATATGTGTAAACATCAACGTGCGCGGATCCAAAACAGACTTGTTTTTGCTTGAAGGGAAGGGAAGATTTTTTTGACTGAACGCACCCATCCTAGTATGCAGATCGTAACGTTGCACACCGTAACGTTGCACGACGTAACGTTGCACACGAACGTTCACGTTTTTTTTTCACTCTACCGCCAGCATAGATGTTTACACATCAAAAACTCTGGGTGTCTGAAGTGTGCCCACCGGCGGCGGAGGGCCCTGGCCTTGTGGGGCCGCAGTACTTTCTTAAACCAAAACTGTTACAATTACCATGTCTAGAGTCAACCGAATTTTCTGGTTTTAAATGTAACGGTTAATATTTTGATTTCTTCTTTTGAGTAATTGATAGTTCTTTCGCGGTTTTGTTACATTATTAATCACAAAGAAGAAATATCAAAAAAGGCTTTAATACTAAAGCCTAGTGCGCAGATCGCGCTAAATTTTAGCTCCCATTTTTTTCTCCAAACATCAGCTAAAACCCTAGCTTAATTTCGACTAATAAGACCGTTTTGGAGAATGTATCACAGAAAACAGCTGTTCTCTGAGAATAAATAATATTCAACCATTTCAGAGAATGGTTTCATTATTTCAAGTGAATTTAATCAAATAAAATGTATGCTTTTCCATTTTAATTTTTATTTAGAATAGAATTATAGAATCTAAATCTGTTCAAATTTACCTCGTGAATTAATGTATCGAACAATTATTTCGAGCGCCAAATTTTGAAAGATAGTGATGTTCAGTAACGAAACAAAAATTAGATTTTTTTAGCTGGAGTTGCTTACCTAAAAGGCTTGGCTAAAATTTGGACAGAATTTTTGTATGTCTATCGTTTTCTTTTACACAGGCATGTTATCGAATGAGTTTTCAAAAGTACTTTTTTTTAATTGTTCTTGCCATCAGAGCACAGTTTGCTCAAATCAGTAAAAATGTGTACAAATTTAATAAATAGTTTTCAACTTGATAATTATCCGGAATGTTTTTCACAGCACTGTATGTATGCATGTATTAAAATGTGCCACACGGTTCTATATTGTTTATTTGTACGTAATACCCTACACAAAACTATGTTTTTGGTAGGTGGCATAAAATAGATATTAAGACATCAGGCTTTAAAGCAGGAGTGTGATCGTACATAGGAACAAGTACATGCGACAAAAAAGTTACAAAATGTACGTGAAAATAAAACGTGTAGTTAAACAAGTGTGGTACGCAATATATGTAAACACGCTTGTTGAAATGTTGACTTCCTTGTTTATATTAATACATATTTCCAAATTACGTAAGGCTTGATCATATTGTTTGTTGTATGTATTTCTGATGACGACGCGTAGCAATAACTAAGAATAGACTATTTTTAGATTTATGTTACTCATAATAATTAAAAAAACAAAAAGATTATTCGAAAAGAATTTGCAAATAAGTTTAAATGTAAGGAGTTTCTAACATGACAGAAGACCTTTTAGCATGGTATTCAATTTGAAATAATTGGCGATTATTATCACATAGGTACTATAGTTTTGTAATTGTGAATTAAAAACAATTAATAATGATATTTATTTGACTGTGTCCAAAGCCCATATTAGAACCAAAAAATAACTAAGGTCGTGTGTGAATTGGATTAAAATTTCGATTTATTTTTATCCAACAGGACAGGCGTAAAGTGGCTTCACCAGTTTCTTTTTGCTAATACTCTAAATACTACAGCTTATTTAATCATAACTTACAAACATCGGTAAGAATCTTAAAATTCCTATAAGTTTGATAAAATATATAATGCTCGTTCTGCCAACAAGCTAACATATCGAATTCATTAGTTTCAAAGCAGAGGTTAGGTTTGCAAATGAGACAAATTATTTATTCCCCAAAAACTTGGAATCGTCAATTATACAATAGATTCGAAACACATCTTTTCTATTTTTATCCGTCAATTATTTGCCAGAGGTTTTGAATTTTATGAAAACTCTCTTTTTGAATGATTCCAATGTTAATGATGTTATTTTTCCTCTTGCTGCTGTAGTTGATCCGTTTGATGGGGTTTCTCTTTATTACCAGAAGAAGTAGATTTTAAAACTAATTAGTTTTACTTCTCTCTCTGAATCATGTTAGCAGAACTAGATATCATATGGTAGTTTCAACCTGTACTAGTTTCAATTGTGCGATTGAATTCCTAAACTCTTTTTGTTTTGTTAGAACAAAGTTGTGTTTAATTTGAATGTTTGTTTAACTCTCATGATACCAAAACATGTAATTCAGACGAATACTTATTTTTGTATTTCTTTTATTCTTCCTAAATCTGAATTTGCGGAGTAGGTACTCGTATTATTCGCATATAAAAACATTCAAAATATTGTTTCTGAACATAAAAATAAAAATTTTTCATTTTAGGAGTTTTAAATCTTTGTAATATAAAATTCATAGGTATATTTATGTATATACTCAAGATAAATCCCTACTTTTATTCCATTCTAGTTTATTTACAGGGTGGGCCAAATAAGACCTACCTAACAATATTAAACACGCACAGAGAAAAAAAAACTGTCCAATTATTTTTTTGAAAAATGGCCGTTCAATAATCTACACAAATTTATACATTTTATGGTGTTCAAAATGTTCCAACAGCTGCGACAATTCGTCCTGTGGTGACCAAACTTGAGCGATACGGGTACGTTAGACGATCGAATATGGTACTTAAAGTTGAATTTGGTTTTCTTAACGATTGCACAAGTTTTTAGCATAAAAAATAATGTCCTAATGTTCCTATATTCGAAAACAAAATAGATAACCTTCAAATCGATTTTTTTAAAAAAATTTTTAACATAAAATTTTTATTATATGCCAAAAGAAACTAACAGTATAATGAAAAACGAATAATGAGTTTATAAAATCAAAAATCATTGTATGTTTCGGTAGTTCCAAAATAATACTCTGATCCCTAATTTTAAAATTTTATTAATCGAAAAAGGCCTAATTCACTTAACACGCTTGATACTTACATGAGTATTGCATTCAAGAACAGCTGCGGGTGTCGAATCAAGTGTACAAATTATTTCATTATCAATCTAGAACTACAAAGTTATCAAGTATATACCTACATATGTTACTAAATATTTTTCAACAAAATTTAATTTACCTATTTACAAAATGCCTTAAGATGGAAATCATTTTTCAAGGATCTAAACGAATTCTTTTTTTTTGCATCAAACTGTGGCAACATTTTTGAGGCAAGATTCTAGCTTTGATAAATACATCTCTAGATTATCGACCACATACTGAAACAGAAGCTTCTGTCACCAACTTAATGCATCTTTCGACTGCCTGTGTGTGACAAGGATATTTCGAAAGCTCCATTATTATCAGGAACATTTTCAACCATGGCCCGCAAGGTGTCATCTGATATAGATTTCGTTAAGTTCAATGATGTCCACCGTATCAGATTAATGTAATCATTAGCATTGAAATTAAATTGGCGGACTCCAATCATTTCCTTGCTTTCCTGTTTTTTTTTTAAATCTTCCTTTAACCTATTTCTCGGACATGGCTTCGGTTATCAGCTAACATAGCAAGCAAAATATTTTGTTGGTGACAAAAATACGAGTTACGCTCTATAACAGGATGAATTTCTTCCTTAAGGTGTTTTGTAAGCTATATTTGTAAGCTTTTATAATTCCTAGAATATGCTTTAATCTAACCAAACAAGAGAGTTTTGTTTTTATTTGAAACCAAGCAAACGCATACAGTACAGTTTTTCAGTTGCTACATAAAGTCGTAGAATCTTGTTAGCTGTTGTAAGCCACCTTGAGTGAGACCTTGTGCCTGGTTGCCGGTTAGCCAACTGTAAAGCTACTTTGCCATTAGAAACAGCTGCACACATTTTATACAGATATTTCTGATCTGGCTATAGTTCTTCTGTTATGTTTTCGAAAGCTTGATTATCATAGCTCTCAAGAGCTATTCCCAAAACTCCAGAAAAGCCCTTTCGGTTATTGTTTCGCCATCAACATGTTGCATTGAATAACGAAGGGGAAGTTCATAAAAATGAAGCAAAAAAAAAAACCAAAGAACCGGCTTACCTATGGTGGCTTCAAGCTGAGAAACGATATCATTTTTTGATCCAGTGTTCACAACACTGAAACTTCAAGACTTAAAGATGAAATACGACTGCATTTCTCGGAATAAATATTAATATTATACTAAAATTGCCGTAATTTTTTTTAAAGTGAAGCCTTCTGCATATTTCTCTTATTTTCTTTTTTGTATTAAAATTAAATATCTAAATTATATAATGTATACAATTTATTATCAATTATAAACTTACATATATTGTTATAACTACAACTATGTCAAATACTATACTCTGTTCATTTAAAATTGTCGGTACAGCCTTTTTTCTTTAAAAGACGAGAAACTTTTTTATTGGGTTTCTTCAACAAATAAATAAAAATAAGAAAAACCAACCTACCAAACTACAATTATTCAAATTTATAAATTTGTTCCCAAAAGCTTAAAAAAAGCAACAAAATTAAAGCTATAATGATTTGTTAACAATGAGTATCAAGTCAAACGCCTTATTGACTTCACTTTATTTTTCCGTCCGTTCTTAATTTTCCATTATAAAAATGTACAAACAAAAATAAAAACAAACGTCAATTTCTTGTATGCATTTCGGCACTTTACATGCCATCCTCAGCACTTCTTTTTATTGACTAAAAACATTAAAAATATATAAATGTACATGACTTAAGCTTTCGATTTATTAAACAGAGTGAAAAAGGAAAACAATTAACTAATACAACATAGAACATTTAGCTAATTTCTTCTTATGATGTTGAAGAGAGAAGACTTGATCGGTGCATCCATTGTATTCATTAAGATGTTGTTGTTTTTGTGCATGTAAATGCTTTCATATGCGTCCAAAAATCTGTCATCACTTACATGTTTGATGAGCTTTAAGTTTTCTTTTGTCACACTATGCTCGTTCTCTATCATGTGTAAGGCAACCGCAGATTTATTAGGTCTGTTGAGCTTTTTGTTGGCGAGATGCTCATTAAACCTTGTTTCAATGTTTCTTTTTGTTTGTCCATAATATTTCTGTTCACAATTATTGCATGCTATTTCGTAAATGCCTGGTTTTTTATTGTTTTCTGTTCTGTCTTTTGTTGATCCTAATTTGGATTTGAGTTTTCCTTCGGATGAATAAACTAATTGTATATATTGTTTTTCAAAAACTTTAGTGAGCTTGTTTGTTATTGCAGGTGCAAAATGAATTTTTACTCGTTTCTTTTCTTCAGTCTCTTTTAGTGCTTTAAGTGTTGTTAAACTTATTCTTTTAATTATTTTAGATTGTTTTTCTACCATTCTCGTTATCATTTCGTTGTTATAGCCGTTTAGCTCAGCGGCATATTTTATGTAGTTTAACTCTTCTATGTAGTTTTTTGCATTCATAGGAATTGAACACAAACGATAAACCATACTATTAAATGCAGCCTTTTTGTATTGTATAGGGCAAAACGAATCATTTGGTATATAACGTGGAATGTTTGTTGGTTTCCTGTGTATTGAAAAACTAAGTTTGTTATCAAAATTTCTCTTTATAAGGACATCTAAAAATGGAAGCTCCCTATCTTTTTCCATTTCAAATGTAAACTTCAAAGAAGGCCATTTTGAATTCAAAATTTCCATGAAAACATCTAAATTGTTTGGATTTATAGATGCGAAAACATCATCCACCAATGAACCATATTGTTGGTAAATTTCCTTCCAATTCAATGCATTTTTCAAAGTTTGACATGAACAAGTTGGCTAAAAATAATGATTTGTTTTCACTTGGTATGATAAGACTGTTTTCATGTGTATTATTTTCAAAACACAGACCAAGGGAGACCACATCGATCACTCAGCCAGCTCTCAGCTGTGTAGCCGTCGTGATGTAATGTATGAATTTTTGCGAACAATTTCTATAGGTATGTCAGTGGCTTAGTAATTTTTTGGTTCAGTGTCGTGATAGTGCATACAGGCACCACAGTTTCGAGAAAAGCTCCCCCTACCCAAAAGCCCTGTACTGATAATTTTTGTTGAGCAGAGTATAGCTTACATATTGTTATAAGAATTGAGTTAATAAATAAATAAATAAAATTAATATATAGGTCACCTATTAGTTAGACGTTTAATACCCTGACTTTGAGTAAATCTAAATTAATGTTTTTGCCATGCCATCCATGACAAATACTAAAACCATACAACTTGAATCCATTTTGTTTTGTAACATTCTTGCAACAAATGTCGTACGATGATACCATTCATGGCCACAAATACCGGAATATAAACAAGCCATCAACTGAACTACAATGCTAGTGGGTGCCGACGAATATATTCTTTCTGTTATAGTCCAACAACAATACTGTCAGGTGCAGCATATTCAACAACATCGAAAAAGCAACAACTATATACCGAAAGAAGCCGAAGAAGTGATCATCAAATTAGCTGCACACTTCAATTCAATTGGCAGACAAATAAAAAACACGTGAAGCAGACCCATCCATGCTGTCTCTCACTTGAAATTAGTGCATTTGAATTCTTTCTGTTGACATCATCATCACTGTGATCAACAAGATTTTCACTTCTATATACTTTAATTTAGTTTACTCAACCAACTGGGGGAGGCAGCTGAGCCTGGGTCAAATGCTGAAAAATAAGCACACACATTGTGGAAGCGGTATATTATTTACTAGGCAATCAAGAGCCAATTAGCTTTTTATTAATGCAGTCGTTTGTACTATACAAAAATACATGCATACAGCAAAATTACTCCTAAGTAAATTTCAAAAACTTTTTCTGTCATTACAGAGCCTCAAGTTTGGATCTATATCTCAAAGGCCGAATAACAGTTTAACTGATTAAAATACTAAAAATGCTGACTAACGCGCTTTGCGCTTTTGAGAGATAATATTATAAGCATTAAAAAACCTGTTAAAACCCGAATCTTTTACTCGCGTCAGTTGACGCTCAGCTCAACTAAACAAAGGGTAGACTGCAGAACGGTATATCACTATTATAAACCGACATAAACAGTACGTACATAGGTACCCGGGAGAGGAGACAGGTTCAGATAGTTAGTTAATATAATTGAATTGAAAACCTGCAGTCTGTATCTATAGTTGACATACATGCCAGAGACATTGGGTGGTATACGGTGTCTTTGTTATTTGTCGAAAAGTGAATGTAAATGTAACGAGAGTTTGTCGTTTCTTTACCCTTTCACTAGCATGATTATAGTCGTTGATTATGAAAGTCTTGTAATAATAAAATACTAAGCCATTTTAAATTAAGTTTTCACAGTAGTTTATGTTAACCCATTTGTAAGAAACAAACAACAAGCAAAGTGAATATACTGCTTGCTCAGAGGTGTGAACTCGAGCCCACTCTAATAGGCAGAGGCATCATTCTTTTTAATATACCTCCACCTTCAATTGGATACCACCCGAGGGATTTCATTAGATTATAAAAACTTATGCTCAGTTCACTGTCCTAACGAAAACTGTTTCATATTTTTAATTCTATAGGTTTATCTAGGTTCCAAAATTGTAAACCATGGAGTAATAGGTTGGAAAACAAATAGATACTGTTGAGTTTAGTGGGCGGATATCTGAATTTATTTGTTGCTTTTATATGTTTTCATGTGATTGTAGATTTTTACGTATTACGCAGCGAGCACAGGTTTTTTAAAGCTGCAAACTTGGTTTCACACTACCATAACTAGTTCTTCCAACATATCAGAACTACATCACGCATTGTGATTTTAGCCTCTTTGTATGTATGATTTTATTGGCTCTATTGTGTTCTTGGGTAACCCTAAAAATAGGATTTCAAACTAAGTTTCGTAGGTACTTACATATTTTTATCGTTCGGGTAAAAAATGTTCATCCCACTTCACTTTGCTACAATATTTTGGATCTCCCCACTGTTTTTTTGGTTGACGACTCGGATATAACTTTTGGATAGTTTGCTGACAATCGGAAGAAACTTAAGTCCGTCATGTAGAGGACAATTTCTAAATTACTACTCTGGGCCTCTGGCCCAAATATTCTGCATGTTTTTGAAATTTTATAGATTGTTTTAACTCCTTTTTAAATTTTTCTTATTCTTTAAAAATATTAATAAATACTTGGTTCAGGTAAGAACGGTTGGGGCCTCCTGGCAGGCTGCGATGCAAATGCCCATAATCTACAGTGGGGAAGCACTGACACAAATTTAGGAGGTGAGTCACTATTTGAATTTATTATTAAAAATAACATGTTGATCCTAAATATTGGTAATGAACCTACCTTCATTACCAAAAATAGAAGAGAAGTGCTCGATGTTACACTATCCACTAATTCTGATTCCATAGCAATCAGAAATTGGAAAGTCGCAAGCAATGTGACATTCTCAGACCATAGAATGATAACATTCCAAATAGAGCATGAAGTTGAAAATCAAAAACCCTATAGAAACCCCAGGAAAACAAACTGGGAAGCCTTCAATACAAGATTGGCCTCATCTCTAGGTCAATATGATAACCAACTTTTGTTAGACCGCTCAGATATTGAAAAACATGTAAATAAACTTACGGCATCTATAAACGATGCATATGAAAGTTCATGCCCCATGACCAAAGGAAAAGGTAAGCTCAACCCCGTATGGTGGTCCAAAGAGCTATCAGTTCTTAGGAAAAACTCAAGGAGGCTTTTCAATAGAGCAAAACACACTAATGAACCAGCTGACTGGGATCTTTTCAAGATCAGCAAGAACTTATATAAAAACCGAACCACTTACGCAAAAAGAGCAGCCTGGTGGAAATTCTGTACAGACATTGAGTGTACAAATGATGCCGCTAGGCTCAGGAAAGTCATGTCAAAGGTCAACACTCCTCCGGGCTTTTTAAAAAGACCCGATAATACCTGGACTGACACCTGCTCAGAAACTTAAGAGTCACTTATGAACACTCACTTCCCAGGATGTGTGGTTGATCCATCTCCTGTGGACAGTGAATCGACCACTAGTGCAATCTCTAATATTGGCAATCAAATCGTAGATAGTAGGAAGGTGGCTTGGGCCATTGACTCTTTCTCAGCATACAAGTCTGCAGGACCTGATGGCATAGTGCCGATTATGCTTCAAAGTTCTAAAGACATAATTGTTCCAATTCTAGTGGACATTTTTAGACAAAGTCTGAACATTACCTATATTCCATCTAGTTGGAGAGAAGTCAATGTTGTCTTCATTCCGAAAGCAGGCAAGCCCACTCATACTGAAGCGAAAGACTTCAGGCCGATTAGCCTACCTCATTTCTTCTGAAGACCTTAGAAAAACTATGTCAGTGTCCTCTCACAGGCCCAACATGCGTATATGAAGGGCAAATCTGTTGAGACGGCACTTCATGAAGTGGTCGGCACGATTGAAAAATTCAATCCAATTCAATGAATTTACCCTGGGAGCACTCCTGGACATAGAAGGGGCCTTTAACAACGTGGAAAACAGCGCAATCCTACGAGCCCTAGACTCCTTTAATATTGATCCGATGCTTTCGAACTGGATTGACTCTATGCTTCAAACGAGACTTGTAAGTGCACAAATGGGTCATAGCAAGCTAAAAGTTAGGACATGCAGAGGTACTCCGCAAGGAGGGGTGTTATCCCCCCTGCTTTGGCTTTTAGTCGTTAATGAGATTCTAGTTAAACTCAGTTTAAGCGGTGTGAAGGTCGTTGCTTACGCCGACGACATCGTAAAAATGGCATCAGGTAAATTTATACCTACACTGTGTGAGCTTTTACAAACATCTCTTGACAAGTTCAGTAATTGGGCCAGTAATTTCGGACTAAATGTCAACCCACTTAAGCCAGAACTAGTTTTGTTTACAAGAAAACATGTTATTCCGAACATAGATCCTCGCACCATAAATGGGACTCCGCTCCAGATCACTGGTACGGCAACATATCTTGGTTTGGTAATAGACCGTAAGTTAAATTGGAAAGAAAATATTAAAGAACGAAAGAGGAAAGCCTCAGTAGCATTCTATACCTGTAGTCGAATTTTTGGAAAAAGATGGGGTCCCAGCCCAGAACCATTCATTGGATGTACACAGCCATAATAAGGCCAATTTTGACGTACGCACGTCTGGTTTGGTGGCCAGCCCTAGAAAAGGCAACCAATCTAAATACTATAACAAAAATTCAAAGACTCGCATGTATTGGAACTACTAGTGCCACGAAAACTACTCCTACCGCAGCCTTGGAAACGTTTCTTTCACTAGCCCCACTTGATTTATTTACGAAGGAAGTGGCGGCCATCAGTGCTCGAAGACTAAACCAATGTAATAACTGGGTAGGAGGCCATTTTGGGCACAAAACCATAATGACTTTCATGGACAAAGACATTCAAACGGACTATACTGCACCGCACATTGATTTTAACCCAGTGGCCTTAACAGATGTACCCTCAAGGGATCTCTGGGCGGCCAACCAGGTCATAAACACTAATCATGTTTCGGTTTTTACAGATGGTTCCAAGATGGTAGATGGGGTAGGGTCAGGCATCTACTCAGATAACCCACCCCTAAGTAGATCAATAAAACTTCCAGAATTTTGCAGTGTCTTCCAAGCGGAAGTGCTTGCAATTTACGAGGCGGCAAAAAGTCTTACCACTTTTGAACTTGTAAACAGAAACATCGACATCTTCATTGATAGTTGGGCGGCAATGAAATCAATTGCCTCAATCGTTACAAAGTCTAAACTTGTAGAATGTTGCCGAAATGAGTTAAAACTACTCAATGCATCAAATACAGTTACCCTTCGATGGGTCCCAGGACATCGTGACATATATGGAAACGAAATGGCGGATAAACTGGCCAAAATAGGATCTTCTCTTGATCCAAGCCAAACTGATTCTTCCGTTTCTATGCCACTAGAACAAGAAAAAGGCAGAATTCGCAAATGTTTTCTCGAAGCCGCAAACGAAAGATGGTCAGCTCTTGATACTTGTCGGGTCTCGAGGAATCTATGGCCAGACATCTCAAAGAAAAAAACAGACTTCCTTCTCAAACTAAGCAGACCTCAACTATCCCTTTTGGTTGGAATCCTAACGGGTCACAACTCAATGGGAACCCACATGCGCAGAATGGGAATCAGCTCATCCGATTTGTGCAGAGGGTGTCAAGATGAAGAGGCAGAGGATTGCTCCTATCACTTCCTTTGTGAATGCCCCAGCTTAGCAAGAACTAGAAAAAAGGCCCTCGGAGATTACTTCTTTGACGAACTGAGCGACATCTGGTTTTTGCCACTAAGAAACATCCTGAAATTTATTCAATGTTCGGGTTGGTTCAAGGAGGCCCTTCATGCTCACACCTAAACTCCTCTAACTCCTTTCCACCCTTCCTCTTCCTTCACCTCAACTATTTCCCGGGGACCACAATGGATCCATTGAGATCCGAGTGCGATGATGCGGCTCGCCGTATTTTCACCCCACCTAACCTAACCTAACCTAACCTGGTTCAGACTTTAACTCATGTGGGACACTATTGAAGTGACCAAATCTCAAATACCTACATTAAATAATTGTGGCTAATCCTTGTCAATCATCTATTTGCATTTAATTTCTCAGTGTTCAGATAAATCCGAATTAAATTATGTATTTTTCATTTTATACAAAAGCATCCAATTCAAAGCAGTCAACTCAATTGTTGTAAGTGTTGACTCTAATGTTCTTATTTAATCTAATATAGGTTCAATATAAATTTACTAAACAGCTGAAGTAAAAAGCTGAGGGCGACACACTTGCAAACAAGCTTTGTCTTTACGTCCAATAGGAACTGGAATAAATCGATTTAAAAATTGAAGGTGACAAAATGGAGGCGAAGCGCTGGGGGAGGAACCCGTTAATTTTTTTTTTAAGCAGTTGACTTTGAGGAATACAAACATCATAGATCCAGCCTGTTATAAATTTGTTTGTACCCTCTTTTTTGTCTAGTTGGCTGTACTAATTTAAGTAAATAAAATTTGAGTTTTATTTGCTTAAATCATATTACAAATCCACTTATTTGAAAATAAATTCGAATTGGTCTCAATATGAATAATTTCGTCATTTTTTGAACAATCCTGTTTTTTTAAAAGGTTGATTGATGTAATCATGCTATAAGTTCATGTAATCAGTTAAAGGATAGTTGAGGAAAGATTCTTAATAATATAAACCTGTTATTTAATAACAAAAATAACATCTTTTAAAAGTATATTTACCTAGGTACAATAAATTAGTAATATTATTCGTATTTCAATAAATTTTATTCTTTTATGAACAGGATTCAATTTCAAATCAAAAAAAAATTAAGAAGCTATTTCCATAAGCACCGCCTTTTGTTTTTGAAAGTAAGCAACAACAAGATTGAATATAAATATCAAAATGTATAGGTACATTCGGTATGGCGCGCTTGTGATGTTATATAACAAATAATTCTAAAGCATTCAACTTTAAAGTCTCAAAATGTGCATGAAAACCGAAAAGTAAAACTTAATTTGAGTGTACAAAACTATATTTAAAAATAAATCAAACGTCACTCGTTAGTTCTCAAACACACTTTCATTCTCATGCATCAAATTGCACTCGCCGACTATTTGAGTTTGCTAAAAAAAAAATTAAAATAAAATAAAATAAAATAGGTACAATTTAAATCTCAAAAAGGCAGTTTTAGCTGTTTATGTATCCATAAAAGGTATTATTGTTTACATCTCGTAATATATATAGCTCGAAGATAATGGACCCAAAAAAAACTTACTTTCCAAAAGGCGCTGAATCAAGCTGTCCACGTTCAGATCAAAGTCAGCCATCGTGATTTAAGACTAGGGTACAGATGCTCGGCTCTTTAAAATTATTAAATTAAGAAGAAATTAATAGTGTCAGGAGTAGTTTTTTTCTTTTGGAATCGCCACCGAATAGCAGTAAATAAAAGGGGAGAATAACTTAATAAAATCACTTGCACAAAAATTGAATCGCGATGCACGAGGAACGAAGTTTATTTTTATTTTTTTGGAATAATCGCTCTAGCTTTATTTTTAACAAAAAATTCCCAATTAAATAAGCAAAATGGGACCGACTGGCAATGGAAAGAAAGAAGAAAAACTGAAAATTCTTGTACATATATCACTTGGAAGTTTTTCTTTTCATTCTACAGTTGGGAGATTATGCACTACACTTTGCAACTGCAACTGTAAAAAAAATATTTCTTTTGGTTCAACGCCCACACGTCCCTTCATGTATATATACTAGAAAGAGATTATGATTATTTTCTAATTGGAATATGTTTCATTCTGTTATTTCACATGTAAAAAATATAAACTATTATTGCTTTAATATTTTTAGAAGTAAATTTCTTCACCCAAACATGGCGCCCGTAAAATGAACACTATTCGATGACGGATGACGTGTGATCTGTGATGAATTTTTTTTGAAAAATCAGAAAATTGCCGAAAGAGGATGAGGGGAAATGTCAATTTATTTGATGTTTTGTTTTAATTGATATTTTTGTTAGTGAAGTTGGGTATGGTTGCAAGACTTCTTTGACCATTGACGTATTAGGTCCGTTCGGTAACATGAATGTTTTGCTGTCAAAACCCATCGGAAAAATCAGTTTTGGGAAACTTGGTGAAAGTTTTAGGTGCCAAACTGTCATATGGACATGTCACTTCCATACATTTCTTGCGCAGAAAAACGTTCCAAGTAGACGCAGCGATCTTCGGACTGTGCGGCCTAATTTGGTACTAAATTAGGTACCTAGACAATAAAATTTAAATATTTAAGAAGAACTGGCATCTAAAAAAGTTATTTTTTTATTTAATTAGAAAAAAAATATGTATATGTAATAACAGCTGATCACACATAAAATCACCGTCCACAATGCGCAGCGAGACTAAGAATTTTCCTACAAAGAAGAATAGTGTTATAACAACAAAACGAGAGCACTGTAAACTTATGTGGTTTTCCAAACAACCAAAAAAATTGATTTTTATGGGGGTCAACTTGATCTTTTTCAGATTTTACGTTCCTAACAACCAAAAAAATTGATTTTTTTCGTGGTCTGTTTTTTTTCTCGATTGATCTTTCAAATCTCGATTTATTGGCAGATTTACATATACTTTCACACACACTTGCACACAAACCAAATTGACATTTCTAAACGTCGTCCTCTCCTCGTCAGTTTAAATTCGTTTTGGCCTTTCGCTAGCATTGTTTACTTTTGATAAGGCATTTGTTTAATAAAATAAATACAAATAATGAAGTTTAATTAGTGAAATTTTTGTCTTTATTGTCCTCATTACCGTTAACCATTGACTTCTTGAGTTCGGAGTCAATTAGTGATTAAATTGGATAAATGTTTCATACGAAATGAAAGGCAATGTGGAAACATGTGGGTTAGTCCATTGTTTTTTGTGAAAATAAAATTATTTTTATTAAAATTCCATAGTAATCCTTATGTAGTGACCATGTTTCATGTTCATTGTCTTCTTCCTCACCATCGACCGATAGCTTCTCCTTTGATTTGGATTTTGGATGGACGGGATTCCTGTGGATATATGGATCCGACCGATGGCCAAATCATGTTATAAAGCAGTGATAGTATACCAACAAAATAAAATTCCTGCTAGGGAACAAAAAATTCCCTAATTTGTATTCTATTTTTTGATTTCAATTTGATTGAACAAAATAATGTACAATATCACATTCATTTAAATGAAGTCAAGAAAAGAATGCGTAAATCTTTTCTTTCTTATATTTTGTAATTTCAAAATGGCCTCAGGATATTAATAACTTCAAGATTAAAAGTCAGTCCCACTTTTGAGTTTTTTCTTATGAAACAAATCAATAAAGGCTCGCAAACCGGCGCTAAACCTTCGCGCGAATATGCGACGACTGAAGAATGTTCAAAGATTTGCATAGCGCCAGTGTGGGTTCTCTCATTAATCTCCATTTCAATAAATTAAGGCAGGTGAAAGTATTCGCGTAGTTGAAATTAATTATAATTTAAACACAAAAATGTTCTTTTATAATTTGAAAAAAAAAAACGTTTTGTAAGAATTTTTTCTTACGCATTTTTTCACCAGTTTCATCAAGAAAATAAAGCCAAATATATAATATTTTTGTATTAAAGAAAAAACTGTTCCCTAGGAAAAAAATACTTGTAGGAATTTTTCCCTACATATACTATCACTACTTACATCAGTAAACACAGACAAATCACCTACACCTTTACAAAAAAAGGGATCAATCGCGATTCGTTCTAGTTACCACGATTGATCTGGAATCTGACCCCCAAATCTGAAATGGTTGACTGGAAAACCACATAAGTTTTCTACCAAAATGCCCAAAAATAATCTGTTAAACAGAAAACAATATGGAAAACTATATAATTGTTATTTAATAAATGTTTTTTGTGTTTGAAAATTCAATATTCTAATGTATAACGCAAACTAGTTAAAATCAAACATTTTTAATTTTTGTTAAACTTTGTGAAAAAAAATATATGTGCGTACACTGCTCAAAAATGCGAATTTCTGCTAATTTAAGTCAACAGTCGTTCGTGTAATGTACCCAAGAAGTTTATACCTATAAATGAAAATAATAAAAATCGTACGCGAAAGACACATCACCCGCCAAAATTTTGGAAATACATTAAAAACAGATGCATATCTTGCTTAGTGTTTTGGTTAAGACTTTTGTTTTCAAAGCTAAGTTTTTTGTTTTTTAAATACGTTGTTCCTACTACTAATGCTTTCATTTGTTCATTGTTTTAACAGCTAAAACAAAAATATATAACCTTTAAACTTTTTTATTTAAAAAAATTTGAATATGCAATATTATTGACTGCATACATAATTTAATTTAAATCGGTTTAGTCGATAATGAGAAAGTCGAAAATGGGACAATTAATAAGTACATATTTATGTACATAAGTACCTGCTAGAAGATATTTAATACTCATTTTAGCATACAAAAAATGTTCTCTGAACATTTTTTTGAATATTTTTAAAACAGTTGTATGTTTTTTTGATTATAAAATCATTTTTTTTAAATCTTCTAATTGCGTTAAAAAACCCTACGCTACCAAGTGGAAAAAATTTGACCAAATCGTCATGACACTTCTTCGAAATTCCCCCGTCAGGCGCGCGCTATTACACGATGAATTTTGAGTCATGACACAAATTTGGCAGTCCTTTATTTTATGTCGGTTTGTTCACCTCAACAAAAATTCAAAATTATAATGATGCGAATTTAAGTTCCTATTAAGCGCTGATTCAATAATCGAATCCTGATTTGGAACTAAAATCCCTTCCCCTTCAAACTTGTTGGGGACTAACAAACCTTCAAACAAAAATTTCAAAACCCTAATGATGAAGAATTTGTTCCAGATAATAATTGGCAGGACTCAAAATTAAATAATTTAACCATTCCCCGAAAACTGTTGGTGGTCCCAGCTTGACGTCAAGCTAGGTGTTTGAATTGTTTGGATTTCAGTTCCAAATCCGGATTAGCGTACTAAATTTGCATTTGATTGGAATTTCTGTTGTGGTTCACCAGTTTGGTTAAACTATGAACAGAAAAAAATAAAAGACTTTAATAAAAGCATTTATTTCAAAAAGAAAAAGGTTAACAATAAACTTTCAAACTTAAACCCTTAAAACTATAAGCTCTGAGTTTTAAATGCACATTATATTTGATACAAAGTTTTTCCTTTGAGTTCTTAACTAGCAAATGCGGCAATTCCAGTTATCGCACGGCCCAAAATCAATGCATGTATATCGTGGGTCCCTTCGTAGGTGTTAACTGCCTCTAAGTTCATAACATGCCTTATAATGTGATATTCATCTGAAATACCATTACCACCAAGCATATCTCGTGCTACACGAGCTATATCGAGTGCCTTACCAGAATTATTTCTCTTCAACATTGAAATCATCTCAGGAGTATGTAAGTGTTGATTCTTCAAACGACCAAGTTGTACACATGCCAACAAACCCAAAGCAATTTCAGTGGACATATCTGCCATCTTCTTTTGAATCAATTGGTTTGCCGCCAATGGTCTTTTAAACTGATTTCTATCCAAAGTGTATTGTCTCGCAATTTCAAGGCAAGATTCAGCAGCCCCGAGTGCTCCCCAAGCAATACCATAACGGGCATTATTAAGACAAGTAAATGGGCCCCTAAAACCAGTAACATTGGGAAGAACATTTTCTTCTGGCACTGCAAGATCATCCATAAGCAGCATTCCAGTTGTAGAGGCCCGCAATGAAAATTTTCCTTCAATTTTAGGTGTGGAGAGCCCCTTTGATGACTGCGCTCGATCGACAATGAAACCCCGCAGTTCATTATCGCATTTCGCCCATACAATAGCGATATCTGCTACAGGGGAGTTCGTAATCCAAGTTTTGCTTCCATTCAGTATATAACACTTAGCCTGACTATCATATTTTGCCCGAGTTTCCATTCCCGCTGGGTCACTCCCATGGTTTGGTTCAGTTAGGCCGAAGCATCCGATGAGTTTACCCTGTGCCAATTTGGGTAAATATTTCTCCTTTTGGATGTCGCTGCCAAAATCGTAAATGGCACCCATGACCAGTGAACTCTGAACACTTAAAGCTGAACGATATGCCGAATCAATACGCTCCACTTCTCGAGTTAGCAGACCATAAGCTACATTTGAAACTCCAACACATCCGTAGCCTTTGAGAGTGCAGCCAAGAGCACCCAGCTCGCCTAACTCTGTCATTATCTCCTTGTGGAAAAATTCATTACGATTAGCGAGTGTAACACGGGGCAGAAGAGTTTTCGTACAGTAACTGCGAAATGTATCGCGGATAGCTATCTCTTCTTCTGTCAACAAAGATTCGATGTTCAGTGGATCCCTCCAATCGTAGTCTGGTGCACTTGAAGATTTTGAAGAAAATGAAACTCTGGGCGTTTTCCAGGCTTTTAGCACTTGCCTGGTGATTGTTTGAATCGACATCATTGCTGTTAAATCAAGAAAAATATATTGAATTAAAAGTATAATTTTCAGACAAGAGACGATCACGATCGCGAATGCAAATATAGGTACATATATATCTGTGACTGTGGCTAAACATAACCATGAAGACAAAATTAAATTCTTATCGGTATAGATAAGAACTCCATTGATTCCATCTTCAGCAGCAACCGCAACAATAAAATGAGAAAACAACTGATCGTGACGTGAGTGTAGAGTTCTGTTGCCGAGGAGTGTGAGGAGGAGGAGGGTTGGAAGCAAAAATGAACGTTCCACTGCTTGCAGCGTTTGAACACAATAGACGCGTCGGCACGCGCGTCATTATTAAAACTTATTTATGGTCTTTTCGATTGGTTGTCCTTGTGAACCCCGCAAAATGACAGTTCTTCTTGTGGATAGAAGAAAAAATCATTCCAGATTTGATTCAGTACAGTAACACACTTATGTATCTTCAACAACCACGTACCTTCGGCTACAATGCCGAACTAGAATAAGGTCCAGGACCCATGTTCTGTAACTCTCGCATCGATAAAATCAGTCGAGAAACGATGGAAAATGGAACAAAACTCATATGATTTGTTTCAATTTTCATCGTTTCTCGACTGCTTTTAACCATGCGAGAGTTACAGAACATGGGTCCAGTTTTTTAGTGCATGAGTTAACTCCGAGTTAAGTCAGAATTAGTTAATGCTGCAGATACTTTAATCCCGAGTTAACTCAAAAGTTGTTTTTCAGTGGTGAGTAAAATTGAACTCCTAGTTGTCAAATATCTATCGAAATCGAAGAACGACAGTATAGAAATTAATGCTTCGCTATCGAATTCAAGATGACGCCACTATGAAAATCACCCTTTCCAGTGTTGTACGTCGATTTGAATAGATTTTTGACACGCATCTTTCAGAAATAAATCAGCTAACCCAGTCCGGACCCGGAGATAACTCACCAAATTTGTTGAGTTAGCTCGGGATCTAAATTGACTGAAAAACATGTTTCAGGAGTTAACTCGGGTTCAACACCGAAACTAGGATAATCTCGCACTGAAAAATTGTGCCTAAAAAGAAAAAACAAAAAAGTGTGAATTTCGAATTAATTTCGATAAAATTGTTAATTTTTTATTTTCACAAGTCTCAAAAATCAACAAGAAACAGTTGTGCAGATTAGTCCAACTGATGGAAGAAATCGCCAGGGATTTTGTTCTAAAGCTGATGGAGCATATACAAAGTGAGAAAGCATTGCTGTGGAGCTGAATAGCTTAGGGCCCCAGAGCCCAGAAAGTACTTCAGAAAAGTGGCCAAGAATGGATCGACTTTAAAAGAATACTGAAAACAAAATAGAAATATCAGCCACTGGTGGTGGCCCAAATAGATTTCACTATTTCAGCGATTTGGAATTAGGACTGAATAGATGCGTTCATCCACCTGAAGAGAATTTGGTTTCTCGAATGACATAACTGAAGACGCACATGAACAATCTACAGATCAGATTTACCCGGTTCGAGTTGAACAAAATTACCCAAGAAAAAGTTCAAGACGATAGCATATCGTTATTTATTAGAAAACCAAACTGCTGACCAAATAAACTATCACGAAAATATATTTTGTTTTTAATTCTATATGATTTTCTTTGTACGTTTCTAAAAAAACAAGATTCTTTCAGATGCACATTCCCATTCACAATAATGAAAATATTTTGTAGGCATTCACAATAGCACAATATTTGTTCAATTCATTTTCACAATACCGATTGCAATTGATAAATTCTATCAATCGGTTGATAGTTGAATTTCGCAATAAGTGTGCCCATTTCACTCTATAAATATATTTTTTTTAAATCACCTTTCAACAGACAAACAGAATTTTTCAAATGGGATATCCCTTTAATATCAAAGTTTTGAACAAACAATGACCGTAAATTCCATCTACTATACTCTATCCAACAAAAATTGGCAGTGTAGGCAAGATACGTCGTTTGCCTCTCAATCTGGCTACAGTGGATTGCATAAATCTTTCCTTCATTAAAGCTTTCACAGGGTTATCCTAGTGTACACGATAACACTCATCATTAAAAGCTTTTTCTTAAAGCTCGAAAATCAAAAACACCTTAACAGAAACTCAAGGAAGAAAAGCTGAGCGAATTACCAAATAGACACGGGTAACTCTGAATGTACATACATCAAGCAGCAGCCAATCGCCATTGGCCACAGGAATTGAGTGCACACTCGGATGAGCCTTGAATAGGACGTTGGGTCTGTGTCAGATGCTATTGGAAATTCACGGGCGGCAAACAATTTTTGCGGAGGAGTTATTTCAATTTTATATGGTGTAAAAATATGGCACGCTACTGATTTTGAAAGAGCTTTCCCATAAGACGTGTACTGCCTATTTTTGTTGGACAGAGTATACAAATAACCTTTCAAACACCAAAAGAATTTCTAAAATCGGAGATTTTTTAGTTTTACCCCATTCCACTTTACAAATGGACGAGACTAGAGACATACCAATTTATAACAGTTAAAACAGTTTTTCGCCATTAAAAGTGGCCGTGCGTTAACCCACTTCGCGCGACTTGGAAAAAAAATTTGGGTGCCTTCTTATTCCTTCCTATTTGTAAGGAAAGTGACCTAGACATGCTAATCATAACAGTTTTAGTTTATAAAAGTACTGTTTCTCCGGCTCCGCGGGGCAAGGGCCCACCGCAGGTGGGCATACTTCAGGCACCAAGTTTTTTTTTTCAATTCGCGCGAAGCGGGTTAACGTATGACCACTTTTAATGGCGAAAAATCTTTATAACTGTTATTAATTGGCATGTCTCTAGTCTCGTCCTTACAAATAACCATTTTTTTAAAGAATATCCCTAAAGCCATCCCCTAAAAACAACCTTTCAAACACAACAAGATTATAGTCTCTCAAAGCTCTTCAAATCCAGAAATCTCACCATAACTTCAAAACTACTGCTGTACAGGACCATGGTCCTGCCAGTACTCACATATGGATCCGAGACTTGGGTGCTTAGCAAAAAGCACTCGGACCTCTTAGCCGCGTTCGAGAGAAAAGTCTTAAGGAGAATTGTTGGCCCCATATGTGAGGAAGGATGATTCCGGAGACGGTACAATCATGAATTGTACGCAATCTACCTTGAAGCAGATATCGTGACAAAAATTAAGCTCGGTAGAGTCCGGTGGGCAGGGCACCTAGCTCGCATGAGCGAAGAGGAACCTGCTCGGGAAGTTCTTTGTAGTACATTCTATGGTAGACGACAGCATGGTAGACCATATGCTTGCGCTGGAGAGATGGCGTAGACCAGGACGCCCGGAGACCGGGATGGGTGGAGAGACTTGTTGAAGGAGGCTAGGACCGGAGCCCGGTTGTCGAGCCGATGATGATGAAACACAACAAGAATTTTTGAAATCGGACATGTGGTTTCTGAGATTAGCCCGAACAAACATAGCAAGAGATCAGCTTTATTAGATTAAGTATAACCATTGTAACGGGTGATTTTTTAAGAGGTTTAGAACTTTTTTTTAAAAAAAAACACAAAAAATTCGAAAAAATGAATAAAATATTTATTTGAATCGATAGTTTGAACCTTGCAATTTAATGTTTAAAGATAATTTCATGCAAATGTTGACCGCGGCTGCGTCTCAGGTAGCCCATCCGCTGAGTCCAATTTTGGCATACTCTTTCACACATATCGGCCGGTATCTCACGAATGAATGCATGGATGTTGCCTTCCAGTGCGTCAATCGAAGCGGGCTTGTCCCTAAGACATTAGCCTTGACATACCCCCACAAAAAATAATCTAATGGTGTCAAATCGCACGATCTAGGCGGCCAATTGACCGGCCCGAAACGTGAAATTAACTGTTCACCAAACTCGCCTCGCAATTGCGCCATTGTTTCGCGTGCTGTGTGGCATGTGGCACCGTCTTGTTGAAACCACATATCATGCAAGTCAAGAACTTCCATTTCGGGCAAAAAAAAGTTTGTTATCATCGCTCGGTAGCGTTCACCATTGACAGTAACGCTGCGATTCGCATCATCTTTGAAGAAATAGGCCCAATAATGCCGCCGGCCCATAAACCGCACCAAACAGTGGCTTTTTCGGGATGCATTGGTAGCTGTTGCAATGCTTCTGGCTGATCTTCACTCCAAATGCGGCAATTTTGCTTATTTACGTACCCATTCAACCAAAAATGAGCCTCATCGCTGAACACAAGCAGCGCGCGATGAACATTTCGAACCGAGCACGAATTTTGATAGTAAAATTCAATAATTTGCAAGCGTTGTTCATTTGTAAGACGATCCATGGTTAAATTGCAAACCAAACTGAAGCTGTTTGACAGTGACACAAGGTACTAAACACACGTCAGCTGTCAAAACCAGTGTTGCCAAAACCAAACCAGCTTAAAAATCACCCGTTATATAAAACCTATAATAGTACAATCATCAAGCTGATTTTTTTTCCCTAGGGTTGTTTTCGTCATAACAACCCCCAGAAATAGAAACAAAAATTTGTTGCCTCTTTTCACAATATCTATGCGTGAATCGTCTATATAACAAGGTTGCGATGTGCTAGTTTTGTTAAGTATTTTTTTTTTCGGCTTGAAGAATTTTAATAAAATCTTATTCATAGTTAGGTATACCTTCCTAATTGATTTTGTTTTTTTTTTTTCAGAAAATGTCAACAATTTATTAAAACTAAACAAAATTATTAAAATTTGTTTTAGGTAGGTATACCTACCTATGCATGTACATGTTTAAAATAAAATCCATGTTCAAATAATGGTTATTAGTCACACCCTCCAAAGTCCGAATGTTTTTAGTTTCGCTTTTCTCGAAGACGGTTCAACTGAATTTGATCATTTTTTTATGAAGAATGATTGATATAATTATTTAAAATTATATTTGTGTACCAAAGTTACAAAAAATATAATTATTTTGGATTTTTAAAAAAAGTCAATTTTTTTTTTTTGAAAACTCAATATTCAAAAATTTGTTCAAAATATCGAGTTCAATACCTGCCTACGTATACTTTGCAAGTACAAAAATTTAAACTGATGTAGAAAATGGTTTTTCAAAATTCTGAAATATTTTACAATTTTACATCACAACAAAAAAAAAATGAGTATTTTGGAGCTTTAGGGCCTATTATGACTCGCGAGTCGAACGTTCGACTCCTGTCGAACGATTTGGCGAATCATCAGTTCCGTGGTATTACGAAAAGCGAACTTCGAAGTTCGCATTTGAAGACAAAACTGCCAACATTTTGCCATTAAAAGCGAACTTCAACTTGGCGATACGAAAACAGTAATGCCAAACAGTCACATTCGCCGATTTTTTAATGTGACTCGCGAGTCATAATAGGGCCTGAGGAGACTGTACCTTAAAGCAGTCTATACGTCAGTCTGAAATAAATTAAATAATTAGAACAGACAATATCTACTAGTTTAAGTTCTTTATTTTATCTTGACTCGATGACAATCTTATTACAACTGACTGCTTATCTTGAATCAGTTAAATGTTCTTACATTGTTCATAAATGATCACATCATGCTATGACAAACTAGCGGCTTATTCTCTATTTACATTAGCCGTGTTTTTTTTGCAAGTCCATATGGATTTGTCGAAAAAAACGACATCGGGACTAATAGTTTTACACGTAAATACAACAACAACTTAAATCCATATGGACTTAGCTAAGTCCAGATAATTATCGGGACTTACGTACTGTAAGTACGAAGTTCCTAAGTCCCGATGTCGTTTTTTTCGACAAATCCATATGGACTTGCAAAAAAACACACCTATTATACATAGGTTACGTTAAAGTATTCAGTACAGTGGTGTTCGAAAGCTTCGCTACAATACTCCCCTTCGGCGGAAAAGAAAATTAGTTACGAAGGTTAAATCTAACGCGTCTTATTGGTGTTGATGTATTAGTTACTGACAAATCGGTGCTTGGTCGAAATGATGATGATGAGTATCCAGACGGTCCAAGATGCGATGTCTCTGGAGTTGTTGAGGTGGTAGACTGCTCTACGACAGTGCTGTTGATGTCTTCTGTTGCGGATGAGTATATGCGAGCAAGTGGCGAGCTCCTTAAATATGAATACTTTCCTTTGACCATGACGTGAGCCAGGAACAGGTGCTAGGTCCGCAAACTGCATCCTCAGACGTTCGGCAATATCTTGGGGTTATAAACTGTTAGAAGGAGATGGCACAAGAAACTCACCAGGCAATCGCAGAGGTTCTCCAAAAAGAACATCAGCTGGAGTGGCTTTCAAGTCATCTTTCCACGCTGTTCGAATACCAAACAATACTATTGGTAAGGTGTCAATCCAGGAGGGGCTTTCATGGCATCGAATCGCCGCCTTAAGCTGTCGGTGGAGGCGCTCCACCATACCATTAGACTGGGGGTGGAATGTAGTCGTGTGGATGTGCTTGCTGCCGAGTAGCTTACTGAGGGCGTTGGACAGCTGACTCTCAAATTGAACTCCTTGGTCCGTGGTTATCCGAAGAGGGACACCGTAGCGGCAAATCCAACCTGCGAATAACTTCCGAGCCACACATTCAGCTCCGGTGTCCTCCAACGGAAAAGCTTCGGGGAAACGTGAGAAGCGGTCGATTATCGTAAGGCAGTATCGGTATCCTCTTGATGGTATATAAGGTCCGATGATGTCGACGTGTATATGTTCGAATATACGGGTACGTCCGCCCGGAAAATCGTTGATTGGCGACATAACATGGCGAGAAATTTTGTTGCGTTGGTACGCAAGGCAAGCACGAGACCATTGACGACAGTCTTTCTTAAGGCCAGGCCAAACATAGCGCTGCGAGACCAGCTTAATAGATGCGTTTACTCCAGGATGACTAATACTGTGGAGAGACAAGAATATTTTCTGGCGAAGTGCTGTGGGCACGAAAGGGCGTGCTAGCTGGCCGTTGACATCGCAATATATTGGCAGGTTACATTCAGGTATACTTACAGGTCGCAGACACAATGAGTCTGTTGGTGGATTTTGGAGGCGCTGTTGGATTTCTTCATCAGTTGCTTGGGCCTGGGCAACTTCATTGGCCGAGACGGCGGTGGCGATTGATTCCACACGTGACAGGGCATCAGCGACGACATTATTCTTGCCGGATACGTGTCTAATGTCAGTGGAATATTGGCCAATTAAATCAAGACGCCGAAACTGCCAAGGTGTAGCCTTGTCTGGATCCTGCGAAAACGCATGCAGGAGCGGTCTATGATCTGTGTAGATCGTTATGTGGCGTCCCTCCAAAAAGTGCTTGAATTTTCGAATTGCAGCATAAATTGCGTGTAGTTCCATATCGTATGGGCTTCGTTTTCTCAGAGATGGTTGAAGTTTCTGACTGAAAAATGCGAGAGGCTCCCAAACTTCGTTTCGTAGCTGTTGAAGCACTGCACTTACAGCATTCTGGGATGCATCCGTAAAAATAGCCCAAGGTAAACTTGTGTCTGGGTAGACAAGTTGTGTAGCGTTTCGAAGCTGTTCCTTACACGCTGTGAAAGCAGCATCTCGTTCTGGGGTCCATTTGATTCGGTCTGAACTTTTGACATTGGAACCTTGGAGACACTCATGAAGAGGAGACTGACATGTGGCTGCGTTTTTCTGAAATTTACGATAAAAATTAATAATACCAAGAAACTCACGCAGCTGTTTGACAGTCTGTGGTCGGTTAAAGTTAATGATGGCTTCTACTCTGTCTGGCGGAGGACGAATTCCTTCAGCAGACACGTGGTATCCGAGAAAGTTAACCTCGGACTGACCAAAGAAACATTTTGCGGTGTTAACCACAACACCAAATTGTGACAGTCGCTTGAAGAGGATGCGGAGGTGATCTCTATGTTCGTTATCGTTCTTAGAAGCCACCAAAAGGTCGTCGATGTACGGAAATACAAAGTCGAGTTCCCTTGTCACCTCATCGATGAACCTTTGAAAGGTCTGTGCCGCATTTCGAAGCCCAAAAGTCATAAATGGGAACTCGAACAGGCCAAACGGTGTAATGATTGCCGTTTTGCAAATGTCATCGGGTGCTACAGGAATCTGGTTGAAAGCACGAACCAGATCGATGGTAGAAAACACCTTTTTTCCAGCTAGGTTTGATGTGAAGTCCTCGAGAACTCGGATAGGATAGCGGTCGGGCACGGTCCGTGCGTTGAGTTGACGAAAGTCACCGCATGGCCGCCAATCACCACTCTTTTTAGGTACTAAGTGAAGCGGTGACGACCACGGGCTTGTTGAACGACGTGTAATTCCAAGCTTTAACATCTTTTCGAACTCGTGCTTTGCTATGGCTAATCGATCCGGAGCGAGACGGCGAGCCTTACCCTTAAGCGGAGGACCAGGCGTAGTCGTGATGTAATGTTGCGTTTCGTGCTTGGTTGGTTTGCAGATTCCATCGGGTTTCGTGATGGTTGGAAACTCGGCTAGTATGCGCAGCCAGGATGAAGTGTTGGGAAGCACCTTAATTGATGAAACGCCTGCCATGGAACACGAAGGGCAGGCAACTGAAAGTCCAGTTGTTGAATCCAGCATGCGGTTGTTCTTGAGATCTGGAAGTAAACCAAAATGAGCGAGGAAGTCAGCGCCTATGATCGGTTTTTCGATGTCCGCCACTAGGAAGCGCCAAGTAAAATTTCGTCGCAGGCCCAAATTAAGTGCGAGCAGAATACATCCATAAGTCTTGATTTGTGATCCATTTGCTGCAAAAAGACAGTAGCCAGTTTCTTCTTGACGACCCGATGTTAGATTTCTTGGATAGACGCAAAGATCAGCGCCAGTGTCCACGAGGAAGCGGACTTTGGTAGCGCTATCTGATACGAAGAGGCGGTATGAGTTAAGTGCAGAGTCGTTTACCGCCGTTAGCGACTCTCTGCTCCGTTTCCCTGAAAACAACATGGATTACGGCAATTCCTCGCAAGCTTTCCCCATGTGGCGTGGTACCAGCAAAGGCCGTTAGTTGATGTCGGTTGTGAACGGGATCTTGAACGGGATCGTGATCGACTTCGCACACGTTGACGTTCATGATTTGAGTTTTTAACAGAACTTACCAGCTCACTGATTACCTCTTCGAGTTTTATTATTCGGGGCTCCAGTGGTGTAGCACAAGCATCACGTGAACTGCCAACGGCTGCCAGATAGTTGGAAGACGAAATCTCCATTATATGGTCGGCGAGCGTAGATAATTTTTCCAGAGGCATGTCTTGCTGTGTCGCGAGAATAGTTTGAACTGCTGGTGGAAGTCTACTTAACCACTTGGTCCGAAGAATATTGTCGGGGACGTTATCCACGAGGCCTTTCAGGTGGCGCAAAAATTGTGATGGCTTGCGGTCACCCAAAACCTCTTTGTCAAGAAGCTGATGGAGTCTTGTTTCCTGCGATGATGTTAACCTCTCGATGAGTGCAGCCTTCAATTTCACATATGGTGTAGCAGCAGGTGGGTGCAGTATTATATCTTGCACCTCGGCTGCGGCAAGAGCATCTAAGTGAGATGATGCAAAGAAGAATTTTGTGGTTTCGTCGTTGATGCCAGCAAGATGAAATTGGCCTTCTAGTTGCGCAAACCACAAAGCAGGGCGATCGGCACTGAAAACAGGTGGTCGAACGGCGAAATGGTGCTGCTGTGGCGTGGTGTCAGATGTTGTCACCGTTGCGTTCGCAGGCATAGTTCCTCAATATATACAGATTTGCTTTATGGGTAAACGTGTTGTCGGGGTCACCAAATGAGGAGACTGTACCTTAAAGCAGTCTATACGTCAGTCTGAAATAAATTAAATAATTAGAACAGACAATATCTACTAGTTTAAGTTCTTTATTTTATCTTGACTCGATGACAATCTTAATACAACTGACTGCTTATCTTGAATCAGTTAAATGTTCTTACATTGTACATAAATGATCAGATCATGCTATGACAAACTAGCGGCTTATTCTCTATTTACATTATACATAGGTTACGTTAAAGTATTAAGTACAGTGGAGTGCGAAAGCTTCGCTACAGCCCTTAATAATATTTTTAATTCGATTCTAAAATTGATTTGGTCGATTTGTTTACACTGATATAGCGGTTTTTTAACGCAACATAGAAGATTTAAATACAATAATTATCTTATAATAAAAGATGCCATACAACTCAACAAAAATCAAAATCAAAAAGATAAAGCTTTTTTTTCTTGAAAACGGCTAATACGACTTTCAGATAAAATTTGTTTTTTTTTTTTTTTTTTATTATAAGCGCGCACTCAAGGGGTTATGACTACCCTTATAATGATAAACATAGTGCGAGCGTTAGGAAAATAGGGAAGGGTTTAGTAGGAGATACCGATGCACATTGGTTTTGAATTTCTGGGTATTACAATGGGAGGGAAAGATAGAGCTAGGCAAAGCATTCCACATTCGAGTTGTGCGGCTAAAGAAAGAATCTCTGTACTTGACTGTACGTCCGAAATTGGGCTCAAGGGTAAGCTTATGTGCATTCCTAGAAGCGCGAGTATTACGGTGGAATTGTTTTAGGGGAGGAATGCAAATGGCTATTTCGCTAGAACACTGTTTGTAAAAATAGCGATAGAATAAAGATAGACATGAAACACTGCGGCGGTGTTCCAGAGTTTTAATTGTATCTGTTATATTTCTATCACCTATCATTTTAAAAGCTCTATTTTGAATTCTGTCCAAGAGATTCAAGTGAGTTATAGGAGCACCTGCCCAGATGTGGGAGTTATACTCAAGCTTAGGACGGATAAAGGCTTTGTAGATTATAGCCAGATCAGAAGGAGAGAAAAATTTCTTGCATCGCCGAAGAAAGCCTAAACACTTCGCAGCGTTTTTGGCAACGTTAAATATGTGGTCATTCCACAAGAGGTGGTCTGTGATGTACATTCCCAGAACTGAAAGCTGTTTAGTTTCTTCAATACAAGTTACGCTCATGGATAGCGGCATGGAGGGTGGGTTTCGCTTCAACGACAGGAGACAGCATTGAGTTTTTGAAGCATTAAATTCTACGCGGTTTTTGATTCCCCATTGGACAATGCTATCAAGATCAGAATTTAATGAGCTTATCATACGCTGCCGCTCTAAATCCACATCCGAAGGACAAGGATGTGACTCTAGAAACGAATATGAAAAGCTGAGGGTACTGTCGTCAGCAAAACAATTTAATGGATTAGAAGTTTCAGACAGAAGATCATTGATAAATATCAGAAAGAGAGTCGGAGACAAAACGGAGCCCTGGGGCACACCAGCGTTTATTTTATGAATATCAGACTTAAAACCATCCAATACGACTTGTATTGAGCGGTTAGAAAGGTAATTTCTAATCCAACGAAGAAGAGATTCATCGATACCAAATGCACGCATTTTCGATAAGAGAGCTTGATGCCAAACTCTATCAAACGCTTTTGAAATATCAAGTGCAATAATCTTACTTTCGCCAAAACGATGTAGGGATTTGTTCCACTGTTCGGTGAGATAAACCATCAGATCACCAGTGGACCTATTGCTACGAAAGCCATACTGCCGGTCATTTATAAGCTTTCGTTCTTCAAGATATTTCTTAAGCTGATGATTAATCAGCGTTTCCATGACCTTGGAAAGAAGGGACGTAAGTGCAATTGGACGATAGTTAGAGGGTGAAGAAGATTCGCCTTTTTTAGGGACAGGCTGGACAAATGCTGTTTTCCATCCACTCGGAACGAGACCAGTAGAGTAGGACAGATGGAAAAGCTTACGTAGTGGTTTTGCCAGCGTAGAAGAACACCTCTTCAGAACAATAGGAGGGATACGATCCGGGCCAGCGGATTTGTGCACATCAAGGTCCTTAAGAACTCTTGCAACTGCACGAGTGCGAAAGAAGATTCGTCCCATGAAATCGTTAGCGCTCTCAAGTACAGGAGGAGTCATAACACTTACTGGCAACGTCGAATTAACAGCAAACTGTGCTGCAAGCAAATTGGCTTTCTCTAATGAGCTAACAGCAGGGGTGTCATTGAAGACGAGCGTTGGAACCGAAGACGATGTAGTATTTCGTATTTTTTTGGCAAATGACCAAAAATTTTTACTACCTTTGGGACATTGTAGTATTTTTTGCCTTAATTTTTGGTCGTGCAAAAATTTGGTTCGTCGAATATGGACGTTACAGGTCTTTCTAGCTTGTTTGAACTTATTCCGGTTTTCCTCAGTGGGGTTGGCTTTATAACTTCGGAAACTTACTTCTCTAACCCGGATAACCTCTTTACAGCTCGAATCAAACCATGAGTTTTCTTTTGGTTTGATAGATTTTTCCCTATTCGGGATAAAATTTCTCATTCCAAAAAGAATTAAATTTGTAATCATATCTGCACTGGAGTCTACGTCACTACCGAGGAAGCATAGTGACCAGTTAAAGTTTTTGAAGAAATCGTTGAGGCCGTCCCAGTTGGCTTTCTCGAATTGCCAAACGGTTCTCTTGGGAGATTTTTCTTTAACTGGATTTATTTGGCACGAGAAATTTGCAGATATGACACAATGGTCTGACGTGCCTAGAGGCGATAATACACTGATAGTATATTTACCAGGGTCAGAGGTAAGAAACAAGTCTAGAGTGTTGGCGGTTTGACCTGCAACGTCAGGTATTCGAGTTGGCTCGTCAACAAGCTGAGTCAGTTGGTTTAACTCGGCAAAGACCTCGACGTACCTTCCTTCGGGTGTTGTCTGGCCTGAAAAGCGAAGCCAACTAGAATTGTGTACATTGAAATCGCCCGTAATGACGATTTCAGTGTGAGGGTACTGGGAAACAATTCTTTGGATGGAGTCAGACAGAGCATCAAATTCGTTAGAAGTTGAATTTCTGTCCAGATTAGGACTTCGATAAATGAAGCAGGTATGTATGATGCGCTTATTAACCGAAAATTTAAACCACATAAAGTTGAAATTTGTGTTCACACAGGGACCGTATTGTGGTTGAAGTTGGTACGCAACATCATTCCTAATATAAATCGCGAGACCGTGATGGGAGAAGAATAATGGCACTAAGTTATACCCATGCAGGTTAAATTCCGAATGATCGGTGTTTTCGCCTACCTGAGTTTCACTCAGCGCCAAAACAGCTGGCCTGTTAACTACAGTATAGACGTACACGGCACAGCAATTCGCTCTCAGCCCCCGAATGTTAGAATAATCAACTCTAAAATTACCCACCATTGTAAAAACAAAAACTCAAAAACCTAAGCAGACGATTAATCTAAATTAATTATTAATCTAAACACCAAAAAACTTTTCGACACATATTACCACTAGTGTTATGCCTTAGTGACAACATGTACGATCCGCCCCTGGATATTCAGAACAATAAATCAATCATCCATCCACCGTTGTCATAGCTTGAACATTACATGCAGTGTGCGGGAATCCCCACACAGTACATGCAATGCTCAACTTCGCAACTGTGGGTTGAGAAGGGGAAAGGAAGGTTAGGATAACTGCTCGCTATGTTGTGTAAAATTAGTACTATTACATGCTCAATAATTTTCCTATTTCAATTTTTTAATTATCGCCTTAACCGATTTATTTTGTGTGAAAAACACATCAAAATGAATTGTTTTGATTTGCATTTTAAAAATAATAAGAAAATAACGAAAATCTGTTATTTTAATTTTGGCGGAGATGTGTATTTTCGCGTAAAATCCAAAACTACGATTTTTATTTTTTGTATATGAATTTTTTTTTTTTTGTACATACATATAAGTATTTTTTTGTATATGAAAATTAGCAGAAATTCGAATTTTTGAACAGCACGCGTATAGAAATATTTTTTTCACTAAATTGGTACAGCAATGTCGCGATGAATTACTAAGCCTTAATGTCAATTTGTCAACTTCGGGGTCAGTCTTATCTGGGTTCCAGGTCATTTTGGCATTGAGGGAAACGAGCGGACTGACGAACTGGTCAGGCAAGGATCAGCCCTAGATAGCTCACTTGCGGAAAGAGTTAACATTCCGCTTGGAGTTATGAAGGGCAAATTATTCTCAATTTTTTTTTACTGAATCCAATCGCAGGTGGGAAAGTTTAACAAACTGCGTCATATCCAGAAGGATATGGCCCATATATAATAAATCTCGAACAACTGACCTGATATTTAGGCCCAGGCGAGACATAGCCAGGGTTGTAGCGACATGTTTTGGTCACTGGCCCGTAGGAGAACATGCGGCGAAGCTGGGCATTCCGTACAACACTTTTTGTCTTAATTGTGGGGACCATTAGGAGAAGGAAACAGTAGTTAACTTCCTCTGCGAATGCCCTGCTCTGGCCAGATTGAGAGCGAAGTCAATTGGAAAGGCCTTTCTTGAATACCTACAAGAACTTTCTGATATAAAGATCAAAGATTTGATCGCTTTTCTCAATGCGACGAAATGGATTATCCGCAAACCCTTCTAATAAAACCACTTTCAACCAACAGGCCAATACGAGTTATGATATCAAAACGGCACTTTCCAGCGCTAATTGGGTCACGGAGCGAGATCGCTCTGGGCCGCCATATATTTAATAAGAAACATTTATTAAATGACAACATTTTAGTTCCCATATTTTGTCTGTTTAGTAGAGTGGCAACCGCGGTTATAATTGTTTTATTTTTTCATCTTCACAAATCGTCAGCCATCACCCTCAGCAAAAGAAAAGCTTTATTATTCCCTTACATTTGTCATTTTCTTTCTACAGACCAAATAACCACTCAACTCCCCTTCCTCTGCAACAAAACCCTATCCCATACAAAAAAAAGCACAAAATTTTTACTTCTTGGTTCCCTCCAACTTTCATAAATTAAGTATAGTGCTCTCATTTTGTTGTTGAAAAAATATTCTTCTTTGTAGGAAAATTCGGAGTCTCCAAGAGGTAATTTATTGGACGAGACTAGAGACATGCCAATTTATAGCAGTTATAACAGTTTTTCGTCATTAAAAGTGGGCGTTCGCTAACGCGCTTCGCGCGACTTGAAAAAAAAACTCTGGGTGTCTGAAGTATGCCCACCGGCGGAGGGCCCTGGCCCTGCGGGGCCGCATAAACAGTACTTTTATAAACCAAAACTGCCACCTCCTAATTTGTTTCCCAAAAAACAGTTATAATAAAATAATGATATGTACATGAAATATTTTCTATTTATTATTATTCTTAATAAATAATTTCTTCATTCAAATTGTTTATGAACTCATTTTTATTTCTTGTACCCACGGACTTTCACTTAAATATTTACTTTTAACAATACTCCTAAACATTAACAAAAACATCAAGATCTCTAATTCATGTAAATTTCGACCAACGACATGTGAACTGGCTTAACAATCATTTGTAATTTGTTCACAAATAAGTCAGAATTCACCTACTAAGCAATTTCTTTTTAATAAGAGATGTTCTTTGTTGATGTTAGCAGTCAATAGAATCTTATACGCGATTGTTTAACAGAACAGGAGTAACATAAAATATACTTGAGGTTTTAAATTAAAAAAAAAAAATGGTCTTAATTTACAGCATAGATTTTGAACAAATCTATGTTCAACTTACTTGTTGTAGTTCAACTATAATACAAATTTTGACTATGTACCTGTAAGACCTAAGATCTTCCAAATGCAACCTGAATTGCATATGTATTTTAACTTTGGGAAAGGTGATAAATGGAGAGAACGCAAAAATTGTACTTTAACACCAATTATTGCTTCTAGAGCCGCGTTGTTTTACTGCTTTATGTATTAGACAAAGGACAACCGTAATAGGGGTGGTTTTCTAATAACAACAAGAATTCTCTGAGAAATTCAATTTTTATTTACTTTAAAATTATATCAAACTGAACAAAAATTGTTTGTTGCTTTAATTTTAAAAATATTTATCCAATCTGGCACGTGTTTAATTTTGCATAGTTGTTTTTTAAATACACATTGCCGCCATATCGTCAGCGTCGATACCCAGCATTGCCAAGTCGTCAAGTTCTTCTTGACGGCGATGTTTTTCACTATCCGTCGGTGATAATGGTTGATCAATTGCTTCCAACTTTGTTTCAGAGTCTTTTTTTTGTATATCCTTTGGTGGAGATGGTATATCAGCTGGTTCAGGGGTTTTGACCTGATTTGCAACTAATTCAGGGGATATTTTCTCGATCTGTTCTATCTCTACCGGCGGTGGTGGAGGCGGCGGAATTGCGGAAATACAAACTGCGACTGCTTCTTCGACGACATCAGCTTGAGGTGGTGATTTATCTATAGAGTTTTCTCCACTGTTGTTAGCTGATGGAGTTGCCACCGACGATGCGGGTTTATTAAACTGCAAAGGTTCATTCATACTCATTTGTGATGCCTCGTCCAATCCGACAAGAGAAGTTTCTTCAACAGTCATCATGTGAATGCCTTCTTTTAACAAATCAGATTGCTGCATTACTGGTTCATCTATTATAATCTGCGTCTCTCCAGAAGATTTTAATGCAGCTGAATCATCCTCAGGTTTCTTCTCCCCAGGAAATATAATATTAAGGGCTTCCTCGAAATCTTTGGGAAGCGGTCCTTTGCGTGGAATTGGTGCATCACTGATTGGTTTCGGAACAAATTCACTCTCTGTCTCATCAATTCCTGGTGGAAGAATATCCTTTTCTTCTTCAGCGTACTGCTGTGGCGGCGGCTGTGAGGGCGGTGGAGGTGGAGCACCCATTAAACTCACAAATTGCACTGGGTCTGGCATTAAATCTTCATATTCACTCATTAGAGAGGGCTCGTATCCAGCATGAACATAGGAATCTTGCATCATTGGTACTGGTCCCATAGTTGGACCATATTCAATTGGCTGATTACCTTCTTCACCTTCTTTCTTCTCATTTTCGGAATTTTCTGGGTTTTCGGAGTTTTGTGACTGTTTTTTGAAAACTGGCATACGACCAATAAATGGAAGTTTCTTATTGGACGCAGACGATTTTGATGATGATTTCTTGCGATCTTCTTTATCTTCGCCGGTTTTTGTTTTGCTCTTCTTAACGTTGTTTGCTTCAATCACGGGTACACGTGGTCGGAATTCAGGTTGGCGGACAATTGCTTTCTCTATGCGATGACTGCTACCTGAACGGGACCTTGAACGTGATGATGAGATGCGACGGCGAGGTCGGCCATGAGATCGACTTCTATAAAATAAAATTTAGAGTATTGTAAAATTGAAGTTTTAAGTGTTAATGAAGTGAGGTTATGTTAAGTTTTTTGATGAACGTAGCTTGTAAAAGTTCATTAAGTAACATTCGAACTATTATAATTATAAAAACCCTGTAACTACAAGTGGACTACATAAAATGTACTAAATTTGCCGGATCATTGCCTTCCAAAAAAAGTAAGTCTTTAAGCGGTAGGTAGCAACGCAGAAGATCTGAGTGGTTCAAAGAAAGGATGGACTTAGCACAATAAGCTGATGTAGCATTAATCATTGCAGTGCATGGTAGCCCTTAATTTATCAGCTGATTTCCAATACAGCTGATAGCTTAACAGAATCTATCCCAGACGGTGTAAACCTATCTAAAAATTTTCAGATACCTTGTGTTGTTTTTCACAAGGGATTACAACAACACAAAGCTATCCAGATCGCTTTGGATACAATACTGAACGTGGCCATGTACGCAGAGGATGCAGCAGATTCAATCCACAGAATGGACTACATCACAATTTGAAACATAATAATTGTTTTAAAGATGGCTGTTCAATAGAACAATATTAAGCATGTTTAGGATGATAAGTTAACTGTTGAACCTTAACTTGATATCACATCTCGAAGATTTACTTTGTAAAATGTATATTATGGCTGATTTTTTTGGGAGATGCCGAGTGCAAAGTTTCCAATTAATCTTTTATTTGCATCAACATGGTGACGGATATCAAAAATATTTCATTAATTAAAATTAGTCTACCTAATTACCTACCTACCCTAGTCTATTTATTGAAATGCCAAAATTGCAAAAAAAAGACGGGCTGAGCAAAAACATACATACTTTTTCTCTATATAGTTTTGTTTTCAATTTGTGTATATGTACCAACATTTCAATCAACAGATTATAATACGTTTTTGTAGGACCCCTCCATTCTTTGTGATAACACTCACCCATGGTTGAGAGTTGTAGAGCACTAGGCCGTGGTTCACCACGAGCTGTCCAAATGTATTTATTTTATTAATGCAATCAAACTGAAGAACCAACAAAAGTATATTTTTGTCTTGTCTTGACCCCACCTACAACAGGCTCTATTTTTTTCGCATCTTATGCGAATTGCCATGTATAACAGTTATGGCGACGGGTAAACTGGACGATTAAACCTGCTAAGCCCACTATGACAAATTTTACAAGAAAAAACAATACAAACGTTGCATTAGGCTGTATTTTGTATACATTTTGATTTTTTTCTTTAGGATCCCGCAAAAACTACGTTACGGAAACGCTCGCACACGAGCGCTCATAAAACGCTCTCGGCTCATATTTTGCTCACGAGCGTACGGTGGGGTGAAAGGCTCGCTTGCGCGAGCGCAAAAACTCAATATCGAAAGGCCCGCGCATGGGCGAGAGCGAAAATAGCATTAGCAAAACGCCCGCTCATGGACAAGAGCCGAACACATCATTTGGCTCGCGGGCGAGCGTGAGCGGTTGTGAGCACTCATGAGCAGTGGTGCGCATAATGGGTTTTCCTTTTCCTTTTCCTAATACAATATACAACATGCTCATATGCGTGCGGGTTTGCTATGGCTCTTAATGAGAACGCTCTTGATGTGAGCCTTTATACATCGAACGCTCGCGAGTGCGAGTCAAACTAAAAGTGCTCACACCTGATGGTTCATGGGCGAGCGTATCTGGTGAGCGCTCATTTGGAAAGGCACGCTCGCGAGCCGCTCATGAGCGTGCCTTTCTGAACCCTGTTATCAGTATAAAGGATTTTAAGCTTTGCGCCCTGAAAGGCTTTGGATGGGATGTATCTTTTTTATCAATTTTAGGAATAAAGAATATTTTAGCTCTTCTCCATAGAGTTGTCATATAACCAAGAGCAATGCTACTTCGGAGTATGCTAATTTAGGAGTAAGGCATAAGATTTTCTTTTCCTTTTTGCTAGAGGGCTCGGAAGATACTATTGCATCTACACCTGGTGATTTAAAAGACTAAAATGGTACTAATCGCCGAATCTTCCAGTGTTTTGTTTCATTCACTAATATGTTTTAGTGTGATAAAAAAATTCTGTTACATGTGATCGAAAAATGGGACACATGGAATGAAGACTTAAACAAACAATATATTGGGTTGGACATGATCACATGATTTTGGCAACTCAATGCGTAGTGCATATGGCTCGGAAGACGCTTGGTCTATGTTGGAGCTTCAGCTGGGCAAACAGTTTTTCAAATTAAAATTGAACGTAAAAGACTAAGCACCACTAAAAGAAGTCTGAAAATCAGCCTGCCAGCCGTGAAATAGCCAAAACTCCAGGCTATAATTACTTGTTGGTAGCTCACTCAAGGAGCTATTGTTTCATTCAAAACCTCCAATGAAAACATGAGTATGAAGCATCACATAAGGGTGGATTATGAAATTTACTCACCTCCTTCGAGCTTGCGAACGACTCCTACGTCTTCTCCCGTACCCCCTTGGCGAAAATCTGCCACGACTTGGACTCCTTCTTCCTCTACTCCTGCTGCGGCGCATGCCACCACCACGACTTCGGCTCCTTCTAACTCGTCTTCCACGACCTGCACTAGGGCTTCGGCTTCGCCTAGAAGGGCGGCTTCTACTGCGACGACGATGCACGCTGCCTTCTCCGTTGTCCTTTTCCTTATCCTTATCATTCCTATCGTCCTCTCGCTTAGCGGGGCTGCGAGCACGTTCTTTACGTTCAGTAGAACTTTTTTTCTGATTTGCTTTTATAAATTGTACAACCGGCGGCTGTACAATAACTTTATCTTCTTTCTTTTTCTCAATTTCCGGAGGTTTATTCTTTAATTTACCCTTTAACTGTTCAAGAAGCTTCTTTTCACTATCACTTATTACGGATTGTACAATATTCCACTGTGATATTAAGTCGTCTTTTTTAGTGTTTTCCGCTTCGGCGATAACTGGTTGTGTAGCTTCACTAATTTTAGGAGGCGGTGGTGGTGCAAGTCCCTGAATTTCCATATCTTCTTTTTCTTTTTGAAGGTTCCGCATTTGTACTCGAATAGATGGAGGTGCAGGTCCTGAACTAGGCTGTGGCTCGAGTTGTTTCTTTTTTGCAGCTTTAGCTTCTGTTTCAGTTGAAGAATCATTACTTGAAGAAGACGACGCTGCCTTCTTTCGTTTTTTTGAGCGCTTCTTTTTTTTCTTGTCCTTTTTATCAGAACTTTAAAGGAAAATATTAGTTTCTGTTTTGTTTTTATTGTTGGTATTTAGTGATAAAACTTACTTTTTCTTCTTCCGTTTTTTTGAGCTCTTCTCTTTGTCTTCACCGTGTTTAGTCTTAGTTTTAACTTCTTTAGGTTCTACGTCTGTTGTTGAAGGTAATGTTGTAACTTGCGGAGCATTTTTTTTTTCATTGAGTTGTCTTTGCCTTTCTGCCAGCCAATCAACTTCATAGTGGGGATTCTTCTCCAAGAAAGCCTGTAAAGCAAAAAACAATAGTCATTCAATATATAGTGCGTGTAAAAAAACATACGTTGTATTTATTTGAATGAGTTTTTGATTTAAGATGCAAAGAAGCGCAGTGTAGATCGCCCATCCAAATTGAGCAAATTTTGCAATACCAAGAAGTAGCTGGTACAAAAAACGTTAATCCACGTATCGGCGTTCGTTTTATTGGAGCTCCTTCAAATGATGGATATTCCTATATAAAGACAACCAAACTTGTTAACTGATGTTGGAAAAGAAAAAAATAAAAACTTACATCCGTAGTCATAGCGCTATGCCACGGCGTTTCCATAGTTTCTACGTTATCCGCATGATCTTTTGAATGTAAATGCGTCAGATAATCTTTTGCGGTTTTTGGAAATGAATCACAAATTTTGCACCAGTGCATTTCTGGGTCGTAGAAAACGTAGTTGATTTTTTTTTCATCGAGTCTAGAAAAATAAACATTAGAATTTCTTGATATTATAATTAATTATTATAGGAAACGAATTTTTAGCTCCGTTTTAATATAAGTCATTAGTAGCTATGATGTAGCAACAAGACGCTGTGTAATTGTTTAAACAAAATTTAATAGGCCAAATTTTTTTTTTGGTCGGACCTTAAACTCTTAACTAAAGCTAAGTTAACAATAGGATGGGTCAAATTAAATCAACGTTTTTTTTTTTGTTCTTCTGGGTGTTGCTCGAAATCTTAAGATAAGCCTTTGAAAATACGGGCCATTAATATTAACGATTCAAAATATTGATAGAATCAATAATTCAACAAGTCCAATTAAATAGTGCTGAGTCTTCTACTTGGCTGATGTATTTCAGTTGTATATAGAATTTGTATTATAAAAACCTTCACATTAATATTAACGTCACAGTTTTTATCATATTGATATTAACAATTGATTTGATTATACATTTTTCTCAAAGGAGATGGCTCATTTTCCGTTCAATAACGAATTTGGTGTGAAGCATGTACATTATTTAGGTAGTTGTTTTCTTATCTTTTAAAAACTTGCAACATTAAATATATGTATTTTGGAATATTTTAGTCTAAAATTCTTGAAAACCAATTTTTGTTTGACTCCTTTTACTCAGCGAGTAATTTTACTAATTCCAGGAGCAGTAGTATGGAGGACAACCTACGTCTGGGAGCTATATTGAATATTTTCTGTGAACAGACAAATGGATTATATGCCAAAAATAAACGAACAAAAATTGCATACAAAAATTAAAAATATTCATAATATTTAAAGTGGGATTTAGAAGGTCCATTCGTTTTCTTTCTGAGCTGAAACTCGCAGCTGCAACTGTTACATTTATTTCTAAGTTTCTTGTTTTGTTGTTTCAATTTCAACAAATTATTTTAAATAACAAAATATATGAATGATTGGATCACACGAATTTGCTCTTGTGGTTAACAACTGTAATCCAGACACACCGTGTAAATAAATGTTAATGGTTTAATAATAGGTGTGTATTTAAGTGCATGTATATCCGCTTAAAAAATAAGTTCCATGTAACATACAACAACAACTTCGTTTAGTTAAAGGCAATAAACCTCTCCGTAGGTACTATAACATGGCGTGTTTTTTTTTGTGCACTTTTATTTAAAGCGAACAAGTGAGTACAAAAAAGCACACCTAATATTATGATACCTATATTTAACCTTATGTGAATTTTTCACTCTGCTGTGTACCAAGTTTCATACCAATCGGACCACCCATTTAGGCTCTAGCTCAAAGTATAGTGGATGCACAGACGCACCGACGACGACGCACAGACTGAGGGAATGTATGATGTAACCCACTTTTCGGACTTCTCGATCATAGTAGTGTTAGTTGTGATAACAACCTAGATTTTTTTTTTTTTAACACGAAACCAGTATTTGCTTTATTTGGCAATTGAAAAAAAAAAACAAAATTGATTTCAGAAACACAAAGAATAGAACAATAAATGAAAAGTTTTTTTTTAATTTTTGAACAACAACAATAACTTAAAGGTGCTACCACCAATTTGTTTACGAATTAATTTATAATTCGTTTCCTTCGCGTGGCAGTCACCTTGTAGTGGTACGGAGGCTTAAGTTTCAAAGGTTCATCTGACCTACCGTGTTTGGGGCAACCCAAAAACGGTAGCAATTAGCAGTTACGAACTAAGAACTGGCCCCCTAATCCAGGGTGTTACGTGAACCGTGCCTATTGGAAGGCTGTATTCTAACGGTACCTCTTTGAAAACAGGTCGAATCAAAGAGTAACCAAGACCTTACCATGTAATGCGGAGCTCTGACATGGCGGACCAACCCTTCTTTAGCTACTCGTGGGAATAATATGCCAAAACAACAAAAACCACACAAAATTCAACATCTCCATGGTGAAGATCCGAGACCGGGATGCAGTCAGTTCTTTAAGAGAATGCCGCCAAGGAACATACCTTACCGGGCAGAAAGAAATGTAGAGTCGTCCACTACCTCCCGGGCCAGAAGAAGATGCTTCGCAAAGTACATCGGCCACTAGTCAGGGGAGAATACCTCCCGGTCTAGTGAAAGATGTACCAAGCGCTAAAGAAGTTGTCACTGATGGGAAGACACAACCATCTGGCAAAACATTTCAGCCATCTAAGACACTTCAAAACAGCCGCAATAGAAGAAATAGGCCACTTCCCAAGCTAGATGAACCAGGAGCACTGGATGACCTATGCAGAAAAGGACTGAGTGGAGCCGGCACAAAATGGTACTTCCGGTTTCTTGACATGGGGATGTCCCCACAAGAAGCTAGGAAAAAGGTGGAAGAAAGGAAGGTGCTAGCAGACAAAACTTCCCAGCAAAGCCAAGAACAGGTTAAGAGGAAAGGACACAATATCACTCCTCCCCAAAGGCAAGCAAAAAGGGCAAAGGTGGTACCTTCACCAGCAACGGGTCCAGGCACCCCAAATGCAAAAACAAGTGGACATAGGCCCATATCCTATGCGAACGCTGCAAAAACCCTTCGGATTGCGGTCCTACCGAGAGAATACCCTCAGGTCACTCTCTGTACCGATGAGCTGACAGCACAGAGGAAGCCATTATTGAGGAGGTTTCGAAGGGATGGGAAACTAAGCTAAGTTTAATGGCCTCTACTTCAGAACTGGTTTGCTTGTGGTGGACTGGGCTGGCCAGCAAACAGCTGACTGGCTGAAGGAAACGGCACCAAAACTGAGCACTTGGAAGGGCGCTGCACTAGTAGCATGCTTGGGAGAGGACATTCCCAGGCTGCACACTTTTACAATGTTCCTTCCAAGAAGTACTGGTCAGGAGGATAAAAAATCCCTAGCTCTGATCCAGGCACAAAATGAAGGACTGAATGTCGAAACCTGGAGAGCCCTGAAAAGTTAGGCTGAGGGCAAATGGCAATTGTAAGTGGTCAACATTTACGCCCGGTCGGCAGAAGCCATAATGAAGATAGGCCAGGAATTTCACTACAAATTCGGGACAATTCAGGTATCGGGACTAAGAAAGCACACGGTGCCAGGGTCCTTTCTTGAGTCCAACGCAGAAGGAGCTCAACAGAAAGAAGAAGTGAGAATCCCCCACACTGCAACCCCGAAACATGCCACCCAAACCTCAGCCATCATACCCACCACCACCACCCTTCACTCAAATGTCACCTTACCCATCAACCCCCCTCCCCTCCCCCTGCAACCTAAGCCTCAACACACTTCCCCCTCCTGTCATTCAAACCCAACCAACAATCCCATCCTTAGTAGTCCACCATTATTCAAAGTGCGTGTTTAATCTCAACGACAGAAACTATTTCACCAGCGTATATAACAATGCTATCATTGGCACCCTATTTAAAATAAGAGGAGAACTGATCAGACTTAACTTTAGGCCCCACCGTAACGATGTTAGCGATAGCTGCACGCTCTGCAATCGGCATGAGAGAGAGGATTTATTGCACTTCATTGGCATTTGTCCGATGCTGACGGAGATAAGGCGTTTTCACTTTGATAAAAGCTTTCTGCAAGTTGAAGAGGTTACTAACTACCTGAATGGAGCAAACTGGATGCGCCTCTATGAGTTCTACAAAGAAGCAATAATGTACAGAGCCCGAATCATCGAGGAAAGTTTTTGATCCCAGCCAGTAACTCACATGAGAATCTGTTTCACCGATTTAAAAAGGTTTGTTATTTAATTTTGTTTAATTAAATTTAAAGTCACTTCAATTTGCTTATTTGCATTAAATATATATTTTGATTTAACTAATCTAAAAGTCCTTTCAATATGTTTTTAACTAAACTGAAAATCCTACCAAATCTTGTCGAATTTCGCTTAAATTCATTTTAAGTTGTCCAATAAAATAACGTAAAATATTTTGATTTAACTAATCTAAAAGTCCTTAAAATTTTGTTTTAACTAAACTAAAAGTTCATTAAATAAAGAAAAATGTATTCTTTTGACTATATATGAAAAAAAAAGCATTACAATTTGCATCTTATCGTTACTTTAAAAAAAAGAAAACAAAATATAATGTTTTAAAATGTAAAATTACTTAATTGCAATTTAAAAACAAAAATGCCCCTCAGGCAGACGACAGTCCATGTCATGTCTTTATCATTTATTCAAAAATTATAAAACTGTATAAATCAAAATGTTAATCACAGAATAAAGAATATCTATCTATCTATCTAGTAGTCCACCACCCACCTTCCTCTTCCTCCATTTCACCACCGGAATCGATCCAGGTACAGTTACGGGAAATAGAAAAGATAGGTCTTTTAGGCGAAGAGATGGAGGGCATTGACCTCTCTCCAAACCTATCTGACAAGAATGAAGTGCTTCCCACCGAAGAGGAGGAAGACCATCTGTTTGCAGATTAGGGGGCATTTGCCCCCAGCCTTTAAAAAGAATGACTGGACCCGGGATCAGCACCAGGCTAAGGCAGCATCAGCTGTTTTAGCAAGAAAATTTATTGCAAACAACCTGGGACTAGCGCTGATCCAAGAACCCTGGATAAACGGGGGTCAAGTAAAAGGGCCTAACAAGTAAGGACTCTCAAATAATATGGGACACGAGAGAAATCTCGCCCAGAGCATGCATAAAAATAAGAAATAATATAAATTTTATATGTCTTTAAGAATTTATGACAAGAGATCTGGTGCCAATCCAGGCCCAAATTTACATTGATGGGACTCCCCGTACGATGGTGATAGCAGCAGCATACTTCGCCAGTGAAGAGGCAAAAATACCACCGACTGAAATACAGAGGCTTGTGGACTACTGCAGCAGTAAAAGACTACCGTTGATGGTGGGATGCGATGCAAACGCCCACCATACAACATGGGGTAGTACCGATACAAATCAAAGGGGTGATTACCTTTTAGACTTTATTATCAAGAAAAATCTAGATAGTTTTAACGTAGGGAATACGCCTACCTTTGTAACTAGAAACAGAAAAGAAGTATTATACTTAACATTCGGAACCCCGAATTTAGGTTGCTTAGTCAGGGATTGGAGAGTCTCCAACGAACCCTCAATGTCTGACCACAGAATCATAGAGTTTAGCTTAAAAAATCTTCTCACAGAGAATACCTCTGGAAGAAACCCTAAGAAAACAAACTTGAGCAAATAGGTCCAGTTAAAACGACAAACTATCACCTTGAGTTAGATCACATAGTTAATGAGTAAAACCCATAAAAAAACAGAAAGATGCTCTATGGTGGAACAACAATCTGTCAAAACTAAGATCCAATGTAAAAAAACTCTTCAATGAGGCAAAAATAACTGGAGAGTGGCAGAACTACACTTCAGAACTGAATAATTATAACGGGGAAATAAGAAAAGCTTAGAGAAACAGTTTTGCAACTTTTTGCGAGAGTATTTCTTCCACCCCAGCAGCAGCAAGACTTCATAAAGCTCTAGCGAAAGAGAAGACACTAACATCGTTAGCACTTCGTAACCCTGATGGTAGCTTCACAGAAAATGAGGAGCAAAGGTCAAACCTATTTCTAAATACTCACTTTCCAGGCAGTTTACAAATTAAAACAAATACAATAGAGAGAGTACCTCTCAAATCAAACCGGGAAAGCTGGAAGATAGCAACTATCTGTTCATGTAATAAAATAGATTAGGGGCTAAGCACCTTCCAACTTTTTTAGTCACCGGGAATAGATGGTATCTTTCCAGCTCTCTTTCAAAAAAGGAAAGTGGAACTAATGCCATTTCTTATTAGCATTCTTCGAAGTAGTATTGCACTTGGGCACATACCAAGTCTATAGAGAAGAGCTAAAGTTATCTTCATTCCGAAAATTGGGAAAAAAGATACAACACATCCAAATTCATTCAGGCCAATAAGGTTAACGTCCTTTCTACTGAAAACTTTGGAAAAGGTAATTGATAACTTCATTAGATCAGACGTATTAATTCAAAGGCCTCTCAACCACCGAAAGCATGCTTATAGAGCGGGAAGATCTACAGAAACCGCCCTGTGCTGCCTTATGTGCCTTCTTAGATATTGAGGTGGCCTTCGACAATACCTCCCATGAAGCAGTGAATAAAGCTCTGGTAAGGAAGTGCGTTCCCATCAGCATCAACATCAACCCCACCAAGACAACAATAGTACCATTTACCAAAAAGAGGCTTCTTCCAAGCACGAAACCTATTCGGTTAGCAGGAGAAGAAATCGTGATCCAGAGAGAAGTTAAATATCTAGGTATACCACTAGACAGTAAACTCCTCTGGAATAAACACGTCGAATTAACCGTCGGAAAAGCCATCATGATATGCAAGAGACTTGCAGGTAAAACATGGGGCTGCAAACCAAACATCCTCAGATGGCTATATACCATTTTGGTAAGACCCATCATTACCTCTGGTGCGGTTGCATGGCATAAGAGAATCGAACTAAATACAGCTAGGAAATCACTAGAAAAATTACAAAGGCTCGCATGCATATGCATCACTGGAGCAATGAGAACTTGCCCTACAGCAGCAATGGAGGTTATCCTTCACTTCACCCCACTACATGTGGCTATAGAAAGTGCTGCTAAGGGAGCCATCTTGAGATTTGCAAAAGAGGGAACTGGGACGGGAAAAATCATTAGTTATAGAGAAAAAGACTCGATTTGTAGGTCCACAGAAACAAACGTTCTTGACATTCCAAGAGATGGTATGACCAAAAAGTATAAATTTGTAAAGAACTTTCAAACAGAGTTAAGTAACAAGAGAGAGTGGGTAGGTGAATCGGTGAACTACACTCTTAAAGCAAACGCCATCAAGTGGTACACTGATGGATCGAGAACAAGCGAAGGGACTGGTGCAGGGATCTTTGGGCCTAGAACCAAATTATCCTTGTCGATGGGACAGTCTACTAGCATCTTTCAGGCAGAAGTAAATGCCATTGTGAAGTGTGCTGAATGCAAATTACAAAAACCAAAACATTGCCATCATGTCAGATAGCGAAGCCGCTCTCAAAGCACTAAACTCATACGCCATCAGTTCAAAACTGGTATGGGAGTGTGTGGGCAGGCTTAACGAATTGGGCAAGAATAATAATGTCACACTTCATTGGGTACCGGGCCACGTTGGCATTCAGGGCAATGAAGAGGCAGACTCCTTAGCAAAAATAGGAGCAACAACACTCCTAACAGGGCCAGAACCCTGCTGCGGAATAGGAGAAAACGTGATTAAAAACAAGATCAAAACAAAAGAGGAGGCAAAAAGACAAAAAAACCTGGAACGAACTCCCAAAGCTGAGACAAGCCAAACTCCTATTTGGAAGCTACAATCAGGAACGCTTCCTCTCCTGCATCAGCTTAAGTAGGAACAAACTCAGAATAATAACGGGCCTCCTCACTGGCCACTGCAAGCTAAGAAGACATCTTAACATTCTTGGCCTAGCAAATAGTGCCACTTGCAGATTCTGCAACGCCCACGAAGAGACGCCGGCCCACATATTGGGTAAATGTGGTGCACTTATGCACCAAAGACATAGGCATCTGGTCAACCACCGATAAATAGAAGAGAGCAAACCACTCTTTAAAGTACTCCAGATTCTCGAGTTCCTCAAGAAAATTAATCTGGAGGACGAGCTGTAGAATGAGTAACCTCATCCAGCCTCAAAAAGGTGGTCACAATAGATCTTTAAGGTCGCAGTGTAATTATACCCAACGACATTCATTCATTCATAATTCGTTTATTTGGCTAGAGATACAGCTGTTTCAAGGGGTGCCAAGCCGCCTATCATCAGCCTCCTCTTTATTTTTATTATGAAAAACTTATAAAAAAAATTGGATTAAAGCTCAGCACCACTAACAATATGTTTGTTTTAATTTCTTTGGTAAATATTATCAAAAAAATGCTAAACCAAACAAAACTTCCAACAAATACATATTGATCTATTGACAGTTCGGCAAATTAGTCAACATGTAATACATTGTGATGGAAATCAAGTTGTAAGCAATGCAATGTTTTGTTTCATGGGAGTCAATATGTACCGTTTTTACACTACCGTGGGTAGAGTAATCTACAGTTGCTTACTGCTTACTGACTTTGAAAAATGTTAATTACTTATTAGTTTTTACTCACTTTTTAGTTTCCTCCTTGGCTTTTTTATCTTTAGACACAGCTTTTCCTTGTCCATCTCTTTTGTGCTTCATACTCTCGATAGCCTTGCTCTTCAAACGTTCCGGTGAACTGTTGTCCTCTGATTCCGAGCTTGATGACGATGAAGATGACGACGACGAGTTAGAAGATGAACTATCATCAGATGAAGAGGAAGATGAAGAACGTTTTTTCTTAGAATGCTTTTTTGGCGATTCAACTGCATCGTCCTTGGAAAGATTCTCTTCTCCGATAATTCCAGTCAACATATCAATTACATTTTCAATTGTGCTTAATTTCTTCTGGATTTGACTCTAAACAAATGGGATAGAAAATTTTAATTAGTAAATGTAATAAAAAGAAATATTTTATATTTAAATTGTATTTATTTTTATCGCTTGGACAGAGGTGGTTTGCTTGCGCAACAACGTTTGTGTAAGAAGATGGTCCTTTTAAGGCTGCTTGACTGCTACACGGCCAATATCATCATTGCAACCAGAATTCATAGTGATAGTCGTCTCTCCCGTGTGTTGGTTATTACAGAACATTACAATTTACAATATTTTTCAATACTACAGTCTATAATACATTTGTGATTGCTAATAGCGATAAGGATTATCAATTAAATAAGTAGCAGTAAAGGCATTCAAATTAAAACCTCTGCATACTTTTTTAACTGGCAATGTACAAAAAAGTATCTCTAGCTTAAACAAATATGTGGGCGATTGCAGCAACTAACATCGTTTCTCGCTTGTCATCTCATCCCGAAATCCCTTCTTCCTCTCAAGGCGGTCACACTGTCGAAAGTTTTCATGTTTTTATGCGAACACCCCCGGCCAAGAATCAAATATTAAAATTTGAATCCTGGGAACACATTCGCCATTGAAGGGTATTGTTTTGTGAACAGGCTTAGCAATATTATATTTTTTTTTTTAATTTGTATTTTTTTTTTAGTCTTATTAGACCACAATTAATTGGATAGGCTGTGAAAAATATTTAATATATATTTATGGTTGCTAAGGTCCTAAAATGCTACAAATATTTGAAAATATTGATTACAAAGAAATAATGTTGAAGAATTTTACCTTTGAATTTGATTTTTTTAGACCAAATTTTGAAAACCTTCAAAAATTCCCTTTCAACTTAAACAAAACTCTGGTCAGATGATCGATATATACAAAAGTTGACGTTATGTAACAAGTCATCAATCTTATAGTTTGAAAGAGATACATTTGGGTGTTTCAAAAACAAAAAGATCATCCCCAACAGGTTCAAAAGTTTCAGTTAAATGAAAAAAAGACATCTGTGAAAATTTGACCGAGCTCTTAATATAAACTTCCTAATCGGAGGTTTCGGTTTCCCAGACGATTTATATGGGATAAAACACCTGTTCGTATTTGGAATTTTATAACTTAATAATATAGTCTCCTAAATCGAATCTTTGGCGGCATGACTTATGTCACAATTAAAAGGGGGATTCTAAAATTTTCAGATTATGTTTATTGTTAATATGTTAAAGGGAGGGCCCTTTTAAGCCCTTTTGAATGAGATAATCATTTAGACGATAGCTGTATCTAACACATCTATAGGGAAAGATAGAGAGAGCAATCGTCAAAACGATGTTCATTCAATCAACTGATCGTTTTAGTTTCACGCGATCTAACTTAGTTTTGAAAAGAGAATCTTTAACCAAGCTTCATTGGCCCAACCCTATTATATCCAACCATTAAACATTTGATACATTTGAGTTCACCTGTTTATAACAACATTTTTCTCTTACCGACTAGACCGAGAGCTAGCAAAGGATCGGTATATGTATGAAACTTTAATCACAGAGTGATTTATGGCCTTTAAATACAAAAACGGTTCGGAAGATTAGGTCTTAATTTATGAAGACCTAATCGACAGAACCGCAGCAGTGGATTTTGTACTAGTCTGAAAACTAACGACGGATTGAATTACATACATACATATGTACAATGTACATACAACACACTTCTTTTCATACAAAACTAATTTTTAGTTTTTTTTTTTTTAATAAATAAAGACATAATCCTCCGAAGCGAGAAAAAACTAAACTGTTGTATGGCTACCCGATCTGGGTGAGCTTTCGAATTTCCCCTCTGGGGAATCATATATATTTTTCAAATAATTTATTTTAAATCAGCCTTTGATTGATTTTCCTTTAAAACCAACAACAAAAATTAAGTTTTTATGCAGACTCGCTTAAAAAAGTAATCAGAAGAGTTTCTTTGATAGAATGTTGCGAGAAGCTCGCATTTTTTCGCACCAAATATCACTCCACGGTAGTGATGGACGATATATCGACAACTGTTACCAGTAACCGGTTATTCGCTTGTAACTGTTATAACCGGTTACTCAATATCAAAGTCACCAGTTATTGAAATAACCCGCAGTAAATAATTTTTTTGGTTCTTAGATTACCCCACATTGAAGTTTCCAATTATCAGTTTTTACAATAACACGTATAGTAAATCATTCGACTTTTTTTTAATATATTTGTGCCATCAACGGTCAAATTCCATCCCTCGTCATTGTAGCCATCCTTTGATGGAATTTTACAGTTAATATCTTGACAGATAGGGGAAAAAATATATTTGATCGTATCGAGAATATTTCTTTTCAAATGTAAACCGATCGCCCTGAAAATACATTTTTCCGGAGCAGAAAATAAAATGGAAAAATTTTCGAATTTTTTAGAGGTTTTTTAATCCATCGTCATCGTAGCCATCCTTCGATGGAATTTTAAGGTTGATGGCTTGACAGATAGAGGAACAATTGTATTTGATCGTATCGAGAATATTTCTTTTCAAATGTAAACCGATTGCCCTGAAAATACATTTTTCCGGAGCAGAAAATAAAATGGAAAAATTTTCGAATTTTTCAGAGGTTTTTTAATCCATCGTCATGTAAGCCAGGTTTTTAAGGTTGATGGCTTGACAGATAGAAGACCGTATGGAGAATATTTTGTTTCAAATGTCAACCGATTGCCCTAAAAATGCGTGTTTGTGGAGTAGAAAATAAAAAGGAAAAATTTTCGAGTTTTTCAGAGGTTTTTTAATCTATCGTCATCTTAGCCAATCTTTCGATTGAATTTTAAGGTTGATGGCATGTTAGATAGGGGATGAATCATATTTTGGAGTACAGAAAATACTTCAAACCAAATATCAACCGATTGCCCTTAAATAGCCGATTTTCGGAACAAAAAATTAAGGACGGTGTTCACATTCGTCTACTCCTCCGACTTTTTATGAATTTTCCGTACCTCTAGTGATCAGTAAAAAACAAATCGAAGGAGAGAGGAGATAGTCCAATGTAAACACCCTTAAAGGTAAGATCGCACTCGACGGACCTGCACTTCGGTGGAGCTGCGTGACACTGCGCAGCACTATACAGCACTTTTTTGATATACCGCACTTGATATGAAGCAACGCGACGGTACGCGTCAAATTATGCATTGAAATGTTACATTGACCTTGCATTTTGTACAGGATAACATTTTGATTGTTTAATATGTAGGGTAGGTCAGTGTGAGTATACCATTTGCTTTTCGGGGTTGAAAGTCCCCCTATTTGGCCGCAATCTTGGAAAAGATTAGATATTATATTAAACTATTCTGTTTATTTGTGCTCATCAATTGTTTTTATATCACTTACTAATAAATAAAGGGTATTTTTTTAGACGTGTGGTTTTCAATTTAATGTCATGGCCAAGAATTTAGCTTTATTTTAAAGATAAGGGTTTGCCATTATGTTTTAAAAATGATTTCGGGCAAGTGGCCGCCACGGCTGGCTCGAATAAATTCCAGCCGAGAGGCCCAATTTTCGCTCAGTCTCAATTTTGGTAGACATTTTGTTTAGGGTATAATTAAAAAAAAACACAAAAATGAAAGCCTTTCTTACTATCAACCCCCTTAGGTAAAATTTCAAAAGAAAATGACAGAAGGAAACACAAAAAAATCACTAGTTTGAAAATGAATTTAATTCAAGATCTCCACTCTCCTTTTTTGTAAATTGATTCACCACATCTTCAGGGATTACATCGATTTATTTGTGAATATTCAAAAAAGCTAATCCGTTAAGCCTGGATCTATGTTCTGTACTGTAACTCTCGCCTTCAGTCGAGAAACGATGAAAAATGGAACAAAACTCATTATGATTTGTTTCAATTTTCATCGTTTCTCGAGTTACAGAACATGGGTCCTGGTATCCGTTTTTGTAGCCTTCAGCCACGTTTTTAATCGTCTCAAAGAGAAAAACGAACGTTCTGGATTTGCAGACGTCACTGGCAGCACACAAAGAACTTCAATTACCTTCCTCAAATTAGGATACAAGTCGGGATTGCAAAACGGAAGTGGAGGCAAAACAGTTTCAGGTATAGTTATTTCATTTTCATCCTTCCACATTTATTTTCATATATAAATATTGAAATAAAACAACTTTTTGAAAACAATGCGAGTTAAATAATAAAGGTCTGTCTCTGCATGAATGCGCTTATTTGCTTTTGTTGAAAATATTTATACAATGTGATTACTTTGCGAGAAAACACTCAAGATTTCGCAACCATATTTTCATGTTTTTGATGTCAAACAGAAAATATGAAATATTTTCTATTTATTATTATTCCTTATAATAATAAAACCTTTGTTCATTTAAGTTGTTTTGTTATTAAAGATAATTTTTTTCTTTTTTTTTTTTTGTACTTTCGGACTTCCACTTAAATAATTAACTTTTATCAGGCTATGGGGCCCATCAGTTCATTCTGAATAAAGTACCCAAAGAAATTAAAATTGCAACACATTTTTTTTCGGGAAAGAATGTTAAAATACGGCACTTGTTATATAAATACTTTGTTTATTTAATCTAAGTTTCCGATTCATATATTATTATTTCTTTGTCAATAATTTTCTTTCAATATTTACTTCTCGATAGACTGCGAAACGATTTAGTTGTTTAATTGAAATCAAATAAAAACTTTATTTTTGTTTAACCTCAACTGGGATTGTTTTATAACAAAAAGAGAAGTTAACAGGTTATGGGCCCAGGTATGGAGGAAGATAAATATAAAGTTCATTTGTTCGACGGTACAAATTTCAACAACTGGAAATTTCGTTTGGTTGCGGTACTGGAGGAGCATGGTCTGGAAAACTTTATATTCATGAATCTGATTGATATATTAGCAGCCGAGGGTACTGAATTAAAGAAGGTAGAGGCACGCAAAAAGGAGAAGAAATGTAAGTCTCTAATAATTCATCGCATAGCAGACAGTCACTTGGAATACGTTAAGGACAAACCAACGGCAAAGGAAATTTTTGATAGTCTCGTAAGCATCTTTGAAAGGAAAAGTATTGCGTCACAACTTTTTTTGCGGAAAAGCCTACTTACTCTTAAATGTCCGGAAGGAGGAGACATGGAACAACATCTTTTAAGGTTTGACAAACTGATTCGGGATCTGCGTTCTACAGGAGCAGTCTTGCAAAAAGTTGATGTTATTTGTCATCTATTGTTGACAATGCCATCTTCTTTTGAGACTCTCGTCACTGCATTGGAGACTATGGATGTTGAAAATCTAACCATAGAGTTTGTTAAGAGCCGAATCCTGGATGAAGCCAAAAAGAAAACAAGTGTTGATGTTCAACACAACGATTCCGTAGCAATGTATTCCAAAAGCAAAATTAAATGCTATAAGTGCGGAAAGCTGGGTCACAAGCGATCTGAATGCAAGAGTGGAAGAAGGCAAAACGAAAATCCTCTTGTTAAGGCCAAAGTTAGTACTACTAATGATGAAAAATTCATGTTCGTTGCACATACAGAGATGGGTCTAAACGCTGAAACCAAAAATAGTCTGAAATTTTATCTTGACTCTGGTGCTACTGATCACATGGTCAACGACGAAAAATATATGACCGATTGTAAAATTTTGCAAAGTCCGATCAAGATATCAGTTGCGAAGAATGGAGTCTATCTAATGGCAACGAAAATTGGAAAAATCAAAGGAAATCTATCAGTAAAAGGAAAGAAAACTGCTGGTGTGATTGAAGATGTTTTATTCGTAAAGGATTTATCCAGTAATTTGCTTTCTATTCGCAAATTAGAGTCGAAGGGAATAAAAGCAGTTTTTGAAAACGGAAAGGCACAAATTTGGAAAGACAAAAATCTTCTGATTGAAGCTGTAAGTAATGGAAAACTTTATGAGCTATGTATGGAAGTTGACGAGTCTCATTTTGCTGGAATAAGTGCTGGAAAAAGTCTTGACCTATGGCACAAGCGGATGGGTCATTTGAATGTTACTGATATTTTGAAAATGAAGCGTACTGGAATGGTTAATGGACTAGATGCCTCGGAATCCGGATACCAGGATTATTTTTGTGAGTCATGTGTAGCAGGTAAGCAGCATCGAAAGCCACACAAAAGTGTTTCGGAGAACAGATCATCAAGGCCATTGGAACTTATACATAGTGATGTTGTAGGACCAATAACGCCGGTCACCTACGATAACAAAAGATATGTTGTAATGTTCATGGATGATTTTACACATTTTGCTGTAGCTTATTTGATGGAAGGCAAACATGAAGTGTTCGACAAATTCATGGAGTATACCGCATGGGTAACTGCTCATTTCGAAAGAAAAATATCTCGTTTACGAGTTGACAATGGAGGTGAATATTGTTCGAATAAATTTAAAAAATTCTGTATACAGCAAGGAATCCGAATAGAATATACAGTCCCATACACACCGGAGCAAAATGGTGTGTCGGAAAGATTTAATCGTGTTATTATGGAAAAGGCAAGAACAACCATTATCGATTCAAAAGTTGATAAATCTTTATGGGGAGAAGCTGTTTTGCTGTCTGTATTTTTGGCGAACAGAAGTTATACACGAGTTTTTCAAAAGAGGAAAGAAGAAGATGTCACTCCTGCGGAGTTATGGTATGGTCGCCGACCAAATTTGAAAAATCTTCGCATATTTGGAAGTGCAGCTTATGTTCATATTCCTGGACAGCTTCGAACAAAACTTGACTCGAAATCATTGAAATGCATTATGGTTGGCTATGCACCTAACGGCTACCGATTGTGGAATCCTGTTTCGAAGAAAATTGTATTAGCAAGAGATGTGATTTTCAATGAAGAATGTGGAAAGCCTTCGAAATCTGAACAAATCGTGTCGAATGATTGGGAACAATTTATCATAAATGATGAAAATGAGGATGAGAAAGAAGTCAAAGATGTGTCCGAAGCAGGGGGAGAATATAGGGAATTTGAAGAACTGGCAGATACTAGTCCTAACAATTCAGATGAGGGTCCAGAAGCAGACAAAGAAAAAGAGAATCCAAATCCACGTAGTAAGCGGACTGTCAAACCACCAAGAAGATTCAATGAATATGATATGACAACTCATATTGCGTATGCTTTAAATGCTGAAAATTACGTGGATGATGTACCAAATTCTTTTGATGGTGCCAGAAAATGCACGGATTGGGCTAAATGGAAATGTGCTGTTGAGGAGGAGCTTACATCTTTGAAAGAAGCCAACACCTGGACTTTAACCAAACTTCCCGTGTCAAAGAAGGCCATTGGTAATAAATGGGTCTTCAAAATCAAGAAAGATCAAAATGGTGAAGTTAGTCAATATAAAGCGCGCCTGGTCGCAAAAGGATTTTCACAGCGAATAGGATTTGACTACACGGAAACATATGCACCAGTGGCGAAATTAACTACAGTTCGAGTGCTGTTGGCTGTGGCAAATAGAACTGACATGCATATTCACCAGATGGATGTTAAATCAGCATTTTTGAACGGAAGCATTAAAGAAGAAATTTACATGCGACAGCCGGAAGGTTTTGAAACTGGAGAACTGGTATGTAAATTAAATAAATCTCTATATGGCTTGAAACAGGCTTCACGAATGTGGAACGAGCGGTTTCACAAATATATATTATCACTTGGATTCAAAAGGGCAAATTCAGACTATTGTCTCTATACGAGAATCAGAAAAGAAAGGCAACTTTTCATTCTCATTTATGTCGATGACCTACTCATCGTTGGAAAACAATTAGATGAAATAAATGATACAAAAAGAGATTTATCCAAGGAATTTAAAATGAAAGATTTAAAAGAAGTTAGTCATTTTCTCGGAATACATATCAAACGTGAGACAAAAGGAATGAAGTTAAGTCAGAAGGAGTATTTGAGAAATGTATTAAAACGATTTGGAATGCAAGACGCCAAGGATATCTCTACACCAATGGAAATCAATTTGCAGCTGCCCATCGGTGAAGGACTTGATGAAAAGTATCCATATCGCGAACTCATTGGATGTCTGATGTACGTAACGATGTCATGTCGTCCTGATTTGAGTGCGTCAATTAATTTCTTAAGTCGATATCAAAGCTGTTATACAGAACATCATTGGAATCATCTGAAACGTATCTTGAGATATATCAAAAAGACTATTGATATGGAACTAGTATATTCAAAGACAAATAATGAAACGCCATTGAAAGGTTATGCAGATGCTGATTGGGGAAATGACATTAACGACAGAAAATCTATATCTGGGTATGTTTTTAAAGTTTTTAATTGCACAGTTTCTTGGTGTTCTAGAAAGCAACAGTCAGTAAGTCTCTCTTCTACGGAAGCTGAATATGTAGCTTTATGCAATGCAGCATGTGAAGGTATTTGGCTTAAAGAATTACTATTCGAACTTGGTGTAAAAGTGGACACAGTACAAATATTTGAAGATAATCAAGCTTGCATCAAAATAGCTGAAGAACCTCGAGAACACAAACGCATGAAACATATTGATATAAAATACAATTTCATCCGAGATGCTGTTCAGCTGGGGAAAGTAAAAGTTATGTTTTTGCCTTCGAAGAAGCAGATAGCCGACATTATGACAAAAGCCTTGTCAAAATTTCAGTTCATTGAACTTCGGAAACAACTGGGCTTATATCATCAAGCTGAGGAGGAGTGTTAAAATACGGCACTTGTTATATAAATACTTTGTTTATTTAATCTAAGTTTCCGATTCATATATTATTATTTCTTTGTCAATAATTTTCTTTCAATATTTACTCCTCGATAGACTGCGAAACGATTTAGTTGTTTAATTGAAATCAAATAAAAACTTTATTTTTGTTTAACCTCAACTGGGATTGTTTTATAACAAAAAGAGAAGTTAACAAAGAAGATATGAGGGGTGGTAACAAACGTACCAACGAACCTTTCCGAAGAAAAGAACATTTTCAAAAACTAATTTGTAAAAGCAGCTACAGTCACTCAAACTCATATTCGTACGGAAGCTAACATGCAGTTCTTTTGCAATTATTTCGAAGACCACAACAAAATCCGAGTTTTTTTTTTATTTGAAGTCAAAGATCTTATTAACAATTAATATTAAAGGCCCAAAAAAGTAACACCCCTTGCCAAGAAGAGAACATTTATTAACAAAACTCTGAAAACTTAATTGAAAGAAGTCAAACTCGTATTCGTACCCCAAAAGTTTTCTTGGATTTAAACCAAAACCTAACACAATCTCAATATTTTGTTGCATATTCCACATTTTATATCCCATGGTCTAGTCTATTCAGCACAAACTTTGAAAAATTCTTAGTCATTTCTATTGCAATTTTAACACATTTTCCAACAACTTCTTTTTCAACACTCTTGCATTTATAATGGTATCTTTTCTAAGTCGTTGGGGTAAATGGCCCTATAGATTCTCTTAAGGATTAGTATCTGCTTAATACGGTCGGGTTCGATTTTCTTTTAGATAATTGTAGACATGGAACATGCAAGTCAAAGCGCTTGAGAAATATTCCACTCTTACAAATAACACATTGTTGCTCACGAAATGAGAAAAAACAAAGAATAAGTAAACCAAACTTGGAGAGAAGTTACGTCAGGTAATTAGCAAAAACGTTTGTAAACGTTTCCATATTTAAAAAGACAATGGTAGCACAGATATGTAACGTAAGAGTTGCTAATCGTTTATTCTATAAACACAGTAAAATAGTTAAACATTGCAAGTGGTCATTAATACCAAAGATTTTGAGTTTTGAAAAAAAAGCATTTTCACCCATGAGCCATGAGACAAAATATGAGATCTTTTATTTCAAAGGAGCGGTAATTTGTTGGGCGAAAACCAAATACCGAGCTCTATTCAGAATATGCAATTTACGAAGTAAAGTATGAAGTCGGCTTGGTGATGGTTTTAGGTTGTTTCCCGGCAACCAGCCTTGGTAAGTGGGATAACATTAGAGGCAATTTAGACCACAGAAAATTCATCAACATTTTGTTAGAAAATCTTAAGTGAGTGCACCAAAATTGGGGTTTAAAATCAATTTACTTCTTACAAAAACAATGACCCAAGGCACAAAATTTATAACACTTGCATGTTTCATGTCTACAATTACCGGAAATAAAATTGGGACCAGACAATATTAAGCAGATATTAACCCTTAAGAGAATCTATAGGGCCATTTACCCCAACGACTTAGAAAAGATACCATTATAAATGGAAGAGTGTTGAAAAAGAAGTTGTTGGAAAATGTGTTAAAATTGCAATAGAAATGACTAAGAGGTTTTCAAAATTTGTTTTAAATAGACTAGACCATGGGATATAAAATGTGGAATACGCAACAAATATTGAGATTGTGTTGGGTTTTGGTTTAAATCCAAGAAAACTTTTGGGGTACGAATACGAGTTTGACTTCTTTCAATTAAGTTTTCAGAGTTTTGTTAATAAATGTCCTCTTCTTGGCAAGGGGTGTTACTTTTTGGGCCTTTAATATTAAACGTTAATAAAATCTTTGACTTCAAATCAAATAAGACTCGGATTTTGTTGTGGTCTGCGAAATAATTGCAAAAGAACTGCATACTAGCTTCCGTACGAATATGAGTTTGAGTGACTGTATGTATATCCGCTTGAAAAGGAAGTGCGGGTTGCAGACGTACTACAAAGGCTTTTCGCGAAAAAAGTAATGGACGGAGATTTAAATAGAATAAAAAAGCTTAAAGGAGGTGAAGTTTGGGCAGTCTGGAAATATCAGGTAAGGGTGCTTCTAAACGCATCTGATATTTTCGATGTGGTAACCGGCGAAGCTAAGAGACCCGTCTTATCAACGATTGGAAATGAGAACAGAACACAATCTGAAGCAAGACACAAGACAGATTGGACAGCCAGGGTCAAAAAGTTATTGCTACAACAGTGGTCAACAAGCTATGTCACACATCATGCATTGTGGATCTGCCAAAGAGATGTGGGACAAATTGCATTCGGTGTATGAGTAGAAATCAATTTTATAGTCTTTCTCTCGACTCTTAAAAAGATTTGGCGTGTCATATATCCAAAGTCGAAAAATGGCTCAGCGCCTATAAGGAGCTGGTGAAATGGTATCCCAATCAATGATTGTTACAAAAATCTTGATGACACTTCCAGAACGTTACAACTAATTCTTTAGTGCGTGGGAGTCAACCAGTCATGGAAACATGAAATTATCAAATCTAACTGCCAGGCTTATGATGGAAGAATCGAGGTTGCAATTACAACAAAATGATGCAAAGGAAGTTGTAACAGCTTTTGTAGCAAAAAAGGGGAGAAATAATGAAATTCATCGTCCGGATTTTGATAAAAAATGAACATTAAAATGTTTTTTGTGCCATGAACTCGGGCAATTCAAGAGAGATTGTGCATCCAAAAATTCGACAAGAAGTGAGTTCTTGGGAAATCAAAACGCACAGCGTTCTTAAGAGAGGTCTTGGTGTCTCAAGTAAATGGGGCGTAAATTGGTTTTTAGACTCCGGAGCCAGTGATCATATGGCGATTCACAAGGAGTAGTTCAAAAACTATTACCAACTAAAAAATCCAATACCAGTTCGAATTGGCGATGGTCATGTGCTCTATGCTCAAGGAAAAGGGGATATACACATTTTGGCTTGGCATTTTTTATTTGTTCCAAGTCTAGACAAAGATTGATGTTAAAATCCGATAAAACTTTTTGCCAATTTTACTTGGATAGAACTGTCGTTGCAGTGCGAGAAAGGCGTGGTAGGATTTTTGAAATGAAGTTTAAGGTCGAAAATGATTACATGCCTCCTGAGCATGTAGTGGCAAATTTATTTACAAGTGGCAGTTTAAAACTTTGGCATGAAAAATGGGGCACCAAAATATTCCTCAACTGATTAAAATTGTAAACAGTAGGATGTTCCAAAAAATTTTTTTCTGTGGTGCATGTGTTTTTGGGAAACATCATCTAGCCTTATTGTGAGTTTCACCCGAACAACATTCCACCCGGAAAATTTGACATTTCACTTTCCGTCTATTGTGAGTTTCCCCCGAAATTTCATGATCGAAAAATTAACCTTATTGTGAACATTCATTTCGAACGGAATGTAATGTCCTTTTCAATTCTTTTTTATAGGCGAACAAAATTTCGTTCCGGCGATACTCACAATAGCTTTTAAAATTCCGGGCGAACAAAAAATTTTAAGGTGAAATAATTTTCGGGTGAAACTCACAATAAGGTTGGGCCCTAATTATGTATTACGAAACGAACGGCAGAAAAAACCAAAGCCCAGGAAACGAAAGTCAACGCGTAATGCGACTATGAAAAACGAAAATGTTTTTCCCACTATATGTATTATTTTCTTACATTTTTCCTTAGCTCACTCAAAACAACACAAAACCAAACAAAAATACAATTTTGACAACAAACTCAAAACGAAAGCCAGCCAATACGACAGCTCAAGGCACTCGTTAATAAATACGAGTATCGTTTTTTTTTTACGATACTCGTAACTCGTAATCGCAATTTAATGAATACGCGGCGTTACAAACGATATTTATTTTATGTAATAAGCCCCCTGATCGTCTTGTTTTTGGACAAATCGAAACCAAGGTTCAACATCCGGGAGAACTGATTCATTCAGATTTGTGGGGTCCGATGCAAAAAATAAGCATTGGAAGTGCCAAATACTTCTTATTGTTTAAAGATCATTACTCACATTACCGAACAGTTTATTTCCTGAAGCAAAAGTCTGAGTTAAGAGAAGTACTCCCTCGATTTATTAATGATGTAGAAATTGAAAGAGAATTTTTAAGAAAATACATACTGATAATGGTACTGAAGATTTGAACAAGGACGTAGCTGAAATTTTGAAAAATGAAAACATACAGCATCAACGAATAGTGGCATACACGCCTGAACAAAACGGTTATGCGAAACGAGAAATGCGAATAATTGTTGAAGTATTTAGCACGGACTATGCTTTATGCACAAAATTTGGATCTGGAATTATGGGCAGAAGCAGTGAACATGGCAGGATATATTTTAAATAGAACTGGCACTAAACCTGAAATATCTCCTTTTAAGTTATATTGTGGCAGAAAACCGAAGAACGATCATTTAAAACGTTTTCGGATCGAAGACCTTTGTTCACATAGCAAAACAAAAACGAAGAAAATGGAACAAGAAGTCTAAGCAAGCTATTTTCGTCGGATATTTCGGACAACACAAAAGGATATATAATCTGGATAAAGGAGGACAATGCAATTGAAATCAGTCGCGACGTTATTTTCAAAGATGACTTCCTTGATAATCATATAAAAACAAATAGTGACAACGACCAAGCTGTGACTGATTTCCTAAATCTGGAAACTGTTGATCAACTTCAGGAGGATGAAATTTTAGAAGCTGAAGCTGAATCAGTTGTTGATGTCAATCAACATAACTTCAATAATAATTCTATACCTAATGTAGCTGAAAACACTGAAAGATAAATAGAAATCGGCAGTGGAACTGAACGAAGGTATGTTCTTAGAGATAGAAACTCTATTCACCCACCTATCAAGTTCAACGACTATGAATTGGGAGATGCTTATGCTGCAGCAGTTTGTTAACCAACATCGTACATGGAAGCAATCAGAACTCAAGAATGTAACAAACGGCATGAAGCGATGGATGGTGAAATTCAATCACTAAAGGAAAATAAACTTGGGATTCACCCCGATATCGTTGGGTTTTTTTAAATAAAATATGAGATTGGTGGAAAAATCAAAAAGTTGAAAGGAAGATTAGTTGCCCAAGCTTTCTTACAAAAGTATGGCATTGATTATAATGAGACTTTTAGTCCACCTGTAAAGTTTGACTCTATTAGAACAATATTGAGTATTGCAGCCTCGGAAAAACTTATACTGAAGCAATTCGATGTGAAAACTGTTTTTTTTTTTTTTTTACGGTGACCTAGATTCCGAAGTATACATACATGCAACAACCTGAAGGATATAAAGACGGAACAAGCTGTGTGTGCAAATTAAAAAAGTCTGTACGGGTTAAAGCAAGTGTCTCGTTGCTGGAATTACAAATGTTCAAATTTTGGGAAATTGAATGGTTTTTAAGTCAACAAAGCAGACTCATGCGTTTTTACCAGCCACAAGGGCAATAGGAAAATTATTCTAGCTATTTATAGTGACGATGGTTTGATTGCAGCAACTGATGAGGTCTATGCCGAGGAGTTATTGAGTTATCAAAAAGAGCATTTCCTCAACGTTTGGAGATGTTAAATGTTATCTTGGATTACAGATTTATCCGGATATTAATAAATCGATTTTGGTGAATCAATACATACACGGGACGAATACTAAAAAAGTTCAAAATGGATAATGCAAATCCGGTGTCTATACCATGTGAGGTGAACGCATCATTAAATATAGCTGGTCATCCGGAAAACGCAGATGTTTTAATGGAAAAGGTTTCATATAGAGAAGTAGTTGGCAGTCTGATGTACTTAGCCATAGGCACTAGATCAGATATTTCTTTTGCTGTGGGATACGTAAGCAGATATCTTGAAAATCATACAAAAATCCATTGGAATGATGTGAAAAGAATATTGAGATATTTAAAAGGAACTGAAAATTACAGGCTTGTGTATGAATTTGAAAACAAAATTCACGAAATGAAATCTTATAGCGATGCTGACTGTGGAAGTGATGTTACAACTCGCAAATCAACTTCTGGCTATATTTTTTTCAAATTGGTTCTGTACCTATTGCATGGTGTTCACAACGACATCAAATTGTTAAATTGTCCACCACTGAATGAAAGTATGTTGGGGCTTGTCATGCAATGAAGCAATAAATCTGGATGAGAGAATTGATGTCTGGACTCTCTTGTATATTTGTCCCAAAACTTTTGGTAGATAACCAAAATGGAATGAAACTTATTCGAAACCCAGAATTTCATAAACGTACCAAGCATATAGATGTAAGGCATCATTTGAAGATGGTGTATTTGAAATAGAGTACGTGAACAACTGGTAGATTTATTTACCAAAAGCTTACCTTGGAACGTTTTCAACTGCTAATTGGTACTAATTGGTGTGGAAGATGCAAGCATAACTATGATTTGATATTGTTATACCACATTTTATAAAAGTGGGAGTGTTGAAGCTATTTATTTAATGTGATTACTTTGCGAGAAAACACTCAAAATTTCGTAATCATATTTTAATATTTTAATATCAAACAGAAAATATGAAATGTACACTCATTTATTTATGAATACACGATTCTATGTTTTGGTATCAATGAGAGTGTTTTGAAAGTTGTTTCCAGATGTTCCTTGCAGATGTTTATTAAACAACCCCTTTCACCGATGCTGATTTCTTTACGCTTACCACAGCTGTTTTTGATGAATAAAACTTTATATTTCAAATATTTTTAAATGACAAAAATCGAGTCGATTCAAACAACGGTAGTGGGAGATGTTATTCATATTTAAATATATGTATTTATGAAATTTTCATTTTTCTTTGAGTGATCTTATGTTTTATACTAGTATCGCCTGTGGTCGAAATTCGACCATCTGTGATTTATTTTGTTTTTGTTAAAAAAAAAAATTTTGAAGGTTAACATTACAAGTAGTCGACGGTTTCACATAATCTCTTCTGATGGCACTTCTAATTAATATTAGCTTTCAAATGGTATATTTTTTATTGTCGGGCGTTCGGTTTCAGTATATTAAAAAGGGAGTACAAAAAAATTGTTAACGTAGTAATATATACATAGATTATAATTTAAATTAGCGCTAGCAGTAAAAGTAAGATTTTTCAAAGGAAATTCTGTTAATACGAATTTTTATTGGGGCGTATTCATAGTGGTTTGAGAAACTCGTGTTTTACTTAGCTACAGATTAAATAAGATCAATTAATACAAGTTCTTCCAATTCCATTTCTGTAATTATCAAAACAGAGGTTTATTAATTTATTCGACTTCAAAAATAGTGCATTGACAAAAATTTAAATAAATAAAAATTCAAGATTCAGGTTTAACTAATCCATAGTTTAAAATGACTATATGAATACGGCCAATTAACTATATAGAAAGAGTGTGAGACGATTATCTGCCTCTGATTCAAGTTGAAGTTTATTATGTTGATGATTGCAGTGTATTCAGGTGGTGGGATTTTATTCCGTTTTTTTAAATGGATAAAGAAAGAAAAAATTAAATGTGTGAAATCGTTTTGGGACTTTTGCCTGATTGCAAGTAATCGTTCGGCTCAAGACTTATTCAACACCGAAATGCGTCGTGAATTAAATTATGATTGTATCAATTTTGATACATTTATGCGGTCAAATATTCCAAAATTAAATATTGAATAGAATCGCGCATATGATACAATCATGCATGCTGTTCGTAGTGAATGAGTGATCAGTTCTATTAATTTGCATGGTTTTCCAATGTATCTACCATTAAAAGTAAGTACGTAGGTCGGCTTTGCAATGGAATCAGCCTTGAAGTAAAAAGGTTGTTCAACAATAGTTTGAAAAGGGGTCTACAAAGGTGAAGTTGTTTAAATTCCAAGAATTCCAATTATTCCACCAGTGGCGGGATTTTAGCAGTCGGCAACTTTTAATTTTCAGGACTATGTACCCCCCCCCCCCCTCCTTTTTTTGACGATCTCTGGTATAGACTTCATTAGTATGTATATCATCAGGTATTATAATTAATGTCGAAAAAAAACTAGATATAAAATTTAATACGATTTTAATCCAATTTTCACACAGTCTGCTTTTTAATTGAATAGAAACTTCCATCTGTTGTTTTGAGAAATGGATCACTTTTTGCGAATTTTGAAAACCAGAAAAAGTACGCGTGACTTTCTCGTACCACAAATTGTTTATTAATTTAAGTATTCCTTCAAAATTTGGTCAACACATCAAAATACGACAAATTCTTCAACAACATAACTTTTTGGTTAAAGCTTATTCAAAAACAAACTCTGTCATATATTTAATTACCTGTAATCGTTCGTTTTCATCCAGGAAACCTTTCGTAGTTGGGCTGTGGGATCCAGTTCCTCCAATCAAATCCTTTCGCTGGTCCTTGAGTACTTTAAGCTCCTTCTTGAGCGCTCCTGTCTTTTTTAAATAACTGGTACGCTGCTTCTTCAATTCATCACGTTGGTTTTCAGCTTCCTGTGCAACGGCTGTTATTTAGAAAGTTGGAAAGCTTTAATATAGATAATTTAAAGACTTAAAAACAGCTAAAATCGGGAATCAATGAAAGTTTAAATAATAACTACGAAGGACTTATTTAAATAGAGTTACCATTTTTTGGCGAACTTTATTTATTTTACTCATTGTATATGAAATCTGTAGTACTATCATGATAACAAACGATTAGAGCGGCACCTACCGAGTCCTTTCTCTTGGAGACTATTAGAGAGTCTCGAATATTAATTGGAAGGTTATAGTAATTATTGAAGAAAGTGAATATTGTACACTAACAGCCGTATCTATTTTTTTTAAATTTAAATTTGCCTTTACTTTACGTTACTTAAATTCTTATCTATACCTAATCGATTTTCTATTGGTATGTATTTAACTAAACGATCGTAATGTAACGTAAAGCAAGAAAATTCACAAATCTGGTCATGAACTAATAAGATAGAAAGAGGAGCAACTGGATGTATAGTCCAAAGCAAAAGAAATAAAACCACACTCCATTTTGATTTTTTATTATGTTCGTAAACATCAACCCCCCTGCTTGGGCACACTATAGGATTTGGGGTAGGTGCGAGGTTTGATGTATGCAAAATTTCTTTTGCATTTAAAAAATCTGCATACAAAAAAGCAACGGTAAAAAATTCGAATGTTTGTTGGTTTTTTTTATGATCTACACATATTACATTTTTAGGTATGTAAGACACAAACATACATATTACGAAATTATATAAATTTGCTGCAGTCGTACAGTAGTACCTAGGTAATGTGAATTTTGTATAATGCATTACATTTTCATGTCTTAAAATTTTAAATGTGCGACTTTTTGCCACGTATGTGTATGTATATTTAGAAACTAGCCGTTGACATCGGATATGTAGGATTAATTCAAAGTTTATTTAAATCCAAATGCTTTAAATGCAAAAAAAAACTTTGCACCTACCCCAAATCCTACAGTGTGCCCAAGCAGCACATCCTCACTATTTATACGAAATAACGCTGACTGCTAGCACTGTATTTATGTAAGCAAGATTACCTAAATAAATACCAACAAAGTAAAAAGTGAATAAAATAGGAGTTTGGTAATTTTTTTTTTAAAACTATTAACACAAATAACTAACAAGTTTTCTGTTTTCTGAGTTTCTGGCTTTCAGAAAACCTATAAATTTTGTACTGTTGCCATAGTTTTTAAATCTTTTTTTTTTAATTTTAAGTATTTTTTAGAAAATTGAACCACCTCGCCTAGACGGAGGAAGATAGACCCCCTCTCATAGTAAAAAAATGATTGTATTAAGTTCTTCTACAAAAATTAGTTATTATTTTGCGGCGCCCTCTTTAAATTAAAACAAAAACTGATAACTCTAACTACTTTCATATTTCACTAAAAAATAAAAAAATCTTTAAACGCGGTGGATGGCGTTTAAGTTAAGAGGCCTTTAAATAACGTTGTTTAAATGTGAAAATTGATTATATTTAGATACCGATTTTTCACTTTAGAACAATTTTTTTTTTATATTTAGCGCGCACTAAAGGGGTTGTGACTACCCTTAAAATGATATACACAGCACGAGCGATATAGAGGTATTTTAAAGTTAAGAAGGCTTTAAAATTTCTTTATAGATATGGATGCAAATGTATGGGAGTTCGAGGGAGAAATAAAAAATTATTTGCATAGAATATAATACCAAGAAGGAAATCAGTTCTGTATGTCTGATTTTGGCATAATTATGCCTAACTTATAAAATAAAAAATATTTTTATTTATTAAAGTTTGCTTTTGTAGTCGTAGGAACGAAATTTCAATTTTAAAGGAAAATCTCTGTTTTTTAATATCAATTGTTGTATTTTTATCACTTTTATTATTTTAAAAAGACAATAAAAATAAACTCAGAAAAGAGAATACAAAGAAGCTTTAAAAATTAATACTTTTGGACTTTCTTTTTTGTAAGTAAGAAATGTAGTCACCCATCATGTTCTCATTATATTGTCATTGATAACGTTTAAAGTTCATCGAATCCTGGTGAAAGCAATCCCCTTGCTCTTATGAATAAGCCGGAACATCCAATCGAAAACGGCATCACTTTAATAATGAGTTCCCGGCAAATTTAGCAAAAAGAGTCAACGTCATTTTTACACTTCTTGAAAGACATTTTTAGACCTCGCGACACAGAAAACACGTTGTTCCTTTGAAAAGCCCGTGCGCACGCTAACGTCACTTTCGGCCTAACCACTACACAACCGAAACCCCCCTAACCACCTCTCTAGTATATTAAAAGCCGTTGATCCGGTCCTCAAATGACCTGCCAAAACTCTATTTGTTTTTCATCGTATAATGTACAAAAGCAAACTGTATTTATTATCACTGGAATATTTGTCTAGATGTAGACAATCAGATATGTATGTATATTCATTAATTAACAGGCTGAAACAAATTTTTGTTGACTTGTATAATAGAAAAACGAGAACATTATAGACAAAATTATTGAGAGAAGAAATTTTAAGCATGAATCTGTTTTTTTTTTCGTTTAGGGTGACGTTTTGTGGGGATAGAAAAACTATTAGTCGAGATGCCCGTGTCAGTCGATTAGCTGGCATAATTGTACATATAGTCAAATATTTGTTGCGGTGTCAGTTTAACACAGGGTGTAGCTTAACAAAATCGTGTAACTGACCATTTTACTTACAGCTGCCAGCGAAATAAATTAAAAAATTAAGTTCAAGGTCAAGGTTTTATAAAACGCTAATGATTTGATTGGATGTATAGAGAAAAGTTTTGTATTTCAAAATTATTATTTATTGATGCTTTAAAAACAAGTCAAATATTATACAGCCATTACTGTCAGGCTTACAATTATGTACATAGTATAACTTTAATTTTGGTAAATGGATTACAATGTAATGTTTTAGTTCGCTAAATTATATTTATGGGTTTATGGAATAAGGCTAATTTTGAGTAGGTATATGTTTAGAAGCCAATGGGATACGGAACCTATGTACATTTTTGATTTTTTTATAAAAAAAAAAGGCCAAGTGCTGTCTTTGGTTTTAATCAATATTTATTAAATATCTGCCGACGTTTCGATTCTGTTTGGAATCTTCTTGAGGGCCTAAAACAGGAGAGTGGATCCATGAAAAATAATGATTAAATGTACACATCAATTTTGGCTAGATGAATTACAATCTTTTCACTTACTGTATACATAAGTAATATCGACTGTGTCTTTACAGATTTTTTTATCAAAAATAGTCATATAAACAATATTCAAGTAAAATTTGATAAATGGCTATCATTGACACGTACAATTATATTATTTATTAATTTTAAAAGAAACAACTGAGCAATCTTAATCAGCAAACGTAGACAATAGTTTTATGAAAATGTCACACATAGTACCTAACTATATACGACAAGACAATGACAAGCTTATGGATGTTTTTTTAAAGAGGTTCATATGAATATCGCTAACATTTTTTGATTCAACACTTTTGGAATTTACACAATTATTACAAGATTTAATGTGAATTTCTTCTAAAAGCATACGTTTCCTGTAAATATTTTCACCTTCAAGTATTTTAACAGTCTCAAAATCAAAATTGTGGTTGTAGGTTGCAGCATAGCAGCATGTTTTGTACAGGCTACATGAAATAAAAGTTATAAACCTGTTCATCGGTTACCCGAGTTCTTCTCATGATAGCTGGGTGTACCGCAATTCGGCTGCATTTGAGAAGTTATCAGAATGTGGTGGTAAATATTTACCAACATTTTAAGAAACACTTTTCTCAATTTTAGTTTTTCGGATTATTACTTATTGGGTTACCCAGCATATCCATGTTCCAACCATTTGGTTACACCCTACAGGGACAATGTTCATCTAAAAAGTCAACATTAAATGTCTAACATTAAGTTGAGTGGCGATAGAGTATACATTTGGTATTTTGAAACAAACGTTTCCGGCAGTTGTATTACTGCAAATTAAGGGGCACACCAAAAATATGCCACTTCATCGGAGCATGTTGTGTTCTACACATAGGGGAGATCTTCCGGAGATTTGCAGTATATGCAACATGACGGAGAGGGAAGACGTGGTGCATTTCCTAGAAAAGTGCCCAACTTTAAGGGAAACGAGAATATGTGTTTTTGGGAAAGATTTTCTAGCTGTTGATGAAGTAATACTCCACCTGAATGTGATACATGTGTCGAAACTGTTCCAGCTCCGCAAAGTTGCCTTAAGATATCGCATCAGAGTATTGCATGGTTATTTTTGATGCGGTTTTATTGTGCTTCGTTTTTGTTAGAAAGAGATATATAGTTCCTAAAAACTTGTCACTTCAAAAAATTAAAGAAGTTTATTTAAAAATTAAGGTTTGGAAAATTGTCAATCTGCCAGACGGCAAATGCCATGTCAAAATGATTTTTGTTAATTGTTATGTATGTAATATTAAATTGAACTGAATAAAAATCAATCTAATCTAATATAAAACCGAAAAATATCGATGTTTATGAGAAACTGTACTTAATAAGCACAAGACTAGAGACATGCCAATTTATAACAGTTATAACAGTTTTTCGCCATTAAAAGCGGGCGTGCATTAACGCGCTTCGCGCGACTTGAAAAAAGACTGGGTGCCTGAATTATGCCCACCGGCGGAGGGCCCTGGCCCTACGGGGCCGCATAAACAGTACTTTTATAAACCAAAACGGTTATAATTGGCATGTCTAGAGTCACTTCCACTTAATAAAGCTATTTTCAAAAAAGGTAGTTTTTATTTTTGGCAATTTTTTCGAAGAAAACAATTTTAAGTATGAATTAGAGAAGTCCCAAGGGAAAAAAGTAAAAACCTTAAGTATTTCATTTAATATTGGATTTTTAAAAAAGACATACCGTCATGTGTTGGATTAACTTCATTCTTCTTCTCGACTACTCCCATAGTAGGTGGTGGTGGTTGGGTACCAGGTGGTTGAACTGCAGCTGTCTGTTGCACAACCACTCCAGGCGGCGGTTGTTGCATAATTGCTGGAGGCATAGGCTCTGGCTGCGGTACCCAGTTCGGCTGTTGGTAACTTTCTGGTGGAACACCCCATGTCGGTGGCGGTGGATAGCCAGTTGCGAAAGCTGTCTGTGGTGGTGCACCAACGAAATCACCGGGCCCATAACCTTGTTGTGGTGGGCCATACTGACCATAAGCTGCGTAAGCATCAGGATACATTCCAGGAGCCCCAACACTATATTGAGCTCCGGGCGGAGGTATCGGTGGCGAACTTGGTTTCTTTTTAGGTGACCATCGACGTCTTGCCATCGGGCTGTTACTGCGGCTACGACTGCGACTGTCGCGCCTTCCTCTAAATCGATCACGTCCATTGCGACGGTGATCCATTCGGTCTCTAGAACGATTCCGTAGAGGAGAACGGCGCATACGCCCACGGTCGTTAAATCTACGTCGATCAGGACTGTAATCGTTGCGGTTACGACCGAAACGACGTCGAGGAGATGGGGTCCGTCGGCCACGAGGTGACCGTGCCGGCCCCCTTGACGGTGATTTGCGCTTAGAGGACGGTGGACTTCCAGATGGTGAACGCCTACGAGACTTCGACGACTCCTTGACGACGCTTTTTTCTGTTCATATATTAAAATTTATTACTAAGGTTAAGACGAAAAAGCTTTTTTTTTTGTTTTACCTTCTTTCTTTGTGTCAGTGTATTCTTCATCGTTTTCCGCTCCAGGCGGCCCAGGTGGTAAATCTTTGGTATCTCCAGCTAAGCGGCGATCCGACGGCTGTTTGAGAATCATTTCATCCTCCATGTTTAATTTTCCTGAAGCCTGCTACTTCTGAGTTAATAATTTTTTCCACACGCTTATTGTTTTATAAATGCAATAATTGAAAACTATGTTATTTATAAAAAAGGATGCCGAAAGATATCAATTCTCCCTTTGGAATGGAAGATTTGGTTTTAAGGGAATTAAAACGAACGCAAAGTAATTTCGGTGCAAACGTAAACGTTGCGGTTTTTGCACTTATCAAATGAAAAATTGATTGAAAGAAACACGAGAGAACGAGACGACAACAGAAAATGAAATGTCAACCAATTCTTTTTAAATAAATTAAGTTGGCTAACCTGAATAATGGGTACGTTCAGTAATTAGCACATGCAAACGATTAAGTCCCCTTTCACATGAGGTATCAAGTTGCTGGAGATTATTTTGACGTTTTCTTTTAATTTCCTTAAAATTCTCTTGTCCCCTTAGAGGGGATCCATATGGATTTGTCGAAAAAAACGACATCGGGACTGATAGTTTTACACGTAAATCATTGAATAAACATATATAGAAGGTGACACTCGGGGAAAACTCCACCAAATCGGTCGGCTGCGCTGCGGTCGCCTAAAATATTTCTATAGGGTCGTGTATTCAATTTGAAATATTTCCCTAGTTCTTTACATGCCGCCTCCACAATCTGACTTGTATGGATTATGTCACTACATGACATAGATTTTTCTGCCTCCATTGGATTTTTTAAAGACATGTTTAAAGGCATGTTATAGAGTCGTCCATTTGAAAAGGAATTTTTTCAGTTTTGTTTTTGTAATATCTATCAATTACTATGGAAACGGTTTTTGTATTTCTTTCGTATGATGTTCAGAAAGTGTGTGTATTACTATAGAAACGAATGTTTTTGTGTTTTGTTTCAAATTGCACATATATGTACGTATGTATGAATTAAATTAGGGGTATTCATGCAATGAGATATATTTACTAACTTCGTATTTGCGTAAATGTATGCTTCACTTTGCATGAACGCACCTATAAAGCAATCTGTGTATGTCCTTATTACGTTGCTCGCGTATATAATTTTCCATACAAATTTTGACATTTGATTTACGAGGTGATAAACTTATGCAGTTTACTTGGTTTAAGAGGCAAAATCATCGCGCAAACTTAGCAGCCCTGCGTATATAATTTTCCATACAAATTTTGACAGTTGATTTACGAGGTGATAAACTTATGCAGTTTACGAGGTTTACTAGGCAAATACGACATTGCATGAATACCCCTATATTTTCGTTACGATTTCAGTTGATAAGTAAAAAATATTCAAATCAAAAAAGGGGTTAAAGTTTTTCATGATATGAAAGCTGCATTGTTTAGATACAATTATAATTTTAGTTCTACTGATTTGATTATTAAGGTAAAGATCTTAAAATGCAGGAAATAAAATAAGCTATATTCTAGTACCACTTTACTTAAGCTAAGGAAAAGACTTGGATTGCGGGGTACACAGTATTTTCAAACTGTCGGCTGCAGGCGAAATTGAAAAAAGTTTAAGGTTTTATAAAACGCTATTGAATTGATTGGAATGGATGTATAGAGAAAAGGTTTTGATAACGAAATTATTATTTATTGATTCTTTAAAAACAAGTAAAATACTATACAGCCCCGAAAAAGTAAGAAAGCTAAAAAGTACGTAATACAATTACTGTCACGCTTGCAATTATGTACATATAGGGTGTGTTTCTTTATTTATTCCGAATATTTGGAATATCTGGAACACCGCTTTTGCGTTTTTTTTATTCTCTGGAATATTCCGGATATACTTTTTTGTTGTTTCTTTATTCGTTCTAGAACTATTGGAATGTGTTCTTTCTGTTCCTAGTCAAGAGCTAGTGTAAATGGAATATTCTCTACTTTAACGGATACATTTCATTTTTTTTCATTGGTTACAATTAGGTATTGTTATTTTGTCTGCCGTCTGCCTCTGCCATGGATGAAAAGAAATTTAATGAAATGGAAATGGGTGAGCATGTTTTTGTGATAATTACTTTTGTATCTTCATGATGCTTATGCGTGCGCGTGAAATTAATTTACAATTTGCAAAACAAATAATTATTTGTTTCTTCTATCAGAAATAATCGCAAAATGATTTTTTGACATGAAAAAAAACAGCTGATAGTTGGATATTCTTTCAATTAAGATCTGTTTCCTTATTTATTCGATTCTGGATATTCTGGGTAGATATTTTGCCTTTTCCGTCTTTTCTATTCTTTACCCGGAAAAAATAAAGAAACACACCCATAGTGTACCATTAAATTTAGTAAATGGGTTAGAAAGAAATACTTAGTTGGCTAAATTATATCTATGGGTTTTTAGGATATCGCTTATTTTGATTAGGTATAGATAAGTTTACAACCCAATGGGATAAAGTACCTATACATTTTTGATTTTTGCTCATACCTATATACTTACCCAAATTTGAATGAAAGAGATTCTTTTCAATTGTTAAGGATTTTTATTTAACAATTCGCAAATAAGGAATTTGTGAACCTATTTTTTTGACCAAATTGATGAATGAAACATTTTAAAAATCAAGGCAGTTAAAAGCTTTTATTTAGATAGTCAAATTTGAACCCATTTACGTCCTTTACTTTGGCGGAATGGGAAAAATTTTGATATCTGAATTTGTAGTTAATTAAATGCTAATTTATTGGAAAAAGCAAAAATTTGCGTTTTTTGCTTTTGCATTCAAAATTTTTATTTTTGCTCTAAGAACGACTTTCATGGAATGTGCCAAGAGATTATTTGTATGTTCCATTTGAGGACATGGCAGTGAAATGGTGCCAAAGCACTCTTGTTTGAGTTTCTCAACTATTTCTGAATCATAACATAAAATTTCAAAATTTTTGTCGCAACAGTATATTATTTTGTCAGTCATTTCCCTTAGCTCTTCTGTTGAAACTGTGAGTCCTCCTTGCATTGTCCTCTCATATTGTCTTTTTTCTATAAGGTTTTCGGTGTTCTTGTACATTTTTGTCTGATCTTTGCACATATATTTTTGACAAATTTTGCAGAATTTTTTTTTTTTAAAACGGATTGGGCAATATAACCAGCAAAATATGTCCTTGCAAGGTCTTCCATTGTAACATCTGTTTCAATCTCATTTGTGTCCTCAGTATCGGAATCGTCAAACTCACAAAAGTTTGAGGATAGGTCATCACAAAACTGCGAAGTAAAGTTAATTGAATACGTAGCTGCAAAATTGTACATATGAATACTATTATTCAATGTAGTTATATATATTATATTAAATACAGTTTTCAGTGCGAGGTCAAAGATAAACCAGAGTTAGAGCGCTAAACGAGGGGAATAGACCCCTCCTCCTGTAAGATTTTTTTCTTGTCTTAACCCGACCTACACGCTTTAGCTTTTTGTAACACCGTATACGAATCACCTTGTATACATAGGTACATCTATGTGCATATTTTTCTTATGTAAAGACTTTTAATGAACAATAAAACGCACTAAGCTCAGCCTGTTAAAATCAACAAATTATTATTAAGTCTCTTAATTGTCAACTTAATACAACATATAAAATACTCAAACTATTTCCAAATAGTTTTTTTTTTCTATTTTTCAATACGTTAGCTTCACATCTTCATGTAAACAAAAGTTTATAAACAACTTACACAGATAAAGAAATACACATACATACATTTTCTTTCCTCAGGATTGAAAATTGTTAACAAATTTCAAAACAAAACAAAATATTGAAGCCTCATCGTCATGGAAACCAATACAAAAGGGAACAATTAAATTTATAAATATCCCTTTGAAAATTGGTTTGTGTACACAAAAAACCCCACATCATCTATTTCGTTTCTCCTTTCCACCGCGGCCTTGCCGCTGCGTTTTTAGTTGTGGAGTGTCACCTTCTATATATGTTTATTCAATGATCGAAACCAAACTGTTTAGTTGCTGTGCGCGCCTGGCCTTAAAATCCATATATATCTCATTCACACGTTTCATGCTGAATCCGAAAACATTCGTGCCGATTATGGAATTCGCAATAGAGGATTCGCGGTGATTCGCAGTGCTGTGTATCCTTTTTTCTTTTCGAGTGAACTGCACTGCAAATCTAGAATTGCGAATTCCATAATCGACATGATTAAATGAAGCTGGCGCATCGGTGAAATTTGGATGGAATGAATCTCTGCCACCAAATATCATAAGTGTCAGTGTGAAATTTAAAAAAAAAAAAAAAAAAACAATCTGACAGCACTCCCTGGTTGGAAAACAAAACCGAGCCAAAAAAGTCGGGTGTTTAATAATATTCATGCAATGAGATATATTTACTAACTTCGTATTTGCGTAAATGTATGCTTCACTTTTCATGAACGCACCTATAAAGCAATCTGTGTATATCCTTATTTCGTTGCTCGCGTATATAATTTTCCATACAAATTTTGACATTTGATTTACGAGGTGATAAACTTATGCAGTTTACGTGGTTTACGAGGCAAAATCATCGCGCAAACTTATCAGCCCTGCGTATATAATTTTCCATACAAATTTTGACATTTAATTTACGCGGTGATAAACTTATGCAGTTTACGAGGTTTAATAGGCAAATACGGCATTGCATGAATAACCCTAGTGATTAATATGTAATAAAATAAGTTTTTTTGTATCAAACACTTGAAATAATGTTCTCTAAAATGTTCAAACACTAACTAATAGGTAATTCCAAATACAAAAAATAATCAAATGACCGGATTTTTAACACTGCCAAGAGCATGTAAATATTTTCCAACCAGGGACTTTTTTGTTGTTGTTTTTAGATGTCAAATTAGAAAGAGAAAAGACAAATCATCGAAGACCTCTATCTACCTCTTTTTTACGAACATAAAATCTACCTTCTCACCGATGCGCTCTTCCGTAAAACGACCCATGTAATCAGGCACTAGATAATTTCCCACAAAAAAATTCCTTTTTTCGGGCTGAATACATTCAACAAATTCTAACATTTCGGGGTAGTCTACATTTATGTTATATTAACCGCAGCATTCAAGATTTAACATTTCTCTTTTCAAGATTCAAATTTTAATTTAAAAATATAAAGATTAAACAAAGTCATCTTTGTAATCTACTGAAATAAAAAAAATCTACTTAAGTTATTTATTTGGAATTAATTTGTTCTTATTTTTTGTTAGAAACTATCGATACTATCGGGTATTTTTCGAAAACAATCGCCAACTATCCCAAGTACCGAATATATGTAGATGTTTAAGGAACACTGATTCGAACTCTATAGTTCATAGCAGAGTTTGGCATGCCGAATACCAAAATTATTCATAAAATATTTTTTGACAGCTCCAACTTTTGGATGGAATTTCAAAATAAGAGAATAAAAGATCTAGCTGATAGGTATTATTCGGAAGAAAATTCTTTAAAAATATTTCGAAGAAACTTCGAGGAACAATGATAAGGGCATTCCTCACATTGGTACACATTTTTTGCTCATCATTCTTATGCCGTCTCCATATCGTATTGATTAATATTGCGCTTTTAGCCTTTGTTTTGGTGACTATATAGCCGTGTTCGTTTGGAGGTGGCGAACTACTCATGAGTAGATGCAAACAATAATCTAGTACTACAAACTATTCGTGCACTCATGGCGAGTAGATGAGGTTTGTAGGAAAACGAATTTTGTGCGTTCCATTCAAACTGGGTAGCCACCTCCAAAAGAACACGGCTATAGCCGGATCAGCAAATTTTATGTACCCAAACAATGCCCGCGTTCGGGTCAGCCGGGATTACAAAACACAAACCTATACCGAAAGCGGCCAAATCGTAAATATTTTTGTATTGTTTGTACCCTTAACAAAATGATTAATCAAAAATCGCTTTTTATAGCGTATTTTAGTGATATAGCTCAGATCAGTTTTAAATTTAATCCAAATCTAATTAAAGAAATGGACACTAAAAGGAAATTCACAAAATTTCTTATATTATTAATTTTTTTAATAAATTGGGAATAGTGCAAATAGTTCTTTCCTCGGCGAAGTTATTATCTCTATACCTACCTATCATTAAGAGCCCATTAAAAAAAATCATTTTTAATTACAATTGTAGGTATTAACCTTGATGTGCAAAATGTCATATCGAAATAAATCGTTGTACCAGACAGCAATTAAAGACGAATCATGTCGATTGCAGTACTGAGTTTTTTCCAATTTTCACTCAGCACAGTAAAATCAAATAGGCTTTAAGAAAAGAACATGTTATATTTTTCAAAATAAAATCTTTAAATACATTATTTTATTTGATTTCTGTATGACAGAGTGAAGTATCTCAAAAGCGAATTTTTCACCTCCAAAGTTAGATGCTACACAAATAACTATGTGACAACTTTTCGATTTATAGTTATTCTAACAAAAAAATATAAATGTTAAAGTGAAAAAACGTAAATCTATAAAACTATGATGAAAACTTATTACATACGAAGGTGTATTGTTTGCACTTATCCAATTATGATCCAACAATAATGTTGTTGATTGGGATGTGGATCAGTTTTACGAAGAAACCGATGAATCCCATAATGCAGAACCCAATAGCGGTGGCAATGGCGATTTTTTGGAACTCCTTGCGGTCCGGCTTGGTGCAACGTTTGACCAATCTTATAGAATCCTTGGCGAATACACGACCAGGTTCGCAGAATTTAACAACTTTGTCCATTATTTTTCTTAGATAGGTGGGTCACTGTGAATAAAAATAAAATATATGTTGTGGGTATTCATTTTGCAAAGTGCCTTTCACTTTGCCATCGTGGCAAAGTTTTAGGGACACGGTAGAATTTTTTAAATGAGAACTGAGAATAAAATACGAATTAAACTTTTCGCATACTTTTATTGAAGAATGGTTTTATTCAATAACATTTATTTAGGCTTGTAGATTAATTTAATCATCAATGTTTTTTAGGACTACCTATTGTATACAAAAAAACAATTTACTCAACTGTTTATATATGAAAAGGGCTACTATTGTTGTCAGTTGTGAATATTTATATCTAATTATTACATTTTATTTATACTTACATTTCAAACAATAAACAGAAAAGAGTGTTCAGTAATGATATTTTACTGTTTTTCCTACGAAAGAACTTGATACTTGAACTTACTGAAATAAAAACTTTGACACGAATAAAGATAAACTCACGTTTGCTGGTTGGCAGAAAAGGTGAACGAAAACTAAATTATTTAACGAAACAAATTTATTTCGTGTCAAATCAGTCGGCCACGTATAAAATGAATACATTCAGACAAGTTCTAAGAAAGAATATTCGATAACTTTGTTATCCCCATTTAAACGAGGAAACTGAATTTTCTGTTTTTTTGTAGAGAAGGGAACGAAGTATAAAGGCTCTCCCAAACCAACGCGAAATATTCGGCGCGACAACGAAACTTCCGCCTGTCTTAATTTATTTACATGGAGATTAATGGGAGCACTCACACTGGCGCGATGCGAATCTTCGAACATTTTTCAGTCGTCGCATATTCGCGCGAATGTTTCGCGTTGGTTTGGGTCAGCCTTTAAGGCTCTCCCAAACCGGCGCGAAACATTCGCGCGAATTTGTGTGTTGCTCTCATTAATCTCCATGTAAATAAATTAAGACAGGCGAAAGTTTCGTCGTCGCTCTGAAGTATTCGCGTTGGTTTGGGAGAGCCTTAACACTATCTGTTTTGTATTATCAGAAATGATCATCAGAAACATGCATTACAACAACAACACGAGATCCCGCTCTCTATCGGGATTACGTTTCATGAACCAAAGTTTAGTTTTTACTCTTGCTTCTCACCTTTGCAAATGGTTAGGATGTGTAAACTGTAGTGTAAACCACAGATTAGCTAAATGAAGATGAGAATGTTTCGTACACGTTTCAACCTCCAAAACCCATTTGTTTACATTGTTGTATTTGTAATTTCTTCCCGCATCGATGAATAGATGTGAATTGCAACAACAATTTAACTAGGTGTGTGAGGTTTTTATACACACATTCTCATTTTTTATCTGATACCTGACAGTTCAAGCTTGTAGGCAAATTAAAATGGCTGCCGGGGATTCTCATCTTGTGTGGTTAATCTGTGGTGCATAGAGTACCTATATTACCTAGAGAACCGACTTAGGCGGTCGTTCTCTTCCACCCTACAAGCTGTACTGAGAGGAAAATGCCCATTAAGTTTTGTATGGGGTTGTTGTCCAATGCATTTTAAATGGGACCGAACCAACATGGCTTCAATTGAAAGGATTTCGCTCAAATTGCTCAAAGTGCTCAATAAGGTGGATAAGACCGCCCAGGGATTCAAAAAAAAAAATCCGTTAAATTCAAAAATTGAGAAATTTATTAATTTCGTAGTCAAATTTCTTTTTTTAACCTTTTGTCAACCTAAACTATGAAGAATATCGGTCATTGTTGCTCCCGGGTTTTTTTTTTTTTTTTTTTTTTTTTTTTTTTTTTTTTTTGACGGGAGGAAATCTTCAAAAGACACTTGGCAGTATTCGACACCAAGTAGTGTGGGACTCTTAACCACTAAAACCACCTCTTTATCAGGACCAATCTTGAGAGATCGACATCAGATTTTTCTTTCTTAACTTTGTAAAATCACTTTGGGGGAAGTTTAAACTTTTAATACTTTCCCATGTTTTTTTAGACCGAAAGCTCATGAGGCTTGGTTCTTCTTAATCTCCGAACTTGGTTTCTTGTATTCAAGACGAACACCATTTCAGAATTGGTATGACTTTGCAGTCTCTGATTATGCGATACAGCGTATTTTTTAACAACTTCTGTAACCGTTTCTATTTGTGAGTCACGATGTAGATCGCTATTTCTTATGTACCAAGGTGCATTAACTATTCCACGAAGGACTTTGTTTTGGAATTTTTGGATGATTTCGGTATTTGTTTTCTTTGTACAGCCCCATAATTGGATACCATAGGTCCAAACAGGCTTTAGTACTTGATTATACAGCATTATTTTGTTTTGGGTTGATAAATCAGAGTTTTTACCAAGTAACCAGTACATTTTTCTATATTTCAAGTTTAGTTCTTCTCTTTTCTTTTTGATGTGCTCTTTCCACTTTAGCTTTGCATCCAATGTCATTCCAAGGTATATGGCCGTATTGGCGTAAGGTACAGCTTGATTATTAATGAATATTGGAATATTGTTCATCTTTTTATTTGTAAAGTTTATATGTGAAGATTTTGTTTCATTGAGTTTGATACGCCATTTTTCGGTCCAATCTCTGACTGTGTCGACGGCATTTTGCAGTTTTACTGCTGCTTTAGAGACACATTTGTCGGGTACCAAAATTGCGGTATCATCTGCAAAAGTAGCCATTATGGTGTGATTACCAACTGGGATATCCCTTGTGTATAGTAAATACAGGGTAGGACCTAGGACACTTCCTTGTGGTACACCGGCTTCTATTTTCTTCAGTTCCGAATATTCTTGATCGTACCTTACTCTAAACAATCGGTCTGAGATGTACGATTTTAATATTTCATAGTACTGTCTGGGAAGATCCCTTTGCAGTTTGTACTCAAGTCCCTCATGCCAAACCTTGTCAAAGGCTTGAGCAACATCTAAGAAAATAGCCGAACATACTTGTTTTTCTTCTAATGCTTTTTCTATTACATCCGTTATTCTATGAACTTGGTCTATCGTGGAATGTTTATTTCTAAACCCAAACTGATGATTTGGGATTAACCTTCTTTCTTCTATAATTTTGCTAAGTCTCTTCAGAAGCAGTTTTTCAAAAACTTTTGCCATAATTGGTATAAGCGATATTGGTCTGTAAGACGTCACTTCTGTAGGTGGCTTACCTTGCTTGGGTATGACAATAACTTCAGCAATTTTCCAATGGTGTGGGACATACCGTTGCTTAAGGCATGCATTTATTATATATTGGAGTTTTATGAAGGCTTTCAAAGGCATTTCTTTCATAACCTGGGCAGTAATTAGATCGTAACCTGGTGATTTTTTATTTGATAGTTGATGTAAACACATACTTTTTATTTCTTTTAATCTTACAATTGGTATTTCACTTTCATCTATCTTATCAACAAACTGTAAGCTATTTTCAGCCGCGTTTGTTGGGTATGGCTTAAAAACATTCGCAAGATGCTCCGCGAAAAGGTTAGCTTTTTCTTTTGGGTTACCGATCCATTTCCCATCTTGAGATTTCAAGGGCGAGTTTTGTAACTGCGGTCTTTTCAGGCGCTTGGCTGCTTTCCATAGCGAAAAATCGGTTGAAGCATCAGTCGTTAAATTCTTTAGGAATGTACTGAGTGAATCATTTTTGAATTTATAAATTTGTTTTTTAAGATTGTTGCTTATATGGTTAAACGTTGTTTTATCATCTGGAAATCTAGTATTTTGCCATTTTCTTCGAGCTCTTCTTTTCTCTATTATCAACTCTCTTATCTCTAAAGGATATTTTATTTCATTTTGTCTTCTATTAGAAAATGTTGGAGTACTTTCTTCAGCGGCCTGTTGCACATCAGCAATAAATTGTTCCACTTCATGGTCAATTTGCTCGATTGTATCCATGGGAGATCTTAAATTTATAAAACTTAAAAGCTTTTCTCTAAAATCACTCCAGTTTGTTTTCTTATTTACAAGCTTTGGATTACTTTTTTCTATTACTTCCGATTCACTTAGTGATAGAATCACTGGAGTATGATCTGATGACAAGTCATAATTACCTTCGACACTAAATTGATTTCGTTTAATTCCTTTAGCTACGAAAAAGTCAATAAGGTCTGGTATTTTGTTAGTATCGGAAGGCCAGTAAGTTGGCGACCTAGAGGAATAGAATTCGCAATTGTATTTACGGCCTGCTTGGAAAAGTCTTTTGCCTTTTGTTGATATAAGTCTTGAACCCCAATGGGTGTGTTTCGCATTGAAGTCTCCCGGGTAATAAATTAAATAATATTTTTGAATATTAATGTTAAAAAAAAAACAAAAACACCTACCGAAAATTGGAAGCGCACTCTAGTTTCTTAGCTCAAAAAGGTACGTGTCTACGATTTAGGTGTGCAAATCGTAGACACGTACCTTTTTGAGCTAATGCCACCACTTTTGTTCACAATTAAACCGTAGACACGTACCTTTTTGAACTAATGCGCCAATTTGTTTTTATATCCACCATTCACACGGATTCACGGATAAGGAAAAAAGAGTAAACTAAGAGAGTTTTCACTTACTCACCTCAAATAAAATTTGCGGGTGTTTAAGGCAAGAGGGGTACCGGTCGGTTCTCTAGGTAATATAGGTACTCTATGCTGTGGTGTAAACATTAGCCGTTTTTTTTTTTTGCAAGTCCATTTGGGGCGTTTTTCTTTTTTAGTTCAGAGCAGAGCCTGAACTGTAAAAAAAAATCGTGTTTCTTTTTTAGCTCTCAGCATTCAGAGCTCCAATTTTGTGTTTCTTTTTACGCTCTGAGCATGTTCAGAGCAGGTTCAGAGCGCGCTCTATGAGCTCAGAATAAATTGATAGAGCAGACGAAGTTGAATAGCTGAATACAAATTTGACAAGTGGAAAAAGAAGGAAGGAAGTACTCTCAGAGCAGAGCACGCTCAGAGTATGTTCGGAGTGTTCAGACTCTGTTCAGAGCTCTACTCTGAACTAAAAAAGAAAAACGCCCATGGATATGGACTTTGTTGAGGCAATAGGCGATTAAATAATAACTCGACAATTTACAATTATTGAAATACATTTATTACTGTTAAGAACATAAAAATTGTTGGCTCGTTTAAAAATTTGTTTTTTATTGCGGCTTAAAATTGCGTCCGCTGCCTTCGACTTTTCCCAATGATCTCGATTCTTCCTTTCGTTACTGACTTCACTTAGATGGACTTCGATAGAAAGATGATTTTGATTGGTCGACCAATGGCAAACATTCTTTTATCACATTCTGAGACGGTTTGAGAACAATAGGACTATCGATATGCCATCCGATGGTTTTTATTAATATCTTAAGGTGAAGATGACATCGGTGCCGACATCCCACCCTCCGTGAATCCTCGAAGAGGTTCACCAACAACGTTAAGTACAGCCAGTTTTGATGATGGTCGACGAAGTATTCCGTGGGAAGTTTTTACATCAGCGCTTCTGACTTGTCCATCTTTAGCTTGATATACCCGAACAATTCTTCCTCGCTGCCATCTGGATCTGGGTTGGCTGGCATCGCAGATTATTACTAGGTCGTCGACTTTTAGTGGAGTTACCCTCTCATGCCATTTGGTGCGTCTGGTTAACATTGGCAGGTAGTCTTGAATCCATCTCTTCCAAAACCTGTCTTTTAATTGTTGTGATATTTTCCACTGCTTTCGACAACATATTGGTGTGTCCTCTTTGCAAGGCGTCTGCGTGGAATTCAGGCTTCCTATTAAGAAGTGATTGGGTGTTAGTGGTTCATCTTCTTCTGAAGTCAGTGGTAATTCGGTTAGCGGTCTAGAGTTTACAATGTTTTCGGCTTCTATAAGCAGGCTTCGGAGGGTCTCCACCCGTGGCGCTTCTTCTAATAGTGTGACCGACAGCACTTTCTTCACCGATTGTACCATACGTTCCCATATTCCACCTTCGCTAGGATTTGAAGGACAAAAAAAATTTCCAGTCAATTCCTCTCATTGACATCTCGTTTTGGATGCGATCTGTGTCGAACAGCTCTGCTTCTCGTTTTAATTCTTTCTTGGTTCCAATGAAATTCGTCCCGTTATCGCTACGTATACGAACTGGAATCCCACGACGATTAATAAAGTTTCTTAGGCAAAGAATAAAGGCATCGGTCGATAAATCTCCGGCTAGTTCCAAGTGAATAGCTCTTATTGTTAGACAGGTGAATAATGCTACCCATCTTTTCTCTCTTCTTCGACCAACGGATACTTGTACCGGACCAAAATAATCCAAGCCAGTATATGTGAAAGGTCGAACATATGGCGTTAACCTATCTATTGGAAGTTGTCCCATGAGCGGGGTTCTAGGCTTCGCCTTTGCTATCTTGCACCTCTGACATTTTCGTTTGATGTGTTTAAGTGCTGCACGAATATGCGTTATCCAATAGCGCTGGCGGATCTCATTTATTATCAGTGCATCGTTTTGATGATGTAGCCGGTGATGATAGTGATCGATTACTAGATCAGTGAAGGCATGATTCCGTGATAAGATTATTGGTCTTCTTGCGTCTTCAGGCAAACAATAGGCTGCGTCTATTCTTCCATGTACTCTTAACAAATCATCTTGATCTAGCTGCGGTGTCAGCTGGTATATTGTACTTTTCCTAGATACTTGGTTTTTCATCTTAAGTGCGGTTATTTCTTCTCTAAAGGCTTCGATTTGAGCTTGTTTACAAAGGAATCTTTCGGCTGAAGTAATTTCTGCGGCTGTTAATTCTTCTCTTTGAACAGGTTGCTGGCGTTTTCGTGTAGGATGGCTTTCGAATGAGATCATTTTTGCGGCTATTTTTTCTCTTGCTCGTCTTAGTAGTGAGTGGATGTAACGAAGTATCCAGGCAGCGATTCGTTTCAATTTGGACAGCGAAGAAAATTTAGTAAAATTAATTATAAGGTTACTTGCCTGGTTTATGTGCAGCAATTTAGGACGAAGTTCTTCATCGAGTATGTCTGGGATTTGAAAGGTGGAATCTTTTGGCCAAGCTTGTTTGGAAAGGCGAAGAAAATCTGGTCCGGATAACCATCGGCTGTTTAAAACGAATCTTGGAGGGTTAGTAGCTCTAGTGGCTGCATCTGCTGCGTTTAAGTCCGTAGGAACCCAATGCCAATCTGATGGACTCGAAGTTTCTAAAATTTCACCAACTCGATGGGCAACAAATGGTTTGAATCTCCGCTGCGATGATTTGATCCACCAAAGTATTGTTTTGGAGTCGCTCCAATAAACAACTCGAGATATGCTAAGACTGTGCATGGCTTTGATGGCTATTTGTAAACGACATCCTAATACTGCGGCTTGTAGCTCTAGGCGTGGGATAGACAGTGGTTTCTTTGGTGCACAACGTGCTTTTCCGAAGACGAAGGCAATATCCACGTTACTTTCATATTGTATTCGAAAATAGCCAACTGCGGAGAAAGCACTTTCACTAGCATCTGTGAAGATGTGTAATTCGATACCAAGTGCACGTTGAATACATGGCGAGTAGCAGCGATCTATTTGAAATTTTTCGACGAATTTGACTTCTTCCCACCAGAGTTTCCATTGACGGTAGATATTAAATGGTAACGGATCGTCCCATCCTATTCCGGCTTTCCATGTGTTCTGCAAAAGTATTTTAGAGCAGATGAGAAAGTCAGCCAAGAATCCGTACGGATCAAACACTGACATGACGATGCTTAACATCTGTCTTTTCGTTGGCGGCCTGTTAGTATTTAAAACATCTTTTGGTATTTTATGAAACTTTAATCGAAATCGAAAGGTGTCTTCTTCTGTGTCCCAATACATTCCCAGTACTTTTTCCACTTCTTTATCCAATTCTAGGCTAACCGATGATTGAAGAGAGCTCGAAGATTGATTCAGTTTAGATTGAATTTCCTTTTTATTACTTAAAAAACTTCGAAGATGAAAGCCACCCTCCGCATGAATCTGTTGAACCTCGGTACTAATACGCTCCGCTTCTTCGTCATTTGTGAAGCTACAAACGAAATCATCCGCGTAATGGTTGTTTACTATTCTATTGACAGCTTCACGACCCTCAATCTCAAACTCCTTGGCGTTTTATTTTTAACATGTTCTGCAGAACACGGAGAACAAGCAGCTCCAAAAATCATTGAAGACATGACATAAGTCCTAATCGGCTTGTCTATTTCACCATCTCGCCACAAAAATCGTTGTGACCCCTGATCATCTTGACAGATCTTGACTTGAGAAAACATCTCTTTTATGTCTGCAACAACACCAACTATTCCCTGGCGAAACTGGAACAAAACTGATAAGAGTGGCTTGGCTTGTTCTGGCCCTTTAAGCAGCATAGAATTGAGGGATGTCCCATTAACTTCGGCGGCTGCGTCAAAAACTATACGAATTTTTCCCGGCTTATGATGGCTGGTCACACCAAAATGAGGCAAGTACCATGTTCTGCTGCTACACTGTTTGACTTCCTCTGGCATAAGCTGTCTAGCATAACCCTTTTCAATATATCCTCTCATCTGCTCTTTATATTCCGATGCGAACTGAAGATCTTTTTTCATTTTTGATTCTATACTATGAAGACGTCTTGTTGCCATATTGAGACTGTCTGGTAAAACGATATCATCTTTACACCATAATAACCCCGTTTCGAATCTTTTTCCTATGCGTTTCGTTGTTTTTTCTAGTATTTGCTTAGCTCTTGTGTCGATAACAGGCTCCAAAACTGAATCACCTTTGAAAACTCCCATATTCTCTAGGGTAAAATAGGATTCTACCAGTTTATCCAACTTATCTAGATTATTACTTTCGTTGATGCAAAAAACCATTGGTACGTCATTATTCTTTGTTGTATGTGGCCCGTAGACGACCCAGCCAAGTTTTGTGCAACTTGCTATCGGTTGCTTACTATTTCCTTCGATGGTGGTGGTAGCCACGCCTAAATGACAGTTGTCCAATCCGATTAGCAAAACTGGTCTTGCTTCTTTGTAGCTGGTTACTGGGAGTTTGTTTAGATGTTCTTCTGCTTCTCTGTCAAATGACTGGATCGGCAAACTCAGATTTGGCACAGTTCTGACGTTTCTGATTTGGTACAACTGAGCATCACTATTAATTCCTCTTATTTCTAGTGAAACTCTACGTGACGGTTCTGTTACTACTTTGTTTCCGAACCACTGCAGTGTCAAACTCTGCATTTGACCCTTGAGCCCGAGTTGTGTTGCTACATCCTCTTCCAAAATCGAGACTGAAGAACCCTCGTCAAACATGGCGAACACAGTTTTCTTACCTCTTGGGCCCAACAAGATAACTGGCAAAATTCGAAACAGCTGATTACTATTATTCTTCATTCGACAATTGTGAAGTCTGACTGGTGGTGTAGTGCTTTCTTCATGTAATAATTTGTTGTATTCGGCACGTTGCAGCTCCATGCCCAGATCTTAAGCAACAAAAACAAACATGTTTACCTTTGACCAGTTTCCATCTATCATCTATAGCTAAAAGTTTAAAGGAATTACATTCTTTTAATTGATGATCAGCCCCACAGCATGTACAAATTATCTTCGGAGCATTCGGATCTCTGTTAACACCTAAAGGTGTAGCGGCATGTAACATCCTTCGGGCGTTAGCTGTGTGATTTCTCGGCATAATATTTGTACTCGTTTGGGGTACCAATTGTACAATTCTAGCTAACTGACTCAGCCAATTAGAAAGATCTTTTACTGTAGCGTATGGCTTTATAGTTGACGCATGCTGTGCCCAATCAAATCTTCTCGTCATCGGCAACTTCATGATGAGCTCATCTAAAAGCATCGGATTGGCTAGATGTTGCTCGCACTTTGCAGACGTTAGAAATGCCACCACATTTTCAACCACTGTAGAGAATGGAATCAATTGTTCTAGACGAGCTTCAACTATCGTTGGAAAATGTTGAACTTTTGTCAATTGAGCCTTTATCAGTTGTTCAGGTCGACCAAAACGAAAGGCAAGTGCTTCGAGAACCCTTTGTGCATTGCTAGGATGTATTAATAACGAAGAGACAGCTTCTTTGGCTTCTCCTTGCAAACACCTTTGTAGCCGAATGGTGTTCTCAACTGCCGAATAGCCGAAATTAGTTGTAGTCTCCTCATAATTGGCTAGAAATAACGGCCAATCCTCTGCTTCCCCTGAAAACTGTGGCAGATCATATAGTTTTTTAAATGGCTGAACACTCGTGGTTGTTTTTACTGCAACAGCGGATGACAAAACTTGACTTTCCTCTCGTAAGTTCTGTAACTCCATTTCTCTTTCGTTGTTATTGGAACTTCGAGCATTTGATTCGACCTGCCGATCTACGGTTTCTCGTAAGCTTTGTGTTTCGGCCTGATTCACGCTAGCATCACTCCGTAGTTGATCGACCGATTCCTTAAGTGCTGTTATCTGCGCTACCAGAGCCGTTAGAAGTTGTTGTTGTTGCAACTGTGATTCTGGTGTCTGCTGTTGTGGTTGTAATGTTGGAGGCTGCTGTGACGTTGGTGGCTGCCTGTCCATTCTGGATTTCAGTGTGCCACTAAAACGTACCGCAGGCTTGCCTCTATTTGATCTACTACTGCTGCGAAATGGCGAAGACATAAACTAAGCACTAGGCTCCCATCCGCGGGAATCTTGGCAAGCTTATCTAAATTTTGAATTTTTATTACTTACTTTGCTGCTGCAGTCAGACCTAACTACAGCAGTGAGAAGTACATCAGTTGTTCTAAAGGCTTTCCAAATATTGCACCTCGACGCCAGTAGTATTTGGCTCGATTACGTTTATGCCCAAAAGTCAGAAAAAATCACAACTCCCAAAGGCAAGGCAAGAAATAAATTAAATTACTATAACTGAGCAAGCACCTTATCTAATCTCAGAAATCAAAATTATTTTGTCCAGATATTAAGCTTTATTCTAGACGACCAAATTATTACTTTAAATGTATGTGGCAATATCCCAGCGGCAAATAAATTAATGTGCAATGTCCCAGCGGCAAATAAATGGCTGTGCAGGCAAGTGCTGAGGTAACAAAGCTTTGGCAATGACGAGAGATTTCCTAATGTACAGAATCAATAAATGTGAAGGCCCAACTCCTCTGACACAGGCGGCCCACTAATCACGTGCCCAGGAAATTTTAATTTGTCCCTTGGAATCGCGGAAACAAATTTCGTTTACAGGCAACTTAAACTTCGATGCAGGTGGCAACTCCTCAAAGCCACTTCGAAGTTTTGCAAAGATGAATTGTGCGTCGAAGCTTTAATTGTCGGCTGACGGTTGGTTATAATCCAGTTGGCAAATATTTAACGGATCGAAATACCGCTCCACTATTACCGTTTAATGCTGTTGTTTGCACTCTTTGTGGTGTGAAGTACCGTATTCTGACGGGTGATATTGCTTCCGTTGTGTAGTTCTTTTATGACTGCTACGATATAACTCGGCTAAATTGCAGTCTGTCTACGATGCACCTCACTTTGTACCAGTGAATGTTTAGCTGCTCGACTCGTGCTGTACTGTAATAGAATCTGGGCAGTAATTTTCCTTATGTGGATTTGTGCAATACTTACACTTTTGCTGCAGCTTAATTAGCTGCAGCGACGAATGTGAATAGCTTTGTGAACAAGTTGGCGGCACCCAGCAAGAACGTCTAGGACAAAACTTCCTCGTTTGGCGATTTTTAAGGGTTCTCTGATGTAAATGTGGAGGCGCAACTACTCTGACACTGGCGGCCCACTATTCAAGTGCCTTGGAAATCTTAATTCTTAGGCAGCGTCGCACACGTATTGCAATTTTAATTTTTAAACATAAATTTTTAAAACTTTTGTTGAGGCAATAGGCGATTAAATAATAACTCGACAATTTACAATTATTGAAATACATTTATTACTGTTAAGAACATAAAAATTGTTGGCTCGTTTAAAAATTTGTTTTTTATTGCGGCTTAAAATTGCGTCCGCTGCCTTCGACTTTTCCCAATGATCTCGATTCTTCCTTTCGTTACTGACTTCACTTAGATGGACTTCGATAGAACGATGATTTTGATTGGTCGACCAATGGCAAACATTCTTTTATCACATTCTGAGACGGTTTGAGAACAATAGGACTATCGATACGCCATCTGATGGTTTTTATTAATATCTTAAGGTGAAGATGACATCGGTGCCGACAGACTTAGCTAAGTCCAGATAATTAACGGGACTTACGAACTGTAAGTAAGAAGTTCCTAAGTCCCGATGTCGTTTTTTTCAACAAATCCATATGGACTTGCAAAAAACACATAAAGAACATAGTACTAATCTGAGACTGAATTTTTCTTCCTTGTGTGTGGCTGTTACGTGGCAGTAGGTTCACCAAAAATTTAACTGTGGAGACTTGAAGCAGAAGTAAAAGCAAAAAATAGAGGGAGAGGGTTGTATTTCATTTTTCTGGCAACAATAAAGCCAGAGCCACACTACTCTCGTGTGGTGTGTTGGGGAGTAGTGTGTCGCTGTCATTCCAATGTATTTCATAGATTTCGACACAACACATCACACAATACAAATATGGCTCTAAGCATATGAAATACATTAGAGCGATAGCGACACATGACTCCAAAACACACAACCCGAGAGTAGTGTGGTTCGGGCTTAAGGGTAGTAAAGGAGATAACTAATGTCGTTTTCGGTTGGATTTCGGAACTGTTCCGTTCCTATCGTAAATGGAAAATTTGGAGTAAAAGGAGTGAAAAACGAGTAGCTCCGAACGTCCACTCGAAAACGACATAACTCAGACGTTTTTGCAATGACAACGACCAGAATATAGGAGAAAAATGGGTATATCGCCGCCTTAGTGCTTAAGTGCCTCATATCCATCGAAATTATTCCTCAGAAAACGAATTTTAAGGATTGAAAAATAATTTCTTTACTTTCTACTTAAGAAATATGACTTTTTAATTCATATTAATTGGAATTTCTTTTTTCTAATTTGAAAACCTTGTGAAAAAAACTGTTAAAGTTATATCGTTTTCGAGTGGACGTTCGGAGCTACTCCTTTTACTCCAAATTTCCCATTTTAGATAGGCATGGAACAGTTCTGAAATCCAAACGAAAACGACATTAAAAAGAAAAAAAAAAGTTTGAAAAAAGTCAGAAATGGATATATGACCTGTTCCATACGAATGCGAAATCAATGAAAACCAAACTTCATATTTCCATGGGATATAGGACTTTTGTGCAACGAAAAAAAAATTAATACAAAAATTCAAAATCACTAGCATTATTAGTTTTTAAAATTTTATTTTTACTAATAAGACTATAAAATGAAAAGTAATAATAATTCTGTGGGTGTGCCTTAACTTATATCACATTCGCTTATTTCTTAGTCGATGAAAAACTTATTAAAATGATAAATTATTAAAATACTATTATGTTAATTTATTATTAAATAATTTTATTTGGAATTGGTTATTAAAATATTTGAACATTCGTAGAAGCTATTTATATTAGTGTTTTAAGTTTTTTTTAATTTAAATTTTTATCAGTTTTGTTTTTATCCATTTTAGTGAAACAAAAAAATTGTTTAATAATATCGATACAACTTGGAAAAGACTAAATTTAACTCTTTTATGTAGTTTGGCAAAGTGAAGGTACATAATGCGTGTTATTTAAAATTAATTTGTTTCCTCTTCTTTACCTCGTTTTTCATTTTTTCTTACTCCATATCCATTGTAAATATATACTTGGTACAAATTTTGGATATGAGGCAAGTAAGCACTAAGAGAACCCAAACATTTGCGGTTTATAGAGCCAAAGTAGTTTCCGTAACTTTGTAAATAATAGAGATAGAGCAACGGATATAGGACTAAACGATAGAGAATATTCGAATAAATATAACTGCATCATTAACTCAGTCTCCCAAAAAAGTGGTCTATGCGGGGCATTTAAGCACTCAGGCGGCGATATGTCTACACTTATATGTAGGTATTTTATAGTTTATTATTTTTTACAAGCAAAACTTGAGTTTGGTATTTGAATTTATAGGAATTAACTTTTGTTCTGTTGCCTGTTTTCACAATTTATATGCGGGAATTGTTCATTCAGTTATTTTTTGGATTTATAAATAAAGTTTCAATTTTTTTTTGAAAACTCGATATTTCAAAAACGACTCAGTCGATTTTTATCAAACTGGACCGATTTTAATTATCTCTGATTTTTTGAATTCGTGAGCAGAATAACTGTTATGGGGTGAAAATAAAAAAATTCAAATTTAAGAAATTCTTCTTTTGTTTGAAAGGTTTTTCTTAGCAAATGGTTTTAGCGATATTTTTCAAAAGGGTAAGGGTAATTTAAGAAATTCTTTTTGTGTTTGAAAGGTTATTTTAGAAGAAAATACTATTTATACAGTGAATTAGAATAAAAATAAAACAGTGGTTTTCGAATTCAAAAATTATTTCTGTGTTGGACTTAGAGGATCATATTTTTACAAATTTCGCAATTCTTAACGTGAAGTGTGTTAAACCCCAGAAAGTAGTATCCGATTATAAAAAGTAGTATCGTTTTTTCATTGCCTTTTAGGAGAAAAAAAAAACAGTACCTGTTATACAAATATTTTTGGCCAAAAAGGAAAATCTTATTTTTCTCATAATCGGCTACATATAATTTAAAAAAAAAAAATTCTATGAGTTTAAATAATAGCCGTATTGTACTATCGCCGATGATTCATATATATGTAGATCATCTCATGAAAATAAAACAATACGGATCTTAGTGACAACTGTGTTGTATAACTATCTCTTTTTTCCTTACGTTTATTTATTTTTCATTTCTTCGTTGTCTTTTTTCCTTACACTAGCCGTGTTTTTTTGCAAGCCCGGAGGGATTTGGTTGAAAAAACAACGACATCGGGGATAAGCGACGCCATTACAGAAACAAAATGGAGTTTCCATACAAGCTATCGATAACACGTATGCAATTCACGCCGGTAACACAGTTTTTATCCGTGCTGAAGTTAAGCCTCGAGAATTCTCCGCGCTTAGCTAAGTCCGAATGGGATTAGTTGTTATTGCATTTAACATGTAAATTGCATGACCGAACGTCGTTTTTTCGACCAATTTCCTCGGACCTTGCAATGAAACACGGCGACTATACAGTTCACAATTCCTAACCATTTCCAAACCTGAGAAGCAGAAGCAAAAACTAAACTTTTGGTTCATGAAAATTGATCCCGATAGAGAGCAGATCTCGTATTGTATTGTAAGCTGCCGTTTAGTAAAAAATAATTTAGAAAAATTTTTCTTAATGGCACCTCCCAAAAAACCTTTTCTTTTATTTTCGTTTTTCTCAAAAATATTTCAACTGATTTTAATCAGTTGTTTTTTGAAACTCGATATTTCAAAAACGACTTGGTCAATTTTTATTAAACTTGGTAACAGGTAGTTTTTTAAACAGTAGGTAGGGGAGAAGAGGGAGACTTGATCCCCTTATATCTCCAGTTCCAAAAGAGTTAAAAAAGCCTATTTGACAATATTGAAATGTATTTTCCAAATCATATCAATGTGTCTATTCCAGTCTTCATTCAATTCGAGCCCGTGGCAGTTTTTAGTTTTTTTGTGATTCGTATATACATATATTATATATTTTGTACGGTTCTTGCGATTCTTGCTGTTCTGTTGTTTTTTGTTGTAAGTACCACCATATATTTTTTATATATTCTAAATTCTCTTATGAAGATTTGTATCCTATTTAAGTTTAGTTTTATGCCCTAAATTAATATTGATAATTTAATTTTAGAATATGCCCAAATTATATGGGAGACTTGAGCCGGAGATCAAGTCTCCCCAGGGGATGAACTCTTGCATACCAGTAAACAAGGATATCAGCGAAGTGGTTCAAACTGATGTCATTAAAAAATTACCAAATCCAACTTTAAGATCACACAAGCAAGAGCGTCTATTCTAAATCGAATAGATTTAAGAAAACGATAAAAATGATCTCCTTCTTTTGTGTTCCTTCATTTATAAGTTCTTGTTTAAGTTGATTTTGCTTTTGTTTTGAAATGAATTCGTTATTTATTTTTTTTTTGTTCTTTCACTGAATAAATAATTTATTTAATCGTTCCAAAAATTTAAGAATGTTTTTACATAAGAAAATTGAAATATATAGTAAATTTGGCCTAGAAATCAAGTCTCCCATAGGTGGGGATCAAGTCTCCCATAGTTTGGGGAGACTTGATACTTTTGACTCTTTGTACTTTTTTGAAAACAGCGCATTAGCTGTTTACAACTGATTATTGCTTTCTATGGAATGATGGGCGAGGACGTATGTGGTGGCCGGGGTAGACGAAATTGCTGAGGTTGAACAAATTTCAGAGTTATCGCCCATTCTTCTTTCTGCTTTTCCTTATTGTTCGAATGTATTTTATTTGCATTCGTTGTCTACACTCAAAAAAAAAATCTATTCTCACAATGCGAAAAACCATTGCCACAAGCGTTAAAAGGGACCAAACTCTAAAATACCTTACTATAAACTGATTTAGAGCTTCTGTGGTAGCTGCTTTATATTTTAGTTGCAAGTTATATTAAAGATGATTTTTAAAAGAAATGTGTTTTACAACACACAGTATTCTACATCCGGATAAAAATAAATTTTGATGCCCTCAAGTTCGAATATTGCTTAATGCACATGTGTTACACGTCAAGTCGTACCTACCAAATCGTTTGAATCAACCTCCTTATGTAGTATATAAGGGTTCAATCCTAACAGTTTTGTTGATACGACACAAAGATTAACAAAATAAACGCCATAGTGAATATCGTTTGTCACAAAAAGAGATACGGTTTATCTGAAAAGATATACTTTTAAAGAGAAGTGCGTTCACCAGTTAACACTAACTCTTCAGTTTATTCAGGATAATTAAGAAAGCGTTTGTGACAAACTCCAAAGAAGATTGACTCCAATGGCAATATTGTTTACGCCAAACGATTTTATAGATGAGATTCAAAGATTAACTACATAATAACTACATTTGTTGACCTGAACAGATTTATTATTTTACAGAAATACTTTTATTTCAATAAGCCTTAACTCTAAAGAAGGTTCATTTTAAAGGCAATATCGTGTATCACCATAAACAAAGCTTTGACTCCAAACGATCTTGTATAAGAGATTCAAAGTTTAACTACATGATCATAGTAGTGATCTCCTTTTGTCATGAAAATTATAATTGTTAGTCTGAATCAGATTTATTATTGGTCAGAAATACTTATTTCAATCAACACAAACTCTTAAAAATATTAACCTCATTGGCAATATCGTTTATCACAATTAATAAAGCGTTTACTGCAAACGGTCTTATAGATGAAATTCAAAGTTTAACTCCATGACTATTGTAGTGATCTCCTTTTGTCATGAAAATTATAATTGCTTCTCTCAAGCAGATTAATTATTTAACAGAAATACTCACTTCAATCAACACAATCTATTTAAAATATCAGCCTCATTGGCAATATCGTTTATCACACTTAATAAAGCGTTTACTGCAAACGGTATTATAGATGAAATTCAAAGTTTAACTCCATGACTATTGTAGTGATCTCCTTTTGTCATGAAAATTATAATTGCTTCTCTCAAGCAGATTAATTATTTAATAGAAATACTCACTTCAATCAACACAATCTATTTAAAATATCAGCCTCATTGGCAATATCGTTTATCACACTTAATAAAGCGTTTACTGCAAACGGTATTATAGATGAAATTCAAAGTTTAACTCCATGACTATTGTAGTGATCTCCTTTTGTCATGAAAACTATAATTGCTTCTCTCAAGCAGATTTATTATTTATCAGAAATACTTACTTTAATCAACACAATCTATTAAAAATATCAGCCTCATTGGCAATATCGTTTATCACACTTAATAAAGCGTTTACTGCAAACGGTATTATAGATGAAATTCAAAGTTTAACTCCATGACTATTGTAGTGATCTCCTTTTGTCATGAAAACTATAATTGCTTCTCTCAAGCAGATTTATTATTTAACAGAAATACTTACTTCAATCAACACAATCTATTAAAAATATCAGCCTCATTGGCAATATCGTTTATCACACTTAATAAAGCGTTTACTGCAAACGGTATTATAGATGAAATTCAAAGTTTAACTCCATGACTATTGTAGTGATCTCCTTTTGTCATGAAAACTATAATTGCTTCTCTCAAGCAGATTTATTATTTATCAGAAATACTTACTTCAATCAACACAATCTCTTAAAAATATCAGCCTCATTGGCAATATCGTTTATCACACTTAATAAAGCGTTTACTGCAAACGGTATTATAGATGAAATTCAAAGTTTAACTCCATGACTATTGTAGTGATCTCCTTTTGTCATGAAAACTATAATTGCTTCTCTCAAGCAGATTTATTATTTATCAGAAATACTTACTTCAATCAACACAATCTCTTAAAAATATCATCCTCATTGGCAATATAGTTTATCGCCCTTAATAAAGCGTTTACTCCAAACGATTTTATAGATGAAATTCAAAGTTTTACTCCATGACCATTGTAGTGATCTCCTTTTGTCATGAAAATTGTTATTTTTACTCTACGCAGATTTAGTATTTAACAGAAATACTTATTTCACTAAACCCTAACTCTCATGAAGGTTAACTTTAATGGCAATATCGTTTATCACCGTTAATAATGCGTTTACTCGAAACTGTTTTGTAGATGAGATTCAAAGTTTAGCTAAATAAACAAGGCTGTGAATCTTTGCTTGCCATGATAAAATATTTTATTAATTATTTAATTCTTTAGTTGTTGCAGTTAACCTTATAGTAACTCGTACATACAACTATATAGCTCGAATTTTACGTGAACTGACTAAATATAGAAAACAATTAATAAGATACCTTATCATCACAGTCGATATCCAAAAACAATGCGCTCCAAGAAGTAAAATATTTTTCCTTTGTTTCAAGCGATGTAGCTTAAAAAAAAAACAATTTCATTACATTTGCATATTTGTATGTATTTATAATTATATAAAGTTAGTACTTAGACTTATTTTTGGAAAGAATACAAACTAATTTTTTGAAATATACAAAATATTTTTTTTAAACATACAGAACATTTTTTTATGGAAAGAATATAAACTAATTTTTTGAAAGATTTTTTTTTTAAACTTACATTATAATGGTTTTCCATGGATATAGTTTGTTAAAATCTTTTATAATAATAATTATATTATTTTATTTTTTATAAAAAAAAACAAATTATATTTAAGACAGAAAAAATTGCAAACTAACATCTGACATAAATAATTAACTTTCATAGTATAAAATATAATACATAAAAGCATAAAAGGACAGCCAAATAATTAATATTTTAAATTTCTGGTTATATTACATAATTTATGTTTATATTTTTTTTGGTATTAATGGGAATATTTTCATAACTCTTAGTTTTTCTTTTCAATAAATTTTACTTTAAACAAAAATTGACACTGCCGGTCGTCATTTGCACTATTAAGATTTTATAAAGCCAACATTGAAGACATCGAAACCCCTCTACATGCAGATGAAATTTAAAATCTAGTCTATGCCATTAAAGCTCTAGCGCCACTGTTGGAATAGAAAATCAAAAGAAATCACTAACTATATTTTACATAATTTGTTTAATAGAACTTTGTCGCAAGAGCTTAATACATGCTACTTTTTACGACCGAAATGGCTCGTCATCTTGTCACGGTAATATTTACCGCAACAAAAGTCACTCTTTCAATTGTCCAAATCCTTGTTCCTTCCTTCTCCATTTCTTCTTTTCCCCTACAGGTGTTCATTTCAATATACTGAGAGAAAGAGAAGGGCAGCCATGGTCCATCAGCCATCGGTTCATTCTCTCAGTATTTTGAAATAACAAAACTGAAATTGTCAAATTTTGACATTTGAAGTGGATGGGTGATCCAATTTACTGCGTCGATCTCGTGTGGGTGACAGATGGTCCCCAGTACAAACCAAGCTATTGACAGACGGATGGTCTGGTCAATCCAAATCCAGAAAATAGCCCGAGCGACACTTGGTCCTCGGTTGCGGAAGTTACTCCTTGTGAGAATGGCTTGCTGCCCAACCTATCATTCAAATATACATACATATATATATTAAATTTATTTGTAAAAGATGGAACGTTAACGGCTAGCCCCACACATTCCCAAAATCTGCGCAAAAGTCCAACGGTTTCGATTAAATTCGCGATATAGGATATTTTATACTGCCAATCTCTCCTTCTCAAAAATTGTGTTTTGAATATCTTTTCACCTATTTTCAGTACAAGTGTTTTTCTAATTGTCGGGGACAAATGAACGCGAAAAAAAATATTGAGTTTCTTTTCAGTTTTCCGAAACTTTCTTTTAAAAAAAGGTTTAGTGGGTGAGAATAGGTGGCTGAATGCACCCATTGAATTGCCGCCCACTGGAAGTCATACAAGTGGTCGGCGAATTCAATGGTGACGGTGCACAAAGCTGGGGTGTAAAGTGCGAGTAGGAAAGGCTGTTGGGTTTCAACTACGTTGGCTCACTCACGCCAATATGCTGAGTGTTGCTGAGTAATGACGTGACCGAAACCCACGTCACTGATTGGCCGAAAGCACTAGGGCATTGGAAAAAAAGAAGAGGTCGTCCAGGCATGGTGAAAGCCTGGAAGATCACTTTTTACCCAGATTTAGAGCGAACGACAAGTTGAGAAGAATCGAGGAAATTTTTGGAAAGAAAGAAAAGAAATTCAAGTGCGTTTTTTTTGTGGAAAAAATTTAATTTTGTGAAAAAGGAAGAAGAAGGTTTTTGGAGAACTTTTTTTAAGAAAAGAAGATAGTGAAAGTTGGTGGAGGGAGATTAATCTCAGAGAGGCCGGAGGAGTTGGCAGTTTCGTTTTTTTTAACAGATAAGTATAGTGGTAGTCCCTTTGGACGCAAAATAGTTTTTTTATGAGTTTTATTTCCGTTTTATTTGTGTACGACTTAATAAAGAAGTCTTTATATCGGTTTGGCTTTTGCTTGCGTAAATTTCCGAAATTGCGGAACTCGTGACCCGTTTAGTTTATCCGGTTATTCCTTTCGGGACGAAGTGTTAACGGTCCATCTTTGTTTTAAAGCATTCTTTGTTCTCTTTTGTTCAAAAGATCTTGGGTTTTAGCCCTCCGTTTGCAAGGTTTCCCAAGCAAGTTAAATTCATTAAAATCCCTAATTTTTCCAAACTTAAATTTGTTCTTATTATTTAATAATTGCTTTCACCGTCGGTTTCGCTCCAAAGGTTTGCAATTTCCTTATTTTTCAAAAAAATTGCTGGCGCCCCTTTTTCTTTTATTTTTAGGTACTTCGCCCCTGTGGCATACAATAAACATCATCTTTTAATTAATTCGTCGAATCAATTTTATTCGGCACAATAAAAATTTAAATCGTGAAAACCCACCCCTAATTGTGACCTAGCCGTGGTGGTAGCATTGGAAGTGCTACCTGTTGCACTTCTTGGAAATCGAACTTGTTTTCGTTTCCCATTTTTCCTTTGGTTGACATTCGTCTAACCAAACGTCGTGATATACTCGTCGCTGCCGGTCGTGTTATTTTTTTTTAGTTCGTTCGTTCGTATGAAAGTAATTAGTTTTAATAATATTTATTTGTTTTGTTCGGTTTCGGTATCGGTCAATAAAAGTGCAACAAATTGGCGCCCAACGTGGGGCTTTGAAAGTGCAGAACATTCCGCCAAAAAAAAAAAAATTTTTCGTTGTTGTTTGCAGTGTTTAGGGAAGTTTTCGTTTAATTTGCTTTGTACTTTTTTACTTTCGTTGTTCTTTTTTCTCTTCCCCCAGGAAAATAATCGTGTTGAAAAGTTGTGGAAACTGTGGTTATCTTTTGGAAAAACATATCTATTAATTGAAGCTGGAATAGTTCTTACATGTGAATTTAATAGTGATAGCTAGTGGAATACATACCTACGTACATAACATATACCTACCTACAGTGGTTTGTCTGGTTATTTATTTTCTAAAGAGTGAGTACCTATACCTACCAAATATTTTTTCATTTTCTTATGATTTAATTATCTTTTTTGTGTGTCGGAAATTAATTCCTTCTTTTAAACATACATATATATACATATTTTTTCTATATCCCTTAAGTGTCGCATAAATTTTCGTTGAAATTTTATTTACGGTGCCTATATACTTTATACATACCTATAAAGCCCGTTTGAATTGTTTACCTTAGTGATCGTGATTGATATATTTTTCTCACTCTAACAATCGTGTTGGTTTGAGTTATTTTGTTGAGTCTTTTTGTGGCATTTTTGGATTTCGCTTCGACAAAAAAAAAACATTTGTTTACAATAAATTGAATAGGATTATAATCCTGTGTGACATTATCCCAAGTTCTCTTTGTTTTTCGGTGATTTTTGTTGTTATCTTGCGATCGATAATCTGAGTTTTTTTTTAATTGGTGGAAATTACTTTATGTAACATATACCTACAGTGTTGTGTGAAAATTTACTACAGGTGAAATAAATTGATTTAGCAAATAATTTAGTTTTTTCTTTTTGTGATTCTTTTTTTTTGTGCGTTGGTTGAGTGACAATAATTTTTTTTGTTGATAAAGTTTTTTTGTTAGAACAAAATCGGCTGGGTGTGGATTTTGTTTGCTTCTTGCAATATTTTGATTTATTCTTCTTTTTAATCGTTATTGGTTTTATTTTTATTGGTTATCGTTTTTTATTGTTATTGGTAGAATAATCAACTGGGTGTTGATTACGATAATTTCGGCGTTACAATATTGAATCGACCGGGTGTTGATTTTAATACTTTTATAATTCGTGGTAAATAAATAATTAATTGCATTTTTGTTTGCTATTTTTGGATTTTAGATTTAGACTTGTTTCATTCTTAGCTAAAGCTTTTGGTTGGTTTCGCGTGTTTTTTTTCAATAGGCAGGGCCTAACAATCAACTGGGTGTTGATTGTGGTTATTTTTTTTTCTCCAATTTTGAAATATTTACCTTGTTTTTTTGTTATTTTTTTATTTTCGAAGTAACTATGGATGTCAATCGTTTAAGTAAAGAGGAACTAGTTTACGAGTTAGTTGCCCGCGGCTTAAAAGAAGGTACGGTGGATAACATGAGGATGACGCTTAGAGCATCCCGTACTCTAGAGCGTTCGGGTTCTATATCTTCGGAAAGCCCGCATTACCCTTTTTCTTTTGAGGATGATTTGAAGGCTGTTCGAACAAAAGCGTTAGAAATTAGGGATCTTTTGAAAACGCCGCCGAAGAATCCGAAGTCTTCGGAATATTTAAAGATTTTGACCAAGATTGAATGGTCGTTAGGTAGGATTAATAGGGCGAAGGCAGAGTCAACAGATGAGGTCAATGAGGTGGCCGACATTAAGGGGGAGTTGCTGCTACTTATGGCAATTTTAACTGAAGGAGGTGAGGAGACACCTCAGCCTAAAAATCAAGGAGACAAGTCGACAGCAGGCCTGGATGCGTTGCCAACTGCACATGTCGGCCAACGTGCGAGTTCAGGACTCCAGTTACAGGTCGAAGCCTGTGACCGGTTTCCTGAGCGTATCGAAAAGTGGAATTTGAAGTTTACTGGTGAGCGAAGTGACTCCGTAAACTCATTTTTGGAAAGGGTAGAAGAGCTACGAGAATCGCGAGGGGTTTCAAGTTCAAGGCTATTTAGGTCGGCAGTTGATCTGTTCACGGGGAAGGCACTTCTTTGGTTCAGGGCGATGAGGGAAACCATTTCAACTTGGGAAGAGTTAGTTAGGGAATTGAAGTTGGAGTTTTTACCCTCCAACTATGACGACCTCTTAATGGATGAGGTCAGGCGGCGTACCCAGGGTAAAGATGAGTCGATGGGGATCTACATCGCACTCATGCAGACCCTTTTTAAAAGATTTTCGGAGCCTCTGAGTGAGAATAGGAAGTTGTCCATTCTCATGAAGAATATTGCTCCGTTCTACCAGACGCAATTGGGGTTGGCTGATATTAAATCAGTCAACGAACTCGTTGCGTTGGGTAGAAAATTAGAGACGATTAGGACCAACGTCGAATCTTTCATCCCACCTCCTAGCAACCGTTCCAGGCAGTCTTTGGAGCCTGATGTTGCTTATGTTGCTTCCGTTCAGGAAACAAGAGCAACAGTTGCAGTTGATAGACACCCACCACCTCGTAGGCCCACTCGATGCTTCAACTGCAATGGGGAAGGACATTTTTCAAACACCTGTTCCGCTCCTAGGAGATGTTTTGGTTGTGGGGCTACAGGGACAACCCGACGCGATTGTAGACGCTGTTCGGGAAACGGGCAACGGACTCTTGGGCCAGCAGGACAAGAGCGCCGTCGCGTTTAAACGGGTCGCCTGCTGACGACCAGCTGGCGACAAAAGTTAAACTCGGTTTCACGTTAGAGACAAGTGGAGATGATAGGCGGCCATATTTAGGAATCAACATTTATGGGATTAGGTTTTTAGGACTTTTGGATTCGGGGGCTTCCCGAACAATAATATGTAGGGACGTCTGGAGGGTTCTTAAGGATTTAGGTTTAGGATTAGAAGATAGCAATATTAGGCAGGTTCAGTTAGCAGATGGTGCAGGTGTAGGAGTTTTAGGAAAAGTTAACTTACCAATAGTTGTGGAAGATAAATCGGTTTTGATCGAATGTTTAGTAATACCTTCACTCCCACATGCGATGATCCTTGGTGCGGATTTTTGGGCACTATCGGGAATCGTCCCGGATCTTCGATCACGCATGTGGAGCTTTTCAAGCCAAGAGATGGTGGCTTCGATTAATAGCACGTCTATCACAGAAGAGTCTGAGTTAGACGATGAGCAGAGGGCACAGCTAAATATTTTAGTTGAAGATTTGTTTAGGGACATGCCAGAAGGGCTTGGAGTTACAAATAGGGTTGAACACATCATTAGGACGACGTCAGAACCAATTAAACAAAGGTACTATCCGGTTTCACCGGCGATGCAGGTACACATCGACAAATCCCTTAAGGAAATGTTAGATGAGAATGTGATTGAAAAATCAAACAGCCCTTGGGCTTCTCCTATAGTGTTAATTAAGAAAAAGGATGATACCTTTAGGTTCTGCGTCGATTATAGAAAATTAAATCAGGTTACAGAAAGGGATGCTTATCCACTTCCAATAATCTCGGCGATTTTGGATAAGCTTAGGAATGCTAGGTTTCTTACATCGCTTGACATTAAGTCAGCTTATTGGCAAATTCCTATGTCGGAAGAATCTCGAAAGTTTACAGCTTTCACGGTTCCGGGTAGGGGTTTGTTTCAATTTAAACGCATGCCTTTTGGATTGCACAATGCTCCTGCAACATGGCAGAGGTTCATTGATAGCGTTTTAGGACCAGAGTTGGAGCCATTCGTTTTTGTGTATCTGGACGATATTATTATCGTAACAGATACTTTTGAAAAACACTTAGAAATTCTTAACGAAGTTTTAAAGAGACTTCGTGACGCAGGGTTAAAAGTAGGGCGGGATAAATGCAATTTTTGCAGGCCATCCCTTAAATTTTTAGGTTATGTAGTAGATAGGAACGGATTACACGTTGATCCGGAAAAAGTTGAGAGTATGGTTAGGATACCTGCACCCAAAAATGTTAAGGAAGTTAGAAGTTTTGTAGGGACTGTTTCTTGGTACAGGCGTTTTGTACCGAATTTTGCAACAGTAGTTAGGCCTTTAACTGATTTGCTGAAAAAGAGCAAAAAATTCGTCTGGACTGAGGAATGTGAAGACTCTTTTAGGAAAGCCAAGGAATACTTGATCACGGCTCCCATTTTGACCTGTCCCGATTTCAGTCTTCCATTTGTGGTCCAAACAGACGCTTCTGATTACGGTATCGGGGCCGTACTTACCCAAACTTTTGAGGAGGGGGAAAAGGTAATTTGTTACCTAAGTAGGTCACTGAATAGAAGTGAGAGGAACTATTCCACTACGGAGAAGGAATGTTTAGGGGTTTTGTGGGCGGTTGAGAAGTTGCGGCCGTACATCGAAGGAGTTCGATTCACGGTCATAACAGATCATTACTCACTTGTTTGGTTGAGTAACCTCAAGGACCCACAAGGTAGATTAGCGCGATGGGCGGTTCGCCTTCAGCAGTTCGATTTCAAGATCATTCATCGCAAGGGAAAAGACCATGTCGTGCCGGACATGTTATCTCGGGGAGTTCCAGTAGTGGCTGGGATTTCGGATGAGGATTTAGACCCTTGGGTGTCGAAAATGGTTTCGGCAGTTGAGTCGAATCCGTTAGATTATCCTGCTTGGAGAGTAGAAAGTGGCCGACTATATAAGTTTGTCAAATCGACACATATAGTCGTGCATGAAAATAATGAAGAGTGGAAGTTAGTGGTAGGCAAAAGTGATAGGTTAGGGATTTTGAAAGATTGCCATGATAGTCCGTTAGCTGGACACATGGGGGTGCGAAAAACGTTCGCTAGAGTAGGAGCTAGGTACTATTGGCCGAAAATGAGAAGAGATGTTGCAAGTTATGTTAGGAAATGTAGCATTTGTCAGCAAGTGAAACCAGTGAATGATAAACCAGCCGGTCTAATGACTGAGAGGATAGGAGTTTCTTCTCCGTGGGAGATGGTAAGTGTGGATTTAGTAGGGCCGTTACCCAAGTCGAGTAGAGGATTTATGTACATCCTTACAGTTGTAGATTACCTCACTAAGTTTCCGTTGCTATTCGCACTAAGGTCTGCTACTGCAAAGGCAGTATGCAAAGAGTTGGAGGATAATGTTTTCCTGTTATTTGGAGTTCCGAAAGTTGTCATCTGCGACAATGGTCCTCAATTTAGGAGTAGGGAATTAAAACAGCTTTGTGAGGGATATTCAACTAAGATTAGGTTTACACCACACTATCATCCTCAGGCTAACCCTGCGGAGAGGATCAACCAAATTATTAAGACTACGTTGAGAGCTTATGTTTCAGAGAATCACCGAATTTGGGATTCTCAATTAGCTAAGGTAGCTTGTGCTATACGCACCTCTCAACATGAGGTATTAGGAGTTTCACCTTACTACGCCAATTTCGGCAAAGAAATGTCTACGAGTGGTAGGGAAGAAGTTACAATTAGTGATCAGGGTATAGACAGAAATCAAACCATAGAATCAGTAGGAGAAATAGGGGAAAGGTTTAGGAGACTTAGGGCGGATATAGCTGTCAAACTTCGAACAGCTTCCAAGAAATCTGCAGAAGCATACAACCTCAGGAGGAGAGATATTCAATATCTTCCGAATGATGTTGTATGGCGCAGAAATTTTGATTTGTCGAATGCGGCAAACTACTATGCTGCAAAATTGGCACCGAAGTATGTCGGGCCTTTTAAAATTCGGAAAAGGTTATCTCCTTGGACATATGTCCTTGAAGATGACAATGGAAAAGATCGTGGCACTTGGCATACGAAAGATCTCAAACCGTATAATGGTTCTTCTGAAAATGATTGAGTCTAAAAAGTCCCAAGTAAAGTAATTTTTTTTTGTTTGTTTGTTTTGAATTTTCACTTTTTTTTGGTTTTGATTGGATTTTTTTTTTTGTTTGTTTTAGACTGCCATATTTGGCCTGATGGGTTTCTTTGTTGTTTCGTTTACCAAGCCCATCCGTAGGAAATGGTTTACTTTTGTCAAAAGGTAAACACATTTCCAAGGAGGAAAGGGTGGAGTTTGTCACGGTAATATTTACCGCAACAAAAGTCACTCTTTCAATTGTCCAAATCCTTGTTCCTTCCTTCTCCATTTCTTCTTTTCCCCTACAGGTGTTCATTTCAATATACTGAGAGAAAGAGAAGGGCAGCCATGGTCCATCAGCCATCGGTTCATTCTCTCAGTATTTTGAAATAACAAAACTGAAATTGTCAAATTTTGACATTTGAAGTGGATGGGTGATCCAATTTACTGCGTCGATCTCGTGTGGGTGACAGATGGTCCCCAGTACAAACCAAGCTATTGACAGACGGATGGTCTGGTCAATCCAAATCCAGAAAATAGCCCGAGCGACACTTGGTCCTCGGTTGCGGAAGTTACTCCTTGTGAGAATGGCTTGCTGCCCAACCTATCATTCAAATATACATACATATATATATTAAATTTATTTGTAAAAGATGGAACGTTAACGGCTAGCCCCACACATTCCCAAAATCTGCGCAAAAGTCCAACGGTTTCGATTAAATTCGCGATATAGGATATTTTATACTGCCAATCTCTCCTTCTCAAAAATTGTGTTTTGAATATCTTTTCACCTATTTTCAGTACAAGTGTTTTTCTAATTGTCGGGGACAAATGAACGCGAAAAAAAATATTGAGTTTCTTTTCAGTTTTCCGAAACTTTCTTTTAAAAAAAGGTTTAGTGGGTGAGAATAGGTGGCTGAATGCACCCATTGAATTGCCGCCCACTGGAAGTCATACAAGTGGTCGGCGAATTCAATGGTGACGGTGCACAAAGCTGGGGTGTAAAGTGCGAGTAGGAAAGGCTGTTGGGTTTCAACTACGTTGGCTCACTCACGCCAATATGCTGAGTGTTGCTGAGTAATGACGTGACCGAAACCCACGTCACTGATTGGCCGAAAGCACTAGGGCATTGGAAAAAAAGAAGAGGTCGTCCAGGCATGGTGAAAGCCTGGAAGATCACTTTTTACCCAGATTTAGAGCGAACGACAAGTTGAGAAGAATCGAGGAAATTTTTGGAAAGAAAGAAAAGAAATTCAAGTGCGTTTTTTTTGTGGAAAAAATTTAATTTTGTGAAAAAGGAAGAAGAAGGTTTTTGGAGAACTTTTTTTAAGAAAAGAAGATAGTGAAAGTTGGTGGAGGGAGATTAATCTCAGAGAGGCCGGAGGAGTTGGCAGTTTCGTTTTTTTTAACAGATAAGTATAGTGGTAGTCCCTTTGGACGCAAAATAGTTTTTTTATGAGTTTTATTTCCGTTTTATTTGTGTACGACTTAATAAAGAAGTCTTTATATCGGTTTGGCTTTTGCTTGCGTAAATTTCCGAAATTGCGGAACTCGTGACCCGTTTAGTTTATCCGGTTATTCCTTTCGGGACGAAGTGTTAACGGTCCATCTTTGTTTTAAAGCATTCTTTGTTCTCTTTTGTTCAAAAGATCTTGGGTTTTAGCCCTCCGTTTGCAAGGTTTCCCAAGCAAGTTAAATTCATTAAAATCCCTAATTTTTCCAAACTTAAATTTGTTCTTATTATTTAATAATTGCTTTCACCGTCGGTTTCGCTCCAAAGGTTTGCAATTTCCTTATTTTTCAAAAAAATTGCTGGCGCCCCTTTTTCTTTTATTTTTAGGTACTTCGCCCCTGTGGCATACAATAAACATCATCTTTTAATTAATTCGTCGAATCAATTTTATTCGGCACAATAAAAATTTAAATCGTGAAAACCCACCCCTAATTGTGACCTAGCCGTGGTGGTAGCATTGGAAGTGCTACCTGTTGCACTTCTTGGAAATCGAACTTGTTTTCGTTTCCCATTTTTCCTTTGGTTGACATTCGTCTAACCAAACGTCGTGATATACTCGTCGCTGCCGGTCGTGTTATTTTTTTTTAGTTCGTTCGTTCGTATGAAAGTAATTAGTTTTAATAATATTTATTTGTTTTGTTCGGTTTCGGTATCGGTCAATAAAAGTGCAACAATCTAGAGAATATTTAAGACCATACTTCCTTTCCAAAACATCACATTTTGTTTAATGGAAAACAACAAAAGAGGACAGTAGTTAAAAACAGCTTTTCATCAACATTTACATAAATTTATTCCATTATCAGAACGGTGTCGCATAATCGCAATACAAGCTGCAAGTAACGAGCAAGAAAGTTCATTATCAAGTGCTGTGTTATGTAACTGTGGAAAGGGTTTAAACGCGGTGTTTAGTGCTGACTAGCTATTCAAAATTTATGACTTTGGATAAGTGAGAAAAATATTTGATTTCTAGCGGCCAAAGCGTCTTTCCTAAGCCTAAGGCCGTTTGCTTCAAAAGCTTTAAGCAATTTGTTTCAAAGAAAATACAAATAAGTGGGAAAGTGTTTCTACAATTTGTGAGTATCTGTTTGAACATAGTTAATTTCAATAATAAAGTTTGAGGAGATGATACTCATAAATTGTAAAAACACTTTTCCACTTATTTGTGATCTCTTTGAAATTAATTGCTAAAATCTTTGGAGGAAACTGTTTCAAGCTTAGAAAAGTAATTTTGGCCACTACAAATTAAAAACATTTCGATAGATTAAGGACTTTTTCATAAGTGAGAAAAGTATTTGATTTCTATCAACCAAAGTGTCTTTCCTAAGCTTAAAGCCGTTTGCTTCGAAAGATTTAAGCAATTTTTTTCAAAGAAAACACAAATAAGTGGAAAAGTGTTTCTACAAATTGTGAGTATCTGTTTGAACATTTACCTCAAACTTTATTATTGATAATAACTATGTTCAAACAGATACTCACAAATTGTAGAAACACTTTTCCACTGATTTGTCTTCTCTTTGAACCTAATTTCTATAGTCTTTTGTAGCAAACGGCGTTAAGCTTAAAAAAGACGCTTTGGCTGCTCGAAATGAAATATGTATACCTCACCCCTATCTTAAAGTTCTAAATGTACAATATTCATCAATTATATGGTTTGAGGTTAATGTTTAAAGAGTTATTCATAAATTATCCATATACAATTGCATTGATTAGTTTTCGATTTAACAAAAATTGTTATAGTCTTTTGTAGCAAACGACATTAAGCTTCGAAAAGATGATTTTCCCGCTCGAAATCAAATATCTCTCACGCTTATCTAAAACTCCTTAATCTAGAATAGTAATCAATTTTATGGTTTTAGGTAAACGTTTAAAGAGTTATTCATTAAGTGTACAGACGCTATTCCATCATCTTGTGCTGTAATGTAAATGTGGAAAGGGTTTAAGCGCGGTGAGTTTTTGTTAAAGTCCAAAAGCTAGTGCATTTGGATACGAAATAAAAACGAGTGAAGATTTTTGTTTTCTATTTAATAGTAATTATGATATCATAATTATAATGGATTTTTGAAAAACGTATTAAAAGCGCGTGGGAAATGTAAAAATTCAAAAAAGAAGAAATTTACTAAAAGTATAATATCAACTTATCAATGACAACACCAGGTCTTTAAAAACTTAGATAAATCATATAGTAGTTATTTATTAAAAAAAAAACGTTTATTTGTACGAAATATTTTTTTTAGGAATTATAATTAAAAAAGAGTTGACATTTTTGAAAAACGTTTAAAAAGCGCAATTTGAGTATGAAATAAACCATTCTTTACATATTATTTTTAAACGTGTTTGATAAATCTAACCGTTTTTTCATTTGTTGTCTTCAGAAAGAAGCCACTATTTTTTCAATTCCGAGCTTTTGCTTTTTGAGGTGAGCTTCAACAGAATTCTTTCCAAAATAGCAGGACCTTTTGATGAAATCGTAAAGTCAACTATAGAACTATAAAGCCTTTATGACCGAAGTTTTTATTATTTGTAAATTTACTAAAGGTAATCTCAAATTATCAATGACAACAACAGGTCTTTAAAAACTTAATAAATCATATAGGTAGTAGTTTATTTGAAAAAAAAAAATGTTTTTAATAGGAATTATTTTTTTAAGGATTTATAATTAGGAAAGAGTTGATAAATGGTTTTTGAAAAACCTTTAAAAAACCGCCTTTTGTCCACATTTACATAAATTTGTTCCACTATCAGGACTGTGTCGCATAAGCTTAATACAAGCTACAAGTAACGAGCAAGAAAGTTCATCATCTAGTGTTGTGTTATGTAAATGTGGAAAGGATTATGCGCGGTGTGTTGTGTTAAAGTCCAAAAGCTAGTGCATTTGGATACGAAATAAAAACGTGTGACGATTTTTGCATTCTATTTTATAGTAATTATGATATCATAATTATAATGGATTTTTGAAAAACGTATTAAAAAGTGTGGGAAATTTAAAAATTCAGAAATGAAGAATTTTACTAAAAGTATAATATCAAATTATCAATGACTACAACAAGTCTTTAAAAACTTGATAAATCATAGAGGTAGTAGTTTATTTAAAAAAAACATGTTTTTTTTGTAGGAAATGTTTTTAGGAATTATTATTAAAAAAGAGTTGATAAATGGTTTTTGAAAAATGTTTTTAATTTTCGTAAACTATTTTATAGTAATTATAGTATCATAATTATATTGGATTTAAAAAAAATTTAAGATTTGTATGAGTATTTAAGTGTTTTCTGTTTATAAAAAGTTCTCGAATGTATTTCCAAATTCAAAACAACAAATTGAGAGAGCTCCCATTTTGAGAAAGGCAACCAAAATCGACCTCTATACAGCGTTATCTGTTTGATAGTCTTTATTTTTCATTCGATTAAAATTTCTTTTCTTAATGAAATATATCTTGAAACCTCAATTTTTCTTTCTTGTGTTAGATAGAGTTGGTTCGTAGTCTGTTGTATTAAAACCCAAAAACTACTGAAAACATTTAGTATTCCACATCTAATGCAAAAAATTGGCGAAGCAATATTGAAAACCTTTCTTGAAATCCTTAAATTCAAATCGCTTTTCCTCAATGTTAACAATTGTAATTAAGTTATTCACCTCTTTTTCTTGTCCAATCAGATGAATTCTTGGCGTATTGATCGTATTTTGCTGATGAAATTCATGAGTATATTTCATAATTACAATGGATTTTTGAAAATGTATAAAAAGCGCGAGAAACATAAAAATTCAAAAAATGAAGAAATTTACTAAAAGTAATCTCAAATTATCAATGACAACAACAAGTCTTTAAAAACTTGATAAATCATAGAGGTAGTAGTTTATTTAAAAAAAACATGTTTTTTCGTAGGAAATATTTTAAGGAATTATAATTAAAAAAGAGTTGATAAATGGTTTTTGAAAAACGTTTAAAAACCCGCCTTTTGTCCACATTTACATAAATTTGTTCCACTATCAGAACTGTGTCGCATAAGCTTAATACAAGCTGGAAGTAACGCACAAGAAAGCATTTGAATATGAAATAAATAGGAATGACGATTTTTATATTCTATTTTATAGTAATAATGATATGATTAGAATGAAAAACGTATAAAAATCGTTTTTTTATCTACATTAATATAAATGGAGAAGTTTAGAAATAAAGTAAATTGGTTAAAGTTATCTCAATTCACCAAAGATATTTCAAAGTTTTTAAAAACATGTATTAAGTTTATAAGTTTATTTAAAACCAGAAAATGCTTTTTTGTCATATATAGTACACATAAAGTCATAGTTGAAAATTTATTTAAAAACAAAAAAAAAACACATGATTTTTCATGTGTGGCTATGTATGTGATTATTGGGGTTTTAGATGTGGAACTAAAATATAAAATTTCGACCTATCTTATTCATCCAATGTATTGGTGTTTTCGTACTTTCTTAAAATGATAGCTATATGCGTTCCAAAATTGATTTCTAAGCATTTACCCAGAAGAATCTATCTTTTTATCTACAGTCACTATTGCGATCGAAAATCTCAAGGAGTAACCAAAGTGAACCCAATTAGCTGAACTGTACCAACAGTCTTAACCTCCCGACGAGACGCTATATTGAGGTTTCGTTTGAAACATTGAGATTTCAAAAGGCCAATACTGATGACGTTTAAGAACCCCTGCATGCAAAATTCTATAACATGTTAAACCTTATAGATATATACAAGTGGTACACTCAAAGTTCTTAAAAACTGAGATACATACATATACCTATATATGTAGTTTATTTTTCATTTATTTTTTTTGTAATATCTTATAGTTATTATAATTTTCAAATAAACCGCTTTTTATCCCTATATAACTGTAAAAAAAAATGTTTTTTTTGGAGGAAATATTTTGATATTGATTTTTGAAATGTTTAAAACCGTTTTTATCTACATTTACATACATTTTTCCACTATCAGAACTGTGTCGCATAAGCTTAATACAAGCTATAAATAACGAGAAAAAAAGCTCATCATCTAGTGCTGTGTTATGTAAATGTAGAAATGAATATATTTATTAAAAGTAATCTCAATTTATCAATGATGAAACAATAAGATAAACGATATAATTTAGTCAAGAGCAAAAAACGTTTTTTTTTTGTTATAATTAAAATATATATGATAATAAAGGACAATTCATTTTTGAAAAGCGGTTTATCTAAATTTTTTTAAATCTCTTTGTATATATTTTTGTAATAATTGTATAGTATATATGTATGTTTATAGTTTTAAGTTAAAAATGAATACTTTTGGCATAAAACGCATTTTTGATAAATCATATGTATGTATGAGTAAAAATTTAAAAATTCAAAAATTTCCAGTTCACGAACAAGTCACCACTTAAAATTTTTGTGATTTTTGATGTATATTCTAGAGAAATTTCATCAATATTAAATACACGAAATGCATCTAAAACTTTTACTTTAAAGGCTTGATAATGTTTAATGAAACTACATGTTTCAACCAATTGGCACACAAAATAAAATTCTTCTAAGTCTGTGCAGAGCATGGTTTTTATAATTGCAAATTGAATGATTTCGTCATTAAATGAAGATGTTTCTATTACGCAATCATCTTCTAAAATAGTTCCATTAGATTTTAAGGACCTGATTTTATACATTATTCCAATTTCTTTTTTAACAGATAATCCAAATTTTTTATGTAAGTGAAACTTGCTTATTTCATTTAACTTTTCATATTTCAAGCCTGTATAAACATTATTTTGCATTAAGAAATATGCTGTCTTGAGTTGCATCTTGATAGAAATTGTTTTGATTAAATTTCTACGATTTTTTGTGGATCTTGAAATATTTTTCAATGTTTGATGTTTTGATTCAAATCTCATTGCCCACTTATTTTTAAGGGGCCCAATGTTTGACATAATTGTAGGATAATGAAGGAGAATATGGGCCTTAAACTTTAAAATTTCCCCAAACAATTTTATGAATAGTTTGTGATGTTCCATTATTAAGTTTTTAAGCAAAGATGGTGTGTAATAAACATATTGTTCTAGAATAACAACACTTAAAATTTTTTTTAACAGAAGTATTAGCTGCCACTCTTGTGAGTTTGTGGGTATAATATCACCAATAATGAGAGGTAGATTCAGAATAAAATTTAACATTTCTGCTGCTGTAAATTTAATTTTTTTACATTCTAGCATTGTTTCTGTAATGATGTCTGGTCTATTCTTAACACCAAAGTCAAATTTTTTAATTCTAAAATTTAGGGTTTCCAAAGACAATACTTTGTTTTTAATTAATTTATCTAATACTTTGCATGCATCTTCATGCGCAACACCTTCCAAAATGTCATGCATTATATCAACGCTTATATTTTCTGTAACGTGAAAAAATTGAAGACTGTTCCATACACATTTTGCTTTAATGCCAGTTTTGGACAAATCATTCATATTAAGATCTTCTTCATAATTACATCTGTTTCGTATAGGAAACCTAGTATCTGTACAGTATTTAAGAGAGTTTTTATCAATTTTACAAATTCGGCATGGATAATTGCAAATAAAGCATTCAGAAAAACCTGTAATTGCATGTATTCCCAAATTATCACCTAGCAAACTTACGAATACGAATTTGACTTTCTTATATGTCGCATGTTTTATCTCAATGCCTTCATTTTGAAGATAATTCAGCTCTCTTATTACGAATTCGAACATAGTTTCGTTACCATATTTAGTACGATCATTAGAAAATAATAATGAACCGACAAATATAAAATCTAGGTTAGACTGCAAACATGGGGGCAAACAATCAATTTTGACATAAAAAGCTCCTATTTTATAAGCTCCAGCATGTGCACCTAACGCATTTTGTGGTTTAAAGTCATCAAAATATCCATCTAATGGAAGATACAAAACAGAAGGATTTTTTTCAAAAGTTTGTAACTTCTTTTCCCAAAATGGAGAACCCATAACGTTCACAACTACACCTTGTGATTTTAACTCTTTTATTTCGTTTACGTATTTAAGTACTGTGTCCAAGAAATTGATATCAACTAACAAAGCTTTAAAGATTTTTCGTAAAGGAAATACCATCAATGAGAACTTCATCAACTTAGTTTGAAGTAACTCATTTTTGTTTTGAACCTCTAATCGCTTTTCAACAATCTTTTCTTCTGGAGGAAAGTATAGACTTAGATCTTCTAAAAGACTTAAAAGTTTGTATTCACTGCAAGTAAAGCCTTTATGACCGAAATTTTTTATTTTTTCTAAATTTTCAAAAAAATCTTGATTTTCTTCCCTGGGGACAGTGGCTTCGAGATAGTCAAAAATTAATATATTTTGGTTATAGATTTGAAGCAGTAGCTCTTTGGATTTTTTTCTGGATATATTCTCGTTAGAATATATAGAAAGAATAAACTTCATAAAATGTTCGCGATAGTGACATAAAAATCTATTCGGATTTATTACATCCTTGACATTATTTCTAAGATCACAACATATCGCATAGCTATTAATTTCATTCAATTCTTTTTCATTGTGAATCTGTGAAATATTTGATTCTTTTTCTAAATACTGCCGTCCGCATGACTTTAAATGTGTTTTTATATGCTTAATTAAGGCTTTAGATGTGGAAAAAAACGTAAGACATAAAACACATTTAAAAGTTTTAAGATTTGTATGAGTATTTAAGTGTTTTCTGTATAGAAAAAGGTTCTCGAATGTATTTCCACATTCAAAACAACAAATTGGGAGAGCTCCCATTTCGAGAAAAGCAACCAAAATCGTCCTCTAAGGCGTTATCTGTTGGAGGGTCTCTATTTGTCCATTCGTTTAAAATTTCTTTTCTTAATGAAATATTTCTTGAAACCTCAATTTTTCTATCTTGTGTTAGATAGAGTTGGTACGCAGTCTGTTGTATTAAAACCCAAAAGCTACTGGAAACATTTGGATATTCTACATCTAATGCAAAAAAACTGGGAAAGCAAAATTGAAAACCTTTCTTGAAATCTTTAAATACAAATCGCTTGTCTTCAATGTTTACAATTGTAATTAAGTTATTCACCTCTTTTTCTTGTCCAATCAGATGAATTCTTGGCGTATTGATCGTATTTTGCTGATGAAATTCATGAGCTTCTTGCTCAGTAGCAAACATAGGTAAAAAATTAGCTGCTGCGACTGCTTTTGTTGACCTCTTCGGTGTTATCGAACCTTTCTTAGACTTTAAAGGCTTCACAGGGAAAAAATATGGCAGTGCTCGAAGACCAAATATAGTGCATAATTCTAGTATTAAATAAAGCATCATTTAAATATTATTTTTAAAAATGTTCGGTAAATCTAACCTTTATTCCCCTTGTTCTCTTCAGAAGAAAACCACCATTTTTTCAATTCCAAGCTTTTGCTTTTTGAGGCGAGCGTCAACAAAATTTCTGCCAAAATATCAAGCCTTTTTGATGAAATCGTAAAGCCAACTCTTGTCTTGTTTTTGTTATTTTCCGAAAAATAATAACTGGCGTCTGAAAGTAGCTGAAAAAATAAAGTTTAATAAGCGAGATACAAAGGTGTACATTGTCATTCAATTATTTTTTTTTAAACAAAATTAAATTTAAAATAGAATTACAAAATACCAATTGAATTGTAATATCCCCCTTTAAATATTTGTAACGTTGAAAATATGCATCAACTCCATTTTCGCAAACAAATTTTCTTCGGCAACAGTAGGACGCAGCCCACAAATCCAAAAAGTCTTTTTCTTCAACCGAACTGAGAAGCAAGTTCCTATCAGCTTCTTCGGCTGATAAAGTGTTCAAAATATCTAAGGATGAACAAAAAAATGCTCACAATTATTTTTACAATTAAATAATAACAGTGATTATTTTTATTTGGCCGCAATATTGAATAATGCACACAATTAATGAACTTAAGGAAGTTACTTTTGTTTTTATCATTCACATTCACGGTTGTTGTTTCTGCTAACGATCTCCGGTCTATCAATCCACATGCCTTAAGTGCTGTTCTTGCGTTCATTAAAGCACATAAAAGCTTTCCACCTGCTTTAATTTTTCCTATAGCGACCGAATAAAATGTTTCTTTCTCTTCAGTGGGGAAAATTTGACAGAGCAGCGTAGAAAGGTGAATATATTCGTGCTTTTGTAGCCTGAATTGCAATTTTAATTTTAATTTTAATTTTACAAAAAAATGTATGTACTATTTACAGTCTGTCGAATTTATCCAATAAAAGCGTATTGATTATGACTTTTGCTATTTTCGATCTGTCTGATTCGTCCAATGTTTGAGTGTTTTCGTACTTTTTCAAAATGATAAGAGATTCCAAATTGATTTCTAAGCAGTCGCTCAGAAGAATCTATGTTAAATTGAAATAAATTAAAACCTTTAGATGGAGAAATAAAATAAAATAAATAATAATTTAAATAAGTTAAACCAGAGAAAATTCAGCAGCAGATTAAATTTTTTTGAACAAAGCATGTTATTAACTTTTATTTTGATGATTTGTAAGAGATACATTGTTTTATTTCTAGTTTTATTCTTTTCAAAATTAATAAATCTGCAGCAGAACACCCTTCAAAAATAATATTTAAACTTTATGGATACCGTACTTACATTCATTCACATCAACTACTGCAGCCAGGGGCGTATTTCATAAAACTACAAGACTAATGTTCGGTTTCACAAATATTTAAGACTTCTAAATTTTTTAAATGACGTATTTTGTAAGGAACAAACGTCATTTAAACATTTAAAAGCCTGTTAAACAGTTAAAAGGGCTTTATGAAACCGGCCATAATGATTATTATTCACGTGTAGAAGACTTCTGTTCATAAAGAAATCTAACAGCCTCATAACAACAATTATCCCAGACTTGTAGCTATACAAGTAAATTTAGAAAATAGACAATAGATAAATCCTTTAATCATGCTTCTTCGTTTGTTCTTATTCTTCTCTTTCATAATACTGTACATATTGTATGTCCCAATACTTTTTCAAACAAAGTTCACCTTTTTCTTTTTTCCTATATTAAAAAATCCTCAAATTGAACATTCGACCATTAGCAATCAAGTTAAAGGCTTTTAAAAATAGAAACATCAATTTTTTTTATAATATTGAGACTCTCGCTGCTGCTCCAACAAAATCAAATATTTATTTAATTTCATAACGTAGTAACGGACTTGTAGACTTGTAGTTTTGTAGCAGCTGAATCAATTCTTAATAGTTTAAATTGGCCCAGCTACAAGTGTAAAAAAATCAACTCAAAAAAGTACAACTCCATACCTTTTTCATGCTTGTAGCTACAATTCTACAACTACAAGACTAATAATTTTATGAAATAGGCCCCAACTGTAGTCCAAGGGCAACTCCCTAGCAATAACTTAATCAGCAATATTGATTTAATTTATTGATTTAACTACATTTATGAAAAACAAATGGATTGCTTTTAAACAAAGAAACCACTAGCGTGCGATTCGTTTGATTGAATTTTTTCAACATCAGAAATTTTGTCTAACCTTGCCATTAAATTGCGTTTCTGTCTTAAAAAATCAAATAAACGGGTGAAAACCAAACGAATCCCACGCAAAAATCTGTGTTTAAAAGCATTCATACTGTGGTAAAATTAAAAAAAATTATTATACAAACAAGTAAGGTACACATAAAAAAGGTTACAAAAAATTAACAATATAAATAAAAACTAAAAACTAACTAACCTCTTTCGTAAAAAAAAATTTAGTTTCAGTCGACAAACTAAACGATAAAAAATTTGAATCGACAGACACGGAACTTGAAGACGCCATTATTAAATTTTGACCTTTATAAAAAATAGCAAATATATATTAAATTAATTTATTTGAAATATTAAATAATGGTACAAACTAAAGGTCTGCATGAATTTATTCATATGCCTCTTTTAAATGAGTACACTACTTCAATGTATTCTATCCATGTTTATTAATTTCTAATAGGGCCCATAGACACAACACTTGTGTGGACCCCAATCGATACACCGACACCAAAAATCAAACATTTTTCAATTTTGTGTCGACGTACCCATTGGTGTGATGTGTATGGGGAAGTGTCATGACACCGGTGTGCACACAAGTGTTGTGCGTATGGGCTCTATTAGAAACGAAGACTGCACACCATTTCATCCCTTTAAAACGAATCGAATACACTGTTTGGTTTCTCTCGTGCTTGAATCAAAAGGAACAAGTGCAAGCCTAACAGTTGTAAACACACCGAATACACCGAGTAATCCGGACACATATATTCATTTTTATCTATCTTTGATAAAGAAAAAGTTCTCTCCCACTAATAGATTATGGTTAGGGATGGACCAAACTGGTTTTACTCGGCGTATGCATAGGTGTATTCGGTGCATTTGCTGAATACACGATTCTAATGTTTTGGTTTCAATAGGTTTGTTATGTTTTTCAAGATATGAAGGGTGTGTTTGAAAATATTAAGAGTGCTTTGAAAGTAGTTTCGAGACATTCGTTGCAGATGTTTAGTAAGGACTAGTAAGTCAATCAACAAATTTCATGCCACTTGACAGACATAAGTTAACACTTCAGTTTATTTGTGACAAACTATAGTTGAAACGATATTCATCTTACAAAAATCTACGCTCATTTTGAAAAAACCATTTTTGAGATCGAAAATCTCAAGAAGTCACCTATTCAATAAGTAGGGGTCGATTCTGGTTCTGTGAAAAAGTGAAAAGAAAAAATTCTAATTCTGCGGAAATGTGAACCCAAACATTACAAAAATTTTAAAGAAAAACAAACTAAGTAACTATCAATTATTATTTACCACATTAACTTGTGAAAATAATCTTCCCGGCAAAAAATAAAGAAGGATAATGAAATGCAATTTTAATTGTGTTCAACGAAAAACCACAAGGCGAACAAAATTGTGCTGTGCCTAAAACATTTCTACTGTTAGAAAAGCGTAAAAGCAAAGTATCACACAAATCAACACATGCTAAAATATTCACACCTTAACTCTTAACAGCTGTGTTTTATTATCTTCTATCGGGATGCGGATCTGGATTTACTTTTAACACGTAATACAAAAACAAAATAGGTAACATAAACTTTTCAAAATTCAGATCCGGTTCCCGTTAGAAAATGATAAAAAAACGATAGAAGATAATAAGAAACGCCTAATATATGCTATAATTTATATAAATATGAAAAATTTTGTTAGCAAAATTAAAAAAGTAAAAAATATATAAAAGACAAATTAAGATGGTTACCTATGTACACACAGGGGGGATTGTTTCCAATTTTCCAAAAGTAATCCTTTATTTTAAAGTTTTCAATTTGTTTTATTAATTAATTTATTTGTTTTATTACTTTCAGTTTGTAATTTTTTTTATTTTTCGTAAATGGATGTCGACGGCCGGCACCAAAACCAAAGAAAGAATGATTTGCAATAAAACAAAACACGTAATACAAAAACAAAATAAAGAACAATTTTCAAAATTGTTTTAGTACCACGTCTTAAAAGCAAATTCAGATCCAGATCCCGATAGAAGATAATAAAAAACGATTGAAGATAATGAAAAACACCTTTCTATGATATAATTTACTTTCCTATCAATAGTTTTGCTAGCAAAACGAAAAGAGTGAAAGATAAAGAAAAGACAAATCAAAATTGTTACCTATGTACACACAGGGGGGGTTGTTTCCAATTTCCCAAAAATAATCCTTTATTTTAAGGTTTTAATCTGTTTTATTAATTAATTTCTTTGTTTGTTTAACTAATTTATTAGTTTTACTAATTTATTTATTTGTTTTATTGATATCACTTTGTAAATTTTTTATTTTGTGCAAATGGCAACGTTTCAAAGCGCGTTCGCAGCTGTCAAAGATAAAATAGAAAACATCTAATGCAAAAACAGATTGGCACAGCAACTTCAGCAGCAACTTTGAGAGCAACGAAAACTTTGATATCAAAAGCCATTTGAAGTAGATGTGTTAATGTATTCACAGCCATTTAAGACCACTAGCTCTAAAATGAGTGATGCGGTTGTCAAAGTTGCTGTTGAAATTGCTGTGCCAATCCGTTTCTCGCATAATTAAAGTGAATACAATGGAGACGCAGCCGCGAACGTGACTCTGAGCTTAATAGTTTTAATAATCATGCGCGTGGGACGCACGTTCCAACGCGCGTCTATTTTGTTCAGCCAGTAAAAAAGAGTGGAAAAAGGAGTAGCTGCGAACAACCACTCGAAAACGACATTAATTTTCATGAAAGCAAAGTATCAAACAAACCTTAACAACTCTTAATAGCTGTGGTTTTTATCTTCTATCGGGATCCGGATCTGAATCTGGATTTACTTTTATTACGTAATACAAAAAATGAAATAGTGGAAAATGTTCAACATTGTTTTTGTAGCACGTATTAAGAGCTAATTCAGATCCAGATCCGGATCCCGACAGAACATAATAAAACACAGCTAATATGTTTAAATTTATATCACTATCAATAATTTAGCTAGCCACAAAAATGAAAAATATATGTATATGAAAAATTAATAAAGATGGTTACCTTTCGCAAACATGGGCGATGTTTCCAATTTCCCCAAAAGTTATTTTTATTTTATAGTTTTTGATTTGTTTTATTAATAATTTTTTTAGTTTTTTTAATTCATTTATTGTTTAATTATTTTCACTTTTTTTTTTTTATTTGCCAATAATGGTAGTCGACGGCCGGCACCAAAACCAAAGAATGAATGATGGGGAATAAAAATGAAATAACATCATCCTCCTTCGTTAATAGCCACGCTTGAGAGGAACGATAGGAAACGATACACTTGATACCTTAAGCTGAAAACACATTATTATTTAAGATTGCAGAATTTTATTGATTTTCTCTCCCTCATAAAAATAAAGTTAGTTAGTTAGTTATATTTACATGTATTCCAAAAAACACTTTAAAAAATGAAAAAAAGTTACTCAGAGTGACTCTCTAGAGCAAAAACCTTTTGTGAAAGGTGAAGAAGGGTATTTTTTTAAGTAAACTGGGCCAAATGGGCTTAATTCATGTATATATATCTACTACAACAAATTATTTCTTGAAAAAAATGTTGTTGTGACATTGCTAGGCCTCAATGAACTTGAGTCAAAGGGGTTGTACAAAATTTTCCGAAATTTGAAAGTAGAGAACGATTTCTTTTAAAAAAGGAATAATTTTTTATTTTTGAGAAAATTTGCGATGTCGCAGCATAAACTGTCAGAATAGGCAGTTTGTAAGAAATAAATAGTCCGCTTTTTCGAATCTTTTTAGTGAAACTAACAAGTAGATGTCTAATATATCGAGAATTGTCACTGAACTATCCTTATCCTTGTCACACCAGACTCAATTTGCATACAATTTTTCGCAACCATGTGTCGTTAGCGTATATTTGTATTTATAACTTTTGTCCCTCTTTTGTGCAAAAAATTTGGATTGTAATTAAGCCCTAAAACGATAAAATAATCTGGTTTTCCTTTGGACCAAAAAAATCAACTTTTTTATTTTTTGACCTTAGATCAACTTTTGCTTTCCATTCGATTTTTTTGCAAATCTCAGATTTTAACAAGATTTACACGCACTTGCACACACGCCAAAATATTAGGTTGCATTTGGCATTTCGCAGTGTTGTTTACTTTCGATAAGAAGGTGGTGTTTGTTGGAAAAATTTACCTATCAACACAAAAATAATTACCCACACAATTACAAAAACAAATGAAATCTCATTTTGTGTTCTTTTTGCCACTAAAGATTTATGATCTGACCACAAAATCTGAAATGGTAGAATGGAAAACCACATTAAATAATAATATTGTGTCGTCACCTTAAGAATCAAGTGTCTCGTTTCCTTTCGTTCGCCTTATGCCTATGCGTGGCTATTGGGAAGTTTGCCCAGATGTCAGTTGAAACACGCAAAGAAAAAAAAGCAAAGCTAGTCAGAGGTAAAACAAATTTCAATGGCGTAAATAGTAACAAAGTGATTAATAAATTCTAAATTGGCTCAAAATATTATTGTAAAAAAAAAGTTTTCTGTTTAAGCTATTGCTTATTACAACTAAAAGCTCAAAGTTTTTTGTACTACGAATGTTAAAAACATAAACACTTTAAAAGTTTAGTTATTTTATTAAATTTGTTCTTTTTTGAATTTAGTTAAGTCCTAAAACGATAAAATTCTGCAAAATAATGTGGTTTTCCTTTCGACCAAAAATATCAACATTTTTATTTTTTAGCTTAGATCAACTTTTGCTTTCCATTAGATTTTTCAAATCTAAAATTTTAACAAGTTTACACGCACCAAAATAAAGTGACATTAATCTAAACGCATTAGGTTGCATTTGGCATTTCGCAGTGTTGTTTACTTTCGATAAGAAGGTGGTGTTTGTTGGAAAAATTTACCTATCAACACAAAAATAATTACCCACACAATTACAAAAACAAATGAAATCTCATTTTGTGTTCTTTTTGCCACTAAAGATTTATGATCTGACCACAAAATCTAAAATGGTAGAATGGAAAACCACATTAAATAATAATGTTGTGTCGTCACCTTAAGAATCAAGTGTCTCGTTTCCTTTCGTTCGCCTTATGCCTATGCGTGGCTATTGGGAAGTTTGCCCAGATGTCAGTTGAAACACGCAAAGAAAAAAAAGCAAAGCTAGTCAGAGGTAAAACAAATTTCAATGGCGTAAATAGTAACAAAGTGATTTGTAAATTCTACATTGACTCAAAATATTATTTAAAAAAAAAGTTTTCTGTTTAAACTATTGCTTATAACAACTAAAAGCTCAAAGTTTTTCTACTACGAATGTTAAAAACATGTAAACACTTTAAAAGTTTAGTTATTTTATTAAATTTGTTCTTGTGAACCTCTCCACTTCGGAAAACTTTTCGTACAAATCATATCTTTTTTCTAAAATTTTACATCCTAACTTTTACTTTTGATAAAAGTAAAACACCAGTTCACATACGAATATAATTTTAGAAACTAAGAAGTAGATGTCTCATATATTGAGAATAATTGTCACTGAACTAACCTTATTCTTGTCACGCCAGACTCAATTTTCATACGATTTTTCGCAACCATGTGTCGTTAGCTTATATTTGTATTTTTAACTTTTGTCTCTCCTTTGAGCAAACATTTTTGAATGTAGTTAAGTCCTAAAACGATAAAATTCTGCAAAATAATGTGGTTTTCCTTTTGACCAAAAAGATCAACTTCTTTATTTTTTGACCTGAGATCAACCTTTGCTTTCCATTCGATTTTTCAAATCTAAAATTTTAACAAGATTTAACACGCACCAAAATAAAGTGACATTAATCTGAACGTATTAGGTTGCATTTGGCATTTCGCAGTGTTGTTTACTTTCGATAAGAAGGTGGTGTTTGTTCGAAAAATTTATCAACAAAAAACTAATTACCTGCACAATTACAAAAACAAATTAAATCTCATTTTGTGTTCTATTTGCAACTAAAGATTTATGATCTGACCACAAAACCAAAAATGGTAGAATGGAAAACCACATTAAATAATAATGTTGTGTCGGCACCTTAAGAATCAAATGTTTCGTTTCCTTTCGTTCGCCTTATGCCTATGCGTGGCTACTGCGAAGCTTGCCCAGATATTAGTTGAAACACGAAACCAAAAAAAAGCAATTTCCCGAAATGCCCAATTTACGAAAGAGAATGATGTAATTCTTAATATTGAACAAAATTAAAATCATCTTTTGTCCGGGCCGTCGAGTATTCCTTTTAAAGTAAATCTTAATTAATTACTTGATTGATTTTCTTATAATTTTTTTATATTTATACTTAACAAATAGATTTCAAGATGTTAAACGGAAAACCCACATGGCGAACAAAATTGTCCTATGCATTCAACAATGGCCTAGAACAAGCAACGAATCAACAAATGCTTAAATATTCACACCCTAACTCTTAATAGCTGTGTTTAAATATCTTCTATCGGGATCTGGATTTACTTTTAACAAGTAATACAAGAACAAAATAATGGAACATTTCCAGAATTGTTTTTGTAGCACGTGTTGAAAGTTAATTCAGATCCAGATCCCGATAGAAGATAATAAAACAGAACTCAGATGTTAAAATTCATTTTACTATGAATAACTTTGCTAGCAAAACGCAAAAGGTGAAAAATATATAAAACAAATTATAAAAGACAAATCAAGATGATTGCCTTTGTACACACAGGGGGGTTGTTTCCAATTTCCCAAAAATATTCCTTTATTTTAAATTGTTTTTTGTTAATTAATATAATAGTTTTATTAATTTCAATTTGTAAAAATTGCGTTTTATTTTTGGCAACTCGTTTGTCGACGGCCGGCACCAAAACGAAAGAATGAATGATTTGCGTCATTTAATTTATGCTACCAATAATCTAGTTAGAGATAAATGTTCAAATAGATACTCAAAAATTGTAGAAGCACTTTTCCACTTATTTGTGTTCTCTTTAAAAATAATTGCTATAGTCTTTTGTGGCAAACCGCTTTTACCTTAGAAAAGACGGTTTGGCCGCTAGAAATCAAATGCTTTTCTCACTTACCCAAAAGTCGTAAATCTACAATAATAATCAATAATATCGCTTGAGGTAAATGATTGAAGACATATTCAGAAATGGGAGAAACACTTTCCCACTTATTTGCATTCTCTTTAAAAATAATTGTTATCGTCTTTTGTAGCAAACGGATTTTAGCTTAGAGCAGACGGTTTGGCCGCTAGAAATCAAATGCTTTTCTCACTTACCCAAAAGTCCTAAATCTACAATAATAATCAATAATATCACTTGAGGTAAATGATTTAAGACATATTCAGAAATGGGAGAAACACTTTTCCACTTATTTGCATTCTCTTTTAAAATAATTGTTATCGTCTTTTGTAGCAAACGGCTTTTAGCTCAGAGAAGACGGTTTGGCCGCTAGAAATCAAATGCTTTTCTCACTTACCCAAAAGTCCTAAATCTTCAATAATAATCAATAATATCGCTTGAGGTAAACGAGTTACGACATATTTACAATTAGTAGAAACACTTTTCTACTAATTTGCATTCTCTTTTAAAATAATTGTTATCGGCATTTGTAGCAAACGGCTTTTAGCTTAGAGAAGACGGTTTGGCCGCTAGAAATCAAATGCTTTTCTCTCTTACCTAAAAGTCCTAAATCTACAATAATAATCAAGAATACCGCTTGAGGTAAATGATTTAAGACATTCACAATTGGAAGAAACACTTTTTCACTTATTTGTGATCTCTTTGAAAATAATTGCTATAGTCTTTTGTAGCAAACGGCTTTTAGCTTAGAGAAGATGGTTTGGCCGCTAGAAATCAAAAGCTTTTCTCACTTACCCAAAAGTCCTTAATCTACAATAATAATCAATAATATCGCTTGAGGTAAACGAGTTACGACATATTTACAATTAGTAGAAACACTTTTCTACTAATTTGCATTCTCTTTTAAAATAATTGTTATCGGCATTTGTAGCAAACGGCTTTTAGCTTAGAGAAGACGGTTTGGCCGCTAGAAATCAAATGCTTTTCTCTCTTACCTAAAAGTCCTAAATCTACAATAATAATCAAGAATACCGCTTGAGGTAAATGATTTAAGACATTCACAATTGGAAGAAACACTTTTTCACTTATTTGTGATCTCTTTGAAAATAATTGCTATAGTCTTTTGTAGCAAACGGCTTTTAGCTTAGAGAAGATGGTTTGGCCGCTAGAAATCAAAAGCTTTTCTCACTTACCCAAAAGTCCTTAATCTACAATAATAATCAATAATATCGCTTGAGGTAAACGAGTTAAGACATATTTACAATTAGTAGAAACACTTTTCTACTTATTTGCATTCTCTTTTAAAATAATTGTTATCGTCATTTGTGGCAAACGGCTTTTAGCTTAGAGAAGACGGTTTGGCCGCTAGAAATCAAATGCTTTTCTCACTTACCCAAATGTCTTAAATCTTCAATCATAATCGATAATATCACTTGAGGTAAATGAATAAAGACATATTCACAATTGAAAGAACTCTTTTCCACTTATTTGTGTTCCCTTTGAAAGTAATTGCTATAGTCTTTTGTAGCAAACGGCTTTTAGCTCAGAGAAGACGGTTTGGCCGCTAGAAATCAAAAGCTTTTCTCACTTACCCAAAAGTCCTTAATCTACAATAATAATCAATAATATCGCTTGAGGTAAACGAGTTACGGCATATTTACAATTAGTAGAAACACTTTTTTACTTATTTGCATTCTCTTTTAAAATAATTGTTATAGTCTTTTGTAGCAAACGGCTTTTAGCTTAGAGAAGACGGTTTGGCCGCTAGAAATCAAATGCTTTTCTCACTTACCCAAAACTCCTAAATCTTCAATAATAATCAATAATATCGCTTGAGGTAAACGAGTTACGACACATTTACAATTAGTAGAAACACTTTTCTACTTATTTGCATTCTCTTTTAAAATAATTGTTATAGTCTTTTGTAGCAAACGGCTTTTAGCTTAGAGAAGACGGTTTGGCCGCTAGAAATCAAATGCTTTTCTCACTTACCCAAAACTCCTAAATCTTCAATAATAATCAATAATATCGCTTGAGGTAAACGAGTTACGACATATTTACAATTAGTAGAAACACTTTTCTACTAATTTGCATTCTCTTTTAAAATAATTGTTATCGGCATTTGTAGCAAACGGCTTTTAGCTTAGAGAAGACGGTTTGGCCGCTAGAAATCAAATGCTTTTCTCTCTTACCTAAAAGTCCTAAATCTACAATAATAATCAAGAATACCGCTTGAGGTAAATGATTTAAGACATTCACAATTGGAAGAAACACTTTTTCACTTATTTGTGATCTCTTTGAAAATAATTGCTATAGTCTTTTGTAGCAAACGGCTTTTAGCTTAGAGAAGATGGTTTGGCCGCTAGAAATCAAAAGCTTTTCTCACTTACCCAAAAGTCCTTAATCTACAATAATAATCAATAATATCGCTTGAGGTAAACGAGTTAAGACATATTTACAATTAGTAGAAACACTTTTCCACTTATTTGCATTCTCTTTTAAAATAATTGTTATCGTCTTTTGTAGCAAACGGCTTTTAGCTTAGAGAAGACGGTTTGGCCGCTAGAAATCAAATGCTTTTCTCACTTACCCAAATGTCTTAAATCTTCAATCATAATCGATAATATCACTTGAGGTAAATGAATAAAGACATATTCACAATTGAAAGAACTCTTTTCCACTTATTTGTGTTCCCTTTGAAAGTAATTGCTATAGTCTTTTGTAGCAAACGGCTTTTAGCTCAGAGAAGACGGTTTGGCCGCTAGAAATCAAAAGCTTTTCTCACTTACCCAAAAGTCCTTAATCTACAATAATAATCAATAATATCGCTTGAGGTAAACGAGTTACGACATATTTACAATTAGTAGAAACACTTTTCTACTTATTTGCATTCTCTTTTAAAATAATTGTTATAGTCTTTTGTAGCAAACGGCTTTTAGCTTAGAGAAGACGGTTTGGCCGCTAGAAATCAAATGCTTTTCTCACTTACCCAAAACTCCTAAATCTTCAATAATAATCAATAATATCGCTTGAGGTAAACGAGTTACGACATATTTACAATTAGTAGAAACACTTTTCTACTTATTTGCATTCTCTTTTAAAATAATTGTTATCGTCTTTTGTAGCAAACGGCTTTTAGCTTAGAGAAGACGGTTTGGCCGCTAGAAATCAAATGCTTTTCTCACTTACCCAAAACTCCTAAATCTTCAATAATAATCAATAATATCGCTTGAGGTAAACGAGTTACGACATATTTACAATTAGTAGAAACACTTTTCTACTAGAAACACTTGGCAACTCGTTTGTCGACGGCCGGCACCAAAACGAAAGAATGAATGATTTGCGTCATTTTATTTGTGCTACCAATAATCTAGTTAGAGATAAATGTTCAAATAGATACTCAAAAATTGTAGAAGCACTTTTCCACTTATTTGTGTTCTCTTTAAAAATAATTGCTATAGTCTTTTGTGGCAAACCGCTTTTACCTTAGAAAAGACGGTTTGGCCGCTAGAAATCAAATGCTTTTCTCACTTACCCAAAAGTCGTAAATCTACAATAATAATCAATAATATCGCTTGAGGTAAATGATTGAAGACATATTCAGAAATGGGAGAAACACTTTCCCACTTATTTGCATTCTCTTTAAAAATAATTGTTATCGTCTTTTGTAGCAAACGGATTTTAGCTTAGAGCAGACGGTTTGGCCGCTAGAAATCAAATGCTTTTCTCACTTACCCAAAAGTCCTAAATCTACAATAATAATCAATAATATCACTTGAGGTAAATGATTTAAGACATATTCAGAAATGGGAGAAACACTTTTCCACTTATTTGCATTCTCTTTTAAAATAATTGTTATCGTCTTTTGTAGCAAACGGCTTTTAGCTTAGAGAAGACGGTTTGGCCGCTAGAAATCAAATGCTTTTCTCACTTACCCAAATGTCTTAAATCTTCAATCATAATCGATAATATCACTTGAGGTAAATGAATAAAGACATATTCACAATTGAAAGAACTCTTTTCCACTTATTTGTGTTCCCTTTGAAAGTAATTGCTATAGTCTTTTGTAGCAAACGGCTTTTAGCTCAGAGAAGACGGTTTGGCCGCTAGAAATCAAAAGCTTTTCTCACTTACCCAAAAGTCCTTAATCTACAATAATAATCAATAATATCGCTTGAGGTAAACGAGTTACGACATATTTACAATTAGTAGAAACACTTTTCTACTTATTTGCATTCTCTCTTAAAATTATTGTTATCGTCATTTGTGGCAAACGGCTTTTAGCTTAGAGAAGACGGTTTGGCCGCTAGAAATCAAATGCTTTTCTCACTTACCCAAAAGTCCTAAATCTTCAATAATAATCAATAATATCGCTTGAGGTAAACGAGTTACGACATATTTACAATTAGTAGAAACACTTTTCTACTTATTTGTATTCTCTTTTAAAATAATTGTTATAGTCTTTTGTAGCAAACGGCTTTTAGCTTAGAGAAGACGGTTTGGCCGCTAGAAATCAAATGCTTTTCTCACTTACCCAAAACTCCTAAATCTTCAATAATAATCAATAATATCGCTTGAGGTAAACGAGTTACGACATATTTACAATTAGTAGAAACACTTTTCTACTTATTTGCATTCTCTTTTAAAATAATTGTTATAGTCTTTTGTAGCAAACGGCTTTTAGCTTAGAGAAGACGGTTTGGCCGCTAGAAATCAAATGCTTTTCTCACTTACCCAAAACTCCTAAATCTTCAATAATAATCAATAATATCGCTTGAGGTAAACGAGTTACGACATATTTACAATTAGTAGAAACACTTTTCTACTAATTTGCATTCTCTTTTAAAATAATTGTTATCGGCATTTGTAGCAAACGGCTTTTAGCTTAGAGAAGACGGTTTGGCCGCTAGAAATCAAATGCTTTTCTCTCTTACCTAAAAGTCCTAAATCTACAATAATAATCAAGAATACCGCTTGAGGTAAATGATTTAAGACATTCACAATTGGAAGAAACACTTTTTCACTTATTTGTGATCTCTTTGAAAATAATTGCTATAGTCTTTTGTAGCAAACGGCTTTTAGCTTAGAGAAGATGGTTTGGCCGCTAGAAATCAAAAGCTTTTCTCACTTACCCAAAAGTCCTTAATCTACAATAATAATCAATAATATCGCTTGAGGTAAACGAGTTACGACATATTTACAATTAGTAGAAACACTTTTCTACTAATTTGCATTCTCTTTTAAAATAATTGTTATCGGCATTTGTAGCAAACGGCTTTTAGCTTAGAGAAGACGGTTTGGCCGCTAGAAATCAAATGCTTTTCTCTCTTACCTAAAAGTCCTAAATCTACAATAATAATCAAGAATACCGCTTGAGGTAAATGATTTAAGACATTCACAATTGGAAGAAACACTTTTTCACTTATTTGTGATCTCTTTGAAAATAATTGCTATAGTCTTTTGTAGCAAACGGCTTTTAGCTTAGAGAAGATGGTTTGGCCGCTAGAAATCAAAAGCTTTTCTCACTTACCCAAAAGTCCTTAATCTACAATAATAATCAATAATATCGCTTGAGGTAAACGAGTTAAGACATATTTACAATTAGTAGAAACACTTTTCCACTTATTTGCATTCTCTTTTAAAATAATTGCTATCGTCTTTTGTAGCAAACGGCTTTTAGCTTAGAGAAGACGGTTTGGCCGCTAGAAATCAAATGCTTTTCTCACTTACCCAAATGTCTTAAATCTTCAATCATAATCGATAATATCACTTGAGGTAAATGAATAAAGACATATTCACAATTGAAAGAACTCTTTTCCACTTATTTGTGTTCCCTTTGAAAGTAATTGCTATAGTCTTTTGTAGCAAACGGCTTTTAGCTCAGAGAAGACGGTTTGGCCGCTAGAAATCAAAAGCTTTTCTCACTTACCCAAAAGTCCTTAATCTACAATAATAATCAATAATATCGCTTGAGGTAAACGAGTTACGACATATTTACAATTAGTAGAAACACTTTTCTACTTATTTGCATTCTCTTTTAAAATAATTGTTATCGTCATTTGTGGCAAACGGCTTTTAGCTTAGAGAAGACGGTTTGGCCGCTAGAAGTCAAATGCTTTTCTCACTTACCCAAAAGTCCCAAATCTTCAATTATAATCAATAATATCGCTTGAGGTAATCGAGTTACGACATATTTACAATTAGTAGAAACACTTTTCTACTTATTTGCATTCTCTTTTAAAATAATTGTTATCGTCTTTTGTAGCAAACGGCTTTTAGCTTAGAGAAGACGGTTTGGCCGCTAGAAATCAAATGCTTTTCTCACTTACCCAAAAGTCCTAAATCTTCAATAATAATCAATAATATCGCTTGAGGTAAACGAGTTACGACATATTTACAATTAGTAGAAACACTTTTCTACTTATTTGCATTCTCTTTTAAAATAATTGTTATAGTCTTTTGTAGCAAACGGCTTTTAGCTTAGAGAAGACGGTTTGGCCGCTAGAAATCAAATGCTTTTCTCACTTACCCAAAACTCCTAAATCTTCAATAATAAGCAATAATATCGCTTGAGGTAAACGAGTTACGACATATTTACAATTAGTAGAAACACTTTTCTACTTATTTGCATTCTCTTTTAAAATAATTGTTATCGGCATTTGTAGCAAACGGCTTTTAGCTTAGAGAAGACGGTTTGGCCGCTAGAAATCAAATGCTTTTCTCACTTACCCAAAACTCCTAAATCTTCAATAATAAGCAATAATATCGCTTGAGGTAAACGAGTTACGACATATTTACAATAAGTAGAAACACTTTTCTACTTATTTGCATTCTCTTTTAAAATAATTGTTATAGTCTTTTGTAGCAAACGGCTTTTAGCTTAGAGAAGACGGTTTGGCCGCTAGAAATCAAATGCTTTTCTCACTTACCCAAAACTCCTAAATCTTCAATAATAATCAATAATATCGCTTGAGGTAAACGAGTAACGACATATTTACAATTAGTAGAAACACTTTTCTACTTATTTGCATTCTCTTTTAAAATAATTGTTATCGGCATTTGTAGCAAACGGCTTTTAGCTTAGAGAAGACGGTTTGGCCGCTAGAAATCAAATGCTTTTCTCACTTACCCAAAAGTCTTAAATCTACAATAATAATCAAGAATATCGCTTGAGGTAAATGATTTAAGACATATTCACAATTGGAAGAAACACTTTTCCACTTATTTGTGATCTCTTTGAAATTAATTGCTAAAATCTTTGGAGGAAACTGTTTCAAGCTTAGAAAAGTAATTTTGGCCACTACAAATTAAAAACATTTCGATAGATTAAGGACTTTTTCATAAGTGAGAAAAGTATTTGATTTCTATCAACCAAAGTGTCTTACCTAAGCTTAAAGCCGTTTGCTTCAAAAGATTTAAGCAATTTTTTTCAAAGAAAATAAAAATAAGTGGGAAAGTGTTTCTACAATTTGTGAGTATCTGTTTGAACATAGTTAATTTCAATAATAAAGTTTGAGGAGATGATACTCATAAATTGTAAAAACACTTTTCCACTTATTTGTGATCTCTTTGAAATTAATTGCTAAAATCTTTGGAGGAAACTGTTTCAAGCTTAGAAAAGTAATTTTGGCCACTACAAATTAAAAACATTTCGATAGATTAAGGACTTTTTCATAAGTGAGAAAAGTATTTGATTTCTATCAACCAAAGTGTCTTTCCTAAGCTTAAAGCCGTTTGCTTCAAAAGATTTAAGCAATTTTTTTCAAAGAAAACACAAATAAGTGGAAAAGTGTTTCTACAAATTGTGAGTATCTGTTTGAACATTTACCTCAAACTTTATTATTGATAATAACTATGTTCAAACAGATACTCACAAATTGTAGAAACAATTTTCCACTGATTTGTCTTCTCTTTGAACCTAATTTCTATAGTCTTTTGTAGCAAACGGCGTTAATCTTAAAAAAGACGCTTTGGCTGCTCGAAATGAAATATGTATACCTCACCCCTATCTTAAAGTTCTAAATCTACAATATTCATCAATTATATGGTTTGAGGTTAATGTTTAAAGAGTTATTCATAAATTATCCATATACAATTGCATTGATTAGTTTTCGATTTAACAATAATTGTTATAGTCTTTTGTAGCAAACGACATTAAGCTTCGAAAAGATGATTTTCCCGCTCGAAATCAAATATCTCTCACGCTTATCTAAAACTCCTTAATCTAGAATAGTAATCAATTTTATGTTTTTAGGTAAACGTTTAAAGAGTTATTCATTAAGTGTACAGACGCTATTGCACTAATTTGGATTTTCTTTTAAAATTATTGATTTTACCTTTCGTGGTAAACTCTAACAGCTTCTGAAAATCGCTTTTAGCGTTTGCAGTCAAATACATTTAACCCTAATCAATAAGACTTAAAACTATGAATGTATTAAGTAATACCGTTTACAGTAAATGTTTTTAGAGGTGTTCATTACATTCTGAAGAAGTATTCCTCTGATTGACTTTCTCTATGATTATAAGTATGTTTATCATGCATAGCGATCAGTTTTCTCGGTAGACATTATTGATATTAAGCATTGCTGTATAAGGAAATGTAGTTAGTGGTTACTAAACTATTATCTTATCACCATAGGAAGATGTTTATGCTTATCGGTTTAAGTAATATTTTTAAACGATATTTTTCTGAATTTCCTCTAAAATGATAAAGAAATGAAAACAAACAGCTAATCGTTCACGGTTAGGGATTACTGTTTAAAACAACCGGTAAAAGCTTAGATTAAGAGTTCCTTATATCGTACTGCTTGCAACGATAGATTTTTTTTTTGAGTGTACTCAGATAACTTCGCTTAATCAAGTGGAGTAAAGAGTGCAGTGAGATGATACTTATTCACGTGCACAAAGTTAACTTTTCATTAAAAAGCGCTGTCGTGTAAAAGGTATTTGCAATTAGAAGGAAAGCAAAGGAGAAACGAAGCAAATTCCTATTTATATTTATTTGCCTCACTCGCTTCTCAACTGGTGTCGAAAAAAAGCTAGTTAGCTAGCGAGTTGATAAAAGCCGTATTTTACTATCGCCTATGATCCATATAGATAATCTCGTGAAAATAAAACAATACGGATCTTAGTGACAACTGTGTTGTATACCTGTCTCTTTTTTGCTTACGTTTATTTATTTTTCATTTATTCGTTTTCTTTTTTCTTTACACTATACATTTTACAATCCCTAACAATTCGCAAAGCTGAGAAGCAATAGCAAAAACTTTTGGTTCATGAAACGTGATCCCGATAGAGAGCAGGATAACATGCATTGACTTATTATATATGGACTGCAAGTTGGTTGTCAATTCCATACATAACCTGCGGAGATGATGGTTCCAGTTCTCAAAGCGAAATCAGCGACAAGTTCAGGCCTACCGACAATAATAAATACTATTTTTAGCGCCATCTGTTACATACTTCGCCTTAGAATGAAATTTCATTCATAGAAGGTAAGGCCATCTATGGTCATAGGAAGTCACCAATCGGCGTAGTGTTGGGGGAGCACTGAAAAAAATCCTTTTTTGATTTATTTTATAAAACCTTTGATTTTAGAGTCATATTCGAAATAAAAGATTTTTCAATGAAATTTATTTTCTCCATTTCAAGAGATGTAGTGAAGGAAGACATTTTTAAAACATTATTTCAAGGAAAAATTAGTGCAATCGTATTTATAAACGCCGTCTTACTTTAGACGGCCGTCCAAGTTATAAAATACATTTTTAATGTCTGAAGTTTTCTAACTTTTTACCTACCTTAAGACAATGGAATCTATTGTCTAAACCTGCAATATTGCATTTTTTTTTGTATATATCAAATAAAGTATTTTGCAACTATTTCGAAATAATTATAAATATAAAGTCAAAAATCTAATTAATACGACTCGCCCACTAGGCAACTTCCGAGCAGCTTTTTAGATATCTTACTTTTCTTGAAAACGTTCGTATTTTTTTAATTATAACTTATTTATAGGTTCATTCCTTTATTTTAAAATTCTGATTTTTGTGCATTTCAGTCCAAAGTTCTGTCAAAGTTCATAAAAAAACAATAAAATTGTACAAAAATGCCCAAAAATTTGGAGTAAAGGAACGAACCTTACTTATAATTTATCAGTAAAATTTATCTTAACCGAAATTGTAGAGGATTAGAATCACAGATTAGCCATATGAAGATGAGAATGTTTCGTACGTTTTACCCTCCAAAACCCATTTGTTTACATTGTTGTATTTGTAATTTCTTCCCGCGTAGATGAATAGATGTGAATTGCAACAACAATTTAAACAGGTGTGTGAAGATCCCTACTGTCTCTGTGTGAGGTTTTTATGGACACATTCTCATTTTTTATCTGATAACTGCCAGTTCAAGCTTGTAGGCAAATTAAAATAGCTGCCGGGGATTCTCATCTTCATGTGGCTAATCTGTGATTAGAATTCCCTATAAAAACGCGCTTAAACTGTGTACTTAAAACTACTAGGCGTTTTTTTTTTGCAAGTCCATGTGGATTTGTCGAAAAAACAACATCGGAACTAATTGTTTTACACGTAAATACAACAACATCTTGAAACTATATGGACTTAGCTAAGTCCAGATAATTATCGGGACTTACGTACTGTAAGTAAGAAGTCCCGATGTCGTTTTTTCGACAAATCCATATAGACTTGCAAAAAACACGTCTACTAAATATTTTCAATACTCTTAGCAAAAAGTGTAAAGCAAAATACTACCTCTACTCATTTACTTTTCAAATCTGCCAGTTTCTACTAATTTTATTTTATTTTATGAACTTCGACATGACTAAAATTTGTATGAATTAACAGTTTTGAAAATTAAGCGAGAAGTTGTTTGTAAAAAAAAGGAAATTTTCGGATTTGGTTAAGGGATTTTTTTTTTTCAAATAACCCTTAGCACTGGTTTGACATTTATTGTTTGTTTTTATTTTGCAATTTAGTTTCAGAATTCTTTTCGATGATGTTTATTTATTAGTTTGTTGTTATTAATTAAAAAAAGTATGAAAACAAAGTTGAATCATTGCGAAACTAATTAACAATAGCAACCAATGAAATCAACAAACAACGGTAATGGTTATCGATTTAAGTGAAAGAAAATTCTATTTGCTCCTAGACAAGAAGTGAAAAATCTCAGTCACGTTCAGCGTCACACAACGTGAAGGATGTCGGAAAGACAGAATGCATGTATTGTAGAAATTATAATATACAATTCGTAATTCATTTGTGTGAGGTGTTTTTCAGATAAAAATATTATTATAAATACTATCTGCACTATCGACGGAAGGTAAAGGTTGGAAGTAAAGTTTCAATTTTGGTATTAATGACATCTCAAAAAATAACTAGTTTCCTTTGTAAAATTTGCGTTCAATGAAAGCACTTGACTACATAAATGTAGTCCCTTGTGTCTGCTGAACGTACCCAATGAAAAATGAAATCAGATGAAAAAAAATCCTTCAAAAAAATCCTCAATACAAATGTCAAACAGTAGTATCTGTATTTTCCGATAGGACTGAACTCGGCGCTTGTAACGCATAGCTTAAAGTGGCGTCAACGTGAAGTTGGCTCCTGGCAGTCCATATATAATAAGTCAATGATAACATGTTTTTGTTGTAATGCATATATTTTGATGATCTATATGGATCATCTCTGATAATAAAAAACGGCTAAAGTTTCTGTGTATTAGTAAACAAATTTGAGACTATTGTGGGAGTGAAGAAAATATCCCGGTCAGAAATTAGAGGAAATTTGTTTGTCCTTCCTTTTCGCACTTACGCTACAGTCGACTATGCGTACATTTAAACAAAAGCACGTCATCTTGTAAGATCTACTTCTAGGCGTTCTGGCATTAGTTGTTGATTAATTAGTAAAAGCATACGTTAAGGATCTTCTTTTACTTCAAAAAAAGTAAGGTAGTAATTGAATCGTTACAGTAAGGGGATTCATGCAACGTCGTAAAACACTTCATAAGTTTATCTTTTGGTAAATGAATTGTCAATTTTCGTATGGGAAATGGTTTACTCAAATTGGATAAAATTATCTAAGGATTTTGTTGCTGAAAAATGTACAAATTTATTTGGATGAACTTATAAAAACGTTGTCACCACCAACAACGGCATCTAGACGTCATCCAAACAACTAAAATACGAACGAGACACCAAAGGCCCCAACAGAACTTTCGAAAACTTTTGAATCTTTTGGATTGATTATTGCAACTGATTTGAGACGAAAAAGAGGAAGTTTTTTAGCGGGAAAAAATCGAGTTAAAATTGAGATAAAATCTAATATTAAAAATACAAATAAACTTGAATAAATTCGCTCCTTTTATTTATTTTGATTAATAAAGTTATAATAACGTAAAATTAAAATTGAATTGTGATTTTCATTAATTTCTCGCTTAAAGAAGCGTCTCCGAAAGTCACGTTCGTGACAAATGTCATTGTGACGTCAAGTCAAGTATCTAGAACTCTCAGCTATAACCATATTTAGTGTTAGATCTTCTAAAATTGCATCCTCTTTTACTTTCTGTTTATCTATTGTTAAAAGTTTATTAGAAGGATTTTACTTTTGTAACAGAAAACGCACAAACCATCATTTTAATCATTTGAAATAAGTAAATCATTAAAGGCAATTTGTTCATATAATTGCACTAATTTCTGTTTTTTGCTTATTTTTGGCATAACTTTTTAAAAAATTTTCAGGAAATAATTTTTTGCCAGATAAATTTTTGACGTTTGACGAGCAACTGATTCAATTACACAGCATTTATCCAAATGAATAAAAAGGACGTTCACGTAAACAACTTATCTTTTTACACAATTGGTAAACTTATCTCGCTGCATGAATACCCTTACCGCCATATTATTCACTAGATACATCGTATGCTTTACATCTGGATTTAAATTTTTAATCTGGATGAATCGAGTGAATAATATGGCCGTTAGTATTTTTATTTTCATCAGCCGGCCGTAGTTATCGTACTCTCCAGTTATTTCAGGGGGCCAACCAAACTTTCTTTCGCAACTCAACCGTTACTTTTAAAACTTACCGTTGATGACATACTGAATCGTCTGCCCAGTTCCCGATAGCAACTGTTGACGAGACGATAGAACGAATGGTTGATTGTTTCCGTCGCAATTACTCAGACATGCTAAGAGCTATCCTGAATAAGAACTATACGTATCGGCTCGGCACCGACAACTCCCACAATCAGGGAATTTCGGGAAGAACATCACAAGGACACGTATGAGGGAAATTGGTATTTGGGAAGGAAAGCGGAACCAAAAGAGAATCTAGTAACTGAAGATAATGATGAATAAAAAAATCAACTTCATAAAGAACCAAAGTTCTTGCCTGGTCGTCTGAGACGGAGTCTCTATAACTTCTCCAGAAAAAAAATTGAATTTGAATTTTGTAACTGTATTTTGGACACTACTGGCCTTTTCGATTGGAGTCAGAATGACAGTTCTTCTTCTGAAAAGAAGAAACATTTTTTTCTGATTTTTTTTTCAGAATCGTTCCAGAAGGGTTCACACGTATCAAATCGTTCTCCCGGATTACCAATCGAAAAGGCCATACATTAATTTTAATCAGTAAAATTATTGAGTAGTTGAATGAGTACTCCGATTCTTGGTCTTTTTCGTTCAATGTAAAAAAGATTCCAGGAAAACCAATCTTCGCAAACTCCGTGGTGATCTCTAGATAAAATTTACCATATGCTCGAAATTGGATATAGACGGCTCTGTGATGAACTCATTAGCCTGAAATTATTTTTGCCTGATGAAGATGATGCCACACCTCCCTCTATTTTAAAATTCATAAAACCCTCTAGAACTTTATCCATCCAAATGTAGGAATAGCAGTTAAAATTTTAATCACAATAACGGTTGCTAGTGAAGAAAGGTTTTTTTTATTTATTTATTATAAATAGAATAGCATACAGTTGAAAAAAGGGAAAAATCTCTTAGCAAACTATTAAGCTACAAAATTAAAAGATACTTTTATATGGGCACGTTCAATCACAAAATCTGAAAATTCAGATCTGAATTTATGTTGTTGAACGCACAAAAAATCTGAATTTTCAGTCCAAATGCTAGCATTTACTTAAAGGATTTACATTAAAACGAAATAAAATAGAACTTTAATTATATTCCTAAATTAAAAATTAAGCGTCAGCAGTTCTGGTGGTGATTTATTTAACTAAATCAGCAACAATTTACAGCAAGACTATGTGAAGTTTAATGAAAAAATAATTCTACAATATTGCGATGTAGAATTCTGGGATCATTTTTTTAATAATAGTTTATGTTTTGATTTAGCAACTCACTTATCAATAAACGATAAATTCTTTTATGTAAAAAGTATTAATTTGTTCGTGATGAAAATTAATCATCCCAAACCATTCCAATTCAACCACTAACCACAGCAAAAATCATAAAGTTCAACTTCTATATATAGTACTTCAACATTTCCCCCACCACTATCACTTTATTCTGAATTTTCAGATGAGAATTTTTGGCTGAAAATTCAGATGAAACGTAATCAAACGTATCTAAAAGTCTCTCAAAGTCATCTAACTTTCTATGGCAGCTGGCCAATCAGAAGCTCTAAAAATTTAGAAATCTGAAAATTCAGATGTCAAACGTAATGCGTTGAACGTACCCATTTATTTAAAGAAACGAAATTCAATTTGAAACTAATTTAGTTAAAAAGATTATGAAGTACATCATTTTAACATAAGAAAACAAAATGTTCTTTAAAAGAACGAAACCAAAGCCGCTAAAAGAAGGACAAAATATTTGAAAAGCTCATAACAATTATTTGTATTATATTTATTAATTCAAAATTGAGAGAAAAGAAAAACCAAATTCACAACAATTCTCAATATAAGTAGGTAACCTTTTTCTGATTTATACATTGAAAACACAAAACATCGAATGACCTAAACATCTTATTATGAAGTTTCTGAATCCTGAATATTGGTGATTTTAAGTTTAGATGTGTTCGGCAAAAAGAAATTTGGAAGGTTGCTAAATGACGACTAAAACGTGTCGTGTAAAGAATATTTATATGATTAAGTAAATGCATTGAGTCAATTTTACCACACAGTAGTTTATACAGAAATACATCATTTAGCAAAGCTCTACGTTGAAACAAGGAACATCTTGAATAAATGTAATCTGTTAAAGTATTCTGTATGGTTTTTATACAGTTTATATTCCAATATCCTGGAAATTTTTTTCTGTTAACTTTCTATTTTATCAGAATGAATCTGAAAAACTGGATTTTAAACAGGCGAAGCATCATATTCGAGTATACTGCGAACAAGCGAATTAAAGAGGGTAATAAAAGTATCCGGCTTGCGAAAGTACTTTCCTGTTCTAAAAATAGAACCCATCATTGTTGATGCTGATTAATAATATTTTGGTAATGTGTCTGTCGAATAATAATTTAGAATCAAATATGCCACCAAGGTCATTTTGTTCACTGACTTGTTTCACGTTAACTTGGTTTAAACGGTAGTCAAAATAAGTTGAATATCGTTTTCGAGAAAAAGTCATTACGCTACATTTATTTACATTCAAAGGGTGTTGATTCATTGTAATTGTATACAATTGCGGACACAATTAATTTCCCTATAAATTTTAAGGTCATCAGCGTACAACAGTGGTGAAGACGATATTTTTTCCGTAATATCGTTAACATAAATAAATAATATTAGAGGTCCCAAAGTGGAACCTTGAGGAACTCCAGATGGAGTGTAAAAAGGTGCAGAAGCATGCTGTGGTCTAGCAGTTAGATAAGATTTAAACCATTGGATAAGTTCATCATGAAACCCAATTTTTTTCATTTTGTTTTGTATAATTACATGACTTATTTTATCGAATGCTTTCGAAAAGTCTGTATAGACTACATCTACATCGTGCGTAAAGGAAACCAAATAAGTAACTGTGGAACGACCGCTTATAAATCCATGTTGCTTAGAGTTAATCATAGGTCTTACCAAGAACATAACACTTTCTTGGACACATTCTCAAAAATGAGGGCTAATGCGTTTAAGATGCATACAGGACGATAGTTGAAATATCTTTCTTTAGTCTGTCAGAAAAGGTTTTCTCTGATAAAGACTTGTTAAATAAGGTATACAGATAGGTGGCGCTAACAATATAAGTAACGGGATAAAAATTAATGAGCGGTTTTGCAATATTAAGAGAAAGATTTTGGTTGCTCATAGGCATATTACTAGGTGAGGTGTAGAGCTGGGTTGTGAGTAATTATTTTTGAAGGATTTGGAAAAGATTCGCAAATTGACTTCGGTGAAGAAGACTTAATACCTTCATGGGTCATCACACACGGTAGTGAGTTAGTAACCAGAAATATTTAACATTAGTTTTAAGATTGTCTTCTGTATTATTTAAGTACTTCCTGTAGCAAATATTTAGTTCTTTTTCACCTAAGGTCCTCAAGTATTTGAACGTATCTTTGTCATCCACCCAATTGAATTTTTTTGCAGTAAAATGAAAACGCTTTCTGGCCTGGAGTATCTTTATAAGATTTTTAGAAAACCAACATGGGTAATTATGAGAAACTTGCCTCTATGGAAAAGTTGATAACGTTATTCAATTCAATTCCACTTCAGGAGCGAAGTCTAGTCGAAATTTGTACTAAAAACAGGCCCGGCAGAGCAGCTTCAGCCAGACTTTTTCACTAATAAAAAAAAGTCATAACATTTTTTCATTTAAGATTTTTATTTATACTTTTGATGAAACACCAGGGTTTTAATGCGAAAATCGCACTTCGTTTGGAGTGTTTTGAAATAAATTTATTTAATAATTCATCCAAATTTAGATTTTCCGTGTGGTCGGAATAAACATGCAATATAGCAATTTTGTTGAGTCGATCCTGCAGCATTGTTGACCTAAGGCAAGATTTTAAATGACGAAGAACGGAGAAACTTCGTTCATTTGAGCAAGATGATCCTGGGATTGTAATTAGCAACCGGTATAACCACACAAACTCGGGAATAAACCCTTGACTCCAGGCGTATTTTTGCGAAAATCAACTACTTCTCTCAAATTTCTTGCTTGCTCATTCTGTCCTGGACGGACAGCGGAGTCTTAGTAATAGGGTCCCGTTTTACCCTTGGAAACGGAACCCTAAAAAGGAACTAAACATTAAACTGCTAAAAAAACTTGGGCTGAGGAGTTGGTTTGATATTATGTACAATTTTACGTGTTTCCATTTTGTTTGGCTCCCGGCTAGTCCACTGGCGTCTGGTTTTTTATATTTTTGTTGACTTTATTGTCGGCTTTCAAAAATCTTAAAAATATATAGTTTAATAGGTAAATAAGATGGCATCTCAACACCATTTCAACTCAACTCCAAATCTATAGCTCTCAACTCTATAGGAACGAAAAACCTGGGTCGAAAATCCGACCATAATCCAACTGGAGCTCTCGATCCTGCATATAAACGGGGTAAGTATTTGTCAATTGAAATTGCCGAAAACATCAAATAAATGTTTATATGTATGTATGTATTAATTATCAATACAAGAAAAGTGATAATTTACTTTTTTCGTATGGGTTTGGGTAGCTGACAAGGAGGCGCCGGAAAAATCTCCCCCAGGGCGTTGATTGTGCTAAAATCGGCTCTGGTCTGGGATGTACGAATATCATCATCAAATTATCAAGAAATGTCATAAGGATATGAAATAAACTAACAAACAAACAATAATAATAAAAGTATCCACTACATCTAAATTCAGAAATGCGATGAGGATACAATCCTGAAAAGCATTATTTGTTGCGGCCACTTAGCATAATCCAATTTTATTTTTATAAAAACTCAATCCATCGTCAAATTAAATGCAATTTTACACCTTAAATAGTATAAATTCAATTACATTTTGTTTTATTTATTAAACGTTACTGTACACAGTTCTCATTCAGCAATCAAAATAATGCATTATGCTATTTCGATGTTTACTGAATTTTAGCGGGGATAAGGACACAAATGATGTCTTCATTGTTCTGATCTCTCAATTCCCATTTTACTTCAACGGTGACCTTAAAGAATGATTTTGTTTTAAAATGAACATTTTAAACGGTTCAAGTATTATACCTTCGGATAGGCTTTTAAAACTGGTAACTCTGCTCTGTACCCGTAGCTGGCACCCTTTGTCAAAGGACATGTTAACCCACTGTCTACGCAGGCATCCGGATTTTCTAGGTGAAATGGCATTTCAACACCCATGATTTTACCATGGACAACGGTTGTAATTGTTTGAACGTCTTCGGCTGAAAATTCATATTATTCGGTTAAGATAAATAGCATTCGATGTATATGTGTCTTTATGGTGGAATTACCACATGTATCTTTATTTTATTACTTAATGAATGTGAATTATGTAGATTATAGGAAATATTATCATATTCAAGAACAAGACGAACATGACCATTATGTGTACTTTTATATTCATTCGTATTTTGATATCTGTCCGATTTCACTATTCTTGAAATCAGCAGTTGCAGAAGATGAAGATACATTTAAATCTACCATAAGACATTTTTATACTTACATAATGTCAATTCAATTGATATTGAAGCAGTCGTATTCCTTTTGAGAATGCAATCATTCTTCGTTGTATCACAGCCTGATATTACAACTTTAGTAAACTTTCCTATTTTAGATCCTGTAAAGAATGATTAAAAGTAGGGTGGTAAGTTGTGTTAAGAGTGTGTTGTATGGGGAAGAACTGAAAATTTATTTTGACAGGTTGACACATAAATTTTTCCCGTTTCGTGACGTTTTTTTATAATAAAAGCTTAACTCTTCCTAAGTGGCCTTTAGTTTTTTGTTTTGTTTTTATTTATAGAATAGACGGTGTAAATAGAAATGTAACACATTGTTGCTATTATCGCTGATGATCCATATAGATCATCTCATGAAAATAAAACAATACGGATTTTAGTGACAACCTCCTTTTTCCTTAAGTTTTTTTTATTTTTCATATTATATTCGTTGTCTTTTAGATGTATAGTACTTTAAGTCGGCAACACTTTTTTAACTGGCGGCCATTTTGTCAGCTGTCAAGTGATTTATTTTGAGTTTGGTTTATGGTTTGGCATTTCACCATGAATAGACTGACGCCTGAACAACGCTTCCACATTGTGCCCAAATCGGCCCAAAACAAGATTGCCGTTGATCCCAATTTTCATAAGCGAATTTTGTTTAGCGATGAAGCTCACTTTTGGTTGAATGGATACGTCAATAAACAAAACTGCCGTATTGGGAGTGATGATAATCCTCAAGTGTATGTTTAGACACCGTTATATCCACAAAAACTGACTGTTTGGTGTGCTTTATGGTTTGGTGGAATAATTGGTCCGTACTTCTTTAAATGCTGGCCAGAACGTAACAGTCAATGGTGACCACTATAGAGACATGATTACTGACTTTTTCGTTCATCAATTGAACAACCATGATGTGCAGGAGCCCCGCTTTCAACAAGACGTCAAGGAAACGTTTGGTAACCACATAGTTTCACGTTACGGACCCGTGAATTGGCCTCCAAGATCATGCGATTTAACGCCGCTTGACTAATTTTTGTAGGGATATGTGAAGTCGCTAGTCTACGTCGATAAGCCCGAAACGATTGACCACATGGACGATAAAATTCGCCGTGTTATTGCCGATATACTGCCACACATGTTGGAAAAAGTCATCGAAAATTGAACCTCCAGTTTAGACTACCTCCAAGCCAGCCCTGGCGGTCATATCCCATAAATCATATATAAATTAGAATGCCAGATGATTATCTTTCGAATAAATTAAATTTCATGTCTATTAAAAAAATAATCTTAGTTTTATTCCATTTGAAAGTTCTATACCTCTAAAAAAAATGAATGAATGGCGAAATTCGTAAAAATATGATCATCTAACTAAGTCCAACCTTTATTTCTTTCCAACCACAGAAAGAATTTTTGTAGCCAAAAACTTTTTTGTGTTTGCCCCACATCACCTTATAAATATCAATTTAAAAAAATCCTTATTTATTATTTTTACTCCATTTCAATCTGTAAATAAATAACTTTTGAAAAAGAGTAACCAGCAATTTAATGAGATAAGGAGACCTGCTTCTCAAAGTGCTTAGCGGGGAAACAGTTAATACATTTTTAAAAGTTAAATTCGTTGATTCAATTACAGTCAAGGTTTCAAATCATTTAAGCCTCAACCACATTCAAGGAAGAATTTTCTCTCTAATTGAGTTTCAATTAAAAACTTCAATTAATAATTAATTTATTTATTTATCTATAACTGAATGGAAAACTGTGAAATATAGCATTGGTATCTAATATTTAAATATTTAGTTCATTCAAGTTTTTTATATCCCAGTATATTCTAATATTCTAATATTGTTAACGTTAGTTTCTTAACGAATTTGATAAATAAAAAAATAAAAAAACCTGTCATGCAAGGGAGTTTTTAATAAGTGATGTATACAAAAGTAGAATTTGACAGAACGGTAAATAACATTTCAATATAAAAACTATGGTTTCCTATTCATACACATAAACAAATTTTGTGTGTAGTACGTACCTATATATAGTAGCGATTAGCGAAGGAATTAAATAGGTAGGTAAATCTTGGCTTCTACTAGTAGTACCTTCTAGTATTTAATATAATTTTTTTTGCATTTACTATTGCTTCAGTTTTATGCATGTATGGCCTATTTAAAAATAGAATCAATATTTCAACAAATCCAATTAAATAGTGTTTATCTTGTACTTGGCTGATTTATTTCAGTAGTATGTACATTTTGTACTATACCTATACAAATAAATATCTTTAATAGTTTACGTCATTCAAATAATTGACTCAATATAACAAATACATAACTGACTCACCGTACCCGCCACCTCAAATCGCAAATCAAATGTAGTGAAATATGATTCACGCTATAATTACGCTTTCATGAACAAAAAAAAAAAAAAACAACATCATAACAATGAGAATTGACCAAAACTCCTTAATTTATAACATCACGCTTAAATGAATTTAATTGTCATTTTGAAGCGTGTGTGTGAAAGAAATTCGACGAATGAATAATCAGATAATTGGATTTTAAATGCACAACTGCATACATATGTACTCACTTACAAAAGCCTTTTGTCATTCAAAATGCAACACACCTATGTATGTACGTAACATTTATGTAAATACATACATATTTTTGTAAACACATATTTTGATTCAATTGAATTCTGGAACATTTCAAAATTTATTACTAAAAACAAAACAAAGTTGGGAACACATTAGAGTAAATGCAAAACAATTTTTGGGAAAAAGATTTCTAAAATTCAATTTTTGTTATGAAAATTTTGACCGTTTAATATGGGCATAACTCTTATTTAGTGAAAACTTTAATAACTAACAAAAAATAAGCGAGCTTCAAAATTGGGGTTTGCGCGTCGATTTAAGTTTAAGGTACCTTCAAATTCGTGCAAACAAAAATTTTGGATTTTCTCATTTTCTTTTTAAATTTTGGCAGCTTACTTTTGAGCTTACTTAAAACTTGAATATCATAAAACAAACCATTATGGGTGCAAAAAAATTAGCATTTAAAAAGCTCCAATTTTGGCCACCAATAACATAATTATTATTTATTTTCGTATTTAATAAATTATTTGAACCACATAATCGAGGTTTTCGCAACTTCAGAGCATTTAAAAGCGTCAAATTGGGATGCCAATCATACTTTAACATTCGTATTATTTCAGACCTTATTTAAGCGGAAACTTTAATAACTAACAAAACTACGCGAGCTACAAATGTTTGGTTTACGCAAAAAATAAGCATTTAACTATCTACAAATTCAGATACTTATCAAAATTGTTCGATTCCGCCAAAAAGTGTCCACCGTCAGATTTTTATAATCAATATGTTATTGTTAATTATTTCGGTTGAACCGAATAATACCTACACATTATTTTACCGAATTGTGATTATTTTCAAATGAAAAACTGTTGAAGTTTAATGGATATCACGTCGTTGTTGATATAGATGCTGCAAAATGACGTATGCCACTTTTTGGGAATTATCGGAAAAACAAGACAAGCTATTTAATTTTAATTTGTATTTATAGTTTTAACGTTTGATTATCGTATGTACATTTTCTTCAGACACATTTCTTTATCAGTATTGAGTTGAATACAAACTCCTACATTCTTTTGTTTGACTGATTTAGATATATGTACATACCAACAACATCAAAAGATGCGACACATAATTTTTCAACTGTTTCCTCCTAAAAAAACGCCCCCGAAAACGAAACGTCCGGGAAAGTTCCTGGCATCCCGTGGGGCATCACGCTACACCAAAAAACCGTTAGAAGCGTTTCTGTGATAAATTACCCTTCTTCACAATGAAATCGCGAATTTGATTTTTTTTGTACGAGTCCAATACTTGCCCTATAGTTACTACAAGGTGGTGCAAAATTAATCACCCTATCGGCAGATGTTATAATTTTTGCAAATGGCGTCGTACGTCAATCATATTTGATATTTGTGAACTGGGCAGCTGCAATATACAAACAGACTAGCAATGGAGCGCTATACTCAACTATCAAGCTATCCTCAATCTAAACAACGAAGAGGACGATTTTATGTCGAAAGTCATCATGAGCGATGAGGCGAATTTCCACTTAAGCGGTTACGTCAATAAGCAAAATCTTCATTTCCGGGGCACTGAAAACCCGAGTTTGATGTACGAAGAGCCATTGCGTCCAATCAAAGCGACTGTGTGGTGCGGCGTTCACGCGGTAGGAGTGATTGTATTGAACGACTTCTTTTTGCCGGAATTGGATGAGCGGAGCTTGGTGAACATGTGGAGCAACCGCACACACCACGAGTCACAAAGAATATTGTGAAGGAAGCTTTTCAGGGTCGCGTAATCTCCCGTTTTGGCGATTTGTCATGGCCAGCAGGATCACCCGATTTTACCATCCCATACTTCTGTCTTTGGGGCTACTTGAAGTCGGGGGTTTATTCCAACAATTATTCCTCAGACAATCGCAGCTCTTAAGGTGAATATTCCACAGGAATGCAAACAGTTATCACCGGAAATTTTGCGAAAAGTTACCAGACAAAATATCCATTTTGAATCAAATTCTATTTTGGAAAACCTTTTTGACTTCTCTCTCGAAAGTGAGAGAATAAAACCGCTGCCTAGTTTCATCTACATCACATCACATCATATCCCACGCTAGCAGTTTAAAGAGAAAGAGACATAATACGCGCGAAAGTTAACACAATGGCCGCGTTCGGGTGCCAATCCGATAGGCTATCCAAGATACCTTAGTATCCGATATGTTTTCGAACGACCAAAACCAGATAGGTTACATTTGCTGTCAAAAGAGAAGGCAGCTTAGACTGCTTTTAAACCATGCAATTTCTTCTTGCGATTTTTAAGCACGTGGGCGAGGGACGTATGTGGTGGCCGGGGTAGACGAAATTGCTGAGGTTGAACAAATTGCAGAGTTGTCGCTCATTCTTCTTTGTGCTTTTCCTTTTTGTTCGAATGTGTTTTATTTTCATTCGTCGTCCACTCAGATAACTTCGTTTAATCAAGTGGAGTAAAGAGTGCAGTGAGATGATACTTCTTCACTTGCACAAACTAAACTTTTCAATAAAAATCGCTGTCGTGTAAAAGGTATTTGCAATTAGAAGGAAACCAAAGGAGAAACGAAGATTAAAAATCGCTGTAGTGTAAAAGCAGTCTTATTAAAAGGAAAACTATTGAGTTTTTAACGCGACGATTTGATTTCCATTTTATTGCGAATCCCTTCTGAATCATCAATTAAGTTTTCAGTACCATTAAATATCACACTGGTATACATTTTAACCCTTATTTGTTATTTTATTCTTTAAACGAACAAAATCAGACGCGACTCCAAAAAGCAAAATAAGTAGTCGGCTGTAGGTATAATCAGCTGTAATCAGCTCTTCTCCAAATTTCCATCGGATAGTTTAGTATCGCGAAAATTTTAGGATAGCTTGGGATTTGTTTCTGACAACAGCTGATTGGTTTATCAGCTGAATTTTTCTATGCGATTACAACAACACAAACCTATCCGGATAACTTTGGATAGTTGCCCGAACGCGGCCAATGCCGGCCGCACAGCTGTTGCATGAATATTAATACCCTTATTTTATTCAATATAATAGGTCTGTTTCGAAACATGAAATTTCTTGCGAATTTGCACAAATTTTCCCAAAATTGCACAATTTGTTACAAATTCCTGTTCGTTAACTCGAAAAAGTTGCATCGAGAGAGCACATCGAGAGAGAAAAAAATTTCCTTTCCATTGGATAACTTACGAATTTGTGCAACATAAATTTCTGTGTGCAAGATGAGTAAAGACTGTCAAAACACCCAGCTGTTAGCATCTTTTGCTTTTAATTTGAAATTGCGGTTTCTGTTATGTGAAAATTAACTTTATAAATAATAAATAACTTGGGAAATTTATAATTTATGTAATTTTTTTTAAACTAAACGCAAATTGTTAACAAAACCAGACTTTTGGCATGTGATTGTTGATATGAGGAGTAAAGTTCTGACGTTTTGTACACAAAAGTGTATGCGTATGTTAACTTTATTGTAAGTTTCTCTATTTTTGAGAAATTTGTTCTCACTTTGGTATTTTGGCAGGTTTTACACATTTTGCTGAAAAAAGATACCGAACAGACCTAATAATAACAAGTAAAAAGTAGATAAAAGTTATAAATTAATTCCTCGATTCGCCATATTATTAAAAATGCGAAGAATTTATTCAGATCACCTGACGTGGTTCTTTTCAAATGCTAAAAATATCATGCCTGCCATTCTATCGAGACTCATTGGCCACGTTCGGGGATCAATTCAAAGCTATCCGGATAGATTTCTGTTGTTGTAATCCCTTGTGAAAAAACAGCTGACGCAACAAGAACTCCACGTATCTGAACATTTTTGGATAGGTTAGCACACCCTCTCGGATTGATAGCGTGTTGATTGCAATCAGAGTTGAAAACGTAGATTCACACACAGTGCTACATCGTATGATTGTCACAAATGTAATGCTTCTAGCTGGCTGTATAAAACTTTCATTGTGTTTTTGCGACGGTGACGACTCAAATAATCTTTGACCTTTTGTGCGCCAGTTTAGGGAAAAGAAAATGTAGTTCATAAGCGTTTAATGTCTTTTTCGGTTGGATTTTTAAACTATTCCATTCCTATCGAAAAAAAGTAACTCTGAGTGTCCACTTGAAAACGATATAAGTTGGACATAAATATTTGTTTCGTTTCTGTTCAAATTCAATTTAGTTATGAATAAGGGTATTTTTTTCGTGGAATGCAGGAAATTCGCTATACCAATATGCGCTGTTTAATCGATTTTTCTTGAGGCCACACGAGAGAGTAGACACTCCTAGTCGTTAGCGAGTAGCTATACTATCTATTTTTTTTTTTTTAATACACAGGAACTTTAGCAACTCGCTAGCTAATCGCTCCTCAACTGGCTTGCCTTTTTCGTAGCTAGTTGAGAAGCGAGTAGAGCAGCGAGTGAGGCAAATAAAAAAATGACTTTTACTGTTATTGTATATGTAGACAAAAAACAAATCGCTAACAACATTAACATCAAAATAATACATACCATACAATGCCAGTCAGCATTTTTTGGATTCTAATTTAATTTATGTTGGCACGTTTAGTTACTACATTACTGAACTACTGTGAACTATATTTCGACCACAGAGTACAAGTAGTTGACTGCATCCAGAAGTACTTGGCAGTTGATACTGAAGCCCAAAGGAACCCAGCTAGATATGTATAGGTAGGTACACCTATTTACTAAAATAATAGGTATTGCATTCTTAAAAATTCTTTTAATGCCTCTATACTGCATGAATAGGACGAAGGGTTCAGTTACTTTTTTTCCATTTTTATTGAAATACCTATAAACTATGAAATTTTCAACAAAATTTTGATTGCATACTACGGCTGCCTTATAATGTGAAAATTTTGAAGTTACCAAACAGACTTACTATTTACGCTTTTTTTACTAAAAGTGACAGATTATAATCTATGAAATATTGCACGTGGAGCCAATATGTTAAAAGTACCTAGATATATTTACATTTGAAGAAATAATTAAACAATAGGTCTGTTTGGCAAGATGAAATTTTCACAATGTCCAAACTCGTAAGAAAAAACACAGTTTTGCAAAACTTGGTGAACATTTTAGTTACCAAATAGGCATAATAATGTTGGTTTTATGCTGGATTTACACAACCGACAAAATGGAACACGACTGACAAATTGGGATATTATCTGCCATTTTGCACCAATTGTTGACATAACAGGCAATTATTGTAATAAATGACTAAGATATGGATAGCATTTTGTTAAACGTGTAAATCCAGCTTAGCAGTACACAAACGTATATGCATATACATATTGCAATAGGAAAGGTAATTGGATTCGACCTCAAAAAACAAGGCACATCTACTTTCAACTGCCCACCGGAAGTATTAATTTAATTAAAGCTACACCCATGCTCTTGCTAGTATAAGATTATAAAGATAGCCATAACTGTGGAATTAAAGAGTAATTCTATTGTTTTTTATTTAAAATTACCACAATCTTTAAACTGCAATCCACTAGTTGACGCGATAACTGTTAAAATTACAATTACAATAAACTGTTTCATTATTAAGCTTTGTTTTAATTTTGTTTTACTTATTTAAAACTATTCACTCCCGTTTGACAACCGTTATCGAGCTCATTTGTCGGAAAACTAAAAAAATACTATCTTCATTAAATTTATTCCATATAAAAAAAAAACAGTACAAGTTTATATAGTGGCTACTGGTGCTGGAACTTAATGTGTCTGTTGTCTGAGAGTGAGTACTGATCAGGCGTTTCTAATTGGTTTATCTTTATCTTCTCGGTATTTTTTTTTAAGTCGGCCTGTTAAGAGTACATGCGCTCAGCGAATCTCATTTCGCCGCATGGAAATGGTCTATTTCATTTTTTTCTCCGAGTTTTTGTGAATTTGTTGAATGAAACTGATTGCTTGTATTTGTATGTTGTGTTGTATTCTCGGTTTTTGGTATTTTCTTTTGTTGATTATGTCAAGTAAAGAACAATTTTTCGTGGACCACTGGAATGATAATACGAGACCGCCGCCGGGTGAACAGTGGTCGAAGATTCCAAAAAGCTGGTCATAATGTAAAGAAAAAAATATTCACCCTGATTATAAAATCCGATGAATTAGCTGCGGAGGGAGTGAGGCACAATTTTGACATTTTTACTAGTATAGCGAAATGTCAAAATTGAGTCTGACTCCCTCTGCAACTCATTCTTCGGATTCTGTTATTATAGGAAATTTGGGGTGATTATGTATTAGTATGTATTTGTAGATGCAAATTATTGTAGTAATAATGGCGCAAAATTTTAAACAGCCTGATGTTAAGGTGTTAGCATGATATTAGTTAACATTTTACTAACTTTAAAGCTCTTTATTAAAATGTTGTTAGTTTTAAACACTTTTTAACTATTATCACAGTAAACCCATTTTTTTACGGAACTCAAGCTGAACGCGCCTAAAACAGTGACATTTCGTGCAAAAAATGAAGCAAACATACTTTTTTTTTAAATTTGTCTATGTCAAAGTGAAATATGGATTTAATAATATCTATGTTAAAAAGATAAAACAGCAATCTGGCGATTTTAACTTTAGTAAAATGTTAAGAGATAGTATCATGTTAAACTCAATTAAAATTAGCAAAATCGTCTTTTTAACCTAGTATCATACTAAAAATGATTTAACACTTTACTAAATCGTCTAAAATTTTGCGCCAATATCTCTAGCATCGTTTGAGATTGATAGCTCTGGGCAACAAAATTTGAATTTTCTCGTGCCACACGGACTTCACTTACCTATATTTTTTACGTTGATGAGTGACTTCTTATTAAAAATAAGTAATTCAAAAAATCTACTGGTCAAGAATTGTATACACTTATGTCCAAGAGCCAGTAGCCAGTATCTAGCTGACAGACTTACGGTATTTCAGCACGATTCGTATTAAGTGAAGTCATTCCATTAGACATGCTGACGCTGAGCATGGAAAGGACATTCGAAATCTCATCTTATAGTACCCCTAGGAATGGCGGGGTTAACAAGGTAACAAATTCTGCTAATTTCCAAAAAAAATTACTCTTTCTTGAATCAGAATGTCTGCTTTTTTGATATATTAATATGTCCTACTATAGTCTATTCTTTGAAAAAAAAAAAAATAGGCAGACACCTGGTGCAGGTATGCCTCCGCTAAAACATTTTTAATGTTTCTTTTCGTTTCATAAATTTAAAGTGTCTGCGTAGAAAGCACCGCAGCGGCAGCAGTGATTCTGAAGCGGTTTTCATCGTTAAAAAAAAGTGTATCGTCCGTGTATTAATTTTAATTTGAACAATTATTTAAATTTTAAATTGTAGTTGAATTGTATACATAGTCTCTTCAAATTTGTAATCACATTCATTTGTAGATGGTGCAACAAAAATGTATATACATACAAGATTTGTAATTGTGGATTACAATCACAAATTAATTGTGTTTGTAAATTGTCAACTGGTCAACTGGTGGTCTTTAAGGTTACTGTAAATTAGTGTAAATTACCGTGTGTTTTTTCTTGAAACGGGATCTCTTCCTTCTTTCCAAATCATAGGTACTGCAAACCGAATTTGACCTTTCTTCTAATTAGTTCGATTCTTAACACAAGCGATGCAATAAATATGAAGGGCTTAAGATTTTTTCTTGATGAGCCACAATGAAACCAAAATACAGGGGCCAAATTACCTCATCAGTGACTGATCGAATGAGTGCCATCAGTGATCAAATGAACGAGTAAAATCTATGGGGATGATGACTCCATAACGTGAGCGGTAATGCCAAACTCACATAATTCACTCACGTATTACTCGATAACTGATGGGGTAATTCGGCCCCTGGTGATAACTCTCCAATACAAGTTTAGAGAAATTTCGTCTTGTTTTTTTAAAAGTTAATACACCACAAATGTAACAAAATGAGTCAGGATCGTTATTAGCTACACTTTCTCGCCATATTCACACAATCTCAACAATTAATTATGAATCACTAAAGTTAAATCAATACGAAAACCATTAATTTAACGGCTATTTATTCGCGAACGTTTGCTTGCGTTTATCGTCGTAGTATTGGTTATACTCATCAACACATGACAAGAAATCTGAGGCCAACCGCAACAAAACTACTACAGTTTACTGATGAGGATAGGTGATGAAAACAGTATTAGCTATCAGTGTTCGTTTTACATACATACATAGTTAGTGTTCACCAGTGAGGAATGAGTTGATAACAGGTGGCTCTCTGAACCGGCTTTTGGCTTTTCTCGTTCACGAAGGTCAAATTCATCGAAACATCCTCACAAATAACAAGTATTTTTTGATAAGATGGTTATTTGTTAATAGAGCATCCAATTTAATTGAAGCATAATTGAATTTTCACATATGATACCTGCCATACAACGCTTTAGCAATTTTGATAAACAAATTGCTTGCACTATTACTTTTTGCTAAAAACAGTTTTTTTGTATGTTCATATTTTTCAGGAATTTATTTATATCATCATCATCGTCGGCTCGACAACCGGGGTCCGGTCCTGGCCTCCTTCAACAAGTCTCTCCACCCATCCCGGTCTCGAGCCGCCGCCATCCAGTTGCGCACCCCAAGGCTCCGGGCGTCCTGGTCTACGCCATCTCTCCAGCGCAAGCATGGTCTACCACGCTGTCGTCTACCATAGAATGTACCACAAAGAACTTTCCGAGCAGGTTCCTCTTCGCTCATGCGAGCTAGGTGCCCTGCCCACCGGAGTCTACCGAGCTTAATTTTTGTCACGATATCTGCTTCAAGGTAGATTGCGTACAATTCATGATTGTACCGTCTCCGGAATCGTCCTTCCTCACATATGGGGCCAACAATTCTCCTTAAGACTTTTCTCTCGAACGCGGCTAAGAGGTCGGAGTGCCTTTTGCTAAGCACCCAAGTCTCGGATCCATATGTGAGTAGTGGCAGGACCATGGTCCTGTACAGCAGCAGTTTTGAAGTTATGGTGAGATTTCTGGATTTGAAGAGCTTTCACAGACTATAGTAGGCTTTGTTGGATTTGAGAAGCCGCCCGCGTATTTCTTCTTCTATATTGTTATCGGCTGCTCCTATTGACCCAAGGTATTTAAAGGATTGCACCACTTCAAATTCGTGCTCCGCTACCTTGATTGTTTGACCAACTGTTCCTCTCGCATTCGACGCCACCATGTACTTTGTTTTACCTTCACTAATGTGCAGCCCCAGATTTTGTGCCGCCTGCTCGATCTGGATGAAGGAATCATGTACAGCTTGCTCAGTTCTTCCGATGATGTCGATGTCGTCTGCGTAAGCCAGTATCTGGCTGGACCTGTTGACGATGGTCCCTCTTGTTGCCGTGCCAGAGTCACGGATTGCTTTCTCCAACGCCAGGTTGAAGAGGAGGCAGGCCAAACCATCCCCTTGTCGGAGTCCATTAAAGATGTTGATTGGTTTGGATAGCAATCCGGCTATTTTTACTTGGCTTGTTACGTTGGTCATGATCAACCTACATAGTCGTGTAAATTTATTTGGGATGCCGAATTCTCTCATGGCTTTGTAAAGTTCTACCCTGGCTATGCTATCGTAGGCGGCCTTAAAGTCTATAAACAGGTGGTATGTTGGGATGTTAAATTCTAGACATTTTTCCATCGCCTGCCTGAGGGTAAAGATCTGATCAGTTGTTGATTTGCCTGGAATGAAACCACACTGATATTGTCCGATGATGGTTTTAGCGTATGGGGTTATCCGGTCTTGTAGGATAGAGGAGAGTATCTTATAGGCGGTACTCAACAACGTGATACCTCTATAATTGCTGCACGTTGTGACATCTCCCTTCTTATGTATGGGGCAAATGATACCTTTTCGCCAGTCTTCTGGAATTTCTTCATGCTCCCATACGTGCACTATAATCTCATGAATTGCTTGACGTAAAGCTGGCCCACCGTGTTGAAATAGTTCGGCTGGTATACCATCGGCTCCCGGGGCTTTGTTTTTCTTTAGCTGGCCTATAGCCTTCTCCACCTCTTCTATGCTTGGTGGCGGCAACATAGGGTACTCTTCTTGAAGTAGTGGAGCCTCCACTTCTGCAGTGAGCTGACCATTTAGCAATTCATTGAAGTACACTTCCCATCGCTCCAGTATGCTTTGAGGATCGGTGATCAGATTTCCCTCTCCGTCCTTGCAGTATGTGCAGCGTGGTGTGTACTGCGTCATGTTTCGGACGGATTGGTAGAACTTCCGCGCCTGGTGCGGACCTCGCTCTCGGCTTTTCTCTATTTCACAGATTATGTTCTTCTCCCAGGCTGATTTTTTCTGTCTGTGAAGCCGTTTTTCAATTCTTCTGAGCTCTTTATATTCGTCTTCGCGTGCCCGCGTTCTATGAGATTGTTGCATTGTAATGACAGTATTCTTAAGGCGTGTCCACTTCTCATCTACGCCCAGCATACTGGCTCCAGGACTTACTCTACCCAGTTCTAGGGCGAGTCCTAACGCATTACCAAAGGTGTTACTGGTGTTTTCATTGCGCAGAGCAGCAGTGTTGATTCGAACCTGATCGGCGGATGCAATACGTCTTCGCAAGGCAATCCGCCCTCGGAAAACCATACCAACAAGATAGTGATCCGAGTCGATATTGGCACCTCGGTACGTTCGTACCGTCATCAAGTTCGAGTAGTGGCGACGGTCTATCAACACGTGGTCAACTTGGTTACGAGTGACTCCATCAGGTGATACCCAGGTGGCTTTGTAGATATCTTTACGCGGGAACCTGGTACTCGCAACGACCATGTTTTTCGATGCTGCCAATTCTAAGACTCGAAGTCCATTGTCATTAGTGTTCTCATACAAACTATGGGTGCCTGCGTAATGCCTGAATACCGGCTCCCGACCTATTTTTGCATTCAAATCCCCAAAAATGATTTTTACGTCATACCTTGGACAGGCATTGAGGGCCCTCTCGACTTGTTCGTAGTAAGTCTCTTTTTCTTCGTCTGAGGACTCCTCCGTAGGTCCGTGAACGTTAATGAGGCTGATGTTCTTAAATTTGCCTCGCACGCGAAGGGTGCATAGCCTTTCGCTTATAGCGTTAAAGCCGATGATGGCAGACTTCATTTTTTCGCCGACTAGGAAGCCTACCCCGAGCACATGGTGTTTTGTATGACAGCTGTAGTATAAGTCATAATCTTTCTTCTGTAGAACACCATTCCCTGTCCATCTTATTTCTTGAAGTGCTGTTATGTCAGCTTTATATTTTGACAGGGCATCGGCTAGCTGCTGAGCAGCTCGAGCTCTATAGAGCGATCGTACGTTCCATAAGAAAATTCGTAAATCGTTATTCCGTTTTCTTTGCGTGGGTTGTCGTCGTGAGATCAGTCCGTTTCCGAGGCTTGTTGCTGGTCTCGTAATTCTTCTTGTTTTACGGAACAGGGAATTAACCTGTTGCCAACCTGTGGAACCAGCCTGATCATATTAGCCAAACCTTTTTAAAGGCTTGTTTCTAGCGGCCGCCGCGAAGAGGCTATGATCACACTTCCACCAGTCCGAATAGTTACGGCACGTGCATGTTTTCGTATGCTACATGTTATTCCCCCTATTCGGCTGATGGCTGACCGCCAATTTATTTATATGCCGTTCTTTATTTTGACATAAAAACTTTTTTAAGAGTTGTTTTGGTAATTGAAAGAACAAGTTTTATGCTTCTTTACTATTTTCTCTAATTTATTTTATGCACAATCAGCTGCGAGCAAAAAAATAGCAGTGCAACGAAAAATAAGTTTAGACAAAAATGAAAAATCAAAAGAAGTTTGATTTTAGAAATCATTGTTGGTAAAACTTTGTACGTTTTATTGAAATGTTTTTTTTTTTTTATAAATTGAATGATAATTTATTGATCATTATTGTAGTAACTATACAAAAACAAAATATGTTCGAAAATAAAGGAAGCAAAATAATAGCATTGCTTGTCTCAATGTGTATAATTAAGTCCAAATAAGGGTTCAAAAAGTTCAATTTATTGTATTTTTAGTTAGTATTCAGTAGCATGACCACTATTTTTTAACACAGCTTCACAACGACGCTCCATTGAGTCGAAAACGCCCTCACATCTTTGCAGTGATATTTATCTCCAAACCTGCTGAACTACGGTCAATATCACTGTTATTTTTTGGGTTGGAATCCGAGACTTCTTTTTTTATGTCCGCCCAAAGATTTTCAATGAGATTGAGGTACGGAGACTGAGCAGTTCACTCCTAGACTTCAACCTTCTAGTCCTGAAACTATTGTTTAGCTGCTCTGCTATGGTGTGCTTTGGGTCATTATTCTGCTAAATTTAAGCGGCATTTTGAAGCCTGCATATGGTAGCATGATGTTCTGCAAAATTTCCAAATACGTGTTGATTAATTATACTTCATAGTATGAGAAGCATCCCCATATCATGATACGAGATCCTCCGTGTTTTATCGTTATTGTGGCGTATCTAGGATCATATTCGGTATTTGGTGATCGTCTTACATCCTGCCGAGATCCTTTACCACCATAAAGTACAACTTTAATCTCGTCAGTCCAAAGAATATTCCTCCATTTTTCAGGAGCCCATCCCAAATGATCTCGCGCAAACTTTATTCTTTTGGCTATGGGCATTTTCGTCAGAAGTGGGACTTTTCTTGGACTGCGAGCATTCAAGTTGTGATCCCTCAATCGTCTTCTTACAATATGGACACGGCATGGTAAATCAATTTCACCCACAATCTGTGCAGCTGCAGCAGTAGGATGCATTCTTGAAAACCGAACAACACGATTTATGTAAGATGTCGTAAGAACTTTTTTACGCTACCGTGTTTCCACTTTCCCTCAAATTTAATGTCATTTCTTGCCATTTTTCGCTGAACACCTAACAAGTTCCTGAACTTCCTCATAGGTGTTGCCGTCCGTAATTAGGCTTTTAATGAGTTGGCACCTTTGTGGTGTCCAGTATTTACCACGACCCACTTCATAAGAACAAATTATTATAATTTTAAACAAAGTCGGTTGAAATATAAAGTAAAAGAATATGGCTTACTTTATATAACATCCAGATCATAATTGAAGGAAACACAATATTTTAAATTGAACTTGACGATAACACTGCTATTCTTTTGCTCGCTTAAAATATGGAAAGACACCAGACAAAGTGACATTTAACCAAAGCATTAAGAATAAACCGTTAAACTATGACTTCAAATGGTTAACTAAATATCCATGAACACCACACTACAGTAGAAGTTGGAAAAAGTGGCTGCATTATAAAGATATGAAAAAAATATATTTTTTAACAGATTACACTTCTATTTTTTTCCTCGGCACTGTAGGTATGTACCTACAATACAAAATATTTTTATTTCCAAGCAACTGGGACCACAAGGGCAAGTTCATGCGATCCAGTCGAGCAGTTTATTTATGATTACCTACAATAGCGGCATTTTAATATCGCTGATAAACCTATATGGTCATCTAGATCATCTCTTGAAAATAAAACGATACTGATCTTAGTGGAACAATGCTGGATACCTACTCTACATATCTCTTTTTTCCTTACATTTCTTTATTTTTCATAAATTCGTTGTCTTTTTCTTTACACTATAGTTTACACATCACTATTTGCAAAGGTTAGAAGCAAGAGTAAAAACAAAAATTTTGGTTTATGAAATGTGATCCCGATCCCGATAGAGAGCAGGATCTCGTGTTGTTGTAATGCATGTTTTTAATGATCTATATGGATCATATCTGATAATAAAAAACGGCTAAAATATTTATTAGGGTAAAGAAATAAGACAGAGAATATATGAGAATAATTCGCCATTTTCCGACTGTTGCACTACTTTTTGATTCCAATTAATTATGAAAAATTCGTCTACTCAAATTTACACAAATTTGCTACAGAACGTCACAATTTGTTAAAAAAAGGATTATTCAAGAATTCATCACTTTTAAGTTTTTGACAAGTAATCCGACAAAACACTGTCAGCCGAATTTATAAACGCATCATAGAGAGTGCATAGAACTATTCACTCCTTAAAATTCCACTAGACGCAAAAACGTTATTCATAAAACTCATGCAACGTTGATTAGAGGCATTAGAAGCTAAACGCGTTTGGATGTTGAATAGTGCCTTTGTATATATAATACAGCCTAATTTATTAGAATTCGCTAAACACCTCTAAACGGCTGAATAGTTATATAGTGCATAAGCATTTATGAAGCCACTATTCAACGTTGCATAAATCCTAATTCATAAAATATTTCCCTACACATTATAGTTATAATGCGCTTGTGTCAAATAAAGTACCAAGAAGGGAAAATCTATTACGTTTTACTGCCACAATTGATTAACAAAACAAAGCTCTGAAAGTGAAAAGTCAATAAACGAATTCTCCTGCACCGATTGGATTAGTTTAAATTTCATTTAATATTGCATAATGTACCTATTCTTGTTAATGTTTCTTTCGTGAAGTGTTAGAAAATATAGTTTAATATTTAAGAACAAAACATTCATGGTTTTTATTGAAATAATTGTTTCATTCACTGACAGTGCGATCAAATTGAGAAGAATATAGGAACATCTATTAGGGTGGCAATTATTTTTGCAATGTTTTTTTTATTTATTCTGTGTGTCCCACTGAAAATATTCAATAAACCTCAATTTTGGCATGCATCTAAGCACATGTATATTATAAATAAAGAATTTCCATCAAATTTTATACTTTCACCGACATTTTAAGTAAAAGTCGGAAAACTGCGTGTATTTTTAATGAAAAGTTTTAACTTCTCGGTGGGATACGTCGCCCTTAGCCGATTTCAAAAAAATTTAACAACATTGTGGTTTGTACAAAGTAGCTTCATAATAAGGCTTGATCACTTTCAGGAGGGGACAAAAAAGATATATAAGCATTCCCAAAATAAGTGCCACCCTTATAACATTGTATTTTATCCTCGTCTGTGTATGAGTCAAAGTGACATTTCGATACTTAAACATCCTTATGTATGCACTATTCAACCTCAAAACGCGTTTAGCTTCTAATGCCTCTTTTCAACGTTGCATAAGTTTTATGAATAACATTTTTGCGTTTAGTTGAATTATAAAGAGTGAATAGTTCTATGCACTCGCTATGATGCATTTATAAATTCGGCTGATAAACAATAGTAATCCCATGAAGAGGAACGAACGTAGCGCCGCCCGCTGATCACATGTTGAACCCTGTGGAACTTGTTTGGTAAAGGGGACAGGGGGTTGAGAACTGTCAGATAATGAAAGAAATAAAAAATAAGATTGAAGAAATAATAGATGAACGGGAATACTGTATACTAAATTTATGAGAGTTCGAGGGAGAAAAAAAAACTTAATTTTGTAATAACATGAAGGAAATAGGAATAATAGTAAAAGGAGAATTCAAGGGATACTAGATATTTTGTGCTTTCTTATATGTATGTATATATGAACTGATGTGTATTGTTTTTTGCTAACGTTGAAATTTGTGGGATATTAAAAATATGAATGGAGGTATGAATGAATGTGTTTTTTTTTTGGAGGTTTTTGAAATATCAAATTATCATTGCATATATATGTATATATATTCCTATTGTAGGTACTGATATTTTGTGTTTTATAATGTAGATATGTAGGTATATTTATATGAACTGTGTATTGTTTTTTTTTGCTAACGTTGAAATTTGAGGGATAGAAAAAATATGAATGGATGTTAGAATGAATGTGGTATTGTTTTTGGAGGTACCTGTATTTTGTAAAAAATATTTTCATATAATTTTTTAAAGAAATATAATTTGGAAAGTAGGTAGGTATGTACGCAAATTTCAAGTAGGTGCCTATTTATTAAAATCCTATAATTATAAACCCTTTTTTCGAAATACTGAAGAGCGTGTAGGTTGGGACGAGACAAGAAAAAAATATGCATGACTGGGTCGCACGAACTTGCTCATATGTGCGATCACATTGTGGTTATTTAGTCTGAAATAAATTAGCTATGGTAGTCTATATTTTATCCATTTGCCAAAACTTAGTTAAGTTGCCGTATTATGTGAGTATACTAAAATTAACAATATAGCCCAGTGTTGCACATATGCAATAGGCATGAAAGGAAACTATATTATTGATTAAAAATAGCTTTTAACGGCCTTTAGTCCATAAAAATAATTCAATAAGTCCAATTAAATAGTGCTAAGTCTTCTACTTGGCTGATGTATTTCAGTAGTATATAGAATTTGTATAATAAACCCTTCATATGGAAATTATATTATTTAGACTGGTAAATTGTTTTAAATCAACAAAATTAGAAAGAAATGGATTAAAATACTTTGAATCTGTTTTAACCCAAAGCGATGTACACCATCTAATTTCTTATATAAATCTTAATTTATAAGAAAAAAAATTTGAAAATTCTAGGAGCGGTTTTAAAAAATAATTAATTTTATATATATAAAATTTCGTTAACATTTTTGAGAAAAAAAATTGGTATGCCAATTTTAAGTATTTGTTAATTTTGAGTGAAAAATTAAACTTTACAAAAAATCTGCTACCCGTTTTCGAAATATCGAATTTTCAAAAAATAATTTTGAATTTTTTTCTTAAATCCAAAAATCATTTTTTAGAAAATTTCGATACGCACTTTTATTTATATTTGTAACAAGCTTCTGTATAAAAAGTCTAGATTTATTCGGTTGATCAGTTATTGAGATACTCGAAAATCAAAGAAACCGTGCCATAAGAGCTACTGTTAATAAGCGTAAAATATAAAATTTAAAAATTTTATATGATAGCTGCAAGCTCCATATCCAAATTTAAATTAAAGAAAAAACACTTTAACTTGTATAGGTAGTCGGCTTGTATAGGTAGTCGACTTGTATAGGTAGTCGACTACCTATACAAGTTAAAGTGTTTTTTCTTTAATTTAAATTTGGACCTGGAGCCTGTATCTATCATAAATATATTAACATCAAAGGTCGCTCACAAACAATAATTTAAAAATTTTAAATGGTAGATCATACTAATTTAAACACACACACAAAATTTTTATGAAAATCGTAGGAGTCGTTTTTGAGAAAAAATATTTTTCTTAGCTGTTTTTAAACATTTGTATGGGAGGCACCGTTATTTTTAGGTATTAGGATAATTTTTGTCAGAAATCTTCTGGATAAAGTTAAAAAACTGGTTTTTACGAAGTTTTATAAAAATCTACATAGTCGTTTTTGAATTATTGTGTTTTCAATAAAAAAATTCAAACTTTTTTTAAAAATCCAAAAAATATTTTTTTTTAAATTTTGGTACACAATATTATTTAGAATATGTCAATTATTCCTCATAAAAAAATTGATCAGAATCAGTTGAACCGTTTTTGAGAAAAGCGAAAATAAAAAAAATGGTTCCTTGGGAGGTACCATTAATAACCATTTTTCGGAACCATTTTTTTACTAAACGGCAACTTATAACTATTTAAATTTATTGAGTTCTTAAAAAAAAAATCTGTAGCGCCAATTTTGAGAAAAATAAGTTTTTCCTTTTTGGCCAAGAAATTTTTTATGACAGCAACTGTTAGTTATGGTCCTAAAAAAAGAGAAAAAAACGGGTGGGGGAATGTCCAAAAAACGCTAGGTACCAAGTTTAAAGAAAATCGACCCATCCGCTTAGGCTGTAGATGAAAAGACAGACGTACGTTTTTGCGAGACCCACTTTTTGTCTTCGCTATCATCGTTAAAATGGACGACGGGTTTCCACCTTGTAGTGGTGGGGAGGCTTACGTTTACGTCTTCAGCTGGCCAGCTGTGGACCTCCTGGATCTGCTTGAGGACGAGCCGAACCTGGTGGCTGCTCAAGGGAGGGTGAAGGAGGGAAAGGATGGCCTCTTGCCTCCGCCCATCCCTAACCCAACTTCGATTATGACCAACCAGGCTAAGCAAGACCAAGACAACGATAATACGGGTACGGACATACTAACTTAGAACGAGCCAAACTTGAGGACTGCTCAAGGAAAGGTGAAGAAAGGAAAGGACGGCCTCTCGCCTCCGCCTAGCTCTCACCCAACTGCGGGCAAGTACGGACGACAGATAGTACGGACTGACTGATTAAGGGATCCGCAGCTGGACAGCTGAAGATTCTAGGCCAACTAAGAGGAACCCAAACGTAAAAACTATGGACAACACACACAAAAGACAAAACAAACTAGCGGGGATATACGCTAAACCGTCGGTAGAAGTCGCGGCTACCGGCGTGGGCTTGGCCCCTCGTATCGAACGAAGGGAGAAGTCGCCAGTGACAAAAAACGCAAACGATAACAAAGACAAGAACGACACAACGACGGAATTGACTCAGGAAGAGGAAGACCTTCTTCTCAACCCCTTTGCCAATCTCGGTGTGGATGATGGGGCCAGCATCGTAACTGTTGACACTGACGACATCAGTGACTGCCTTTCCGTTGCCAGCTCCAGCATCTCACGGTTATCTTCTTCTTCGGTGCGGAGTAAATACCGCAACTGCAGAAGAGTGATTGAACGACTTGGCACAAGGAGTTGGGAAGAACTTACGGAACTTGAACGGAAACGATTGCATAACGCGCGTGCGCTTCTGCAGGAAGAGTCTGCAAAGGAGGTTGGGCCTACTGTCTTAACACCGGAGAAGGCTCCTTCTGTGCAGGGCACACGCGTGCACACGCTGATGGGACCACCCGAACCCCTGCTGGTAAATCCCAGGTAAGGAAGGGGTTGGCCTCATCGGCTGTGCTTGCAAAGACGGACATACCAAAAGACAGGACGCATGAACCGGAAGTGGTCGAGTTGGAGGAATCGCACTCGGGTTGCATTAGGAACCACAACCCTGAATGCAGTCTGAATGCGTCCACCTCCTCTCAGACAGGGGATTGCAAACCGACTGACTCAACAATGGACACCGAGAAGACAGTTGTGGAGGCCCGAGCTGAGCGTTGCAAGCGCAAGGTGACAGGTCTCCTGAACGAAAGTCAGATACTCCGCAGGCAAAAACGGAACGCTGAGAGGATCCTCCGGCGGCTAGCTAAAAGAAATCCTGAATCCTTAACGGCCAAGGAAAAGCTAGCTCTGGAGAGATGTACTCAGAGACTTTCGACTAAGACAGTTAGCACGGGTACGGACAGACGTACTGAGGACATGCCGAACTTGAGGACTACTCAAAGAAGGGTGAAGGAGGGAAAGGATGGCCTCTTGCCTCCGCCTGACTCTCACCCAACTGCGGGTTCGTCCAACCAAGCTAGGCAAGACGACAATCCGTCACGGACGGATGATACGGGTACGGACAGACTGACCCAGAACGAGCCGAACTTGAGGACTGCCCAAGGAAAGGTGAAGAAAGGAAAGGACGGCCTCTTGCCTCCACCTAGCTCTCACCCAACTGCGGGTACGTCCTATCAAGCTAGGCATGACGACACTAAGTCACGGACAGATAGTACGGACAGACGAACTTAGGACGAGCCGAACTCGAGGACAGCTCAAAGGAAGGTGAAAGGGAAAGGAAAGGATGGCCTCTTGCCCCCGCCTAGCCCTCATCCAACCGCGAGCGGTTCCAAAAGAGCTAGGCACGACGACACAACGTCACCAGCTGTTCCCTCACCAGGGAACAAGAAGAAGAAAGCCAAATTCTCCCGGGTGACCATGGAGGGCCAACAAACTGCGATAGCAGACTTTGGCAACCCTTCAAGGAAACTGACGGATGATCAATGGCAATTGATGGAACTCCGAATTCTGGACGGGGTAAATGAGGCTATCGTCAAAAACAGGCCTCCGCCGCTATTCGGTAACCTCAGCACTGTCCATGGATTCAAGGTGATGACATGTGAAGATGGCAACACTCTCACATGGCTCCGAGAGTTCATCGAGAAGACCGAAGCTCCTTGGCCAAACGCTGACCTTCGTCAGATCAGCAAGAAGGAAATCAGCGAACTTAGTAGGCCAAAAGCAGTGCTGACACTGAGAGGACCCGTGATCCCAAGAGACAGGATAGAGCGGTACCTCAAGTCCCTCAACACCGACCAACTCAGCCAGAATTGGGAGGTTGTTAAGGTTGGCGAACCCACCAAAGATGGCACCGAAGTAATCGTGAGTTTAAGCCACAAATCGATGCCACTTCTTCGGAAAATTGGCTACAAAGTACGCGTCGGTATAAACCGATGCAAGCTGAGGATGATAGCCAGTAAGAAAAAACAGGTAAATAAGGGGGTGGTAGTTAAAAACTTATAATGAAATTTGTACAAATAAATCTTCATCACAGTAAATCTGCCAGCGCCAACCTGGTCTACCTCATGGAGAGTAGACAAATAGACATTGCCCTAGTTCAAGAACCCGGGTATCAGGCGGCAAAATTAGGGGGCTCCACTCAAAGGGACTTTCTTTGTTTAAATCCTCTTTTGCAGGTACAATTAGTATTCATAGAGCATGTATTGTAGCTAGAAAACAGATTAATCTCTTTCTTTTATCTACATACAGTAACCTAGACCAAACTGCGATAAAGTTGGAGCGCGATGGGCTTCCACCGCTTATCTTGGCATCATGCTATATGCCTTACGATGGAACGGAGGGACCACCTGCAAATATCACGTCCCAACTTGTTGAACGCGCAGCTGTGGAGAAATGGGACCTTGTGATAGGATGTGATTCTAATGCACATCATACTCAATGGGGGAGCACCGACATCAACGATCGAGGTGAGTCTCTTTTTGAATTTATCATAGGAAATAACATACTAGTAGCGAATAGAGGTAATGAACCAACATTTGTGACTAAGAACCGCGAGGAAGTACTCGATATCACCCTTGTGAGCAACTCGAATACCGTCTCAATAGAACAGTGGAAAGTACTTAAGGAAGAATCTTTTTCCGATCATAGGTTAATTGAATTCTTTATACTTAACACAACAAATTCTCAAAAACCTTTTAGAAATTTTAGGAAAACTAACTGGTATATTTTTAATGGGGAAGTAGAGAATAGAATCACATTGCTTAATACCAATGAAATTGATAATCCTGATAACTTAGACAAAGCTGCCGAGAAATTCACAGAAATACTCAGCAATGCTTTTGTCAAAGGATGTCCTTTAAAATCAGGTAGTAAAGGCAACAAAAAACCACCTTGGTGGACAAAAGAACTGGGCGATATTAGGAAAGAAACTAGGCGACTTTTCAATATCGCCAAACACATTAGATTAGACATAGACTGGGAGAACTACAAATCCAGTCAAAGAAAATTCAAAGCTGAAACACAGCGAGCCAAACGAAGCTCGTGGAGAACCTTCTGCGATGAAGTAGAAGGCACCAATGAATCAGCTAGACTAAGGAAAATTCTCTCTAAAGAGCCAACTACCTTGGGTTCCCTAAAAGAACCAAATGGTCGTTGGACAGAATCATGCAGTGAAACTCTTAAACTCTTAGTTAATGCTCATTTTCCCGGGTGTAACTCTAACCCGAGCTATAACCAGGTGAGTGAGATCCATACAGAGCACAGAGCACCGTCGGATATTGTAACGGAAGACAAGATTAAATGGGCAATAAACTCTTTCTCCCCTTATAAATCCCCGGGACTAGATGGCATCTTTCCGATGATGTTACAAAAAAGTGAAAACCTCATTACTCCGCACCTAAAAACATATTCTCAAGCAGCCTCAGATGGGGATATGTACCTAAAGTATGGCGTGAAGTCAAGGTTGTTTTCATCCCGAAGGCTGGTAAACCTAGTCACACGGAAGCTAAAGACTATAGACCAATCAGTCTCACGTCGTTTACTCTTAAAACCTTCGAAAGACTGTTGGACATCATTCACAGCACACTGAACCCGGAGGTAATTTCTCCAATGCAGCATGCCTATACAAAAGGCAAAAGCGTAGAAACAGCACTTCACTGTGTTGTTAATACAATTGAAAAAACTCTCAAAGACAAGGAATACACTCTCGCTGCCTTTCTGGATATTGAAGGAGCATTCAATAATGTGGAAAGTGATGCAGTTAAGAGAACCCTTGTAGAGCTGAATATAGAAAGTTCAATTATAAATTGGACTATGTGCATCTTAAGAAACAGGCATATAAACACAGAACTTGGAGAATCACGTTTAAAAGTATCCACATCTAGAGGAACACCCCAGGGAGGGGTACTCTCTCCACTTCTTTGGATACTAGTTATGAACGAAATTCTTGTAAAATTAAAATATAGTGGAGTCAAAGTAGAAGCCTATTCGGACGACCTAGCACTACTTGCGACAGGAAAATTCCCATCCACTATAAGTGAACAGATCGAGTTTGCCCTGTCAAAGGTCAACAACTGGACAAAGAAATGTGGTCTAATGGTTAATCCATTGAAAACAGAATTGGTTCTCTTCACTAACAGAAGGAAAATACCAATGTTTAGACTACCATCAATAGAAGGGACACCACTCAAAATCTCAGATCAGGCCAGATACCTTGGTGTGATCCTTGATAAGAAACTGAACTGGTGTCTCAACACCAAAGAAAGAGCAAAGAAAGCTATGGTCGCATTCTATTCCTGCAACAGGATTTTCGGAAAATCCTGGGGACCAAACCCAAAAATTATCAGGTGGATGTACACGGCAATAGTTAGACCGATACTAACCTACGGTAATCTAGTTTGGTGGAACGCGACAGAGAAAACAACAAACCTGAAAATCTTAACAAAAGTTCAAAGATTAGCATGCGTAGGTATTACAGGGGCGTTGAAAACCACCCCCACAGCGGGGCTGGAAGCGATACTCAACCTGAAACCCTTAGATCTATTCGTGCAAGAATCAGCAGCATACAGTGCCTTGCGACTAAGCCAGACTAACTGCTGGAAGCAAAGCACAACGGGTCATACTCAGATTCTTCAGAGATATGTGGGAATTAATGTTTGCACAGACTACATAACACCCCATTTAAACTTCGACAGACCATTCACTACCTCTTTTCCTAATAGAGAGGAGTGGAAAAACAACCAACCTCTCAGTAACGAATCTACGATAACCGTCTTCACTGATGGTTCTAAGATGGACACCGGAGTTGGTGCAGGAATCTTCTCGGAAACTCTGGGACTAGCTAGCTCCTTCAGACTTCCAGACTTTTGCAGCGTCTTCCAAGCTGAGGTCTTGGCAGTGACCAAAGCAGCTACGCAAATATCAATGATGGCGATACCACGAGCTGACATCACCCTCTTTATTGATAGCCAAGCAGCAATTAAAGCAATTTCCGCCACCGAAATACATTCGAAGCTTGTAAATTGCTGTCGCGAAGAGCTTAGGGTTCTTGGCATGCAGCATAACATTAGACTCTGCTGGGTTCCTGGTCACAGCAATGTACAAGGAAACGAAAGAGCTGATGAACTGGCGAGAACGGGATCGTCACTTGATTCAAGTCAAGCCGAACGACATATTAAAGTACCGAACTGTAACATCAAACAGGATATTGGTAACAAAATATCAGAAAAAAACAATGAAAGATGGAACCTGCTTGAAACATGCGCCACAACTAGAAAATTGTGGCCCAATTTCAATAAGCAGAGGACAGACAAAATTATGCAAATGAACAAAAAACATCTTCGTTCCCTTGTCAGCATAATCACCGGACACAACCTACTGGGATACCACAGAAAGAAAATGAGGCTCAGTACTGACGACCTTTGCAGAGGCTGCAGCGATGAAGAAGCACATGAGGACACCTTACACTTCCTTTGTCACTGCCCAGCACTCTGTCACTTAAGAAAGAAACACTTAGGTAATCATTTCTTTGATGATTTAGAGGATCTTTCTAGAACTTCGGCGAACAGTCTTCTGAACTTCGTCAATGCCTCTAATTGGCTTGATTGCTAACAGAACACATAGGTTTTTACATTAAGTGGGATACAACTTCCTAGGGTATCACAACGGATCTACATAGATCTAAGTGTGACGGTAACAAGATCAACTGTCTGCCCTTCTACCTAACCTAACCTAACCTATCATCGTTATGTCAAGTTTGACCAAAATCTCGAGTTCCAAAATCTCAAGAAGCTCAAGGAAATCGTATTATTTGTGCAAGGTTCCTTGTGAATTTTATTTTTGCCGTATGATAATTTGCCCTCTCGTATGACCATAAAATAGCAAAATGTATGATAATGCATCCACAAGAATATGGCAACGCACTGTCTTGAGTTAAATCACCAAATTTGATGAGCTAATTCGGGTTTAACCTTTATCTCGCACTGAAAAACTGGAGCTTTAAGTCATAAATCTATTTTTTAATTTTTTACTAAATCTCAATACTTAGGAAATTAAAAAAACTAATTTTTTCCAAGTCATTCAATATTTTTTTCAAAATTTGGGGTACGTATTAATTTTTTTATAATTTTTACAAAATTTTCTACATAAAAACATTTTTTTTTCGAATTAGACTTCAAAATTGGGATACCTAACTACTAATTTTTTTTGTCACTTTTAAGGAAAAAGCATTTTTTTTGAAATAACATTTTTTTCAATTGGCATACCTTCGACCAATGTTTTTAAAATTTTTACAAAACTTTTCAAATAAAACCTATTTTTTTCGAAAAAAAGATTCCCTATTTGATTTGAAAAAAAAACTAAATGGGTATACCTAAACTAAATTTTTCCAAAACTTTCTACATAAAAATAATTTGAAAAAAGAAATCGTTTTTTTTTACATGTTTAGAACATTTACTACCTAGCTGAATACCTACCTATATACCTATACATATACCTATACCTACTTGCCTACATAACGTACCTACAAATTATAAAAAAGGCCATTGTGGTAGGTTCTAAATTCATTATAAATATTATTATTTTTGTTCTTACAAAGTTCTATTTTTATGACATTTCGAAGAACAAAAATAATAATAATTATACGAAGAAAAAATCTATATCTTACTATAAATACCTACCTACCTGTTAGCTATTTAAATTTCTATGCAGCTAACGCGAAATATAGCAACGTTGTATTCCACTCAGATATAGTGAAATTTAACAACGTTGTTTCTATAATGTAAATTTTCACAACAAATTGAAAATCTAACTTCTATTTACCTAAAAATAATACGAAAGTATACCTATACAATACATATGCTTACCCCTTTCTATACGAATTCTAAAGCTTATGAAGCAAAGCAACAAAAAATCGTATTCGTCCATAGAGCAAAAAAAATTTCATTTTCTCTCTTATTCTGCTGTTTGCCATGACGAAATAATCTATTCCAACTATCTCCCTTAGTCTCCTTATTGTTGTCAGACGCATAATAATATACTTCTCTCATTCTTATTCTTGCCTTTTTTCTCTTCCTACTTAGCTTCCACAATCCATAATGTCAGTTTTGTAGTACCTACAGCGCCACGTATAGTACACATGTTGAATTAAATTTTTCTGTTCCATGAGAGTACTATAGTTTATATATACAATGATAGTGCCTAGACTGCTTTTACATTACAGCAATTTTTAATCTTTGTTTCTCCTTTGGTTTCCTTCTAATTGCAAATACCTTTTAGCACAGATTAGCCACATGAAAATGAGAGTCTTTCGTACGTTTCACCCTCCAAAACCCATTTTTTTACATTGTTGTATTTGTAATTTCATCCCATGTCGACGAATAGATGTGTATTGCAACAACAATTTTAGAAGATCCCTACTGTCTATGTGTGAGGTACTTATAAACACATTTTCATTTTTTATCTGATATCTGACAGTTCAACCTGGTAGGCAAATTAAAATGGCTGCCGGGGATTCTCATCTTCATGTGACTAATCTGTGTCTGAAACTGGCCGAGCTCAACGCACATCTGAATATTCAGAATTCTGAATTTTCGAAGCTTTTGATTGGCCAGCTGTCAGAAGTCATCTGAATTTTCAGAACTTTTTCTGACAGCTGGCCAATCAAGAGCTTCAAAAATTCAGAATTCTGAATATTCAGATGTGCGTTGAACTCGGCCCCTGTGTTTTGCGTCATGGCAACGACCACAGATTAGCCACATGAAGATGAGAATCCCCTGCAGCCATTTTAATTTGCCTACAAGCTTGAACTGTTAGTTATCAGATACAAAATCAGAATGTGTGTATAAAAACCTCACACATAGACAGTAGGGATCTTCATACACCTGGTTAAATTGTTGTTGCAATTCACATCTATTCATTGGCCGCGTTCGGGCAACTATCCAAAGCTATCCGGATAGGTTTGTGTTGTTGTAATCGCATAGAAAAATTCAGCTGATAAACCAATCAGCTGTTGTCAGAAACAAATCCCAAGCTATCCTAAAATTTTCGCGATACTAAACTATCCGATGGAAATTTGGGGAACAGCTGATCACAGCTGATTATACCTACAGCCGACTACTTATTTTGCTTTTTGGTGTCTCGTCTGATTTTGTTCGTTTAAAGAATAAAATAACAAATAAGGGTTAAAATGTATACCAGTGTGATATTTAATGGTACTGAAAACTTAATTGATGATTCAGAAGGGATTTGCAATAAAATGGAAATCAAATTGTCGCGTTGAAAACTCAATAGTTTTCCTTTTAATAAGCTGCCTTGTCTTTTGACAGCAAATGTAACCTATCTGGTTTTGGTCGTTCGAAAACATATCGGATACTAAGGTATCTTGGATAGCCTATCGGATAGTTGCCCGAATGCGGCCATTGACGCGGGAAGAAATTACAAATACAATAAGGTAAACATATGGGTTTTGGAGAGTGAAAAGTACCAAACATTCTCATCTTCATATGGCTAATCTGTGGCAACGACAAGAATATGGGCGAGAAAATAAAAAAAAATGCTTGTGTATGATGTGTAAGCTTATGCAACAGTTTTAATTTCAGCATTGTATTTATGAATTAACGAACAAAATTTTTTGCTTCAAGGCATAGGTACCTATGTACATACATTTGTATATTTTTATATACAAAGGTATAATTTCATTTCAAGTTTTGTTTTTGATTTTGAATTTTGTTGCAATGGTGTCTCCAACTATATCTTAAAAAGGCTTCCACATGCAGTGATGATTTTCCTCACCATCATCCTCAACAACTGCATCAACAACGGCTATTTCCCCCAGAAGTGGAAAGAAGCGAAAATCGTGGCTATCCCTAAAAAAGGCGCACAAAATGTCATTTCCAATTACAGGCCGATTTCCCTCCTCAACAGCGTCAGCAAAATCCTGGAAGCGGTCTTGCTCAGGAGGCTCAAAAAATACTGCAATGACAATAACATCATCCCCGACATGCAGTTTGGCTTCCGAGAAGGCCACTCAACGCTACACGCGCTGATAAAGTTCCAGTCCGACGTCACCATAGCACTGAACAGCCATCGTGTCACCGTCGGATGCTTTCTGGATGTCGAGAAAGCATTCGACAGCGTATGGATAGAAGGCCTCATCCATAAACTTAGACTACTAAACTACCTTCACCACTAACAAAAATACTTTTTTCTTTTCTTTCTTTCAGAAAATTCTTCGTCCAACTGGACAACTGTAAGTCCACCATCAAAACCATCAAAGCCGGAGTCGCCCAAGGATCAAAGCTGAGACCCTTCCTCTACAGCCTGATGACGTCAGCCCAGCCAATGCCAACTGATTGCGAAAACCTGCTCTTCGCTGACGACTCATTGACATACGCCTCATCCATAGCACCAGCCATAGCTGCCAAGAAAGTTGAAGCCCACGTCACCAGACTCTTCGAGTACTACCAAAAGTGGGGAATCAAAATAAAAACCAACAAAACGGAACTCGTTTGCTTCCGCTGTCGTACTGCAACTGCCTGCAGAAATCTGGTCGTGAAGCTTCCCGATGGATCGACCATAACCACCAAACCGAACGTCAAGTACCTCGGGGTAAACTTCAATGAGCTGATGAAATTCAACCCACATACCAGGAAAGTGCTGAAGAAGGCAAACTTTGTGTTCCATCGCCTACACCCCTTGCTCAAGTTGAGAAATGGACTAAGCCAGCCAACGAAACTGCTTATCTACAAGCAGTTGTTAAGACCTGTCCTCAGCTACAGCTTTCCGGTATGGTACACCATCTCAGCTCCAACTTTTTGAAAGGAAAATCCTGAGGATAAGCACCGGGCTTGTCTTTGATCGACAGCGACAGAGGTAACCCAGCAACCAGCGAATTTACGACGAAGCCAAAATCAAACCACTGGATCAATATCTGATGCAATTAGCAAGAAGGTTCATGGAAAACACTGCCAACCACCCTAATCCGCTGATGAGAAGGATGACCACTCAGGAACGACATCCAGAGCCGAGGTACCTAAGTGCTTTGGACATAACCGTAAGGATCCCAGCCGACAACGAAGAAGCAGTTCCATTCTACGCTGACACGAGGTAAGCCTACCACCGTGGCTAAACACCTACCAACACCCAACCAACTCTGAACCCACCAACTGGACAACCAGGACGGAACAACCCGAGAGAAAAACCAAGCCAACATATTTTTAAATTTTGTACCCATTTATCTTAATATTAATATTTATAAAAACAATGTCAATGTATAAGAGTTAGGCCCCCTATGTGCCAACAAAAATTTAGTATTAACCAATGTATCTTTTAATTTTAAGTTTCTCAAATTGTATATAAAGTTCAATAAAAAACCTTGAAACCTTGAAAAAGTGGAAAAGTGAAAAACAAAAATATGCTATTGACACCTGGTAAGTTGCTTTCCACACCACCTGGAAGTGGAAGTGGAAGTGGTATACTAACAAATGGAGATACTTTTTTTCGATTTGACGTTCAAAATATAGAAACTAGTTTGGTATGATTGAACTGAGAAATTTCTTATTTTTTCACGACAATTATTATTTTTCTTTTGGATTACCATCAACAGAATCAGTAAACAAATTTCACAGTTCAATCATACCAAACTAGTTTCTATATTTTTGTTAAGCATTTGTTGTTGTTTTCTTGCTTCAAATGCGATTTGTTTTCACTTTTTGAGGACAAAAGAAATTAACACATGTCATTATTCTTTTACAGTCATAATATTGAAACTCTTTCATACAAAATTAATAAGTCAAATTAATGTTTTTCCAACCCTTTTTTGGTTGAAAGTCAAATCGAAAAGAAAAACTATCTCTAATTGAAGGTTCACGCGCTTACTGCCAGGTGCCGTGACTCCATTCGCCAATAGAGATGCCTGTGTGCGAAAAAATTGTGATCCACTACAAACAGATACAAGGTATGCTCATTAGATACACCCAAGTCGCCATCTTGGCATTTTTATGACGTCACGATCATCTTTGGGTGTTATTTTCTTTTTAAAATGAAGACTATAATTTAGAATTCAGTATTTAAACATATTTTTTTAAAATGATTAGAACTGCGAACATAAAACAACAACTAAAAACAATCTAATGAAATGGAATTAGCTTTTTGCTCCCCTAACAAACCCAGATGATTGTGACGTCATACAGCATGCATACAGCTAATGAGCATACCTTGGGTACGTTCAGCAGACACAAGGGACTACATATGTAGTCAAGTGCATTCATTGAACGCAAATTTTACAAAGGAAACTAGTTATTTTTTTGAGATGTCATTAATGCCAAAATTGGAACTTTACTTCCAACCCTTACCTTCCGTTGATAGTGCAGATAGTATTTATAATAATATTTTTTTTTGAAAAACACCTTACACAAGTCAATTCCAAATTGTAAATTATATTTTTTCAATACTTCTTACTAATGATGCATTTTTTAATTCTATTAATTAATTTAGAACTCCTCCACCCAAAACAATAAAACAAACGTTGAAAAAAGAAGTCACTGAACAATCAAGTTCAGCTTGCTGTTTAATGACCAAATATAATCAGCTGATATTTTGACATAAATGCACTTGACTTGAAATGAAGGGAGATATTTCTTGACTAGCTTTCCAGTCTCTTTCCAATAAAAGTTGCCTTAATTGGAAGGAAATTTTGCGACAGCTGGCCAATTAGAGACGAGAAACTTGCCTTGCCTTCAAGTCCCTTCGTTATCTGAACGTACCCCTTGTTTCTGTTTATCGTGGTTGTGATCGATCTGTCAAATCAATCTGAAATGACAGATCAAACGCAATTTTCTTATACTTTTTCTTTTCTTGAATGTAGTCAAACCTATTAGTAATGGCGAATTCCTTTCAAAAAAGAAATCGAATTTTTTCTGTCAATTGAAAGGAATTCGTATTTCGTAAAAGAATCGATTTTTTTTGGTGTGATTGTGTTTGTGACTTTATAGCTGCAATTGATGCCAAACGTCAAGAAATTATTCACAAAACTATTCAGGTTGTTTGTTTTTGTTGTGAGAAAAATGTTTTACCAATAGAATTAAATTAATAAATAAAAGATATTAGCCAGCTTATACGGTGCATTTTATTTGTTTGAACTTCTATTTGCACTATTTGAGAAGTTTTCATCACATGCACTGAAAGTTTTTAACACGTCTTTCACTCGCGAAAGCTATTTTTTTTGTCAAATTTGTGTTTGATAATGAACAACTCACAATAAATTATTTTTATAGCTGTATTGACTGAATATATTGTTGAATATTTATTATTAAATTATGTAGAATTCGTTCCAACCAAAAAATAAACAACTCGTCTTCCAAAAATTCCGCGACATTCAATTTATGACGTATTAGAAATGTCAAGTCTTCATAGTGTGTGCAAATCAGTGTGAAATCTTGCTAAAAACGCAAGATTTGTTTTGACAGAAAAGAATCGATTTTGCTTAGAAAAAATTCGATTCTGTTTATAGAAAAAATTCGAATTTTTTGTTGAAAGGAATTCGCCATAAGTAACATCTGTAATAATTTCAATGCAAAAATAAAGCTGGTTGGTTTGAATTATTATTTTTTTAGTGAAAATAAATCGGACCAAAATTTCGCCATAAAATAAACTTTAGTTTTTCAATAATCATTGATATTGATAAGATAGTTCAATAATTGAAATAATCAACGCCGTATTATGTGGACGGTTGGCCCAAAACGAACATTTCATTTCATTTCATTTCAATAGCCGCATTTTCACAGATGATCCATATATGTACATAATCTTATGAAAATAAAACAACTTACCAAGGAAGTATCTTGCAAGTGGGTCGTTCTTTTGTTTTTGTTTTTTTTGCAAGCCTGGGAGCAATTTAGTTGCCAAAAAATAAAAGTTTTTCTCCGTGCTTAAGTTAAGGCCCGTGAATTCTCTGGGCTTAGCAAAGCTAACTATGATTGATCTTTCAATCGAAATGGGGGAAATCAAAATATATTTGGAATTAAAAACTGTTTTGAATTACTAGAAATGATCCATATAGATCATCCATCAAAAACCATGCATTACAACAACAACGCAAGAAATCTAAGTACACATTGAAGATGTTTTTTATTGGTTCAATAATGTAATGATATCTTTACCGAGAAAGTGTTAAAAAAATAATCAAAAGTATGTAGGTACTAAAAAATATTAATAAAATCGGTTCAGCCATTAAAAATTATACGTTAAAAACCCAAAAAAAAAATAAGAATGTAGCCCTGTGTTGCACATAATGCAAAATGCATGAAAGGAAATTATATTATTTAAACTGAGAAACTGTTTTAAATCAACAAAATTTGAAATAAATTGTTTAAAATACTTCTGAGACTGTTTTGAACCCAACGCATGTACACCATCTGGTGTAGGTTGGGTCGAGACCACTGATCTCTATAATACACTGGATAGCGTATTCATACAAACAAAATGACTCCAATTGAAGATTGTTATACGGTGCGCTTGGCACCAGGTTTGTATAACAGTATAACTTCTTTTTGTCAAAGTGGCTGAACACAATACACGCGAGTCATGGCGCGCGTCCTTATCTTACATTGTTGTTAAAATACATAAAATCTCGTTATAGAACGGTGTTCACATTGGACTGTCTCCTTCGACTTTTTTTCGCCTCTCTGTACTGTATCTCACACTTCATGGTGAGAAAATGATGGCGAAGAAAGTAAGGATTTTTTAATTTTTTGCTTAAGATTGTTCATTTTTTTGGCGTTTTCTTTTGTGATATCCTGTTCTCTCTGTCTGTACCTTATCTTTGGCACTTAAATAATACGGAATCCAATTTTCTTAATTAGTTAAAAGCATTTTCCTACTAAGATTTATATTTTGTAAGTGAAATGTTTCTAATTAATCCTTCAACAAGCATAGATTTTTGTTTTGTTTTAACGACTGCTACACGTCAGAATGAGTCGGATGTGTTCACATTAGGTTTTGTGTCTGTAGCCACAAACGCGATTCTGGGAGTTAAATAGTAGGTGACATTTCTTGCGAATTTGCACAAATTGTAACTAACACTGAATTGTAATTTTTTGTTGTTTGGATAAACGCACAATTTTTTTTGTTTTGCATCTATTCACTAAAATAAGTTTGTACTTAATCTTATAAAAGGGACATGGTAAATTAAATGCAGTTTGAAATATTTGTTGTGAATTTGAAGGACCATTATTTTTTTGTGTTCAAATTCCTGTCAAATAGAACTCACACAATCATATACAAAAATAAGCCATCTGAAATGGTTGAAAGAAATTCGAACGCGCGCCCTGCCGCGTGTCCTGACGCGCGTATTGTGTTCAACCAGTGAACTGAAAAATGTGCGTCAAATTACTTCTTTTTTTTAAAGAAAGACGTCAAAAGGTGCGCTTGGCACCAGAATGTCATCTTCAATTGGAGTAAAAAAAAACTGTTATACATAAAGGGAATCCACTATCCAGTGTATTATAGAGATCAGTGGTCGAGACAAGAAAGAAATCGTGTAGCAGGGGGCTCTATTTTATTACTAAAAAAACGGTTACACTCACAACGCCAACCTTTTTGCAAAGCCAGACATTTGTTTTCTTGTCTCGACATAACTTACACGCTCTAGCTTTTTGACACACCTTGTGCGATAAGCACCCTGTAAGCAATTTTGTAAACATTTTTGAACAGTCAAAATGGTACGCCAATTTTAAGTATTTATTAATGTGGAGTTAAAATTTGAATTTCGAAAGAAATCGTTCACCCGTTTTCGAAATATCGAATTTTCAATAAAATTATTTTGAAATTTCTTTTTAAATAAAAAAAAAATATTTTCGATCATTTTTATGAAAAATTGATCAAAATCAGTTAAACCGTTTTCAAGAAAAGCGAAAATAAAAAAAAATGGTCTTTGGGAGGTGCCATTAATAACCATTTTTCGGAACTATGTTTTTTACTAAATGGCAGCTTATAACTGATAAAATTTGTTGAATTTTTTTTTTAATCTGTGAAGCCGATTTTGAGAAAAATATTTTTTTCCTTTTTGGCCGAAAAATTTGTACGCAAGTACCGTTAAGTATGAAAAAAATCAAGTTCGAAGAAAATCGACCCATCCGTGTGAGCTGAAGCCGAACAGACAGACAGACGGACGTTTTTACGAGACCCACTTTTTTCGTCTTCCCTATCATCGTAATGACAAGTTTGATCAAATCTCGAGTTCATAACCTACAATATATACATAGTACCTACATATGTATATGTCACAAGTCGCAAGTAAAAATAATTAATTTTACTTATTACTTGATTATAAAGGGTCCGCCAAATAACTTCTTTTTTTTTTGAAAATGGCGCAAAACATCGAGTGTAGCTTCGGCTGTGTGGCACGTAGCACCGTCCTGTTGAAACCAAATGTTGCCAATAGCCTCCTCAGCAATTTTTGTGAACAAAAATTCGTTCAACATGACCCCATAACGATCGCCATTGACTGTAACGGCCACTCCTTGCTCATTTTCGAAAAATGGCCCAATTATGCCTCTGAACCAAAATCCGCACCAAACAGTGACTCGTTTTGGATGTATCGGCTTTTCAATGTATGCGTGCTGGTTTTCTGTGCCCCAAATGCGACAATTTTGCTTGTTTACTACCCGCCAAGATCAAAATGATTTTTTTGGCAAAATCGGCATCTTCTCTAAGTCGATCGCAGGCCCACTTAGCGAAGCGTATACACAGCCATATTCGTTCAGCGGAAGGATAAAACTAATTTTTCAAATCAGACATGAGCTAAGTGTTACCATTCACGAAATAAGCACTAGTTGAAAAAAACGTTAGATGGCGGACCGTTTATTTCTATATGGCGCTTGCAGTCCAGGCCCTATTGCATACCACTACAGGACTATAATTATTTGTGAATACACTTGTAAATTATTAGCGAATTTCTGTTGAATAAACAATTCAAATAGACTTATACATATCTACAAGTATCTCATGCTTGTAGCTATCAGTAAATTTACAAGTCCCACGAATTTGTATGTTTCATAAAAGTAATTGCACACAAAATTATTAGTGACGGGCTTGTAATTATACAAGTGAATTTATTATTAAAGTAGAAAGACTAATGAGATCAATATGGTGTAGAAATATAGGCGCACTTGCAGTTAGGATCTATTGCTTAATTAACGTTTTCGTAAATATATTTAAAATATTTTTTCTCGGATAACGATGAATGTGAAGACGAAGATTATTTTCAGGCAGGAGAACCGCGAGTTTTGAAAGAGCTTATGAAACGCATAAGCACAACTAAATACTTTATTTGTGACTTTAGCTTAAAGTCTATTAGTTCAAAATAGGACCCAGAACAATAGTTTTAGACCAATAAACCGCACGCCTTATTTTACCTGCTTCACGGGTACGGCGAAGCTCCAAAACTGGTGATTCCTATATTCAGCCTTATTTTGAGATTCGAACGAATAGGTATTTCGATAGAATACATCTATTCATTCGAATGATCTTTGCATATTTTGAGAATCAAACGAATAATATTCATTGTCGAATTAATCCATAAGATAAACATCAATGAATTACATTTTTGAAATCAGCTCTTTGACATTTACTGACATTTCTATTTGGTTTAGCGTGAATAAGCTGGTTTTTTTTTCGAAGATTTTTGATTTTATAAAAATGATGGTCAAAATAAAGGGTTATCATTTAAGAAAATGAAGTGAAGATAGGTAATGTTAAAGGCCCCGTAAAATTTACTATTTAAAAAACATCAATAAAAAAACTGAAATTTAAAAATTTCGAAGCATTTAGAAAACAGTATGGGAAGTTTATTGGCATGGAAAAGTAACAAAATAAATTAAAAACTTTTGAATAGTAAAGTACTAGATTTTTGTTTAGCTTTCATGTCAATTTAATTGTGTTTAAAATTTAAAAAACATGCAACTTCAAAGTCTCTCTTTACTTTATACACACCTGGTCATACTTTTCAATTCTCAAAAAAACAAAACAAACAAGTAAAATTCCTCGCCGGTATCTTTTCGTTAATAATAACTGTTTAATTTTCAAGAAAAACAGATGGCAATTGTTTTATTTATAAGAAGTGAAGACGGTGGTGAGGAGCAGATATGAAGGAGAAGGATAATGGATGCATCAAATCCATTCGAGATTGAAAATCCCTTGCCTATCTCCGGATTTTCTTCCATTTTTCTACTCCCAGTTGGTCCAATTGGAATGCGACCTTTTACACAACAAATAATTCATAAAAGTATTTTATTTTCTTTATTTTCCAACAAAAATATTTGAGGTTTGAGCTTACATGTTTTTGTTAATCTATTCGACAGAAAATTTTGAACGTCAAATAAATGACATTTGTTTCGAATGATTCGAAAGTCAAAGTTTGCTTATGGCCTATTCGATTGGTAATCCGGGAGAACGATTTGATACGTGTGAACCCTTGTAGAACGATTCTGAAAACAAAATCAGAAGCAAATTTCTCTTCTTTTCAGAAGAAGAACTGTCATTCTGACTCCAATCGAAAAGGCCATTAGTTTTCAACAAAAAATGAACTGTCGATTGATAAAGTGAACTTTCGAATCGTTCGAAACTCAAAATACAAATTATTCGAATCCGACTTACTTTCGCATGAAAGCGAATTTCAAAATAAGGCTGAATTGTACAAAAAATACTTTTTACTCTATTATTTTATTTATTTAAAAATATACATATGTACACTAGGTTTATTTTGCTCACATTAAGACATTCTTCACATGCAAATTTTACTAACAACAAGTAACAGTACCTACCTACATTTGTTTTTCAGTAACTGTATACATAGCTAAAAGTGGAATATTGATCAATCGGCGTAGTGACTATAGCTAAAAAAAAAAAAAAAAACAATTCTATTATGTTCTCAATTATCTAGATTGTATATAAAATAAAAAAGGTACAAATATAAATGCAAATCGGTTTAATAAAGAAAACGAACAGTTAAAAACTTAGTAACTCAGATTTTTCAACACAATTATATGTTTTCATAAAATTGCCAATTTTTTTTCTTGTTCAACTGTACTGTTAACTTCATATTTACTTCTTCATAATCGATTTCTACTTCATTGTGGGCATTGCAACAGCAGCTTGAGTATGGCTGACATCAGTTTGGCGCCACAATTGAGTCACAGTCTTAGTTTGGGTGTAGAACTTAATTCCCTGTTTGCCATAAAAATGGTGGTCACCCAAAAAACTGCCACGGGAACCAGTAAAAGAGAACATTGGTAATGGCACTGGAATTGGTACATTTACACCAACTTGTCCAGCGTCAATTTCGTTAACAAATTTTCTTGATGTAGCTCCATTTGTTGTGAAGATGGCTGTTCCATTTCCATATGGGTTTTTGTTGACAAGTTCGATTGCATCATCAATTGTGTCTGCATTTAAAATAATAAGAACAGGTCCAAAAATCTCTTGTTTATAGCATTTCATTTGTGGGGTAACATTGGACAAAATTGTTGGCCCTACGAAATTCCCCTTCTCGTATCCAGAAATCTTAATATTTCGGCCATCTAAAAGCAACTCAGCACCTTCATCGACTCCTGATTGAATTAAATCGAATATTCGTTGCTTAGATTCTGGACTGATGACTGGTCCAACATCAGTTCCAGGAAGGTGCCCAGCGTTGACTTTCAATTTTTGGGCACGTTCTACCAAATCTGGAATCCACTTCTGCGCTTCACCTACAAAAACAGCTGTTGAAAGAGCCATGCAACGTTGACCGGCGGCACCAAATGCTGCTCCAGTTAGCTGATTCAAAGTGTTTTCTTTATTAGCATCAGCCATTATTACACCATGATTCTTAGCACCCATGTTGCTTTGGACACGCTTTCCATTACGCCCTGCACGTTCATAAATATATTTACCAGCTACGTCAGAACCGACAAAGGAAACTGCTTTGATTTCAGGAGCATCACAGATAAAGTTGACAGAATCATGTGTACCGTGGATAACATTTACTACTCCTGGTGGGCAACCGGCTTCGTTTAGAAGCTCCATGAGCATCATTGTAGCTCCAGGGACACGTTCTGAGGGTTTGATGATGCTTGTGTTCCCGCAAGAAATAGCTACTGGAAACATCCATAATGGAACCATTGCGGGAAAATTAAAAGGTGCAATACCAGCCGTTACACCCAGTGGTAAAGTCAATGAGTAAGTATCCATATCTTTGGCAATATTAGGCACATTTTCACCCATTGTCAGAGATGGGATGCTGCAGCAATGTTCAACAACCTCTTTAAAAAGAATAGCTAAATCAGATATACATTATGACAATTTTTTGAAGAATAACTTACGAAGACCACGTAAGACATCGCCCTCGGCATCAACCAAAGTCTTTCCTTGCTCCTGAGTTATGTTCTTAGCCAATTCATTCATATTCTTTTTAATTAGAGCTTGAAAATTAAACATAACTTGTTGTCGGGAAAGGACAGACGTTTGAGACCAGCTTTTAAAAGCTCTCTGTGAAGACTGCAATGCTTGCTGCATTTCCTCTGGAGTTGAATTTGGAACTCGTGTAACCACATTATTAGTAGCAGGATCGTGGAGATCAATCCAATCTTTTGTTTTTGACTCAACAAATTTGCCGTCGATGAATAATTTAGTTGTTGGAACAGAGCTTGATGAATAAAATCGTTGCGCTAAGGAGCGGGTCTGATAAAAAAAATAAAATATGTATTAGTTATGTTAAGTAATAAAACTAAATCTGGGTCAAAAGAAAGCACTTTGTAACAATTGGTATTATTAACATGATTGAGTATGAAAGCCACACGAGCCACGTTAATATAGCCAAATTGCACAAATGTGTGCAATTGCCCCAGATTATTATTGTTTATTTATTTATATTGATAATAAAGAGTTGGCCAACCCATCAACGGAAACGGTCGTTTATATTTAACAGTTAAAATCTTTTATTAAACAGGAACCTAAGGCTGAATATTAATGAAGTGCAATTGTCACTGACTTTCTTAAAACTAAAGAAATTTACTTTTTATTTATAGAAACGTCAATTTAATTTACATTTCAAATCGATTTGATTTGCTGAATTGCATAAATTAAAACCATTAATTCTGTCCATTTACTAGTGTTGAATAAACATCAATAGTCTATCGATAGTATCGATAGTTTTTTACCATCGATACTATCGCCGATAGTTTATAACTATCGATACCATCGAAAAAATTTGCCCTAAATACATTTTCTTTAAAATCAAACCAGTCTCATTCACTTTCCTCTTTTTTGAAATCAGAATACATAGATTTTTATAAATTTTTCCTTTTTTAAGCGAAAAAATTATTATGTATTTAGTTTTGAAGACGTTTATTTTTTTGAATGTTTTTGTTTTGATTAATTTCTTTAAGTGTTCAACTTAGATTTTTTTGACTTTACTTTAAAAACCTACACTAGGCCCGTTCACACGGGGATGGAAATTGTATTGCAGTGAGAGATTGCAATAGAACTTTCTTTAGTTTTGCAGATAAGTGCGAATATTAGGTTCGTTCGCGTACTCCCCAAAACTGTAAATTTTTACGAATTTGTACAAATTTAAGTCAAATCGTGTTCTTCTACGTAGAAAATTTGTACTTTTTCGCAGAAGAGAGCGCTCACGAGAGAGCAAATTATTTCCCCTTCCTGTAAATTTCAGCCCAAGGAAGTTCTTCGGGCAGAAATATGAGTTCTGTCAAAAGTCAGTTTAAATGTTTACATTCGATTTTTCTTACTTCCCAGAAGTGCCAATTAATGTCCAATTTTATTTTATTTAAGAAAGCTTTTCAAATCTTTATGGTTTTTAATTTATTTTTTCAAATATTTTTTGACGTTAAGAAACCCGTAAGAATTCTTTGTTCAAAGCGTACGTGTACTATTTCGCAGTTTTACTTTTCTCTGAGAGAATTTCATCCCCACTCCTCAAAATTTGACATGTTGTGAATTTTAGTGCAGAAAGTACACGAAAGCACCTGTATGTAATGTTAAGCAGTTTTTTTTTTATTTTCGTAATAAAGTGGAGAATTATGGAACTGAAAAGAAATATTTCTCATTTAAAAATTATTCGGAGCTATCGTGAATAAAATTTCCCTAGGAAAGTTTTCCTACTTCGAAAATTTAAAACGCTAATACTTTTCCACTAAAAATAAACATATTTTTTAATACCTTAATGTTTTTACACAATAGGCTTTTGTCGAACTTTCGCATATATTTCAATTGATCACGACGATTAAACGAATGACAACAAACACAAAACGAACGAACGGTCAAAAACACGTACCTGTATGCATTTAGGACTGCATGCAGTCCATCATCAGCATCACGACTGGTCAAATCGGTGTCATCTTCTTCTGTAGTTTGTAATCTTTTCCACTACAGTACGTAATCTCGAATTTAGCTCATCGAAAAGATGGCCAAACTTCCCTTGTAAATTAATTCCTGATACGATTAAATTCCGATGGATGCTAAGTTTCGACCATTATGCATATTCTAAATTTTCGAAGGAGCGAAACATTTCCAGGGAAATTTTTTTCGCGATAGCCCCCATTAAGGATGCTGCTATCACTATCATAATTACCTTACGGTTATATTTCACTTATTCAAACAAGCAAAAAGAGGTACTTTTTGGTAAGAAATGCGATTCGATTTTGTAAGGATACTAAATATTTTTTAACAAGGGGGGTCATTCCGCAATTCGATTATCGCCACACGATATCGTTTTGACGATAGCTTTGAATCACTTAAAACGTGATGCAAGGCTGTCGTCAAAACGATATTTTGTGGCGATAATCGAATTAGGGAATAACCCCCCAGGACCGTTGCACTAGATCGTGAAAAAACTCTACTTATTAAAATCTTGCAATATTTACAATTTCTTTCCCGAAAAGAAGCTCCAAAACGGGTCATACAATTAATGTGTATTAACATTTAATCTGAACAAGAAGGAAGATTTTGGGCTAGTGGTTTTGGAAAGTGTTCCGTTTCCTCGCATTCTGCCGCGCAAACCGCACAGCTCTGCTGAAAGTTCAAGTTGAGGCCAATTGAATTTTTATTTGAAACAGCTTACTTTTCATCAGCTGAAGGGATGGTAGTCAGAGAATATTTTTGTTTTTAATTTTCCAGCAATGCTTTGTTAAAAATAACTACAAACTTTTTAGGTATAAGGAGCACTCAAATATCAAACTTCCACGTTCCTGCTCAGATTCTCAGCATTGGTAATATAATAATAAACATTGCCATAAACAAGCATGAACAAACAAAATTCCAGCAAATCCTTGATTAATCAACCAAGCCTAATACTACGTTTTCACTGAGCACTAAATCGCGATTTAAGAGGATTTAGCGTAAAATCATAAAATCCTCAAATGAAGATTTAAAACAAATCTCATTGAAATCTTCTTGCAAGAAGGAGATTTTCAAATCAAACCCTTTTAAACGTCAGTTTTTCCATTGAAATCAAAAAAAATTATAAAATATTTTTGCGCGTTTGCTGTGGGAATAAAAATGTAAGTATTTACAATGTATTTCATATATTTATAATAATATTTTGGTAAACAATACAAATTCCAGATAATGCAACAACCAAAACAAACAAAAAACAACGGACAACGTAGACACTGGAGGATGGGGAGCTTCTCATTGAAGAGTGGGCCGAAAAAAAATTGTGTTTTTTTTCTGTAATTATGGATTCTCCTATACTCTAATGTTATTTTGAAGAATAAAATGGTGTGATAACAATAGATTTAGGTTACTAGACTCATTTTTTATAAGTAGTTTATTCAAAATTAATTGTTTTATTGCTCAAAAATTGTTTTTTCCGTTCGCTATACGTTTGCCGATTATATTTGTTTTACTCTTGTCAAATTGAGTTGACAATTGAATGGCAATTCAGACTGAAAACGTCAATTTAACCTCCTTTTTTATGGTGAAAACACTTCAAGATTAATTTTAAATTTCCTACCTTAAATCCCGGTGAAAACGTAGTATTAATCATGCATGCTTTGATTAAAATTTTTGTAAACAAACATATCCAATTGTTTTCAACTGGAATAAACGTTGATTCAAGATGATTATCTGCGAATTTACTGGCCCTTAACGAACATGTTAACGCATATACCAACACCACCTTCTAGCCTACCTAAAAATGTTCTGACCACTGACAGTTAGCATTAGCATATAATTATGTACTTACTTAAACTTTCACTCCGATATATTAGTTATACTTAGTTTAGTTATCAGGTATAGAAAACAAAATGGTATCTTTCTACCTGATAATATGTGTCTTCGAGTAAGAACTTAAGTGAAGCAGTAATCAAATATTAATAGCTGACATACATACAACAGTCTGTTCCAGAATAACGAATGCGCTGGTTGTTATTAGGACAGAATGGGTATATTTATTTCGGACTTTCACAAATGCATCTTGCAAACCCAGCTAGATTGTACTAGTACTCTTATCTACTCCCATCTCAACCAGTGGTACTACCACTTTACTTGAAACTTTAATTTACTTCCTACTTCGCACCGTCACCAAAATATTGAAATGTACTTCATTTTTAAAATTTCTGTTTCAACCTACTGCAATTTTACAAAAAAAAAGTCCAAATCTACTTCTATTTTCGCTATTTCATCACTCCAGTATGAAACAGCAGAATTTCGATTAAAAAAAAAACAAAAAAAAATTAACATTCAACAAAATTCAAAGATTTTTTTTTTTTAAATGCAATCAAATTTTAAAATTACTGAATTTTTTCTGATGGTTTGAACACAGATTCTTATTCACCCTTAAGTGAAATATGTTTGGGGGTCAAATTTGAGAAGTATCAAACTGAAAATTAAATTCCTCAAAATTTTCTAAGTTTTCGGATTAGCTGCTTTTATGAACTTAGAAAATCCTTAAAAGATTTGAGTTCGATAATGGATATAATAAAAAATATATCTTAACCCAAAAAAAATAGAAACTGGCAGTATGAGAACAATTCTGCCAACATCATTTCCATTTCATGAAACTCAGATGTCAGATTTGGAAAAAATTGAGTTCGCAGTGGCGTTTACTTTTAGGAGTTTACAATAGATTCGTAAAATTTTTACACCTGAAACAATTAGTGCTGCCAGGCTTTGGAGTGAATTGAAACAAATTAAAATGCCATCGAAAAACAGATGTTTCAAGAGCTTTCTGATTTTATGCTAAACTAGGCAGTTTTGCCCCACAGTTCCGACGCAGCAGAGCGCAAGTTCTTTGAAATTAACTTTATCAAATACGAAACCACAAACAAACTCCTCTGGAAATCATTATGCTCTGCAAAGAACTCATCAAACAAGAAAATGTAATAAATTGTTGGATTATTTTCAAAAATAAAGGTTAGTAATTAGATGGAAGTTACCGTTGTATATAACTAAATGAAAAATCAATACCAATACCAATTAAGAGGTGTTATTTGCAAAGTTCCCAGTTCAAAATTCCAAATTCAGTCAAATCTGACTTGTTGAATGGTTTTTTTTTTCTTCCGAATCCAGTCAAAAAAAAACAGTCAGACATAAGGAAATCTGTTTTCAAGTCAAAAAAACAGTCAAATTTGAAAATACAGTAGTCCCTCGATAATTCGAACTAATTAAAACAAGTTTTTTTTCGGATTTTAGAGGGATTCATATTACTGGAACATTTTTCAGTTCTTGCAAACTGATTGAAACAACTTTCGTATTCATTTACAAAAACACAAAATAATTTCCTAAAGCACAGTTTCAACATTTATTAAGTTTAGAAAAAATACAAAATAAAATAATGATCATAAAACATCATATCAAAAGCAAGGCAATGTAAAATGTTTCTACGTAACTCGCAGGACACACTGTCTGGCCTGCAGTTGCATTTAATACCTTGTAATATGCCTAGATAAACAACGGTTAATTAGTCCTTCATATCGCACGCAAAACTAACAAGAGAAAAAAGACAAATATAAAACCTTTAACAAAAGAAATTCACATTTTAGAGTTCAAAAACTTCAGAAGTTCACAGAATAGAGATGAAGATGACAATGTAAAGTTTTTTCGGTTCACATTTTAGAGAAATTCACATTACCGAGGGGCTACTGTACTAACAAAATCAAAAATATATTTTATTAATATTGGGTAGAACAACCAGCAAACAGAAGTTGAAAACAAAGGTTAACACAAAAAAACTTTGCCATTGGCATTTGGCTGTACTGTTTGTTGTTGTCAACTCAGATGTCTTGTCAGAAAGATTCAAAAATGGGTGTGTTCGTTGATTTCAATGCATAATTATTCGTTTACACCTGGTTAACACTGACCTGGAAGTGTATTTAAACATTTTTGTTTTTAAGTCCAGGTGCAAATTGAATTATTAATTCCAGTCAAAAAAACAGTTGACTGGATTTGTTTTTCATTTCCAGCTAACGGCGATAAAATTCAGTCAAATCTGATTGGAAACCAGTCAAAATGGCAACACTGGTTATTTGTTCCTATAAAGAGTGAAATCTTTTTTTTTAATGACATATTCTTATTTTTGTTAGATTACAGGTATGTACTAGTAGTAAAATAATTTTAATGTTACTTTTTATAACAAAACCTAATCACCAAAGTACCTACCTAAGCTGAAGACTGCTATATTTTTTTGCTCTAAGTTTTTTTTGTTAAATAAAACATTGTTATAAAACCATTTATTAAAAATATACCTACCTACATGTAGAAATTAAGTTTAAAATAATGTATGTTCTATGTTTTCGATTTTTCTCAATCTACTTCACTTTTGTGTGCAAATGCACATCATGGAAGGGAGACAGAAATATCTCTTGTACCTATGTACTTAAAAAAAGTTTACACTTTCTTCTCACACAGACTGTATATGTATATATATAATGGCTTCATAATAATAATAAATAAAGCCGGTTTAGGTATGTTCCCTTTTAATAAAAATGCCTATGTACATAGATACATACTTCCATATCAATGATCAATGTGTATTTTTGTCCACAGTGACAACAGAATAGATTCTCTTCAATACAAAATATTAAATTGTGGCTCTAGATACTAGAAATTAACTTATCTGAACAAAGATATGCACATCTCCAACAGAAAATGCATCCATCAAATGATATAACGCACGGTTTTAATGTATCAATTTTTTTTAATAAATGATTGACACGTTAAACAAATAATAGCTTCTTATCAATGAACAAGCGATATTACGTAATCTTGATTCTTGACACATGTCGCAGCAGTATCCAATTCGTATAAGTACATACATATATTCTGTTTTTTTTTTCGTTAGGTATGTTTAAAGTTAAACCACCTCGAGATATGAATATTCAAAACTGAAACAGCACCTACCTCAGCCCTGATCAAACGCACTAAGGACATTTTTACACAAAAGACACTTGTGAAACCGAAAACAAATAACAAGACCTTAATGTGGACACGGACAGTCCAGTGCGGTGCTTTAGATTTAAGTTCGAACTAAAAATAATGTGGACAGCCCAGCGCGGTAGTTTAGTTTTTACTGGAACTGAAAACAAAATTCAGTTCTGTATTTGTAATTTGTACGTATATACCTCCTCCTCCGTGTCTGTTATGCCTGGTGAGCTAGTGACAGTGGAAAAACAACAAAAACTCAACTAACCTAACCTAATCAACAATCAGCTATATAGCTATATGTGTTTCTGATAATATGGAATATACATAGGTATACAAAAAATTAATGCCGAGTTTCAATAAGCTATTTTAAACAACTGGACAAAATAAAATTGGTGAGCGGAAGAAGAGTAGGTATAGTTGTTTAGTTATAAGCAGAGTTACCACTGCGACACTACATTTACTATTACATTGAGGAATATTTTTTTTTTTGCATTATTAAAATGTTTTAATTTTATGCTTAATTTTCTGTAAAGTTCTTCTTCTATAAAACAATAAATATACGTTGGATATTACCCTACCTACGTATTTTATTTAAATGTTTTGAATTTATTTTCAAAAGGACACATTTTTTCATTCAGGGGGACACATAAATAATTTAGCCTGCAGTAACACTGGTTACAAGCAGATAGCAGTGTTTTCCCTTCCAATACTAACTCTAGCTTTGGTGATAATGGTGGATTCACATTACCCGTGGTAGATTTTTTTTGGTTTTTACTTTAACCTACAAATCTATATATATGCATATATAAAGGGTGGTTTTTTAAGAGGTTTAGAACTTTTTTTTAAAAAAAACACAAAAAATTCGAAAAAAATGAATGAAATATTTATTTGAATCGATAGTTTGAACCTTGCAATTTAATGTTTAAAGATAATTTCATGCAAATGTTGACCGCGGTTGCGTCTCAGGTAGCCCATCCGCTGAGTCCAATTTTGGCATACTCTTTCACACATATCGGCCGGTATCTCACGAATGAATGCATGGATGTTGGCTTCCAGTGCGTCAATCGAAGCGGGCTTGTCCCTATAGACATTAGCCTTGACATACCCCCACAAAAAATAATCTAATCAATTGACCGGCCCGAAACGTGAAATTAACTGTTCACCAAACTCGCCTCGCAATTGCGCCATTGTTTCGCGTGCTGTGTGGCATGTGGCACCGTCTTGTTGAAACCACATATCATGCAAGTCAAGAACTTCCATTTCGGGCAAAAAAAAGTTTGTTATCATCGCTCGGTAGCGTTCACCATTGACAGTAACGCTGCGATTCGCATCATCTTTGATGAAATAGGCCCAATAATGCCGCCGGCCCATAAACCGCACCAAACAGTGGCTTTTTCGGGATGCATTGGTAGCTGTTGCAATGCTTCTGGCTGATCTTCACTCCAAATGCGGCAATTTTGCTTATTTACGTACCCATTCAACCAAAAATGAGCCTCATCGCTGAACACAAGCAGCGCGCGATGAACATTTCGAACCGAGCACGAATTTTGATAGTAAAATTCAATAATTTGCAAGCGTTGTTCATTTGTAAGACGATCCATGGTTAAATTGCAAACCAAACTGAAGCTGTTTGACAGTGACACAAGGTACTAAAGACACGTCAGCTGTCAAAACCAGTGTTGCCAAAACCAAACCAGCTTAAAAATCACCCGTTACATATATGTATGTATATAAAAATGGATCGTGGTGTGTTCGGATGCTTAAAACTTGAAAACGACTGAACCAAATTGGATACTTTCCTTCTGCGGGTTTGTTCGAAAAAAGAACAATTCTCAACAGGTGGCGCTGTAGGTTCACATTTCGTTTTTCAGTTCAATTCAATTACCGTTCAACAGGTGGCGCTATAGTCTTTAGGAAATGGCTTTTAGGATTTTCTTTTTTCAGCTTTTGTTATTTGTAGGGTGAAATGGGGTCAAAATAAAATAATTGGCCGATTTAAGAAATTATTTTTTTTGTTTAAAAGGTTGTTCTTAGGAAATAGCCTCAGGGATATTCTTTATAAAATTATGTTATTTGTAAGATGAAATAGCGTAAAAATAAAAAAAATATCCGAATTTAAAAATTCTTTTGGTGTATGAAAAGTTGTTTTTTAGTGGATGGCCTTAGGAATTTTTTTTCAGAAAATTGGCATTTATAGGGTGAAATGAGGTAAAAACGAAAAATAGTATCCGATTTCAAAAATTCTTTTTTTTTGAAAGGTTATTTAAAAAAATTGTTAAATAGTTTTTGATAACAAAAATTCTGTCTCTGTTGGTAAAGTAATTAAGGTTGGATTAAGAGTATCATGTTTTTACATATTTGCCAATTCATATCTTGAAGTAGGTTAAAACCCATTACAAAAATTAGATTAAATATTTATTTATATTTTCTTTTGTAATTTGTATGCGAAGCTTAGGTTTGTCTACCCATGCGAAGCCGGGTGGGCCAGCTATTAAACAATATAAAGAAGAATGACTATGTAATACAAGTAAACATAAGAGCTAATAAATATATATTTAATTTATTTATATATAAATAAAAATAATCTAATAAATATGCATATATATACTGGTGCAACAAAATTCGCACTAGAACTGAGATTGTTAGGGCCAGTTTCACAGTCAAAAAAGTGACACTTGAGTGGGGAATTTGAAAGATTAATTCCCAATATCACCATTCACTGTTACCTGAATAAGTGGCACTTAAGTCTCTGATGTTGGTGACTTAAGTTCCACTTACGCTAATTATGAAATTAAGCTGAAATTCCTAATATGGGAAACTTAAGTGCCACTTATTTCGGTAAGTGTCGACTGTGAAACTGGCCCTCAGAAGTTCTAACTTAGAACATTAAGCTAATACTAGAAAAAAGAAGATGGCTACAGCCCTAGATCACTCTCACAACATATGCTAGAAGCTATACCATGACCATCAGAACAGCCATTTTGACAATAGCTGAATTTATTTCAGAATTTTCAGAAATTCGCCATTAACTTAAGCGTGTAGAAGAACAGTGTTACCAGCGTGAATTGCATAATTGGTATATGAAACGTCAAATTTTGTTTACCAGAATGTAAAAACCTCATATGTCAAAACGGGATGAAATTTCAAAAACAGCAATGTAAACAAATGGGATTTGGGGGGTAACGAACGAAACATTTCCATTTTTATTGATTTTTTTTTATCTAACATGACATAAGTTAGATTATGAGCCACAAATTATATAACACAAGCGCCATTAAAACAAATTATAGTTGAAATTTTTTTTCAATTAAGTGTTCAGTACTTTTTCATGTCATTTTAATAATTTTATTTAATTTGAAATACAATTATTATTCAAAAAAAGGTTTTTGAATTGTTACGGGTAGATTTTGGCGGCGTGTGGCGGCCATGTTGTTTTGATGACATCTGTCAAATCTGTTGCTTATTATTCAGTTACTGATTCCCAATCACCATTCCTGTTTGGTAACGTGAAATTTCTTGCGAATTTGCAAAAATTTTTACAAAATTGCACAATTTGTCACAAATTCCTGTTTGTTAACTCGAAAAAGTTGCAACGAGAGAGAAAAAGTTTCCCCTCCATTGGATAACTTGCGAATTTGTGCTACATAAATTTCTGTGTGCAAGAAGAGTAAAGTCTGTCAAAACACCCAACTGTTAGCATCTTTTGCTTTTAATTTGAAATTGTGGTGTCTGGTATGTGAAAATTAACTTTATAAATAATAAATAACTTGGTAAATTTATAATGTATGTGATTTTTTTTAAATCAAACGAAAATTGTTAACAACAACAGACTTTTGGCACGTGATTGTTGATGTAAGCAGTAAAATTCTGGCATTTATTAAACAAAAGTTGTTTAATGCGTTTGTTAACTTTCTTCTTAGTTTCTCCATTTTTGAGAAATTCGTTCTCACTTTGGTGTTTTGATAGGTTTTACAAATTTTGCTGAAAAAAGATACCATGTTCAGTTTGGACAGCCCGTCCAAATGATAAAACTTTAAAATTAAAGTCGGCGATAATAAAATACGGCTATTACCGCCGATTATCTATATAGATCATCTCATGAAAATAAAACAATACAGATCTTAGTGACAACTCTGTTGTACATACCTATCTCTTTTTTCCTAACTTTATTTATTTTTTATTTATTGGTTCTCTTTACTTTACACTATACAGATCACAATTCCTAACCATTTGCAAAGCTGAGAAGCAACTGCACTTTTGGTTCATGAAACGTGATCCCGATAGAGAGCAGGATCTCGTGTTGTTGTTGTAATGCATGTATTTTGATGATCTATATGGATCATCTCTGATAATAAAGTACGGTTATAGTTAAAAAAGTTATTTTGGTTAACTTCTCATTAAGGAACGATAAAAGCTAAAAATATGGTTGATCGCCAAACGAAATGGGTTAAATTAAAAAAATTGAAAAATATTTGCAATGAATAATAAAGATAAAATCGTGATTGCATTAAATTTATTGCAAACATTATTATTTACAATTCTAAAATGTAAATTCTATAAACTAAATTTTTTGACAAAATCGAATCTTAAAAGTGTACATTGTTGTTTCATTCATTATGAGCACAAATTTCTTTAAACAAAATTGACCAAATCGAAAGAAAAAATATGCACGACTGGGTCGCACGAACTTGCTCTTATGCGCGATCACATTGTGGTTCTATAGTCTGAAATAAATTAGCTATAGGAGTATATATTTTATCCATTTGCCAAATCTTAGTTTAGTTTCAGGTTATATTATGTGAGTATACAAAAATTAACAATATAGCCCAGTGTTGCACATATGCAATATACATGAAAGGAAATCTATTTAAACTGGTAAATTGTTTTAAATCAACAAAATTAGAAAGAAATTGATTAAAATACTTTGAATCCGTTTTAACCCAACACGATGTACACCATCTGATTTCTTATATAAATCTTAATTTATGAGAAAAAAATTTTGAAAATCGTAGGAGCGGTTTTAAAAATAATTAATTTTTTATATATAAAATTTCTTTAACATTTTTGAGAAAAATAATTGGTACGCCAATTTAAAGCATTTATTAATGTTGCGTTAAAAATTGAACTTCACAAAAAAATCTGCTACCAGTTTTCGAAATATCGAATTTTCAAAAAATAATTTTGATTTTTTTTTTTTAAATCCAAAAATCATTTTTTAGAAAATTTTGATACGCACTTTTATTTATATTTGTTACAACCTTCTGTATAAAAAATCTAATTTTATTCGGTTCATCAGATGTTGAGATAGTCGAAAATCAAAGAAACCGTTCTATGAGAGGTACTGTTAATAAACGTAAAATATAAACTTTAAAAATTTTAAATGGTTGATCGTACTAATTTTAACACACAAAAAAACTTTTATGAAAATCGTAGGAGTCGTTTTTGAGAAACAAAATATTTTTCTTAACGGTTTTTTAACATTTGTATGGGAGGCACCGTTATTTTTGGGTATTAGAATAATTTTTTTCAAAAATCTTCTAGATAAAGTTAAAAAACTGCTATTTACCAAGTTTAATAAAAATCGGCCAAATCGTTTTTGAAATATTGAGTTTTCAAAAAAAAATATTAAAACTTTTTTTAAAAATCTAAAAAATATTTTTTTGAAAATTTTGGTACACAATATTATTTAGAATGTGTCAATACTTCTTTATAAAAAAATTGATCAGAATCTGTTTAACCGTTTTCGAGAAAAGCGAAAATCAAAAAAATGGTTCTTTGGGAGGTACCATTAATAACCATTTTTCGGAACCATTTTTTTTATTAAACAGCAACTTATAACTATTTAAATTTATTGAGTTTTTAAAAACAAATTCGGTAGCGCAGGATTTGAGAAAAATAAGTTTTTCCTTTTTGGCCAAGAAATTTTGTATGACAGCTACTGTTAATTTTGGTCCTAAAAAAAAAGAGAAAAAAACGGGTGGGGGGAATGTCCAAAAAACGCTAGAAACCAAGTTTAAAGAAAATCGACCCATCCGTTTAGGCTGTAGTCGAACCGACAGACAGACAGACAGACAGACAGACAGACGGACGTTTTTGCGAGACCCACTTTTTTTGACTTCTCTATCATCGTAATGTAAAGTTTGATCAAAATCTCGAGTTCGATTTTTTGTACGAATCCATAACTTCCCATATAGTACCTATATCGCAAGTAAAAATGTCGAAAAAAAGGAAAATTAATGAGATAATAACAGAAAACAATTCCAAAAATTCAAAATAGATTTTAACGGCCTTTAGTCCAAAAAAGTTGGCGATTCGTCCCGGCGATCTCACTTGGACTCATCAGTTGACTAGTGAGGGCCTTGTCAATACGCAATTTTTATTAAGTTCAGTTCAACTTACATGAACTTTTTGACAAAAATCCAATGTGAACTATATCCAACAAGATTAAAATTCTAAATCATTAAGCTGGAAATTTTGCCCAGGGCCAGGCTTTGTTTTTATATGAAGGTTTTTATAATACAAATTCTATATACTATTGAAATACATGAGCCAAGTAGAAGACTCCCAAAATCGAAATCGACAAAAAATTGAAAATACATTTACAAAAATGAATACAATTCCAGATTAAAGGAACGAAAAGTAAATAAAAGATAAGCACAAAATAAGTCTGTTCGCGTACTAGTCCGAAACCACCCAAAACTACTTGATTTTACCAGATTTGGTGTAATCCTGTTCGCGCACTTTCATTTCGTGTCATTTTGGGCAGAAGAGAATGCTCGCGAGAAAGAAAGCTATTTTCCCTTCTTGACAATTTTTCCCCGAGAAATTATTTCTGGCAGAATCTGGTAAGTTCTGTTTTCTGTCAAAAGCCAGTTAAAGAACAACAAAAAAATACAAAATGGCTTTTGTTTCCTTTTACTTTAAGTTTTATTTTCAAATGTTGAAGTGAATTTTGCTTAAAATTAGTGAAATAATTCCCAAAAAAACGTATTTAATAAAGAATATCTGTTCAAAACCTGGTATGTATTGTGCAGTGCTTTTATGTTAAAAGAAAAACATTGAAATTAAAATATTTAATTGAAAAAAATTTGCTTTGGTGTAATTTAAATCAGTGCTTTTAATTTAATTGTGGTTAAATTACGATTTTTCAAAAATTACATTGAAAGGCTTTCACTTCTGTTGTTTTCTTCGTTATAAAATTCAATAAAGAAAGTAAAATTGCAAAAGTAATTCCAATTTTGTCGCTTTGTTTACTTTTTTGTTTGCTATGGGGCTCTATTTTTGTTTACTTTTTGTTGACGTTTAAAAAGTGAGCAACATTTTTGGTTGAAAGCGTTCGCGTACTTTTGGACAGTGTCTGAGAATTTCATCCCCACTCCTGAAAATTTGACAGATTGCCATTTTTGGTCCGGAAAGTACCCGAACAAACCTATTGAAAAAATTGCATTTTCAGCTGTGTTTGACAGATTAACCATTTCAACTCACATCAAGAAGATGAGTTGGAAAAAGTTACTACAAGTTACTTTCTGACACACATAAAGTTACTCAAAGTTACTTTTCTGAATTAAAGGAACGATGAAAGTTAACTATAGTTAACTATATGTGGTTTTCGTTTCGACCAAAAAAATAGATGTTTTTGATTTGTGACAAGTTTTTCCTTTCCTTTCGACTGAAGTCGATTTTGCAGATCTCGTTCTTTAACAAGATTTACACAGATTTTCACACGCACTTGCACACACATCAAAGAAACGTGACTTTTACCAGTGTTGTTTTAAAAGTGACACTCATACAATCATAAAACAAAATATAATCACGTTTTGTGTTCTTTGTGCCAGTAGGATTTGAAATCTGAATTGGTTGAAACGAAAGTCACAATAGTTAACTTTAGTTAGAAAAAGAACGCACCACAGTTGATTTTTGTATGAAATGTTCAATTTAAAAGTGTTTTACAAATGTGGAGGCTTCGGGAAATTTACATTAGACCAAAAGAAAAAGAAATCCAAAATTTCAAAAGGATTTATCTTTTTATTCTATTAAATTAAGTCCAGATAATATTTTGATGAGGGTTAATGTAAACAATTTTTTGGGGTAATTATAAACCTCATATTTTGGTTGAAAATTAAAATTGGTACAAATGTAAGTGTGTTATTTTTAATGATTTGTTGCGAAATACATATCTTTCGGAAATATCGTTCTAAATTACTATTCCTACTCATTGGACGTTGTCATTGACGTTGCCAAAGCAAGAAATGCTGAGAATAACAAAATCATAACCTTCAAATATTATGTGTATCCTGTAACTATCATCGAATGGTTGCCTTGCCCCTGAAAAAAGAAGATTTACGAGTTTTGAAAGCGTTATCGTTCATAGTTTTTCGTTAAATTTTAATTAAAAAAATTAAAAAAGTTCTAACTTAAATTTTTCAAAAAAATATGAAATTGTTTACAATTGCCCACATTGATTATAACTGTTTTCTAAGACTATATAGATTAAGAAAAAACACGCCTTTATTTATCGTTTTGTTCAGATGTAAATTGTGTTTTCTAAAAATATATTAATAACACATTTTATTTGTGAAATAAATGTTGCTTTTTTATTTTTACATATTTATTGCTAATACATACCTATGTATGTATGTATGTACTTACTTTTCTAACTTGATAAATGCAGTTTTCTGTTGTTTAGACCAATATACCTATATAGGTACATATGACATTATCTTCTTTTGCCCCACCATTCAAAATAGTTTGTTCAAGGTGAAACTTGTATGATGTTAATTTTTCATCAAAAGCAACAAAACAAGGCTTTGGAATTTAAAAAAAAATGAACATGACACCCTACTACTGATGCAACGAACCTTTTAACGACAATGTAACTTGAACTTCTCATTTTTAAAGTTCGCCTGAGCAAATAAAATAGTTTTTGTCAAATTAATCAAAATAATAAAATTAATGCAAGTGTTATTGTTGGTTTTATTTCTTTTTTAATTTACTGTCCAAAGATATTTTTATTTTATTTTGTTTATTTTGATCAATTTCTCTTTTATATTCCGTTAAATACTTTAACATGATTTTCTCACCAGCAATTTCAATATCAGATTAATATAGTGCATCCCGTTGTCAAAATTCGACATACATACATACATTATTTATTCATGTTTGGCAATTTCAAATCGAGCTCTTTAATTTTTTTAAACACTAATACCTTCCTGATAACTTAACTTTAATTTAGCTTTGATCCTTCAAAAAAAAAATCTATACTATTCAATTGGAATCAAACAAACCTTTTTAATGCACTACAGGTCCTTTTTATTGATTTTTTCTAGCAAATAAGAAGAATACACTAAAATTTACCACCAGTTCCTTGTGCGCACTCCATGATAAAAGTCGCCTTAGATAGTGAAAGCAATAAATCCTTAAAAAAAAAAAAAACAAAAAACTGAAATCTGCTAAAAAGAATGTTAAAAAGTACTTTCATTAAATTGAAGGACACTGAATCTCTTTAAATTCAACTATTCCGTCTCGGCTGTATAACAAACACTTCTTTTTTTTCAAAAGTTTATATTTTATTTGATATACCTATTATATATGTACATATATTCTTCATTGTTGAGTACATTTTTTATTCGCAAAAACGGAAACTGTGTTTTTCATACTTTAATTACACTGTTTAATCGATAAGAACGATTGAGTTTTAAAAAATGTTAAAGTAAATTCAGTCCGCGTTTGAAGTCTTACGAGCATTTTGAAACATCTTGTATCTTACGTCCCGAAAAAATTACGACGAAAGTAAATATTTAACTAACAATAACTCTCCCAATATGTACAAAACCATTCGGCATGGGGAAAATAGTCTGCAGTATACAATTCTTCCGCAGAATGATGATTTCCGGATTGAAGGTAAACTAACAAGTGCGAGTAGTAGCAGCAGCAATGGTAAGACGAAATCAAAGCGTTCTGCTAGAAGGCGGTCCTTTTTTGCATATCTGGGGCTGTTGTTTGTGTGTGCTGTGATCATTGGCGCTGTTCTGGTTCCGTTCTTGGTCTCTGCAGAGTGCTTACCAAATCCATCTGATTGGTTTTTGAAAACAAAGGCCGCTTTTTCTGGCACTGCAAACCAATTTAGTGGAACTAGTTCGGCAGCTATAACTACAACTATAAGTCCCAATACTACCACTACCACCGATGCAAGAAACAATAAAAAAACAATCCAGAGTACAATTCAGCCATATCCAGTGGACAGAAGTAGCACAGTGGTACCACTAATATCAGATTCACAAAAAGACATAGGGGAAACAGGAGATGCAGCAACTTTAGTTAATACCGAAACTACTAGTATCATTGAAGCTAAGCCAACTGAATCTTCAGAATCACAAATAGGGAATGATTTCGTCGCTGAAGTACGGTTCGAGGGTTTACGAGGTCAAATGACAGCAGATGTGGCACCAACCATTGTTGTTACTACGGTAAGAAATAATGACCAAAACAAAGCAGCATTTATAAAAGGTGGAATTTCACCCACATTAACAACCACAATTGGATCAACAATAAGGCCAACCCTAGCGTCAGTTTCTGTTGTTTCAAATATAACAGGTCGTGTAATGCAAGTACCCTTATTAAAGTCGGCCTCGAAGAAACCTATCATACCACCAGTTTTGGCCAAAACAAATTCACTTGGACGAGAGAGTGTAGAAACGTTTCTTCGAGATAAACAAAAAAAACACCAGGAAAAGAAGGATCCGAACGAGCCAAATGATTGGATACGTTCACACTGGCCATACATAGATCCGTCAACCTATTTTCAATGGACAGTAAGACCCTTACTTACTAACGTGTAATAATCATATATTAATAATGCTCATTTATTTAAGGGTTACAAAACAGAAGATAGTGTAATTTTACCTGCTATATTAGGAGCTGCCTTGATCTTGGTTATAATTATAGTCGCTTTATTTTTTATTGCCCGTAACAAGCGAACGATTGTAAGTTCGGTTCGAAAGCGGAATAGAAATGTAAGTAAAGGCTAAAATATATCAATGTATTTTATTATTACTTTTGCATTAAGTTAGTCCATTTTAGTGTTTAGTCCGTTTTAGTGCGGGATCATCCCTGTTTTGTATTACACTCGGGTTGAATCTTTAGAAATACGTTTTTAAACCAATTAAAATGTCTAATTAAGTGAATAGATATTTTTGACGTATGGCCACGTAATTGCCATTGTCGTGTTTAAGTGTGTCAGTATTTTTCAAATCTGAACCCTAGTAGAACCTCAGCGGTGGGTTGAAATCATGATCCGGGTCGTCATGTATGTACATCTGACCTTTACTTATTAGTTATTACTAAGGGCCAGTTACACAAATATTCGAACCACGTTTCAGTCATTGTATGCTTAAGGTATGCTTTACATTGGGTCTATTTTGTATAGACTTCAAGCACTTTCAAAAGCTAATCATGGGGGATTGAATAAAATGCGCAGTGGAAAAAATTCGGTTTTTTTGTAGCCACTTGATTGGAAACTACTGACTGAGTCTATTATCAACTGTTGCAACTTTTTTACTCTCTTCTACAGCCGTTCTGCTGAGGAGCTATAATAACAATTTGTTCACCACAGTATGTACGATTTCATTTGTGTTCATTTTCTTACATGCTTTATATCGCATGATATGAACATTGATTTCGAAAAAAAACTGAAATAATTTATTTTTCAGTAGCTCAAATCATTTACTACTTTAGTCAACAATTTCCAAAGTAATGGTTTTTGTTGATTAAAAAAAAACTATGGATAAACTATATTTAAGTTATTTTTTATTTATTTTCGATTTTTTCTTGTGCGATAGTTATTTTTTTTATTAATATTTCGTCATTTTTTTTATTTTCCAGGATATTGAAGAAGCCGGAGAAGACAACACAACCCTTCTAACAAATTCAAACTTATCTGACGATGATTAAATCACCGAATCCTGGGTAAACATTCTACATTTATTTAAACTAACAGTTAAATCAAGCGTAGCTTATGCCATCTTGCAAAATAAAATGCAATCAAAGCAAGAGTTCAAAACTCAAAACAAAGCGCTTTATTCAAATAAATTGAGTTTGGTTATAAATTCAAAGATCATAATATATGTATGTAAAATATACTTACCTACAAACATAAATATACTCTCCACTCATTTATTTATTTATATTAAAACAACACAAAAATATAGAAAATAGGTAAACAAGTATTAAAAATCGTTTAAAATAAAAAAGCAAAAAAGACTGTAAAAGATAAAAAATTAATATTTACAAGCAAGAAAAAAAATCAAAAATATATACCTACATATACATTATTATAGCTGTGCTAACATACATAATTCAGGTGTATGAACTAATGTTTACATTTTCCGGAAAATTTAATTTCGAAATTTTCACATTTTAAAGCAACAAAGTAACCGCGTAATGTAAGTTTTATTATTAAAAATAACATAATAATAATGAAAACTGGATACCTTTATTCAAAACAAATTGATACAATATAATTATACAAACAAAAATGTTGAAATATAAAAAGAGAACCGACAAAAATCTAGCGAGAAAAATAGTTATTTTTGTAAACGTGTGATAGAAGTAGATAGAATTTATCCTTTTTTCAAATTATTAATATTAATAAAACAAAACAGAAAGGCGAGCACGCAAAAAAAGCAAACACCTACAAATTTAATGCTTCTATATATTCTTAGCAAAAAAAATATTCTTGTAATATTTAAAATCGGCAATTCCTTTGAATACGATTGGACACCTTGAAGTTGAAGAACAATACAATGTCGTTAGTATTTTTGTTACTCTAATGATTCCAAAAAAGAAAACAATTTATTTGCTCATCCAAAACCTTGAAACGCAAAGTCCAAAAACGAGCAGTTGCTTGTTGAAATTGAAGAGTAAAACTGAATTTGATATCAAATTTATTTAGATTTATTATTTTTTAAAAAGGGAAAACAAAAATTCCATCAAAATTTTGTTGATTTTCCTCAGAACCACAGCGATGTGATGGCGATATCTTACATCGCTCGATAACTAGGCTTGCAAATTTCTGCACTCATTCATGCGATACATTTAATTTTAAAAATTATTTTCATCTAATAAACCAATAAAAGCATGTTAGTGAAATTAAATTTATTTTAACATATTTTGTGTGACAATTTCTATAAAATTTGTTCAATTCTGAATTCAATTCTATACAACCCCAACAAAAAATCAGAAAAAAGTAGCATAGAGTACCTACTCATCGCAACCCAGGGGATACATTATTTTTCACACTACAAGCTAAATCGGTCAAAAGATACTGACAATGTAAGCTAATAATGACTAATGCGCAAGCCAAAAAAAATTTTCCACATCAAATAAACTAAAGCAATAACGTCGGTCTGTCTGTCGGTCTTCCTATCTGTCTGGCCACAGCCTTAATGGATGGATCGATTTTCTTTAAACCTACCTAGAGTTTTTTGGACATTCCCCTGACACGTTATTTTCTTATTATTTAGGACCAAAAATAACGGAACCTGTCATACAAAATTCGTTGTTTTAAAATACTTACCCAAATAATTACAAAAAAAATAAATCTTATTTTTCTCAAAATCAGCTCCACAGATAAAAAAATCAGTTGTATTTATTAGGTATAGGCTGCCTTTTAGAAAAAAATGGTTCCAAAAAATGATTATTAATTGCACCTACCAAAGAACAATTTTTGTTATTTTCGATTTCCTCGGAAACGGTTCAACTGGCGATGATCAATTTTTTATGAAGAATGATTGATACAATATAACGGATATGATATAATATTGTGTACCAACATTTTCAAACAAATATTTTTTTGATTTTTTAACAAATAAGTTTTTGTTGAAAACTCCATATTTCAAAAACGAATTGGCTGATTTTTATTAAACTTGGTAAAAAGTAGTTTCTTAACATTATCTAAAAGATTTTAAATAAAAATTATTCTTTTAACTACCCAAAATAACAGTGGCTCCCATACAAATGTTTAAAAAAAAATTTACTCAAAAACGACTACTACGATTTTGACAAAAATCTTTCTGTGAATCGAAACTAATATAATAAACTACTTCAAATTATTCAATTTTAAATTTTACCAATATTAACAGTGACTCTTATAGAATGTTTTATTTCTTTTCAAATATCTCCTTATCTGCTTAATCGATTAAAATTAAATTTTATAAGTTTGTAATTTGTTTAAATAATATTGCATATCAAAACTTTTAAACCAATTTTGTTTCAGAAGTATTATTATCAATTTGTTTCCAATTTTGTTGATTTAAAACAATTTTCCAGTTTTTATAATATAATTTCCATCCATGATGCTTATGTGCATTATATTGTTCATTTTTGTATACTCACATAATATTACCTGCAACTAAACTATTTTTTTGGCAACTGGATGAAATATAAACTTGCATAACTAATGATATTAAATATTGATACTTTGTACGAGTAAGTGCAAGCACATGTTGCCGTATAGCTCATGGCTCGGTCGTGTCTGTCCAATTAGGTTAGGTAGAAGTGGCTGTCAGCAGTAAGGACTGACACACTTAAGACCATTAGTTGGGCCGCTGCGACACTACATGAATCTCGTTAAACAATTTGGAGCGTAAGAGACTGCTAATTTCTGTGTTTGCCAGATCACTAGGATCATTGTAATAGAAATCTCGCAAGTAGAACTGGAATCTACTTCTTCGGCAAAGAGATGAGAAGAGAAGAGAAGAGAAGAGAAGAGAAGAGAAGAGAAGAGAAGAGAAGAGAAGAGAAGAGAAGAGAAGAGAAGAGAAGAGAAGAGAAGAGAAGAGAAGAGAAGAGAAGAGAAGAGAAGAGAAGAGAAGAGAAGAGAAGAGAAGAGAAGAGAAGAGAAGAGAAGAGAAGAGAAGAGAAGAGAAGAGAAGAGAAGAGAAGAGAAGAGAAGAGAAGAGAAGAGAAGAGAAGAGAAGAGAAGAGAAGAGAAGAGAAGAGAAGAGAAGAGAAGAGAAGAGAAGAGAAGAGAAGAGAAGAGAAGAGAAGAGAAGAGAAGAGAAGAGAAGAGAAGAGAAGAGAAGAGAAGAGAAGAGAAGAGAAGAGAAGAGAACAGAAGAGAAGAGAAGAGAAGAGAAGGTGAGCAAGTGTTTCTCATCCATACAGCTTCTGCAAAAATTGTTTGAAAATACGCAGAGTCCTGCTATGATACCTACATATATATTATAGAGCTAATTTGCAATCTACTTAAGGGGCCTGTGGATTTTATCGCCAAAACTTTGAACACATTAAAGGCGGATAAGGAAGGCGGAATGAGAGACTTTAATTAAGTCTGTCTGCGAGTACACGACTTCACCAACCCCATCTTGGGTTTTTGATCGTCGCATTATCCGAATAAAATCAGAATAACTCAGTTTCAAATCTCATTGTTGATCCACTTTAAAAAAGCGAATGCTGTGCATGCTAAATATATCGAAAGGTTTCAGATGGAATAGAAAGTCATGAGCCGATCAAAGTGCCCCGCTTGGAGGTACTCAGACTTGCTGATCTTTAGACTTTACTTAATTTTACCGTGATTTATTGCTTTATCTAAAAGGGACTACCTACTGCCACACCGTATGCTTGATTCACTCTGGTTACCGACTAGTAATCTGTTGGGAACAAACAGTACTCACTACATCATAGGGTGGTCAATGACAAAAAGTTAGATTAGAACAGAACAGCACAGATTCGTGAAAAAGGTCAAAATAAGATAGGACAGGAAATGGCTACGTTAGCTGTCAGTAAATAAAAAATTTTCCAAGCATGTATGCGGGTTTCAAATCGACAAATATACACGTACAAAAATAATATAACTTTATCAAAAAAGAATCACAATTGATGAAAATTCACTTTTAGAAGAGTTGAGTTTGAGTTTCAGAAAAAATCAATCCAAAAAACAAACTATTTTTATAGAAAAAATTACAACAGCTGATTTTCACACTTCTCACGAACCTGTTCTTAGTTGTTCTACCTACAAATAAAGTGCAGAAAATCTTGTTCTAAACTGTTCCAAAGTGTTCCAGACAGGACTCATTGAACAGTTAAGTACAGAAAATTCCTCATTCAACAGCAAATAGTTGTACTTTTCTGTTCGAAGTTGATCTATTGTTTGCTGACAAAACTAATGGCAATTCGTCACTCCTATAAGGGTGTCTTGAAGCTTCTATAAACGATTCGAGCAGTGATGGCGAGATTTGACATTTCAGTTGAAAGCTCCAGCGAAAGTTTTTTTTTCTACTTCAGACAGTCGATAACATTTCAATAATCCTTCTGAATTAGGCGATATTAATTTAAAGCTTAATAACAGCCTCATCTTATTGCCGCTGATGATCCATATAGATCATCTCATATAAAAATAAAACCAATACGGACCTTAGTGACAACACTACACCTATCCCTTTTTTTCTTACGTTTGTTTATTTTCATATATTCGTTGTCTTTTGTCTTTACCCAAGAGCTTACACTTCCTTACCATTTGCAAAGCTGAGAAGCAAGAGCCAAAACTAAACTTTTGGTTCATAAAACCTGATCCCGATAGAGAGCAGGAACTCGTGTTGTTGTTGTAATGCATGTATTTTGATGATCTACATATCGTCGTTTTGAAAAGGAAAGTGACATTAGTCCACATTTTTACCATTTTAGTTAAAAATTCATACAAAACGAATCAATAACTTTAAAAATGTCCATCAAACCTACATTAAAAAATATTTGTCTATGTTATTAAATTTTCTTTTTAAATCATTATACTAAAAAAAAAATACTTCGACTTAAGTCACTTTGCTTTTCAAGGGACGATATATGAATCATCTGTGATATGGAAAAAAACGGATAATCACTAATAATAAAGCACTGAATGAATCACTGAAAAGAAAAACTGAACAAATATGCTTTATGAGCAAAATGCTTTAATTGTTAAGTCCATCAAAAATAAAACCACTTTTTTTTGTTTATGTATTCCATAGGTCAGGTAGATACTAGATTATCGCCCATGCACCGATCTAAATTGGACCATCTCTTGTATTTGTGTATTGTAAAAAGTTGTATGGGAAAACATGTGTGTATCTTGTTTTACCTGCCTTAACGATTGCATAATAGTGCACACACATTTTTTTTGTGCAAATCGCAAATAAACCTACCAACCAAAAAGTACCACAATTTTATGTATTAACGTATTCAAGTAATGATTAAAGAGTAGGTACAAAAACAGGTGAAGATTCGGACAGTAAACTGAGGAAAAGAAGAAATTGGAATCAAACGTAGTTCGGATTAGAAAAACAATGTCCTAATTTAATTATAAAAGTCAAAAATTTCTAATATAGACAGATTAAAATAAGTTATTTTCCATGCAAACAATAATAAAATACATCAGTATAGTGCTAAGAATAAAGGAAGATCTCAATATCACGCATAAAATTAATATTTAATTAAAAAAACTAAGAACATCTCTATATTTATACGAAAACAAAAACCAAATATATACAATTATATATCTACTCTTAATTCCGCCTTAACCCGCACTTCATTGTTACTACTAACAAAATCGCTCCCATTAGCTCACCTATAATGTTAAAAACAAAACTTTCTATATTGTAAACTGTAGTTAATAATTAAAAACAAAAAAAAACTTATATTTAAATGTGCTTGTTATCAAATAATTATGTATTTATGAAACTGATCATATTGATTTTCAATACTTCTTCCTATAAAACAAAATGTGTATTTTTGATTAGCAACTAAGTATTATCTAAAATAAATTTTCAATACAAAAACATGAAATACAATAAAAATAATTAATAAAACTGATGTATTTTTTACCTTAGTCTTATTGCTAAATTAATTTATAAATTTCTTTTTAGTTTTGAAAACTAAATAAACCGGAAAAATATTCAAATAAAATGAAATGGAGCTGGAAGCGTATGAATTCTAAAAATTTAAATAGAAAACACTGAATGAAAAAAGCCTTAAATTAGAATATTTTGCATTTGTATTTGTTCTACGCTACGAGCCAGGTTGTTTTGAATGATTTGTTCGTAGGTCGCATTAAACAATTTGTATAAAAATAAAACAGATGATCGACTCTCACAGAAATGTTCATGCCCGCCTGTCCTAACCGTATTTATTAATTTCATTTTTAAACTGGAAACCGCAGTTCGTTGATTGGATACACGAACATTTAGGCCTGATTCACGGTAGAAGCATTCAACGTCAATACGCAAATCATCGACTCCACGAGATTACTTTTTTTCGGATGCCATAATCGACACTTTTATTTCCGAGCTTATTATGTGACGTAGCCTATTGAATCGTGGAAGTAGAAAATTGAGAATTAAAAGATGAAATCCAACAACGTTTTTCTGTTTATCTAATTTCAGTGTTAAAAAAGTAGAAAAGTAGTAGGAAGTAGAAAATTGAGAATTAAAAGATGAAATCCAACAACGTTTTTCTGTTAATCTAAATTCAGTGTTAAAAAAGATATATGTATATGTACATACATATATATATATGCTATTGGTAAGCCCCGAATTGCTCGAAATTCTAGAATTGAATGGTAAAACATAAAGGTTACATCAGAGACATGGAAAAAGTTGAATAATTTATTATATTCCGTATTGTTTTCCGGAGTTCTACAATGCATGCACTGGTAAATGCTAGTCATTTTTTTTGTGTATACATCTATGTCGGCGGTAGAGTGAAATAAAAACGTGGAATTTCCTTTGTGCGACGTTACGAGGTCACGCTTTACGATAAAGCACGTTACGTTACGAAAATCTGCATAGTAGGATTCCCTTCATTCCCGTTTTGGATCCGTGCACGTAGTCAACAACGTATGGACGACTTCGCATACGGATCCGAATATGGATCCTCAAAACTTCGGTTGGACAAACGTTGATGTTTACACATATTAACCGTGAGTCGCGGCACTCACACAATTTTTTTAATTTTTCAATTTGGGGACCCTTCTTCAGAAAAGTATGTATAGATACTACTACTATAGGTAATCTGTGTTAAACAGCATTGGCTATTGGCACCATGGAAAACATGTGGTGTCTCGTGTGTGTATGCATTTTCTTCGGCTATACCCGAACGATCATTAGGGGTATTCATACAAACTCGAATACTTCCCGACTTCGTACCGTTGAATTTACGATTTGTGAAATCAATTTTAATGCGAGGAAGCAGGAAGTAAGTAGACTCCTATGTTTATGTTTGTGTGAGGGATGTTTTGTGCGAGGATGGTGTCAACCCAGCCCATCCCAAGACAACTGGTCCCAAGACAACCCATCCCCGACCATTCAGCCCAAGAACCAACTGGTACCAGGGCAACCCATACCGGAAATAAGAACTCATACCAAGGAAAGTCATACCGGAAGCAAAATACTGGTCAAAAATGGTTCATGTTCGGTTTGGCCACGTTTCCCCGCAGAACACTACTTTTTGATACTATGGCGACAGCGCATGAAGAAAATTCCATTCCCATACATTTTGTGACTCGAAATGATGAGAACCGCGGAGAACGAAGCTTCCTACTATTTTGGTTTACAGAGGACCACCCTGGATTAAGCCACTCCCCCTTTGAGTATTTGGGATATCACTCTAAATCATGAGAATCAACAAGGAGAGAAGAAACAAATTCGACTACCAAAACAAGTATTTAAGCAGCAGTGATTCCTGAATAAACTTCATTGACAGTGATTCTTGTGCGAACATTCATTTTGAACGGACGTGTGCGGAATATTTAAACCGAATTTAAAACAAAAAGTTACCCCTAAAAAGTGTCAAGTGTTACCTATAGGTGATAGACACACACATAAACTACCTAACAACCACAATCCAGTGCATACACAGGATTAAAGGGAAAAACACAGACAAAACAACTGCAGTGCAGGTAGACATTTTCTCCGTCCCAATGGGTCAACGTGAGAAGATGAAAGCTGCAAGGGAGCAACTCTTGAGTACAATCAAGAGGGAAGTTATGCAGCTGCGTAGTCTTTACGGACAGGATGTGTCCACAGACTCTGCAGTGCTGCTCAACTATGAGGTGAACCAAATCCTCCATCAATTTACGTCGGAGATAGAACAAAACCTCAACCAGTCCCCACCTGAAGACAACCAGCAGGCAGATGACATCAACATGATGGAAACTGCTACAATTATACCAGCCCTACCAAAGGAGAAGAGAACTAAGGATGTTAAACCCGAAGTTGACGATAGCAAAAGGCAAAAACTTGCTACTATGATTCACTATGGTTGCCCCAGTCAACAAAAGAAAGACACCATCCAGCCAGGCGGCAACATCATCAGCCTCAGAAACACCAAAAACATCAACATCAACTGAAAAGCAGACAGTGAATGCCGGGAAAATGCAGCCCCCAATTGTATTCTACAATTTGGCAACAGCAGATATGTACCGGAACTTCCAACTGAAGGAAGTCAGAGTCAACTACACCGTTGTTAATGTTAATAAAACAAAAACGATAGTGAAGACAGCGACCAAAGAAGACAACGAAGCAGTCAAAAACTACCTCGTTGAAAAGAAAATCCAACATCATTCATTCACTTCGAAGGAAGACAGGAAGTGCATCATTCTCCTGAAGAAGATTCACCATTCCCACCTGCCTGATGATATCGTGAACCAACTGGGAACTCTTGGCTTCCAAGCCATCAAAGCTTCACCATTCCGTTCCAGAAGGGACAAGACAACAAATTTCTATGCATTCGTCTTGGAATTTGAGAAGGGCACTGACCTCATAGCCGTAAGTCGCATCCGGAACCTACTTGGCGAAGCAGTTAGGTGGGAAAAGCTGCAACCAAATGTCATCACCCAATGCCGTAACTGCCAGGCATTCGGGCACGTGAGCGTTAACTGTCAGATGAAGCACCGATGTGTAAAATGTAGCGAGAAGCATGAACGAGGCCAGTGCAAGAGGACAGATCCCAAGGTTGGCAAACCTTATTGTGTGCTGTGCAAAAGTGAAGGCCACCCAGCCAATTACGAAGGATGCCCTTACTGGAAAAAGGTGATAGCAGCCAAAAAAGAGAAGGAAGTAGCTAGATCAATGGCAAAACAACCAACCCAACCAACGTCCGATATCCTTCAAATTAACAACAATATATATAATAATAACCCCAAACCCCAAACAAGACCTCAAACCAAACCCCAAACCAAACCCACCCCTGGTGCTCATCCTGAGCCAACCAAACCCAAACCAGCGAACCCAATTAGTGTCAAAACCACAAATAGTGTCAAAACCTTTAGTATTCCCAAAACGACAACGAGCTCGTTCTTAAACGACTCGCAAAAATTCTTCGGTTGTGACTTTGTCTCAATCCTCTCTAAAATATCAGATTTTCTCCCTCTCTACGAGGCCTGCCTTGACGAAACCGGCAAGAAATATATGTTTCTTGACTTCTGCTTTAAAATATGTCTAGGACAATAAACCAATTTAACGTTATCACGTATAACGTTGGTTCCCTTATTTCTCATCCTAAACGGATTTCCCTTCAAAACTTCCTAACGAAAAACAAACCCGACGTCGTTTTGCTCTCTGAAACTAAATTTGTATCGAGGCATCGGCTTTGCTTTGAAAAGTACACCTTATTCCGAACAGACAAAGACCTTGCCAAAACTGGCACTGCCATTCTTGTAAGATCTTCCTTCCAATGCCAAAAGGTCATCATCCAAGGTTAAGTTACTTTTTAGGTAACCTGTGTAGTCATTGTGCTCGAAAACAACGAAAATATCCTCCTGATATCTTTGTAATGGGTGATTTTTTAAGAGGTTTAGAACTTTTTTTAAAAAAAAAACACAAAAACTTCGAAAAAATGAATAAAATATTTATTTGAATCGATAGTTTGAACCTTGCAATTTAATTTTTAAAGATAATTTCATGCAAATGTTGACCGCGGCTGCGTCTCAGGTAGCCCATCCGCTGAGTCCAATTTTGGCATACTCTTTCACACATATCGGTCGGTATCTCACGAATGAATGCATGGATGTTGGCTTCCAGTGCGTCAATCGAAGCGGGCTTGTCCCTATAGACATTAGCCTTGACATACCCCCACAAAAAATAATCTAATGGTGTCAAATCGCACGATCTAGGCGGCCAATTGACCGGCCCGAAACGTGAAATTAACTGTTCACCAAACTCGCCTCGCAATTGCGCCATTGTTTCGCGTGCTGTGTGGCATGTGGCACCGTCTTGTTGAAACCACATATCATGCAAGTCAAGAACTTCCATTTCGGGCAAAAAAAAGTTTGTTATCATCGCTCGGTAGCGATTCGCATAATCTTTGAAGAAATATGGCCCAATAATGCCGCCGGCCCATAAACCGCACCAAACAGTGGCTTTTTCGGGATGCATTGGTAGCTGTTACAATGCTTTTGGCTGATCTTCACTCCAAACGCGGCAATTTTGCTTATTTACGTACCCATTCAACCAAAAATGAGCCTCATCGCTGAACACAAGCAGCGCGCGATGAACATTTCGAACCGAGCACGAATTTTGATAGTAAAATTCAATAATTTGCAAGCGTTGTTCATTTGTAAGACGATCCATGGTTAAATTGCAAACCAAACTGAAGCTGTTTGACAGTGACACAAGGTACTAAACACACGTCAGCTGTCAAAACCAGTGTTGCCAAAACCAAACCAGCTAAAAAATCACCCGTTATAATCAGTGCTCCGCATCCCAAACTGACATAAAACACGACCTTGACTTGCTTAACGCATTCTGTCAAAACTACACTCAATTCATAATTGGGGGCGATTTCAACGCCCGACATCAATTATGGTTGGACACTTTAAGCTCTCCCCAGGGAGTTGCTATCTCTGACTGGCTAAGCGCTAATTCCCACAATCACTCCTTTGAGATTGTATCTCAACCTATCCCCACATTTCCCCGAACTCCTTCAACACTTGACTTCTTCTTGTGCTCTCCGAACCTTATTTGTAGAATTCCTACACTCATTAACTTTAATTGCACTACAATTATATCTGACTCTGACCATCTTGCTGTAAAACTAACCCTTTGTCTTCGGACAAACTTCACCATTCTCGCTACTCCCCAGCCAGAATACCTTAACTACAAAAAAATTAATTGGGAAGTATTCCAAAGCTCTTTAACGGACAAGCTACGGTACATCACACCCAGCACCTCAACCAATCTGAGCAATCAAGAAATCGATTCTGCAATCGAAACTATTGAAAGCTCAATTACTAACTCAATTGCTGAACAAGCACAACCCAGAAACTTTAAATCCAGATATAAAGACCTTCCCGACCATATACAAAATATGTATACATATAAGCAAAAGCTTCGGAAAATTCTGCGAAGAATTTTTCATCGTACTTAAGTACCCATGGAGCTGAATACCAGAGTGTTCACTCCCAACTCAAGTGCCTCAATACTCTGATTGACCAGAACACAAAAACTTACATTGACTTCCAATTCAGAAATAGACTTAACGTCATAAAACCTGGACCAGACACATTCAAGCAAATTAACCAAATAGTAGGAAAGAAATCTCCTATACTTGGCCAACTGCAACACAATGACACCTTTCTGGCGTCAGACAGAGATAAATCGAATGTTTTTGCAGAATTTTTTGAAAGTAATTTCAAGCCAAACCTCCCCATCCATTTACCTGATTTCTTTTCCAACGTCAATAGCCAAATCAGGGGACTGACATCTCAGAACCCTGACCAGCTCACCACTTTTACGGAAAAAAACTCATCAGTCTACACGACTGCCGACGAAATTTTCACAAACCCACTAGACCTTTACGCTGCCATCCAAAATGGCAATTCCAAGAAATCTTCGGGGCCTGACAAGGTCTCAAATTTTAGTATTAAAGAACTTCCCCCGACAGCCATAACAACAATCACAATTATTTTGAATAATTGCATTAACAATAGCTATTTTCCAAACAAATGGAAATTAGAGGAAATATTCCCAATACCCAAGAAACCAGCGTCAAATTCAGTTGATAATTATCGACCAATTGCTCTCCTTCCAAATCTCAGCAAATTACTTGAAATGCTTATCCTCAATGAACTTCGCTCACTTCGGAATAGTGCAGCAAAACCAATTCGGGTTCAAAGCATCCCACTCTACCTTTGATCCGTTGTTGAAGCTTCACGCTGATACAACTCTGGCTCTTAACAAAAAAGAGGTCACCGTCGCCTGTCTGCTCGACATACAAAAAGCATTCGACACTGTATGGATAGATGGTCTGGTTTTCAAGTTGAAATCACTTCACTTGGTTAGACATCTCATCCCTATCATCCACAACAGAGGTTGAAGCCACAAGATGACCAATGGAATCCCATCACCAGCCCCAACATACCAACCAACGACCACTATCACATACAGCTCCGGAAACTTCAACGATGCCGCAGGAACGCAGCACAACAGAGGCCGAAGCCACCTGATCACCTAGCCTAAAAACAACAAGGACCTTAATCCAACTACCCCATCAACACCATACCAACCAACGACCGCCAACACTGCTCAAGCCGGCGAGAAAAATATCAATTATTTAATAAATAAAATAAAATTATTAGACTAAGAAACTTTTTCAAATAAAATGTAAACAAAAACCAACAAATTAACGAAGCAGAGCCCCTTCTGTGCTCGCAGATTTAAAATTTAAAAGAATTATAAAATATTATAAATAATAGACATTGTAAACACTGAGCTAAATAAAAATATTGAATTGTAAAAAAAAAAATGTGAATAAACTTCAGTTCTTATCAGGACTCAGTGACCTCCAGAGAAGAGATATTTCAACTATTATTTCTAAGTTGGTTGTGAATTGTGTTGTGTATTGTGTATTGTGTTGGTGTTAGGTATAGGTAGCACAGATAAGCCATGTGTTTCACCCTCCAAAACCCATTTGTTTACATTGTTGTATTTGTAATTTTTTCCCGCGTCGATGAATAGATGTGAATTGCAACAACAATCTAACCAGGTGTGTGAAGATCCCTACTGTCTATGTGTGAGATTTTTATACACACATTCTCATTTTTTATCTGATAACTGCCAGTTCAAGCTTGTAGGCAAATTAAAATGGCTGCCGGGGATTCTCATCTTCATGTGGCTAATCTATGGTTAGGACGCTTATGTCGTTTTCGAGTGGACGTTTGGAGCTACTCCTTTTTCACTCCTTTTACTCCAAATTTCCCATTTTCGATAGGAATAGAACAGTTCCGAAAGCCAAACGAAAACGACATTAAAAAGCATGTTAAGCGTGTTAATAATTTCAGGGATGAAAATAGCAAAAATGTTTTTTGAGCGAATTTTAATCATTTTTAGCTCAATCTGAAAAATAAGCGAACAGAACCTCTTACAATGAAAAACGCTTTTTAAGCGTGTAAAATGTTTAAATGCTAGTGCAATGCCAATGTGAACAGTTTTTTTTTTTTATTAAAAGCACCTTAGGTGGCCCGCTGCGCGGGTTCTAAGGATTTTAACTCCCTTTTTTGGGGGCACACCCGCTCACGCAACTCCGTTGCTCCGCTAAGGGGATGTTCAGTTGCCAGGCAGGCGCCTATACCAACAGTTTTCTTGTTTAACAGTACCTTGGGTGGCCCGCTGCGCGGTTTCTAAGGATTAGGGTATGTCCAATCGCCAAACAGGCGCCAATGGCAACAGTTTCTTGTACGAAAGTGTATTCTTAGATCAACCTTTCTTAATCAACCCCCTGCTTGGGCAATCAATTTTTTATATTTGAAACAGAAACAGCTACAATCACTGCTCAAGCTGGAAAAAATAGATTTAATGTCTTTTTTTCTTTATGGGAGTATTTTCTAAAATTTTCTTTTAAAATTTCATATGACTTTTAAGCGTTTTTTTTAGCGTTTTTGACCCCCAAAATGGGCAATTTCGGCTGTTTTTTAAACATTCGCTCATGTTAATTCTCTTAAGTTTACTTAAGTAGACAATTTAACTGGGCCTATTTTAAAAATAGTAATTTGTAGTATTTTCAGTGTTAAAAACTATAGTGACAGTTTAAATAGTGACAGTGAAAAGTGCATTAAATTACAAGATACAACATGGAATCATCAGCTGGCAAATGTAAGTATATAGATTCTCAAGTTTTAAAGTGATAAATTTACAAAGTGGCAGTGTTTTTTGTCCTTTCCTAAAGTTGCATTTTTATAGATTTCTTTCTTTTTTGTATTTAATTAGACGTTAAAGTTTTTTATGTGTACCAACGACTATGTTGTGATAACGTCTTTCAATTTTACAAAGCTTAAATTAATTGTGCCCTTGCAAGGAAAACTGTTTTTTTATATATATAATGTGAATTCTTAGGAAATTTGTAAAATTAATTGTGAATTTACAGTCTATTTTTTTACTTTTCATATTCTATTTCTATTTACAGGTAACATACTCCAAACGTGGCAAGCCAAAACTGGAGAAAAATGGTTACCTGTACCATTTCGAAAGAAAACACGAGGAAAAATTTTGTTGGCGCTGTGCAGAACGCAGGACCTTGCGTTGCAAAGCCAGAATGCTTACAATCAAATCGGACTAAGATTACATAATCAAAAATATTACCAATGAACACAGCCATGCTCCACTGGCATTCGAAAAGGAAGTCTCAAAAGGAACTTTACCACCGAGCGTCATAATAAGGGACACAGTGATTTCGTTTCATCGACGGCGAGTTATTTGTGCTGGTGGAGAATACACACTCTTACGGAAAAAATATTTTACTGGGCACACGAAGCACAATCCAACTCTTGGCCCAATCAAAATGCTGGATGGTTGACGGCACTTTTGCTGTTGTTCCCTCCATCATGCGTCAGCTCTTTTCCGTGTATGGCTATAACAATGGGATTGTTGTACCAATGGTATACTGCCTTATGAGCCACAAATCAGCCGAAGCATATCAGGAGTTTTGGCAGCATGCAACAACAATATTTATCTGCGACCTGACGTGATAATCTCTGACTTTGAGAAAGCCATCATAACATCAGCATCCGGATTTTTCGAAAAGAAACACATGCCCTCAGAAAAATAAAATTCAATGGGCCAGTTTTGATTTAATAGGACGCGAAATAATAGGTTTTTCCTATAAAAAAAAAACGATTTTGGTGGTCTCTTGTACTATTGATTTGCCGTTTTTTTTCAAAATCATTGATTCAATATGATAACCCATTAATTTTATGGTTTTTTCATATTGAATCTATAATTCTTACCCCATTGACTCAATAATGCCGTACTATTATTTATTAATAATTTGTGTCTTATTAAATCAATTCTGTTGTATTATAATTCTTATGGTAAGATACTTTTGATTATTTACAATAATAGTATTGGTACTAAAGGGTTTTGCAATAAGAGGTGTTATTTTGAATAGCCCGCTATTTCGGTAGCTGTCACTTTTGAAGCTGTCATTTTTTGACATTTGACAAGTAGAAACTACGCCATTAATAAAAATGGAACGATACACGCTCCAACAACGCATTGAAATTATTAAAATTCACTATAAAAATGGTGAAAATTTGGCAGAGACGGTTCGTAAAACTAAAACATTTTTGGGTCGTCGTGAAGCACCTTGTCGGACCGCAATACAGAAATTGGTGGTCAATGGATTGCGCTACCGAGAGATGATTAATGATTTTTTATGGCCGGAATTGGATGGTATTGATCTGGACAACGTTTACTTTCAACAAGACGGCGCTACGTGCCACACAAGCAATGAAACCATCGATCTTTTACGGGAAAAGTTTCCGGACCGTGTTATCTCTCGAACAGGTGATCACAATTGGCCACCGAGATCTTGTGATTTAACACCTTGCGACTTCTTCCTTTGGGGCCACGTGAAAGATAAGGTCTACGCCAACAGCCCAGCGTCGATTCAAGACCTCAAAGATGGAATTCGTGAGGCTATCGAGGACATAGGGCAGCCACTTTGCGATTTGGTTATGGAAAATTTCATGAAAAGGATATGGTCCTGTAAGCGTCGTCGTGGCGGCCATTTGGCTGATGTTGTATTTCATTATTAACGGTATACCTTCCTCTTTATAATGAAATAAACATCCGATCATTTATCTCAAAAAATACCACTTTTCTTTGAATATCAAAATAACTCCTCTTATTGGAAAACCCTTTATTATTATAATAGTATGGTCTTATAAAAGTTAATGTTAGTGGTATTTACTATATAGATATTATTCTTATAGCATCAATCTTTAAATATTATTGAATAGATTACCATAAAGCAATAATTCAATTTCTTTTATTTATTAATTCCAAAATATTAGCATAATTTTTAAAAAAATTTTAAAATTTAAAAAATTGTATTAAATACGTAATGGTTTTATAATACGACACCATTTAAAATTAGTCTTTCTTATTGAATAAAAAAAGCAATGTTTTTTAAATTATTCCCGACGTTAAAAAATCAAAATCTTTGTCACGCTTTCTTGCAAGTGGCTAAGAGTTTTAAGAATTTTAATACATGTATAAAATCATTCCTACAGGATGTGTAACTATACAAAAATATTTTGATAAAGACATGAATTTAATTGGTAAAACAACTCGAAAAAAGATTGAGCTCAAAAACCAAAATAGCAACTGATTTCAATTATTAATATGAATTCTTCCAAAACTAATATTACAAATTAATTTTGTATATCTACCTACATATGATTACCTTTAATTTTTTTTAACTATACCTACCTATAAATTTAAAATGTTTTATAATAAAGCTAGGGCACATTAAAAACGGATCTAAAAAAAAAATTCTCAACATTCCTATGGCTATTAGGCATAATACATTAACAGCCGAATTTATAAACGCATCATAGCGAGTGCATAGAACTATTCACTCCTTATAATTCCACTAAACGCAAAAATGTTATTCATAAAACTTGTGCAACGTTGAATAGAGGCATTAGAAGCTAAACGCGTTTGATGGATGAATAGTGCCTACATAAGGATGTTTAAGTATCGAAATGTCACTTTGACTCACACACAGACGAGAATAAAATACAATGTTATAAGGGTGGAGCTTATTTTGGGAATGCTTAAATATCCTTTTTGTCCCCTCCTGAAAGTGATCAAGCTTTATTATGAAGCTACTTTGTACAAACCAAAATGTTGTTAAATTTTTTTGATATCGGCTAAGAGCGACGTATCCCACCGAGAAGTTAAAACTTTTCATTCAAAATACAAGCAGTTTTCCGACTTTTACTTAAAATGTCGGTGAAAGTATAAAATTTGATGGAAATTCTTTATTTATAACATACATATGTGCTTAGATGTATGCCGAAATTAAAGTTTATTGACTATTTTCAGTGGGACACACAGAATAAATAAAAAAAACACTACCAAAATAAGTGCCACCCTAATAGATGTTGCTTTATTCTTCTCAATTTGATCGCACTGTCAGTGAATGAAACAATTATTTCAATAAAAACCATGAATTTTTTGTTCTAAAATATTAAACTATATTTTCTAACACGGCACAAAAGAAACAGTAATAAGAATAGGTACATTATGCAATATTAAATGAAATTTAAACTAATCCAATCGGTGCAGCAGAATTCATTTATTGACTTTTCACTTTCAGAGCTTAGTTTTGTTAATCAATTGTGGCAGTAAAACGTAATAGATTTTCCCTTCTTGGTACTTTATTTGACACAAGCACATTATAACTATAATGTGTAGGGAAATATTTTATGAATTAGGATTTATGCAACGTTGAATAGTAGCTTCATAAATGCTTATGCACTATATAACTATTCAGCCGTTTAGAGGTGTTTAGCGACTTCTAATAAATTAGGCTGTAAATGTACCTACCTATACTTAAAGAGTTTTAAAAATCCACTTAGTCCTAGTTTTTCAGAAGTAAATTATCCCACAGTTACCTGAGGAAGCAGTTTTTTAGTGGAGTAGGGACGTTGAACGACTAAACAAACTCGGTGGACGGGTAAATCATCAAAAGCATTTGTTCGGTTAATCCTTTAGTTTAACTTCATTTAATCTCGCAATTAAAAAACTGGACCTTAATGATAAAAACAAGTATTTATGTACAGTTTCATATATACCTATTAAGAACGTTTTAATGAGAAAATGTCCAGGTTATATTGCGTGAAGTTAAAATACTGTTGGTATCCAAAAACCTAATAAATATCGCACGAAATGTACATACCTACCTACCTCCCTACTGAAAATAAGGCAACTTATCTAAAGGACATAATATATAGGTCCACAACATATGCAAAAACATGCATAAATGCTAAAATAAGAAACAGACTAACAAATCCGAAAAAAAGTATTTCTTACAAGTATGTATGTAGGTAGTTATCTCCGTCTGCAGCTTAATTTAACGTGTATCTAACTGTGCATGGTCTATCATATAAGGATGGGTGTTATATATGATTTTGTTATATGCATGGGTTTCACTCATACCACGTAACCTACTCTATCTACCACGAAATTTGCTAGCAAATTAATATAAAAACAAAAAAATGCTACATTGCAAAGAAAAGTCAGCAACAATCCGCACATGTGGCTGATGGTAGATTCCACCTTCTCTTTTTTACGCACATAAAATCTGCCTCTCTCACGCGATGCGCTCTTCAGTAAAACGACCCATGTAATCAGGCACCATCGGAGCAAAAAGGGCGACAGCGAACCTTCAACCAAAAATGCGATATAACTTCCCAAAAAAATTCCCCTTTTAACGAATTAATTAAATACACGAACCATTTTCGAGCAGTATTTTGCTTCCGGTATGACTTTCCTTGGTATGAGTTCTTATTTCCGGTATGGGTTGCCCTGGAACCAGTTGGGTCTTGGGATGAATGGTTGGGGATGGGTTGTCTTGGGACCAGTTGTCTTCGGATGGGCTGGGTTGACACCAAACTCGGATAAAGCTCAGAAACCACATAATTTTATCTCCGCAGAAACGAGCTGTCAAAATAAAGATAAGCCTGATAAATTTAGAAATGACATTTGTGGTGTGTTTGGTGTGACATTTCACAAGTATTTCTAAGGGGTGTTCATGCAAACGTCCTGCGGGAAATTATATTTTTCTGCAAAGCGGAAATTCATCTCGTTGCATGAATACCCTTATTAGATAATTTTATACAATTTGCGTAAACCATTTCCCATTCAAAATTTGACAGTTTATTTAATAAAAGATAAACTTATCCAAAAGATAAACTTATCTAGTGTTTTACGACGTTGCATGAATCCCCTTAATATAAATACTTTTTAGCTACAATGCGAAGTTCGAATTTCATAATAATTGGGGTGATGGGGTGGGCAACCCATACCGGAAATAAGAGCTCATACCAAGGAAAGTCGTACCGGAAGCAAAAAACTGTTCGAAAATGGTTCGTGTATTTAATTAATTCGTTAAAAGGGGAATTTTTTTGGGAAGTTTGTGTGAGGTGGGTAGATTGATCATTATCAATGCGAGGAAGCAGGAAGTAAGTAGACTCCTATGTTTATGTTTGTGTGAGGGATGTTTTGTGCGAGACAAAGATGTTTAGGATACATTCTTTAAATGCGAAAGAAACTATGCATACACTGGCAGCATGCCCCCCACATACACACCTCACACTTTCCTTGGAAAAGTTCTTATAACCAGGGCGAGTTGCCCCGGGGATCACATTTCACACACCTGGTTAAATTTTTGTTGCAATTCACATCTATTCATCTACACGGGATGAAATTACAAAAACAACAATGTAAACAATTCTTCAATTGCCGAAATTAATTGTAAAGTTAACTCCGTTGTCCATATATTTGTACTGCAAGTTGACGACAACGGAATACACGTACATCGTACACACACAAAATTCATCGCAACCAACGCAACGCAACAGAAATATCATACGGATACGTCTACCGCAACGAACCCCAGAGAAAATTAAAAAGTTGATCAACGAGTTCAACAAATAATGTGCAACACATTATCCTAAAAATGTTGCTCAAGGCGTTGATCGAACATTTTCAACGAGCAACACGAGCTCGTACACTACCCGTACACTTGTTGAGCAATTCGTTGAGGAACGGTCAACAACTGAATCCAACTCGTTGGTTGTATAGAATTGAAGGCACCGTACATTGGAATTGAGTGCGTTGAATTCGAAATTTGTGCGTTGAGCGCCTAGTGGACGACCGGCATAATGAGCATACCTTGTATCTGGTTTTCGTGCACACATAGGGTATGTCAATTCATTGAGCAATCAACTGTTTAGATGTGTGAGTGATTGCAGATCAAATCTCGAAAACTTTCTTCTTGAGATCTCATCTAAAACCCATTTTTTTTTTAATAAAAAATGAAAAAGGGGAAAAAGGCAACTTTTTCTCTATAAGAAACGACAAGTTACAACTCCTATTGGAAACAAGTTCTTTCATTCTTCTCAAACAAAATCTAGCCCATTCTTTAAGCTCTTGAAAATAGTGGGCTGAAGCACCATCATGTTGGGAATATGATAAAGATGAAGCTAGTTGAGTCTGTGGAATGTCCTTCAATAGTTCTGGTAAACCATTTCGCAAAAACTCCAGATTTTTATAGAATTCAGCTTGGGTGGTAGTTTTATTATCATATTTCCAATAACACTTGCCCCTACACCTGTTGACGCTAAATTTTGTTTTGAAATGATGACTGTCGTTTTGTGTGGAATATCTCTGCAGCCCATGAACGAAGATGGGAAAATTTGTGATCACATCTCTTGAAAACTGATATTCGCCCGTTCAAACAAAATTCTGTTGGCATCCAAGGTCCGCTATAGCAACCATGTAAGAAGACTCAAGTCTCTTTTTTCCAAATCATCGGGAAACAATTCTTGCGCAGGTATGGTGGTATAGATAAAGATTTTCTCCCTGCAGTACATTAGAAATTTTATGTCAGCCAAAATTCTTCTTTACTTGTAGAGCTCCCGCATTAGTTCGTGTATTTCAAACTGATCCCGCCAAGGATACCATGAGCTTAATGCAGTTCATGGTAACTTTGTCGCGCACTAGTTTTACTGCCATTGCACTGCCCATAAACGTAAATAATGTCTGCGTTTTTTGGTTTGTAACAGCAGGCATTTCAAATAGCATTTTTAAGTAACTGTGACCTTGGCGTAAAAAAATATTGTGATGAGCTGCTGCGCCTCAATTTTTTTTATTTATTTAAACCACATTAAAAAATCAAGTACATACTACGTGTCAGCCAGTCGTCTTCTTTATCACATTTTTATTTATGATTTGTGCATTTAAGCACTATTTTCGAGAAGGGATAAATAAAAATAAAAACAATGATGGCGGTCAGCCATCAGCCGAATAGGGGGAATAACATGTAGCATACGAAAACATGCACGTGCCGTAACTATTCGGACTGGTGGAAGTGTGATCATAGCCTCTTCGCGGCGGCCGCTAGAAACAAGCCTTTAAAAAGGTTTGGCTAATATGATCAGGCTGGTTCCACAGGTTGGCAACAGGTTAATTCCCTGTTCCGTAAAACTAGGAGAATTACGAGACCGACAACAAGCCTCGGAAACGGACTGATCTCACGACGACAACCCACGCAAAGAAAACGGAATAACGATTTACGAATTTTCTTATGGAACGTACGATCGCTCTATAGAGCTCGAGCTGCTCAGCAGCTAGCCGATGCCCTGTCAAAATATAAAGCTGACATAACAGCACTCCAAGAAATAAGATGGACAGGGAATGGTGTTCTACAGAAGAAAGATTATGACTTATACTACAGCTGTCATACAAAACACCATGTGCTCGGGGTAGGCTTCCTAGTCGGCGAAAAAATGAAGTCTGCCATCATCGGCTTTAACGCTATAAGCGAAAGGCTATGCACCCTTCGCGTGCGAGGCGAATTTAAGAACATCAGCCTCATTAACGTTCATGGACCTACGGAGGAGTCCTCAGACGAAGAAAAAGAGACTTACTACGAAAAAGTCGAGAGGGCCCTCAATGCCTGTCCAAGGTATGACGTAAAAATCATCCTTGGGGATTTGAATGCAAAAATAGGTCGGGAGCCGGTATTCAGGCATTACGCAGGCACCCATAGTTTGCATGAGAACACTAATGACAATGGACTTCGAGTCTTAGAATTTGCAGCATCGAAAAACATGGTCGTTGCGAGTACCAGGTTCCCGCGTAAAGATATCTACAAAGCCACCTGGGTATCACCTGATGGAGTCACTCGTAACCAAATTGACCACGTGTTGATAGACCGTCGCCACTACTCGAACTTGATGACGGTACGAACGTACCGAGGTGCCAATATCGACTCGGATCACTATCTTGTTGGTATGGTTTTCCGAGGGCGGATTGCCTTGCGAAGACGTATTGCATCCGCCGATCAGGTTCGAATCAACACGGCTGCTCTGCGCAATGAAAACACCAGTAACACCTTTGGTAATGCGTTAGGACTCGCCCTAGAGCTGGGTAGAGTAAGTCCTGGAGCCAGTATGCTGGGCGTAGATGAGAAGTGGACACGCCTTAAGAATACTGTCATTAGTACTGCCAACTCCATCTTAGGCAGCAGTCATAGAAATCGGAACGACTGGTTTGATGATGAATGCAAGCTAGCGACTGAACGTAAGAATGTTGCGTACCGAGCAATGCAACAATCTCATAGAACGCGGGCACGCGAAGACGAATATAAAGAGCTCAGAAGAATTGAAAAACGGCTTCACAGACAGAAAAAATCAGCCTGGGAGAAGAACATAATCTGTGAAATAGAGAAAAGCCGAGAGCGAGGTCCGCACCAGGCGCGGAAGTTCTACCAATCCGTCCGAAACATGACGCAGTACACACCACGCTGCACATACTGCAAGGACGGAGAGGGAAATCTGATCACCGATCCTCAAAGCATACTGGAGCGATGGGAAGTGTACTTCAATGAATTGCTAAATGGTCAGCTCACTGCAGAAGTGGAGGCTCCACTACTTCAAGAAGAGTACCCTATGTTGCCGCCACCAAGCATAGAAGAGGTTGAGAAGGCTATAGGCCGGCTAAAGAAAAACAAAGCCCCGGGAGCCGATGGTATACCAGCCGAACTATTTCAACACGGTGGGCCAGCTTTACGTCAAGCAATTCATGAGATTATAGTGCACGTGTGGGAGCATGAAGAAATTCCAGAAGACTGGCGAAAAGGTATAATTTGCCCCATACATAAGAAGGGAGATGTCACAACGTGCAGCAATTATAGAGGTATCACGTTGTTGAGTACCGCCTATAAGATACTCTCCTCTATCCTACAAGACCGGATAACCCCATACGCTAAAACCATCATCGGACAATATCAGTGTGGTTTCATTCCAGGCAAATCAACAACTGATCAGATCTTTACCCTTAGGCAGGCGATGGAAAAATGTCTAGAATTTAACATCCAAACATACCACCTGTTTATAGACTTTAAGGCCGCCTACGATAGCATAGCCAGGGTAGAACTTTACAAAGCCATGAGAGAATTCGGCATCCCAAATAAATTGACACGACTATGTAGGTTGACCATGACCAACGTAACAAGCCAAGTAAAAATAGCCGGATTGCTATCCAAACCAATCAACATCTTTAATGGACTCCGACAAGGGGATGGTTTGGCCTGCCTCCTCTTCAACCTGGCGTTGGAGAAAGCAATCCGTGACTCTGGCACGGCAACAAGAGGGACCATCGTCAACAGGTCCAGCCAGATACTGGCTTACGCAGACGACATCGACATCATCGGAAGAACTGAGCAAGCTGTACATGATTCCTTCATCCAGATCGAGCAGGCGGCACAAAATCTGGGGCTGCACATTAGTGAAGGTAAAACAAAGTACATGGTGGCGTCGAATGCGAGAGGAACAGTTGGTCAAACAATCAAGGTAGCGGAGCACGAATTTGAAGTGGTGCAATCCTTTAAATACCTTGGGTCAAAAGTAGCAGCCGATAACAATATAGAAGAAGAAATACGCGGGCGGCTTCTCAAATCCAATAGAGCCTACTATAGTCTGTCAAAGCTCTTCAAATCCAGAAATCTCACCATAACTTCAAAACTGCTGCTGTACAGGACCATGGTCCTGCCAGTACTCACATATGCATCCGAGACTTGGGTGCTTAGCAAAAGGCACTCCGACCTCTTAGCCGCGTTCGAGAGAAAAGTCTTAAGGAGAATTGTTGGCCCCATATGTGAGGAAGGACGATTCCGGAGACGGTACAATCATGAATTGTACGCAATCTACCTTGAAGCAGATATCGTGACAAAAATTAAGCTCGGTAGACTCCGGTGGGCAGGGCACCTAGCTCGCATGAGCGAAGAGGAACCTGCTCGGAAAGTTCTTTGTGGTACATTCTATGGTAGACGACAGCGTGGTAGACCATGCTTGCGCTGGAGAGATGGCGTAGACCAGGACGCCCGGAGCCTTGGGGTGCGCAACTGGATGGCGGCGGCTCGAGATCGGGATGGGTGGAGAGACTTGTTGAAGGAGGCCAGGACCGGACCCCGGTTGTCGAGCCGACGACGATGATGAATGTAGGTACACAAACAAAAGATCAAAGATCAATGTCATGGTCGCAAATGTGGAAATGATTGAAAATATATTTTGTTGTGAAAAAGTCGGAATAAAGTGAAAAAGTACAAAAGTGAAAATTTTCAAACTCATTTTTTAATAGTTTTTCTGACTGGAAAACTTAAAAAAAGATGCAGAAAGATTAAATTTTGGTTTAAAAAAAAAATTGTATATTCTTTTTCACAAAACAACTGCGATAGCGGGAAAAAGAATATTTTTACTTTTGTACAAAAGTACTTTTTGGCTTATGTAGTTAAGACTTAAGCCACACAATTTGCGAACACGTTATTTGCGAGCTTCGGGTTTATACACGTATTTGCTGGTTTTCGGGCGCTGTATAACGTATACATACATACATTTACATTAGTTGTACAGACCTATTAAAACCTGTGTTTTAACTGCAGTATAACGGTAATTAATACAATCTTGCCTAGCATCCAATGGCTGACTACAGTTCTATTTCGCCATCAAGAAAGAAGTAATAGAAACTTGCTTTTTTCAGGCAAAATAAAAAAAATTCAAGAAAATGACCTCTAATAAGGAACATTTAAAGTATTCTGCATTTATTGCATCTTCAATTGGATTATTTCTAAAAACATCTCATAATCCAGAATTCCTCAAAAAATGTAGAAGTATTTTGGCTATCGGCCATATATCGGAAACGGAGAACAGAATCATTAATCTAATAACGCAAGTCAAATGATTTTTGGATTATTCAATAATTTACTGTTACTAAACTAATTGAAGTATTAATTTTTCTTTATAATAAAGTTAATAGTTTAAGAGTTGGGCAATTTATTTGTCAGTTTTTTTTGTTGGCTTCCTCTAACAGTAAACTTTTTATTCCAACTTTCTTTAGTTCCTCTATTAAGTCACCACTTTGATGCATTTGAAGAACAATATCACATCCACCGATAAACTCTCCGTTGATAAATATTTGAGGGATAGTTGGCCAGTTGGTGAAGTCTTTCACACCTGCAAAAAGTAAGTTAAATGACATGGATGTTTGCGATTATGCTAGTGGTTATGACTTACCCTGTCTTAGTTCGTCACTCTGCAAAACATCATGTGCGTCATAAGAAACACCATGCATTCGCATTATCTGGACCACAGCATTACTAAACCCACACCGCGGTTGCTCAGGGTTACCCTTCATGAACACTACGACTTTGTTTGTCCGTACCAGTTTATCTAATGTTTCTTTGTCGAATTTTAGATCTTGTCCGGAGCTGTAGCCTCTGACAGACAACCTTGAATGTTTGCCAAGACTGCTTATTAAGTTTTGTTTTAGAATTTGACGAAAAGCTGAAGCCATTTTAAAAAATTAAGTTATTTATCAATTATTACGAAATTTTTTGGAATTGATATATGATAAAAAAATTATTTTTAGTTTTGATTTTGACAATCAGCTGGAAACTAAAAAATATTAGGTTTGTTCGATGTCCACACTGGGGCTCACTTTGTGTACCCTGAACTCGTTCTGGATGTGTTCTATACGTTTTTCACAGAAAGGGGTGAAATTAATTTTGTTAATTTTTATTAACAAATTAATTTTTTATTAATTTTTCGTTTTCTCCCCCACAGTTACCCCGTTTATATGCAGGATCGAGAGCTCGAGTTAGATTAGGGTCGGATTTTCAACCCAAGTTTTTTGTTCCTAGAGTTGAGAGCTCAATTTGGAGTTGAGTTGAAATGGTGTTGAGATGCCATTTTATTTATTATTTATTAATTTATATGACTGCTTTTAAACCATGCAATTTTTGCTTGCGATTTTTAAGCACGTAGGCGAGGGACGAATGTGGTGGCCGGGGTACACAAAATTGCTGAGGTTGAAAAAATTGCAGAGTTATCGCTCATTCTTCTTTGTGCTTTTCCTTTTTGTTCGAATGTGTTTTATTTTCATTCGTCGTCCACTCAGATAACTTCGTTTAATCAAGTGGAGTAAAGAGTGCAGTGAGATGATACTTCTTCACTTGCACAAACTAAACTTTTCATTAAAAATCGCTGTCGTGTAAAAGGTATTTGCAATTAGAAGGAAACCAAAGGAGAAACGAAGATTAAAAATCGCTGTAGTGTAAAAGCAGTCTATGTATGGTTTTTAAATTTTCCAAAGCCGACAGTAAAGTCAACAAAGAAATAAAAACTCAAGACGCAACTAGACTAGAGGGGAGCCAAGAAAAATTACACACACACACGTAAAATGGTACATAATGTCAACCCAACTCCTCAGCCAAGTTTTTTAGCACAAATTTTGACTCGACTCCGCTGCTGAAGTGGAGTCGAGTCGGTTCAAGCTCATTTCAACTCAATGCAGGTTTACAAAGCTTCAAGCTCGCATCAACACCTCATGTTAGCGGAGTCACAAGAAGACATGAAATTAATATTGTGACTTTTTCGAATTCTCCCCCAGAGTCACAACTTATGAGAGTCACAAAAACAATCGAAATTGTTATCTCCTTCATAGCAGGTCACAACTCACAAATTACATGTGTTTTACAAATTTGAAATCATGATCTATTTATTTTTTAACCAACATTGAATTTTTTTAGATTAGAAAGAGAAAATCAAAGTGGATATTATTGGGAGTATCTTCTTCGGTATATCTTTCATCCGAAATAAAAAAAAACAAGATTTTCACAACAGCACAGACTTTTTCTTTAACGCAGGAAACAAATGGCTCATTCGCTCTCGAAAACAACATTTTTTAATAGTTTTTTCACTTCCATTTTGAAAACATATATATAAACAATTTTTTTACTCACTTTATTGTCTGCTATTACACGACGACTTTTGCGTCGTGACTCTTTTCGAACATAATGAGTGCAAAAGAGAAGAAAAATGAGACGGAAAACAACTGCCCTGAGTCGTGGGAAAAATCTCGGCGACTCATTTTTGACATTATTTTATTTCTTGTTTGTTATTTTAGCAAATTGCTTTAGGGGTATTCATGCAATGTCGCATTTGCCTAGTAAACCTCGTAAACTGCATTAGTTTATCACCTCGTAAATCAAATGTCAAAATTTGTATGGACAATTATATACGCAGTTGTGATAAGTTTTCGCGATGATTTTGCCTCGTAAACCATGTAAACTGCATAAGTTTATCACCTCGTAAATCAAATGTCAAAATTTGTATGGAAAATTATAGCCGTGTTTTTTTTGCAAGTCCATATGGATTTGTCGAAAAAAACGACATCGGGACTAATAGTTTAACACGTAAATACAACAACAACTTAAATCCATATAGACTTAGCTAAGTCCAGATAATTATCGGGACTTACGTACTGTAAGTAAGAAGTTCCTAAGTCCCGATGTCGTTTTTTTCGACAAATTCATATGGACTTGCAAAAAAACACGCCTTATAAACGCGAGCAACGTAGTAAGGATATACACAGATTACTTTATAGGTGCGTTCATGCAAAGTGAAGCATACATTTACGCAAATACGAAGTTAGTAAATATATCTCATTGCATGAATACCCCTTTTATTTATTTTCGTTATTTGTGGGGAGCAAATTTACCTATAGCTGCGGTTGTTAAGGTGTAGAGCATAGAGAATTTCTATGCTGGAACAAAATCGTTTCATTTATGTTTGTTGTTTGTTTGGTTGCTACGAGAATTTCATTACCGAAGAAAAATAATAGAGGATTGCCAAATTTGAGTCATGACTGAAAAGTCATGGTGTTATAGCGTACGACTCACAGGACGAAATTTTAAAGAAGAATTCGAAGAAGAGTGACGACGCAAAAGTCGTCGTATAATAGCAGATATTGCTAAAAAATGGATGAAAACTTGATTAATTGAGTTTTGAATAAATATATTTGGCCCAATTGAAAATCTTTTTTTATGTTTTTAATAATCAGCTGTTGGAATTATGGCACTAAAAAATTTACCTTTGCTGTATTGAGTTTAGTTGTGAGCTTTCTTGTGATGATTGGGGGAGAATTCCAAAAATGTTATCGAGTCGCAACAATCCTCACAAGGAATAGTCATAAGAGCTTGTGACTTGTGACTCGTCACAAGGGGAGAATCGGGCTGTAATGCTGCATTTACACGACTGACAAATTGGCATTTTTCTGTCACTATACTGCCAAAAGAATGAATTTTTCCATTGTTCTGTCATTTTTTTGACAGTTAAATGCCAGAATACTGCCAATTTGTCAGTCGTGTAAATGCAGCATAAGTCACAACTTGTGAGAGTCACAAAAACAATGACTGCTTTTTCACCAGAGCGTTTTTTAACCTTCGTTTCTCTTTTGGTTTCCTTTTAAACGCTGCGATTTTTAAGGAAAAGTTAACTTTGTATCATCTTTCTGCACTCTTTACTCCACTTGATTGAGCGAAGTTATCTGAGTGGATAACGAATTAAAATAAAACACACGAACAATAGACGGTGTTCACATTGGACTCACTCCGCGCGACTCATATTGACATTTCTTTGTTTTATCTCACTCCAACTCATGATGAGAAAGAGAGAGTCTAGTGAGGCAGGATTTTTTCAAAAAAATCAAAAATCCTACCTCACTTTCTAATATAGTTGTGTAGAGTGAGATTAAAGAAAGAGATGTCAAAATGAGTCGCGCGGAGTGAGTCCAATGTGAACACCGTCATAAGGAAAAGCACAAAGAAAAATAAGCTATAAAGGCTGTCCCAAACCAAAGCGAAACATTCGCGCGAATATGCGACGACTGAATAATGTTCGAAGATTCGCATCGCGCCAGTGTGGGTGCTCCCATTCAGTCGTCGCATATTCGCGCAAATGTTTCGCGTTGGTTTGGGACAGCCTTAAAGGCTGACCCAAACCAACGCGAAACATTCGCGCGAATATGCGACGGCTGAAAAATGTTCGAAGATTCGCATCGCGCCAGTGTGGGTGCTCCCATTAATCTCCATGTAAATAAATTAAGACAGGCGGAAGTTTCGCTGTCGCGCCGAATGTTTCGCGTTGGTTTGGGAGAGCCTTAACTCAGCAATTTGTTCAACCTCAGCGATTTTGTCTACCCCGGCCATCACATACGTCCCTCGCCAACGTGCTTAAAAATCGCAAGAAAAAATTGCATCGTCTACAAGCAGTCAATCGAAGTTGTGATCGCCTTCATATACCGTGGACTCCATAGTCCCTTTTCACACGAGGAAACTGAGTTGCCAGCAACATTCAGTTTGTTGGCGAGAAAGGGAAGAAGTAAGAGGGGAAAATGAAATCTCCCCGGTCAACGATTCGAGTAGATTTTTTTGACATTCCTCTTCACACACACATAGTAGTGTGTTCAACCAAGCTAATGGGTGATTTTTTAAGAGGTTTAGAACTTTTTAAAAAAAAAAAACACAAAAAATTCGAAAAAATGAATGAAATATTTATTTGAATCGATAGTTTGAACCTTGCAATTTAATGTTTAAAGATAATTTCATGCAAATGTTGACCGCGGCTGCGTCTCAGGTAGCCCATCCGCTGAGTCCAATTTTGGCATACTCTTTCACACATATCGGCCGGTATCTCACGAATGAATGCATGGATGTTGGCTTCCAGTGCGTCAATCGAAGCGGGCTTGTCCCTATAGACATTAGCCTTGACATACCCCCACAAAAAATAATCTAATGGTGTCAAATCGCACGATCTAGGCGGCCAATTGACCGGCCCGAAACGTGAAATTAACTGTTCACCAAACTCGCCTCGCAATTGCGCCATTGTTTCGCGTGCTGTGTGGCATGTGGCACCGTCTTGTTGAAACCACATATCATGCAAGTCAAGAACTTCCATTTCGGGCAAAAAAAAGTTTGTTATCATCGCTCGGTAGCGTTCACCATTGACAGTAACGCTGCGATTCGCCCAATATGGCCCAATAATGCCGCCGGCCCATAAACCGCACCAAACAGTGGCTTTTTCGGGATGCATTGGTAGCTGTTGCAATGCTTCTGGCTGATCTTCACTCCAAATGCGGCAATTTTGCTTATTTACGTACCCATTCAACCAAAAATGAGCCTCATCGCTGAACACAAGCAGCACGCGATGAACACTTCGAACCGAGCACGAATTTTGATAGTAAAATTCAATAATTTGTAAACGTTGTTCATTTGTAAGACGATCCATGGTTAAATTGCAAACCAAACTGAAGCTGTTTGACAGTGACACAAGGTACTAAAGACACGTCAGCTGTCAAAACCAGTGTTGCCAAAACCAAACCAGCCAAAAAATCACCCGTTATTTCAAAAGGAAACTTAGTCCCCTTTCACACGAGGAAACAAGTTGCTGGAGATTTTTTTGACGTTTTCTTTTAATTTCCTTAAAAATCTCCTGTACCTTTCACACGAAGAAACAAAATCGTGGAAACTTTCTGTATTTCTTGGTTAAACACACTCTACTGTGTGTGTGAAGAGGAATGTCAAAAAAATCTCCTCGAATCGTTAACCGGGGAGATTTAATTTTTCCCTCTTACTTCTTGCCCTTCTCACCAACAAACTGATTGTTGCTGGCAACTCAGTTTCCTCGTGTGAAAGGGGACTAAGGAAAGTTTCCACGATTTTGTTTCTTCGTGTGAAAGGTACAGGAGATTTTTAAGGAAATTGAGAGAAAACGTCAAAAAAATCTCCAGCAACTTGTTTCTTCGTGTGAAAGGGGACATATACGGTTCATAGAGCAAAGACTGCTTTTTCTATAAATTTGAAATGGTGGTCTCTGATATGTGAAAAAAGATACCAAACAGACATATATGTAACTAAAAACTTTCACCATGTTTCCCAAAACTGTTTTTTTTTTTCCTAGACGGTGTTCACATTGGACTCACCCCGCGCGACTCTTTTTGACATCTTTTTGTTTTATCTTACTCCACCTCATGATGAAAAAGAGATGGTCTAGTGAGGCAGGATATTTTCAAAAAAATTAAAAAATCCTGCCTCACTTTCTCATATAGTGAGGCGGAGTGAAATAAAAGAAATAGATGTCAAAATGAGTCGCGCGGAGTGAGTCCCATGTGAACACCGTCCTATGGGTTTTGACAGTTATGAAAATTTGGGCAAAACTGCGAAAATTTGTGAACAATTTTCAAGTTGCCAAACAGGCCTCAATTGAAATATCAGTCAGACTTTTGACATCCTTTGAAAAGATAAAAGACAAGACAAGCCATGCTTAGCTTATTAATAAAATAAAATAATATTTGAAATAATATCAATTGAATTTGCTATGGCGTCAACTGCTTCTACTAGTGCATTAAAAAAAGCCCTACAGTCTGAACCAGCTTCTTCTCCAATATGCATAATCGTACTTGGAATGGCCGGTTCTGGAAAAACCACATTCGTTCAAAAACTAACGCAGTTATCATATGAGCATTTCAAGCCGTACGTTATTAATCTTGATCCAGCATGCCGTGAAACACCCTATCATACCAATATAGACATTCGTGACACTGTTAACTATAAAGAAGTAATGAAACAATACAAACTTGGCCCAAATGGGGGTATAGTAACTTCTCTGAATTTATTTGCCACCAAATTTGAAAAGGTCGTAGAACTTGTCAAACGCGCTGGAGAACAGGGTCATAAGTTGTGTATACTTGATACTCCGGGGCAGATTGAAGTCTTCACTTGGTCTGCATCCGGCACAATTATCACAGAAGCTCTTGCAACGGGTTTCCCAACGATTGTTGTTTACGTGATGGATGTGGTTAGATCGACCAGTCCTACAACCTTTATGTCAAATATGTTGTATGCCTGTTCAATACTTTACAAAGCAAGGTTGCCCTTTATTGTTGCATTGAATAAGGTAGAATAATTCAACATTTGTACATCGTCTTCTACAGTTAGTATTTTTTTTAAAGATTGACGCCCAGGACCACGACTTTGCATTGGAATGGATGCAGGATTTTGAAGCATTCCAAGAGGCTTTAGAGAAGGAACAATCATATGTAAGCAATCTAACACGCACTATGTCATTGACTCTAGACGAGTTTTACAAAGACTTGAAAGCTTGTGGAGTTTCATCTAAAACAGGAATCGGATTTGATAAATTCTTCGACCTGGTAATGGACGGAGCCAAAGAATACGAAAAGTGAGTTAACTCTTATTGGTGTATCAACTAAATATATATTTCTGTAAAACAATGTAGGGATTACAAAACTGAGTATAACAAGTTGCGGTTACAAAAACTGGAAGAGGAGGAAAATAAGTCTAAAGAGAAGCTCAACCAGATTGCTTCAAGTACTGGCGCTGGTTCTGCAGTCCCTCTTTCGACTTTCATTGAAGAGGTATAATACCTATATTTACATTTAAAAAGTCTACAAACTTTTGTATGCAAAAACTTCTTTCTAGGTTTCTGTAGGACGTGAACTCTCTGATATATATCTCAAACATCCTGGGAATGAGAGTTCTGAGGACGAAGAGGGGAACGAGGAGAAACATTTTGGCTTCGCAGACGATGAACTAGAGGAAATCAACTTCAACCAATTTATTGCTCAACGCAAAACCTCACAGCAAGAGAAACACAATAAAACAGACACAACTTGATCTAATATTTTTTATTTTTGCTTTCTGAAAATGTTTAACAGTTTTCAATAATTTTCATTGGAGAACTGATGGAGTCGGTGCTTGTCTTGGTCACTGGATACACTGTCATTTGTTTTTTAAAGTTTAGAACATTAGGTAATGTTTTTTCGACAAATCTGGGAATATAGCTCTCGATTACGTCTTCGCTTGGTGTTGACTCTTCGTCGTTTGAATTAATTACATCTGCATCTTTCTTGTGGCCGATCACTTGCACCGACAACTTTCTTAGATTGTTTCGTTCGTTCTCCAAAAGAAAGTCAATCAAATCCTGTTTGGTTATTGTTTTGAGAATCTCTACCTCACGCTTTCGTCTATCGAAAAGATATTCCTCGCACGAGATCTCGCCCCAATTCCGATTTACCTCTTCTGCGAGTGAGGCGTCTACTACTTGTTTGATTTTAATCAGTGATTCACGAACATGATCGTACTCTTCTTGGCCTAGATCGCTTAGAATGGTCATCATTTGCATGCGGAATGCTTCAATGCGTTCTTCCACATATTGAGCAGTAAATTTTGATTCTTGGCATTGCACAGTTATGGAATAACCAGCAATACCGCTATTTATTCTTACCGAAGCTGAAACGTCATAGCCGAGTTGTTCCTTAGTACGCAGAGTATCAAAAAGAGGTTCATCAACAAACATCATTAAAAGATCAAGAATTCCTTCTATGCGTAACGAACAAGGACCAATTTGGTAGAAATTGCAAACAACTGAATTTTGGTCGGCTATGTTGATGGCATTACATTGAACGTAGTTTGAACCTTCTGGTATCTGACACGTACGGGATTCAATCAAATAAGCCTACAAAGAGAAATAATTCAACTTAAAGTGAAAAAAAGTATGACGAAACGTTGAATTCGAGTAAGTTCTCGTTTCAGAATGATACAAAATGAGCAAACCGTAACCAAAAACTATTATATTCAAATTGATTCTGTTTTTAAAATATTTAAGTACTCACATCCTTGACTTTTTGACAATTTAAAGTGGTCAACACGGAATTCATAACATTATGAGCAGTTTCTTCGGTCAAATTGCCTTGCATTAATGCTTGAACGTACAATTGCTTCGTGTAGTTCTTAGAATACTCTTGAATTTCCTCCAGAGATATTTCTGGCAAAATTGTAAACTTTTCTACAAGTGGCCAACGAATGTTCTCTAACACACTCAAGCGAATATCTCTGTAAAAGAAAAAATTGTATATGACCAAATTATGTTATGAATTTAAATTTATAATGGTATAGAAGCATGAAGCATTAAATTATTGAAGCAACGCTTTAAAAAAGTTATAATTGGGGGCTATCGTGAAGAAAATTTCCCTGGGAATGTTTCCCTACTTCGAAAATTTTAAACGCTAATGCTTTTCCACTATACTTCGTAATCTCGCATTTGGCTTATCGAAATGATAGCCAAACTCCTCTGGAAAATTAATTCCCGATAACATTAAATTCCGATGGAATCTTTCGACCATTACCTACATTCTAAATTTTCGAAGAAGGGAAACATTTCGAGGGAAATTTTGTTCACTATAGCCCCAATATCAAATTAAATATCGCCTTTTGAATTCCAGAAAAAAATATGAATTTATGCAAAAGAAAAAAACTAACACTCAACAAAAAAATCAAATCTAAAGCTCACGCCTCCAAAGAAAAAAACAAACGAGATCTCATATACAATATGTACAACAACAAGTGCAAGTGCCAGTGCGTGCAAAAAATAAATTTCTTAATTTCTCCTGACCACATCACCCACAGTGCTTTGGCTTTAGCATTATAAGCTATGTATGTAACATCTCATGCATTGCATTCAATCGATTTCGCCAAAGCATATCAGATAAATAGTTTTTATTGATTTTGGGTATCCAGGTGTGGATATGTGGTGTGGTAGTATTTGTACTGTGAAGTCATTTTGGGGCCCAAAGTTGATATCAGCTTAGATAATTGTCTGATTTGTTTTTTATGTCTGTCATCCATACGTGTTTATTTATCGTAGTCCTAGTTTGGATAGTAATTCAACTTCTTACGAATTAGATGCACTAGAGAATTATTTCCCATTTTCCGAACAGTGAAATCGTTGTTACGGGCGATTTTAATGTACATAATTCTTCGTGGCTACGCTATTCGGGTCAGACAACACCCGAAGAAGGGTATGCCGAGATTTTTGCTGAGTTAAACAACCTGATTCAGTTTGTTGATGAGCCTACTCGGATTCCTGACGTTGCAGGTCAATCCGCCAACACTCTAGGCTTGTTCCTTACTTCTGACCTTGATAAATACAATATAATATACACTATAAATACAAGGAAACCCTTTTGAGTATAATACACGTTCGTCCCTTTTTTTCGGTTCCATACTCACAGCTTACAACTTACAAGTAGGTTTTTTTTCATAATCTTGCTGCGTTGGGAATGAAAGGAAGGCAACAACAAAAACAACTCATATTGGTTTAGCTGTGGGACTATTGTCTGCTATGCCAGACAAGGTGAAAGCACGTTCGGCAGACGAAATGTATTTGAAAGGGTTGTTTTTTATTTTGTGTTCATTCAGAACATGTTGTTTTTGCTTGAATGAAATTGGGGAAGATGAGTAAAGCCCGAACCACACTACTCTCGTGTGGTGTGTTGTGGAGTAGTGTGTCGCTATCGCTCTAATGTATTTCATATGCGTAGACCCATATTTGTATCGTGTGATGTGTTGTGTCGAAATCTATGAAATACATTGGAATGACAGCGACACACTACTCCACAACACACCACACGAGAGTAGTGTGGTTCGGGCTTAAGGGTTGTTTTTTTTTTTTTGTTCATTGTAAAAATATTGTTGCTCCTTTAATGTTTAATGCGACTGCGATGATGAGTCATGATTATGGTTCAAATTTAAAGCGTTTTTTTTTTCATTTACCTTAATGTCAATTTTTTAAATTCCAGTCTCACTTAGAAATTCTATCTTTTATCAAAGTTTTTGTTGATCTTTAGTTTTTTAATGGTTGTTTTATATACCTACGATTTTTGAGATTTAAAATTTGTTATTGCAATCATATGTAGGTATAAATTGGTAGGTACCTATATATTTTTTTTAAAGGCAATGAATTTTTTGCTATGGAAGATCAAAGAACAGGCAACTTTAGTATTATAATTTTTTTGTTAAGAAAAACATTTTTTTTAAATACATATACATAGATTATTCATCATCATCGTCGGCTCGACAACCGGGGTCCGGTCCTGGCCTCCTTCAACAAGTCTCTCCACCCATCCCGGTCTCGAGCCGCCGCCATCCAGTTGCGCACCCCAAGGCTCCGGGCGTCCTGGTCTACGCCATCTCTCCAGCGCAAGCATGGTCTACCACGCTGTCGTCTACCATAGAATGTACCACAAAGAACTTTCCGAGCAGGTTCCTCTTCGCTCATGCGAGCTAGGTGCCCTGCCCACCGGAGTCTACCGAGCTTAATTTTTGTCACGATATCTGCTTCAAGGTAGATTGCGTACAATTCATGATTGTACCGTCTCCGGAATCGTCCTTCCTCACATATGGGGCCAACAATTCTCCTTAAGACTTTTCTCTCGAACGCGGCTAAGAGGTCGGAGTGCCTTTTGCTAAGCACCCAAGTCTCGGATCCATATGTGAGTACTGGCAGGACCATGGTCCTGTACAGCAGCAGTTTTGAAGTTATGGTGAGATTTCTGGATTTGAAGAGCTTTGACAGACTATAGTAGGCTCTGTTGGATTTGAGAAGCCGCCCGCGTATTTCTTCTTCTATATTGTTATCGGCTGCTACTATTGACCCAAGGTATTTAAAGGATTGCACCACTTCAAATTCGTGCTCCGCTACCTTGATTGTTTGACCAACTGTTCCTCTCGCATTCGACGCCACCATGTACTTTGTTTTACCTTCACTAATGTGCAGCCCCAGATTTTGTGCCGCCTGCTCGATCTGGATGAAGGAATCATGTACAGCTTGCTCAGTTCTTCCGATGATGTCGATGTCGTCTGCGTAAGCCAGTATCTGGCTGGACCTGTTGACGATGGTCCCTCTTGTTGCCGTGCCAGAGTCACGGATTGCTTTCTCCAACGCCAGGTTGAAGAGGAGGCAGGCCAAACCATCCCCTTGTCGGAGTCCATTAAAGATGTTGATTGGTTTGGATAGCAATCCGGCTATTTTTACTTGGCTTGTTACGTTGGTCATGGTCAACCTACATAGTCGTGTCAATTTATTTGGGATGCCGAATTCTCTCATGGCTTTGTAAAGTTCTACCCTGGCTATGCTATCGTAGGCGGCCTTAAAGTCTATAAACAGGTGGTATGTTGGGATGTTAAATTCTAGACATTTTTCCATCGCCTGCCTAAGGGTAAAGATCTGATCAGTTGTTGATTTGCCTGGAATGAAACCGCACTGATATTGTCCGATGATGGTTTTAGCGTATGGGGTTATCCGGTCTTGTAGGATAGAGGAGAGTATCTTATAGGCGGTACTCAACAACGTGATACCTCTATAATTGCTGCACGTTGTGACATCTCCCTTCTTATGTATGGGGCAAATGATACCTTTTCGCCAGTCTTCTGGAATTTCTTCATGCTCCCACACGTGCACTATAATCTCATGAATTGCTTGACGTAAAGCTGGCCCACCGTGTTGAAATAGTTCGGCTGGTATACCATCGGCTCCCGGGGCTTTGTTTTTCTTTAGCCGGCCTATAGCCTTCTCAACCTCTTCTATGCTTGGTGGCGGCAACATAGGGTACTCTTCTTGAAGTAGTGGAGCCTCCACTTCTGCAGTGAGCTGACCATTTAGCAATTCATTGAAGTACACTTCCCATCGCTCCAGTATGCTTTGAGGATCGGTGATCAGATTTCCCTCTCCGTCCTTGCAGTATGTGCAGCGTGGTGTGTACTGCGTCATGTTTCGGACGGATTGGTAGAACTTCCGCGCCTGGTGCGGACCTCGCTCTCGGCTTTTCTCTATTTCACAGATTATGTTCTTCTCCCAGGCTGATTTTTTCTGTCTGTGAAGCCGTTTTTCAATTCTTCTGAGCTCTTTATATTCGTCTTCGCGTGCCCGCGTTCTATGAGATTGTTGCATTGCTCGGTACGCAACATTCTTACGTTCAGTCGCTAGCTTGCATTCATCATCAAACCAGTCGTTCCGATTTCTACGACTGCTGCCTAAGATGGAGTTGGCAGTACTAATGACAGTATTCTTAAGGCGTGTCCACTTCTCATCTACGCCCAGCAAACTGGCTCCAGGACTTACTCTACCCAGTTCTAGGGCGAGTCCTAACGCATTACCAAAGGTGTTACTGGTGTTTTCATTGCGCAGAGCAGCCGTGTTGATTCGAACCTGATCGGCGGATGCAATACGTCTTCGCAAGGCAATCCGCCCTCGGAAAACCATACCAACAAGATAGTGATCCGAGTCGATATTGGCACCTCGGTACGTTCGTACCGTCATCAAGTTCGAGTAGTGGCGACGGTCTATCAACACGTGGTCAATTTGGTTACGAGTGACTCCATCAGGTGATACCCAGGTGGCTTTGTAGATATCTTTACGCGGGAACCTGGTACTCGCAACGACCATGTTTTTCGATGCTGCCAATTCTAAGACTCGAAGTCCATTGTCATTAGTGTTCTCATGCAAACTATGGGTGCCTGCGTAATGCCTGAATACCGGCTCCCGACCTATTTTTGCATTCAAATCCCCAAGGATGATTTTTACGTCATACCTTGGACAGGCATTGAGGGCCCTCTCGACTTGTTCGTAGTAAGTCTCTTTTTCTTCGTCTGAGGACTCCTCCGTAGGTCCGTGAACGTTAATGAGGCTGATGTTCTTAAATTTGCCTCGCACGCGAAGGGTGCATAGCCTTTCGCTTATAGCGTTAAAGCCGATGATGGCAGACTTCATTTTTTCGCCGACTAGGAAGCCTACCCCGAGCACATGGTGTTTTGTATGACAGCTGTAGTATAAGTCATAATCTTTCTTCTGTAGAACACCATTCCCTGTCCATCTTATTTCTTGAAGTGCTGTTATGTCAGCTTTATATTTTGACAGGGCATCGGCTAGCTGCTGAGCAGCTCGAGCTCTATAGAGCGATCGTACGTTCCATAAGAAAATTCGTAAATCGTTATTCCGTTTTCTTTGCGATAGATTATTCAGATTGTAATAATAAAAGGAATAAAATAAATAAGTACCTAACTTAAGTCAACTAAAGGGCTAGATCTAGATGGTTTAACAAAAAAAAAGTTCCCAAAATGGGTTGTTTTTTTTAATGTGTCATTATATAGCTTTTTCAGTTTTTTTTTAACACAGCCCTAGAGTTAACTATTTTAATTTTATTTCTTATATTATTAGTAAAACATGATTGATAATTTTTTGTTTGTGTTCACCGGACGAATAGGTATAATTTTTCCTATTCGTCCGGTGAACACAAACAAAAAATTATCAATCATGTTGCATTGCTCGGTACGCAACATTCTTACGTTCAGTCGCTAGCTTGCATTCATCATCAAACCAGTCGTTCCGATTTCTACGACTGCTGCCTAAGATGGAGTTGGCAGTACTAATGACAGTATTCTTAAGGCGTGTCCACTTCTCATCTACGCCCAGCAAACTGGCTCCAGGACTTACTCTACCCAGTTCTAGGGCGAGTCCTAACGCATTACCAAAGGTGTTACTGGTGTTTTCATTGCGCAGAGCAGCCGTGTTGATTCGAACCTGATCGGCGGATGCAATACGTCTTCGCAAGGCAATCCGCCCTCGGAAAACCATACCAACAAGATAGTGATCCGAGTCGATATTGGCACCTCGGTACGTTCGTACCGTCATCAAGTTCGAGTAGTGGCGACGGTCTATCAACACGTGGTCAATTTGGTTACGAGTGACTCCATCAGGTGATACCCAGGTGGCTTTGTAGATATCTTTACGCGGGAACCTGGTACTCGCAACGACCATGTTTTTCGATGCTGCCAATTCTAAGACTCGAAGTCCATTGTCATTAGTGTTCTCATGCAAACTATGGGTGCCTGCGTAATGCCTGAATACCGGCTCCCGACCTATTTTTGCATTCAAATCCCCAAGGATGATTTTTACGTCATACCTTGGACAGGCATTGAGGGCCCTCTCGACTTGTTCGTAGTAAGTCTCTTTTTCTTCGTCTGAGGACTCCTCCGTAGGTCCGTGAACGTTAATGAGGCTGATGTTCTTAAATTTGCCTCGCACGCGAAGGGTGCATAGCCTTTCGCTTATAGCGTTAAAGCCGATGATGGCAGACTTCATTTTTTCGCCGACTAGGAAGCCTACCCCGAGCACATGGTGTTTTGTATGACAGCTGTAGTATAAGTCATAATCTTTCTTCTGTAGAACACCATTCCCTGTCCATCTTATTTCTTGAAGTGCTGTTATGTCAGCTTTATATTTTGACAGGGCATCGGCTAGCTGCTGAGCAGCTCGAGCTCTATAGAGCGATCGTACGTTCCATAAGAAAATTCGTAAATCGTTATTCCGTTTTCTTTGCGATAGATTATTCAGATTGTAATAATAAAAGGAATAAAATAAATAAGTACCTAACTTAAGTCAACTAAAGGGCTAGATCTAGATGGTTTAACAAAAAAAAAGTTCCCAAAATGGGTTGTTTTTTTTAATGTGTCATTATATAGCTTTTTCAGTTTTTTTTTAACACAGCCCTAGAGTTAACTATTTTAATTTTATTTCTTATATTATTAGTAAAACATGATTGATAATTTTTGTTTGTGTTCACCGGACGAATAGGTATAATTTTCTTTTTGATTGCAAATATTATATGAGGCCATGAGAAGCGGAGTGGCCTAACTGATTTTCGCACTTGTTTTTAAAAAGACAAAAACTTATGTTTGTTGTACAAAAAATCTGCTTATTTTGAAACAATAATATCTATAGATTGATGAAGCATACAACTGCTTCAAAAAATGTTTGTTTTGGTAACTGTAAATAATAGTAGTAGTGAAATAAAATGTAATAATAATTTAAATAAGGCCACTATGGTTCTCATAGCCTCATATAAGGATTGTAAAAGATTTGATGGAAATGAGAACATTTAATTAAAATATATGTACGTACAGCCATGGCCAAAATAATAGCAACACTCCCTAATTTTTAGTAATATTTTATGTAGTACTTATATTATGTTTATGTTGTATATTTGTGGTAAGTACTTTGTTAATTTTGTTTATGTAAAATTTTTTGAAAACTTAAAAGGGTTTGCAAAATTTCCAAGTCCGTCTGCAGTAATCTTTCTCACAAGCTGGTCATAAATATAGCAACACTTTGATTTATTTAACAAAAAACAAGAATTTCTGATAACCAATGTCACTTTTATTTATTTGTTAGTAGAGAAAATTTAACATTTAGTTAAAAAAAACTTTATTTTTTAAAACTGCATGTTTTCGATTCGGCATAGAGCCTACCAACTTCTGGAACTTTTCCTGGGGGATCCAATACCACATTTTTTGGACAATTCTCCATAAATCAGCTTTGTTGGAAGGGTTTTGTTTACTAATAACAATCTTTAGCTCATTTCAGAGGTTGTCAATAGGATTAAGGTCCGAAGATTGCGAAGGCCACTCAATAACGGCCATTTTGTTTCGTTGAAACCAGAGCTTTGTTGACTTTGTCCTGTGCTTGGGCGTTAATGTCCTGTTGGAAACGCGATGTAAGGGGCTTATATTTACTATCCCACGGCAGCATAACAGTCTGCAGTATGTCCACATACAACACCGTTGTCATTATACCATCTATAACAAATATTGGACCAACGCCCCACCAAGAAAAACAACCCCATAGAATTATGCTGCCACCTCCATGCCTTCGGTTGTTTTGTGTACCTCGGATTGTAGGTCTCACACTTTGGGCGGTGGGAAAACTCTTTACCATCTATTCCGAATAAATTTATTTAAGTTTCAATACTCCAAGTACATTACTCCACTGTTTCTTGGCCTTAAGGGGATCATTTTTTATATGGTAAATTTTTGAAAAACAAATCCGCTTCTGGGTACGTATTTTTTTTAGCAATGGTAACTTCAATGGTTGTAAGGCGTGAAGATCAACATCCTCTAGGATACGATGAATAGTTCTGGCACTGACTTGCGTTTCTATTTCGCGCTGCAGATCTTTAGAGGACATGAAAGGATTCACCTTAGCTTTTCTTACCAAAGTAACTCTATCTCTTCCAGTCATTTTAGATTAGCGCCCTCTGGTTTCTTTGGTTTTTCTGGAGTTTATAGCATTAAACACTAATCTTGCAAAACTTGCAATGAATGTTTGCTATTTTTCTAATAGATTCTCCCCTGTTATGCATGGATAAAATGGCTTCACGTTGATCTTCAGTTCAGTGTTTCACACTACCCATTGCGAAGTGTAATTTAAAAAAAAAAATTACTAAAAATTTCCAAACTATTCTAAGACTAAGATCTCACCAAAATTTTGTCTTTTTCAATCAACAAGCTTACTTTTGTAAGCTTTTTTTAATATGTTGCTATTTTTTTGGCCAGCTAATTTTGTAGTTGCAATCAACTTAGTGCAGAATATGACTAATGCCTTTTGTTTACTCGGAAGATTATACGTGGAATAGATTGATGATATAATTACCGTTGGTATAATGCAGACATTTTTTTACTCATCCACCTATCTAAAGTGCAACATACAGTATTACTTAAAAGTAAAAAGTGTTGCTATTATTTTGGCCATGGCTGTACCTACCATAATGTAATGTTTACAAGTATCAACTATAGTATAGGTACCCAACCTTTCATCCATGCCTTTTTTAGAGGTTTTTGGATAATTTTTTTTTACATAGATATGAACAAACCCACCTTATTTTTAAAAGGTAACTGCCCAAAAGCGAACAAATATAATCTCCGAGTAAGGGTATTTTTGTGTGACCCAGTAACTATATATAGATACGTTTGTATACTTATGTAGGTAGGTAAACTTTATTTTGACATCCCTATGTTTTTTTAACGTCTCAAAATGTACTTTTTTAATATATCAAAACAAATCAGGAATCTTGTAGATTTAAGTTTGTGACAAAAGTTGCTGAATTAAGTTATTATTATTATTTATTGTACTATTCGTACTTAGAATGTCAGTTTATTAGACTTGACAATTTTTTATTCCGTCAATTTAAATTTGTATTTTTGTTACTTATTTTTACTTTTTTGATTTGATTCCTATTACATTTGAAATGTATGTTTTGGCTGAATACCTACAGTTTTTATTTTTCCAACCACAACTTCCAATCCAAAAACGTTGGAATTTAAAAAAAAAAACTACAATAGATATAGTGAATTAAAAAAAATTAGCTATAAAAACTTATCCTCTTAGTATGAAACAGAAAAATAATTTTCAAATCCGATGTAATTTTGAGGACAGCAAAATTTCACCCTGCGTGCGTCGGTGCATCTTGTTGGCAAAAAGTTGGAGCATTCACAGATTATTTTTAATTATTGAGAATTAAGAGGGGTATACAACTAAAATTTTTGGTTTAAATAGAGGGCACGCACGTCTGGATCGCACGCACTTGAGCTTGTCTAACCATTAAAAGATAAACGTGAATGTTGAATAACCCAAACATAAGATTATTTTCTCGAAAAACGAGGAATGATTATATTTATTATGTGAATTTTTTTGCAAAAATCTGTAATGCAGTTTTTTTACATTCACTTTGGTCCATTTTGGAGAATTTCATTCAAATGCTCTGTACCAAATGTGAAGCAAATCGGTTCACCCGTTTAGGCTATAGCTCAAATTACAGTGGACACACGGACACACAGACTGGCGGACGGCATGACGAAACTCACTTTTTCGGACTTCTCGATCATCGTAGTGTTAGTTTTGATTGCAACCTCGAAATATTTTTTTTTTTATACGAAACTAATACTTGCCCTATAGAGCAAGTAAAAACAACCATCACAAATACATTTCGTCTGCCGAACGTTCTTTGACCTTGTCTGACATAGTACACAACAGTCCAAAAGCAAAACCTACTTATAAGAGTTGATTTTGCTGTCGCCTTTCTTTTATTACAAAAAACAATATATAACTCATAATTTCCGCGCCCATAATACTAACACATTTTCTCAGAGGAAAGAATTCGGAAATATTTCTATAGATAGGTAACTATCTAATTTAATTTCTATTTCTTAACCCTCCCGCCACTTCTTAAGTAATTCCTTCTAAAAAAACCACAAAAGTGTGTACCTACCTACACCAAACATTAGTCTGTTACTTTTCCTCGTCACTGCTCTCTTATCCACAAAAAAAAGTAAGCAACCTTGCCCTAGAAGAATTATTCCTTGCATTAAAATGTTGAAAAAGGAATCACATCAGCCAGAACTACAAAAAAAAACCACACACTAATTTTAATCAAAAATAAAAAAAAAAAAAAGATAAAACAAAATAAAAAAGTATATACATATGTATATAGCAAGTAACTTGATAATGCAACGCAATAGAATAACATCATGTCCTGGTATAGTTCATATTGGTTCGATCAAACTGGGACGTAGCGGTACGTCCCAGGCGTTTAAAAATTTGTCATTTTTGTTTGCTCTGCGTGCGATATCTATGTAACTATAGTATCTGTGCTATTAGTGTATTATCGCCTCTAGGCACATCAGACCGTTGTATCATATCTGCTAATTTCTCGTGTCAACAAAACCCAGTTAAGAAAAAAACTCATAAGAGAACCGTTTGGCAGAACGAGAAAGCCAAACTGGGACGGTCTCAATGTTTTCTTCAGGAACTTTAACTGGTCACTATGCTTCCTCGATAGTGACGGAGATTCCAGCGCAGATATGGTTAGAAACTTAATTCTTGGTGGAATGAGAAATTTTATCCCGAATAGGGTAAAATCTACCAAACCCAAAGAAAACTCATGTTTTGATTCGAGCTGTAAAGACGTTATTAGGGTCAGAGAAGTAAGCTTCCGTTGTTATAAAGCCAACTTTACTGATTAAAATTGGAAAAAGTTTCAACAAGCTAGAAAGGCCTGTAACGTTCACATTCGACGAACCAAATTTTTACATGATCAAAAATTAAGGCAAAAAATACTACAATTTTTGGTCATTTGTAAAAAAAAAAGAAACATAAGAAATACCACCTCGTTCTCGGTTCCAACGCTCGTCTTCAACGATACTCCTTTCGTCAGCTCACTCGATAAAGCCAATTTGCTCGCAGCACAGTTTGCTGTTAATTCGAGGCTGCCAGAAGAAGATACGACTTCACCTGTACTTGAGAGCGTAAACGATTTTATGGGACACATTTTCTTTCGCACGCGCGCAGTTGCTAGAGTTCTGAAAGATCTCGACATTCACAAATCCGCTGGCGGATAGTATCCCTCCCATTGTTCTGAAGAGGTGTTCTTCAAAGCTGGCAAAACCACTGCGTAAGCTTTTCCATCTGTCCTAATCTACTGGTCTCTTTCCGAGTGGATGGAAAACAGCATTTGTCCAGCCTGTCCCTAAAAAAGGCATGTCTTCTTCCCCTCTAACTATCGACCAATTGCACTTACGTTCCTTCTTTCCAAGGTCATTGAAACGCTGGTTAATCATCAGCTTAAGAAATATCTTGAAGAACGAAAGCTTCTAAAAGACCGACAGTATGGCTTTCGAAGCAATAGGTCCACTGGTGATCTGATGGTACATCTCACCGAACAGTGGAACAAATCCTTACATCGTTTTGGCGAAAGTAAGATTATTGCACTTGATATTTCACAAGCATTTGATAGAAATTGGCATCAAGCTCTCTTATCGAAAATTTTAATTAAAAATTACCTTTCGGACCGATCAATACAAGTTGTATTGGACGGTTTCAAGTCTGATATCTACAATATAAATGCTGGTGTGCCCCAGGGCTCCGTTTTATCTCCGATCCTCTTCCTAATATTCATAAATGATTCGCTATCTGAAACTTCTAATCCATTAAACTGTTTTGCTGGCGAAAGTATTCTCAGCTTTTCATATTCTTTTCTAGATTCACTTCCATGTTCTTCAGATGTGGAACTTCAACGGCAGCGTATGATAAGCTCATTTAATTCTGATTTCGACAGCATTGTCTATTTAATGCTTCTAAAACTCAATGCTGTCGTTAAAGCGGAACCCACCCCCAATGCTGCTATCTACGAGTGGCACTTGCATAGAGGAATCTGAACAGCTTCCAGTACTCGGTATGTGTGTCACAGACCACCTTTTGTGAAACGACAACATATTTGATATCGCCAAAAATGCTGCTTAGTCAGTTTACCATTCGATTACCCTTGAGCCCAAATTCGGCCTTAGTGTTAAGATCAGAAATTCTTTCCTTAGTCTTACTACACGAATGTGGAATGCTCTACCCAGCCCAGTTTTCCCCTCCCATTGTGATCTTCAGACATTTAAAACCAATGCCCATCGGTATCTCCTTTTCAATCCCCTCCAATCTACCTAATCGCTCGTGCTGTGCATATCATTTTAAGGGTAGTCAAAACCCTTTTAGTGCGCGCTAAATATAAAAAAAAATAGTTTTGTTAAACATTAAAGATAAGCTTTTATTAGAAACACCACGACCATTAAAAATGGACGTACGTTAATGCGCTTAGCGCGACTTGAAAAAAAAACATTTGATGCCCCAAGTATGTCCAGCGACGGAAGGCATTGCGGGGCCGTACCTTTATAAACAAAACTGTTATAAATTGGCAACCTCAAATTAATCGGATGTAGCATCCGTTCCTTTACGGAAAAGCTGTTGATTCCTCGTGAGTTTTTTTTTTTTAATTTCCTACTGGGATATGGTTTGGATGGAAGTGACTCTCTCCCCGCAGGTACAAGAACATTATTTTTTATGCGGCCCTTCAGGGCCAAAGCCCTCCACTGCCGGTGGGTATACTCTCAGCAACCAGAGTTTATTTTTTAAGTCGCCCGAAGCAAATTGATGCACACCTTTTTTTAAAGGAAACAAACTGTTGTGACTGCATTTAAATAAAGTATGTACCTTGCTTGAGTACTCAGATATCCAATTTCTATGCCTGTTCAATTTCGTTTGCCAATGCTAAATTTTTGACTTAAGGCCAAGAAAACACATGTAAGTTTTACTTACGTAAGTTGCTTACGTAAGCAGCTTCTGAAAAAATTACTAGTGTAAAGAGCTTTGTTACTAACGGTAACTTTTACTAACTTACGTAAGCTCTTAGTCGAAAGAAAATCTAACAAGTGTAAACACTTTTTTGCTAACTTACGGACTTCTCATAGCTTACACTTACAGCACTAATAAGTTTTCTGTTACGGGAAGAAGAATTTGACATTTTGATTGTAGGTGTGTATTAATTCCCGGTAGCCAGTTTTTGTTTTCAACTCGAACGCCATGGCTCCTCCTAGAGTGTGCAGCTGAAATCGATATGCGAAAATTTGTATATTTTTTTTTTAATTTTATTTGCAATTGTTTGCAATAAAAACTCGATATCAGTTTATCATACGAATAAAATTGAAGAATTGTATTCTCAATTCAATGAACAAATTTTAGTTAGCTCCGTGGGTCTGCTGAACGTACCCAATAATAGTGGTTTTCCAAGAATTAATAATTTTTTTTTAAATTGCATAGCTATTAAAAAGTTATAAAGCGTGATCGTTTATTTGAATACCTGTCAAAACCCTCGTTTCATTAAGCTGTTCCTTAAAAGCTCGCAGAAATAGCTAGGTTTGAGTTATGAAGGCATGGAAGTTCGACTAGTGCGTGACAAACATACCATGAAGTTTATCCTTAGCGACGACTTCCTATTGATTATTGGAAAAAAGTATCGAAGGATTCGAGAAACGGAATTAGCATTGTATATAAACTCTATAGTACTCTCATGGAACAGATTTTTTTACTTGGACCTCGGTTGTGCTGGTGGCGTTGTAGTCAACAAAATTGACGTTGCAGACTGAGAGCATTCTATATATATTTAACTGTGAGCAGATTTAAGAGAGCAAACGAGAAAGGGAAGGTTGTATTATTTTCAATTCGTATATTAATAAAGGGAGTAAGGGAGATAAAATTGAATCAGCTGTTCTCGTCATGGCAACGACAACAATTAGGAGGAGCAAATCAAATTTTGTTGTCATTTTTTGACGTTTCTTTTTGAAGAATAGATTTGTTGCTTCCTATGAGCTATAGACTTATATGATTTGAATTTGTTTTTAGATTTTCAGTTTTGTTGATTTTCAAAGCAACGTTGTTAAATTTTAATATAGCTTAGTGGAATACAACGTTGCTACATTTTGAATTATGGTGCATAGGTAGGTATACCCAATTTTTTTGGTAGGTTTTTTTCACAGTAGGTATTTTATTATGTTTGTTATTCAAAAAGAAGGTAGGTAGTTGGAATTTTGAATAACAAAAATAATTATATATATATAATAATTATATAGGTATTCGGTAGGTAGGTATAATTTATTTTGTAACGTTTAGGTAGGTATGAAGGTATATACCTAGGTACATATATGTAAATATCAATGTAGGGATGTAGGTGGGCGGGTGGTCGTGTATGCACAGGGTGGTACCTATTAAGACATTTAATTTTTAAACGTTTAAAAAAAATACAGAAAGGTACCTAATCTACATAGATATGAATGTATTCGGTAGGTAGGTATGTACGTACATTTTAAATATTAACCAACCACCCACCTATTAAAAATTATTTTTCAAAGCAAATCAAATAGCTTACAGGTAGGTACCTACAACCTACCTAGCTTTCTTTTTCGAAAAAAAATACAACCTAGGTATCTACCTATTTCTGGGTAAAAAAGGTACCTTTCTGTCCAAAAAAAATATTTTATGGGCAGGTAGGTACCTGGCTACTTATACAATTTAGAAAAAAATTAAATTCTGTTTTAAGTAGGTATTATGTATTTAAATTGAAAAAAAAAAAAAATTGAAATTGAAATAGGAATACATATCGGCAATTTAGCAAAATTTGAAAAAAGTCAAATGTTTTTTTTTTGGAAAAATTTGCTTTCATCAGCAGACAATTTTTCAAAAACTAAAAAAAAAAATAAATTTGACTAGTCAATTTTGAAAATCCATTGAAATACACCTAAAAACTATTTTCAAAAAAAAATTAAGTACATTTTTTCCGAAAAAAATAGTTTATATGAGTAGACAATTTTTAAAAATTAAAAAAAAAACAAACATTTTGTGTTTTAATTTAAAATTAAACAATTGCAATGCTCCTAAAAATTATTTTTTCACAGAAATTAAGGAAAATATTTCGAAAAAATTAAATTTCTTGAATACAAATAATTTTGAAAAATTTAAAGAAGACAAAACTTTGGTGTTTATTAAAAAAAAAAAGTTAAAAAAGAGTTTTTGTGAGCATAAATAAAAATTTATTATTTCAAAATGACCTCTTAAACTTATTCGCAAGCAAATTATCCCACTCCCACTCAAACGCCCACTTAGTCGTTACTATAAGAAACGAACCAACCTATATCCCCAATTTTACTAAAAAAAGTAAGACGTGCTTACCACATTTGTTAATTGTTTAGCATTTCAAACCGATTTCTTACAAAATTTAACTTAATTAAGTATTTCTAACTTGGTTTATTAGCATGTTTTTAATAAATTAAAGCCCAATGCAGAAAAAAAGTGTCTTGTTTGAACTTTCCAGAACATTGATAATTAATTTTCAAGAAAAGACACACTTATTTTAATTTAATTAGGATAATTTTATCTTCTTAAAGTCTAAACTATAAATTTGGCTAAATAAAAACCTAAGGATACATAAATTTAAAAATTAAATGAAAAACTGCACGTAATAAATGCATCAGATGATAGGCAGGTATGATGGTAAATTTAAAACTTTTCAAGTTTCAGCTCAAACGTATTATTTTTTTCTTTAGTTTGTAACTAATTTTTATATTTTGATCTTCAACTCAATTTATAGAAAAGTTTAAAAAATTATTTACGGGAACTTCTGATTCAACAACAAATACATTGTCTAAATTTCAGCTCAATCTGATGGTTATTTTGTATTTTACAACATAAACGAAGAATCATCTGTGTATATCTACCTACATACATACCTATATAGATACAAATAAATACCTACCTAATGTAAGGCATCTAACTTGAGTTCATAAAAAATCTTAAAAAGAGCCATTCTAATACTTTCGTATAGTATTTACATAACTTAAATCTCAACGGAAAACCTCTACCTACAAAAGTGTATAACATCCTTCGCTATAAAATTCAGTCAAAAGGTATTTATTCAAAACAAAATTATTTTTCTCAGTGGTAACCGAGTTTAAATAATTAACATGCATATTATACATTTATGGGCATTCTCAGTCATACGTCACAGCATGCATATACCTATATGCATATTATACATTTTCTCTATACCCAAACACACGTCACAGCAAGGACAAAAATTTAGCCTTCTTTTGAACAATATTTTATTTTCGTTCTTTCTATACCCAAAAAAAAACAAACAGAAAAAAAAACATTTTCCCCTTTCTATAAAAAATTATAAAAGCAAAAAGAACAAATTAGCTTTTTTCCTACCCCCCTTGAACTCCCATACATTTTGTATAGGTTCTTTTCCATCGTCAATTTTCCCATAGCCTTCATAATTTATCCTCTTATTATTATCTCCTACTTTCAATTGAATTATTTCCTACTCTACCTGCTCTTAAAACTGGACACCTCAGTCTGCACAAATCATCTGATTTTAGTTAGGCCGCGGTTGCCCAGGTGGCGTCGCGTTCGTTCCTCTTCATGATAGTACTATGAAAATATATATACAATGGAATTAGTTTTAAATACACGACCTAACGTGTATTTCGGCCACACCACCATACATTGTATAAAAACTGCTGCTCGATGGTGTGGAAGTTACTGGAACGGAGTTTGGATGACAACAAATTTAATAGCAGAATTCTTTAGACGGACGAATTTCAATTTACAAGAGATGGGGTCACAAATGTTCACAATTTTCATGCATGGACGTCGTAGAATCCAAACAGGAGACAGTCATCCTTTCCACACAAGTTAATCGGCCCCTCAAAAACTTTTTGTGTTTGAAAAGTATTCAAGGTTGTACTTCGGGGATCACTCAAGGACTATATTTATTTTCCCTAGTTATAGAGTGAGAGAAAAATGGTGTGGAATTTAAAATTTTTCTTTTTGCTATAAAGGTTTTCTAGGAGATGGCTTGAGGGATATTAGATATATTTTTAAAACTGTAGCTTAGGGTGAAATGGGGTAGAAGCAAAAGTGATATCCGAGTGAACAAATTCTTTCTGTTTGAAAGTATATAAAGGTAGCCTCCCACATGCAGGCTATTCGAAAAAAAGTATGCCATTAAAAAGGTCAGTAGTCGGTTAAAAAATGCCAACTAGTTTTAGAAAAGTAAAAAAAAATCAATGGTTAACGTTTTTTTAAGGTTATCAGCGATTCTTAGCACCTCACGAACAAATTATACCATCTGAAAGATCGAAGTGACCTCCACCTAGGGAAAGGTCAACTATTTTTAGTAATTGGTGAGCCATAGTTTTTTTTATAAACTTTTAAAGAATTGCTCAAGGACACATTAAAGATTTAAGCATCTAGTTTGTGGTTTATTCGCAAATAAGGATGCCATCTAAAAGATCAGTAATTGGCAAAAGAAGGTCAACTAGTTCCAGAAATTGTTTTTTTTTTTTGCCTCAAAACTATATTCAAATTCCTCTAAGTCGAATTTTCACGGGATAGCAAAATTAGTTGGAGTTAGAGGGATTAATATTTTGTTGTGTTAACAAGTTATTGAATATAAAAAAGAGAGTCACAAAAATAAAATAAATAAAGAGAAATTTCCTTTTTTTATGGCTCATTAATTCGTTATTTTATCAAAATATGCAAGTATGTAATCGTTTTCAACACCATAGGTAATTTTTGATTACTACATCACAGTAGTCGCAGTGTTCACGTGTTTAAAAAAAATACTCTTTGAAACCCAACCATGACACAAGCATGGAATCGAGTAAGAGAGAGAGAGAGAGAAAGAGAGAGAGAGAGAGAGAGAGAGAGAGAGAGAGAGAGAGAGAAAGAGAGAAAGACTTTCGACTTAGAGATAGATTTGTATGCAAAATTGAGAGAAATGCAAAAATATGTCGAATTTTTTCGCAGTCCAGTCACATCAAAATTCGACTTAGGGTGGTTATATATATTTTTTTTACAATTTAGCTGTTTATGAGGTGAATTGGGATAAAAAAGGGTATCTGATTAAAACAATTCTTTCTTTGGAAAGAAATAATGGTTACTTATTCGAGGAGCTCTCAAAACTTAAGATTTTTTTTTTTTTAATTTAAAAATTCATAGGGTGACGTGAGGTAAAAACATAGGGGGTCGTTCTGTATTGGAAATGTAATAATGGCTAGACTTAAAAGATCACTTAAGGACTCATATTTTTACAAATTTAGGCATTCATAAGGTGAAGTGGGGTAAAACCAAAAAAGTGGTATTTGATTACCAAAAGTACCTTAAATATTTATTTATATTCTTTTACTAATTTGTATGCGCAACTAGTATTATATAACGTAACCGTATTTACTTACTTATTTAACAGTTTTGGTTTGATTACAGCATTAAAGTACGCCTTCTTCTGATGAGCCTTAAAACAAGTCAATTGCATTTGACGTAGCTTGCTTTCAAAACTGTCTCCCAAAGAAGTCATTGTCTTTGTTATTGCATCTACCAATAAGTGCAGCTTTTCATTGTATCCATTTACCTTTAGAGAAAGTAGTCAGTAAACTGAAAGTTATTAGAAAAAAAAAATCACCTTCAAGACAACACCTTTTTCGGCAGGATAAAAATTGTATTCCATGCCAGCACATGTTGCTGGATACAATGACTCAGCTAAATCATATTTTATGTACTGAACATAGAGTGCAGTCAATACATCATTTTTAGCTTTAATACGTGGCAGTGGCGATATGAAGTAAAAGTACATCATGGCATCAGGCAAATTAAATTTGTCGTCTTGTCGAAACCACAACTCGCACACATCGGTTTGAAGGATTTTCTTCGGGTGTGGCGGTATCTCAGGTTCACCGTTTTCCTTCCATAAAATTCGAAAATCACGAGCTACGAAAATATTAGGTTCAGGAACAAAGAGTTCTGGATAATTTGGACAGTTGTTCCATGCATCTCTCCACTCAGTTGGCATTTGGATAGAAGTGTACTCCGTGCCAAACCATTTTTCTTTTTGATCATAGTTGATGCCGTCGTGTTTCTTCTCTGAAGTAATCATAATGTTGAAGTTAAATTCGTTAAGTTGACGTATAACCGACTGTACTTGTTCGCCGTCATATTCGAAGTACAACTCCGGACCGGTGATTATATCCTTGGGAGGGTAGTTCTTCATGTTCACTGTGATATTTTGAACGTTATCGAATGCGGTCTTTTGGGATTGATAACGAAAACCAGTTTCTTCGATATATTGAAGTTCCTTATAACACGCTTCGAGAGTTTCACAAGTGGAAAGCTGCTTTATGTAGGCAAAGGTGGCCTCTAAAACCTTCAAAAAAATATGATTTTTATTTTGTAGTACACAGTAAAACACGGTTATGGAAAAAAATAGCCGAAATGAGGTAATTTTTCAAATTAAAAAAAAAGTATTTTCATCTCATATTTGCTTTCTTTTGACATTTTGGATAACCACTTTTTTTTTCCATTCTGTTTCTGTGGGGTTCAACTTGTGTCATGAATCAAAGAATATAAAACTACGCCACTTCTACATCATAGGAGCCAAAACAATAGCAACAAATCTAGCAGAAAGAAGAAGTTATGGCAGCGGAAGAATTTGTGAGCAATTTAGAAAATCCTGAATGTTACCAAGAAGCAACAAACAATTAAAATAAAAAAAGAATGGAGGAACGCAATGGAAAGTGAAATTGCATCACTCAAGGAAACCCAGAAATTAACAGATTTACCTAAAGGAGCAAAAGCGATAAAGTGCAAGTATATTTCCAACTTAAAGAAAAATCCTGATGGCAATATCGGTAAATACAAAGCCAGGTTAGTCGCAAAAGGCTTTAGCCAACGTTATGGTATTGACTTCTGTCAAACGTTCTAGTGTCGAAGTTGAGGACTATACGAACAATTGTAAGCATTGCTGCAAGTGAGGAAATGTATTTAGCACAATTTGACGTATTAACAGCCTTTCTTTATGGAGATTTGAAAAAGTCATATATATGAGAAAACCAGAGGGATACAGCAATGGTACAAACAAAGTATACAAATTAAATAGAAGTTTTATTTCGATATTGGAATTCAAAAAACGTGATGCTGATCCATGTCTGTTTTATTCGAGAGCGCAACTGCAACAAACTAATGCTGGGGCTCAATTCCGCAAGTGTGAATAGTGTTCTGTGTACACTTTCTATTCACGCTCAAAACATGCGTGAATAAATTTGCCTATCTGTGTACACTTTATCTGTCAAAAAGATTGCACCACACTCTTGCGGAATCGCATAATTTAATGTGTACACTGATTTTTGTGCACACATAAAAAACTCACGCTTGCGGAATTGGGCCCCTGGTTCTGTTTATTGATGATTGTTTATTTGGATGCACACATAAAAAGGATGTTTCCATTAACGAACTTAAGCAAGAATTCAAAATCACTCAAAGGAAGCTGTATATTTTTTTGGACTAGAAATTGAGACAAAAAGCATAAAATTTAAACGATTTAACTTTTCTAAATGCAAATCGATTTCAACACTTATGATAAAGAATACCGAACCTTCTAATACAGGGAAAGAAAAAATCGAGAGAATTCCGAACAGACAAGCTGTTGGTGCATTGATGGACCTAATGCTAGGTACAGCACCAGCGTTTGATTTCTTTTAAGAATAGGTACTTAAGAATCCATCTACAGAAGATGTTGTTTGAGTCAAGAAAGTGTTTCTATATATATATAGCAGGAACAATGGATTATGGAATAACTTATCGTCATGACGCAGAAAAGGCAATTCTTGAATGTTTCAGTGATGCAGACTTTGGGGGTTGCATAAAAACAGGACGTTCAACTTCAGGAGCTGTTATTAAATCCGCTGGAGGTGCAATTTCTTGGCTTAGCCAAAGACAAGCGATGGTGGCTAAAGGAGCAATTTGATTGAAAAGATCACTCAAAGCATTTTTCAACTAAAGGAGATTCCTGTAATACAAGTTGTAATACAGTGAGACTTTCGAAAAAGCCAGAATTTTACCGAAGGATCAAATATATGGCCATCAAGCATTTTTTTATTAGAGAGAAAGTTTTTGAAGGACAAATTATAGTTCAACAAATTTCAACCGAACATCAACTGGCAGATGTAATGACAAAGCCATTACCAAGTCCACGTCTTGATATGCAAACAGATTGGACTATATATAGTGCCGAGCAAAATAATAGCAGTGTAATCTGTTAAAAAATATAATTTGTCATATCTTTATAATGCAGCCACTTTTTCTAACTTCTACTGTAGTGTGGTGTGGTGCTCATGGATATTAAGTTAACCATTTGAAGTCATAGTTTAACGGTTTATTCTTAGTGCATTGATTAAATGTCACTTTGTCTGGTGTCTTTCCGTATTTTAAGCGAGCAAAATAATAGCAGTGTTATCGTCAAGTTAAATTTAAAATATTGTGTTTCCTTCAATTATGATTTGGATGTTATAAAAAGTAAGCCCTATTCTTTTACTTTACATTTCAACCGGATTTGGGCGCCAACTCATTAAAAACCTAATTACGGACGGCAACACTTATGAGGAAGTTCAGGAACTTGTTGGGTGTTCGGCGAAAATGGCGAGAAATGACATAACATTTGAGGGAAAGCGGAAACACGGTGGCGTAAAAACATTCTTACGCCATCTTACATAAATCGTGTTGTTCGGTTTTCAAGAAGGCATCCTACTGCTGCAGCTACACAGATTGTGGGTGAACTCAATTTACCATGCGGTATCCATATTGTAAGAAGACGATTGAGGGATCACAACTTGAATGCTCGCAATCCAAGAAAAGCCCCACTTCTAAGCAAATGCCCATAGCCAAAAGAATAAAGTTTGCGCGAGATCATTTGGGATGGGTTCCTGAAAAATAGAGGAATATTCTTTGGACTGACGAGATTAAAGTTGCACTTTATGGTGGTAAAGGATCTCGGCAGTATGTAAGACGATCACCAAATACCGAATATGATCCTAGATACGCCACCAAACAGATAAAACACGGAATCTCGTATCATGGTATGGGGATGCTTCTCATACTATGAAGTTGGTCCAATATATTGGATCAAAAGTATAATTAATCAACACTCGTGTGTGGAAATTTTGCAGAACATCATGGGCGGACATACAAAAAAGAAGTCTCGAATGCCAAACCAAAAAATAACAAAGTGATATTGACCGTAGTTCAGCAGGGTTGGAGATAAATATCACTGCAAAGATGTGAGGGGGTTTTCGACTCAATGGAGCGTCGTTGCGAAGCTGTGTTAAAAAATAATGGTCATGCTAGTAGTAATATAACTAAAATTACAATATATTGAACTTTTTGAACCCTTATTTGGACTTAATTATGTACAATGAGACAAGCACTGCTTTTTTTTGCTCCCTTTATTTTCGAACATATTTTGTTTTTGTATGATTACTACATTAATGATCAATAAATTATCATTCATAAAAAAAAACATTTCAATAAAACGTACAAAGTTTTACCAACAATGATTTCTAAAATCAAACTTCCTTTGATTTTTCATTTTTGTCTAAACTTATTTTTCATTGCACTGCTATTTTTTTGCTCGCAGCTGTATTTAAATTCAAAATTTTGAAAAAAAAGTTGTTATTTTCAATTTACTCAAAAGCTAGAAGAGGTTTTAGCATTTGGTTTTTAGTGTTTGACTAAAACTTGATAAAAAATACTTAATAACTTAAAATGTTTAAGAAAATTAGTTTGAAAATAGTTTTTTGTCTGTTTTCTTTTGTTTTTAGAAAATTGGCCTCCCGCCTAAACGGGAAAAATACACACACCTATCAATTACCTTGTATGCTAGAGCAATATATTACATATAATTTCGTATTTCAAGTCAAAATTGTAAGAATAGACATATAAAAGGACGTAGAAAGGACTTCTGGTGATTCCAGTCGGAGTAGCAGGGATGGACACTCCAAGAAAATACCTAGGAGATCTTAAATGTTTCATTTGAAAGTCGGTGCTGCGTCGCGTCGTATTTATAAAACGCACCCGTAATTTATAACACGCACCCGGGCAAAATCAAAGTGTCTGGAACTTAGCAAGCCTTTTCTAAATTGTGAAGATGTAAAAATAATTGCAAACTGTTTTAAGTGTCCAAGTCAAATGCAAATGGCTTAATTGATCTTGTTTCTAACCCTATAGAAGAACTGTATTAGTTACCTTGAGACCAAACGAGCGAGCACTGGCTAGCGTATTGTAACTAACATTTGCTACTTGTATTTGCCTCACTCGCTGCTCTACTCGCTTCTCAACTGGCTTGGAGAAAAACAAGACAGTTGAGAAGCGAGTAGCTAGCGAGTTATGGAGCGAGTTGCTCGCCAGCGAACTCGCTCATGTGGACTCTGGATTATTAATTCCATCTCGAAAAAAGCGATGAGATTATTTTTGTTATTTTATCTTAGTAGGCCCGTCCTTGCATTGCTTTTTCAATTAGTTATCAAAATCAAAAATAATCTAAACATTTAAATCCTGACAATGATGCAGAAAGCATTTCCGTTTCCATCCTTTCTTTGAGTGCCCTCTATAAGAACCACTGAACTATAAACAAGAAATGCATTTCAATACCCGACAGTTTGGCGTGATGCGCACCCTGAAACTTAGCGAGTTACTGTTTTATTTATATAAATTATCTGAAAAGTTTTACTTGACATAAACAAGAGTTTAATGTGCACGGAGTTCGATTTTCTTAACGGAGATTTTTCGAGCATATTCATTTTTCATTGGATCTGAAATAAACTTGCAGCTCATCATAAACTACCAAAAATTTGCCTCGACAAATTTAGTGCTGTTCAATTTTCGCTAAAATTCAATTTCCCTAGCTTACTGTATTATACGGAAAATATTAAACATGGATATTTACTTATGTATGTTCATACACAGATACAAGTATTTACACGTGTAATGCGGGATAGTTTAAGAATACAATATGTAGAAACTTACTTCTTTCAAATGCAAAAGTCCTTCATCTGTTAGATAAATGCAAAGATTAAAAAGCGAGTAAATACTATTTGTATCAAAACCAGAATCATCTACACCAGAAATCAGTTCCATCGCCCATAATCTGAAAGAAAGTATGCTTTAAAAAGTCTACGTATTTCTTAAATAGTAAGCTTACTTGTTTCGGAGATAGGCACATAAACTGCCCTTTCCTTCGTATCCTATTATGTATGATAAAAAATGATCCGGCTTACAGCGGTATGCCTATTAAAAACAGACAGTAGTTTTTTAAATTGAATTTGTCACAAACATAAATAAACTTTGCCTTTCTAAACGCTGGAAGGCACCACGTTAGCTCCACCTTACTGACGTTTTCCACAGGTTTAACGAAATAAACTCTCTCATAGAATTCTGGTCTAAAGGCATCACAATAGTTCAGCGCAGAAAAGTCATCTCCGGCCTGATTATTATTGGGTATATCTTTAAAATGCTTCACAGCCATTTCTTCAAGGTCCTCGATGGGTAGCCTTGCTTGTAAGCACACGTACATTCGATGACTGCTGTAATGTCTAATGCGGAATTCATGAGTCCTTTGATACAATAACTCATCGTCAATATTCTCTTTTAGTGACTTCAAATTTCCCCAGGCGAAAATACTATTTGGATAATTTGGATTTGCGAGTGAAGCAAGTAACTGATCTCGGCGAGCCTCATCGTCGAGGATAGTATTTTGAAATTCAGATTCGACAGCATCTCGTTCCCTTGTCATTGCATCTTTCTTCATCAGAGGAGCCTTAAAAAGAGCTGAAAATATTTCTATGGTGCTATTCAAGTGTTCTTCAGAACATTCAAAGTAGAACATAGTCTCCTCGCATTCTGTATGGGCGTTGTCAAAGCCCCCGCACTTCTTGACGTGTGCATCGAAGGCGTTTTCCGCTGGAAACTTCTCTGATCCCATAAATATCATGTGCTCTAGAAAATGGGATAGACCTTGGTATTCTTGAGGATCTGAGAAGGATCCAACATCTATCATGAGTGCGCATGCAGCCAGTTTTTCATCACCTTCTTCATCCGAGTCATCATCCTCTTCTTGGTCAACATCATGGTCGGCGTCAGTATCTACCTCCTCTTCATCGTCATCGGACTCTTCTGAGTTAGAGTCATCGGTTGTCTCAACAGAGGATGTCGTAAATCCATCATGTGGCACAGGAGTTGGATCAGATATAAGCAGAACAAGAAGGCCGTTTGGCAGCATGAGGGTTCTGAAAAAGCAAAACATTGTTTAAGTATGTACCTTTAACCATAACAAACTGAATTGATCGCACTTGTAGTGCTTCTTGTCGTTTTCGGATTTATCAGGTATATCCAAGTAATTGACACCATTATCGGCAGTTCCTTCCATTGCTGTCGAACTTATTGTTGAAATTTGGTGGCGAAAAAAATTAAATTGTCTTCGTGTTGAATTTGCGGCGACGAAATCAATTTGCTGACGAGTCGATAGCCCTTTGAATTTTCTTAATATGCGAATGGTTTTAAGAAAACTAATGAACATTGACTATTTTATTAACGAAGAATTAATTTAATTGGTTATTCATAAAAAAAATAAATGAGTGATGACTAGCGCAGTGTATGTGGTGCGGTCTCCGGTCAGGCTTGCCATATTCCATGTTATCGCAATACGCAAAACATGAGACATTTGACCACACCATAATTATCTAGATTATTTGAAATTTTTGCGGTCTTTGCGATATTAAATTTGGGACGGGGTAGTGAAATGCAAATGTATGACAGGATAGTGAAATGTATGACGGGATAGTGAAATGCAAATGTATGACAATCACAGTTGTACCTAAACTTTTATCATGCATTAACGCGTTTGGTGTGTCTTAAAATAAAACAAAGTGCCTGAAATATTCCCATCGGTGGATTACAGATTAATGCTGCATTTACACGACTGACAAATTGGCATTTTTCTGTCACTATACTGCCAAAAGAATGAATTTTTCCATTGTTCTGTCATTTTTTTGACAGTTAAATGCCAGAATACTGCCAATTTGTCAGTCGTGTAAATCCAGCATAAGGGTATTCATGCAACGTCGGAAACTTTCCGACGTTGTAAAATCGTAAAGTTTCCTACGCACGTTTCATGAATGCCCCTTAAGATGTGGTAAACCCATCAGCTTATTCAGCCAATGTCATAATTCCACTGAAAAAAAGTTTACTACTTTTACCATTTTCGTTTACGACGTTCTCAACACAAATTCTTGTCGGAAAGTCCCCTTTCACACGAGGAAACAAGTTGCTGGAGATTTTTTTGACGTTTTCTTTTAATTTCCTTAAAAATCTCCTGTACCTTTCACACGAAGAAACAAAATCGTGGAAACTTTCTGTAGTTTCCTTTTAAAATAGCTTGGTTTGAAGTGTGTGTGAAGAGGAATGTCAAAAAAATCTCCTCGAATCGTTGACCGGGGAGATTTCATTTTCCCCTCTTACTTCTTGCCCTTCTCACCGACAAACTAAATGTTGCTGGCAACTCAGTTTCCTCGTGTGAAAGGGGACAAAGTTTACGATTTGTTGGAAAAGATTTTCCATACAAATTTTGACAGTTCGTTTACGACATCGTAAACTTTACGACGTTTACAATCTTAACGATGGTTTTCCGACTTGAATGAATACCCTTATCCAAAAGACAAAGTTTTTGTGTATATCCTATAAACCTAGTGCTAAATGAAGATACAAAACAGTGACAAGAACATGATGCGTTTTGGTCTAGGGTAAAATTTTAATTTTGTGAGAAAATCTAAAACTAATTTATTTTCAAAATTTAAAGTCAAATTTCATCTAAAATAGGTAAAGTGAATTTTGAATAGTAAAAAAAACATAAAACCCAAATTCCATTGCTTTTTTTAGTTTCTTTTTTAGTCTTTTTTCATTTCTGATTTTTTCGATAATTAAAAATTGATTTTGAGATGTTTATTTTATTTTTCTAAAATTTTGAGTTACGAAAGTATGGCAAGCCTGGTGTGGTCTGTGATGACAATTCGATAATAGGCCTGTTTGGTAACCTGAAATTTTTTACAAAATTTCGCAATTTTTCACAAATTTTCTCAATTTGCTGTCAACACTTGGTGAAAGTTTTATGCGCGAAACAGATTGAACCAGCACCAGCAACGTCACCAGCAACAGCGGCCGCCATTATTTTATAACCAATGTATTTCAATCGTTCAACACACATTAGACCAGCACCAGCAACTTCAACAGCGCCGTTTGGCCAAAGTTCTAAATTTGCTGTTGCTGGTCCATTGCTGACAACTTAAATACTGCGATATTCAGAGGCACCACACTACAAAAAATTATAAACTCCATACATTTCTGGGGGCTGGTGCTGGATGTAATGGCGCAAAATTTTAAACGACCAACAATGTTAGATAGTATCATGATATACTCCTTTTAAATTAGCAAAATCCTCTTTTTAACCTAGTATCATATTAAAAATGATTTAACACTTTACTAAATCGTCTTAAATTTTGCGCCAATGTGTTTCAAAAAATTTTGCTGGCCAGCGTGCTGTTTGCTGTGACGGTGCTGGTGCTGTTGCTGGTTTAATCTGTTTCACGCTTTAGTTCCCAAACAGGCATTATATTAGGTATGTTTAGCAACGTCCAAAAATAAACTTCATTTCAAATAGTCTTTTCAATACAATTCTACCCTCATTAAGGCTGTCCCAAACCAACGCGAAACATTCGCGCGAATATGCGACGACTGAATTAAGGCTCTCCCAAACCAACGCGAAACATTCGGCGCGACAACGAAACTTCCGCCTGTCTTTATTTATTTACATGGATATTAATGGGAGCACCCACACTGGCGCGATGCGAATCTTCGAACATTTTTCATTCGTCGCATATTCGCGCGAATGTTTCGCGTTGGTTTGGGACAGCCTTAATGTTCGAAGATTCGCATCGCGCCAGTGTGGGTGCTCCCATTAATCTCCATGTAAATAAATTAAGACAGGCGGAAGTTTCGTCGTCGCGCCGAATGTTTCGCGTTGGTTTGGGAGAGCCTTTATTGTCAGTTCCTTCCGAACAAAATATAAAAAAAATGTTTGTAAGCTACTTGAAATAACAAAATTAGCTAATAGCATATGACCTTATGTCTCTCTAACTTAGACTGGGGGCGGTTGGGGGACCGTAGATAACCCCCTGGTTGCCTTCAGCTCTCTCAACCGCCCCTTCACCAAGCGTTTACATTTATTTACTTATAAAATATTTCTTTTTTTTTACATAGAATGTATTTTTAAGTGCAGCTATAAGTCCTGGTAGCTATTGCTGTACAAATATTGTCTGTACATTTATGTACATTGAATAAATAATAATAATAAAATTTCTTCAAAAAATTTCACAAAATTGTTTCAAATTCCTGTTTGTAAAAGGTCTGTTTGGGAATCTGTAATTTCTTGCAAATTTGCACAAAATTGTACAATTTGTCACAAATTCCTGTTTGTTAACTTCAAAAAGTTGCAACGAGAGAGCATATCGAGTGAGACAAAAATTTCCCCTGCATTGGATAACTGCCGAATTTGTGCTACTTAAATTTCTGTGTGCAAGAAGAGTAAAGACTGTCAAAACAACCAGCTCTTGGCATCTTTTGCTTTCAATTTGAAATTCTGGGGCTCAATTCCGCAAGTGTGAATGGTTTTCCGTGTACACTTTCTATTCACGCTCAAAATATGCGTGAGTAAATTTGCCTATCTGTGTACGCTTTATCTGTCAAAAAGATTACACCTCACTCTTGCGGAATCGCATAATTTAATGTGTACACTGATTTTAGTACACACAGAAAAAACTCACGCTTGCGGAATTGGGCCCCTGGTTTCTGATATGTGAAAATTAACTTATATAAGGTTTATTCAACGAGGCTATTCGGAACATTTTAGAACAGTTTCGAACAGAAAAGTACAACTTTTTGCTGTTCAATGAGGAATTTTCTGTTCTAAACTGTTCTGGTTTGCTGTTCAATGAGGCTGTCTAGAACACTTTGGAACAGTTTCGAACAGGATTTTCTGTACTAGCTTTTTAGGTAGAACAACTAAGAACAGATTTCCTGTTCTAACTTGTTCTGACGTGCTGTGCTGTTCTGTTCTAATCTAACTATTTTGTCACTGAACAAACACAATAAACCTAAGCTTCGCATAAAAATTACAAAAGAAAATGTAAATAAATATTAAAGCTAATTTTTGTAATCGAATACTACTTTATGGGTTTAAACTACTTCACGTTATGAATGGCTAAATAAGTAAAAACATGATTCTAGTCCAACCTTTATCACTTTGTCAACACAGAAGGAATTTTTGTAGTAAAAATACTTCTTTATTCTTACACCATTTCACTCTATGAATAGCAATTTTTTTACATGACCTTTCACACACAAAAAGAAATTTTGGCAATTTTCTGAAAAAAAATCTCTGAGGCCATCCACTAAATAAACAACCTTTCAAACTACAACAGAATTTCTAAAATCGGATTTTTTTATTTTTACCCTATTTCAACCCAACAAATGTTATAATTTTGAAAAAGAATATTCCTTAAACGATTTCCTAGGCAAAACCTTTTAAACAAAAAAGAATTTCTTAAATTTGACAATATTATTTTATGTTGACCCCACCACCACCTACAGTGTCACCTGTTGAACGGTAATAGAATTGAACTGAAAAACGAAATGTGCGCCTACAGCGCCACCTTTTGAGAATTTTCCGACTTTTCTCTTTCCTTCACGAAGCAATCACAAACAAACCCGCAGAAGGAAGTATCCAAATTGGTCCAGTCTTTTTCAAGTTTCAAGCATCCGAACCCACCACGATCCATTTTTATATATTATAAGAAGAAAAAGAAGAAAATAACTTGGGAAATTTAAAATTGATGGGGAATATTCATAGCCACTTTTAAACTCCAGTTTATCTTAGACTGGGGTTTATCCAATGTTATTTAGATAGGATAAACCCAGGTCTATGATAAACTGGAGTTTAAAAGTGACTATGAATATGCCCCATTGAATAAACCACAGTCTAAGATAAACTGGAGTTTAAAAATGACAATGAATATGCCCCGATGTATTTTTTTTTTTAATTAATCGCAAATTCAAATATCAAAACCAGACTTTTGGTTTTGGCATGTGGCGAAGAGTGAAATTCCGTCGTTTTGTACACAAAATTGTTCAACGCGATTTTTAACTTTCTTGTAAGTTTCTCCATTTTTGAGAAATTCGTTCTCACTTTGGTGTTTTGACAGGTTTTACACACATGTTTTTCGCATTTTGTAACTATATTTCATAAAATTATGTTGTATATTTGATTTTATAAAAATTGCTTTAACAAGGTGAATCTGTACCGATTTTATATGAATTAATTTCTTTTTTATATTTTGGACTTAGCGTCACGGCTCTACGCTGCTTTAGCTGAAATTATTCACTCCATCCACACTAACAAGTTTGTTTTGTTTATTTTACTTTAACTTTTGATGCTTTTCAAAGTATCGTTGTTCGTGGCCCTTGTCGCGTGTTGATTTAAAAACAATTGAAATGTCAAACAAACAAAAACGGTTCGGTGTGAACGCTTATGAGTTTTTGAAAACTTTTTGTAGAAAAAACCGTTTTGGGTTTTGTGTGAAAAGGCTAATAGAACCTAATATTCCTCCTCCACTGGGCATGAGCGATGCTCGGGTTATGAATATGTCTAGAAAAAACACAATGCAGGCACAAAAATCCATGTGCAGCAACACGTCTACGAAATATACTTTTTGAATGGGACATGAACGCTGTACAAATCTTGGGTATGAGATTTGACGTTTCACCTGTGTAAGAGTTTTTTCTGGGTCTCGCAGTAATAAAACTGTTGAAGGAAAAGGGTAGAAGTAGTGATGAAAGGAATTTCTGTATGTTTTCCCTGCTCTGACTTTCATTAGTGGAGTTTAGCTACAAAATTAAACGAAGTGACATAATTTGCCCAAAGGAAAAAAGTAGCTGATTGTTGATTGGATTTGATGTTGGGCATCTGAATGCCCTGCGAAGTCGGGGTGTAAATATGTTGGACTTGGACATGTCAAAATGATGTTTATGGTCTGTTTGGCAACTTGAATTTTTTTGTGAATTTGCATAAATTTCTTGTGAATTTGCAAAAATTTTCACAAAATTGCAAAAATTGTCACGAATTCTTGTTTGTTAACGAGAGAGCGCATTGATATTCCCCTTTCACACGAGGAAACAAGTTGCTGGAGATTTTTTTGACGTTTTCTTTTAATTTCCTTAAAAATCTCCTGTACCTATCACACGAAGAAACAAAATCGTGGAAACTTTCTGTATTTTCCTTTTAAAATAGCTTGGTTAAACACACTCTACTGTGTGTGTGAAGAGGAATGTCAAAAAAATCTCCTCGAATCGTTGACCGGGGAGATTTCATTTTCCCCTCTTACTTCTTGCCCTTCTCACCAACAAACTGATTGTTGTTGGCAACTCAGTTTCCTCGTGTGAAAGGGGACATAGAGGTTTTACTCATTTTACTGAAAAAAAAGATACAAACAAACCTATTATTAATGACAAAACAGTGACATCTGTTGGAAAATAGCTACCAAAAGTACAGTGATGCCAAAATATCTGATATAAGAAACTAATTTTTTTAATAAAAGATCAGTGTTTAAAAGGCTTTTATTTTACACGAGAGCAATTTCTAAGCTTGATTTCTCTTTTTGTTTCCTTCTAATTGGAGATACCTTTTAAACGCTGCGATTTTTAATGAAAAGTTAAGATTGTGCAAGTGATAAAGTATTATCACGCTGCACTCTTTACTCCACTTAATTAAGAGTGGATGACGAATGAAAATAAAACACACTCGAAGAATAAGGAAAAGCACAAAGAAGAATGAGCGATAACTCTACAATTTGTTCAATTTTGTCTATTGCTTTTTAAATGATGCAGTTTCTGCCTCCGATTTTTAAGCACGTAGAGGCGAGGGGTGGCCGGGGTAAACAAAATTGCATTGCTCAATTTTCTTTGTGTTGATATTGCAAAAATTATGCAAAGGTAGTGATTCGTTTAAATGAGTACTCCTTTTGTTATCCTATTTCTTCCTACTGTTCCGAGTAACGTTTTCGGAGTATTTTACTGTTCCCAATTTCATAATGAAGCAGCCGAGGACACAGATACACATATAAGGTTTTTCGACCGATTTTACTTGTCACAAATCAAAAAAATGGATTCTTGAAGAAGCCATTTTGGAATTTGGCAACCTTTGGTAGTATGTGTATAAAATTGGGAAGTCGATGTTTTCATATTCGATTGGAATCAAAAAGGAGTGCAATAGGCCGAAATCCAATCGAAAATTATATTTACTTTTGTAAGTTTCCGTTCGACCAAAAAATTCGATTTTTTCGATTTGAGAAAAGTTTTTACTTTGAACCAAAAAAATTAATAATTTTTCGACCTGATGTCGCAAGAAAAGTTACACAGTTCACAATTACCTGAATAAGTGGCACTTAAGTCTCCGATGTTGGTGATGAAACGCTGGCTATGAAACTAGCCTTATGTCCTAATATGAGAAATTAAATGCCACTTATTCCGGTAAGTGTCGATTGTGAAACTGGCCCTTATCCTATAATTTCTAAAATTTAAGATTTCTAATGGTTCAAAAGAACTATGAAGTGGAAGTGAATTAGCTCGCTATATCTTAAAACATATTCAATGTATAAGTAAGCCGATGATAGATTTCATATAATTTATTGATTGAGAAAGTTAAATTTACTAAAATTTTGACATTCAAATTTCGACGGCTGTGCTTGCTAGTTCTATTAAATGGGGATCTTTTTTATAATTTAAATACGAAATGCCGTATAAAAAGTGGCGAGGTTTGGGAGTATAAGGAATTTTGGATTTTTGGTTCTCTATTTTAAATATTTCATAGATTTGTGAAACCGATTACCGATTAGTTTAGTTTCGAACAGAAAAGTACAACTTTTTGCTGTTCAATGAGGAATTTTCTGTTCTTTTCTTAACTGTTCTGGTTGGCTGAAAAATCCAGACCAGTATTACATCTGAAAATGTTTATAAAGTGTCAAAAAAGGTGTCCGACAGGAAAAAAAGGTTTCCATTAGAAATTTCAATTAAAATACAAGATTAAATTGAAATTTTAATGAACAAACAAGTATTTCAGAAATTGCGTAAAATATTTTAAAAAAGTCTTTAATTTCATCATAATATTTCTTTAATATAGTTTCTTAAGTTTCTTTTTTTGAACCAAAACTGTTCTATATTTTTAATTTTAAAACAATTTTCAAAATCAACATCATTGGCTTTTAACTTCCAAGCTTTGTACTCTGTCTCGAGATTATAGATTCATTTTTTTTAAATTTGGAAACCAAATCAAAATAGTTTAATTCTTTTCCCAATTTTATAATTTCTGTTTCCAAGAAACGTTACACAGATAATTTCTTATCATTACCTAAAATTAATCCTAGCTGTCACTTGATCACATATTTTTTGATAATAGCCGTATTTTATTATCGCCGATGATACAAATAGATCATCTCATGTAGGTAAATAAAACAATACGGATCTTAGTGACAATTCTGTGGTATACCTTTCTCTTTTTTCCTTACGTTTATTTATTTTTCATTTATTGGTTTTCTTTACACTATACAGTTCACTATTCCTAACCATGTGCAAAGCAATACCAAAAACTAAACTTTTGGTTGATGAAACGTGATCCCGATAGAGAGCAGGATCTCGTGTTGTTGTAATGCATGTATTTTGATGATCTATATGGATCATCTCTCATAATAAAAAACGGCTAATATTTCAAAATATTGTTTTTTATTAAAAACACTTCATCGCCTTTAATTTGGGATTTAGATTACGAAAGATAGAACAGGAAATACCTTTATATGTGTGGAGTAGGTGGTACCTATTTTTATTTTTTTAATGATTAACATCGGCTTCCGTTCAATTTTTCGAAGAAATTGTTTGTTTTTTTTGTCCAAAATCGATGTATTTTTAAAAATAGGTCTGGTGTCCGGGTGCTGAAAAGGTGTCAAAATGACACTAAAGTGTCCCAAAGGTAACAAGGTGGTCTAGCGAAGGAATAAGAACCAGATGTATCAAATTTATTCTAAAATAAAAAAATAAAAGTGAAGATTGCAAATTTAATTTTGAATAAAAATAATATCTACTAGATTTAGCGAGTTCATAAGCAAATTGCGATTATTAGAAAATCTGCCAACCCAAGAACGACAAGATAAAGAAAATTATACAAAACCAGATATATGATCCAATGCACGTGTTAGTGAGGAGGATTTCAGGAAGATAATAGGTTTTCCAAGGAAAATATGAAAAAACTCGTAGAAATTATTGTTGAAGATGACCTAAATGAGGCTACAAAAGGTGGACATAACACACAACAGTGGTGCGTTCTTTTTCTCTTAAAAGTTAACTATTGTTAACTTTGGTCGTTCCTAAATTCTCAAATTGTAACATTGTGTTACATTCTGACGTCTGCAAATCGTTCCTAAATTCAAGGTTGAGGTGTCAGAATGTTACACTTTGTAACAATTTCCAACTCATCTCGATGATATGAATTGAAATGTTAATCTGTCAAAAGCAGCTGAATTTGGAAATGTTTTCAATTTGTGGTTATCTTTTTGTTTACTTTTCGTTCTTGGAGTTGAAACTTTTTTAATTCTTGGATTTCCTTTTACAATTTAATAGATTTTTATTTTCGATTTTGATTTTTTTTTTCTGTCCTTCTATGATTAAACTTCTTTTTTTGATATTTTCTTTCGTTTATATTTCGATAGATATTTAACAAGTAAATTTGTGTCCATTTTGAAATTAACAAAATCTTATATTTCGCTGGAAGATTCGCTTTTATTGCAAAAATAAAGTTTATATAACATATAATTAATTAACTGTAAACATTTTTTCAAATAAATTTGATGCAATCAAGTGATTTCTTTGATTTATTTAATCTAAATTTATTTTCATTTTTTTCAACCTATTGCGTTTGACAGATCAACAATATTGTTAACATTGATCGTTCCTAAATGAAATGTTAAAATGTGTAACATTTTTAACAATGGCACTTCAACATCTTTATTTGACACATTTACAATAGTTAACTTTTTAGAGAAAAAGAACGGACCACAGACACAACACAAACAATTGAAAAATTATAATAATTTTGAAAGAAATATGAGGTCTGTTTGGTAACGTGGAATTTCTTGCAAATTTGCACAAATTGTCACAAATTCCTGCTTGTTAACTCGAAAAACTGCAACGAGAGAGGATATCTTATAACTCGCGAATTTGTGCTACATAAATGTCTGTGTACAAGAAGAGTAAAGACTGTCAAAAACACCCAGCTGTAAGCATCTTTTGTTAACATTACGTCCTTAATAAGTCAGGCTAGGGGAATCGAACTTCTGAAAATTCTCCAAGCTAATGATTGTTCAGTGGGTTTCATCCAAGAAACTCACTTAAATCTCAGACATAAATTGTTCATCGATGATTATAACGTTCTTCGAAACGATGACTTTCAAGGTGTAGCCCTACTTATTAAGAAAAACATTCTCTATAAATATGTTAGCTTTCTATCTTCTTTTATCCCAACTATTTTTGTATCCATTAAGCTCAAACGTAATAATACTTGCAAAAGATTTTAACTTGATTCCGTTTATTTTCCAACAAATAGCCCCCGACATTACTTTCAGCTGAACTGAATAAGATTGAAGCTCTCGCTGCTTCCTTTGATCTTGCGATTTTAGGTCGTGACCTGAACGCCAGAAGTCCCAGATGGGGTGACAGCTGGCAAAACCTGAATGGGAGTACCCTTAACAGCTGGTACCATTCCGCTAATCCTACTCTTTCAAATATTACTTCTCTCACCCCAACGTTTCCTAGGGCGCCTTCTTTTTTGGACCACTTCCTTATATCCAGTCACTTGATTAACCTCATTGATACGAATTTCTCATCTGTAGCTTTTTCTACTTTCACCGAACGCTGCCCACTCTTGCTTAAGATCGATACTGATGATACCAACATCTGCCTAAAGGAACCCCACCTCTCCAGGTAATCTAAAAACACCGATTGGAATTTTTTTAAAGAGGATCTGGACTGTTCCCTTTGGGACATCCTCCCTATTCATCTTTCCTGTTTATCCAACGGTGAAATTGAATGGCAAAAACAACTTCAATCAATTTTTCATAATTCCTACAATAGGATAAATACTCCATATAAGGAACTCTCGTCTAGAATTTCGCTTCTCAACATCATTCTTAGAGACAAGGTTAACATTTGGCTGAATAAACAGCTCAGCATTAGATTAGCGAAGATCAACCCTGGCCCTCAGGCTTTCAAGGAGGTTTTTAGGCTGGTTGGGAACAAAAAAAATTTTTTTTTGCAATAAGGGCTCAGTGAATAACGAACTCATTACTAGTGAATCGGGTATAGTTTCGGCCTTTGAGGATCACTTCATTAACATTTACAGGGAAAGAAGTCCTGACCCTAGCATAACTGGGGCTGCTAGATCCACAGCCCTCGAAATAAGGCTTTCCAAACCGGCTCATATTTTTCTTTTTGGTCCCGGAAATTCTGCATTGAACCCATTTGCCTCCGAAATTTTCACTAACTCATCCATTGTTGAAAACATCATTTCGCAAATCAGACCTAAAAAATCCGCGGGTACAGACGAGATTACTAATTTTGCCTTTAAGAAGCTTTCACGTGCGGCCATCAGTTTCCTAACAATTATTTTTAATAATTGTATAAACAATGGGTATTTTCCTAAAAGTTGGAAGGAGGCACGAATCCTCCCCATCCTCAAAAATCAGAACAATTTCGATCTGAACAATTTTAGACCAATCTCTCTTCTATCTAATGTTTGGCAAGATTTTGGAGCGAATAATTCTGGACAAAATGAATTCCTCTTCCGAAAATCCCGTAGATCTAATCTCGGACTACCAATTTGGGTTTCGCAGACGCCACTCGACCCCCCATGCACTGTTAAAACTCCAAAACGACGTGGTACTTAACCTAAGAAACAAACGCTGTACGGTGGCCTGTTCCCTTGATGTGGAGAAAGCGTTCGACAGTGTATGGAGGGACGGCCTCCTCCACAAATTGATATACTGATATCTAACTGTTTAATGCAAAAACCAGCCCTTTAAATCTTTGAAGACGATTATCTCGGGAAAAATATTTTTTGCCTACAACCTTATAATTCTCGACCAGTGAAATGTATTGGGAAATGTATAAATTATGTAATTTTTTTTTTCTGAATTAAACGCAAATCGTTAACAAAACCGGACTTTTGGCATGATATTGTTGATGTGGGGAGTGAGAAGACGTTTTGTTATCAAAAGTGGTTCAATGCATTTGTTAACTTTCTTGTAAGTTTATCCATTTTTGAGAAATTCGTTCTCTTTTTGGTGTTTTGACAGACTTTACACATTTTTCTGAAAAAAAAATTACCAACCACACTTATGATATCAACAAGACAATTCTTAGGTGTGTTTGGTAACGTGAGCTCTTTTTAGTTTGTACACATTATTACAATTTGCTGTAAAACCCAAGTTTGCAACACTTATTGAAAATTTCATGTTACCAAAGAGGTATCTTACTTATTGTAGTAGATTTTCTGAAGGAATTTTTCGTAAACTTTACTATTACTGTTTTTATTAATAAAAAAATTTAACTAATAGAATAAGCGTTTCTTATTAATAGGACTGTTAATCATGAGAAATAGTTAAATCTAAAGCTCTGAAAAAGGAGACAAATATTTATTTAATTGATATGTAATATATAACTTGCATACATCTAAGTAAGACTTCTATATTCTAATGGGTGATTTTTTAAGAGGTTTAGAACTTTTTTTAAAAAAAAAAACACAAAAAATTCGAAAAAATGAATGAAATATTTAGTTGAATCGATAGTTTGAACTTTGTAATTTAATGTTTAAAGATAATTTCATGCAAATGTTGACCGCGGCTGCGTCTCAGGTAGCCCATCCGCTGAGTCCAATTTTGGCATACTCTTTCACACATATCGGCCGGTATCTCACGAATGAATGCATGGATGTTGGCTTCCAGTGCGTCAATCGAAGCGGGCTTGTCCCTAAAGACATTAGCCTTGACATACCCCCACAAAAAATAATCTAATGGTGTCAAATCGCACGATCTAGGCGGCCAATTGACCGGCCCGAAACGTGAAATTAACTGTTCACCAAACTCGCCTCGCAATTGCGCCATTGTTTCGCGTGCTGTGTGGCATGTGGCACCGTCTTGTTGAAACCACATATCATGCAAGTCAAGAACTTCCATTTCGGGCAAAAAAAAGTTTGTTATCATTGCTCGGTAGCGTTCACCATTGACAGTAACGCTGCGATTCGCATCATCTTTGAAGAAATATGGCCCAATAATGCCGCCGGCCCATAAACCGCACCAAACAGTGGCTTTTTCGGGATGCATTGGTAGCTGTTGCAATGCTTCTGGCTGATCTTCACTCCAAATGCGGCAATTTTGCTTATTTACGTACCCATTCAACCAAAAATGAGCCTCATCGCTGAACACAAGCAGCGCGCGATGAACATTTCGAACCGAGCACGAATTTTGATAATAAAATTCAATAATTTGCAAGCGTTGTTTATTTGTAAGACGATCCATGGTTAAATTGCAAACCAAACTGAAGCTGTTTGACAGAGACACAAGGTACTAAACACACGTCAGCTGTCAAAACCAGTGTTGCCAAAACCAAACCAGCTATAAAATCACCCGTTATTAAAACCACCAATTCGTTTCTTCCAATAATTTAATTTATTTGGTTAACATTTTTATTCAACAATGACAATACCTAAAAGTATTAACAATTATACTAGTTAAAATGTATTGTATTGTAATAGATAACTATTAATTCATAGTCGCATTGAAGTAAATCCGTTGCATTATGACTTATGAGTCCAGCACCTTATCACCTTCAATGATAAAAATATAAAACATGACTTAGCAATGTCAGACATATTACTAGGAAACCGCACACCATATTATAAAACATCTTCTTATTTCCCAAAAGTACAAAATGCATACATTAGGCTGTATCAAAAAATCGAACATTTAATTTCTCTTGATTGGTCTCAAAATTCCTAAATAGCCGTTTTTTATCATCAGGAATTGTTTATTGTAATATGATTAGTATTGTTTTATTTTCATGTGCAAATCTATATAGATGATGATGAATTCATGATTAGCGATAATTAAATTCGGGTAAGTTAATAAAAATTTTTTTAAATTTTACTCCATTTCACCCAACAAATAGCAAAATTAAAAAAAATAATATTAAGAGGCCGCACAGTTCAATTTTGTATTTTCAATATAAAATGCGTGGCGATAGCGATGCGTTTTGATTTTTGTATCCCTAAAAATCAAAACCTTTCTACCGAATTTAAATTTTTATTATGATAATGATAGGACATTTTAAGCTCTACAAAAAAGTTATTGCGTAAAATTTACGTACGTATGTACATATATCAAACACATTTATTGAGTATTGAGCAAATGGAATTCGCTGAAAAATGTATTTTTGAAGTATTTTATTTTAATGTATTTAAGTTAATTCTGGTGTACCTCAGGGGAGTCACCTTGGTCCATTGTGGTTCGTTTTATTTATTAATTATCTCCCTTCAGTGTTAAAAAAAACTCAACGGCTTTGATTTACGCCAATGACGCAAAAATATTTCGTACAGTAGACTCCTTAACGGATTGCGAACTGGTGCAAAATGATCTGCAAATGTTTTGGGAATGGTGCAACACAAATCGCTTGTTATTAAATATTGAAAAGTGTAAAACGATGTGTTTTACACGCAAACATAATTTATTTAATTATAACTATTTATTAAATTCGTCAAATTTGGAAAAAACTGTCTAGCTTTAAGGAATCAATTTAGATTCAAAATTATCCTTTAATGGTCATTATAATTATATTACAAAAAAAAAAAACTAATAAATCGCTTGGTTTTACTTATAAAGCGATTTGATTTTGAATTCGGGAATCCTTATGTTATTAAGGCCCATTTGCTGAAACGAAACTTAAATAGTTATGTTGGCAGGATATTCATACGGGTTCCTTTTACTATAATCGCAACATGGTTTGGCCATGGTATTCCCTGAAATAATGGTATAATAAAATCGTATTGTAAATAGTCGTAAATCGTGAATAGTGCTTATTGAGTTTAACTTACGCTTCGAATTTTGTCAAATGAATAAAAACAAAATTGCATATGAGGCATGATTTTTTTTTAAATAACGTGATTTTTGTATGGTATGAGGCATTGGATGGTATGAATAAAAGGAGCTCCTGCTCAAAACTTAACTTTTAAGAGCAGGTGCTCCATTTGAGAAAGTGCTCAAGGATTGAGCATTTACGTGATTGATGAGCACCTCCTTAAAATGAGCACCTGATGCTATATTATAAGGTAATAAAGCAAAGCATGTACTCAATCGAGAGGAGCACCTGCTCCTATTTGTGAGTAAGCTCATTTGATTGCTCAACGTTGAAGAAAAAAGCTTTATATTTTTATTCCATAAATGGGGAGTTCATCCCACCGCAAGGTCAAATTTTATAAAAGAAGAAGAGAAAGATTTTCAAATGATTATCGCGTTCTAAACAGATTTAACAAACGAAATGGATCCTGGCGAATCATTTTCTTGGGAAAAGCTCAGAAACAAGGGGTGGTGCCTTAACAAGCATTGAAAAAAAAAATTTTTTCTTCGCTACATAGGTGATCCAGGTTTTCAAACTGGAGTTGGAGAAGACATTGGAGCATAGATCAGTCTACAGTCTCTAAAACTGTTTCCCTTATATGTGCGGCAATAATCAAGAAGTCAAACCATTGGTGGATCAAATTCCTATACAACTACTTAAGAACTGCAGAATGCAAAACGCGAATGGCAAGAAAAATACAACTTTCCTTCAGCAATTTGATTGTACTCATTTTCTTATCATAAAACCAGTTGTCCATGGGCGCGAGTACGTTAACAGAAAAGGATTCCACAGCATTAAGGATCAAGCAACATGCAATTCCAGAGATGAATTTACGAGTATTGAGCTTTCATTGTCAGGATCAGTGCGTGATTCACGAAATTTAAAAAGTTCTCGCCGTATTTAAAATCATGCAATGGAATGAAGCTAGTGCCATTTTACTTGGTTGATGGCTTTTAACTCGGTATCAAAATCCAGATACTCCTGAGAAAAATTCTTTCACTAAATGCCTTACTCGCGAGCGAGTTATAATTGAACTATCAATTGATTGTTGATTGAAGTCAAGCAACGTTTTCCCATTATTCACAATAAAATGCGAGTCAAAACAGAAAAATTTCCATCTCTAAAGCGGCACACATAATGCATGTGAGTGTGTATAAGTAAAAATGAAACACGTTTACATTGTGTGTATGCTTGAAGCAAAATCAAAGGGGCATATTCATAGTCACTTTTAACCTCCAGTTTATCATAGACCTGGGCTTATCATATCTAAATAACATTGAATAAACCGCAGTCTAAGATAAACTGGAGTTTAAAAGTGACTACGAATATGTCCCAAAATGTTTTGATTTTTGTTCAGTCAGATAGCCAGCATTGAAATAATGTATATTTGAGAATGATTGCTTGATCATGGATAGGCACATTTTCGCATAGACGTTTAAGTAAAAATAAATGATTGAAGACTCATGCATGAAGTGTGTATGCAACGTCAAAAAAATGTACTATTACACTCTCACATGCATGACTTGCATTTGAACAATGTTTATCCCGCTTTACGTTTCACAAAATTTGTCATCAGTCAAAACTATTTTGTCTGAAAAACTGAGGTTTGTTTCTGGGAGGATTTAGGATAATTTATTTATTTATATTTATTTACAGTGGAGTAAGTAATCAGAACTTTTGTAAGACATTGTGAAACAAAATAATAAATAACCCTTTGGTGCCCAGTTTTTGCGAAGTTTATTCAAGGCCTTTGAATATTTTCAGTAGGGAAAATCTAGACGATAAAAAGTTGTCAAATACTCCAAAGGCTCTTGATAGTAAAAACTTTTTAGGTGAGTCTCATCAGAAATATCCACTTTATAACAAAAACTGTAAAACTACCATAGGTACAGTGGTATGAACAGTTAAAATAGATACCTACGCATAAAGTTAGTAATCTTCAACATTTTATTTTTGTATTGCATATTATTAGCCTAGTGGTTATGGTAAGATTATAGTACTGGAACTGGTAAGCCGTTAAGCCTTAGGTCCGAATATCGAATCTCAACTAAACCAACTTTTTGCAAGGGCCTTGCTTATTTCGATAGTTACCATTGCGAGCTCTAGGGCCTAGTAGTATTTTACATGATTTCCTCGTTTAGATTCTGCCTACTGATAACTTGCCCAAGCCTTGACTTAACTTGGCATAAACTTGCACTTTTCCAGGCGGGAATGTTTTCCTGAGACCAATCAGCGAAGTCAAAATTTGTAATTTTTGACACACCCTAATGTAGGTACACCGTCATATCTACATGATATACTTATACACAAAATCTTTATCTCAGTATATTGAGTCCAAGACTAAAAATCTATATAAAGAATCAAATGTGCAATCGAAAAGTCAATAATCACTACTCCGAGTCATAAATTCATCACACGTCAGAGTGCACTTGTGCATATATAATTTGCTGATGGCTCGGTAGTTCTCCTTCATTGTCGTCTTTATTTGGTTCCTTTTCATCGTCTTTTTCATCAATAAATATATTTTGATGGATATCTTCTCTCAGAATCACGACATCCTTATTGTAGTCCAATGAATCTGTAGCCACTTGAGTATCTTGAGTGTGCTCTTCATCCTTTTCGGCTCCATTTTCATCATCATCTGATAAATCTTTTGCAATAGTCTCACTTCTTAAAAGCTTTCGTTTTGTACTGCCAAGATTGGGTGCCTTTAATAAAACTTCAGGTATCGGAATGTTTAACTCATCGTCAAACGATTCAATTCTGTCAAGACCAGGCTCTACTTCCCTTAGAACTTCATAGGCTAGCATATCTTTAATTGCATGTGCTTGGCTCCTTCTTCGAGGGGGGACATTGTCAAGATCTAATTTTTGAGCACCAATCATTGAGTTGTGATAACTATCATCAACGTGAACCAGAACAAATGGCAGTTTCAAAGAAAGTTCCCCACCTATGCCACTCAAGGTCAGTTTCACCTTGACATAGTAGGAAACGTAAATGGCAAATACATTCCGGTCATCTGGATTCGGGGATATGATACTAGATAGCGGTACAAGGGTAGGCGACCGGATAGCGGAGGCTGCTATTGCTCCAGTTATCTCTTCCGGTTCTGTACTTCGCTGCAGAGTATCCTCTAATGCTATCCAATTCTTTGTTGGGCCTATAAACAATTAAATATGTATGTACTATGTACTTGTGTGTATATAATTCATTATTTTATGATTTCTACCTCTCTGTGGTCTTAAAATAAATGTTGCAGAAAGGGTTCCACCGGGACTCACGGTCCTGTCAATAGGAGAATTGCTATCCGAATCAGCCACGATATTTTTGAATTTTCCGTTGTTAAACATACAAACATCAACGTGTTGAATGGCACAAACCTGTCAAAATAGTAAATAATATATTATTAAGTTAAGAAAATGGTTTGTGTATGGGTACATGAAGATACGAAAAGAGAAGTGTTATTTACGCCATTAACTCTCGCGAATTTCAAAGGGAATTTGTTGGATTATTTTCAATACTCATTGATACGTGATCATCGCTCGGGATCTTAAAATTTTTAGTCATGGGAAATGAAAAATGTAATGAAAAAAAATTCAATTTTTCTGAAAAATGAACAAAGAGTTCTGTAATGAAAATGTGTTGTCTTTTTATATTTCATTGCGTTGGCACCGGAAAAGTGTATGGGGCATAACATCTTAGTTACGGCCTGAGCCAGTTTTGGTGAGAATAGTTTACAAAAATATGCGGAAATACGCTCGCACGAAACTTTTAACAATAAAGCGTTAAATTTTAATGTTATAGGTACTGCCATTACTACAGTGGACATTTATATTTATAGGTTTTCTGATTTTCATCTTATTAAGATTATCAAAATTACCTTTTTGATCGATTAAGTAAAATTTCGTTATTTTTTATAAAACTTCTTTTCTAATCGTGAAGGTTAAAATCTTTAAAGTTCAAGTTCAGGCTAGGTGTCAAACTATATACAAAGTATTAAGTAAAGGCGAAATCATGATAGTTTTGAAGGATCAATTTTGCAGCTTTTAATGTACGCATCAAATCTACGCTTTATTCCAAGTAGTCCCCTTATAGTACAAGAGCCGACTGCACATTTTCATACTTTGAGAGTGGATGAATAGCAAAAATATGTGTATGAGCATCAATCTTTATAAAACGCATTTATAAAATTTTTCGAAAATCTCAAATTTCTTATCAACTTTTGCATTTTTAAAAAGAAAATCAAATTAATAACTTATGGTAAATGTCCTTAGTCCTTACATAACAATTTTTATATGTAGCCTGAAATTTCATCATAACCTTGAAGATCAGACAATTAGAAACAAAGTTTATTAACAGTTGTTTTTTTCGGTTTTTCATAAAAAACTTCGTTTAATATACTTTTAAGAAAAAATAGTAGCGAAACGTGGGTGGATTTCACTAATACTAATTTCTTAATTTTTTCTAGCTCATGAGAAAAAAACTCTGAAAAATTCATCAAAATCGTAAGGTAAAGCCGTTTCCCAAAAACCAAGAAAAAAGTAAAGTGATCATTGCACGGACGGGATTCAGGAATCATTTGATTTGTGTCCGAGAAATAGATCCATTAACGAGAAACCAATAAATAAGACAATTGGGCGTTGTAGTGGCTGGTTATTACTAAATCTTGTTTTAAACTTTTTTATAGTTCATTAGTTAAAGTAGTTCATTACCGTTAAAGCGGTTTCTGATATACCGCCAATAAATGAGAAAAGTGGCAGTTGGGGGATTTAACTAAAACCAATTTCTTTATTTATTCTCGCTCACGGAATAAAACTGAAAATGTCCATGAAAACCAAGAAATCATAAAAGTAGGCGTGTCAGTGGGTGGATTTTCCTAAATCAAACTTTTTCATGTTTTCTTCGTTCATAAAAATCAACTCGGAAAATATCATTAAAATAGTTTGAGTCGTTTCCGAGAAACTTGGAAATATGAAGAGTGGGCGACGTAGTGGGCGGATCTAACTTAAAACTTTTTGAAAAATTTGTTCTTGCTCATCAAACCAAACTCTGAAATTTTCATTCAAATTTTTAGAGCCGTTTCCGAAAAACCAATAAATGATAAGAATGGGCGTTCTAGTGGATGGATTTTAATAAAACCAATTTCAAAATTTTTGCTCGCCCAAGGAAACAAACTCTTGACATTCCAACCAAATTGTTAGACCCGTTTCAGAGAAACCAAGAAATCATAAAAGTGCGCGTGGCAGTGGGCAGATTTTCCTAAATCAAACTTTTTAATTTTTTCTCGTGCATTAGAGCAAACTGTGGAAATTTCATCAAAATCGTTAGAGCCGTTTTCCAGAAACCAAGAATATATATACATATATATACAGGGTGTCCGCCGGGAAGGTATACTACTTTGTTTTGTCGCCATTTAGTCTTGACAGTTCATATTTGGCAGTCGTGAAGTAGACACGTGAAAAAATATTCGATAAACCAACATGTTTTAATCGTTAAAACATTTTATCAAAATCAACGTGCCGTCAAAACGCTCTATATATCGTATATATACGCAAGTATGGACCACAACGTACTGCAAGATCGGCTGAAAACAATACTGCTGCTCAAGGAAGTGTTCAAAACAATCCATCAACCTCAATTCGACGCCGTGCTCAGGAGCTTGGTCTTCAAAGAACAACTTTGGACACAATTTTTGTATAAGGATTTGCATTTGTTTCCATTTAAGATTCAGTTGACACAAGAGCTTCTTCCACAAAACCATTTACCCCGCCGTACATATGCCAATAGGATGTTACAGCTAGCCCATGAAAACCCCGGTTTTCATGAAAAAATCTTATGAGTGACGGGGCACATTTTCATTTGAATGGATATGTGAATAAACCGAATAGTCAGTTCTGGGCAATGGAAAACCCTCAAATTATTCATCAGTCACCTTTGCATCCATTTAAAGTTACAGTCTGGTGTGCAATTTGGTCAGGAGGAATCATTGGACCTTACTTCTTTGAAAATACGAACGGCGTAACGGTAACTGTAGATGGGAAGCGATATCGTGATATGATTGAAAACCTTTTAACGCCATAACTGCATGCTTTGGGCTTGATTAACATGTGGTATCAACAAGACGGTGCCACATCGCATACAGCCAGGATTACAATGGAATTACTGCGAGACATCTTTCCACAACAAGTTATTTCAAGAAATGGCGATGTTGATTGGCCTCCACGGTCGCCTGATTTCACTGCTCCGAACTTCTTTTTGTGGGGGTATCTGAAAAGCAAGGTTTATGCAAGCAAACCAGAAACGCTTGAGCAACTCAAACAAAATATTCGTGATGAAATTAATGAAATAACGCGTGAAATGTGTGAGAATGTAATGAAAAATGTGCTCAAACTCAAAAGGGCTCGCATTTGTGAGACTAACAGAGGCGGACATTTATCAATATAAGATCCATTCTCTTTCATTTAATCAAAAATTATAAACAAACAAAGTAGTATACCTTCCCGGCGGACACCCTGTACAAGAATAGCTTGGTTAAAGTAATATGATAACGAATGTTGGCACTGAAATGATTTTGATATTCGCTGGACGAATTCCCATAGGCAATTTCATTAATTTGTTTCTTTTGGGAAATTTGTTCGAGGAAAAAATGAAGTGATTTTTTTGTGATTTGTAATGGTTTTGTTTTTGTGTTATATTGACTTGTACCATTCAAGGCCAACGAAGGCGTTCGGGAAACAAAATAGGGTATTCAACTCCGTATTACTCATATTGACTATACATTTCGGTAGTTAGACCGATTCTGACAATGAATGAAATGTTAATAAGTTTCTATAAGTTTTTAAACTCCATATTTGGAGATTATTGTTCAAAACTTAACTTAAAAATTAATTTAATAAAAAAATTGAAAAATAGGTATAAATTTTCACAAAAAAAGTTAATTTTGAAATCTATTTCCATTTTTTCTTCAAATCCACTTCGACTTTTTTTTTCGAGAGTGGTAACGCTGCTAAAAACACTTCGCACCGGTACAATAAGGTTATGTCCCCAAGTTAGTTTCAAATTACACCTTAACACTATTCAAGTACATTGAATTTTTGAACAACAACAAAAACTTAAAGGTGCTACCAGCAATTGTTTACGAATTAATTTATAATTTGTTTATTTTGGCTAGGGATACAGCTGTTTCAAGGGGTGCCCCTAATTGACGGAATAAAGAATAGTCAAGTCTAATAAATAGACATAATAATAAATAATAATAATAACTATTCAAGTACCTTCACAGAAAATAATTAAAATCTCTATAGATATAACTCAAAGAGTCAGATGCGGGAATGAGCATAGTTTCACTAAATGTCCAAACCAAATCAGTGAATATCTCAAAATTAACATTACATTATGGTGCTAAAGACTTATCAATTAACCTCACTGAAAAACTAAAAATAGAGACTTCATTTATATTTACAATAAAACAGAATCTGAAAATGGATACTTCTTACGAATCATGATTAAAACAAGACCAAATACAAATTGCATAAAATTTTAACCGCCTGCCGCCCACTAGGCAACTTTAATTTGCTAACGTCAGCAACTTTTTGTTGCTCCCGATTCAATTACATTGGCTTATAAGGGAGAGTTGCTTGCGGAACTTAGTTGCCGGCAACACCGGGCAACTTAAAAATGCTGGCCCTTGCTCACTAAGCAATTTCCGAACAACTTCCGGCAACTTTCGAGCAACTTTCGAGCAACTTCTGGAAACTTTTGAGAATTTGACTTTTCTGTTTTTAGTCCATTGAAATGATACATTGATTTTTTATTTTATACAGGCCAATAGTGAGAAAGGTTTAGGTGTAGCACGATTTATAGAAAACTGCCGTTTTCCCTTTCTTTAAAGACTTTAATCTTGATCCGATTAATAGAACAGAAGATATATGTAATAGTCCAGTCAACGAAGACTCAAAATCATAAAATAAATGCAAAAAATCATGTAGTCTGAATTATTATTTCAACAGGTAGGGGTGACCCCCAGGTACAACATACCAAAAGTCCCCAGCCCAGGGCCGCGAGCTTTAGACAGGAGGGGGGGTAAGGTTCCCCCTTTTCTAGTATTTCATGAATATTTTGAAAACCGAGGGTATTAGCGGAAAAGTATACACTACAAAATGAAAGTATATTAAATAAGCTACAAAAAAAGTCTTATTCATATTTTCGCTAGGAGCAATACTAATTGAGATGTGGGGGGTAGAAATATCAATAAATCTGAAAAATTATGTTATTGCGTTACAAATTTAGTCTTTATTGATCAATCGACCCAGAAATATGAGAAAAAATAAATGCACGTTCATTCATGATAATTCCATTAACGTGCTGAGATAGATGGTATTTAGTAACAGGGTGGGGGTTAAAGTATCCTTATTTAATTTATTTGGTACAGTGTTTTTTGTCAAATGAAAAACACTGTATTTTCAAGGGTAAGAACCTTACAGCTTATTTCCAAGTAATTGACCAATACTATGTAAAATAATTTTGGGGGTTATTCTAAGAAAAAAATTACTTAGAAGAAGGGGGCCTATTTCCCCCGTTTATAAGGGAGAGATCATTTTCTAAAACATTGGTTCCAAGTGCATATGCAATCATTTATTTCATCATCATTTATTTATTTTTAATTCAAAATCATTTTTTTTTAACTGTTGACTAAGATAACTTAGTTTAGCAATAAAATAATAGAATAGGTTTTTGGATTTTCAAAAAGCTATAGTATTATTGTAATTGTATCCGTTGTTTTTAAATGATTGCATATGCACTTTGAACCAATGTTTTAGAAAATGATCTCTCCCTTATAAACGGGGGCAAATAGGCCCCCCTCTTCTAACGGATTTTTTTCTTAGAATAACCTCCAAAATTATTTTACATAGTATTGGTCAATTACTTGGAAATAAGCTGTAAGGTTCTTACCCTTTAAAATACAGTGTTTTTCATTTGACAAAAAACACTGTATCAAATAAATTAAATAAGGATATTTTAACCCCCACCACCTTCTGTTACTAAATACCATCTATCTCAGCACGTTAATGGAATTTTCATGAATGAACGTGCATTTATTTTTTTCTCATATTTCTTAGGCGTGGCAAAATCGCATCGTCACCTCCTCGCGGTGCCCGCTGGATATCCAACTAACGACGAGCGTTGGGTCCATTCGATCCACGAGCTGAGTCACCTGAGTTATCTTTTCAGGAACTAGGAGCAAAAGAACAGAAATATCGCTCTGAATGCACCAGCTCACAATTAAATCCAAGAGCGTCTGACACATATTGTGCGGCACACTGGTCAGCGTCTGTACCCTGTGGGGCGGCTGAATATAAACTATGGATAGAAGTAACTGACCTATTTATGGTACGAAAACAAAGTTAAAAAAATTATGGCAATGAACAAAACGACTAGATTAAATACCCCAGGTGGCAATCCAGTTAAACTGGTAAATCCACTCTCTTTAGAGGTCGGTCCTATGGATTCTGGGGAGGACCAATTATTGCTTATAAATATTGAGAGACGGAGTTCAAAGATGCAAAGAACTCCCCCAAACAAATTTACTTCAGGGGTTACATCACCGACAACCCCAAACAATACCATTGATGTTAAACACATCAGCGAAAAAGGGACCAAGAAAAATGAAGAGATCGACATTACAGATCAACAGAGTTCCATCGAAAACAAAGAGATAGACCAATCAAAATCAAAGAACTACTTTGAAGAATGGCAAATGGAAATAGCGGCAAGAAAACAACTTGAAGTTCTAGTTCAAAGTCTTCAGCTGCAAGTGAAAAAACTCGAAGAGAAAGTTTCCTTACTTGACAAGAAAGATTCAGAGTCCACGCTTCAGTTAAATCCAAAATATATTGAGCGTGAATATCAAACTGATGAAGAAGAGCTCTTGTTTGAAACTGAGAAAAAGAAAAATAAGCGTATCACAAAGAAACGTAAACCAAACGGGAGTCCTGAGATTTGTTTAAGAAATCAGAAAAGCTCTAAAACCGAAAATAATAAAGAATTGTTAACAGAAACTAATGAAACGAATAATGTGGTAGCTGTTGTTAAATCAAATTCTCACGCTAAAGGCAGCAAAAAAATTACACCACCACCAATTATGATCTCAGGATTTCCAATTTTTGGAGATCTTAAGAAAATAATAGAAAATTGTACTAAAAAAGCTTGCAAATACACATCGTACAACAAAGACAACTGGAAAGTCTCAGTCGAAGAAGCCGACGAGTATAGATCTGTCACTGAAGAACTGAGCAAACACCAAATTCAATGGCACTCATATGAGAACAAAGCTACAAGGCCAATAAAAGTAGTAGCCAGAGGTCTTCATTCCTCGTGCTCTCCCGAGGAAGTAGTGGAAGATCTTGTACAAAAAGGCTTCCAAGCCCTTGATGCAGTCAATCTATTTAAAAATGAGACAATTAAAAACTCCTCTGGAGAATCCACGTCAAGTAAAAGGTTATTACCTTTATTCATGCTAACTTTTGACAGTAAACAAAGTGTCGAGGAGATTTATAAAGTAAGATCAATCTTGGGCATAGCTGTTAAAATTGAACCACTCCGAAAATCTAAAGTTGTTCCGCAGTGCAAACGTTGCCAAGCTTTTGGTCATACCCAAAAATACTGCAACCGCGAGTTTGCTTGTGTAAAGTGCGAAGGAAAACATGCAACTAAAAATTGTCCGATGAGCAAAGATCAGAAAGCAAAATGTGTGAACTGCCAGGGTAATCACCCGGCAAGCTATAGAGGCTGCCCAGTTGCCAAAAAATTCCAAGAGTTCAGAAGCAAAAATACATCTGCTAGAGACAAACCCAGAAAAACAGTAAATACCGATTTAAATGCTGAAAACAATACTAAGAATGAACCGCCTAAAAAAGCTGTTCAAAGTAAAAGCGATGAAAATAAAGCCTATTCTCAGATTCTAAAAAATGTGCGGAAGAATGAAGAGACTTCCATAAAAGAAATGCTACAACTCATTCTCCAAAGAATTGATAAACAGGATTTGAATATCAAACAGTTAAGCGAAAAAGTCGCTTTTAAAAAACAATGATGGACAGAACACTTAAAATCGCTACATGGAATGCAAACGGTCTTTTACAACACTTATCCGAATTAAAAATCTTTTTAGATCTAGAACATATAGATATTTGCCTGGTGTCCGAAACTCATTTCTCCAATGGGCAAAGTCTAGATAATGTAATAGAACACTATTCATGTTACCACGCTCCACATCCAGCTGACAAGGCAAGAGGTGGATCGGCGATTCTTATTAAAGAAAGCTTAAAACATTATGAAGAAACCAAGCTTACTAATGAAAATATGCAAGTAACAACTATTAGTATTGGTATGAAAAAGAAAGAGTTTAAGATAGCAGCTATATACTGCCCACCAAGGCGATCCCCGACAGAAGATGACTATACAGATCTATTAAATCTTCTTGGGCATAACTTTCTTGTTGGTGGAGACTTCAATGCGAAACACACCCATTGGGGTTCAAGACTTATATCAACAAAAGGCAAAAGACTTTTCCAAGCAGGCCGTAAATACAATTGCGAATTCTATTCCTCTAGGTCGCCAACTTACTGGCCTTCCGATACTAACAAAATACCAGACCTTATTGACTTTTTCGTAGCTAAAGGAATTAAACGAAATCACATTAGTGTCGAAGGTAATTATGACTTGTCATCAGATCATACTCCAGTGATTCTATCACTAAGTGAATCGGAAGTAATAGAAAAAAGTAATCCAAAGCTTGTAAATAAGAAAACAAACTGGAGTGATTTTAGAGAAAGGCTTTTAAGTTTTATAAATTTAAGATCTGCCATGGATACAATCGAGCAAATTGACCATGAAGTGGAACAATTTATTGCTGATGTGCAACAGGCCGCTGAAGAAAGTACTCCAACATTTTCTAATAGAAGACAAAATGAAATAAAATATCCTTTAGAGATAAGAGAGTTGATAATAGAGAAAAGAAGAGCTCGAAGAAAATGGCAAAATACTAGATTTCCAGATGATAAAACAACGTTTAACCGTATAAGCAACAATCTTAAAAAACAAATTTATAAATTCAAAAATGTTTCACTCAGTACATTCCTAAAGAATTTAACGACTGATGCTTCAACCGATTTTTCGCTATGGAAAGCAGCCAAGCGGCTGAAAAGACCGCAGTTACAAAACTCGCCCTTGAAATCTCAAGATGGGAAATGGATCGGTAACCCAAAAGAAAAAGCTAACCTTTTCGCGGAGCATCTTGCGAATGTTTTTAAGCCATACCCAACAAACGCGGCTGAAAATAGCTTACAGTTTGTTGATAAGATAGATGAAAGTGAAATACCAATTGTAAGATTAAAAGAAATAAAAAGTATGTGCTTACATCAACTATCAAATAAAAAATCACCAGGTTACGATCTAATTACTGCCCAGGTTATGAAAGAAATGCCTTTGAAAGCCTTCATAAAACTCCAATATATAATAAATGCATGCCTTAAGCAACGGTATGTCCCACACCATTGGAAAATTGCTGAAGTTATTGTCATACCCAAGCAAGGTAAGCCACCTACAGAAGTGACGTCTTACAGACCAATATCGCTTATACCAATTATGGCAAAAGTTTTTGAAAAACTGCTTCTGAAGAGACTTAGCAAAATTATAGAAGAAAGAAGGTTAATCCCAAATCATCAGTTTGGCTTTAGAAATAAACATTCCACGATAGACCAAGTTCATAGAATAACGGATGTAATAGAAAAAGCATTAGAAGAAAAACAAGTATGTTCGGCTATTTTCTTAGATGTTGCTCAAGCTTTTGACAAGGTTTGGCATGAGGGACTTGAGTACAAACTGCAAAGGGATCTTCCCAGACAGTACTATGAAATATTAAAATCGTACATCTCAGACCGATTGTTTAGAGTAAGGTACGATCAAGAATATTCGGAACTGAAGAAAATAGAAGCCGGTGTACCACAAGGAAGTGTCCTAGGTCCTACCCTGTATTTACTATACACAAGGGATATCCCAGTTGGTAATCACACCATAATGGCTACTTTTGCAGATGATACCGCAATTTTGGTACCCGACAAATGTGTCTCTAAAGCAGCAGTAAAACTGCAAAATGCCGTCGACACAGTCAGAGATTGGACCGAAAAATGGCGTATCAAACTCAATGAAACAAAATCTTCACATATAAACTTTACAAATAAAAAGATAAACAATATTCCAATATTCATTAATAATCAAGCTGTACCTTACGCCAATACGGCCAAATACCTTGGAATGACATTGGATGCAAAGCTAAAGTGGAAAGAGCACATCAAAAAGAAAAGAGAAGAACTAAACTTGAAATATAGAAAAATGTACTGGTTACTTGGTAACAACTCTGATTTATCAACCCAAAATAAAATAATGCTGTATAATCAAGTACTAAAGCCTGTCTGGACCTATGGTATCCAATTATGGGGCTGTACAAAGAAAACAAATACCGAAATCATCCAAAAATTCCAAAACAAAGTCCTTCGTGGAATAGTTAATGCACCTTGGTACATAAGAAATAGCGATCTACATCGTGACTTACAAATAGAAACGGTTACAGAAGTTGTTAAAAAATACGCTGTATCGCATAATCAGAGACTGCAAAGTCATACCAATTCTGAAATGGTGTTCGTCTTGAATACAAGAAACCAAGTTCGGAGATTAAGAAGAACCAAGCCTCATGAGCTTTCGGTCTAAAAAAACATGGGAAAGTATTAAAAGTTTAAACTTCCCCCAAAGTGATTTTACAAAGTTAAGAAAGAAAAATCTGATGTCGATCTCTCAAGATTGGTCCTGATAAAGAGGTGGTTTTAGTGGTTAAGAGTCCCACACTACTTGGTGTCGAATACTGCCAAGTGTCTTTTGAAGATTTCCTCCCGTCAAAAAAAAAAAAAAAAAAAAAAAAAAAAAAAAAAAAAAAAATATTTCTGGGTCGATTGATCAATAAAGACTAAATTTGGAACGCAATAACATGATTTTTCAGATTTATTGATATTTCTACCCCCCGCATCTCAATTAGTATTGCTCCTAGCGAAAATATGAATAAGACTTTTTTTGTAGCTTATTTAATATACTTTCATTTTGTAGTGTATACTTTTCCGCTAATACCCTCGGTTTTCAAAATATTCGTGAAATACTAGAAAAGGGGAACTTTATCCCCCCCTCCTGTCTAAAGCTCGCGGCCCTGGGCTGGGGACTTTTGGTATGTTGTACCTGGGGGCAACTCCTACCCGTTAAAATAATAACCCAGACTACATGATTTTTCGCATTTATTTTTCCTTCGTTGACTGGACTATAAGCTTTTAAGCGGACTTTATAGGTTTTTTTATTTCGCACTAAATTTTAGCTCCCAATTTTATCTCCAAACATCAGCTAACCCGCAACCTAAATTTTGACATGAGAGCGTTGTGTAGAGTATGTCACAGAGCACAGCTGTTATCTGAAGAAAGTTTTATTTAACAATTTCAAAGAATTTTTTTTCATTATTTCAAGTAATTTTAAGCAAATAAAATGGATTATTCTCTGTGACTGAGATAAATAGTTTTTTTTCCAAATATTATTCACGTCACTTTTTATTTTCACAGTGCAAAATTCAACTTATAGAAACCTTCAAAATTTAGCTCGAGAATTAATGTGCCGAACAATTATTTCATGCGCCCGTACAACTAATGTTGTGTGCCTATCTCTTTTTTCCTTACGTTTGTTTATTTTTCACGTATGTATACGTTACCTTTTTTCTTTACACTACAATTTACACTACCTAACCATTTACAAAGCTGAGAAGTAAGAGTAAAAACTAAATATAATTTCTTACAATTCAATTTTCAACATCTATTTTCATTATTGAAATGACTCTATAGACGTTCCAATTTATAAAAGTTTTGTTTATAATAGTACTTTTTATGTGGCCCCGCAGGGCCAGGACCCTCTACCGACCAGTGGGCATACTTCGGTTTTCTTACACAGAATTTTTTTTCAATTCGCTAGAAGCGTTTAAGTCTACACCCACTTTTGATAACGACAAACTGCTATAACGTTTATAAATTGGAATTGGAATTTCTCTAGCCCTTCCATTATTTAAATAAATCTATTTTATTCACTGACGATATAACAGATATGGCACAAAAAAAAACGAATAGGAAAATGCCAATTTACAACTGTTTTAACCGTGTTTAGCCGTTTAAAGTAGGTGGCATCAACCCGCTTCGCGCGACTTGAAAGAAAGTACTCTTGGTTCCCTAAGTATATGCCCACTGGTGGAAGGCCCTGTGCGGCCGCATTAATTAAAAGTAGATACTTTTATTAAAACAAAAAACTGTTATAAATTGGCGTTTCTAGCCACTTCTAAACAATAAAGCCACTTACCCTAACTTTTCGAACAGTCTTCCTGCTATCGTTGCGAATATTGACGTTAACAATAACATTTTCTCCATGGGTGTACCAAGCCTTATCTAAGCTCGCCCGAAGGCTAACGCGACCCTCTTGCAAGAGAAATGGCTTGTCTACTGCGCCTTGTGGGCCTCCACTTTCGTACTTAAATATAGAGACTGCATTGTTAAATGTTGTAACGAGTAGGAAACTGTAAACTTACCTCCTGGAAGGATTTGCTGTAGTTGTAGAATGGATCGCTTGGACATTTCTCAATTTCACTCTTACTCCGCCCAAAGCGACCACTAAAACGAAATGATTTTGGCGATAATCTTAACTTAGGAAAGGAATCTCCTCGTTCTGATTTACGTGGTTTTGTATTGCATGCGGTGGTGGTGGAGCTCGTTGTGGTGTTCGTTGCACCGAATGTGGCCAAAGGATGGTTTTCTTCATTTGGAGTTTTAGGAGGTGGTGTTTCTGATGGAATGGTTTGTTGTGGTAATTGCAATTGTGGCTGGTGGGGGTCTGTTCGCATCGGAGGCGAAAGTAGGTGATCCCTTGAAACAGGTGGAGATGTTTGACTGTTGATAAGAGCTGCATAATTTTCAGGCGCACTTCCGTGGTGAACGTCAGTTCGGTAAATAACACGTACACCCATTTTGACAGAAGCACGACGATGGAATTTCTCTTCAGTTTTATCAGCTTAAAAGATAAAAGACGATTTAAAAAGATCTTCTTCCTTGTTTAATATAGTAAGAGATAATTAGCTGTAGGTAAGCTTTTGATAAAATATTTAAGATATATTTTTTCTGTACTTGCGTCAGATCCAGTAGTTGTGATGTTGGTATGATGTTGGCCTAATGGCCAAACGCAACATGTTAAAAAATCCAAAAAAATGGCGAAATTTATCGTTTTTTTTTTTGTTATTGGTGATGTTAACCTTACTGAATTTCAAAGCTAGTAAATTTGCTTCAATTTGACCCAAAAGTTTCCAAAATACAGCCTTTCAAAGTTTAGCCATAATACAAGAAATTATAACAAACAAGCAAATTATGACCACCAAGAGTGCCAAGTGATAGCAGCTGTAGAACTTTACCTTTCTTGAAAGTGAAACAGTGCCCCCTATCAAGGCTTCAGGCACTACAATGCATTACGGTTAAAAACACTCCATGTCAGTGTTACCACTTTACTTCAATTGAAGTAGATCTTCTTTTTTTTCTAAAAGGTTTAAAATCTACTTCCTACTTCGCACCATTACCAAAATATATGAAACCACTTCATTTTTAAAATGTCTATTTCAACCTACTTCAATTTTACATGTATGTAAAACCAGAATTTCCATAAAATATGTTTTTAATCAATATCAGTCGTATTTATTAGATTTTGTTAGAACACGGTTGCTTATCTAGTCACTGGCTAAATATTTTAGCCATCTTCCTATTTATAAACAGACTCCATAAGTTGTCTAACTATCCAGGGTTGTTATCGAAATACGTATACTCTAACATATCTGTAGTATGTCAATGAACTAATGAATTTGAGTGAACTTTGTAAAACAGCTGTTTCAACTGTTACAAAAATTTTCAATTCAAGCATCCAAATCAAAAATTAAATGCAAAATCAATCAAAGAGAACGAGGGCTGAAAATTGGTATAACCATGATATGAGGTGTTAAATAAAACGAATTGATCATGTTAATATTGCTAAAAAAAATCAATTGCAGCAAAAGGCATTTTGAATTCTGAATTTGTTTTTAGTTTTTAAACTCCAAACAATTGACAGATAAGAACAATTGTCTATCAAATATCATTGGGTACGTTCAACACACATTACATTAATTTCGGATTTACTTTGTAGACATTGAACGTTCCCACTTTAAAATAGGTTTAGAACACCAATTTCGGTGACTAAGATGAACAAATAAAAATGTTTATAAATAAGATTTTGGAGTTAGATGGTGTGCTAAGGTTAGCAAGGCTTTATAATGCGATTATAAATAATAATGTATATGTATCGGGTTTTTCAATAAGAGCGCTACAAAAGTTTTTTTAAATAAAACAAAAACGGTTTTGGGTATCAATGAAATTCTTTATTCCTGTGAAATAACGTTTGATGCCATTATGAAACTCGATTTCTTTTGCATGGCCACCACGGGACCGCTTGCAGAGGTCCAGACGCTGAACCCAATTTTCGACGGTTTCACGTTCGATATTCGTACGAAGTTCATCAATCGTCGCTGGCTTGTTGGCATAGACCACTAACTTGACGTAGCCCCACAGGAAATAGTCTAACGGCGTCAAATCGCACGACCGAGGCGGCTAAGCGACTGGACCATTTCGTGAGATAACACGTTCACCAAACTTGGTTTCCCATAAATTGATTGTGACATTCGATGTGTGGCATGTGGCGCCGTCCTGTTGGAACCACATGTCCTCCAAGTCCATATCATCCAATTGGGGCCACAAATATTCGGTTATTATTGAACGGTAGCGATCCCCATTCACAGTAACGTGCCGGTCTTGATCATCACGGAAGAAGTACGGCCCAATGACGCCGCCGGCCCAGAAACCACGCCAAACCGTAATTTTTTCGGGATGCAATGATGACTCATGGAGAACGTGTGGATTGCTGCCTGACCAATACCGCATATTTTGTTTATTGACGGAGCCATTCAGCCAGAAATGAGCCTCATCGCTGAAGATGATTTTTCGATGAAAATCCGAATCATTTTCAAGTTGTTGCTCAGCCCAATTCACGAACCTACGACGCTTCTGGTGGTCAAGCGGCTTCAGTTCTTGCGTCAATTTATTCTTGTGAGGATGTAGGCCAAGATCTTTTCGCAAAATTCGCCACAACGACGTCACAGAGATGCCCAACGCTTGAGAACGACGTGTGAGAGACACATTTGGGCTTTCTGCAACTGAAGCCTCAGCGGCAGCAATATTCTCGACACTACGGGCACTTCTTTGTCTCACTGGCACGGGAACTTTTTGTACTGTGCATGTGGATTCAAATTTTTCCACTAGACGCTCAATTGTTGATCTGCTAGGACGATTATGACGACCATAAATTGGACGTAGCGCTCTTAACGTTGAGGACACTGACTCCGAATTTCGGTAGTAAATTTTAATAATTTCGACTCGTTGTTGGCTCGTATATCTTTCCATCATGAAATGGCAAACCTTACCTTACTGAAGAGAAATATCAAAAGAACGGCAAGAAATATGGCGTCGTTTGCTGTCCCTGTTGCTCTACTTTTGTAGCGTCCCTGTTGAAAAACCCTTTACAATAATATTATAGGTAGAATTTTGCAAAGGTGAATTTTGAAGGAATGTGCATATATATAAATGTAAATATGTATATAGGTAAATTTAATTTTTTGTTATTACTTTTTTTGTTTAATTAAATTATATGTAATAATAATAATTTTAATGTTCTTTTTTATAAAAAGAGAATAACTAAAGTAGCTAAACATGGTCTGAGATAGTTTTTTTTTGAGCTAAGAATTGTTATTAAAGAAAAAAAGAATTTCAGTTTGTTTTTAGTACAAAACATGAAGTCTGAGATAGTTTTTTTGAAACTAAGAAATTTTATTAAAGAAAAAAAGAATTTCAGTTTTTGGTTTTAGTTTTTTGTTAAACTAAATTAAATTTAATTAAACAAAATTTAAAATATAGATGTGTATATACATAAATAAAAAAAGTAAACTTTGAAATCTACTTCGATTTTTCTAAATCTGCTTCACTTTTATCTTCAAATCTACTTCGACTTTTTTTCCGGAAGTAGCAGGCCGCTTTATGTCCATATTACATTTCATCTAAGGTTGTAAGTAATGTGGAACTCGACTGGAGAAGGAATTTATTTTTATTCGTTTGGATCCGTTTTGGTTTCAGCTTTACCTGAGTATGATTTGTTTCAATTTTCATCGTTTCTCCACTGATTTTATCGATGCGAGAATTTCAGAACATGGGTCTGTCATGTTCTTGCGCATATCTCGAAAACCCTTCTTTGGAAAAAAAAAAAATTGGTTTGCAGCGACTCAATTTGGCTAGAATATAATTTGATGACCGAAAAAGTGTTGAAAGTGATTTCAATACCGAATTCGTTGTCCAAAAATCCAAGCACTTGATTTATTATTTTTGTTAGAAAGACATTAACGGTCATAAATTCATTCGATACTTTGTATTTTGTATAAATAAAAAAAGCTCATATTTACACATCTCTTTTTTTCGGTGTCATCCCAGCCTATCCCATCCCAAGACAACTGGTCACAAGACAACTCATCCCCCACCATTCATCCCAAGACCCAACTGGTATCAGGACAACTCATCCCGGTATAACTCGTCCTAGAAATAAGAATTCATCCCATGGATGTTTTGTGCGAAACAAAGAAAAACAGCGCTTTGTTGTTGTGATTTAGTACTTTGCATACACCCAACATCGCACCTACCCCAAATCCTATAGCAGGAGGGGGGTTGCAGAGTGCAGCATGCCCCCCATACATACCTCACTTTCCTTGGAATGAGTTGGGTCTTGGGATGAGTCGTTGGGGATGAGTTGTCTTGGGATCAGTGGTTCTGGGATTGGTTACATCCAACCCCTTTTTTTCTATCCATCTATCTTGAAATACAATGCGTTTTTTTTGTAGGTAAAGGTCGTCTGTCGAGCAACAAAACAAAAGAGCACGAGAATGGAAAGAAATAGCTAATGTGCAAAATTTAACTATTTTAAAATCTGGATAGGTATTGTATGCTCAGATACATGTTGGTGACCCTGTGGTCATGAATATTTTCTGGTAAACATTTTCGTTCTATACGTGCGACATCTTCTTTAAGTCTTCGACTTATTAATTTAGCATACATACTTACAAATAGAGGTACAGGTACATAGATACTTAGGTACATTGAATACATACATGGGGCCAATACAGTTCATGAATCTGATATTTATTTATAACCTACCGATAAAGCAGCGAACATCATAGCTGGTTCCAATTGGTGCGCCATAGTATCGTTTAGCTGGTACTAGTTGAACACTTGGTGGTGCTTGTGGAGTTAAATTCAACGTGAAAGGATGAGCACCCTCCCCCAATCGTTTAATCAGAGCATCCTGTTAAAATTTAATGAAAAAGAATTTTTTATTTTTATATTAAGGTTCGTTCTTTGATTTTGATTTTATGAATTTGAAAAGAAACCAATAAGGTTTCTGAGGCAGGATCCAATATTTTTTTTTTTCAAGACAGTGTGCCTGTACTAGAAGAGTAACCATCCAGGATATTACAGGGGTTGTAAAGTGACTAAAGGATAAAACATTCATATGGACAGCTATTTTTTTTCATCACACTCTGGTTCAATTATGAACGAGACTTGCTTACTCCTTACTATAACTTTTGCTTCAATCGCAGACGGAAAGAAAGCTATGGGAGAAAATTTATGCTAACAGCGTCAGTTTAAGGCGTATAAACAGTGAGGTATGTATGGGGGCATGCTGCCCCTCGGCAACCGCCCTGCATTGTGCACATGAAACGTATTTAATTGTATATGAGTATTTCTTTCAATTTGAGAAGCTTCCCAGTTACTGATTTCAATGGAATCAAAATTGGTGGAATGCTTTACTACGAGCACTTCTCTTCTACTTCTGGTAATGAAGACATTCTCAGGGCTCTTATTTTAAATTGAAATAAAACCTCGGCTAGTTGCGATGCGGATTGTCAGGCATAGCTGAACAAATTTTATGCATTTTCTAGTATGTTCTTAAGAGAAATTAGAACTTTTTCATATTAAAATTTAAGGGCTGAGGCCCCCACCCCTCTTGGCTACATGCCTGGTTAGTATTTAATTATATTGTTACTTACCTGTAAAGGACTAAGTGATTCTCTTGACGGATCTTCGGCTCGTGGCCATACTTGGTGCAGGGACATTATAGCTTCATTGCAAAATCGTAGCCCCATTACCTCTTCGTCTTCACGACCATAGCTGCCAATTAAAGACACATTATTTACTTAAGATACAATACATAACGCAGCAATTGTCTAGTCCAGGAAAATAAAAAAAGCTGTGCGGAAAAACAAAGGGAGGACTGATTTTGGAAATTGGAATTCTATCCGAAACATTTGTTTATTGAATTCATGCATTTAACGGGTGATTTTTAAGCTGGTTTGGTTTTGGCAACACTGGTTTTGACAGCTGACGTGTGTTTAGTAACTTGTGTCACTGTCAAACAGCTTCAGTTTGGTTTGCAATTTAACCATGGATCGTCTTACAAATGAACAACGCTTGCAAATTATTGAATTTTACTATCAAAATTCGTGCTCGGTTCGAAATGTTCATCGCGTGCTGCTTGTGTTCAGCGATGAGGCTCATTTTTGGTTGAATTGGTACGTAAATAAGCAAAATTGCCGCATTTGGAGTGAAGATCAACCAGAAGCATTGCAACAGCTACCAATGCATCCCGAAAAAGCCACTGTTTGGTGCGGTTTATGGGCCGGCGGCATTATTGGGCCTATTTCTTCAAAGATGATGCGAATCGCAGCGTTACTGTCAATGGTGAACGCTACCGAGCGATGATAACAAACTTTTTTTTGCCCGAAATGGAAGTTCTTGACTTGCATGATATGTGGTTTCAACAAGACGGTGCCACATGCCACACAGCACGCGAAACAATGGCGCAATTGCGAGGCGAGTTTGGTGAACAGTTAATTTCACGTTTCGGGCCGGTCAATTGGCCGCCTAGATCGTGCGATTTGACACCATTAGATTATTTTTTGTGGGGGTATGTCAAGGCTAATGTCTATAGGGACAACCCCGCTTCGATTGACGCACTGGAAGCCAACATCCATGCATTCATTCGTGAGATACCGGCCGATATGTGTGAAAGAGTATGCCAAAATTGGACTCAGCGGATGGGCTACCTGAGACGCAGCCGCGGTCAACATTTGCATGAAATTATCTTTAAACATTAAATTGCAAGGTTCAAACTATCGATTCAAATAAATATTTCATTCATTTTTTCGAATTTTTTGTGTTTTTTTTTAAAAAAAAGTTCTAAACCTCTTAAAAAATCACCCGTTATTACTGGCCGGGATATTTAGGAAAAAATGTTTCGAGGGAGTTTTCACTTCCATACTAATTAAAGCCAGCAAAGAGGCGGGCTTTATTCATTTTTTTTTTTAAGAACCACAGTACCCTATATATATGTTAAAATATGAAATCCGAAAAAAACCGAAAACTGAATCTTACATAATAAATAAAGGGTCCGCCATATAACGTTTTTTTTCAACTAGTACTTATTTCGTGAATGGTAACACTTAGCTCATGTCTGATTTGACAGATAATTAGTTTTATCCTTCCGCTGAACGAATATTTCTGTATACGCTTCGCTAAGTGGGCCTGCGATCGACTTAGAGATTTTGTCAAAAAAAATCATCTTTTCAGATGAAGCTCATTTTGATTCTTTCTGATGACAGAAAACCCGCACGCATACATTGAAAAGCCGATACACCCAAAACGAGTCACTGTTTGGTGCGGATTTTGGTCCAGAGGCATAATTGGGAAATTTTTCGAAAATGAGCAAGGAGCGGCCGTTACAGTCAATGGCGATCGTTATCGGGCCATGTTGAACGAGTTTTTGTTCACAAAAATTGAAAAGGAGGATATTGGCAACATTTGGTTTCAACAGGACGGCGATACGTGCCCCACAGCCGAAGCTACACTCGATGTTTTGCGCCATTTTCAAAAAAAAAAGTTATTTGGCGGACCCTTTATAAATGTAAAAGTTAGCTTTTGGAAGCGGTTTTGTCGTATTGGCTATAATTTGTTGTCCAGTTGCCAAAATGTTCAAACACTTACCGAAAAGTTAAGGTTAGTTGGGCATAAATTCTGAAGCCTTGAACTATCTGTGGGTCTACAAAAACAATACCACGTAAAATTGTCGGCTTTGACCCAGAGAGGACGATTTCACGCGTTGGCAAGTACAGAGTTATGGTGCAGTTAGGGGACGTCTTTTTGTACACTCGTTGTGTACCGAATGTTTCATCTTTGGTACATGATTTGGATTGAGGATGCTGCCTTAGCCTGAAATTTATAATGGAAGATATAAGTGATCTAAATCTATTACATAATCATCCGGCATCGTGAATTTATAATGAATAAAATGTGTAAATATCACTGGAACTGGAGGGCTTGTTCTGAAAAATATATTTTGATTTAAATTTGTATAAGATGTGTTTTCTGTTAACTTGATCTACAGTGCAATAATTCAAGGATATGTAAGCAATCAAAGTTGTGATATTATTTTAAGGTGAAGGGGCCAATCTTCTTTCATTTAATCTTGAACACACTGTGTGCAGCACGGATATTAACAATAACATAGCGAAGAGTACGTATACCAACCTATTAAACAATTCCCTTCAGAACTGGTTCATAAGTGAACAAAACTATCGATTATGTACTCATTTGTGAATCGATTTTAATCCAAGTTCCCTGGTTAATGATACTTAACATTATTAATCATTTAAACAATCCATAAATGATGAATGAATCCTGCAAATATGAGTGAATGTAAATATATAGGACACTTATATACATTATGTTTTAATTTTAGACCAATGGATCAGTCTGTTTTGAATCACATAAATGATAGACAAATGTAATTCATTATAACGAAGGCATTATACCCTTTGCAGATTCACGTAAAGTTGATATGAATTGAATTATTTCTTATTCATTACAAGGATTCATTTACAATCCGTATGTCCAGGGGGGTCATTCCGTAATTCGATTATCGCAACACGATATCGGATTACCGACAGCCTTGCATCACGTAGTAATCACTATTGACTGGAAGATATCGTTGTGACCATTGACTTATTATATATGGACTGCTAGTTGGTTGTCAATTCCATACATAACCTGCGGAGATGATGGTTCCAGTTCTCAAAGCGAAATCAGCGACAAGTTCGGGCCTACCGACAATAATAAATACTATTTTTAGCGCCATCTGTTACATACTTCGCCTTAGAATGAAATTTCATTCATAGAAGGTAAGGCCATCTATGGTCATAGGAAGTCACCAATCGGCGTAGTGTTGGGGGAGCACTGAAAAAAATCCTTTTTTGATTTATTTTATAAAACCTTTGATTTTAGAGTCATATTCGAAATAAAAGATTTTTCAATGAAATTTATTTTCTCCATTTTCAATGAAATTTATTTTCTCCATTTCAAGAGATGTAGTGAATTAAGATAGTTTTAAAACATTATATCAAGGAAAAATTCGTACAATCGTATTTATAAACGCCGCCGTCTTACTTTAGACGGCCGTCCAAGTTAGAAAAAACATTTTTAATGTCTGAAGTTTTCTAACTTTTTACCTACCTTAAGACAATGGAATCTATTGTCTAAACCTGCAATATTGCGATATTTTTTGTATATATCAAATAAAGTATTAACCATGACTTATTATATATGGACTGCCAGGAGCCAACTTCACGTTGACGCCACTTTAAGCTATGCGTTACAAGCGCCTATCGGAAAATACAGATACTACTGTTTGACATTTGTATCGAGGATTTTTTTGAAGGATTTTTTTCCATCTGATTTAATTTTTCATTGGGTACGTTCAGCAGACACAAGGGACTACATTTATGTCAAGTGCTTTCATTGAACGCAAATTTTACAAAGGAAACTAGTTATTTTTTGTGATGTCATTAATACCAAAATTGAAACTTTACTTCCAACCTTTACCTTCCGTCGATAGTGCAGATAGTATATATAATAATATTTTTATCTGAAAAACACCTCACGCAAATGAATTACGAATTGTATATTATAATTTCTTTAATACATGCATTCTGTCTTTCCGACATCCTTCACGTTGTGTGACGCTGAACGTGACTGAGATTTTTCACTTCTTGTCTAGGAGCTAATAAAATTTTCTTTCACTTAAATCGATAACCATTACCGCTGTTTGTTGATTTCATTGGTTGCTATTGTTAATTAGTTTCGAAATGATTCAACTTTGTTTTCATACTTTTTTTAATTAATAACAACAAACTAATAAACAAACATCATCGAGAAGAATTCTGAAACTGAATTGCAAAATAAAAACAAACAATAAATGTCAAACCAGTGCTAAGGGCTATTTGAAAAAAAATCCCTTAACCAAATCCAAAAATTTCCTTTTTTTTACAAACAACTTCTCGCTTAATTTTCAAAACTGTTAATTCATACAAATTTTAGTCATGTCGAAGTTCATAAAATAAAATAAAATTAGTAGAAACTGGCAGATTTGAAAAGTAAATGAGTAGAGGTAGTATTTTGCTTTACACTTTTTGCTAAGAATATTGAATATATTTAGTAGGCGTGTTTTTTGCAAGTCCATATGGATTTGTCGAAAAAACGACATCGGGACTTGTTACTTACAGTACGTAAGTCCCGATAATTATATGGACTTAGCTAAGTCCATATAGATTTAAGTTGTTGTATTTACGTGTAAAACAATTAGTTCCGATGTTGTTTTTTCGACAAATCCACATGGACTTGCAAAAAAAAAACGCCTAGTAGTTTTAAGTACACAGTTTAAGCGCGTTTTTATAGGGAATTCTAATCCTCTACAATTTCGGTTAAGATAAATTTTACTGATAAATTAAAAGTAAGGTTCGTTCCTTTACTCCAAATTTTTGGGCATTTTTGTACAATTTTATTGTTTTTTTATGAACTTTGACAGAACTTTGGACTGAAATGCACAAAAATCAGAATTTTAAAATAAAGGAATGAACCTATGAATAAGTTATAATTAAAAAAATACGAACGTTTTCAAGAAAAATAAGATATCTAAAAAGCTGCTCGGAAGTTGCCTAGTGGGCGAGTCGTATTTATTAGATTTTTGACTAGTTAGACAGTTAATAATTATTTCGAAATAGTTGGTTTAGACAATAGATTCCATTGTCTTAAGGTAGGTAAAAAGTTAGAAAACTTCAGACATTAAAAATGTTTGGACGGCCGTCTAAAGTAAGACGGCGGCGTTTATAAATACGATTGTACGAATTTTTCCTTGAAATAATGTTTTAAAAATATCTTCCTTCACTACATCTCTTGAAATGGAGAAAATAAATTTCATTGAAAAATCTTTTATTTCGAATATGACTCTAAAATCAAAGGTTTTATAAAATAAATCAAAAAAGGATTTTTTTCAGTGCTCCTCCAACACTACGCCGATTGGTGACCATAGATGGCCTTACCTTCTATGAATGAAATTTCATTCTAAGGCGAAGTATGTAACAGATGGCGCTAAAAATAGTATTTATTATTGGCGGTAGGCCCGAACTTGTCGCTGATTTCGCTTTGAGAACTGGGACCATCATCTCCGCAGGTTATGTATGGAATTGACAACCAACTAGCAGTCCATATATAATAATTCAATGACTGGAACCATCATCTCCGCAGGTTATGTATGGAATTGACAACCAACTAGCAGTCCATATATAATAAGTCAATGGTTGTGACGATCTAAAATCTGGTCTCCATAACTCAAAAATCATCAAAACGTTATCGTTAAATCCTTAGCATTTGAACGATACCTATTTAGCTATCGTCTTGTTTGTTTTTAGAATGAATTTATGAAGCAATAAAATAATTAGTGAGAGCGTAAGAAATATAGATAATTTCTGATAGCTTTAAGCACAAATTAGCCACATGAAGATGAGAATCCGCGGCAGCCATTTTAATTTGCCTACAAGCTTGAGCTGTCAAATATCAGATAAATAATGAGAATATGTGTATAAAAACCTCACACATAGACAGTAGGGATCTTCAGACACCGGTTAAATTGTTGTTGCAATTCACATCTATTCACCGACGCGGAAAGAAATTACAAATACAACAATGTAAACAAATGGGTTTTGGAGGGTGAAACGTACGAAACATTCTCATCTTCATGTGGCTAATCTGTGGCTTTAAGGCTTACCTACTACATTCAAGACATTTTGCACAAAAATAAGCACTAGAGATTCCTTATTGCGTACAAAAAAGCGTAGGGAAATCGGGTCAGTTTGAAATAACAGATCAAACACAATAGCCGTGTTTTATTATCTACGGATCTGGATCAGGATCATCCCATGAAAATAAAACGATACGGATCTAAGTGAAAACTGTATTGTATACCTATCTCTATATTTCTGACGTTGGTTTATTTTGCATGTATTTGTTGTCTTTTTTCTTTACACTACATTTCACACATTTTCGGATCTTTAAAACAGATCCAGATAGAGAGCAGGATCCCAAGTTGTTGTTGTATTACGTATTAAAAAATGATCCTGATCCAGATGCGTAGATAATAAAACACGGCTAATTTACGATTTTTCATACACAGGCATATAAGGGAAATGTTTTTGATTTTTTAATTTTGTCCACTTTTTTCTTCAATAGTTAAGCCATTACAAAAGCCACACATGGAAAAAGACACCCTTTCTCCAAGCCTCAATAGTTTTTATAGGCGTAGGCATTTAATTCCGTATTGGCTTATAGCCACAAATTAGCCCCATGAAGATGAGAATCCCCTGCAGCCATTTTCATTTGCCTACAAGCTTGAACCTTCAGTTATCAGATAAAAAATGAGAATGTGTGTATAAAAACCTCACACATAGACAGTAGTGATCTTCACCCACCCGGACCCATGTTCTGTAACTCTCGCATCGTTAAAATCAGTCGATAAACGATGAAAATTGAAACAAATCATGTGGGTTTGTTCCATTTTACATCGTTTCTCGACTGATTTTATCGATGCGAGAGTTACAGAACATGGGTCCTGGTAAATTGTTGTTGCAATTCACATCGACGCGGGATGAAATTATAAATACAAGAATGTAAACAAATGGGTTTTGGAGGGTGAAACGTACGAAACATCCTCATCTTCATATGGCTAATCTGTGCTTATAGCCCTTGGCGAAATCTTCATAATCCTCCATTTAATTAATTAAAATTGTCATTTGTTTCGGCATTACTATGACCTATAAAACAAATGTTTAATGCTTATTAAGCTAGGACCGCACTCGGCGGAACTGCACTTCAGCGGAACTGAACTTCACGACTTATTTGTGGGAAATTGTATGAGCTATATCGCACTAAGCGACAACTGCACTTCACGACGCGACACTATGCGACAAAGTTGGTAATCTGACAAACTGTGTCGCGACGTGAAGTTTCGTTCAGTTTCGTGCGAAAGTGCGCACGGTGTCGCTGAAGTGCAGTTCCGCCTAGTGCGGTTCTACCTTTAATATTTCAGAAATAAATAAAAGGTAAATGACTTACATTTTAGAATTTTTGTTTTTCCCATGCACCAAACGTAACAAAAATAAATTACAGAATTGTCATTTACATATAACGGCGGAAATGGCTTTTCAATCCTTTTTTGAGAATTTTTGGATGATGCCAAAGATTCTCAAACTGTGATTTAAAATAAAAATATTTGACGAGACGATAATGGTTGTGTTACTTGAAGTAAATTGATGACGCGAACGTGCACGTGGGGGGAAATTTATTCTGAAGATGCTGAAGATGCCTTACGTCATCTCTTATAACAACTGAAAATTTCTTCAAATTCATTAGAGTGGTTCACATTATATCATTGAAGAAAAGTGTATAGATACCAGTTCCCAAAAAATCCTGAAATCAGTTCCAAAATGCTCATTTGGGAAAACGTTTACTAAGCTAAACCACCGAACTAGGTGGTTTAGCGAAGGAATAAGAACCAGATGTGTCAAATTTATTCTAAAATTAAAAATATTAAGTGAAGATTGCAATTTTAATTTTGAATGAAAATAATAAGGTCTACTAGATTTATTGAGTTCTTAAACCATTTTTAATTATTGGACAATCACCCATCAATTACCTTTTCATTGTATTAAATATACAAAACCAGATATGTTCCCATGCAAGTGCTTATTTATAGGAAAATTTAGGGAAGAAGTATGGGGTTTCCAAGGAAGATATGGGGGAACTCATAGCAATTGATGAAGATAACCTAAATGAGAATACAAGAGGTGGACATAACACACAACAGACAAAACACAACAATAGAAAGATGATAATAATTTTGACAGAAATATGATATTAGAGGTTATGTGTGTTTGGTATTACGTGAGCTTTTCCTTTTTTTATAAATTATCAGAATTTGCTTTCAAAACCCATACGAACAAACAGGAACATGACTTATTGTAGTAGATTTTCGTAGGAGATTGTTTGTTAACGTCGCTTTACTATTCCACGGACATTTTGATTTTATTGATGGAAAATTTTAACCCGTAGCTTAACTCTATGGTTTAGTAAATACGTGGAATAAAGGTGGATTTAGCGTTTTTTATTTATAGGGCTGAAATTGTTCCCTTAAAACGGTTCCTGGTTTGTTAATTAACATTCACCAATTGTTTGTTATTTGTATATAGGGTCATCCGTGTTGGGCAAATAATTTTTTTAACATCATCAACAGACACGCTTTTGTTTGATTTTATTGATACATCCTTTGGCTCCAAAACACAAATTTGAAAATAGAAATTATTTTCGCACCCGCGATCTGGGCAATCTACAAAAGAGTTATAGTCTAGCCGAAGTCTAGCGTTTGTAAAAAGTCTTTTGTAATCCCTCTAAAAAAGCAAGAAAATACTAAATTCAAAACCATAGGCCTATAGCTAGATTATCGGTTATTCCGAAGCTTTTCGAGGCTATTATTTGTGAATCTCTCTGTTTCTATGTTAAATCAGTCAATGTCCCGAATCAACATGGTTTTACGAAAGGTCGCTCTGACCTTTCTTAAGGTCTAAACGAATTTTGCATTGATGCATTTAAGAAAAGGAATGAAGTAGACTGCGTCTTTACAAATTTTAGTAAGGCATTTGATAAACACTCGCATAATATCTTGTTAAAAAAATTAAGTAATCTGGGGTTTAAGGAAAATTTTATTTTGTTGCTTCAGTGTTTCCTGCTCAGTGTTGTTTAACGGTTGTCATTCAAATTATGTTACTGTAAATTCTGGAATACCACAGGGCAGCCATTTAGGTCCTCTTTTATTTATTTCATTTATTAATGACCTACCATCTGTCTTAAAGCTTTCTAATTGTCTCATTCATGCGGACGACGTTACAATTTCTAAAACTTTTTCTAGTATTCGTGGTTGTGAAATGTTACAATGTGACCTTAATTCATTTTTTGACTGGTGTGTATACGTAACTGTTTGCCTCTTAATATCTTTCAGTCACTTAAATGGAGTTTCCTTTGCCATCTGTGGAAAACGTATCTGTTCTTGGCATCTTATTTGATCAATCAGTAAATTATTCAGCTAAGTCCAAATCAAAGTTTAATTCAATTACTTAATTTTGTATTATAGATCTAAGCATTTATGTATGTTTGAACTAGTCTCTAGCTATATGAATAAATAAACAAGTCTTAATAAAATAGTGAGACTTTCTTTCTTCCATTTTTATTTTCTTTATGTACATATTTATTTAATTGTTTCCAAATATTATATTAAATTTGATTTAGAATAACGATATACACATTTAAAGATATCATTGAGGGGGTACGACTTACCAAATGGAGGACGCAGCAAAAAAGCACAACCCAATATGGTAATTTCGATTTTTCTGATTTTATTATGAATAATTCAAATATTTTAATAGAAAAAACACAATCATCGATTCAAACAAATACTACGGACACAATGAAAGAGGCGTCTGAAGTGTTAAAAACAATGCAGACTAGTGCCGAGATTTAGCAAATTCGAGTGAGTAAGATGAGTCACTTTCCATTGAAAATCGATTTAGCTAGTAAAAATGAGTGAGTGAGCGAGTGAAATGAGACGTCAGATTATATGCCGGATATTAAGGAGGTGACTTGGGCATGGGTTAGTAAATTTACGCTTTTGTATAAGTATGTGTTCTTTTCTCAAGAAATTGATTCACCGATAAGAATAAAAATAACACTATCAACAACGAGAGAGAAATCTAGTCTTTGATAATCTTTGTAAATTCAACGGAAGGCCGTGAAGACCGCGAAGATGGCAAGATAATATTTTTGTTAATTTATTATTTATTAATGCATTATTTCATTATGGCTTACGAAATAAATCCAAATTGGTGTTATTTCGTTTGTTGTTATTTCACGTCACCCATTTTGATCTCTCTTTTTCAATATTAAAAAGAAACATTTAATTGTTTTTATTTTTCATTGTGTTCATTAGTTCACTTTTTATTTTATTTCAGTAAAAAATAACGCCAAATGAAGGTTTTGATAGAAGTCATGAAAGCCAACCATCAGTACTTGGAAGGAAAAATTTGAAAGCGGCCACGGTGCTCACAGCATGGAGGAGCTTTGGGGTGAGATATCTGGGAAGCTCAATGCCTGCGGAGCAGCTAAAACAACAGCTCTGTGGCAAAGGGTATAGGTAGCTAATAATATTTTTATTCAGTGTTGGATAGACCTAAAAGGTTCCGGCAACTGACAGCCCAGTGCAAGAAGACAGGAGGAGGTCTTGTCGATCCGAAATTTGAACTCGATGAGGATCAAAATCGGATTTACGAGATCTGCGGCGTCGATTACTTCACAGGAGACAATGCTATACAAATGAACAAATGAAATTATATTGATGAACTAATTGAAATGTTACATTCATTATAGACTGTTCGTGTGCAGGTTGAAGGCAGTTCAAATTCGATTGCCATGCAAGATTCACCTGCTTCACCTGAAACCGAAGCACCAATTTCAATAAGAAAAGAAAATAGACGTGACAATATTGAAAACGAAGTCCCAAGGAAAAGGCTTACATGTATTGATAAAATTGAATGTTTTGTTTTGCAATGAAAAATATTAATTTTTCTTCTTTATGTCAAATAAACAAAAATAAAGACACAAAACTTTAAAAATATAGTCTTTGGTTATGACATTTGAGTGTTCGAAACTAAATTCAGAGTAGGTAACTCATTTCACTTAAATAACTAAATCACTTGCGAATTAAGCGAGATGAGTCATCTCACCCCACTCACCAAAATAGCTAAATCTCGGTACAGATATAAAGAATCCTACTTCCCTTTGCGCATTTTCCTCGGCATGATGTTAAGTGAGATGCTTCAGCTCCTGGATAGCTTGCAAATGGAGATAGAGTGGAGATCCTTGAGACTTTAATAAAAACAAAACGCGGAAACGCGACTTCTAAACTTGGTTTGGTTTGGATTGACATTTCAACATGAATAGACTGACGCCTGAACAACGCTTCCAAATTGTGCCCAAATCGTATTTGGAGTGATGATAATCCTCAAATGTATGTTGAGACAGCGTTACATCCACAAAAACTGACTGTTTGATGTGCTTTATGGTTTGGTGGAATAATTGGTCTTTAAACGATGCTGGCCAGAACGTTACAAACAATGGTGAGCGCTACAGGGCCATGATTACTAACTTTTTCGTTCATCAATTGAACAACCATGATGTGCAGGAGCTGTGGCTTCAACAAGACGGCGCAACATGTCACACAGCTCATGCCACAATTGATTTATTGAAGGCAACATTTGGTAACTGCATAGTTTCACGTTACGGACCCGTGAATTGGCCTCCAAGATCGTGCGATTTAGCTCCGCTTGACTATTTTCTGTGGGGATATGTGAAATCGCTAGTCTACGAAGATAAGCCCGAAACGATTGACCACTTGGAGGACAACATTCACCGCGTTATTGCCGATATACGCCACGGCCACAAATATTGGGCCTCCAGATAAGACTATGTCCGAGCCAGCCGTGGCGGTCATATGCCAGAAATCATATTTGATTAAAATGCCAGAAGATTATCTTTCAAATAAAGTAAATTTCATGTCAATTTAAAAAAATGAAAATCATCTTTGTTTTATTCCATTTCAAAGTTCTATACCTCTAAAAAAAAAACACCCTTTAGATACCAAGGGAGGTGGAATCTTCATCGCTATAAAATCTTCTTTCGTAGCTACGTCAATACATAACTTTAAATAAAAAATACGTTCCTGGAAGTCCTTATAATTTTATATTAATGAATTATTAGAATAAAATAATGAAATAATCTGTCTTCGCGATTAAAATCTAAGCAATATTCATTGGTTGCGATATCTTGAATTAAATGTTTTGTTGACAACTGGACATCTAAAATTTGTTAACTCAAAACTAATTGACGATTTAACTCTTTTGGACTACCCTGCACCTAATCACCAGAACCTGTGATGAAGATGTTGTTGTGGAAAATTGACAGATCTTTTAGTAGGCCCGGAGGGATTTGGTTGGAAAAAACGACATCGGGGATTAGCGACGCCATCGCCATTACAGTCAAAAACTAGCGAAACACAGTTTTTCTCCATGCTTAAGTTAAACGCCGAGAATTCTCCGCGCTTAGCTACGCCCGAAGCGGATAAGTTGTTGTTGCATTTAACATGTAAATTGCTTAGCCCCGACGTCGTTTTCTCCGCCTGGAAAAATCACGCCTATTTAGAAGGTCGTGTATATAATTGTTTGTTTATATTGTTATTTGTAAATATCTGCTCCAAAAAAGGAGAACAAACATTTTACGGGCCCCAAATTTGTTCGTCCTGTTTTTATTTAATTTTAACATAGCAAATTAGTCACCCACCGCAATAGATTATTTTTTGTGTTTTGCTGTCGATTGTTTATTTACCAAAATTAGTAGTACCTAGGTATAGTAGGTATGTATCGATAATTATATACCTGTCAACAGTTAGCAACTCTCCAGAATCAACATCAATTGTTAAAATTTCACTTTGAAAACTGACACAATTAGTCATGTAAATAGTAGATCGTATTTCATCGCCTAGCACAACGACTGAAGTAGCTGCTGCTGCCACCATAGCCGGTGTTGTTCCTCCGGGTGTGGTAATAGTCGATGTGATTTGATGGCTTTTTTCACGTGATTTACGACCAACTGCGTCAACAAAGTGCGTTAAAATGTTCCTGTAATGATTTTTTTTTATAAAGGATATTTTTACAATAGGTATTAAAAGCAGTTTTTTATTTCTATTTTCGTTTTCTCCTTTTGACACCTGTATTGAAGGGCTCTTTAAAAGGACAAAACACAGCTTAATCATGCTAACGTTCTATTGATTATTTTTTATATATAAGGTATGTACAAAGTAGGTACATATGTATATCTACCTACTTACACTGCACAAAAAAGTTCCAATTTATAAACGTCTTTAATATTTATACATACATAAAATACCTATACATAATAAGCTCAATTATCTACCAACCTTTTTCAATGGAATAATTCTTTTCGATTGTATTCGAATTTTAAGGTTAAAGTTATTTAGGAATGCGTATGTGCATTTTTACCAAAAATTAGGGTTGTATAGCCCACATTAATTTTAATTATAGCTATTATGGAATCGAGTACTCGGGCCACCAAATTGCATTTTTGCGCTCGAGTAAACACAAAATGATTGAATCAGTGGAAAGAATTACTTACGATTCCCGAATCGAGACCACCTTACCATTTTTATTGAAGCCCATGCCATGCAGCCAGTGCATTTCTCTTATTTACTCTTTTTTGATGGGAGAAAATAAAATAAAGAGAAGCCCAAAAGTTGTTAATTCATTTACATAATATTCACCACGATTACAGAATCTGTTGAATGAGCTGCGAAGGGAGACAGACTCAATTTTGTAATTTTTACTATAAGCGAAATGACAAAATTGAGTCTGACTCCCTCCTCATCTCATTCAACGGATTCTGTAACCTGGTTATTTTATACGTATTGCACACAGGAGATATGATAGCAGGTAAGCAAAATAGGCGAATCGGTCGGGGAAGACGACATCGGGGGTTAGCAATCCAACTAACAAACTCCCGGAGTTTAGCTCTTCAAATCTGAAAAAAAACTCCCATAAGATTCTTTTATATCCTATTGCTATACCTACTTAAAAATTAATTTCTTGTTATGAAACTCAAATTCGTCTCATAGCCTTTTTTGAATTTGAAAGTAATTATACTTACCTAATTTCAGCGGTAGTAGATATATATAATTGGTGTTAAATAAAAGAGAAATAAATCTCCCAAAAAATCGATATCGGTAAAATGGTTTTTTTTTTAATTATTTCAAAATCGTTATTTTGACAAAACATGATAGAAAAAAACTCATTCGTTGTACTAATGGAAATCACCATGAATATTCCATAATGTTTACGGTTTCTTCTATTGTTGCTGCATCTGTTGTCATCATTTTGGAGTGATTAAAATAACACCAAGCTAAATCCAAATGACTTTGATTGTGCCTTTAATCCAAAAATTATGAGGTTATAAAGTTGTTCCATTGTATCAAAATGTAAATAATCTAACACAACTACCAATTTTTTGTAATGCATCCATAATAATTGGCAATTGCAATGAAAAGGAACGCCCCACTGATAAATGTGTTTTGTTTAAAAGTTAAATGTCAAATTCAAGTCCCATAAATTTATATTTCCTGAGAGCGGCACTTCTTACGGGAGCTCAAACGTTCTTATGGGACTACAATTTGACGTTTAACTTTCAAAAGAAACACATTTATGTGTGTTGCTTTCCTTTTCATCTTCATCCAAAGATCTCAAAGGAATGTTAATACAAGAGTCAAAGTATCAATCAACAGCAGCCATGTTGCAATATGAACAAAATGTTTTCATTATATTTTGAGGGTTACCGTAGCTTAAAAAAAATACATTCTAAATAAATTATCTTATTTGATTTTCCATTCTGACCAAAACTTGTAAAAAGTTTTATAGGTCATATTCTTTTTTGTTTTCTCTTATTTGCTGTCGACATTAGTTATGTATATAAAATTGATTTGTATAACATAAGTATATAGCTATACTATGCAAGAGTAATCTATGTCATTATTTGAAAAATTGTGGCAGCAGAATAATACGACACAAGTAAAATGGCATCATTAAAAATCAGTTCTTTTTGTCAGTTTTTAATGATAAAAATATTGGAAGATTTCAGAAAATCTTTATAATAAAAAAGCAACTGACAACGCTATATATTTTCTGCCACTTTAGATACAATGTTTTTCATAAGAGAACGATAATAAAAATAATTGAAAACAAATTTGGTATATATGAATGATCGCATTTTGTGAATTGTATAAAAACAGGGATAGGTAGTGATTATTTCATCCAAAAAAAATATTAGAAGAAATCCTCAAGAGTGCATTTAGCTCCCTAAAATAAGTCTAGTATGGCTTTCGGAGCATCTTATGAGAGGAAAAATGTTACTTGAGAACGTAATCACAGTTTTGTGGCAAGCATGAAAAATTAAAACTAATCAGCTAACTAATGATACAAATTACATCGTGGAACTGTACGAGTCAGGCGCGGATATAGGATTTCAGTTTGGAGGGGTCACGTTGCCCGAGGACAAATCACGGACAAAATGATATAAAATGCATGCAATTCCTGGAGACGAGAAAAGTATCGGACTTACATTAAGATATCGATAGTATCGTTGACCAAGGTAATGTTGGCAAAAAAAGATACAAAATTAAAACATTGCAATTTTTAATTATAAAATTGATTTTTTCAATGAATATACATACTAAGCTGTTTCTAGATTCAAACTCTGGTTCAATATTTCATCTACAAAAATACAAAAAATGCCCCAAGTCCAAGACGATACCGAGACGAGAATAAGTTAACGAGACCGAGACGACTATGAAATCTTAAAGTCGCCTCAATTTTATTTACTAGATTCGTCCCTGATTCAATCAGTTTCAGCAGTATGTCACAGCTTACTCAAACCGCCGCCGTTGACTTACAGAGAGTATATCCGAAGTACGGATTCATACTGTAATAACGAGAATTGGGAGAACGCACGACCCCTTCCTTTTCCAGAGATACCAGATAATATCAAAATCTAATTAAAATAATAAAAATGTAAATTAAGCAAGATTTTAATTAAAATAAACTTCGTTAGATCAAACCCAGGTAGCGAGCAAAGTTTCAGACTTTGATAAAAATTCCATCAAGTTCTCATAGATGTACAAATTAAGATACTTTGCGTTTGCATCCATCTGCACTTTTTTCTGACCCCCTGTGGATCCGCCACTGGTACGAGTTGTTAAATTATAAATAAATTCAGCCAATGCATTGTAGCATTAAAACGGACCTTGCAATTAGAAAGAAATAAATAAGAGAAAGGAAGATTAAAAATCGCTCTCGTCTAAAAGCAGTCTACGCTATTGAGTTTATCGAGTACCTACCTAACCCACCATTACACAGGGTTAGATTAAGAATTGATTATCGACCTAGGCTTTTCGTCTTTTGAGTTGAATGCTCCATTTGGAGTTGAGTTGATAGGAATTGAGCTAACAGAAAAATTAATGAAATTTAAATTTGTGAAAACGAGTATTTATTACGCGTATCTATTAAAACAAAACCATAAAAATTAATATTAAGGCCAGGCGCGCTCATGCAACGGTTGCGATTTTGAGCACTATGGGATTGATTATATGAGAGTCCGCGCACATAAACCGACGGACTCTCATATAATCGCGAGTGCTCAAAATCGAAACCAAACTGTTTAGTTGCATGTGCGCGCCTGGCCTAAGAGTCCATAATGCTTTATCTCTCAATATCGACAAAGGGTTTTCGTCCCAAACTTCTACTCGACGCTGTTCTCTGAGCTCGACCGAGTCAAACCAAGCCACAAGAGGAAAATGGGGAAAGAAGAAACGGGATATAAGGTGTAAGGAGTGGTCGATCAAAAGCAAACCTTTTAGAGCTGTGTCAATCGTGATTGATTCGGTCTTTGCGACCCGTTCACCAAAAAGAACGATTGATTGCAATCACAGTAAACCGAAACAATCAATCCCAGTATCAATCATTTCAGTTTTCAAATAAACGAGGCGACATGAAACGCGAAGTATGTTTCGTTCATTCCAATCGTTCTCAATCAATTCATACAAATAAAGAAAAACACATAAAAAAATATGCACGACTGGGTCGCACGAACTTGCTCTTAATTGCGATCACATTGTGGTTCTATAGTCTGAAATAAATTAGCTATGGGAGTCTATATTTTATACATTTGCCAAAACTATGTAAGTATACAAAAATTAACAATATAGCCCAGTGTTGCACATATGCAATATGCATGCAAGGACATTATATTATTTAAACTGGAAAATTGTTTTAAATCAACCAAATTAGAAAAAAATTGATTAAAACACTTCTGAAACTGTTTTGATTCCCACGCGATGTACAACATCTAAATAGTTATGTTAATCTTAATTTATGAGAAAAAAATTTTAAAAATCGTTGGAGCGGTTTCAAAAATAATTAATTTTTTATTTATAAAATTTTGTAAACATGTGTGAAAAATAAAATTGGTACGCCAATTTTAGGTATTTATTAATGTGGAGTTAAGAATTGAATTAAAAAAATAATCATTCACCCGTTTTTGAAATATCGAATTTTCAAAATATAATATTTAATTCTTTTTTAAAAATCCAAAAATATTTTATTTTAAAATTTTGATATACAATATTATTTTAACTGATTACAAGCTTCTATATACAAACATTTATTTTAATCGATGAACCTGATAGTGAGATAGTCGAAAATCAAAAATACCGTTCTATGAGAGGTACTGTTAATAAAACTAAAATGTTAAATTTAATATTTTAAAAAAGTAGTTCGTACTAATATCAATACACAAAAGAAATTTCATCAAAATCGTAGGAGTCGTTTTTGAGAAAAAAATAGATTTTCCTCAACTGTTTTTGAACATTTGTATGGGAGGTACCATTGTTTTTGGATATAAGCACAATTTTCGCTAATAATATGTTAGACAATATTAAACAACTTTTTTTTCCCAAGTTTCATAAAAATCGACTTGGTCATTTTTGAAATATTGAGTTTTCAAAAAAAAAATTTCAAACTTTTTTCAAAAATCGAAAAATAATTTTTTTGAAAATTTTGGTACACCATACTATTAAGATTACAACAATCCTTTTTCACAAAAAAAATTGTCTAAATCAGTTGAATAGTTTTAGAGAAAATCGAAATTCAAAAAAATGGTTCCTTAGGAGGTACCATTAATAACCATTTTTCAGAACCTTTTTTTTCATTTAACGGCAGCTTATAACTATTTAAATTTTTTTGCGTTTTTAAAAAAGAAATATGTAGAGCCGATTCTGAGAAAAAAAATATTTTCTTTTTTGGCCAAAAAATATTGTATGACAGGTACCGTTATTTTTGGTCTTAAAAAAAAAAAGAACAAAACGGGTCGGGGGAATGACCAAAAAACGTTAAGTACTGAGTTTAAAGAAAATCGACCCATCCGTTTAGGCTGTAGTCGAACAGACAGACAGACAGACAGACAGACAGACAGACGGACGTTTTTGCGAGACCCACTTTTTTTGACTTCTCTATCATCGTAATGTAAAGTTTGATCAAAATCTCGAGTTCGATTTTTTGTACGAATCCATAACTTCCCATATAGTACCTATATCGCAAGTAAAAAGCAAACGCATCAAAAGGTAGAGAAACTAATATCTAAATGAATAAAACAAAACCCAACACAGACAGACAGATACATGCAATTATTTGTTCTTAGTTCAACCCTGCTTTGATTGGGGCGGGGCTTATCATTCTCATGTATGCATTTGTGTTTCTCATTTCTTGTGTTCAATGTTCAGTGTCTGTCTTGTGCGTTGTATCTATTTTTGATTGAGAATGACTTGAACGAACGAAACATATATCGTTCATATGAAATGAACGATTGAAATAAATTGGGATACATTGGTGTTCGGCACGGGTCACAATCAAAAAGACCGAATCAATATGATTGACAAAGTGAACGATGCGATCTTTGTGCATTAAAAAGCGCGTGCGTTGCCAATAGGTATTATTTTTTAAATCAGTTTAAAGTAAATCAAAAAGTAAGACAAGAAGAACATTATGCTTTTTGTTGAAAGATTTTTAATTCTGGCCTTTCTTAAATATGGATAAAAAAAAAATTGTGAGTGCTGGGACTCACGGTTAAGATGTGTAAACATCAACGTTTGCTCAAGCGCCTAATTTTTGTTACTAAATGTACTCAATATACATAACTACATACATGCTACATCGTTGCACAGAATAAAGTGCACGTTTTCATTTCACTCTACCGCCGGCATAGATGTTTACACATCAAAAACTACAATCGTATATTGGTGCCTTTTCAATTGTTATGTCGACGTGTTTGGCTTTTTAATGCCTTCCCAGATTTCCGGTGGCACCTCCGCTGATACTAATAAATTTTTGGCAATGGACGCATTTTGCCTTTTTCTTAGTTGCTCAGAAAAAACGATGGAAAGAAATGATATTTCCCCATTTTATTCGCAACAAAAAGGAAACAGAAACCAAAATGATTGGAAAAATGAACGATTGAAAAGAACGAATCATTGAACTGAACGACAAATGAACGATTGAATCTTTTAAAATGAACGATTGACACACCTCTAAAACCTTTCTTCACACCAATTTTCTGACTGAAATAAAGATATATCTATAAAAAGGTACGTAGGGGAAACTTGCAGAACATTACAATACATATCTCATATGCAATTGGGAAGAAAGAAACACATTTAATTTCATATCACTCTGTCCAAAACAATTGTGCGTGTGCCGCATTAAATGCCGCGAAAAATTGTATGATCTACCACCTCAATCCAAAATAAGATATCGAACACAATTTTCATAAACCTTTTCGAACACATGCCTCTTTAGCGCATGTTTTTATTTTTCACTTTTCCACTTTTAGCAAAAAGTCTTGAATAAGTAAGTAGGTATTTTTTTCCTTCTCGTTAACGTCTTGGCCGATTTCGATTAAAACAGGAAGTCGTTTGTATAGAGATAATAATGCTTAAACAAATTTTTCAAAAAGGAGTTTTTCTATTAAAAAAATATTTTTTTTTGTTGAAAAATCATTATGTATTTTGAAAATGGATTAATATTTTTTTTTTCTAAATTACAGTTATAGTAGAATCTGAGAAATACGAACGGATCTATAAGAATTAAGATGAACAGTTCTTCAGTATGATGTGAATTTATGTAGAGGAAAGATGCCGCCAGTTAAAGGGCATGTGGGTTTTTAAATTCAAAGCAAAATTGTGATGTTATAAGATAATTTTTATATCCAAGATTGTGTGAATAAAAAAGAAAAGTAAAGAAATCACTTCTCGAGTCTATAAAACTTCGATTTCAGCAGCAGATTAACGCAAGACTACATAAAACAGAAATGCCGAAAATGGAAGCTTCTTTATTTCGATGTCAACGTGACCGTCTTTCAACTTTTTTTTGTTTTTTTAATGATTTTAAAAATAGAATAAATTAGTTTTTGTTGTTTATAATGTTTGTATCTATAACTGTATCTTCTTCTTCAACAAATTTTTGATGTTCGAAATGATGGACAGTTTGAAAAGATGAACCCTTATCCATATTTGTTCATCCTTCTGAGATTCTACTGTACTTAAAAATGGCATCCAAAATTTGTTTTCTTAATGCTGAACAATTTTTGTATATAACGGGTGATTTTTTGGCTGGTTTGGTTTTGGCAACACTGGTTTTGACAGCTGACGTGTTTTTAGTACCTTGTGTCACTGTCAAACAGCTTCAGTTTGGTTTGCAATTTAACCATGGATCGTCTTACAAATGAACAACGCTTGCAAATTATTGAATTTTACTATCAAAATTCGTGCTCGGTTCGAAATGTTCATCGCGCGCTGCTTGTGTTCAGCGATGAGGCTCATTTTCGGTTGAATGGGTACGTAAATAAGCAAAATTGCCGCATTTGGAGTGAAGATCAGCCAGAAGCATTGCAACAGCTACCAATGCATCCCGAAAAAGCCACTGTTTGGTGCGGTTTATGGGCCGGCGGCATTATTGGGCCTATTTCTTCAAAGATGATGCGAATCGCAGCGTTACTGTCAATGGTGAACGCTACCGAGCGATGATAACAAACTCTTTTTTGCCCGAAATGGAAGTTCTTGACTTGAATGATATGTGGTTTCAACAAGACGGTGCCACATGCCACACAGCACGCGAAACAATGGCGCAATTGCGAGGCGAGTTTGGTGAACAGTTAATTTCACGTTTCGGGCCGGTCAATTGGCCGCCTAGATCGTGCGATTTGACACCATTAGATTATTTTTTGTGGGGGTATGTCAAGGCTAATGTCTATAGGGACAAGCCCGCTTCGATTGACGCACTGGAAGCCAACATCCATGCATTCATTCGTGAGATACCGGCCGATATGTGTGAAAGAGTATGCCAAAATTGGACTCAGCGGATGGGCTACCTGAGACGCAGCCGCGGTCAACATTTGCATGAAATTATCTTTAAACATTAAATTGCAAGGTTCAAACTATCGATTCAAATAAATATTTCATTCATTTTTTCGAATTTTTTGTGTTTTTTTTAAAAAAAAAGTTCTAAACCTCTTAAAAAAAACCGTTTCAACGAGTTTTGATTTTTTTTGCATAAATTAATTTTTTTTTTCAATAATTCAGAAATCAGTTTAACAATTCTTTTTAGTTTACCATATGAGATATGAATATATACAGTAATAGTAATTATTATTAACTACCTATTTATTTTCTTAAAACACAAATTACATAGAGTATTCAGGATATATTCATTTATATTTCCAAATTATGTAATAAATATTAACAATATGAATTGAATATTTACTATACAAATTCAACCCTTTTACAGATGCACTCATAATAGCTCGACGCTAGTAGTTCTAACTGCCTCGCCTATATAAAATAAGTATTTTCTTCTCGAGTAAAACTTAATTCGGGTTCATTTTCTTTTCCACTTCATGTGGGATTCAACGGTTAGCAACAACTATGTACAACAGTAGTTGTGGTCATAATGTTTGGCTTTGTTTTCTGTGTGTGTATATTCATTTTCCGCCTCGTATAATATTTTTTTTCAACATACTACTGTTGAATTTTGATGTGAGTTACAGCACCCATCAAACTAAAAAGAACTCTTTCTTTCTTAATTTTCTTAAGCAGATGGGAATCCTTTTCGTCATGTCGTGGATTCTAAATTGAACGAACATGACTAAGCACTATGCTATTAATTTTGTTGCTGAGCTATAATGAGCTGTTATAGACTTTTAGTCCATTCAGTTTCAGTGTTAAACTGTTGGTACAACGATATCCATTGCATAACAAAAAGTAAACAAGCTATTGAGAATTTATTATTATTATTATTATTATTATTATTATTATTATTATTATTATTATTATTATTGTAATTAACAATTGCTTTCATCGATTTATCAATAATACCTACACATAAACACATTGGCCAGTATTTATAGTTCTCTGATAAGTTCTTATTTTGTCTCTGCTAAGCTAAACTGGAGTTTATGTTATTCATAAAGAATTTCAGCCCATGTTTAAACGATAAACTGGAGTCTAAAAATAAACACCGCAGAACGTCTGTTTAAGTTGTTTTTAGCTCTGCCAAATGTCAAAAAAAAACACGAATGAAAATAAAATTCACAATTTCTAATTGGTGTTCTAATGGACCTAGAGAGCTGGGCGTTACGTTGATAGTTTCCACCTCCTAAATCGATTGGCTTTTTTTTCCAAAAATTGAATACATACACTGCGTTTCATTCGTTTAAATACAGTCTTTTTTCTATAAACTTTTTATGATTTCTCCGTAACCTTTTAAATAAAATCAGGAAACATATAACTACAGAATTTAGAGAGTGTCATATCAGGATAAAGCTGCGGGAAGAATTTTGAATCCCTTTAAAAGATTGTTAGTGCCATGGCTATTTCATTAATTTTATTCGTAAAGTCGACGTTTTTTTTTTTTGTGTCATTCGTTTAAATACACCTTTAAAAACAATCTAGTAGCTCAAAAATAATACTCAAAAAGTCAAATAATAAATAGTTAACAACATTCTGTCATCAATTTGACTATCAAGCCAAAAGCAAGTTACCAAACCGTAGAAGAAAAGGCTGAAATTCGAGCTTATAAGGACGGTGGTCATAGCAGCCGCCACAAGATTGGACGAAGTCATACAGTCGTGTGCAACTACCTTCGAAATAAAGAAAAGTATGGAAAAAATTACAAACCACGAATGAATATGGCTACAAAACCTCAAGATCGACGTGCTTTACTCCGAGAAGCCTCTAATTCAACCTTATCAGTTGCAAAAATCAAAGGTAAAACCGGAGTTAAAGCCAGCAAATCGACTGTTTATCGGATTATTCGGCAAGCCACTCATTTGAAGCACCTAAAAATACAAAAAAAAAATACCACTAAATGAAGTTCGTCGAAATCAGCGCCTTAGTTTTGCGAAGCAGAAGATCCGATGGGAAAGAGAATGGCATCAGGTGGTCTTTTCCGACGAAAAGAAGTTCAATTTGGATGGTCCTGACTGTTATAATTTCTATTTCCATGACGTGAGAAAAGAGGAAATAACTTTGGATAGAAGACACAACAAGGGAGGTGGTGTGATGGTATGGGGAGCAGTAAGCTACCACGGCACAGTTGAACTCGACTTTCAAAGCTCACGAATGACGGCGGAGACCTTAAGATGCATACAGGAGCAAGCCTTTCCCAAATTCAATGAACTATTTGGTGGACACCTTTGGACTTTCCAGCAGGATAACGCTCCCATACATACCGCCAAGCTTACTAAAGCCTGGATTCAGGGTCAAAATGTGGAACTTTTGCCTTGGACGCCATACTCACCTGACCTGAACATAATGGAAAACGTTTGGGGTTGGCTCTCACGGAAAGTTTACGAAGGAGGAAGGCAGTTTGAAACCAAACAAGACTTAATTGAAGCAATAAATTTATCTTGGAAGGAGATTTCACTGCATTATTTGGGTTCGCTTTATGAGTCACTGCACCGTAGACTTTTGGAAGTAATTGAACATTCTGGAGGTAGTACTCACTATTAAATGTAATTAAAAGATAATGTTAGTCGATAAAAACTAAATTTCGAATGCAACCATTGAAGGGATTTTTCTTGTTTTTTCTTTTAAAACCTTCATTTTCGATGTGTATTTAAGCGAATGACACAAAAAAGCGTCGATTTTTACGAATAAAATTGTTAAAATAGTCATGGAACTAACAATTTTTTAGGAGGATTCAAAAATCTTCCCGCAGCTTTATCCTCATATGGCACTCTATAAATTCTATAGTTATTTGTTTCCTTATTATAAAAGGTTTCGGAGAAATCATAAACAGTTTTCTAGAAAAAGACTGTATTTAAACGAATGAAACGCAGTGTATATGTAAAATTGGATGAATAAAGCTTATTATAATAATAATAATAATAAATCGATTGGCTTACTTCGTTTCTCAATCCGCCGTACCAAACATTTTGGCACATTTTGACACCTGTCAAACTAAGAAATTAGGTAATATCCACCATTGACCATCAGTCAAACCATAGAGTACCTATATTACCTAGAGAACCGACTTAGGCGGTCGTTTTCTTCCACCCTACAAGCTGTACTGAGAGGAAAATGCCCATTAAGTTTTGTATGGGGTTGTTGTCCAATGCATTTTAAATGGGACCGAACCAACATTGCTTCAATTGAAAGGACTTCGCTCAAATTGCTCAAAGTGCTCAATAAGGTGGATAAGACCGCCCAGGGATTCAAAAAAAAAAATCCGTTAAATTCAAAAATTGAGAAATTTATTAATTTCGTAGTCAAATTTATTTTTTTAACCTTTTGTCAACCTAAACTATGAAGAATATCGGTCATTGTTGCTCCCGGGTAATAAATTAAATAATATTTTTGAATATTTATGTTTAAAAAAAAAACAAAAACACCTACCGAAAATTAGAAGCGCACTCTAGTTTCATAGCTCAAAAAGGTACGTGTCTACGATTTAGGTGTGCAAATCGTAGACACGCACCTTTTTGAGCTAATGCCACCACTTTGTTCAAAATTAAACCGTAGACACGTACCTTTTTGAACTAATGCGCCAATTTGTTTTTATATCCACCATTCACACGGATTCACGGATAAGGAAAAAAGAGTAAACTAAGAGAGTTTTCACTTACTCACCTCAAATAAAATTTGCGGGTGTTTAAGGCAAGAGGGGTACCGGTCGGTTCTCTAGGTAATATAGGTACTCTATGAGTCAAACAAACAATACAATGAAAGGAAATTGTAGTAGAATTGTAATAGCATATACTTTAGACCTGTTTCTAGTTAAACAGAGCTGCTAAATTCTCTATGAATAGCAGCTGTTTCTAGCCTGGGTGTTAACTTTAGACTCCAGTTCAGTTAAACTCCAGTTTATAATATGACTATGAATATGCCTTTATTAAAACGTGTGTTTAGTGGACTTTGAGTACAGGAAAATTAAACAAAAAAAATCAAAAATAAATTTTTTTTCTAAAAACTAGCGACATCGGCAGCGAGTGGAACTACTGGACGCGTTTGCTCACGTTTTTCTCATACGATTTATCCAAAAACACTGATGCTTTTGAAACAATTAAAAAAAAATTATACACCAATCATCCCAGATAATCACACGGAACGACTTAACAAACTCGGTGGATAAAACATCAAAACCATCAGTTTAGTAAATCTTGAGTTAACTCACCAAATTTGATGAGTTAACTCGGGTTTAACTTTAATCTCGCACTGAAAAACTAGACCTTAAGTATTTAATTTTTTTTTTTGTAAAGTTGAGGTCCAGTTTTGCAGTACGAGATTCATGTTAAAAACTAGTTAACTCATCAAATTTTGTGAGTTAACTCTGGATTAACTGAACAGATGGTTTTGATAGTTTATCCACCGAGTTTGTTTATCGTTTCGCATGCACTACCGAAATCTACTTCCTCAGTTATATGTGAGTGAATTTACTTCTAGTGTAAGCTAACTCTGATTTCACTCACCACTAAAAAACTCGCCCTGAGTTTGGAAATTCATTTTCAAAAAATATTCACTAAAAAATTTTTATTAAAAAACAGAATTTAGGAATGGATTTAATAAATGGCATGACATTATAAGTGTTGCCGTTGCTTTTAAATGTTTCTTGTTGTATTTCATGTCGATTATTTAGAAAATATCCCCCTTTTTGTTAACATTTCAGATTCTTTGTTGTAGTGAGCTTAGAGCATGCTGTAAAAAATATCTACAAAAATTAGGGAGAAGAATTTTATTGTTTTATTTTAAAGAGTGTATACCTCTTGGGAATTCTAAAACCACAATAGTCGAAGAAAAAACTCTGCATCCTCCAAAATTTTGAAAAAAAGCTTTAAAAACTTTATTTTCTCGGCCGTTATTAGCCGTAGAGTATTTATTTTGTTTACTTTTGTAGGAAAAATGATCCCTAAAATATTTGTACTAAAAAATGTTTGACAGCTCCTTCCAATAAAAAGTTATTGTCAATGTATTTCAGCTAATGTGTATCTAAACCAAAAACTATTTAAGACACCTTTTATAGAGAACTGAATTTCCAATGTTTGTATATTTAGATTTTTGGAGATCCAAAAAAATGTTATATATTTGAGGGTATTATATTTTAAATTTATTTTAAAAGTACATACATATGTACGTACGTTACTTAACCAGTTTTTATCATCTCTCTTTTTCTACGGAGTGAAAAATTTTGTAAAATGGATTTTTGCTTTACAAAATGTGAAAAGATATTTGGTAATGAAATAATGATGGTTGTAAAAAAATAGGAAGACCAATATCGGAAAATATTGACTCCGCCATGGAGAACATTTACACTTTCCTTCAGGAAAATTGCGAGGAGCGAAAGAAAACAATTATTTTCGAAATGAACAAGCGCGAATCTATAGTCTGCTTTAAAAATAGCGGTCATAACTTGCTTGACGAAGACGGGTATAAAACAAAGACTATAAATCCAGAGCAGTAAATATTGCGCGTAATTCGAGAAGCTGCAGAAAATGTGCGTTCGAGGGTTAACGCGCTAATATGTACCCACCCACCGACAAAGTAATGAAGAATGCTGATGAATATGCTGGCGATAGCAAATTTGTGCAAAACATGTTCGTGGAATTCGTGAAACAGCTAACGATAGTTTATAGAGGAAAAAGGCCCTACTGCGAACCCGTGGATTCAATACTTTCGGATGGTAACATTAAGAGTGACGTCTTTAGGCATGGGCCCGGTGGGCCAGGGCCCCGGAATTTTGGGGCCCCGAACCAATACAGTTCAATTTGCAATTTGATTTATTCATTTATTTCAAATTGTAAGCATTGCAGTTACAATAAATATGTACAAACCAACATTTATACACGAGTGCATTATTATCACAATAATTTAAAGGGATGTAAGTACCTCGTATATTTTCAAGTTTCTTAGCCAGAGCCATTTCCTAAGATAAACCTTTAAAACAAAAAGAATTTATGAAATCGGACAATTTTTTATTTTAACCCCATTTTACCCTACAAATCTCAAAACTAAAACACAATATCCTTGAAGACCGCAGGTAAAGTTATTTTTTAACCAGATACATACGTATTTTTTATTTTACCCCATTTCACCCTACAGTGAATTTGTCCGATATTTGTATAGTTATTCTGCTGTTCGGGGCACAGAAGAATCCAACAATACAAAGATCATTAAAATCGGTTCAGCCGTTCTAGTAACTTAACTGAATTTCTGAACTTGAACATTGCTTATAATTGTGGACTTTTGCTCCAACAAATTATCAAGTACTAAGTAAAAAAAAAAATTAACCGAAATCTAACAAAACAAAATTTGTATAAAAATATTTCCTTAGGGGGCCCCAATACCTTCAAGGGCCCAGGGCCCCCAAATGTCTAAAGACGCACCTGAACATTAACGAAGCGAATCCTTGAAGCTGAGCGATCTGGTAACTGGAAGCTCCATCTACAAACTATTCAAGGCATGACTCCCTTCTTTCATGCTAGTGGTCACTTTCTATACGCGAAGAGTGCTCACCGTACAAGATATGAAGACCCTATACATAATCGAATGACTGCAGATGAATTCTATAAATATTCAACTATTGGATACTTCACAATTCGACGATCGGACAAAATTTGGTAAGGAATTATATCAGATATGGTTATATAGAACAGGGTCTAATGCGCTCAATGAAGGTTAAGGGAGGTTTGACAGAAGGTGGAAGAATGAAACGGCACAGGGAAAATGGACTTCAGGAAGTATCTACACACAGGAAGTTTGCGAAGAAGTTGAATTATTGTGTGGAGTTATCAGGGGAACAAGCGAGAAGCGTATTGATTTTAGAAAAGCTCGGATACCCCGTGATAACTCCAATGCAGAAAACTTACAAGATGGTTCAAAACTCATGATCCGTTTCCAAAAACGGATCATATTATGTCAATAAGTACGGAAATAATTGGATCTGAGAAAATAAATTGTGACCGGATATACATATGACGCGCTTTTTTTAATATTTCAAGAACGACTCGATCGATTTTTATTTAACTTGGCAAAAGGCAGTTTTTAACGGTGGCCCCCATACAAATGTTTAAAAACCATTGAGCAAAATCTTATTTTGCTCAAAAAGGACTTCTACGATTTTGATACGAATCAAAATTAGTACGATCTCTCTTTGAACATTATTAAATTTTATATTTTATCATTGCTAACAGTACTTCTCATAGAACGTTTTTTTTATTTTTGACTATCTCACTATCAGGTTAACCGATTAAAATTAAATGTTTAATACAGAAGCTCGTAATAAGTTTAAATAATTTTATTTATCAAAATTTTCAAAATATTATTTTTGGATTTAAAAAATAAAATCTTTTTTAAATTCGATATTTAACAAAATTTGTATTTAAATTCAATTTTTAACTCTACATTAATAAATACTTAAAATTGGCGTACTAATTTTTTTTTTTTTTCTCAAAAATTTTAACTAAATTCATTTAAAAAATTAATTATGTACAGGGTGTCCGCCGGGAAGGTATACTACTTTGTTTGTTTATAATTTTTGATTAAATGAAAGAGAATGGATCTTATATTGATAAATGTTTTATTTAATGTCGACAATTATGTATGGAATACAATATCAGGTAAATGTCCGCCTCTGTTAGTCGAGCCCTTTTGAGCACATTTTTCATTACATTCTCACACATTTCACGCGGTATTTCATTAATTTCATCACGAATATTTTGTTTGAGTTGCTCAAGCGTTTCTGGTTTGTTTGCATAAACCTTGCTTTTCAGATATCCCCACAAAAAGAAGTCCGGAGCAGTCAAATCATGCGACCGTGGAGGCCAGTCAATATCACCATTTCTTGAAATAACTTGTTGTGGAAAGAGGTCTCGCAGTAATTCCATTTTAATCCTGGCTGTATGCGATGTGGCACCGTCTTGTTGATACCACATGTTAATCAAGCCCAAAGCATGCAGTTGTGGAATTAAAAAGTTTTCAATCATATCACGATATCGCTCCCCATTCACATTTACCGTCGAATCGAGGTTGATGGATTGTTTTGAACACTTCCTTGAGCAGCAGTAATGTTTTCAGCCGATCTTGCAGTACGTTGTGTTCCATGCTTGGGCCTATCACATACAGACCCTCTTTCATAGAAATCATTCACTACACGATGAATAGTGCGTTTTGTTGGCACGTTGTTTCTCCCAAAAATTTCACGCAACTTTCTTATCGTCACAGTAATCGATGATTGATTTTGATAAAATGTTTTAACGATTAAAACACGTTGGTTTATCGAATATTTGTCCATAATAAATTTGCCAAGTGTCTACTTCACGACTGCCAAATATGAACTGTCAAGACTAATGTTTACCAAAATGGCGGCAAAACAAAGTAGTATACCTTCCCGGCGGACACCTTGTATTTTTAAAGCTGCCACTACGATTTTTAAATTTATATTTCAGAATTTAGAACCACAGTGTGATAGAGTAAGTTCGTGCGAAAACAAGTCGTGATGTTTTTTTTGAGTGAAAGTGTGAAAAGTATTGTATATTTAAAATAACATAAAGGCGATATTAAACTGTCATATATATATGTCTGTCACATGATGACATGTAAAATATGACATAATATTTGTTGTATCACAAAGTAGTATAAGCATCCATGTATTTTTTGTCATATAAATTTTACTATCACACTTATATGACACTTTTGACGTATGTTTATCTATCAAACTTCCCATATTTACTTGATAATGTAATACTGCCTTAAGGCTTTTTCTATCGAAAGTATTTTTTTGATACGTTTCGTGTAAATTTTTGTATAAAAATAGCAACGTGTATAGGAATTCAAATAAATTCTAACTACATATTCCAAAACAAAGAGTTAGGTAAAGTAGGTTAACAGAACGTTCAATGCTTACTATCGAAAAATCATTTGCAATAAAGACATGTGGAAGATTCTTTTTTTTTAACACAAAGTCTGTTTTCTGAAACAATATTTATAAAAATTGCATTTCTCTATCTACTATAATCTACTTTGTTCTTAATGCAAAAAGCTCTACGCAACCAAGAAGCAAACAGCAAATCTACTTGACGGAACTCAATCCCAGTTATTTTTATGCAACGGCTATAAAATTTAGTTTTATCTTACATACCTTTATACTCCTTGGCGCTAAACCCTACCCCTGGACAACTTAACTCCCCCATTACATATAAAAGCACTTTGTGGCTGTGACGCGGTTCAGAATGTTAAATATATTTGCCGACAATTTCACGGCAAAAGGGAGTTTCCATTATTTGTTAAATCAGGCATGGTTGCTTATGCTTAGACTTAATTAGCTAGGAAGCAAGGGAATAAAAAATATCTCTTCCGAGTATAGGTAGATGAGAATTTTCTTGGTCAATTATATTGCTAATTACGAAAACCATAAATAAAAAGACGGCAAACATAGTGAATTATTATACCTAATCGAATTATTGTAGGGTTGTTTTTATTAAACTTTGCCTTTTGTTATTTATGCTGTACTGGGCAGGAAATGGTGTTGATTTAGTATTAAGAGAACCGTTACAAGGTGAGGCAATAAGACAGACGACATTCAATTTGATTAAAAGTAAAGTTTAAACTGCACCGACATCTAAGTACAACAAGGCTCAATTGAAGATATTTTCTGATGAACAATATAGACACATTATGCATGCATAATATTATTTAAACTTGAAAATTGTTTTAAATCAACAAAATTAGAAATAAATTGATTAAAATACTTCTGAAACTGTTTTTAATACAAAATTTAAAAAATCTTTGAATTGCTTTTAAAATTAATTAATTTAGTATTTCTTAATGTGGAGTTAAAAATTGAAATTCACATACAAATCTTCCACCTATCGAACTTTATTATTTTCAATTTTTTTTTTTAATCCAAAAAGGATTTTTTTTTTAATATTGGTACACGATAATATTTAAAATTTAGAATGTATAAATCATTTTTCATTAAAAAATTGATCGAAATCGAAGGAACCGTTCTCGAGAAAAGTGAGAATTAAAAAAATGTTTTTTTGGGAGTTGCCATTAAAAACCATTTTCGGAACCATTTCTTTGTTGAAAGGCAGCTTATACTTACGTATTAAAATGTTTGAATTTTTTTAAATCTTTGGAGCTGATTTTAAGAAAAATAATATTTTCCTTTATACCGACAGACGGACAGTGAATTAGTTTAGTTTTCCAATCATCTTTCGCCGGTCTATTTTATGTTTTGATTTAGTCATTTCGTCGAGTTTGTTTTATGGAAACCATATATAAACCGAAAACAACAAATGAGCGCGTGTATTAACTATTGATTTAAGAACCGGTTAGCCGGTTTTGGCATACGGAAACGGATATTTTATTGAGCGCTACCGGCATTTGACTGTTGCCTTACCGGATCCGGTTCCGGTCAACTCGTATGAAAGCTCCCTTATAAATATATATTCTCAAATACCGGTTAGTCGGTACCGGTTACTCCGTCGCCGGGTTTTGTAAAATATGTTTAAGATTTTATCTCATCACTGATGTTGAAAAAGAGGATACCAACCAACCAACAGAAACGCTGATCGGAGAAGCTTTGGTTAGACTAAGAAAATGCACTTTTCTGCTTTAATTTTGGACTAAGTATCCTACAGGGGACTTCTGTAGATGAAGTATCAAATTAAAGTCGGACAGAATTTTGTTTAAGTTTTTGACATTTAAAATAAAGAACATCATTTTTAAAAATCCAAAGAGACTAGAACTATTGCATCTCGAGGTAAAACGGAATATAACTGGCGGGGCCCAAGAGAGCTCCGCTAAGTTTTTTTCAACTCCCAAACTCTCTAATGCCCCGTCGAAACCTATAGATTGTTTTTTTCAGGCGGGGTATACTGCGATTACAATGCTAGCTCCTGATTTGGAAGAGGGAAGTGTGGGCAAAACTCCACATTGGCGCAAAACCGTATTTGTATTATTTTGTATGAAAAAAATAATTAAGTGGCAACACTTTTAATGTTAAAACGTCGTAATTTGGATGACGCTTTTTTTATTATTGCAAGTCGGATATTGAAAAGTAATACATATAACCTAAAAAAAATCAACAAGAACACCAATTTTACAGAAAAAAACTAAATATTAGAATGAAGGCAAGATCCGTTTGGGGCAAAACCGCATATTAATTTTTACTTGCGATATAGGTACTATATTGGAAGTTATGGATTCGTACAAAAAATCGAACTCGAGATTTTGATCAAACTTTACATCACGATGATAGAGAAGTCAAAAAAAGTGGGTCTCGCAAAAACGTCCGTCTGTCTGTCTGTCGGTTCGACTACAGCCTACACGGATGGGTCGATTTTCTTGAAACTTGGTACCTATCGTTTTTTGGACATTCCCCCCACCCGTTTTTTTCTCTTTTTTTTTAGGACCAAAATTAACAGTAGCAGTCATACAAAATTTCTTGGCCAAAAAGGAAAAACTTATTTTTCTCAAATCCAGCGCTACCGAATTTGTTTTTAAGAACTCAATAAATTTAAATAGTTATAAGTTGCCGTTTAATAAAAAAAATGGTTATTAATGGTACCTCCCAAAGAACCATTTTTTTTGATTTTCGCTTTTCTCGAAAACGGTTAAACTGATTCTGATCAATTTTTTTATGAAGAAGTATTGACACATTCTTAATAATATTGTGTACCAAAATTTTCAAAAAAATATTTTTTAGATTTTTAAAAAAAGTTTTAATATTTTTTTTTGAAAACTCAATATTTCAAAAACGGCTTGGTCGATTTTTATTAAACTTAGTAAATAGCAGGTTTTTAACTTTATCTAGAAGATTTTTGACAAAAATTATTCTAATACCCAAAAATAACGGTGCCTCCCATACAAATGTTAAAAAACCGTTAAGAAAAATATTTTGTTTCTCAAAAACGACTCCTACGATTTTCATAAAAGTTTTTTTGTGTGTTAAAATTAGTACGATCTACCATTTAAAATTTTTAAAGTTTATGTTTTACGTTTATTAACAGTACCTCTCATAGAACGGTTTCTTTGATTTTCGACTATCTCGACATCTGATCGACCGAATAAAATTAAATTTTTTATACAGAAGCTTGTAACAAATATTAATAAAAGTGCGTATCAAAATTTTCTAAAAAATGATTTTTGGATTTTTAACAAAAAATCAAAATTATATTTTGAAAATTCGATATTTCGAAAACTGGTAGCCGATTTTTTTGTGAAGTTCAATTTTTAACGCAACATTAATAAATGCTTTAAATTGGCGTACCAATTATTTTTCTCAAAAATGTTAACGAAATTTTATATATAAAAAATTAATTATTTTTAAAACCGCTCCTACGATTTTCAAATTTTTTTTCTCATAAATAAATATTAATATAAGAAATCAGATGGTGTACATCGTGTTGGGTTAAAACGGATTCAAAGTATTTTAATCAATTTCTTTCTAATTTTTTAGATTTAAAACAATTTACCAGTTTAAATAGTATAATTTCCTTTTATGCATATTGCATATGTGCAACACTAGCCTATATTGTTAATTTTTGTATACTCACATAAAACCACCTGAAACTAAACTAAGATTTGGCAATTGGATAAAATATATACTCCTATAGCTAATTTATTTCAGACTATAGAACCACAATGTGATCGCGCATAAGAGCAAGTTCGTGCGACCCAGTCGTGCATATTTTTTCTATGTATAAGAATGTGCTGAATGGGGTCAGGGTCATATGAAGCTTGTGCAGGAATAAGAGTCAATGGGGACATCGTATATGTTTGTTACTTATGTGGCTAACTTCTTATTTGAGGAAATAACGATTTTTCCCCCCAGGATAATTTAGTAGGGCTGTATTGCCCCCACATAGGGGCAAAACTGTTTTTTTGTAAACTTTATTCAAAAAACTTTTGTTCAGTAATTTATTAATTATTAAATTACCCTATTGAATAAACAGACAAAATAAAGACTATTACCCTTACATAACTCGTTTTAATAGTTTAAAAAGCGGGAAAATGCTAAATATAATATGAATATATACAAATAAATTTCATTAAATAAAAAAAAGTATGAGTTCTTGTTTAAATTTAAAAAGCAAAAACTTTTGTGAATCATAAATTTTAATTTTCGTAGCTCAGGAGAAATTCTGTTCTCCGTTTTGTCCATATACAAGGGTGTCAATCCGTTTCCATAATGTGCCCGATCGGGCTAGTGTTCTTTATTTTGGCCCTTGACCCCGGGCCACCAAGAAGTGGCCCGCATATCTTGTTTTTTTCTATTTATTTCAAAAATATTCCAAAAAGTACACATTCCATCACAAAAATCAGCAATGTTTTCCCCCCTTTAACTAGTTCACATACTATTCGACGGCAAAACACAAAACTGAATTGAAACAAAGGTCAGATTTACTATTACCTACACATAGGTAATGCACTGCACTGATGTCATATAACGGGGTCCCAACTGAAAAGCACAAAATATGAATCTAAATTTTTAAAAAAGCGATAAAGCTTCATTGTTTAATTTCAAATGCATACGTTGCTCCAGAGTTCAATTTTCTTTAGCACCATAGGCGCCCGCAGCGGGGGGGGGGGGGCAATTGCCCTTCCCTGGCTCTGAGCAACGACTTTTGTCTACCAACATTTTATCAGTTCTTAATAGGGAATTTTGACTAATTGGTCATTTTTTTTCTTCACTTTTTTCGTCAAATTCCATAGGTTGCCCTCCTCTGAATCTGGACCTTGGTCGAATATATCCCTTACTTCTTTCGTTTAGCCCCGTCCTTGCAGACAATAATTTTAATTTTTCGAGTTTTAGGTGTCAAAATATTTTTGAATAATACTTCTTTGAGCACCTCCAAACATCTATAAACTAGTTCAGCAATGAAATAAGTTTTGAAAAAAGTGAATAATATGGCTGTTAAAGTTTAAGTCAAACGAAAAAATATTGGAAAATTAGGGAAAAGAATGCAAGACTTCTATCCAAAGGCACACAAATTAAATTTAGTGATAGAAGATATAAACGAAGTGTCCGAGATCAGAAATGCTGTTGGGACGATAAAAGAAATAATTTATTTACTCCGGGACAGTTCTTTGGGATGAAAATATATTCCCATCATCTTCCTGTCTTGTGAAACAAGATTGAAAGCAAAATACTACGAGTATTCAGGGCAAAATCTGGGGGACGAAGGAAACCGTGTTACAAAAAAACGAGGCCTTCAACTTTATTACTCATGTTCGAATTCGATTTTTTAAGTCTCCTTGTTCATAATGGCTCTTTACTCGTCGGTACTTGAACTAGTCAGTCGCAAAAAATGTTCAGGGATTTGACCAGAATTAATTAATTGTTAAAGTCAGATCATTTTCTTGAACACGCATTTTGAAGAAGATCGGAAGAATGCTGACAATTCTTTCAAACGCTTTGAGAGCCAAATTAAAAATGTTTGAGTGAATCAGTTATTGAATTGAGCTACCCAAAAAATCTAAAGAAACAAACTCAACGATCCAATATTCCTTCGTCCTCACCCGAAAATTATTTTAGAACAACTTAGATTCTCTAAATGTCCCTTAAAGAGCGGTTTTCAGAAGAAAATAAATCCGCATAGGTATGCAATATTTCAGTTATCTCCTAATAATATACAGAGCATGGACTCAACCAATTTCAATTTGATTGTCCAAAAGCAAACTGACAAATATGGATCCTTTTTGGATAATATTTCTGCCGATTCGATCATATCCACAATACGATAAATTTTGACCAAAGTTAATATACTAATACATGTGATGTGTTGGAAAATGCGGAAGAATTTTATCGGTTTTCGCAACACTATCTAAAGGACTTTCTATTCCCGCCACAATATGTACAGCAGAGCGACCTTTCAGTACCTACATTAAGAAAGGTAAGAACTTGGCTTAGCTCAAAAATGAGCGATGAAAGTAAACTAAAATAATCACTTAAATCTAGTAAAAGAAAATACGGAGTCTTATAAAAAAATTACATATCGTTTTGGTAAACAACAATGAAAACTGCAATTCCTGTTTTCAAAGAATTAGTCTACAAACAAAATAGTTTTATGTCTTGTAATGAGCATTATTATAGTATTTATTATTACCATAAAAGAAAAAAGGTGAATACCATAAAAAAATCAATTTTCAAGGAAATATAACATCGCCTTAAAAATTTTATCAAAATATTTTTTAAAATATAATTCTAGAGAAATCTACTCTACATGGGAATGTTATCCAATTTATGTTGGAATCCTCCTCACTTTAAAAAATATTTGATCGGAGTGAGAAATGTATTAACTTTTATGGAAGAAAAGCTTCACTTTACAAAAGGAAGCCTATTCCATTTCGTATGCAAAATTAAACTATCGTTTATTATCTTCTTTTTATGCGTAGAAATAAAAATGATACTTGGTCACAGCCGTAGCCGTAATGTATCGTAACAATTTAAAATTAAAATTTTTGTGTCTTACAGATGACTCAAGTTTAAGTTTATTAACTTAGAATATTATGTTAATAATTTGTAAGATCATTTGAGTATAACTGTCACACCCGTATGTTGTTTTCATCATTAACCTTTTTGTTTTATTTTGTTAGTTGAAAATTTTTTTCTGACGAGTTGTGGCCCGCACTTTTACGAAATGGCACCCAAAATTGGCCTAAATATTGTTTTCTTTGTGGAAACGCTGGTGTCAGTTCACCTTTTCCTTTTTCTAGTTTAAAATGATGTGTGTGTTGGATTGGTCGAGGAAAGGCAAAGGCAGTGAAAGATTTTTATTTATATACAAATGTTTCGAGCTTATTATCTAGACTAAGCTTAGAGGATATATAATTTTTTGTCTAATTTTGGTGGGGGCAGTACCCCCATTTATTCGGTTTAATTACAAGCTAATGCTTAAACTAACTTAAGAGCTATGAAACTTATAGCTACGTTTTGTGGTAAGTGAGGAGGATGATTCAGGAGGCGGAGTTTTAGACAAGGGGTCGATGAATGAAAAGAATTTCATGAATTTTTCTTCGTTCTTTTAGTGAGTTAAGGTGGATAAGTTTAAGGCGGTTTTGATAGGGAGGAAGGATCAAGGGATTATTCCAGGACAGACCTCGAAGAGCAAAACGAAGGAAACAACGTTGAATGCTCTCGATTCTGGCAATGTGAATTTGTTGGTAAGGGGACCATACTTGACAGGCATATTCGAGCAAAGGACGGACAAATGTTATATAGAGGGACCGGGTCACGTATGGGTTGGAGAATTCCTTGGACCAACGTTTAACGAACCCAAGTGCTGAATTGGCCTTAAGAATTATGTCGTCATAATGGGAGATGAAATTAAGCTCCTGATCGCATAATATACCAAGGTCACGTATAGATTCGACGACAGAAAGGGGCTGATCGTGAAGGAGATAACAACGGGGAGAAGACTTAAAACGTTTTCGTGAAAAAGTTATTGAATGGCATTCGGCAATATTTAAATATAAGCAGTTTTTGTGACACATGGAGTGCTTTAAAATAATAAACAAACACTTATTAATTTCAAGAATTACTTCAAATTAGAATAATTTAGAGAGAAAATAAGCAAATCATTACTTTGATAGCAGCTGTACGATATTCTAAGACTTTATCTAAACCGAAAGGCGCAATATCACAGTGCACAGATACCGGAATAGGTGGCACTTAAGTTTCCGATGTTGGTGACTAAAGCCCCACGCTAGCTATGAAACTAATATGGGAAACTTAAGTGCCACTTATTCCAGTAAGTGTCGATGTGAAACTGGCCCTAAGTACATATCTTAGTTCAACATAAAAACTTATATGTGACAGTTTACACTAAGGAAAAAGCAGAACATAAGAAACATAAGTTTCGTATCAGCCAACGGCTCTCAATGGTTTAACGATACCAAAAGTTACTCTTTCTATACTCTGTCCAACAAAAATTGTCACTACAGGAAAGAAAGGACGTTTGCATCTCAGTTTGGTTGCAGTGTATTGCATAACTCTATCGCATATAAAAGTTTTTACCGCGATGCCATAGTATGTATAATGAATCGTTTCAAGTGAGGCATTTATTTTTCGTAGAAAATCAGTAAATCCCACTGATATGAAAAAAAGCTTTCCCATAAGGCCTGTACTAACAGTCCCTGTTGGACAGAGTATAGTTGAAACAAGCAATCCATACAATCCATATTGTATGCATAAATTTCGATTTGAGTTGAATCGCCATAATCCCCAGGAACAAACGCCATTCAAACTCAATCTCTATTTGAAGTTCAAACCGTAATACAAATATTTCAAAATAAAATTTCTATTTATTTTAAGGGTCCTGTCCAAGTGTCCAAAGCAAATAGTATGCGTGTATGTATTTTTGTTTCAAATAGATAATATTTTTCCGTTTTTATCTGTCAATAAACACTGTAGATTATTACTCTACTACCTTGCTGAGATGAAAATCAAAATTAATTCATAAAAAAATATGCAAATATACACGACTGGGTCGCACGAACTTGCTCTTATGTGCAATCACATTGTAGTTCTAAAGTCTGAAATAAATTAATTATGGGAGCCTTTATATTATCCATTTGCCAAAACATAGTTTAGTGGCAGGTAAACCTACTATAATGTGAGTATATTATATAAATGAACAATTAAGGCTATGCAGGCATAGAAATTTAATTATTTAATCTGGAAAATTGTTTTAAATACTATTAAGTACATTTCAAAAAATCAGATTTTATTTGTCTACCTCTACTCTTTCGCTTTTTACAGACCTAAATGCAGTTTTGTTGATGTCACTTTCGTCAACATAGCGCGGCGCTGCCACAAGAGAAATTCAAAATATAATTATAGAGGAATTAGGTCCTAGTTAGGTGCTTATTAAGGGCTGCAGTATCAGTTCAAGGGCTTTACGATTTGACCTCCAAATGCATCACAACAGTTTTGCAAAAAATCCTAAATCGCCCTCATAATGTATTCAATTTGTAGACTTAAGTATACACGAAACTTACTGAATGAAAAAAGTCTACAATTTCGCTTGCGACCTTGGCAGGGAGAGTGAAATACAGTATCCAGAATAACTAAAACTTCGAATTGCATTCCATTTCAAAGTGTTATCGTAGTGCACTTGAATAAATTCATTGTATTGAAGCACTAAATTAGGTCACAATTCCTGCTTCATTAGAATTTTTAATTTATTTTCTGGCGGCGCATATTGTTCGGTAAAAAGCGAAAGGACCATAGAAGACAAATAAAATTTGACTTTTTGAAATGTACTTAAAATAGTATATCTTAGTTTCGCTGTTTTAATTTCTTACAAAAAGGTCGAAAATAAAAAAGTCTACAAACTGTTTGCGCAGTTATTGCATCCGATTTAAGGTTGAAATCGTAAAGCACTTGAACAATATTGCTGCACTAAACTAGCACCCATAACGAGGTCCAAATTCCTACATACTTAGATTTTTCAAATTCTTCTTTGGCGGCGCTATCTTGACGTGTTGATAAGTTGCACACGGTCTAACGAGGTGCCACATGTCTCTTTTGACATGAAGGAGTGGGAGTAGAAAGTTAATTTGCACTTTTTTGGAGACGTCTCGACCAATCCTTTAATTTAGTACATACCATTCTTTTTGTAGTGCATTAATTTTTGGGAAAATTAAGATTTTTGGTAAAACTGTTGAGATGCATTTGAAGGTCAAATAGTAAAGCACTTGAACTAATACAGCGGCACTAAATTAGCACCTAATTAGGTCCTAATTCCTGCATGATTAGATTTTTGAATTTCGTTTGTGGCGATGCCATCTTGACGCACCTCATTATCTGTATCTACCTTTGTACATAATAAGTTCCGCCTACCTATCTAATATCCCAAGTTAACACATTCTTCCATAGGTCTCACGTTTTAGGTGACATGCCAGCGTGATTTTCTAACCACAATTACTTTGAACGCTGATTTTTTTTTATAAATTAAGTTGTATAACCTTTATGAAAAATGTATACATTTGCAGAGGTTGTTCTTATAGCTCCGTTAATGACATGCCAAATACACACAAAGCATCGAAGCATCAAGCAGATAAACATAATAGACACGGATTAAATCTAAGTTTAGTTTAGTATAATCATACACCTACACCAAACTAGTGATTTACGCTTTGAAATAGTGAAAGTTTTACTTACTTATCATTGTCCTTATCCCTTTCTTTTTCTTGATCCTTTTCTTTATCCTTGTCATTTTGCTTATCCTCATTTTCGGTCATGATATGACGTCGCAAACAATTAATATCCTTGAATAAATTAATTTTTTTCACTCCGACAGGTAATCAGGAAAATCAAATAAAAAACAATAACAGATACACTGAGCACTGCACAAATACCAATTGACAGGCCAATAGGCTTGGTATAAGGGTCAATTTTTAATCAAATTCCCCTAGCCACTGGTATAAGGGTCAATTTTTAATCAAATTTCCCTAGCCACCGTATGGTTTCACTTTTTTCTTACTGTTTTATATTGATAAGGTGATCAATACATAGGTACTAAATGTTTAAAAAGAAGGGAAAAAGAAAAACAAGAAAATAACCACACTCATTCTCAAAAATCTTTCAGAACCCAATCAATAGTTTCTTAATAAATAAATCCGCGCATTCAATCAAATTCAAGGGAAAATATGGACATGAATAAAGTCATAAATCGATTTAGATGTCCTTAGAATTATACTTCCCGAAAAAAAAATCGGATCATATAAATCTGCTTATAAAACATAGTAAATGCTTCCTTCTGCACGACACAATCAACAATTTAACATTAAAAAGAATTAAAATCATTGGCTTTCAAGGACAAATATCCTTTTCAACAAACAAACTATCCCTTGAGCTCAATTGTTTCGTCCTGTTGCTTGGCGGGACTCACAAATGTATCTACACCTTCAAATATAAAATAAACAGAAACAAAAAAGCACTTTTTCTTTGAAGCAATACAATGAGAAGCTAAACGAAGTCATTACTTTTGAAACCAACCACAATTTCACAATAAGAATGACCTTTCCACTAAAAGAACAAACAGAAACTAAATGATTTTTAAAGGGCTTTCTTTTGGATGAGTACAAGAGCAACTTGGAATTGAAAGTTTTTTGTAAAAGCTGTTTTTATACTCTTTTTCCTTCCGATTAAGAGTAAAAGAGAAAAGAATTAGGATTTAGCAGGATGTAAAATTGTCCAAAACTGTCAAGCTAATTATTCTTATTAAAAAAAAAATAAAATGCTATGCAAAAATACCCAAAATGCAAACAATTTTCTTGACATAACTGGTTTACAGTTATTCCGAGAAAGTTTTATTGTAAACTTCATTTCATTTCAAAGATATTGGGAAATCGCATTTTAAGGTTCGCGGTTGATTAAAACAAATTGCGCTGAAGTTTTCTCAATTTTTTAATTGAATGTTATCTTGTACAGTGTGTTTTGATTTTCAAATTACAAAGGTTTTTTCCGATATTTACATACTTGTCATATACGATACACGCCACAAAAATTAAAAGACTTCTTTACATCCCATACACATCATCATCATCATCATCGTCGGCTCGACAACCGGGGTCCGGTCCTGGCCTCCTTCAACAAGTCTCTCCACCCATCCCGGTCTCGAGCCGCCGCCATCCAGTTGCGCACCCCAAGGCTCCGGGCGTCCTGGTCTACGCCATCTCTCCAGCGCAAGCATGGTCTACCACGCTGTCGTCTACCATAGAATTTACCACAAAGAACTTTCCGAGCAGGTTCCTCTTCGCTCATGCGAGCTAGGTGCCCTGCCCACCGGAGTCTACCGAGCTTAATTTTTGTCACGATATCTGCTTCAAGGTAGATTGCGAACAATACATGAATCGTCCTTCCTCACATACATATGGGGCCAACAATTCTCCTTAAGACTTTTCTCTCGAACGCGGCTAAGAGGTCGGAGTGCCTTTTGCTAAGCACCCAAGTCTCGGATCCATATGTGAGTACTGGCAGGACCATGGTCCTGTACAGCAGCAGTTTTGAAGTTATGGTGAGATTTCTGGATTTGAAGAGCTTTGACAGACTATAGTAGGCTCTGTTGGATTTGAGAAGCCGCCCGCGTATTTCTTCTTCTATATTGTTATCGGCTGCTACTATTGACCCAAGGTATTTAAAGGATTGCACCACTTCAAATTCGTGCTCCGCTACCTTGATTGTTTGACCAACTGTTCCTCTCGCATTCGACGCCACCATGTACTTTGTTTTACCTTCACTAATGTGCAGCCCCAGATTTTGTGCCGCCTGCTCGATCTGGATGAAGGAATCATGTACAGCTTGCTCAGTTCTTCCGATGATGTCGATGTCGTCTGCGTAAGCCAGTATCTGGCTGGACCTGTTGACGATGGTCCCTCTTGTTGCCGTGCCAGAGTCACGGATTGCTTTCTCCAACGCCAGGTTGAAGAGGAGGCAGGCCAAACCATCCCCTTGTCGGAGTCCATTAAAGATGTTGATTGGTTTGGATAGCAATCCGGCTATTTTTACTTGGCTTGTTACGTTGGTCATGGTCAACCTACATAGTCGTGTCAATTTATTTGGGATGCCGAATTCTCTCATGGCTTTGTAAAGTTCTACCCTGGCTATGCTATCGTAGGCGGCCTTAAAGTCTATAAACAGGTGGTATGTTGGGATGTTAAATTCTAGACATTTTTCCATCGCCTGCCTAAGGGTAAAGATCTGATCAGTTGTTGATTTGCCTGGAATGAAACCACACTGATATTGTCCGTTGATGGTTTTAGCGTATGGGGTTATCCGGTCTTGTAGGATAGAGGAGAGTATCTTATAGGCGATACTCAACAACGTGATACCTCTATAATTGCTGCACGTTGTGGCATCTCCCTTCTTATCTATGGGGCAAATTATACCTTTTCGCCAGTCGTCTGGAATTTCTTCATGCTCCCACACGTGCACTATAACCTCATGAATTGCTTGACGTAAAGCTGGCCCACCGTGTTGAAATATTTCGGCTGGTATACCATCGGCTCCGGGGCTTTGTTTTTCTTTAGCCGGCCTATAGCCTTCTCAACCTCTTCTATGCTTGGTGGCGGCAACATAGGGTACTCTTCTTGAAGTAGTGGCGCCTCCACTTCTGCAGTGAGCTGACCATTTAGCAATTCATTGAAGTACACTTCCCATCGCTCCAGTATGCTTTGAGGATCGGTGATCAGATTTCCCTCTCCGTCCTTGTAGTATGTGCAGCGTGGTGTGTACTACGTCATGTTTCGGACGGATTGGTAGAACTTCCGCGCCTGGTGCGGAGCTCGCTCTCGGGTTTTCTCTATTTCACAGATTATGTTCTTCTCCCAGGCTGATTTTTTCTGTCTGTGAAGCCGTTTTTCGCGTGCCCGCGTTCTATGAGATTGTTGCATTGCTCGGTACGCAACATTCTTACGTTCAGTCGCTAGCTTGCATTCATCATCAAACCAGTCGTTCCGATTACTACGACTGCTGCCTAAGATGGAGTTGGCAGTACTAATGACAGTATTCTTAAGGCGTGTCCACTTCTCATCTACGCCCAGCATACTGGCTCCAGGACTTACTCTACCCAGTTCTAGGGCGAGTCCTAACGCATTACCAAAGGTGTTACTGGTGTTTTCATTGCGTAGAGCAGCCGTGTTGATTCGAACCTGATCGGCGGATGCTATACGTCTTCGGAAGGCAATCCGCCCTCGGAAAACCATACCAACAAGATAGTGATCCGAGTCGATATTGGCACCTCGGTACGTTCGTACCGTCATCAAGTTCGAGTAGTGGCGACGGTCAATCAACACGTGGTCAATTTGGTTACGAGTGACTCCATCAGGTGATACCCAGGTGGCTTTGTAGATATCTTTACGCGGGAACCTGGTACTCGCAACGACCATGTTTTTCGATGCTGCCAATTCTAAGACTCGAAGTCCATTGTCATTAGTGTTCTCATGCAAACTATGGGTGCCTGCGTAATGCCTGAATACCGGCTCCCATACACATACGACAAAGTAAACGCAGCCACTGACACTGAACTCCACTGCAATCTGCAATCTGCAATACCTTGTCCAATAGTTACATCCACAGATTAGCCACATGAAGATGAGAATCCCCGGCAGCCATTTTAATTTGCCTGCAAGCTTGAACTGGCAGTTATCAGATAAAAAATGAGAAGGCGTGTATAAAAATCTCACACATAGACAGTAGGGATCTTCACACACCTGGTTAAATTGTTGTTGCAATTCACATCTATTCATCGACGCGGGAAAAAATTACAAATACAACAATGTAAACAAATGGGTTTTGGAGGGTGAAACGTACGAAACATTCTCATCTTCATATGGCTAATTTGTGGTTACATCCAATACCTAGTGGCAAGCACAATTGCTGTAAAAAAGAGAACAAATAGATGAAAGCTGAAAAATAAACCAACGCAACGTAAGGAAAATAGCGAGCAGGATCGCACGTTGTTGTTGTATTACGTGTTAAAAAATGATCTTGTTCCAGATCCGTAGATAATAACACACGGCTATTTAATATGTTCTTGTAAATACGTACATAATTAAGTTGTTTACAAAAAAACGATATAGTTCATTCGGAAACGGAATGAAGGTACAAAAAATGATGCTGAAATGCAAAAAATAGATGGGAATTTTATTATTTGAACCTTTAGGGGGTGTATAAGGGATCAGCACTACACTTTCCGACCTCCTATAAATAGTACATGCAGTAGGGAGTTGAAAATGACCAATCTGCGCATTTTCTGAAAGGATTTGTAATTCAAACTAAATGTGGTGGGTTACATCGAGACTAACCTAAGACTAAGTCTCAGTTTGCGGGACTGAAACCCGTGTAGAAGGGCCGCCATTTTGAAAAAGACGTTAGTACGATTTTCTCGGCTCTTATTAAGCCTATAACGGATTTTTTATATGAATATGTAGGAAAAAAATATTTTCTAAATCTTTTGCCTATATACACATTTTTGAAAACTCTTTTAAAGAAAAAAATATTGTCAAAAAAACTGTAAAATTTTTTTACTTGAAAATGTTTTTTTAATGTTTATCTCGTCTTTCGTTTTACTGACTTAAAAATAATTACAATAATTCTTGGATTAATTTCCTACATTTCTGTATATCAAGATTTTCTGGCCGTTCAATAAAACTTAAGATATGAGCTATTAACTATAGAGCACCGCCTTAAGGGGTCCATTCACTTTCACCCTACCTACTGAAAGGAAATACCCTTTTGTCTTGCATGCACCTATTAGTTGTCTCCGTGCATTTTAAATGGAAGGGCCAATTTTCAAAAAGGGTACGTGCTCGAGTACAAACATGGTGGATTGTTACGCTCAGATATTTAAAATAAGAATTCGTAAAATTCCAAAAGTTGAAATGAAATTATTTTTTAAATAAAGCTTACATAAATACCAGAAAAATAAAAATTGAATAAAAAAGTAGTTTTGCTAATTTTCAATTTTCTCATAAACTAGAAGACATAAAACCATCTAGTTTTCGATGTTTGATTAAAAATTTATAGGTACATCAAATAATTAAAGCCAATTCAATACTTAGTTTCACAACTTTGAATTAAAAAACTGTAAACATTTTTTTTTATGTTTTTTTGGATAAATTTTGAGTTTGAAAGCATTTTTTTCAAAAACTATCAACACAAATAACTAGGTTGAAACAAATAATAACAGAACAATTTTCTGGCTTTCAGAAAACATATAATTTTGCATTGTTAGCGTTGCCATTGTTTTTAAATCTTCTTTTTTGACTTTAAGTCATTTTTTTAGAAAATTGCCCCTCCCGCCTAAACGGAGGGAGATAGACCCCTCCGATAGTAAAACTGCTTGTATTTTACCCTTCTACAAAAATCCGTTATTATTTTGCGGCGCCTAGTTATCGCCAGCTTGTATGCAAGTTTTCGAATGTCCTGACATATTCGAATATAACGTTTGTCTGGATAAGGTGTAGGTAAATCTCCCCAGACCTTTCTGTACGCCGTATGCACTTTAAAACTTTATTTTTGTTGGCTGCTCGTCTCCTTGAGGTGCTTCTTGGCACTCGAAATGATTTGGAGGCCTTCAGTGCTTTTAATAGTGAGTCCTCAAACCAGGACTGTCTGCCAGTGGACCGATGATATTTTCCAACCATTTTTGTCAAAAAGAAAATTAAAAAATCGTGTGTTTGTCTAAAATGGCACACTATGCCATTTTAGCCAAGTGCTTAGTAGGTCGTTTTGCCCGTTAAGTGTTTTTTATTAAACATTTAATACTGAACAATTTAAAACATATCTAGGGCAAGTGATTTCGGTTGAATAACAAGAAATACATTATTATTATTTATTGTATTATTCATACTTAGAATGTAAGTTTATTAGACTTGACCATTTTGAGCATTTACCGTCGATTTCATTGAATTTTTTAAAATACATTTACTTTTTTTCTACAAAATGCAATGTTTTTACAGAGTTTTAAGGTTTTAAGATTTTCACAAAAATATTTTTTGCCGTCCTCTGGTGAAATCAAGACAAAGTTTATCATGCCAAATTTCAAATAACAGCTTGAAGTTTTCTAGCAAGTTTGCCTTTTTACCCTGATGGGCCATTATAGGCCACTTTCCCCTGCTATGAGTGCCGGCAAACATCTATCTAAAGGATCAACATGTTCAAATCTTTCCGACAATGGACAACTACATCACGTCTCTACTGAATGCAATTCTGTCCCTTGGTTCATCTGTACTAAGCTTAATTTGTAAAAAGAAATACAAGAACCCGTTTTTATTGACTTAACAAAAGTCGCTTGAATTGTAAATTGTTTGGGTCAGGTAATCTCTTGTCTTTAAGGCTTGTTTGGGGTCTTTTTCTCCTGTCGGTGTCGTACGTGGGGTTGCGTTTGGACGTGTCCATGGAGTCGCCCCATTCCTCACGACATCCATCTTCGTTGCATGTACGCATTCTCTTTGAAGTCGAGCACATTATCTATAGCTTCATTGAAGGCGTTCTGTTGCGGCGTATGTGGGTTAGGGTACTTCTACATTCTACATGAGCCAAGAGCCCAGGAGATAAATATTGATAGGGAGATATGACAAAGCAAAGGGACAAGGTGGCCGCCAACTGGTTAAGATTTTGTCTGGAACTGAAAGGAATAAAGAATAAAAAAGTTTCCGTCACAAAAACGCCTACATACCATTACTAGTTCCTGTGGGGAGTCCATGAACATCTTTTGAGCGTTAGGAACCATGCTTCCTCTTCGGAAGCTAAAGACTTCAATCCAAATCCAACAAAAAAAATGTATCATACAATAGTCTATCATCAATCGTTGGAGTTTTCTGTGCTTATGGTGCACTTGGTACAACCTTGTGTATCGCTTCCTTACTTGCACTTTTAAGCATGCACTTCAATAGCAGGTTATCTTTTTTGCCAGGCTGACGATAAATACAAAAACATAAAAATGCAATTAACACATTCTTCAAACAATCTTACCTGTGGAACAGATTCGCTATGAACCGCCTTGTGGGGCAGAGTAGTTAACGTTGGAGGTGCGTGCACCACACCAACTCACCAAACTTGAAAACTTCCCTTTTGAACTCTTCCATTCCCTCTTTTTTTTGAACTGTTAGAAATTTATTTTATAAATATCCATTAGTTGTCGTGATAGATAAGATACCTGTTGTATATGCATTAATCTTGATAGACATTAAAGTTAATATTCTTTATTAATTTATTACGAAATGCTCAGACAACGAGTACATTCATTTATATTGTATGTAGATACATTTTATGAGCTAAAAAGGATAGATATATAACCACAGATTAGCTACATGAAGATGAGAATCCCCGGCAGCCATTTTAAATTGCCTACAAGCTTGTACTGGCAGTTATCAGATAAAAAATGAGAATGTGTGTATAAAAATCTCACACATTGGCAGTAGGGATCTTCACACACCTGGTTAAATTGTTGTTGCAATTCACATCTATTCATCGACGCGGGAAAAAATTACAAATAATGGGTGATTTTTTAAGAGGTTTAGAACTTTAAAAAAAAAAAAAAACACAAAAAATTCGAAAAAATGAATGAAATATTTATTTGAATCGATAGTTTGAACCTTGCAATTTAATGTTTAAAGATAATTTCATGCAAATGTTGACCGCGGCTGCGTCTCAGGTAGCCCATCCTTTGAGTCCAATTTTGGCATACTCTTTCACACATATCGGCCGGTATCTCACGAATGAATGCATGGATGTTGGCTTCCAGTGCGTCAATCGAAGCGGGCTTGTCCCTATAGACATTAGCCTTGACATACCCCCACATAAAATAATCTAATGGTGTCAAATCGCACGATCTAGGCGGCATGTGGCACCGTCTTGTTGAAACCACATATCATGCAAGTCAAGAACTTCCATTTCGGGCAAAAAAAAGTTTGTTATCATCGCTCGGTAGCGTTCACCATTGACAGTAACGCTGCGATTCGCATCATCTTTGAAGAAATAGGCCCAATAATGCCGCCGGCCCATAAACCGCACCAAACAGTGGCTTTTTCGGGATGCATTGGTAGCTGTTGCAATGCTTCTGGCTGATCTTCACTCCAAATGCGGCAATTTTGCTTATTTACGTACCCATTCAACCAAAAATGAGCCTCATCGCTGAACACAAGCAGCGCGCGATGAACATTTCGAACCGAGCACGAATTTTGATAGTAAAATTCAATAATTTGCAAGCGTTGTTCATTTGTAAGACGATCCATGGTTAAATTGCAAACCAAACTGAAGCTGTTTGACAGTGACACAAGGTACTAAACACACGTCAGCTGTCAAAACCAGTGTTGCCAAAACCAATCCAGCTAAAAAATCACCCGTTACAACAATGTAAACAAATGGGTTTTGGAGGGTGAAACGTACGAAACATTCTCATCTTCATATGCCTAATCTGTGTATATAACATCAGAAAGATAGAGATATATATTTCTTAATTGAAGGTGAATACACAAAAGAGTAGAGATAGATCTCTCTAGTAAAGGTGGATACACAATAATTCTTCCCTCCCTTCGTGACTAAGGTGAGAACAAGACTCTTGGCTTTCTTGGTCTAGTGGATCTTCGTTGAGCTGGTGGCGGTGTTATTAATTGACTTCCAGTTGAGTTCGTATCTTCTCGCGGAGTCAGTGGTTGCTGCTTGGGTACTACAACTGGAGGACTAGTTCCACATACTGGTCTATCATTAGATGGTTGCTCAGATAGATTACCATTGGAGTTTTCGTCACTTGTATGTTGTTGCAATATACTAGGCACGAGTGGTGGGCTTGTGTATTGATAAGAGCGACTGTTGATTTGACGGTGTGTTTGCTCAGGATATTGTGATTCATGAGTTTTATCTTGATGGTTCGAATAATTCTCTTTATGACTTTGGACTTGGTCAATATGACGTTTAAACTGTCTGCCGAGGTAAGTAATGTCATAATGAAGGTCTCCTAAACGGTTTCTGATAGTTCCTAGAACCCACTTATCCATACGGGGATTATTTGAAAGGAACCACACCGATTGTCCTGGTTGTAGAATGCGAAATCTGGGATCAAATCGTACGATTTGTTTTTCGTGAACTTTTGTAAATATGTCATCAGGTTTGAGAAGGTCTAGACGAGTTCGAAGTGAACGACCTAAAAGTAACTGCGATGGTGACTGGCCTGTGGAAGTATGTGGTGCTTTTCTATATTGCCGATGGAATTGGTTGAGGTTTTGCTGAAGTGAGTTCTTAGTAGTTTCCATGGTTTTTAATGCATTTTTTATTGTTTGCACACTTCTCTCGGCTTGTCCATTTGTTAGTTTATGGTATTTAACGCCAACTGTCTGCAGATACGTTTTAAACTCAGCTGATGTAAAATTTGTGCCATTATCCGACACGACCATCACTGGCACACCATCAGCAGCAAACATTTCATCAAGAATAGATATGGTAGCGCCAGCCGTCATCGAAGTAGTTGTTTTAACTTCAAGCCACATACTAAATGCATCAGATACTATGAGCAACATCATTCCAGCAAAAGGTCCCGCGTAGTCTATATGGATTCGTTCCCATGGTCCTTTTGGATACTCCCAATGGTGTTCTCGAAACTTGGGGGGTACGTGTGCATTTTTGATACAGTTGGTACAAGTCCTTGCCACACTTTCTATATCTGCGTCGATTCCAGGCCAGAAAACAAATGATCGCGCCAAACCTTTCATCTTCACCATTCCCAAATGCGCTAGGTGTAGATCTGAAAGAACTGTCTTACGTAAGGTTGTTGAAATCACTACCCTGTGTTCAAAAACAAGGCAGTTGGCAGCTAACCTATAGCTGGACTCAGGAGCTTTGAAACCCGATCGGATTAGACACTGACCTGATTCGAGTATGGAACAGATTCTGCCCTAATGCAAATCTTTCCTAGTTTCTTGAGCGATTCGTTTTGCATTGAGTGGCAGTTGATGGATTTGGTGAACTAAAAAATTATCAAATGAGTCGTATTCTGCTTCTGGATTTCCAACTTGTTGGGTCTGCAGGTTCTAATTTTTATTGATATCTGTTGACAAAGAAGCTCGCGAGAAGTAATCAGCCTTTGCGTTTTCCTTGGTTGTTTTGAATTTAACATCATAGTTGAAGTTAGTCAAAAATTCAGCGTAGTTGGCCATTCTGCTGATACAGAGAACAAGTAAAGATTTTTCTGGATGCAGGATTTGTTACAGTGGCTTGTGATCTGTGATGAGGGTCAAATGACGGGCGTACAGATACATGAAGAACTTTTGTACAGCCCAAACAATTGCTAATGCTTCCTTATCCATTTGAGGGTATCGTTGTTCTGTTGCGCTCATTGTTTGGCTTGCATAGGCTATTGGCCTTTCCTGACCATTACATAAGACATGTGATAGAACGGCCCCAAGCCCAGTCTTACTCGCATCGGTAGCTAATAGAAGTGAAAGTGACGGGTCATAAGGCATCAGGACTTGCGGAGATATTAAAATGTTCTTTATGTCCATATATGCCTTTTGTGCTTCTGGTGTCCACTTAAACGATTCAGACCGCAGCATGTCTCTCAATGGCCGATCTCTGACAGAAAGATCTGGAATAAAAGAACTATAGTAAGTTGCCTTACCCAAAAATAGTTGTAGTTCTTCGAATGTAGAAGGTATAGGTGCTTTTTTAACTGCTTCTGTGTGTTTGTCTGACTATTAAATACCATCAGCATCTATTTTGTGGCCCAAAAATTCTGCGCATGATGTCGCAAACACACATTTTTCCCGATTCAGATGGAGTCCGTGTTCTCTTACTCTTTCCAATACCAAATTGAGAATTTCCATCATTTCATCAAAATGTTTTGCGTGAATAAGGATGTCGTCAAAGAAGATTCTAACATTTCGAATGCCTTGGAACACAGTTTCGATTCGTCGCTGCCAAATAGCCGGAATGTTTGCAGCTCCATATACAGCACGAGTTGGCCGAATCAATCCATGTGTGGGGGTATTCAATGTCATGGCATGACTGAACTCCCTGTCAACGGGTAAATGTGAGTAGGCATCTGTGACGTCCAAGTGACAAAATACAGTTGCATTTTTCATTTGATTAAACATATCTTCGACTCTTGGAATAGGGTGTTAATTAATAATTATACGTGGGTTAAGTGTTGGCTTGTAATTCCCAGTGATGCGTATCTGTCCATTTTTCTTTGATACTATATTCGTTGTTGATGTCCATTCAGAGTATTCAACTCTTTGATAGAAACCTGATGTAATTTTCAAGTCGATTTCTTTTGCATAGGCATCTCGCAATGCTATAGGAATTTCTCTCGCTCTCATAAAAACTGGTGACACGTCAGGCAGGAGGTCCCTTTAGTTTGCCAGCTATGTTACTGAATACTTCATCATATTGTTTTAGAAGACAGGTCAAATGATTTCGTTGTTCCTGTGACAGATTAGGAGTTGTTGATGTGAGACTGTTAACGCGGCTTGAAGTTTCAAAGAATTTAGTGAAGTTTATTTCGCTGGCGAATTGAGCGATCCATTCCCTTCCAAAGAGAGTGTCGAAATGTCCATCTACCACATAGAGATTCAACCTACGAACAGTTTTGCCGACAGTGACAGAAACTGGAATACGACCTATGCAATCAAGTCGGTGTCGAGTATAACTTGCGAATTGTCTGTCTGACTTCATCAACGAGAATCTAGGTTTAATTGTGCGAAGAATTTGTAAAGTTATGATGGCACACGGTGAACCCGTGTCTAGCTCCATCTCAAGATCATGGCCATCGATTTTCACCTTAATTCTAAGGGTATCAGTGGATGTAGGCTTAGTGGAGTTGACCAAGTTAATATTTCTCAGATATTGTACAGTTTCATTTGAATCACTTGATTGTGTCTCGTTTGCCTCGATGATTTGTGCAGTTTTTGATCTGCACACTTTTGAAATGTGTCCCTTTCTGCCGCAAGCATGGCACTCAGCTTCACGAAATTTACACTTATTTCTAAAATGTCTATCTCCGCATCCATAAAACGTAGAAAACTCTTTTGTTTGATTTGGGTGTTTCCCTTGTTTTGATGGTAGTAACGCTTCTTTTTGGCCTCGCTTGAATCGTGGGGGGGGCATATCCCAGTTTGTTTGTGGCTTCGCCTGCCGGTGTAGTTTCTGATTTAACCTCAACTGCTGTGTTGCGACTAGCTTCAATTGATTGTGCGGCCTCGAATGCACTGGCAAATGTGTCGGGTTTTATTATTATTATTATGGCGTTGCACATATCAAGACAGCCAAGTCCGTGAAGAAATTGTTCTATCAACATTTTGTCCAAAAAATTGGCGTAGACGCAATTCACAGAGCCTTGCCTCAGCCGAAGAGTAAAGTTGGCAACTGATTCATCAGTTTGCTGAACAATTTGTCTAAATTTTATGCTTTCAGCGTATTTGTTTTTTGCCGTGTCAAAATGATTCACAAGGGTTGATTTCATTTCTTCATATGAAAGGACTTCTGGGTCCCTTGGACTCGCAAGTATTTTGAGAGCATTGTTGAGCACTGTTCCCATGTGTACACGTGCATAGTGCTGGTAATCGCTGGCTTGGATTTTGCTCAGCTGGAGTGCCCATTCAAATCGTCTGAAATAATCTGCGACGGATTCGGAATCTGAATCGGATGATTTGTACTCACCAATAGAAAATGTTGGAATTTTTGTAGAAGATTGTTGTGACGATGTGCCGTTTCCAGTGGCAGTGGATATTGCCACCTGCGTGGCATCCACAACTGCTTTTTTAATTGCTTCAGAGAAGACTGTTGCAAGCGATTGCAGGGTTTCTTCCGTCAACGACATTTTGTTTATATTAAATCCACTTATGACACCACTGTTGTATATGCATTAATCTTGATAGACATTAAAGTTAATATTCTTTATTAATTTATTACGAAATGCTCAGACAACGAGTATATTCATTTATATTGTATGTATGTAGATACATGTTATGAGCTAAAAAGGAAAGATACGTTGACCTATTATATATGGACTGCTAGGAGCCAACTTCACGCGGATTCAATAGAAAACTTATCGCCACGAGCGCCAGTTGGAGCAACACGGAAAGTGATTGAATCACGTTTACTGAGATATTTGTATGGAAATGAGGCTCGACTAGCAGTCCATATTTAGTATGTCAATGTCTGCAACTCTCACATCGATAAAATCAGTCGAGAAACGATGAAAATTGAAACAAATCGTATGAGTTTTGTTCCATTTTTCATCGTTTCTCGACCAATTTTATCAATTCGAGGGTTACAAAACGTAGGCACGGTACCGGTGTGAATTGCATACTTGTTATAGTGCCTGATTACATGGGTCTTTTTACTGCAGGTCAATTAGCTGAACTCGTGATTACACGGTGAAGAAAAATCCTTTCATTTCAATCTACCCTTCCCTATCTCACAATCTTAAAATCCATATATATCTCACTCACTCGTTTCATGCTGAATCCGAAAATGTTACATGAAACTGGTGCATCGGTGAAATTTGGATGGAATCTACCTCCTCTTTTTTACACACATAAAATCTACCTGTCTAAGTTTTTTTTCAAAAAAACAAGGCTAATATTCATTACTTTTATTTTTGACACATCAACCATAATTAACTTTAACTTTTTGGCGAGGCCTCAGGGTAGTTGTTTATGAAGCCTGATCCACAACAGGCGTTTTTCTTTTTTAGTTCAGAATAGACCTCTGAACATAGTCAGAGCATGTTCTGAACGTTCTCTGAGCACTCTGAACTATTTTTGAAACACACCTGAACACTAGGCCGGTATTCACGGAACACTCGCTCTTAAGTTTATGAGGCTCCTAACTTGAAAATAATTTGTGGAATTCACCAAGCACTCATAAGTAATTTTCGAAGTCCGAAAATGAGAGCCGTTCTCTCAGAACCACACATCTCCAAACTGTGAAATGAAGTTGTTTTTTGTGGAAAAAATTTAAAATCTTTTCACAACGGCTAAAACGAATTTAATAAAGTACTTTATTTCATTGCAATTTTGCATTTGTGTGCATATATTTTGTCGTTTATTTACTTATTTTCATTTTCTTTATTTCAATGGCGTGTTTCTTCACTGAAATTTGAATCTAAAAACATTGAAATTGCAACAAAAAAAACTCAAGCAATGTGATAGGTAACATGTGGACTTCGAAAATTTTTGATGAGAGCCCTCATAACTCATAAATATTCACTATAATTGCTTGGTGAATAGGTTTATGAGCCTATTAAGTTATGAGCGTGCGGTGAATACCGGCCTTAGTCCGCTTTACATTGCCCAATTTTCCCAATGCCGTTTTTTCTTTGTTGTTATAATCGTGTGAGATTTCGAAGGAAACCTTAGAGAATATATAATATGGAGTGCTCGTTTCTATCCCTAATACATTTTAACGTCTGAGCCCTTGATATGGGGCTCTATTACGGTTTAGATAAAATCTTAAAATATCGTACAGCTGCTATCAAAGTCATAATTTGCTTATTTTCTCTCTAAATTGTTCTAATTTGAAGTAATTCTTGAAATTAATAAGTGTTTGTTTATTATTTTAAAGATTTCAGCATAAAACTCAGACTGAAACTTCCAACAGCGACCCCTTTGAAAATTGAAAGGTTCGCATTCGAATAAAAACAAGCACTCCATATTATATATCCTCTAAGAGGGACACCCGACATGTTCCACACGATTTATACCAAAAACACTCTATATGAAGATGCCAAACTTTCTTACGTATCACCCTCCAAAACCCATTTTTTTAAATTGTTGTTTTTGTAGTGTCCATGAATAGATGTGAATTGCAACAACAATTTACGGGGTGGGATTGCTCTGTTTTGCCAGAACAACCATTTTGTATGTGCAAATAACGCAGCCATCTTTAAAAAAAATTCAACTCACCAGCTTTTCACCATGAAAATGGCGGATGTTAGGTGGGATATCGGGATGTGTTGAAAAAAAACACAAATTTAATGGTGCTAAGTCTGCTATTACAGTACGAATTTCGCGTGACGAGACTTCTTTAAATTTTTCTTTGAAAATTCATCCTGTGAGTAGTGCGCTGTTACACTATGATTTTTAAATCTTTGGCATTTCACAGAAAAGTCTATAATAAAATAAATAACGTGATAAGTTAGGATTTATACATTGAAATTTCGGTCTTCGATAGTTTTATATTGGTTTCGCATATAGATGGCAAAATGCTCTTGAAAGCCGTGTTTTTTTTGCAAGCCCGGAGGGATTCGGTTAAAAAAAATGATATTGAGGATTATCTATCGAAGCCATCACAGAAAAAAAATGGAGTTTCCATAAAAACTTTTGATTAGAAGTATGTAATTCACGCCGTTAAAACAGTTAAGCCCCGGAAATTATGTGCTCTTAGCTATGCTAGGAGGGGATTAGTTGTTGTTGCACTTAACATGTAAATTCTTTAGCCCCGACGCGACATAGTTTTTTTTCGATCAATTTCCTCCAGGCTTGAAAAAAGGACGAGGCTAGAGACATGCCAATTTATAACAGTTATAACAATTTTTGGCCATTAAAAGCGGGCGTACGTTTACGCGCTTCGCACTAAACAGTAATTTTATAAACAAAAACTGTTATAATTGGCATGTTTAGTCACTTCCTGCAAAAACACGTTTAAAGTTGTCTTAGGCCTGCCGCCCACTAGGCAACTTTTAGTTGCTCACCCCAGCAACTTTTAGTTGCTCCCGGTTCAATTACATTGGCTTATATGGGAGAGCGCCCACTGGGCAACTTAGTTGCCGGCAACTTTAAGTTGCTCGGAGTTGCTCGCGGAACTTAGTTGCCGGCAACTCCGGGCAACTTTTAGTTGCTGACCCCCGCCCACTAAGCAATTTCCGAGCAACTTTCAGGAATTTTCGAAAATTTAACGTTTTTATTTGTTGTCCATTGAAATATTACATTGATTTTGCATTTTAGACAGGTCAAATTGAGATAGGTTTAGGTGGAGCACGTTTTTATAGAAAATTAAATACAAAAAAACACAAATATTAATTCTCAAAAGTTGCTCGGAAGTTGCCTAGTGGGCGAGGGCAAGCAACTTTAGTTGCTCGGAGTTGCCGGCAACACCAAGCAACTTAAAGTTGCCGCCCACTAGGCAACTTTTAGTTGCTCACCCCAGCAACTTTTAGTTGCTCCCGATTCAATTACATTGGCTTATATGGGAGAGCGCCCACTGGGCAACTTAGTTGCCGGCAACTTTAAGTTGCTCGCGGAACTTAGTTGCCGGCAACTCCGGGCAACTTTTAGTTGCTGACCCCCGCCCACTAGGCAATTTCCGAGCAACTTCCGAGCAACTTTCAACAACTTTTGAAAATTTAACGTTTCTATTTGTATTCCATTGAAATCAGAGATTATGAATTATAATTCATAATCTCTGATTGAAATGTTACATTGATTTTGCATTTTTGTAAGGTCAAATTGAGATGGGTTTGGGTGTAGCACGTTTTTATAGAAAATTAAATACAAAAAAACACTAATATAAATTCTCAAAAGTTGCTCGGAAGTTGCCTAGTGGGCGAGGGCAAGCAACTTTAGTTGCTCGGAGTTGCCGGCAACACCCAGCAACTAAAAGTTGCCGCCAACTAAGTTGCCTAGTGGGCGGCAGGCCTTATACTACGTTTTCCTAAAATGAGGTAACTACGCAAATTTCAGAAAAAGTGTTTTCATTGCAAATTTGGTAATTTTGTTTGACAGCTCATTTCATTTTGACTTTGATGTGGCTTGTTTTTGTTGTTTTCAATGGATTCCACATTGAATGGATTCCACTTGGGTGTGCTCATAAAGTTTTTACGTAATTTCCAACCTAATTTCGTGCAAATTTGGTTGAAATTACCTCATTTCGAAATGTGAATTTGTATGGGAAATGAGGTAATTTGGAATCGAATTTTTAAATTTTCAACGAAATTACCTCATTTGCTCTAATTAAAACGTATTATAAGCAACTTCCGAGCAACTTTTTAGATATCTTATTTTTCTTGAAAATGTTCGTATTTTTTTTAATTATAAAGGCTTAACTACATAAGCCAAAAAGTAATTTTGTACAAAAGTAAAAATATTTTTTTCCCGCTAGCGCAGTTGTTTTGTGAAAAAGAATATACCTACAAATTTTTTTTTAAACCAAAATTTAAGCTTTCTGCATCATTTTTATAAGTTTTCCAGTGGGAAAAACTATTCCAAAATGAGTTTGAAAATTTTCACTTTTGTACTTTTTGGGCTTATGTAGTTAAGCCTTAACTTATTCATAGGTTCATTTTTTTATTTTAAAATTCAGATTTTTGTGCATTTCAGTCCAAAGTTCATAAAAAAATAATAAAATTGTACTTAAATGCACAAAAAATTGGAGTAAAGGAACAAACCTTACTTTTAATTTATCAGTAAAATCTATCTTAACCGAAATTAGGCGTGTTTTTTTGCAAGTCCTTATGGATTTGTAGAAAAAAACGACATCGGGACTTAGGAGCTTCCTACTTACAGTACGTAAGTCCCGATAATTATCTGGACTTAGCTAAGTCCATATGGATTTAAGTTGTTGTTGTATTTACGTGTAAAACTATTAGTTCCGATGTTGTTTTTTTCGACAAATCCATATGGACTTGCAAAAAAAACACGCCTATTGTAGAGGATTAGATTTCCCTATAAAAACGCTCTTAAACTGATTTGTCGAAAAAACAACATCGGAACTAATTGTTTTATACGTGAATACAACAACAACTTAAATCTATATGGACTTAGCTAAGTCCAGATAAGTATCGGGACTTACGTACTGTAAGTAAGAAGTCCCGATGTCGTTTTTTCGACAAATCCATATGGACTTCCAAAAAAACACGCCTAATATATTCAATATTCTTAGCAAAAAGTGTAAAGCAAAATACTACCTCTACTCATTTACTTTTCAAATCTGTCAATTTCTACTAATTTTATTTGGATTTGGTTACGGGATTTTTTTTTAAATAACCCTTAGCACTGGTTTGACATTTATTAGCTGTGTTTTATGGGTAATTTATAGTTAGCGCAATAATCAAGTACCAATAAAACGCTTTGGCTGTGTTAATAAAACGCTTTAGCAACTTTTAGCTGTGTTCGCTACAAATATCATAGATCACATCCATTTTGTAAGTGAAAAACAACATTAAGGTTCAAGTCATGAACACTTTTCAAGAGCGCCATTTTCATCTACAAAGCTCTAACTTTGTATGTCCACTCTTTTACTGGCTAATTTATCGACACTCTTTGTTTTTGTTTTTGTTTGCCAAGGGAAATTTTACTGCGCTGGCTATAAAATTACCAATAAAACTCGGCTATTATTTGTTTTTATTTTGTAATTCAGTTTCAGAATTCTTCTAGATGATTGTTAGTAATTTGTTGTTATTAATTAAAAAAAGTATGAAAACAAAGTTGAATCATTGCGAAACTAATTAACAATAGCAACCAATGAAATCAACAAACAGCGGTAATGGTTATCGATTTAAGTGAAAGAAAGTTTTATTTGCTCCTAGACAAGAAGTGACAAATCTCAGTCACGTTCAGCGCAAAGATATCAACGATTTATCTAAACTTAATCTCCTACGTGAAGGATGTAGGAAACACAGAATGCATGTATTGAAGAAATTATAATATACAATTCGTAATTCATTTGTGTGAGGTGTTTTTCAGATAAAAATATTATTATAAATACTATCTGCACTATCAACGGAAGGTAAAGGTTGGAAGTAAAGTTTCAATTTTGGCATTAATGACATCTCAAAAAATAACTAGTTTCCTTTGTAAAATTTTCGTTCAATGAAAGCACTTGACTACATGTAGTCCCTTGTGTCTGAACGTACCCAATGAAAAATGAAATCAGATGGAAAAAAAAACTCTCAAAAAAATCCTCGATATAAATGTCAAACAGTAGTAGCCGTGTTTTTTTTGCAAGTCCATATGGATTTGTCGAAAAAAACGACATCGGGACTAGTAGTTTTACACGTAAATACAACAACAACTTAAATCCATATGGACTTAGCTAAGTCCAGATAATTATCGGGACTTACGTACTGTAAGTAAGTTGTTCCTAAGTCCCGATGTCGTTTTTTTCGACAAATCCATATGGACTTGCAAAAAAAAACGCCTAGTAGCCGTGTTTTTTTTGCAAGTCCATATGGATTTGTCGAAAAAAACGACATCGGGATTAATAGTTTTACACGTAAATACAACAACAACTTAAATCCATATGGACTTAGCTAAGTCTAGATAATTATCGGGACTTACGTACTGTAAGTAAGAAGTACCTAAGTCCCGATGTCGTTTTTTTCGACAAATTCATATGGACTTGCAAAAAAACACGCCTAGTATCTGTATTTTCCGATAGGACTGAACCTGGCGCTTGTAACGCATAGCTTAAAGTGGCGTCAACGTGAAGTTGGCTCCTGGCAGTCCATATATAATAAGTCAATGTTTGGGTGGTTTCGGACTAGTACGCGAACACACTTTATTGTTTGAAACGGTTTGACAACTACAACGAGTTCTCGTCACGCTCATGCCCCGTTTCCTCGTCGCATTGTGAATCAAGCATGAAAACTTGGGTTGAAAATCCAACCCTAATTCCAACTCGTTCTTTCGATTCTGCGTTTGTATGTGTGCGCCTGGCAACTCTATCAATAAATTGACGTGTCGAGGGTATTTGTCATTTGATTTGAAGTGTTTGCTTGTTTTCTTTGTAAAATAAAAGTAATCTTTTTTATCGATATGGACTCAAACTCGGAAGACTTGCTTACATTCAAGGATTTTTCAAGTTCATCCAGCAGTCCTCCACCAGCCCAGATCAGCGTTAATTCGCCACAAAAGAACCCAACTGGTCGTGCAAGAGATCCTCTACAAGCTCTTATTTACGACATGTCTTACAGTTCAAAAGCCCAAGGTGGAGATAACAGTCCACAAAAAGAAGGTGCAGGTGGTTCTTTGGATGAGACTGATGATAACTCGGCAAGAACAGTATCTTTTCTTACCATGGAGTACTATCAACAGTTTTTCAACGTGGACACTTTCATGGTTCTAGATCGCATTGCAAGTGCAATGGTTCCAAAGCGTGCACCAAACAACTATCTCAAGTCCCACATAGGAACCAATCCCGATCTTTATGGCCCTTTCTGGATTACTGTCACCTTGGTAAGCTATCTAATTAAAGTTATATACATTCCAAATCATGTAATTATCGGTCTCAGATATTTTCCATTGCAATCAGTGGAAACATTGCAAGTTATCTTCAGACGGCAAATGAGAATTATCATTGGCGATATAACTTCCACTTAGTGTCATACGCTGCTTCCTGTATTTTCATTTACTCTTGCTTGATTCCTGGGGCTCTATGGGCTCTTATGAAATACAGTTTGAAGCCCATCGAAGAGGGTCTAGAGACAGAGAACGTAAGATTAGATGTTAATTTCCAAAATTCTTATTTATTTTATTTTTTTAAGGCTGCATACACCCCTACTCTCCTTTCGTTGATGTGTATTTATGGTTATTCCCTTGCCATTTACATTCCGGTTTCTATTTTGTGGGTGATCCAGGTATTTAAATAAACTGGCTTCAAAACACATTTAGTAATTTTCGTTTTTCTAGATATCTATTCTTCAGTGGTTACTTGTACTAACAGCTGCTCTAGCATCAGGATCTGTCCTCATTGCCGTTTTGACTCCCGCGCTGAGGAATTCAAAAATATCGTTTTTTCTTATGATTGGAATCCTGGGGGCACATTTTCTTTTAGCAGCAGGATTTATGTTGTACTTCTTCCATGTGCCCAACGTTACGTCAGTAACTGTTACGAATATTTTAAAACAAATACCTGCAAGTGTGAGCACAACGAGCATTTCAAAGAATATCAGCACTTGAAAATAATGTGTGATATAATTTAGATGAGAACATTTATTTAGCCTAAATTATTGTGAAAGAATTGCTTGTTTATTCTTACTATACTAAAACGTATATTATTAAAAAAAACTACTCAAATTATAATTATAGCTTGGCATTCCCTATGGCAGTTTTAAAAAAAAAATAAAATGTTTGCCGCATAAAATACAGGAAAATGAGAGGGTTAAAGGATTAAGTGTTTTTATTATTTAATATTTTTGTGTGGGACCAAAGCATGCTTAAAACACACACATGCTGGTCACTTTTCTATACGATTGTTAAATTCGGAAACTAGCTAATTCGAATTTAATGATTTAACTTTCGAAACTTTTTCTATGTAAATGGATGGTTCAACAAATTTAGAAAGAAAATTTAATCAGAAAAAGTTAGCAAAAACTTATTAAATTGAAAAATAAATGATATACAATTTTATTAGTAAATTGCTCTTTTGAACTTTTAAACTAAAAGGTTAGTTTATGAGTTTTAAAATCGCTTGGACGCTATGTGTACCCAAATTAATGTCGTTTTCCATTGGACGTCCGGAAGTATTCGGAACTCTTGTGAAACCATTCCATTTTCAAAAATAACAGTCAACCGACGCTTCTGAGAAGATAATTTCGCTTCTCGATTTGAAATCAGAATTCGCTCAAGAAGCACTAATACTCTAACGTCAGAACAAACTCACTCAAAATGTCGACTCTCTGATCAACAAAAAATCTCAGTACAGGGAAGATAGGACGTTTGCCTCTCAGTCTGGTTACATTGGCTTGCATAATCCTGTCCCTCTTTAAAGCTCTCACAGGGTTTCCGCAGTTTGAATTATAAATAACCATTCATATACTCAACTTTATAAATCTGTTCTAAAAAGCTTCAAATCCTAAAATTTCCATAGTAAAATCCAAAGAAAAAGTTCTTGAATTTGCTTGCAATTGGGAAAGGTAACTCTTATTGGATGAGGACAATTTCAATACACAAACACACATCGTATATGACGACGACAACCGCACGATCGTTCATCGTCATTATCCCTATTCCTTCAGCACTGGGAATGGGATACAGCGGTCATGGTAGGATGTAGATGTACGACTTTTTTCGAAGAATTACAACAAATCTTATAACTTATGCGTAAGTCAGTGGCAATAGAGTATAGGTAGATATTTCTCTTGCAGGCAAATACAAAATAATGAACTGACATGGCATTTCACCGACACGAAGATTCACGAATACAATTACAAAATTTCATTGGATTTCAGAATGAGTGAATCCCCGAGTGAAACCAATAGAAAACGAAATATAAGTAGAAACAAGCTTCGTTCAACTCAATCCCACTTACCTAGACAGGTTGAAATTTAGAAATACGCACAACACTCTTGCATGCAAATTTTACATACAAATTTTATTTTGTTGTCGGTGTCTCCATTGGTGTGATGTGTAAGGGGATCTGTCATGACACCGGTGTATACACAATTGTTGTGTGGATGCCGGATGGGCTTATTTTATGCGTTCCATACAAAATGGCTAGCAGAGTACTTGCAAGTACTTCGCCAGCTCTAAAGGAAAACAGCTATTAACGTGCTACATATAACCTGGGACTGGTGGCCCTCTCAATTATTACAGAAAAGAACTATAGCCGCTTTTTAGTATCAGAAATGATCCATATAGGTCTTTAAAACCATGCATTTCAACAACAACACTAGATCCCTGCTCTCTATCGGGACCATGAACCAAAAGCTCTTGCTTCTTAGCTTTGCAAATGGTTAGGAAATGTGAACTGTTTTGTAAAGAAAAAAGAACGAATAAATGAAAAATAAACGACACAATTGTTACTAATCTGTATCGTTTTATATTCATGAGATGATCTAAATTGATCATCACGATAATAAAATGCGACTAATAATGAACCCCATACCCTAATGCCCATACATAGGGCTAATAGGGGTTTCTGACGAATCTCAGTATATCACCCACTCTCTCCCGTTAATTCACAAACGTCCAAAATCTTCACTTGGTAATCTAATAAAATAAAATTGTTTCCATACCTTTCCACTTTTTGGCTCTCTTCATTGTTTTCTTCACTATGCTTGCTACATATTTGTCTTGTCATTTATAATTATTGAATGATGATGTACAATAAACTGAACAAAAATAATGGACATTAGTTTCTTTCATGTAAGGCCCTAGGTATTTACAAAATAATAGGTCTGCTTGGTAACGTGAAATTTCTTGCGAATTTGTACAAATTTTCACAAAATTTCACAATTTGTTACAAATTCCTGTTTGTTAACTCGAAAAAGTTGCAACGAGAGAGCACATCGAGAGAGAACAAAATTTCCCCTCCATTGGATAACTTGCGAATTTGTGTTACATACATTTCTGTGTGCAAGAAGAGTAAAGTCTGTCAAAACACCCAGTTGTTAGCATCTTTTGCTTTTAATTTGAAATTGTGGTTTCTGGTATGTGAAAATTAACTTTATAAATAATAAATAACTTGATAAATTTATATTTTATGTGATTTTTTTTTAAATTAAACGCAAATTGTTAACAAAACCAGACTTTTGGCACGTAATTGTTGATGTGAGGAGTAAAATTCTGACATTATGTACACAAAAGTGGTTCAATGCGTTTGTTAACTTTCTTGTAAATTTCTCCATTTTTGAGAAATTCGTTCTCTCTTTGGTGTTTTGACAGGTTTTACACATTTTGCTGAAAAAAGATACCAAACAGACCTAATATATCATTTTTTTGAACTTCCGATTTCTGTATTGATGACAACAGGTTAAAGGCTTAACTACATAAGCCCAAAAAGTGAAAAAGTACAAAAGTGAAAATTTTGAAACTCATTTTGGAATAGTTTTTCTGACTGGAAAACTTATAAAAATGATGCAGAAAGAAAGGCCTTTAAGGCTTAACTACATAAGCCAAAAAGTATTTTTGTACAAAACTCATTATGGAATAGTTTTTCTGACTGGAAAACTTATTAATATGATGCAGAAAGATTAAATTTTTTAAACCACTGCGCTAGCGGGAAAAAAATATTTTTACTTTTGTACATTTGTACTTTTTGGCTTATGTAGTTAAGCCTTAAGCATTACTAAAAAAGAGTCTGGTGATTGTCCTGTGGTGCGTTCTTTTTCTATACAATAGTTAACTATTGTTAATGTGTCAAATAAAGATGTTGAAGTGCCATTGTTAAAAATGTTACACAGTGTAACATTTCATTTAGGAACGATCAATGTTAAAAATATTGTTGATCTGTCAAACGCAATGGGTTGAAAAAAATGAAAATACATTTAGAATGAATAAATCAAAGAAATCATTTAATTGCATCAAATTTATTTCAAAAAATACTTAAAAAATGTTTACAGTTTGTTAATTATATATTAAATGAACTTTATTTTTGGAAAAAAAGCGAATCTTCCAGCGAAATATAAGATTTTTTTTTGATTCAAAATGGACACAAATTCACTTGTTAAATTTCTACCGAAATATAAACGAAAGAATACATCAAACAAAGAATATTCATCATAAAATAACAGAACTCGTTTCCAAAAATCGAAATCGACAGTAAAAATCTATTAAATTGAAAAAGAAATTCCAAAAATTAATATAGTTTCAACTCAAAAGAATGAAAAGTAAACAAAAGATAACCACAAAAAGAAAACATTTCCAAATTCAACTGCTTTTGACAGATTAACATTTCAATTCACATCGTCGAGATGAGTTGGAAATTGTTACAAAGTGTAACATTCTGACAGCTCAACATTGAATTTAGGAACGATTTGAAGACGTCAGAATGTTACACAATGTAACAATTTGAGAATTTAGGAACGACCAAAGTTAACAATAGTTAACTTTTTAGGGAAAAAGAACGGACCACTGGCAGCCGTGAAATAGCTATGACTCCATTCATAATGACTTTGTGGTAGCTCATTCAAGCCTTCAATATTAATATATGATGGTGCGTAAGTTTTGCAGCTTTAATTCGAGTGTTATCACACAAAAACCAACTTTCGACAACAGGCATGGTTAAAATTGGTCGAGAAACGATGAAAAATGGAACAAAACTCATACGATTTGTTTCATTTTTCATTTCGAGAATACAATTGGATTAAAGCTCAGCACCACTAAAAAAGAGGAGACTGATGATAGGCGGCTTAGCATCCCTTGAAACAGCTGGTGGTAGCACCTTTAAGTTGTTGTTCAAAAATTCCATGAAATTGACGGAATAAAGAATGGTCGAGTCTAATAAATTGACATTCTAGTATGAATAGTACAATAAATAATAATAATAGCTTGGTATTTGTGTTTGATTTATTATACAACTGGGAATTCTCGTTTCGTTCTAGTAATCAGATTTGTATCCAAAGTGGTCTGAATAACTTTGTGTTGTTGCTACTTGTGAAAAAACAGCTGATGCAAATAGCTTTTAAAAGCTGTGATGACGAATGAAAATAAGGCTCTCCCAAACCAACTCAAATACTCCGGAACGACGACGAAACTTTCACCTGCCTTAATTTATTTACATGGAGATTAATGGGAGCACCCACACTGGCGCGATGCGAATCTTCGAACATTATTCAGTCGTCGCATATTCGCGCGAAGGTTTCGCTTTGGTTTGGGGCAGCCTTTAAGGCTCTCCCAAACCAACGCGAATATATCAGAGCAACGACGAAACTTTCGCCTGTCTTAATTTATTTACATGGAGATTAATGGGAGCACCCACACTGGCGCGATGCGAATCTTCGAACATTATTTAGTCGTCGCATATTCGAGAGAATGTTTCGCGTTGGTTTGGGACAGCCTTTATTTAGTCGTCGCTTATTCGCGTGAATGTTTCGCATTGGTTTGGGAGAGCCTTAAAGGTAAGACCGCATACTCGACGGAACTGCACTGCAGCGGAACTGCACAGCAACAGAACTGCACGACGCGGCTAAAGATTATTTGTATGAAATTACATGAGCTATATCGCACTAAGCGGCAACGGAACTGCACGGCGCAGCCCTAAGGGGCAAAGTTGATAGTCTGGGCAATTATGTCGCGTAGCGCCGCCGCTCCGTTCAGTTCCGTTGCCGCAAGTGCGGTATAGCAAGCGTCGAGAGTCGGTTGCAATATTACAAAATTTAAGCCGAACCTTGCATTTTGTACAGGACAATTTTTTTTTTTAATGTGTAGGGTGGGTCAGTGTGAGTATACTATTTGGTTTTCGGGGTTGAAAACCCCCCCATTCGGCCACCATCTTGGAAAAGGTGGTGTAAAATGCTTTTCGCGATATCTTGAGAACCATAGGTGTCTCACATAAAAAATGTTAATGACTTTTTTTTATAGAAAATTGAATTCTCTACAACTTTAGTTAAAATTTTTTGCCAAAAAATTGAAACCACAAAAGTTGAAACTAAAAATGGTCGAAAGTTTTCACAAAAAATATCATTAAGGGTTTATAACTTTTTTTCTATTAATTTTATTAAAAAAAAAACCCAAATGGGGGGGGGGGGGCTTTCCACCCCGAAAACCAAATAGTATACTCACACTGACCCACCCTGCAGATTAAACAAACAAAATTTTGTCCTGTACAAAATGCAAGGTCAATGTAATATTTCAAATGCATAATTTGACGTGTACTGTCACGTTGCTTCATATCAAGTGCGGTATATCAAAAAAGTGCTGTATAGTGCTGCGCAGTGTCGCTCAGTTCCGCTGAAGTGCAGTTCCGTCAAGTGCGATCTTACCTTAAAACACTCACACACAATAAGGAAAAACAGAAAAATTAGCTGTAACTGCAATTTTTTCAATGTCATACGTACTTACATACGTCCATCACCTACGTGTTTAAAAATCCCAAGAAGAAGTTGCATTGTTTAATAGCAGTCTCTTTATACCATGATCTCAGCTCATGCACTCAAAAAACAAGAAATGACAAAAAAATCACCGCTGTACACTAGAATTCATTGTGAACAGACCAGAATTAGCTCAAACCTTGATTTTCCAAACGCACTCCAATTTGCTCTTATTCTCAAAGTCGCAACCAACTTCATACAAAATGTCCTTTCTTCCGGTTCACTTTGTCAAGCAAGGTATGGTTTCTGTCATTTTTATGAAATTTTTATACAAAATTTACTAAAAGCTAAAGTTTTTGTTTCTAAAATTCAAATCCAGAATAAACTAATCTCGTCAGTGTAAATTCCATTATAATTATTATAAGATGAGCTAGTGTTTGTACATGATGTGTTTTTTGATGTTTTTGCCACATCTTTCCTAAGCGATAAATAAATTAATACAATTATTCATACATTATCTCGGTTTCTGTTTAGATGCCTGGTGTAACAGTTAAGGATATTGATCAGCATGCTGTTGTTAAGCATGTCGCTGTCTTCTTGAAGAAGTAAGTTAAACCTCTAAATTCTAACCCTAAAATATTCTAACATGGTATACCTTTTTTATTTCCAGGACTGGCAAGCTAAAGGTTCCAGAACAAATGGACATCATCAAAACTGCCAAATTCAAGGAACTTTCGCCATATGATCCCGATTGGTTTTACATTCGTTGTGCATCGATCCTTCGTCACTTGTATCACCGCAGTCCAGCTGGTGTTGGTTCCATAACCAAGATCTACGGTGGCCGCAAACGCAACGGTGTTCATCCGTCGCACTTCTGTCGCTCTGCCGACGGCTGTGCACGCAAGGCCCTCCAGGCCTTGGAACACGCCCGCTTAATTGAGAAGCACCCCGATGGTGGCCGCAAGCTTACCTCTATTGGACAACGTGATTTGGATCGCATTGCAAACCAAATTGTTGTAAAGCAGAGAGATGCCCGCAAGGAAACCGGTCCAATCGTGATTTCTAAGTAAAGTTAGTTATATGTAAGTGGCGAGAATAAACATTTTTAAATAAAAAAAGAATTTGTTGAAACAAAAAAAATGAAAAAAGAACTCTTCTTATCGCCAATTTTCGGCAGGCAGTTTGAATGGGCATTTAGCTCATCTTCCTCATTTTCGCGAGTTCGGTAATTGCTTCATTTTTTTTCATAAAAGGAACGTTTCCCATTGAAGTTCTGTTGAACGATAAGATAATTAAAAATTTAGTACTAATACTAAATACAAAATATTCGGTCAATGGTAAATATATTTCAACGAAACGTCTTGCAATGTTACGGGCATAAATAAAACTACAAATAAACTCGTTACAAAGTTTGGAATACCACCAAGGACGCTATTGCAAACTCCCAAATTCTTGGCATCTGGTTACAAAAAATAGAAATATACTTTTGATTTTGACAGCTCGTTTTGCTTTGTTCTACATATTTAATTATAAAGATAAAGTCAAGTATTCCATCTGAAAATCTTCACTACATGTTCAACTTCGTATTCCAATTCACATGTTGAAAAACCCGTGGACGCAATCAGCCATATTCTGCTTAAATTTCGCTTGAACATTTTTAAGATCCTCTTTAGAATTTCAAAAACAAGTAGGTACTGGGTTAAGATTTGCATTGGGTTGACATTGGTTTTGAATAAATAATTTGAAGCAAATGGAATGAAAAACTCACGTGAATTTAAAGTCTCGATCGAATCGGGTAGCAGAATATCTGTCTGTAAACCACTATGAAATCCTTTTACTTTGTCCCCTTTCAAACAAGTAGTTTCAAGCCACCTTCAGTTTATATAAGACATGGGAACGAAGTGGACTAAAAATCTCCGGTTAACGATGGAGGAGATTTGGTCAGAAGGACCCAAGCTTCAAAGTAAAGACCTGAAATTTTATATGTACATAAATGCAAGTTATAAAGTTCTAGAGGGGAATTCCATTGTAACGTTGTCGACTTTTGTTCAGTTTTCTTTATATAATTTATTTAAAACAACAGCAAAACTATTGGTATTAATACTTCACGTCTTTTCTTATTTGAAGTCAGCGCTTTAATGTGTCAAAGCGTTTATAAGTCAAAGATCAAAAGTCTACTTACTATACATACAAAAGTTTGTAACTGCATTTAGTCTTGGTTTATTTTAGCTAAGCTTTGAATTTTACAATTAAAATCATTGATTAAGGATTTCCTGAACACAAAAAATAAAGTTGAAGACAAAATAGTTATTCTGAATTTTTGCATAATAGCTGCCATCATGTACCCGACAATGCTGTCACGTGCCAGACATGTACGAGATTAGAACTTAAATATCAAAGGAACCACTGTTGAAAAAGCCCTATTTCATAAACATTGACAATTGCGACCGGTGACAATTTGTTAATTTACAACTTAACAATTGTCAGAATCTGTTCCACAAACAATTTAACAATTTTAAAGAATTGTCATCTCTTCGGTTCATAAATTAATTGTCATGACAGTGCATTGCCAAGTATTTTTCGATAATTGTCAGATATTTTCTGACAAATTTGTACTGACAATTCCTTTATGGGATGAACAAAAAATATACAATTTACATATTTGTCAGTATTTAATATTGACAATTGTGGCGGGAAACTCAGTTATCTGCCTGAAAACCACCAGGGCCCTGGTGTACATAAATCGTGTATTTTGGCATATATTGTATTTCCATCACATTCCAGTATAAGAGATCGGCAAATGCCTGAAAAGGGATCTCTTCTCCCATGGCGTTTTTGCTGCAATTCGGGCATTGGGCACTAGTTTGGCAGATTTAAATAACTTTTGTATTGGGTAAGTTGGCAGCTCAGTTTACAACTCTTCAGCACTTTTAATAGCAAAAGCCTTGTCTTGAGACATAGTTTTTTGTCTGACAAGCCTTTTTACATTGCCTCCAATCCCATCTATTACTCATTTTCCATGCTCAGTGGCAAAATACTTCGATGACAAAGATGTTTGGTGCTTTTAAGATAGGTAAAGTTAGAGTCTAGCCATACATTTATTCCAAGCTAAATTAGACGAATTCAACAGCTTTTTCGTGTTCTTAAAGGTCTTACAAGAAATGCGTCACGTGCCCGACAAAATGTTAATCACGTTTTTTACCTGTTATTAACTTCGTGTGCTGTTTACACAGTTAAGTTATAATAAGATACTTCGAGAATATATATTAAAATAGATGAACTGTCACGTGCCAGACGTTATGACAACTGGATTTAAGAAACGGTAAATAATTGTCTTTACCTGGCTTATTAGCAAACAAAATATTGGATAGATAACAGTAAAAATATAGAAGTATGTTAATACAAAAAGTATTTATGGTGAGTTTAAAAAACCTTGAACTTAATCAGCCTTATTCTGAGTTTTACCCGAACAACATGCCACCCGCCTGTTGTGAGTTTCCCCTGAAATTTCATGATAAAAAAATTCCCCTTATTGTTAACATTCATTTTGGGCGGAATCTAATGTCATTTCACTTCTTTTTTGTAGGCGAACAAAATTTCGTTCGGGCGAAATTCACAATAGCTTTTAAAATTCCGGGCGAACAACAAATTTTTAAGTGAAATATTTTTCGGGTGAAACTCACAATAAGGCTGAATATGATGCTAATTTAATAGCATGATATGTAAGAATGTCTATAACCCTATTCTGCTAAACGTTCGCGTGAACATTTGCATTCTGCTATCCGCGGGAAGGAAATGATTGTTACATTGCGATAAAAGTATAACTAAGACAATAAGATCCTCTTTACAATTTCAAAAACAAGTCCTGGTTAAAAATTGCATTGAAAAGACATAAGTTTTAAATAAATAATAGAAAGATTCGATCCAATCGGATAGCAGAATAAGGCTGTGTGTCATAAATGTCTGTTTAATTTAACCTAATAGTAAGGTCGAGAATAGTACTTTATATGAGCCATTTTTACTTTCCTTTTCCTGGCAAATATTTTTCAATCAAAAGTTATCGTTTTTGATGGAATGTCCGTAGGGCCTAGAGGACGGACCCTCTCGCCGAAGATATGTAGCTCCGTCAGGCACTCAAATAAAAAAAATATTAAAAAAATGATTTTTAGATGTCAGATCAGCTACAAAACACGAAAATAATATTTATTTACGCGGAAATAATTGTAAAACAATTTAAGTTTGTATTGACCCTTTCTATCAACTACTTACCTAGACCAAAAAATATACTAAAAATGGCATCAGGACAGTTGATGTATACTTTTATAACTTTGTTAATAACAATTTTTTTTTCTTATTTTATACGTTATTTTACAACAATTTAAAAAACCTTTTTTATTTCCTCGCACACACAAAAAATATTCGCTTACCTGCGAAAGATATACTATGTATGTTTTTTTAAGTTTACACACACGTTCTCTTTTTAACAACTTCTATAGGATAAAGACGCACTCTCTTAGAAAGAGTTAAGAAAGCTTTATTAGATTTACAAAGTGGTGTCCATTCGCATAAGTAGAATAAAACTCTAGCTATAGGAAGGAAGGCTTTTAACAATCTAGAAGAACTATTCAAGAGTGGCTCCCTTAAATAAAGGCATAACTTATGGACGCATAAGTAAACGTGCGAATACATGGAATTTCTATTGATAAACTGTAATGTAGTCCATCTCCGTTTCGCTCATTTAAGCAATGATAGCAACAGCGATCCCAGTCCCAATCGCCCTTCGCATAAATAAAATTGAAAAATCCAGAAAAAAACAAAGGAGACAACATAAATATGTACATATATATGAGAATTTGGATAGCTGTTTTGAACCTTTGCAAACATAAGCTACTTTTGCGCTGGCTTTTGACACTAGCTTAAGACTATTATGTTTGAGTCTAGTTAGGCTTCTGGAGTATCTTATGAGAGAAAAAAAGTTATATGAGTTAAATTATATAAGGAACAGGTGTAATACTTGTTTCCACTTTTTAAAAGCAGTATATACCTGGTTAAAAATAACAATGAATATCGTTTTTTGTTTGCATTTATTGTTAGTTGTAACTGGTTAGTCAAACATTAAAAACCATATGTGCTTTAATATGTTTTAGTTGTAAAAAACATTAATTTAAAATTTAGAACACCCCCCTCCTCCGATAAGGATTTTGTATGTCTCAACCAGAGCTGTAAAATAATTAAATAAAGGGTTTTTCAACAGGGACGCTACAAAAGTAGAGCAACAGGGACAGCAAACGACACCATATTTCTTGCCGCTCTTTTGACATTTCTCTTTAGTAAGGTTTGCCATTTCATGATGGAAAGATATACGAGCCAACGAGTCAAAATTATTAAAATTTACTACCGAAATTAGGAGCGATGAGGCTCATTTCTGGCTGAATGGCTTCGTCAATAAACAAAATATGCGGTATTGGTCAGGCAGCAATCCACACTACTTCTTCCGTGATGATCAAGACCGGCACGTTATTGTGAAGGGGGATCGCTACCGTTCAATGATAACCGAATATTTTTGGCCCCAATTGGATGATATGGACTTGGAGGAGATGTGGTTCCAACAGGACGGCGCCACAAGCCACACAGCGAATGTCACAATCTATTTATTGGAAACCAAGTTTGGAGAACGTGTTATCGCACGAAGTGGTCCAGTCGCTTGGCCGCCTCGGTGGTGCGATTTGACGCCGTTAGACTATTTCCTGTGGGGCTACGTCAAGTCTATGGTCTATGCCAACAAGCCAGCGACGATTGATGAACTTCGTACGAATATTGAAAGTGAAATTGCAGCAGTATCGGCCGATTTATGCTTGAAAACCGTCGAAAATTGGGTTCAGCGTCTGGACTTCTGCAAGCCTGCCCGTGGTGGCCATGCAAAAGAAATCGAGTTCCATACATAATGGCATCGAACGCACTTTCACAGGAATAAAGAATTTTATTGGTATCCAAAACCGTTTTTTTTATTTAAAAAAAACTTTTGTATCGCTCTTATTGAAAAACCCGATATATTGGCACTTAAGTAAAACTTAAGTACAATTTCCTTGTACTTAAATATTTTAAGTACAAGTAAAATTCCATGGTAATTATACTTAAAATTTCTAAGCACAAGTACCGGTTCTGGTACTTAAAAATTTTAAGTATAATTACCATGGAATTGTACTTGTACTTAAAATATTTAAGTACAAGTTAATTGTACTTGTAATCGTTGTTATTTTCGATCTCTGCGCATGTTTCAAAAGAGCCTAATTATGTAATATGGGTCTCTTAGATTCTTAAACTCTCTTCAGAAGACAAGAAATATTATGTGGTTTTCCAGTCAACCATTTCAGATTTGGGGGTCAGATTCCAGATCAATCGTGGTAACTACAACGAATCGCGATTGATCCTGTTTTTTGTAAAGGTGTAGGTGATTTGTCTGTGTTTACTGATGTAAGTAGTGATAGAATATGTAGGGAAAAATTCCTACAAGTATTTTTTTCCTAGGGAACATTTTTTTCTTTAATTCAAAAATATTATATATTTGGCTTTATTTTCCTGATAAAACTGGTGAAAAAATGCGTAAGAAAAAATTCTTACAAAACGTTTTTTTTTTTTTTCAAATTATAAAAGAACATTTTTGTGTTTAAATTATAATTAATTTCAACTACGCGAATACTTTCACCTGTCTGAATTTATTAAAATGGAGATTAATGAGAGAACCCACACTGGCGCTATGCAAATCTTTGAACATTCTTCAGTCGTCGCATATTCGCGCTAAGGTTTAGCGCCGGTTTGGGAGCCTTTATTGATTTGTTTCATAAGAAAAAACTCAAAAGTGGGACTGACTTTTAATCTTGAAATTATTAATATCCTGAGGCCATTTTGAAATTATGACAAAATATAAGAAAGAAAAGATTTACGCATTCTTTTCTTGACTTTATTTAAATGAATGTGATATTGTACATTATTTTGTTCAATCAAATTGAAATCAAAAAATAGAATACAAATTAGGGAGTTTTTTGTTCCCTAGCAGGAATTTTATTTTGTTGGTATACTATCACTGCTTTATAACATGATTTGGCCATGGGTCGGATCCATATATCCACAGGAATCCCGTCCATCCAAAATCCAAATCAAAGGAGAAGCTATCGGTCGATGGTGAGGAAGAAGAGAAGACTATGAACCAAAAACACTCTATATGAAGATACCAATCTTTCGTACGTATCACCCTCCAAAACCCATTTGTTTACATTGTTGTTTTTGTAATTTCGTTTTGTGTCCATGAATAGATGTGAATTGCAACAACAATTTAACGGGGTGGGATTGTTCTGTTTTCCCAGAACAACCATTTTGCATGTGCAAATAACGCAGCCATCTTTAAAAAAATTTCAACTCACCAGCTTTTCAACATGAAAATGGCGGATGTTAGGTGGGATATCGGGATGTGTTGAAAAAAACACCAATTTAATGGTGCTAAAGCTAGGAGCAGACGGCATATAAAAGTCGCAAACGTTTGCGACTCTGACGTCATTTTTACGTCATCATTTGCGACTTTGAGAGTATATCGTCTGAACACCCTTTTGGGACAGTCCGCATATGCTCGCAAACCATTTGCGGATTATGTGCGACACCCAAATTGCATATAAGTTTGCGACTTTCTTGCATATCGTGTGAACACCCTCGCATATAATTTGTGACAGTTTGCGAGCATTTGCGGCCATATGCGACTATCCCAAGCATTTGCGCTGACACGAAAACCGAACATTGCACATCTCCACATATGCAGCATATCAGCTGCTGTGATTCTTCATTTTACTAGTAGAGTTGTTGTTGTGTTAAATTCTTGCATGTATATAGCTATAGCTTATAGGGTTTACATTAAAATGAAATAAAATGGAACTTTAATTATTATATTCGTACATTTAAAATTAAGCGTGGGTAGTTCTGGGGATGATATTATAATGTAAAGCAGCAACAGGATTTTAAAAATTTCAATAAAATTGTTTGCTTTTATAATATGAAGTACATTATTTTTTTTCTATTTTTGTTTTATCTTTTTATTGACAAAATGCAGCAAAACTGTGTAAAGTTCAAAGAAAAAAGTATTCCACAATATTCCGATTCTGGCTGCTTTTAATATTTTCCCCACCACAATTCATTTGGTATGAATTTTCAGATGAGAATTTTTCAGTTCCAAAAAAATATGAAATGTTCGCAAACCTGCATATGATTGGAATTGGGTGATATGCGGACTTTATAGCACATCGTCTGAACACCTCGCATATCCATCACAACATTTGCGACCACATTTGCGGACACATGATGTGCGAGTGCCTTGGTCGCAAATGCATTTGCGACTTTTGGGACAGTTTTTGCATATCGTGTGAACACCCCCATATGCAAGTTTGCGAGCAATGACGTAGGTATAGAATTTGCAACACATTTGCGACTATTTACGTGACGTCAGAATCGCAAACGTTTGCGACTTTTCATATGCCGTCTGCTCCTAGCTTAAGTCTGCTATTACACTACGAATTTCGCGTGATGAAACTTCTTTAAATTTTTCTTTGAAAATTTATCCTGTGAGTATTTCGCTGTTACGCAATGATTTTGAAATCTTTGGCATTTCACAGAAAAGACTGTAATAAAATAAATAACGTGATAAGTTAGAACTTATACACTGAAATTTCGGTCATCGATAGTTTTCTATTGGTTTCGCATATACATAGCATAAAGGCTGTCCCAAACCAAAGCGAAACATTCGCGCGAATATGCGACGACTGAATATAGTTCGAAGATTCGCATCGCGCCAATGTGGGTGCTCCCATTAATCTCCATGTAAATAAATTAAGACAGGCGAAAGTTTCGTCGTCGTTCTGAAGTATTTGCTTTGGTTTTGGAGAGCCTTAATGCTCTTAAAAGCCGTGTTTTTTTGCAAGCCCGGAGGGATTTGGTTAAAAAGAAATGATATTGGGGATTATCTATCGACGCCATCACAGAAAAAAATGGAGTTTCCATAAAAACTATTGATTAGAAGTACATATGCAATTAACGCCGTTAAAACAGTTTAGCCCCGAAAATTATGTGCTCTTAGCTATGCCTGGAGGGGATTAGTTGTTGTTGCATTTAACATGTAAATTCCTTAGCCCCGACGCGACATAGTTTTTTTCGATCAATTTCCTCCAGGCTTGCAACGAGACTAGAGACATGCCAATTTATAACAGTTATAACAATTTTTGGCCATTTAAAGCGGGCGTACGTTTACGCGCTTCGCAGTACTTAAAAAAAAAAACTTTAGGTGCTTGAATTATGCCTACCGGCGGAGGACCCTGGCCCTGCGGGGCCGCATAAACAGTAATTTTATAAACAAAAACTCTTATAATTGGCATGTCTAGTCACTTCCTGCAAAAAAACACGTCTAAAGTTGTCTTACAACAGTTGCGTTGATTCTCTGGTTTCTCATTCGTTTTTTTTTTTCATGTTCAAAGTCTGTTTCAATAATTCGAGAGCGAAATACAATACCAAACAATCGTAGAAACAAAACAAATAATGACAAAAGACAATCGAATATACTTAAATTGACGTTCAATTTGTTTCCGTAAACTTATCCTTATCCTTAGCACTTGATAACTCGTTGCTCCTTTTATTATACTTTTTGAACATACCCATTGAAACTCGTAAATAACCGACATTTTGGTGGTGAATGTACTTTTACTGCATGTGTGTGCAAATAAAACGTGGTGGATGTACGCTTACTGCATATGTGTGCTTGTTTCTCCTGAATTTCCCCTATATGAGCTTGTTGGCAAACTCGGATGACAGCCGAGATTGGTATCTTCATATAGAGTGTTTTTGACTGCTTTTACATTACAGCGATTTTTAATCTTCGTACACATTCGAACAGTAAGGAAAAGCACAAAGAAGAATGAGCGATAACTCTGCAATTTGTTCAACCTCAGCAATTTCGTCTACCCCGGCCACCACATACGTCCCTCGCCCACGTGCTTAAAAATCGCAAGAAGAAATTGCATGGTTTAAAAGCAGTCTTTGCTATGAACATGAAACAAGGTCACTACATAAAGGCTTAACTACATAAGCCAAAAAGTACTTTTGTACAAAAGTAAAAATATTTTTTTCCCGCTAGCGCAGTTGTTTTGTGAAAAATAATATACACATTTTTTTCAGACCAAAATTTAATCCTTCTGCATCATTTTTATAAGTTTTCCAGTCAGAAAAACTATTCCAAAATGAGTTTGAAAATTTTCACTTTTGTACTTTTTCACTTTTTGGGCTTATGTAGTTAAGGCTTAAGGATTACGATGGAATTTTAATAAAAATAATTTTATTTTCACAAAAAACAATGGACTAACCCACATGTTTCTACAATGCCTTTCATTCCATATGAAACATTTATCCAATTTTTATTTATCCAAACGGTAATGAGGACAATAAAGACAAAAATTTCACTAATTAAACTTCATTATTTATATTTATTTTACTAAACAAATGCCTTATCAAAAGTAAACAATGCTAGCGAAAGGCCAAAACGAATTTAAACTGACGAGGAGAGGACGACGTTTAGAAATGTCAATATGGTTTGTGTGCAAGTGTGTGTGAAAGTATGTGTAAATCTGCCAATAAATCGAGATTTGAAAGGTCAATCGAGAAAAAAACAGACCACGAAAAAAATCAATTTTTTTGGTTGTTAGGAACGTAAAATCTGAAAAAGATCAAGTTGACCCCCATAAAAATCAATTTTTTCGGTTGTTTGGAAAACCACATTAGTATTTATTTTGTTTTTGTAAATTCTGACAGCGCAATTTATTAGCCGTGACGTTCGCGTGAACATTTGTATTCTGCTATTCGCAGGAAGGAAATGATTGTTCCATAAAGCCCGAACCACACTACTCTCGTGTGGTGTGTTGTGGAGTCATGTGTCGCTATCGCTCTAATGTATCATATGCGGAGAGGCATATTTATATCGTGCGATGTGTTGTGTCGAAATCTATGAAATACATTGGAATGACAGAAACACTACTCCCCAACACACCACACGAGAGTAGTGTGGTTAGGGCTTAATGTGTGTAAATTGCGGTAAAAATATATTTAAGACAATAGAGGTCTTCCAAGATTTGTCTTTGTCTTATCTCCTTCTAATTTGACACCTAAAAACAACAACAAAAAAAGTCCCTGGTTGGAAAATATTTACATGCTCTTGGCAGTGTTAAAAATCCGGTCATTTGATTATTTTTTGTATTTGGAACTGAAAACTTAAATTTGCGATCGAATTACCTATTAATTAGTGTTTAAACATTTTGGTGAACATTTTTTCAAGTGTTTAATACAGAAAAACTAATTTTATTGCATATTAATCACTATTATTAAACACCCGACTTTTTTGGCTCGCCTTCGTGCCTTCGGCATTTGGTTTGTTTTCCAACCAGGGAGTGCTGTCAGATTGTTTTTTTTTTTTTTTTTTTAATTCCACACTGACACTTCTGACATTTGGTGGCAGAGATCCATAGAGGTCTTCCAAGATTTGTCTTTGTCTTTTCTCTTTTTAATTTGACATCTAAAAACAACAACAAAAAAAGTCCCTGGTTGGAAAATATTTACATGCTCTTGGCAGTGTTAAAAATCCGGTCATTTGATTATTTTTTGTATTTGGAACTGAAAACTTAAATTTGCCATCGAATTACGTTTTAATTAGTGTTTAAACATTTTAGTGAACATTTTTTCAAGTGTTTGATACAAAAAAACTAATTTATTACATATTAATCACTATTATTAAACACACGACTTTTTTGGCTCGCCTTCGTGCCTTCTGCATTTGGTTTTGTTTTCCAACCAGGGAGTGCTGTCAGATTGTTTTTTTTTTTTTTTTTAAATTTCACACTGACACTTCTGACATTTGGTGGCAGAGATCTATAAGATCCTTTTAACAATTTCAAAAAACAAGTACCGGTTAAGATTTGCATTGGAAAGACATAAGTTGTAAATAAATAATTTGAGTCAAATTGAATGAAACATTCACGTGAATGTAAAAATTTCGATGGAATCGGATAGCAGAATAGGGCTGATTGTCATCTTTATAGTGAGTATTTTTGGCCAAAATTTACAGCAATCTTTTGTCTTTGAACATCATTGTAAATGAGTGGGCTTTTCTGGAACGTACTAATAAAGTATATCTCATTGAAGGTATCAAAGTGGCCTAAGTAAATATTTCATTGGATCTGTTCAAATATTTGTTAAACCTTAAGAAATCACAATTTTGAAATAATATAAAATAAAGGAGGCTGTACAAAGTACTTAAATAATTGTGTTAACTACAAAAAATAACCAAATAATAAATAAATTGGTTTTCATTTAAACTACAATAATAAACACTGTGAGGCTAATCTAATGTAACACATAAAAAAGATCAGAAAATTCCGTTCCGTTAGCTTCTAGAAATTAGTCAAAACTTCTTTTAATACCACTAATTCAGACCTTGATAGGTACTCAATACACATTATTATATGTACACCTTAAAGGAGAACCAAAAACATTTAATTGGAAAATGAATAATTTTGAGCTAAACTTATTTTACGGACTGTACCTACCTATTTATTTGATCTATTTCAAAACACTCCCCAAGCTATTATCGTGTCATAATATAGTATGAACACGGAAACTCTTGCAAACCAAACAAAATAAATTTTATATTTTTGGACAAAGTATTAGCCGTGTTTTTTTTGCAAGTCCATATGGATTTGTCGAAAAAAAAACGACATCGGGACTAATAGTTTTACACGTAAATACAACAACAACTTAAATCCATATAGACTTAGCTAAGTCCAGATAATTATCGGGACTTACGTACTGTAAGTAAGAAGTTCCTAAGTCCCGATGTCGTTTTTTTCGACAAATCCATATGGACTTGCAAAAGAACACGCCTATTATCCACGAAATTGCGTTTATATTTATATTTTGAAAACCATGAACAAGAAAGAAAAGAAAGTGCATCGTTCTTGCAACTAAAATGTTAACTTCAGCGAATGACATGCTTAAAGTTTCCCAACTATCCCTGTGATTATTTATTTATCCTATAATGAGCATTGCACTTTCCGTTTCCCAACGCAACGTTTCGACATTATCATCTTTTATTATTTTCTGTTGCCTTTGGTAAATAGAAAATTGATTAATTTCTTTGCAGCTATAAACGCTTTCATATTATTATTTTGAAATGTTATACATTATAACTTGGGATTAATTATAAATGATCTTAGGTACCTATTGTAAAATTTACTATTTTAATCGATAATTTTCATATGCTAGGTATAATAATTGATATTAAATCAACTGAAATAATTTATTCAATACTACAAAAATATAAACTCATATTTTGTAGATAGTAAGATTATATTTTGATACGTTTCTGTGACTATCACACATATCTTATATATTTAATTTAATCAGAAATTTTAAAAATATAACATCATTATTTTATTTTATACAGTTTCTAAAAATAATTTTAAAATTCTATATCACAACATAACATATTTCAAATATTAAGTTTTTTTTCTTTCTGTTTAAATTTAATTGAGTATTTATTTTGTTGTTGTTAAAAATAACATTAAAAATATTCAATTTGAAATAAGTATTTCTTCACAGAAGGAGTTATTATTCTTTAAATAAATAATAAACAAAAATTATTCCTGATACATATTACACAATTCCATATCTTAACAAAATCATAATCAATAGGAACCAAAAAAATCAAATCTTTGACACAGTAAAATATTTATTGATTGATATAGATTTATAATCTTTTCTTAATATATTTTTAATGCACGAAAGGTTATTAAGTTTTATAATATTATAATATTTAAAAGAAAATTCACGACATCAAAAACAGTTCAATTTGAAAATGAGTAGAGGTTAGAATGGGTACTTGAGGACTTGATGACAGAAGCGGTCACACATATCAAACTGTTCTTCCGGATTACCAATCGAAAAGGCCATAAAAGGTTATCCAAAAAATTTCAAGATATCTTGAGTTGCTGTATCAGCTGGCCTCAGCTGTTTTTCCAGAAGGATTACAACATTAATACAAAAGCAAAAGCTGAAGTTTTTATGGTAATTTGACTACTGATAAGGGAGAGCACTAGGTAAATAGGTAACGTAGTGAATGATTTTATCAGTTGATATACGTTTTGTTCAATGAAGCTGTTCGGAACAGTTAAGAACAGAAAAGAACAACTTTTTGCCTTTCAAAGAGCAAATGTCTGTTATAAACTGTTATGTTTGGTCAATGAATCTGTGTGGAATAGTTTGGAATAAGAATTACTGCACTTGCTTTTTAGTCAGAAAAGATTTGTAAAAACGGTCTCAAAATTAGCTGCTGTAATTTTTTTCAATGAAAATAGTTTGTTTTTTGGATTGATGATAGAGGTGTATTTGTCGATTTAAAACCTGCATACATGCTCAGAAAATCAGTTGTTGTGTTTTTCTGTTCTTAAGCCCGAACCACACTACTCTCGTTTGGTGTGTTGGGGAGTAGTAGATTTCGACACAACAAATCACACGATACCAATATGGCTCTACGCATATGAAATACATTAAGGCGATAGCGGCACTATACTCCCCAACACACCACACGAGAGTAGTGTGGTTTGGGCTTAACTTGTGCTGACGGATCTCACATATATGTACTGTTCCTGTTCTTATTCTGTTCTAATCTTACTTCTTTATCAATGAAAAACATTGTTACGACAAAAAGTGAAAATAGTTTGTCTGAACATGTTGTATTAATATGCACGTTAGTGCCTGATTACATGGTCGTTTTACTGAAGGCATTTTTCAAATTTTACATGTGAGATTCACTTGTCTTTTTATGCATGTCAAATCTGAAGAAAATCTTTCAGTAAAACAACCATGTAAGTCTGGATTTATAATATTATATAAAGCACGCTGAATTAGTGTAAGGTTAAATCAGTTAACATTTAATGTTAATAATTCAATAGCAATAAGGACATGAGCGTCGTGAATTATATTTTAAATAAATATATATTTTCTAAAACTCCTACGTTTTTTAAAAGACATTTATTCAATTTTGAATATTTCATTAGCTAATATTTGTATTTTACTTAAGAACAATAAACATTAAATATGTTTTATTTTACAGTTTTTTAAATTTCTCATTCAACGGCGTATTGAAACAACATAAGCCACACCAGATTTTTTTCATTTCTAGTATTTAAAGAAAATGTTATAAAATGTAATAGCGCGAATTTTGTGGTGTGGATGTTCATGATAGCTACTGAATTTTATGAAATACAATAAGAAACTAGTCATAATCCTGATTTTGAATAGAATAAGTTATTAAACGCGCGAATTGTAAACTTATATGTGGCTTATCGTGTTATTTCAATAACTCCTTCATTTACTTTATAAATTCCATTCAATAGTTTTTTTTTATGTTTCTTTGTTTCCAAATAAAGTAGCAGCAATCACTCAATCTGTGCTGTATACAATACGTATATTACATTATTTATGTGAAGTAAGTAGTGCCTACGTACGAAAGGACTCTTTTTTATGAAAGAAGAAAACGATATAAAAATTTGGCACCACAAGCACCACACAGAAATATACCCCTCAACGAATGCTTCTTTTATCCTGTTGCTGCTTTCTTCGTAAAGCAACAAAGCAACGTTCCTAATTAGAGGTTCGTATGCGGATGTCCTCCTGCAACTTGATGCCCAGCAGCTGGGGCAGCTCCTGTGAGAGCCGTTCCAACGGATGCCGAGGCTACTCCAGTAAGAATTTCATGTTCATTTTTAGCTTGCCGCAACCAGTTCCGTAAATCTCGTGTGCGTTCTACAAGACTTGTTGTATAATTGACTGCTCTTGGGCTCTGGGACACAATAGTGTTGGCGGCAAGAATAGCTCCTCCCATTCGACCAGTTGCTAGCTGACGGTAAGTTTCTAAGCGATCGGCCAGAGTTGGAATTGATTGAGGAGCTTGAAGTAGGGTTGAACCGTTTGGAGTTCCTGGAACAGCACCTGGCGACGAAAGAAGATTCGCCCAATTAAAATCACTTTGTGGGCTGCTAAGAGGAACTGATGGACCTTTAGAAAAAAAAAGTTAAGTTTAACCACAACAAAAAATACTTTAAGCTTACCGTGTCCCTGCTGCTTACTGAGAATATCCAAAATTTCTCTGATTTCAACGTTCAAGATTTCCAAGTTTTGAATGCACTCAGAAGATTCTTGATGAAACATATCCTTACGTCGATTTAAATTGTGCGTATCCACACTAGCAAAATCAGTACTACTAAATCCTGAGCTTGAGTGCGAAGAAAGATCACTTAAAGTAGCATCGTCTTTGTTTTCCACAGCTAGAAACTCCATTGGTTTCTCTTTTTCGAAAATGCGTTGCAACGACTGCTCCAAATGTCTTAAACGTATTACTTTTTCGCCTAATAGGGCCCTTGTCCGATGTAAGTTGACTTCCATTTCAGTCAATTCCTTTTCCTCCTGAATCAACTGGTCCAGTGAGTGTCTAGTAGTGTTGGTCTTATGATGCTGCTTAATTTCCCTTTGGCGGGCTCTGAAATTTGTTCTTTGAGTGCGAAGAGATTCTTTAGCACGACGCACTGAATCTCGTTCCAAGTGAATGCGGTGCTTGAAAAATTCCAGCTCAGCTGAGCTTGTTCCAGCGTGTTCATTAGAAACATCTGAAAATGGATAGCGAAGGTGATATGTGGCATCCAATGTATTGTCAGGAAATTGGTCTTCAAGATCTTCTAGTTTTTGAAGCTGATGACGCAAATTCTCCACAGGCGTACATGGTCGATCGCCTTTAAAGTTATCTGAGTTGAGACGTGAAGTTGAAGCGGACTTCATGCGGGAGAAGAACTTCTTGCGCTGATTTCCAGCTCCACGTGTGTTATTATTATTCTCCTGGTTGTTTTGAAAAGCTTCAGAATCTGAATTACCATTATCACTTAGAATCGGAGCTGGGAGATATCGACCTTTTGGATAGTTGTTGGAGATAGTAGTATCAGACTGGCTTATAGATGTAGTGTCATCATGGATCTGTAAATGTTTTATGTACTTTGAGGTTATGCCAGGTTTTCGACACTGTTGACGTTCTGCAGATTTTTCTCGTAATGGGTGCTCTCTCACATTATGCAGATGAGTTTTTGGAGGAATGGGTGGCTTAACCCCAGAAGCAGATATTGATAGACTACGATTCTCACTGTTTCCAATTGAAGGCTTATTGGACATAGAACGCTCGGTTTCGGAACCTGTAGTAGTATTAGTATTGTTCAAACTTTGTTGATTGAGAACTGCTTGCTGTTCACGTCGACGATTACGACGTTCCAGTGATAGCTTAACATCTGTTTTAAGCCTCACATATTTCTCCTTCAAACAACGATATTTATCTTCCAGAAGACGCTTTTCACAACGAACTTTTTCATAAAGACGGTCTTCACCAGTGTCACGCATTCGCTGTCTCTCCAACTCCATCTCATGAGTTAGTTTGTCACGCATTTCTGAAAGCTTAGTGGAGTGTTCCTTCTTAAGAATTTCTTCCTCACTCTTTAAATCTCTTTCTAAATCATGCAGAATTTCTGAATGGTTTTTTTGAAGTGTGGTCATGTGAGACTTATGATCATCAACTACTGCTTTTCGTTTAATGTCCAAATCTGCTTCCATTTCGGTTCGATAGTCTTCAAATTGCTTATCAAAGTCTTCTTCTAACTGATGCCTCACCGATGTCAGTCTCAGATCGTGTTCGTGTCGGAGGCTCTTTAACTTAACTTCATGTTCTTTTTTAAATATTTCAATGTCATGTTTCAGTTTTTCATCTAACCGTTCTTTTTCTTTTCGAAGCATTTCAATCTTATCTGCCTCCCTTTGCTGACGGTAATTCTGTATTTCATTTTCGACTTCTTTATCAATTTGTTCCGTTACATTCACAATTCGAGAATTGATTTCAGGTTTGACTGGAAATTGTGCAACCTTCCGAATAGCTCCTCCTTTTATTTTATTTTCTAGTTCTTCCACATCACGTTCATGCTTTTTATCGAGCTCATCAAGATCAAACGGAATACTTTCAAATTCTTGTTCGGACTTATTGACAAAGCTCCTTACAGAACTGGCTTTCGAGTCTGAATCTGTGTCTTCATAAAGTGGCTTTACATGCGTGGCGTCTTTAAGTTTATCCAAATACGAAACAGTTGAAGATGGTTGGCTTTCAGCACTCAAAGATCGAGTTGCGTCACTTAGGCGACTCCTGTCTTTATCAGTGACATCTACAGAAAAACTTTGAGCACGTAAAATCGGAACTATTGGTGGTTTTGCAACCGGAGTCACCTTTATTTCCTTTACGTGCTTCCCAATTTCATCAAAGTCCTCATCATCTTCATCATTGTTTTCCCAATTATATTCATCATCTGAGATAACTGAAACCTCAGGACTTTGAGTTAGCCTTTTTGAGCTACTGGGATCTTCTTCAGGAGAAAAATTGGGTCTAGATTTCATATCTTCTAGATTAAAACGAACACTCTTCTTATCCTCTCCAAGCTCATTTTCTAAACTATCACCTTTCCGCCGCATATCCGTCAGACTTGAGTCTCTAAGAATTCCCTTAACCCCAGTATTAATTATATCAGCAAATAGTCCAACCGCACTATTTTTCTCTTTTGTCTCAACCAAATTATGCAACTCCAAATTTTGTCTTACGTTTGATTTTAAAAACATAGCACCCGTGCCGGAAATGGTAAAACCTTTTTTAATATCCGGTCCATCACCACTAGGAGTAAGAGGGTAATGCTGTATGTTCTGTTGTCCATCAATGTTATTAAATTTCATAGCTAGGCCAATTTGGGGATTTGTCTTTGTTACCTCAAATCGGGACATTTTAAGAGTTGGAAAGTTCGATGCTATAGGAAAGCATTTAGTCCGAGATTCTAAAAACCGATTTACACCACCACTAAAACCACTAGTTCCTGTGAAACTGAGTGTGCCGTTAGAAGAACTGCATTTAGCACTATTATTTACTGGCGAAGATATGTCGTTTGTATTATTTGAATCCATGTCTTCGTTACCTTGAAGACTACGAATACCTGAATCCAGCTGTGAAGCATCGTCAGAGTTGTCAATCACTGGAGTTATTGCCAATGAAAACTGCTTCTGTCTAGCTTGTTCTGCCAGTTCGCGATATTCAGCATCCAAAGGATGATCCCATTGAGAGTGTTTAGTCTTGATATTGTAATAGTAGTGAGCGTCTTGTTCTTCGGAATAGCTGACCAACAAGAATAACAAATATTTTTAATTAGTAATGATTTTTAATAAAATTTATAGTGTTATAGTTGTGAAACAAAAAGTATTTTGCTAATTATGTATGCAAACTTACACGTTGGTTCGAGTGTTGGGTTTTAACCGTTTTGAGAAAATGATGGTGTTACCAAAATGATTAAATGAACAAAAGCACACAAGCGTTTAATTTTGTAGGTGTGCATTTTTTTTAATTACTATTAAAAGTTGGGTATACTATGGTTTAATTTATATGATTTAGGGCCGAAAAATATATTCTAAATCGCGCGATGGCCAGCTGATTTTTTTTTAATCAATAATCATTTATCAAATATTCTCGAAAATCTATAAATCAAGATAACCGTTTGAAAATCGAAAATTTAAAAAACCGGAAAGCTTATAAAAAAATGTTTCATATCATTGATTTTTTAATACACACATTTTTTTCAGTATTTTGTAGTAGTTTATTTTATTTATATTTTTTAGGATGTTATATTAAATAGCTTAAAATCATACATAACAGGGCATAAATCGTTTTGATTTATATAAGTTGTATAAATCTATATTTCTAAAAATTCGTTGAGTGCAGATCATTACATATGTATCGAATTTTGTTTTACAAATGCAACATGATATTAGTTTTTCTTAAGTTTGAAAGTACAATATGTAATTGAATTGAAAAAAAAAAAAAACAACGAAAACCCCATCATAGAATAAGTTTTTAATAATGAATAATAAATTGATAACTCGTATTAGTTTAAAAGTCCTCGCCGACCTTTTAAAAAATCGTGGAAGTGACAAACTTTCCAAGAGTATCGTCATGAGTAAGTGCCTCTCACATTAGCCGTTCAGATGCAGCAGAAACTTGTAAGTCCCCTCCATTCCTGCGTTGAGATGAGAGTTTTAAGTCACTAGGCCCTGGTTCTGCAAGAGTGGTTGCACCACCAAATTTGTTTTATCAGTTAAAAAATCAAGGCAAATAGAAAAATAAAGAGGATATAGTTGCTCACCGTCAGCAAACGAGCTCCAGTGAAGAATGGTTAGTCTTGTGTAAAATAATCAAATCAGTCCATATGAGTGCACCTAAAAGCCTATAACTTTGGTTCTAACTGTCGGATTATCAATATTTAGGTGAAATGTCAAGCAATAATCTTGCACACAAATTATTGGAGAAGGGTCCAAAAATTCATACTAAAAACGTAATTGATTTTTTTGAAAATCAATTTCATTCATGGCAAATGACGTAATTTCATATACAAAAAGATTTATACATAACTTGAGCACTAATAGTCAGATCTTCAAGTATAAGGTCTTGAAATCACGGTAAAATATCAGGCGTAACTACGGGAGGGGAAAAGTTACAATTGCTCCCGTTTTACCCACTTACCGTCCTGCTTCTCTTTGCTCCTTCAAGAATTTTTTTGTATAGGTACGTATACAGGTTGATTTGCATACAATGCATCAAAATGCTAAGGCATGTAGGCTGGTTCAAAACAAGAGAAAAATCTTATGGGTGGAGGAGGGGCCAATTTTATGAAAAATAGTCTTAAAATAGACAAAAAATATATTCAAAAACAGCAACAACCCTCAATATTTTCCGTTATAACTTTTCTTAAAGCTAAAATTTTATTTATCAACGTTCTTTCTAAACCAACTTGTTTCAGTGACATTTTTTTCAATTATTTATTTATTGAATTAATTGTTTAATGACTACATACTTATTATTAGGAACTTAATAACTTGTATTCAATATTTCACTATAGAAATGCCAACAACAGTTTATAGAAATAAAAATGGGCGTGCGTTAACGGGCTACGGGTGACTTGCAAACAAAGCTCTAGGTGCCCGACGTATGGCCACTGGTGGAGGGCCCCATAAACAGTATTTGTATAAATCAAAACAATTATAATAATTGGCATGTCTAGAGTCACTTCCATTTTAAAAATCAATAAAAGACTGGAATAAAAAATTCCTGAGACATGGGGAATTTTTTCTTACTAGCTTTTCTACTTCAGATCAAAAGCAGATGATGAAATCCAAAATATAATGAAAGTTGGACTATCACGCCGGAGGTCTGGGTTTGACTTCAGCCGTATCCTCTTGCAAGGGAGAACCAATCTCTCGTCACCATTAAGTGCCTTTCATAATTATCAGATGTTCGGGTCCCGCAGAAAATTGTAGGTCCTTTCCATTTGTTATGAAATTAATATTTATTAAATTATCATGGCGACGGAACGAATCCGAAATACACAGAACTTTATTTTTGAAGATTTTTCCTTTTAAATTAAACAAATATTAACTTGTGATTTATTAGGAAATAGACCCCGATATACAGTTTCATTCAAAGATTAAGCTCGCTGCCAATACGAAAAGAAATTTTTCTGTGCTCGCCAACACCAAAACCAAAACGAAAAATGGCACTTAAAAGTGTCAACAAATGTACGACTGGTCGTACGAACATGCTCTTATGTGCGATCACAATGTGGTTCTAAAGTCTGAATTAAATTGGTTACAAGCATTGTATTCATTTGCTGAAAACAAAGTTTGGTTGAAGGTAATATTATGTGAGTATACAAAAATGAACAATACATACATGTAAATTATATTATTTTATCTGGAAAATTGTTTTAAATCAACAAAATTAGAAATATATTAAGCAACGACCTTTAATGATTTACTAAATTTATGTGGCTTTCGTTTCGACCAATTCAGATTTGGGTGTCAGATCTTAAATTTTACCGGCAAAACGAACACAAAACGTGATTTTATTTTGTTTTATGATTGTATGAGTGCCTTTTTTAAAACGACACTGGGTAAAAGTCACTTTTCTTTGATGTGTGTGCAAGTGCGTGTGAAAATCTGTGTAAATCTAGCTAAAAATCGAGATCTGCAAAATCGACTTCAGATCGACAAAAATTCGATTTTTTTGGTCGAAAGGAAAGGAAAAACTTGTCACTAATCAAAAAAATCAAAGAAAAATCGATTTTTTTGGTCGAAACGAAAACCACATTAGAACTATTCGGAAAAAATGATGTTTCGTGCATTTTCTGTTACAAAAGTAAAATCTTTCTAATTAATGGCGAATTCCTTACAACAAAGAAATCGAATTTTTTCTAAACAGAATCGAATTTTTTCTAAACAAAATCGATTCTTTTCTGTCAAAACAAATCTTGCGTTTTTAGCAAGATTTCACACTGATTTGCACACACACTATGAAGATTTTTTAAGACGATTTGTTTATTTTTTGGTTGCAACGAATTCTACATAATTTAACAAGATATTTAACAATATATTCGGTCAATACAGCTATAAAAATAATTTATTGTGCGTTGTTCATTATCAAACACAAATTTGAGAAAAAGAAATAGCTTTCGCGAGTGAAAGACATGTTAAAAAATTCGGTGGAAGTGAAAACTTTTCAATAACAATTTTCTTTAAAAATATATGTGCAAATAGAAGTTCAAACAAATAAAATGCACCAGTAAATTGGCACCGTATAAGCCGACTAATATCTTTTATTTATTAATTTAATTTTATTGGTAAAACTTTTTTTCTCAAAACAAAAACAAACAACCTTAATAGTTTTGTGAATAATTTCTTGACGTTTTGCGTCAATTGCAGCTATAAAGTAATGGCGAATTCCTTTCAAAAAAGAAATCGATTTTTTTCTAAACAGAATCGAATTTTTTCTGTCAATTGAAAGGAATTCGTATTTCGTAAAAGAATCGATTTTTTTGGTGTGATTGTGTTTGTGTTACTTTATAGCTGCAATTGACGCAAAACGTCAAGAAATTATTCACAAAACTATTTAGGTTGTTTGTTTTGGTTGTGAGAAAAATGTTTTACCAGTAGAATTAATTAATAAATAAAAGATATTAGCCAGCTTATACGGTGCCAATTTGTTGGTGCATTTTATTTCTTTGAACTTCTATTTGAACATATATTTTTAAAGAAAATTGTTATTGAAAAGTTTTCACTTGCACTGAAAGTTTTTAACACGTCTTTCGCTCGCGAAAGCTTTTTTTTTGTCAAATTTGTGTTTGATAATGAAAAACGCACAATAAAATAATGGTATAGCTGTATTGACTGAATATATTGTTGAATATGTTGTTAAATTATGTAGAATTCGTTGCAACCAAAAAATAAACAACTGGTCTTCCAAAGATTCCGCGACTTTCAATTTGACGTATTAGAAATGTCAAGTCTTCATAGTGTGTGTGTAAATCAGTGTGAAATCTTGCTAAAAACGCAAAATTTGTTTTGACAGAAAAGAATCGATTTTGTTTAGAAAAAAATCGATTCTGTTTAGAAAAAATTCGAATTCTTTGTTGAAAGGAATTCGCCATAACACAAATACAATCACACCAAACAAAAATCGATTCTTTTACGAAACACGAATTCCTTTCAGTTGACAGAAAAAATTCGATTCTGTTTAGAAAAAAATCGATTTCTTTTTTGAAAGGAATTCGCCATTAGATAATTTTATCTAATTTGCGTAAACCATTTCCCATACAAAATTTGACAGTTCATTTACGAAAAGATAAACTTATCCAAAAGATAAACTTATCTAGTGTTTTACGACGTCGCATGAATCCCCTTATTGTTTAAAACAGGGTACGGAAACGCTCGCACACGAGCGCTCATAAAACGCTCTCACCTCATATTTTGCCCACGAGCGCGAAAATAATATAAGCGAAACGCCCGCTCATGGGCAGGAGCCCATTGGAATTGGCTTTTGGCTTTTTTTTTGTTTTTTTTTTTACGGAATCCATCAGATTATCATAAACCTACCAACATTTTTCTAGTTTATTTGTTCATTCAACATTAATTTAATCAACAACAGATTCTCTGTTTAATTTTCATAGTCATCATTAATTTTAATAAAGTAAGCAAAAGCTTCTCTGTACGCTTTATTTAATTGTCCACAATTTTTGTGTATGCATTATCTATATTTTTTGTTCTCACAATAGTAAGCAGTTTCTTGCATGCAGGCTCAGAGCTTACCTGGCCAGAAATGTATCATGTTCAATTTTTGGTATCATATTATTTTTGTAAATATATATTTTAGGTTTGCGTAAATTTAGCTAAGTAAGCAAAATTATTGTATAAATAGTATTCTAAGTTAATAAAATATCATCAGCTAAGATCAAAAGGTTGTTTAGTGTTCTTCATTTAATTATATTGCTTCCCCCCACCAGCGGTAAGGGGCAAATCAACAAGTATAAAAAGCATACAAAGGTACAAGAACCTTTTTTTTATTTTCTACGGTTTGGTCAAGGTATATGCACCTTGTCCATCTTTTCTATAATCTACGGTCTGGTCAAGGTTTATGTACCCTATCCAACGTGATTTCGTCACAAAAAGAACATTGACAATTCCCAGTGCGTTGCCAGGGCCAAAACCACAGATTAGCCACATGAAGATGAGAATGTTTAGTACGTTTCACCCTCCAAAACCCATTTGTTTACATTGTTGTATTTGTAATTTCATCCCACGTCGATGAATAGATGTGAATTGCAACAACAATTTAACCAGGTGTGTGAAGATCCCTACTGTCTATGTGTGACGTTTTTTAAACACATTCTCATTTTTTATCTGATAACTGCCAGTTCAAGCTTGTAGGCAAATTAAAATGGCTGCCGGGGATTCTCATCTTCATGTGGCTAATCTGTGGCCAAAACACTGCTTCTTTTTGCAAAACTTACATACATATACATATAATATCTAAAGCGTTACCAGGGCTTTAAAACACTGGTAATATCTCCACACAATCAACATTCTAGTTCCGCAGCTCCTATCAGCGTCACAGCACCCTTCAGATTAATTTTCCCTAATCAAGTAGTAGGAGTTAATCGCTGCAAATCAGTCTGCCATATATCCACAATACAATGGAGGAGGTAGAAATCTACAAAATTGTGGCCCGACAGAAGGCAATCTTTGAAGACCTTCAAAGGCTCAAAATAAACATTAGCAACAAAAAGCGCTGATCGTAAGACCAGTGAATATAAAGAAAAAAGATTGAAGGCATTGGAAGCTCTATGGGCGGAATTCCATGAAATCATGAACAAGATAGACATCATAAAGGCAGATACGCAGAAAATAAAAAAGGAAAATAAGGGAACAGGCACTGTTCCAAAAACAATAATTTGACAAACTTCGCCAGACGTATTGTCTGGCCCACTCATCTCTATAATACACTGGATTTGGATAGTGGATTCCCTTTATGTATAACAGTTTTTTTTGACTCCAATTGAAGATGACATTCTGGTGCCAAGCGCACCTTTTGACGTCTGTATTTAAAAAAAAAAGAAAGTAGTTTGACGTACATTTTTCAGTTCACTGGTTGAACACAGTACGCGCGTCAGGACGCGCGACACGGCGCGCGTTCACATGAGCGTGATTATTAAAACTTGTGTCGAATTTCTTTCAACCATTTCAGGTGGCTTATTTTTGTATATGATGGTGTGAGTTCTATTTGACAATAATTTGAACACAAAAAATAATGCTCGTATACAAATTCACAACAAATATTTCAAACTGCCTTTAATTTACCATGTCCCTTTTCTAAGATTAAGTACAAATTTATTTTTGTGAATAGATGCAAAACAAAAAAAAATTGTGCGTTTATCCAAGCAACAAAAAATTACAATTCAGTGTTTGTTACAATTTGTGCAAATTCGCAAGAAATGTCACCTACTATTTAACTCCCAGAATCGCGTTTGTGGCTCATTCTGACGTGAAGCAGGCGTTCAAACAAAACAAAAATCTTTGCACGTTGAAGGATTAATTAGAAACATTTCACTTACAAAATATAAATCTTATTAGGAAAATGCTTTCAATTAAAAAATTGGATTCCGTAGGATTTAAGTGATAAAGATAAGGTACAGACAGAGAGAACAGATATCACACAAAAGAAAACGTCTAAATGAAAGAGAGAACAGATAACACAAAAGAAAACGTCAAAAAATGAACAATCTTAAGCAAAAAATCAAAAAAATCCTTACTTTCTTCGCCATCATTTTCTCACCATGAAGTGGAGTGAGATAAAGTATAGAGACGCCAAAAAAAGTCGAAGGAGACATTCCAATGTGAACACCGTTCTATAACGAGATTTTATGTATTTTAACATTAGCCGTGTTTTTTTTGCAAGTCCATATGGATTTGTCGAAAAAACGACATCGGGACTAATAGTTTTACACGTAAATACAACAACAACTTAAATCCATATGGACTTAGCTAAGTCCAGATAATTATCGGGACGCGCCATGACTCGCGTGTATTGTGTTCAGCCACTTTGACTAAAAGAAGTTATACTGTTATACAAACCTGGTGCCAAGCGCACCGTATAACAATCTTCAATTGGAGTCATTTTGTTTGTATGAATACGCTATCCAGTGTATTATAGAGATCAGTGGTCTGGCCTAAGTGAATTGTCAATATTAATAAAAAAAAAACTAGTCATTTATAACAATAATACAGAAGAGTTCTACTCAATAAGGCTTAAAACAATTGAACAACACTGGGCTGCTGTGCAAGGCTTCCATTACAAGATATGGGAACGCAAGTGTTTATGATGTAGAAGGTTACTTCTCATCTTCTCAATAGAGTCTGAAGTGCAAGGTGCACTAACAACGCTATATGGTCGACCGAAAGCAAGGTCTGTTACCACAACGCTTGTCAATGAGGGGTCCAAGTTACCAGGGGTCCAAGTTACGAAAAATGGATGCAATTTAGTGATTTGTATACGAAGTTGGTACACAATCAACCTATTCCGCAATGTCAGAAGATGTGGTACCTATACCTACCTATAGAGACCACTCAAACAGGAGAAGCTGAGAGATTAATTCAGCATTTCTCAACATCTGACGCCAACTATAATGCTGCTTGGGAAACAATCACAAGCCGCTACGAGAATACTAGACTCTTGGTAACAGCATTATTAAATAATGTTTTCGCTCATCCTACAAGTTGCAATGAAAGTCCCTCTGCCATGAAGACGCTGCACGACACCACCCAAGAATGCTTGCTTAGTCTTCAAAATCTAGGTGTTAAGGCCGAAAATTGGGATCCTCTTCTCATGCTCCATGGCATCCAGGCACCCCATCGAAGAATTAATTTTGAAATAAATTCAAGAATCAACAGATTTTCTACCAGAGTGGAAGCGCATATTCTTCCAAAAATTATTTCACCGCAGCCAACACGGCCTATCATTACATCAAACTGGAATATTCCAAACAATATGGTTTTGGCTAATTCACAAATTGATCACCCAGGACCAATAGATTTACTCATCGGTGCCGAAATATTTTATTCGACTTTAGTCGTTGGGCAAATAAGCCTAGGCGATGGTCTTCTAACATTGCAAAATACCGTATTTGGTTGGACAGTAGTAGGCAAGGTATCAGCTCCCACTTGGAATCCTATGGTGGCTTCGTGCGGAATTTGCACCGCAGACGAGGCTCTTGATCAACAGATTGAAAGGTTTTGGCGATTATAGAAGAAGCCACGTCAACCACAGATAATTTTACTCAAGCCGAGAAGCGCTGTGAAAATCACTCCATTCAAACCACAGTTAGAGACTCCAATAGTCGCTTTGTGGTTCGATTACCTTTCAAAGAAGCTCCCACTTGTTTAGGAGAATCAAAGGACATTGCGTTCCCAAGATTCATTGCTTTGGAGCGGAGGCTAAGCTAAGAGTTGTATTTGATGGCTCTGCTAAAACGTCCACGAACCTTTCACTCAACGTGAACCTTTCAATACGACGACCTTTCAAGACGACGTGTTTCCAATGCTGCTACGATTCCGCATGCCAAGATATGTGTTTACCGCCTAAACGAAGAGGACCAAAGGTATCAACTCATTTGGTGGAGAAACACCCCAAATTATATCTTAAAGTGCTTAAGCTTCAGACAGTTGCCTATGGCACCACCTCTGCATCATACTTAGCCACAAAGTGTCTTCAAACGTTGGCCCAAGAGAACAAGGAACGATTTCCATTGGGAATTTGGATCAATGGCACTGGTAGAAGATTTTTACGTAGATGAAGATGACGTTTTAACGGGCTCGGACGAAATTGCCGAATTACTGACAACCCAATCAAAACTGCAAACAATTTTGCAAGAAGGCGGTCTTAAGTTGCGGAAATATTGTGCAAATCATCCATCTCTCCTGAAAGGCATTCTGCTCGAGGATAGAGAAACTGAGCTCGATTTCAGCAGCAACGTCGGTGAACACATACAAACAGTAGGGCTTACGTGGATGCCGAAATCTGATGAACTCTGTATCAAGACACCCTGGGTCAATAAGGGTTGAGTAACCAAGCGATCTGCATATTCTGATATAGCACATTTATTTGATTCACTGGGTATCATGGCTCCGTGTTTTCAATTCTAGTGGACATAGAGTAAGTCTTCTAGCAAATGTTTCAATATTTCGCGAAATGCAATAATTTTTTTGTATTAAAAAAATTAAATGTATTTTTTATTAGATCGCAATTCTTAGAATTACGATTATAAGAAATCAGTTTCAGAAACAAAGGTTTTTTGAAAGTTAGGTAATAATAAGCAGTTTATTCGCGTGGTTGTTCGCAATGGGTTTTTTTTAGATATAGAAGGTCGCACAAGTGGACTGGTTCCATTTTATTCTCGGACTAAGAATATGCACCCTTTTTTGCGTACATGTGTTAACAGTAGAGTACGCTTATAAGGTACATGGTCAAAGGAAAACCCCGAATTATAGCATTCAGAAATCAAAAAATCAAACAAAACTTTCAAAAAAATCTCTCGCTAATATTAAGTTAATAGAAACATCTTCTTTAGATATACTTGAAATCGAGGGAATGTAAGACATTTTTTCATGAAATTAATTCATTAATTTATATAACTAGATTTAATATTAAAATTTAAAAATATCTTACGCAAAACCATTTAATTGTTTTCTTTTTTTATAAATACTTAAAGGCTCAAGAGCGCTAAATTAGCTCGCTCTCGTCTCACGCTCATGAGCGTGCGGTTTTGTCATCGCACATAATGAGAGCGCTCTTGACGTGAGCGTATTGATAAGGCTCTAAATGAGAGCGCTCTTGACATGAGCGTTTTGCTATCGCTCTTGACGTGAGCGTTTTTAAGCGAACGCTCGCGAGCACGAGCCAAACTAAAAGTGCTCACACCTGATGGCTCATAGGCGAGCGTATCTTGTAAGCGCTCATTTGGAAAGGCACGCTGGTTTAAAATACTTCTAAAACTGTTTTGAACGCAACGCGATGTTCATCATCTGATTTCTTCAATAAATCTTTATTTTAGGGAAAAAAAATTTAAATCGTTGGAATGGTTTTAAAAATATTTGATCTTGAATATAAAAAAACGTTGTAAAAATATTTAAGAAAAAAAATTTGTATACCAATTTTAAGTACATACATATTTATTAATCTGGAGTTAAAAACTGAAATTCACAAAAAAATCTTCCACCCGTTTTTAAAATATCGAATTTTGATATACAATATTATTTAAACTTATTACAAGCTTCTGTACAAAAAAATTTGTAAAATTATTTATATAATTTTAAATGGTAGATCGTACTAATTTTTATACACACAAAATTTTAATCAAAATCGTAGGAGTCGTTTTTGAGCAAAAAAGGATTTTCCTTAACGGTTTGTAAACATATTGAGGTACTGTTATTTTTGGTTATAAAAATATATTTTAACTAAAATCTTTTAGATAATGTTAACAAACTGCATTTTATTGAATTTAATATAATTCGACCAAGTCGTTTTTGAAATACATATTGATTTTAAAAAATAAATATCTATATATTTTTTACAAATGCAAAAAATATTTCTTTGAACGTTTTGGTACACAATATTGTAAATATAAAATGTATCAATTATTCTTCATAAAAAAATTGAACAGTTGAACCGTTTTCGAAAAAGCGAAAAAAAAATTTCTTTCGTAGGTGCCATTAATAACCATTTTTCGGGAAACATTACTAAAAAAACAGTCGGTGGAATATCTAAGAAACGCTAGGTGTAGGTACTAAGTTTAAAAAAATCGAACCATCCGTAGTCGAACAGACAGAGAAACAGACGGACGTTTTTGCGGGACCCACTTTTTTCGTCAGAATGTCAAGTTTGATCAAAATCTCGATTACGAATTTTATGAATTCATAACTTCCCATACAGTAAATATATATCGCAAGTAAAAACAAACGCACACGAACAAAAATCATTGAAAGCCATGCTTTAATAAGAGAAATGAGAGAAAATACAATAACAAACGTGAATAAAACTCAAATGTCACTTTTCCGCACACGATTGATGGTCCGGGCAATTGATTCTGTGCGAAAAAAAGACGGAGACTTCTCCAAATAATCTGCTATAATGGCAGATTTCCAATGCCGCGTTGGGCGTCACTTTGAAAGATTCTTCTGTCAACGCAAAAGTTCAGACATAGAAATTTATGTATAGTGTTTACAATGACGCGTTGGACAATAATGTTACGATTTGGCATCTATTAGCAGCCTCAACGCAAAAGTTGAAAAATGTCTACTTCTGCGTGCGTTTTGACAGTAATGTTAGTTAATATGTATCTTGTGTGTGTTCAAAAAAATTTGAATTTGTTTTCAAGAGGTAAGAATATAATTAGATTTTGAAATATTTGTACATAAATTTGAAGTTATAGAATCAAAATTGTCTTATAAGATTTCTTTTGAAGAGAAATGTATTATTTTAGTGAAGGAGCATGAGTAGAAGGGTTGACGACACATCCTTGTTGTTTTGAAAAAAAATGTTCCGGGTCTTTTGCTTTCATTTTATCAAAATTTAAGGCAAATAATTCTTCATCTATTCTAAGATGGAACTCCGGAACCTAACCAACGCCGTTTTAGTTTTTCTTCTTAAACCTCTTCATAGGCTGAAACAGCAGCAAAGACTGCTTTAGCAATTATTTCTACTCTCGACAACTGATTTATTGTTGTTCATTTTAAATTTAAAGACCTTAACATTTGATTTGCAGAATGACACTGCAATTCTTTTTAATCAGCTGATTCTCTTAAAGTCATCTGTCATGTCGACGCGTCCGTAATGCTTGTAAACGTATACGAACGCATCACTAACGCCAACGCGTCATTGGAAATCAGCCATAATTATAAATTTCGCTCATCGAACAGCGTGATCTACTGCTACCTTCATTTAGTATTCCCCGGCCGGCGGCGCGCGTCTATAATATCACATAGCTTCGAAAAATAATATCAAGGATATCTTGAGTTGCTCTGGAGAAGAAATTCAGTTTCATTTTAATAACAACTGTTATTAGAATGACTTCCCTACATCATCATTGTCATAGTATTTGTTTCCAATTGTGCAAAAATACCATGCACTTCACATTTGCATTCATTAATTTCAGAGCCGTTAAATCTCGCCCACATAAATAAACAAAACAATCGATACCAACCAACATTTTCTCCCTGGGTAATATTATTATTATACATATATGCTGTCAATCTATAAAAACAGTTTACCAAAAATAAGATTTTTTTAATTACCAAAGTTGAATGGAAAAAAAAAGTTTTGAAAAAATATGATTTTTTAATTACCAAATCTTCCAGTCGGGTGGTAAAGCCTGCATTAAACCCTCTCTGGCCAAGTAGAGCAGATGGGGCTCCTTAACTGGATCAATGCCAAGTTTCGTCGCATAGTCATTGATTTCTGAAAGAAATAAGATATTACGATGTTATAAGTATATACATACAAACATATATGCAGACTATTATAAAAGATATCTGTATTGAGAAGAGTACGAGATTGCAAATACAAGAAGGTCCAAATGTTAGGCTAAAAATAATTGAATGTCAGTTTTTATTTTATTGAGTAAGTCGACAGCTGTTTTTACTCGCAAAACTATGACGATGACTTTTTATGATAGGAATCGTTAGGTGGGTAATTTCTTTGCATTCGAAATAAAATTCATAACTGAGTGAAATGTGACTTCGTTGTACAGCCTGGAAAAGAGGAAGTCTTTCTACTTATTAATGAAGAAGAACAATCCGGACATAGCCCTCATCAGCGAGACCAGCTTGACGAAACAACATCATCATCTTCGGATTACGGAAGGACAAGTCTGATGACTGAAGAGGCACAGCCATCTTTCTGAGGACCAATATTACGCCCAACACCAGCGAAACCCTCATTACTGACCAGTGAAGCCACCGCCATCACCACTAAACTTGGAGGAGATGAAACCATCACCGTAATCAGCATTTACTTCAAGTTCCAGTCCAGCATACGAATTATCCAAAATGACCTCAACATTCTCAACGGCATCCTTGTGAAAAGTACCTACGGATTCGTCGGCGGCGATTTCAATGCTAGGCATCATTTATGGCTGGATACCATCGTTTCATCCGAAGGCGAAGCAATTCCTGACTGGCTGGACAATAACAGTGATCATCACTCGTTGGTGGTTGACCATATCAACCTTTACTTCCAGAGACTAGCAACTTAAACTGTTCAACCATCCCCAGCGATTTGGACCACAAAGCGGTACAGCTTACAACAACCTAAACCGGAAAACAGGAATGTGATGAATACAGAAATCGACTCAGCTATCAAGTCTAGAACTGGCCATTTGTGACGCTCTGGAAAAGCTGAAATTGGCCCCGGACATCAAAAGACAGGTATCAGTAGGTTCGTTGAGCCCTGAACTCACCATGGGCCCAAAAGCGTTTTGTTTTTGAAAACCTAAAGTCATCCTGGTGAAAAAATTCTATGTTTTTTGAGACCTGGGGTCGCCTTGAACTCGCCCTGAACTCGCCCTGAAATAGAACTGTGGCGAGTTGCCAAAGTGACATGATTTGTGAAGCATTTGTTTTGTTGTGGATTCACGTGCTGCAGATTTTTGTTTATTTTTGGAAATGAATACACAAATATAATTTAATGCTAATAAATAGAAATAGAAAATGTGAAAATTTAAAAAAAAATGTTTGTTTGACAATTCTTGGGGTTGTCAAGATAACCTGGGTCAACGAACGAAGCTAATATCTTCCAGAGTATGTGCAAAAACTATATGCGCGCAGGTACGAGAGCCATATACGACCATCTACCAGCGAACTGGAGCGAACTTCAAAGCGTTAACCATGATATTCCGGAATTCTATCCAATTCCAGAAGAGGTTACAGGCAATTAAAGCTGGACCGGACGCCTTCAACAGCATCAACAGTCTCATTGGGAAGGAATATCCAATGCCAGAGACGTTAACCACCAACATTGGATAAGCAACGTCAACACAGGACAAAGCAGAAGCATTCGAAGACTATTTCGATTCGAAGGAAACTTCATCTCACATGCAGTTATCATCAGGTTTGTTCAGCGAGGCTGTTCGGAACAGTTTAGAACAGTTTCGAACAGAAAAGTACAACTTTTTGCTGTTCAATGAGCAATTTTCTGTTCTAAACTGTTCTGGTTTGCTGTTCAGTGAGGCTGTCCAGAACACTTTGGAACAGTTTCTAACTTGTTCTGACGTTTACCACGAATCTGTGCTGTTTTGTTCTATTCTGTTCGGTTCTAATCTAACTATTTTGTCACTGAACAAACCTATCATCTTGACCACAGATTAGCCACATGAAGATGAGAATCCCCGGCAGCCATTTTAATTTGCTTACAAGCTTGAACTGGCAGTTATCAGATAAAAAATGAGAATGTGTGTATAAAAATCTCACACATATACAGTAGGGATCTTCACACACCTGGGTTAAATTGTTGTTGCAATTCACATCTATTCATCGACGCGGGAAGAAATTACAAATACAACAATGTAAACAAATGGGATTTGGAGGGTGAAACGTACGAAACATTCTCATCTTCATATGGCTAATCTGTGATCTTGACGATCAACTTCAACAACTTACTGTCTCAACAACAACTATTTCCTCCAAAAATGGAAAAAAGTTTAAATCGTGGCCAAGAAAGGTGCCCTGAACGTTATCTGAAACTAAAGGCCAACATCCCTCCTCAGCAACCTTAGTAAACTCCTCAGGAGACTGAAGAAGTACAGCACCGAAAATACTATAAGATATGCAGTTCGGATTCCGGGAGAATCGAAATCAACGCCTCAAAGTCAGAACTTGAGAAGACCGTCATACAACTGTGGACGCCAAGCAGCCAAGTGCAGAAACTTATCACTTCAACACTATGCCGAATCACCAATGGCCTTCAAACGGAGCGTGAAATACCTGGGTATCCATTTCCACGAACTGCTATGGTTCAACCTCCACGCAAGGCACGTTCTTAAGAAAACCAACTGGGCGTACCATCTTCTCCATCCACTGAAGAAGAAAAGCACCGGACTTAGCCAGAAGACCAAGATCTTGATTTACAAACAGCTTTTGACACCAATCATCGGTTACAGTTTACCCTCCTGGCTTCCCATCACCAATACATCCATTAGACAACTGAAAGTTTTACAAATGAAAGTATTAAGGATCTGAACCGGACTAATCTTCGAAAGGCAGCGTCAAAATTACTACGAGAACGATCTTCTATACTCTAAAGCAGGACGTATCTACCTACCTAGGAAGTACCGGCTAACAAGTTAGTAGATAACTCAACGAATCACCCGAACCAGCTAATAAAGATGGCAACCCAACAGCGACTAACCCAACTGAGGTACATCATCCCAATGGACATTCTGGATAGCAACATTATCCCAACCGACAACGATGAAGCCGTTGCATTCTACGCTGACTCTGGGAGAGTCCACCGCCGCACCGCACTGTGGGACGAAATGGGATTTCAGCGCGCCAAAAGTCTTTTTGAAAATGGTCTCCGACATGCATGAAATTAATTTTCATGCATATTTTTGTTTTTCGTCGTTTTTTTAGACGAGTATGAAATTTAACTTTGGGTCTTATTTTCCTATTTTTGAACCTATCGTTATTATTCCAATCAATGGAAGAAAATTGGAAATGTGTTTATTGATCAAAATAAACAATATATTAACCATCAATAATTAACGTAATATTATGGAGAAAAATTTTCCACAATAATTTTTTATAAGAGTGCCAAAAACACGCAACTAACTTGTACCTCTATTAAGTTCGTTAATCTTTATAATTCCATTTAGAAAAATCATTCGCAAATACCCGCAGACTTAAAAGATATTCGACTAATAGTGCACATAAAGAAACACTAGCAGCGGGTATGCTTTGTAACAGGAAGTGCTTGTTCAGTGCCTAATTTTGTATAAGATTTTGTTATAAGTGATTAATATTTTTTTTTCTAAAAAAGCAAAAGTTTCATAAACACATAATGCGAAATTATTTTTGTAAACAATTCGGAAAATAAAAGTATTGATAAGTGAAAAATAGTTTCCATGTGGACCCTGGACAGGTAAATGCTACCATCTTTGTTACAAGTATTTAAATAAACCACAGTAAAGTGATGCAGCATGTGAGGTATAATATAGGTACAGTATAACAAATCAGCGGCAAATTAAAAAAAAATCTGCATTGACTGCTTTTAAACGTTGCAATTTCTTCTTGCAATTTTTAAGCACGTAAGGGAGGGACGTATGTGGTGGCCGGAGTAGACGAAATTGCTGAGGTTGAACAAATTGCAGAGCTATCGCTCATTCTTCTTTGTGCTTTTCCTTATTGTTCGAATGTGTTTTATTTTCATTCGTCGTCCACTCATATAACTTTGCTTAATCAAGTGGAGTAAAGAGTGCAGTGAGATAATCCTTCTTCACTTGTACAAAGTAAACTTTTCATTAAAAATCGCTGTCGCGTAAAAGGTATTTGTAATTAGAAGGGAACCAAAGGAGAAACGAAGATACAAAATCGCTGTAATGTAAAAGCAGTCATTGTTTGATACATTGAGGGAGAATTGCAACAGTACCGCCCGTGTGTGTTCCCAATAACATATAGAGATCACAAACTTATTAACAGAAATTTTAGAATTTTGAAAAATAAATTAATTTTTATCAAAATTGGCTTTTTGAAAGATCCAAATCAAAATTAAATTGATTCATTTTACCAATGGAAAACCCAATGAGAAATTTTCCTTGTAAGGAGCCTATTTTTGTCGGACACTTAAAATGTTGGGTGGTGCGAATAACTAAACCGGCTTTAATTTCCATTTCAACATTGCCAAATAAAATTCGAACCACGTAAATATTTGCTATATGATTTGATATCTTGGGTTAGGTATTTGAATTTTTTGACATAAATACAGGGCAACTCATTTCGCGGTTTCAAGTTGGTAGCGCTGGCATTTGACACTTGCTAAACTCAGGGAAGTCAGCACGTAAGTAGATACAATCGAGCATAGGCAGTTCCGTATTTGGTTCGCTCTAATCAAAAACAATCGGCTGAGCCAAATAATGAACTGCCTATACTTGATTTTATCGACAGAACTCGATTGTATCAAAATACGTGCTAGGCCCCCAGCTGTCACTTGAAGTGTCATAATAGGATTGTTCGTTGAGCTCCGAAGTGACCCTGGGGTCGCCACAAAGCGTTTTTTGGAAAAAAAAAAACTGAAAAAATTCTGTGTTTTTTGAGACCTGGGGTCGCCTTGAACTCGTCCTGAAGTAGTACTATGTAGGTATTTTGCTGTGGCGAGTTTAGGTAAAGCAAAAACTGCCAAAGTGACATGAGTTGTATGCATATGTTTTGTTGTGGATTCACGTGCTGCAGGTTATTGTTTATTTTTGCAAAATAAAATTGCAAGAATATACAAATTTATACAAAATGGCAACGGTAGAAGTTGTTTTTATTCATTTTTAAGACATATTTGAAACAAATTTTAAGTTTTAATTATCGGACAACAGAACTTTTTGTTCTTGCTTTAAATGTCAACAGCCCTTGGGCGTTTTTTGAGAACCAAAAAACCCAGTTTTTTTTTACAGTACTTGGGGTTGTCAAGAAAACCTGGGTCAACCCTAGGTAAAGTTCAACGAACAAAGCTAATATTAGTTGAATGTTTGCCATTTACGATAATGGATCGCTTAACAATCGAACAACGCGTTAAAATTGTTCAAACTTACTACAAAAGTGGTGATTCAAACAAAGCCACTTTTTGCACATTACGCGATGATTATGGTCGTCATAATCGACCGACTAGGCAAGCAATCGGTAAAATTGAATAGAGTGGAAGCGTTAGTGATGTCGTAAGGCCTGTGCATCATCGCAATACACGCTCATTCGAAAATATTGCTGCTGCAAGTGCAAGTGTTGCTGATGATCCGTATTTATCGATTTCCCGGCGTTCGCAGCAATTGAACGTGTCGTACACCTCCCTATGGTATATTTTGCATTTGGATTTGCATCTCCATTTTTATAAAGTTGAAATTACGCAACAATTGAAGATACGCTTCTTGGGTGTTGGAACAACAGACAAAGACAATAAACACCTATTTTTTGAACAACATTCTCTTCAGCGATGAGGCACATTTCTCACTCGGTGGGTATGTAAACAAACAAAATTGCCACATATAGGGCTCAGAAAACCCATAACTGATCGAAGAGGTGCCGTTGCATCCAGACAAAGTGACTGTTTGGTGTGCGTCATTGGTCCGTATTTTTTGGAAGATGCCAATGGGCAGACGGTTATAGTCAATTCGGAGCGATATAGTCTAATGATAACCAAATTTTTTCTGGCCGGCGCTTGAAGATCATATCTTGGACGATATGTGGTTCCAACAACACGTGGAACAAGCCACAAAACACCACCAATTATGGCTATATTGCGGAGAAGTTTCCTGGAAGCGTATTTTCACGTTTTGGCGACGTCAATTGACCACTAAGATCATGCGGTTTGACACCGTTAGATTTTTTTCTGTGGGGCTACGCAGAAGACCATGCTTACGCGAATAATCCCCGAACTCTAGACGTATTTGTTCGGTCATCAACCGATGACCTAGAAACTAAGTGCCTTCCAACCTCAGCGCTGACACCGCACTTTGTGCGCACCCAATGCTTGGCGCATCCCTCCACCCACCACCAGTCAATCATCACCACATCACACATTCGATACTGCCCTAGTACTATGCGCAGTCAATGGGCATTGAATTGCGACACATTTTGATGCCACTAGCAGCTTCTTATACCTATGGCTATAGGTATCGTCATGCCAGCCAACGACAACAAATACTTTTCTGTGCACAGGCAATCAGAGATACATTCCTGTGCACAGACCAGCTACATAGCAAATCGTCACCCACTCGTTGTTGATGATACGGGATACTTTCTATACAGAGGGTATACAGGCAGACATACTTCATATAGTCATATGAGGTATCGTCATCCACTTGCCGACGAAGAGAGTACCGCACCATGGATGGTTCATAGTCTGGACTATAGACATTAGATATTTGTTGTCGCCAATCAATCGTCGCTGCCCTATATTTATAATGGATAAATACAGCAGTATACTGAGGTCTCCGATATAGTTCTTGGAAGAACAAATAAACAACCTCACGACGATGGCTTGCCCTCCGATGACGGTCCCACGGATCTTGACAATTGCTGCTGGTGTCGGCACATTCTTCCTTGTGTGCCGTTGGATGTCTAAGGCGTGGGCATGGTACCAGCTACTGGACTCCCTACACTTATGGGAACTATGGTGACGCTGCACTTCTGGACACTGGACTGGTGGTGGCTTGGCGACGGACTTGGTCTGTCAAGTTCAGTTACTGTTTGTCCTCCAACCGCGACGGTTCACTTAAAGATTTGTTAGTTAAAATTCAATAAATACTGTTAAATATAGACTATTTGTGTTCGGCATAGTGCCCTCTTCTCTGGACTTACAGATTGTATCGAGATCTCTCCCCCTTGCGATTCGGAAGAATAAGTTCCCGAACATTTGGTGCCTCCTGTGAGGAATTGTGAACAGTTAATTGTGCGAAACCCCTACCGTGGTCGATATCTGTGCCCCTCCGTTGACCCAATACCCTGCGGTCGTTTCTTATGTGTGTCTATTGCGTAGCAATAGCGGTATTGTGTCTGTGCGCGTTGTCTGCCCTCGTAGTGGCAATTGAGATTCTCCTTTCAGGAAAATAAACATTGGTCTGAGACCATTCGAGTGCGGGCTCCTTTTCCCTATCGTTGTAAAGACTATTAACGCGAATGGCTCATTTGGCGAGACGATCGGCTGCGTGCACCGCCATCAAGCGGCTGCACACCGACATAACGACTGCGGACCTCAACACTTGGGATCTGGTCCGCATTTTCCTGGAGCAGAAGTCGCTCGACGTGCAATATGAGCGATTCCAAGCGGCACATGAGGAGTCGCTAGCCGAATTAAAGGACGCTGATTTCGGGGTCCACGACACTCTGCAGCAGGTCGTGGACACCCAGTATAACGAGGCCACAGGGGCTCTGAAGCGACGAGCCTTCAACTTAGAGCAGGCGACTATGGAAGTCGCCAAGGCCGCTGAGCCTACTTCGGCGGCCACGACATCCAAAATAGAGATGAAGCTGGACCCCATCCAAATACCGACATTTGATGGGAGTCCACACAAGTGGATGGCTTTCAAGGACTCCTTTGAAAGTCTGGTCCACTTCAACCCGGACCTACCCAACGCCTACAAGCTGCAAAAGCTTAGGTCAGCGGTTCCGGCGTCCGAGGTGGGAATGGTCGGCAGCATATACACCGGCGGCTACGAGGAGCTCTGGGAGGAGCTGAAAGAGCGCTACGATGACCCGAGCTTGCTCTCTGAGGCTCACCTGAGCCGGCTGATGGACCTTCCCGTCCAGACATCTGAGTCTGCGAAGGGAATCTTGGGGGTCGTGGATCGGGTCCAGGAGACGCTGAGAGCGTTAAAGGTGCTCAAACTCCCAGTAGAGCATTGGGATGCTTGGGTTGTTTTTGGAGTAACCCGTTGTTTGCCGTCTAAGACGAAGCAGGCCTGGCGTATGCACCGAAAGCCTAAGGAGATCCCTACCTTGGCCTCGTTCTTGACCTTCTTACGGTCACGCGCGCACAGTTTAGGGAATGAGAGCGTCACACCGTCCCCCTCCGGCGTGCAGACAGCCAATGCCGCCCCGAAACGGAATCGCCAGCCAGTTGCCCGGACGCATGCCGTGGCGGCAACGGGAAAGCAGAGTGACCGATGCCGGTGCTGCAATGGAAGCCATCGCATCACTTATTGCAAGGAGTTTGGGAGGTGGGACTGCAACACCCGCCTCAACTTCCTCCGCACGGAGGATTTATGTTTCAATTGCCTGAAGGGCGGCCATAGGGCAGATCGCTGCCCCTCTACAATGAACTGTCGGCATTGCAACCAGCGGCACAATTCCCTATTGTGCAAGACGGGCCCGAAGCCACCTCAACCAGTGCCTGCATCCAGCTCCAAGCCGCGACTACCAGAACCTTCAAACTGGGTAGCGTATCAGGACCGCAACCATGGACCTCCTGATGTCTTTGAGGATCAGAATTGACTCCTCAGCCCAACTTCGACTGTGCTACTCGCAACGGCGCTCGCCTATACGCACAGTCACAGCATGGAACCGCACTTGGTGCGCGCCCTCTGCGATCCAGGATCGCAGGTAAGTTTTGCCAAAACATCATTAGTAGATAGACTTCAGCTCCCTAGGTCCCCTGTGGATATTGCCGTGCAAGGCATTGGTGCCTTAAGACATTCTTCAGTACAGGAACAAGTGACTTTGTCACTTCGGTCGACCCGTTCCTCGTTCACGATCCAGCTCAAGGCTTTGGTTATCCCGACCATCACGTCAGTCATGCCTGACTCGTACGTTGATTTATCCCAGTGGACCCACTTGACTGGTCTACCATTAGCCGACAAGCACCTTGGCACCCCTGGTGCAATTGAAGTTCTCCTGGGTGCAGATGTATGGGGTCTCCTAGTTCAGGATGCAGTCATACATGGCCAACCGCATGAACCTCACGCTCAACAGACCCGACTAGGTTGGGTAGTCTTTGGTCCGGCAGCTCTTACGCCACCGCAGCCAATGGCACGAGTCCATAATGCTCAGACGACAGCGAACCCATCCACGGACTTTACCCTAGAAGAGTTGGTCAAGAACTTTTAGAAGCTGGAAGAAGTTTCCCTGGACAATACGAGAGAAGATGAGTGCAGCCGTCACTTCGAGTCAACTCATTCACGTACGCCTGAAGGGCGTTACATGGTCCAGATCCCGTTCAAACACGATGGCCCGAAGCTTGGTGCATCATACCGCTCAGCCATACGCCAGTTCTACTCCCTGGAGCGACGTCTCTACAACAACCCTGCACTGCGCGAGAAGTACGTCGCATTCATGCGCGAGTATGAGGATATGGGACACATGCAGCAGGTAGGTCAACATGGCGACCTCCCCAATTCCTACTACATTCCACACCATGCGGTAATCGATAAGTTCCGGGTGGTGTTCAACGCATCAGCTAAAACCACTACAGGAGTCTCGCTCAATGACGTCCAGCTAGTGGGTCCGACGATCCAAGATTCACTTGTCAATGTAATCTTGAGGTTCCGGAAGTACCCCGTAGCGTTGACAGCCGATGTGGAAAAGATGTTCCGCCAGATCCTGGTGGCGCCTGAACATCGCGACTTCCAGCGGATTCTCTGGAGAGAGTCACCGTCAGACGAGCTCAAGGTCTTTCGGTTAACAACAGTGACGTATGGTATGGCATCCAGCCCATACACGTCAGTAAGGTCAATGATCCAGTGTGCGCATGACAACCACCATCTGATCGCAGACCCCTCCCGTGCCCGAGCGGCAACCGAGACGATTGAGAAGGCCTTTTACGTGGATGACCTTCTCACCAGCTGTAACAGCGTCCCTGAGGCGGTTCGCCTCGCTGCTGACATCAACAATGTCCTCTTGGCAGGACACTTTAAGTTGCGCAAGTGGAATTCGAATTGCGCACAGGTAATTGGTAGGGTAACTAACAATGTTCGTTCTTCTTCTCTTTCCACAGAGCTCGTTATCGAGTGCCCGACCGCCACAGTACTTGGTCTCCGTTGGGACCCAACAGCTGACGAGCTCTTCTTCTTGGTGGAATTAGAAGTATCTGGGTCCAGTCCTACTAAGCGGAGGGTCCTCAGCGAAGTAGCTCAGTTATTTGATCCGACGGGCTTACTAGCTCCCGTTGTCATCGTGGGAAAGATGTTCATCCAAACCCTCTGGTCCGCAGGCATCACTTGGGATGCCCCTCTCACAGACGAGTTGCAATCTACATGGCAATCTTTCCGGGCAGGCCTTACCAACCTCAACAGTGTGCGTGTGCCTCGCTGGTTAGGCATGCACCGCCAGAATCCCACCACAATTCATGGGTTCTGTGACGCCAGCTCTCGAGCCTACGCCGCAGTCATATATTTGAGAACTACCTCTCCAGATGACCAAGTCCAGATCTCCTTGTTGACCGCCCGTACGAAGGTAGCACCAATCAAAGGTGCCACTATACCACGCTTAGAACTTTGCGCCGCCCACCTTCTGGCGGTCACCTTCGAATCCATCCGTACAGCACTTGACCTCGCAGCCGCGCCATACTTCCTATGGTCAGACTCCAGTATCGTTTTGTGTTGGCTACGAAAGGAGCCCTCTCTTCTGAAGCCTTATGTCGCTAATCGAGTCCGACAGATTCAGGAGCTCACGTCACCCGAGCGGTGGCATCATGTACGCTCTGCTCAAAATCCAGCCGATTGCGCGAGTCGGGGTCTTGGGGCCTCTGAACTCGTCCAGCACAACCTCTGGTGGCAAGGCCCAGAGTGGCTAAAATCCGAATCACTTCCTCTTGGCCCAGCCGGGCAGCCAGATGACGCCACCATGGTCGAGATTGTGGCTGAACTCAAGCCGTCAGTTACCTCCGGCATAACCACTATTCAACCCCAGTTAACTACTCGGTGCCATGATGGCACAATCGTTTCCCTGGTAGAACGATTTAGCAAGATGTCGAAACTCTTACGTGTTGTCGCCTACATTATAAGGTGGTTGAAGCCTCATCGGCACAATATGCGTATACCCGTGGTCGGAGCGGATGAGCTCGATCACGCACTTCAGCGTCTAATACGAATCGAACAAGCGATGCGCTTCCATCAAGAGGTTCACCAATTGCGGAGGAAGTCCCCGTTGGCAAGCAGCAGCCCGCTGCTATCTCTTAATCCGTACTTAGACGACCAGGGTCTCCTCAGAGTTGGAGGCCGACTCACTTATTCATCTCTCTCACATGGACAGAAATTCCCGATGGTCCTGCCCAAGACTGGACACCTTGTGAAGCTGCTGATTGACCACACCCATGAGGTTACCATGCACGGAGGAGTGCAACTCATGCTTCAGACCTTACGTCACAAATATTGGATCCTTCAGGGTAGACAAGCGGTTCGATCATTCATCCATAAATGTGTCATCTGCCGACGGCACCGTGGAACACTGATCAAACAACAGATGGCTTCTTTGCCCGGTCCTAGAGTGAACGCAGCAAGGCCCTTCCTATCGTCTGGCGTAGACTACTGCGGGCCATTCACTCTTCGCGTCGGAACTAAGCGATCCCGCACCACTGTCAAAGGCTATTTGGCAGTCTTCATCTGCATGGCTACCAAGGCGGTACATCTTGAGGTGATCGAAGACCTTTCGGCCCAGGCATTCATGGACGCCTTCACCAGATTTACGAGCAGGCGTGGAACATGCTCCAATCTCTACAGTGACAATGGAACAGCTTTCGTGGGAGCCAACCGGCTTATGAAGGAAGACTTGGTGCAGTTCCAGTCACAACTCAACCAACAAGCCTTGGCGCATACCGGTACCAGATGGCATTTCATCACCCCCGGCGCACCCCATCAAGGAGGTCTATGGGAAGCCGCCGTGAAATCTGCCAAGCATCATTTGACGCGCCTAGTAGGGTCACAGCCATTGTGGTATCACCAGTTGCACACATTGGCAACACGCATCGAAGCTTGTCTCAATTCGCGTCCATTGGTTCCTCTACACGATGACCCTGACGACAAGCTAGCTCTCACTCCTGGAGACTTCCTGATCGGATCCCCGCTGATAGCGGTACCAGAGCCACGCATCGCCGACGTACCGATCAACCGGCTCAAACAGTACCAGTGGTTACGAAAGGTACATCAAGACTTCTGGCAGAGATGGAGCGAGGAGTACTTGAACACCCTACAGACGCGCAACAAATGGGAGAAACGAGAACCGAACCTCCAAGTTGATGACATCGTTCTTGTGCGTCATGAGAATCTACCACCTACACATTGGCGACTCGGCAGAGTCACAGCTGTTCACTTGGGCAATGATGGATTGGCCCGCAACGCAACACTTCACACTGCGACCGGCGAGTGTCGCCGTCCAGTACAGAAGCTCTGTCGCCTGATAGAGTCTTAATTCCTCTTCTTCCTCCTCGTCTTCTTCATCATTACATATGGGTCATTTTGTACGACAATATCTGGACTCAGTCGACTTCCAGTTCCATGAAATTCATGGACAATTTTCCTCAACCTCCTTTTGTCTCCTATGCCCACCCCAGGAAGGGTCCTTGGGCCACCATACTACAACATTTCGAACCCAAGGTTCGACCGGGCAGGATGTTCGGTCATCAACCGATGACCTAGAAACTAAGTGCCTTCCAACCTCAGCGCTGACACCGCACTTTGTGCGCACCCAATGCTTGGCGCATCCCTCCACCCACCACCAGTCAATCATCACCACATCACACATTCGATACTGCCCTAGTACTATGCGCAGTCAATGGGCATTGAATTGCGACACATTTTGATGCCACTAGCAGCTTCTTATACCTATGGCTATAGGTATCGTCATGCCAGCCAACGACAACAAATACTTTTCTGTGCACAGGCAATCAGAGATACATTCCTGTGCACAGACCAGCTACATAGCAAATCGTCACCCACTCGTTGTTGATGATACGGGATACTTTCTATACAGAGGGTATACAGGCAGACATACTTCATATAGTCATATGAGGTATCGTCATCCACTTGCCGACGAAGAGAGTACCGCACCATGGATGGTTCATAGTCTGGACTATAGACATTAGATATTTGTTGTCGCCAATCAATCGTCGCTGCCCTATATTTATAATGGATAAATACAGCAGTATACTGAGGTCTCCGATATAGTTCTTGGAAGAACAAATAAACAACCTCACGACGATGGCTTGCCCTCCGATGACGGTCCCACGGATCTTGACAATTGCTGCTGGTGTCGGCACATTCTTCCTTGTGTGCCGTTGGATGTCTAAGGCGTGGGCATGGTACCAGCTACTGGACTCCCTACACTTATGGGAACTATGGTGACGCTGCACTTCTGGACACTGGACTGGTGGTGGCTTGGCGACGGACTTGGTCTGTCAAGTTCAGTTACTGTTTGTCCTCCAACCGCGACGGTTCACTTAAAGATTTGTTAGTTAAAATTCAATAAATACTGTTAAATGTAGACTATTTGTGTTCGGCATAGTGCCCTCTTCTCTGGACTTACAGATTGTATCGAGATCTCTCCCCCTTGCGATTCGGAAGAATAAGTTCCCGAACAGTATTAAAAACCAATATTACTCAAGTTATGGCCGAGATACCGCGCGAAGTGTGCAAAAAAGTGGTTAAAAATTACCTCAAAAGAATCGATTGCTGCGGATCTTCCCGAGGAGGCCATTTGAATGATATTGTCTTTCGCATTTAATGGTATAGTCCAAACTTTATAAAGAAATAAAATTTTCATCAAAAATGTATCGCTGTGTTTTATTAAGCTTTACTTTCGAAACCGAAAAATGAATGACCCTTTACAATGTCAATGTCAATGAAAGGTGAGGCGTGATTGAGTATACGTAAATTATACCACTTAAGAACACACCTTTTTATATGTTTAAATTTTCAAAGCCAAAATAGTACTTATATATTTACAACTATTATTAAACATGCAATACAATCTTCCCCATTTAATACGGATATTTTCTTAGATTATAAAAAAGGCAGAATTAGTCAACCCCAAAATAGTTTCATGTGAACTGGTCGTTAAAAATACTACGTAGGGTCTATGTATAAAGAAACTTCATTCCGCAAATGAAATAATATCCTGCGAATTAACCAGCTACGTACAAATCCTGCAATATTAACATAGAGGGTTTGTTTCTTTATTTATTCCGAATATTCGGAATATCTGGAACACGGCTTTTGCGTTTCTTTATTCTCTGGAATATTCCGGATATACTTTTTTTTTGTTTCTTTATTCGTTCTAGAATTATTGGAATGTGTTCTTTCTGTTCCTAGTCTAGAGCTAGTGTAAATGGAATATTCTCTACTTTGACAGATACATTTCATTTTTTTCATTGGTTACAATTAGGTAACTGTTATTCTGTCTGCCGTCTGCCTGTGCCATGGATGAATAGAAATTTAATGAAATGGAAATGGGTGAGCATGTTTTTGTGATTATTATTTTTGTAACTTCATGATGCTTATGCGTGCTTGTAAAATTAATTTATAATTTGCAAAACAAGTAATTATTTGTTTTTTCTATCAGAAATAATCGCAAAATGATTTTTTTACATGAAAACAAACAGCTGATAGTTGGATATTCTTTCTATTAAGATCGGTTTCCTTATTTATTCGATTCTGGATATTCTGTGTAGATATTTTGCCTTTTCCGTCTTTTCTATTCTTTATCCGGAAAAAATAAAGAAACACACCCAGAATGTGTCAGGATCAGGTCCACAGATTAGCCATATGAAGATGAGAATGTTTCGTACGTTTCACCCTCCAAAACCCATTTGTTTACATTGTTGTATTTGTAATTTTTTCCCGTGTCGGTGAATAGATGTGAATTGCAACAACAATTTAACCCGGTGTGTGAAGATCCCTACCGTCTGTGTGAGATTTTTATACACACATTCTCATTTTTTATCTGATAACAGCCAGTTCAAGCTTGTAAGCAAATTAAAATGGCTGCCGGGGATTCTCATCTTCATGTGGCTAATCTGTGATCAGGTCATGCAAGAAGGTGTGCTATACCTAATCATAAACACAAACATTCAAAACATTTTAAGACAATGCTTAATGAACAATAGGTTGGTTCTTAACAAAAAAAAATTGGGAATGCCCTCTAAATCAGTTCCAAATATTAAAAAATAAACTTGGATTATTTTTTTCAAATTTGTATCCTCCCCCTTCCTGGACCCGTTTTGACGCAAATATGGCCGTAGACAGGATTAAACTTACCAGCTAACGAGTGAGCTCAAATTTGCTGTGGATGAGCTGAATTTTGTTTATTGAAAATCATAATAGGATAAAATATATATTTTATTAACAAAGGAACCACTCTAAGTTATGAGCGCATTCACCAAAAACTTTCGAAGTCCCCATGTCAACTATTAATAATATTGCTTAAGTTTTTTTTTGCAATTACATTATATTTGCTTTAGATTCAAAATTCAGTAACAAATAACGTCATCAAAATAAATATAATGAAAATCTTATACCTCAAGAATGGCTGGACCGATTTTAATGATCTTTGATTTGTTGGATTCGTCTCCGCCCCGAATAGCAGAATAACTGTAGAAATATCGGAAAAAATCACTTTGTAGGATGAAATGGGGTAAAATGAAAAAGACGTATCCGATTAAAAAAATTCTACCTTCATTTGAGAGATTATTCTTAGGAAATGGCTTCAAGGAGTTTTTTTAATTTGCAATTTGTAGGTAATGGGGTAAAAATAAAAAAATTGTCCGATTTAAGAAATTAATCTTTTGTTTGAAAAGTTTTTTTTAGGTCTAATATTATTTTAAATATTTTAATATTTGTACGGTGAAATGGGGTAAAAATCAAAAATTGCCCGATTTAAGAAATTCTTTTTTATTTGAAAGGTTTTTGAGGAAATGGCTTTAGGGATGTTCTTTTTAAATTTATTTTATTTGGAGGGTGAAATGGGGTATAACAATAGAAAAAAATTGTCCGATTTAGGAAATTCTTTTTTTTGTGTAAAAATGTCTTCTTAGGAAATGGCTTTAGAGACATTCTTTTTCAAATTTTGTTATTTGTAGGGTGAAATGGGGTAAAAATAACAAATGGTCCGATTTAAGAAATTCTTTTTGTGTTTGAAAGGTTATTTTGAGTGGATGGCTTTAGACATTTTTTTTTTATATATTGGTACTTAAAGGGTGTAAAAACGAAGTGTTATCCGATTTCAAAAAATCCGTTTGTGTTGGAAAGGTTATTTTAAAAAATTGATATGTAGGTAGAGAGTGCGATCACAACAAAATTGTTTTTGATTACAAAAATTCTTTCTGCGTTGGGAAAGTAATAAAGGTTGGACTTAGATGATCATATTTTTACGAATTTCGCCATTCATAACTTGAAGTAGTAGGTTTGTTCGTTGAGCCCTGAAGTCACCCTGGGGTCGACCCAAAGCGTTTTTTGAAAAACCTGAAGTCACCCTGGTGAAAAAATCTGTGTTTTTTGAGACCTAGGTTCGCCTTGAACTCGCTCTGAAGTACAACTAGGTATTTTGCTGTGGCGAGTTGAGGTAAAGCAAAAACTGCCAAAGTAACATGAGTTGTTATGCATATGATTCACGTGCTGTAGGTTATTGTTTATTTTTGGAAAACAAATTGAAGGAATATACAAATTAAGTTAATGCTAAAAAATAGGAATAAAAATGGAAACGGTAGAAGTTGTTTTTATTCATTTTTAAGACATATTTGAAACAAATTTTAAGTTTTAATTATCTTAGCACAGAACTTTTTTTCTTGCTGTAGATGTCAGCAGCCCTTGAGCGTTTTTCGAGAACCGAAAAACCCAGGTTTTTTTGACAATTCTTGGGGTTGTCAAGAAAACCTGGGTCAACCCTGGGTAAAGTTCAACGAACGAAGCTAATATTTGATTATCTCCATTTGAAAATATAAATTTATACGACTTCGTAAGTTTTTCAACAAATTCTGTGATTCCGCTTTTTTGAAAAACTCATATGGAACACGATCTTCGTCAGGGGCTTCCCCATCAGATTTGATTAGATTGATTTATTGTTTGTTTTCTTGTTATTTTACGTTACAAATATTAAAATCGATTCATTTACGAAATACGAATTCCTTTCAATTGACAGAAAAAAATCGATTCTGTTTAGAAAAAAATCGATTTGTTTGTTGAAAGGAATTCGCCACTAAACTGCCTCAAATTGGAGTTTGCAAAACGTCAATTATTTATTTTCCTGACAGTTGTTTGAATTGTTTTCTTTAAAAACAAATTTAATTTAAAAATTATAAATGATGGATTCTTATGGAGTTTTCCATTGTTAAAATAAATCAATATATTTTTATTTGTTTCTGTCAAAATGCCGATTTTGGCCATTTTTACTTTTCCCTATACTAACACCAACATAATTTACAGCAGTCAGTTTACTAAACGTTTTTTGATTTGGTTAATCAAGCTCATTTTTCTCTTCTAAAATGCATAAAGGGATGAAGATTTTTTGAAATATTCAGCCTTATTGTGAATTTCACCCGAACAACACTCCACCCGGAAAATTTGACATTTCACTTTTCGCCTATTGTGAGTTTCCTTCGAATTTTCATGATCGAAAAATTCCCCTTATTGTGAACATTCATTTCGGGCGGATTGTAATCATTTCACTTCTTTTTTTTTAAGGCTAACAAAATTTCGTTCGGGCGAAACTCACAATAGGTTTTACAATTCCGGGCGAACAAAAAATTTTAAGGTGAAATATTTTCGGGTGAAACTCACAATAAGGCTGAGTGACACAGAATCGTATTCCATTTGCCACCCAAAAAAATCAATTTTTAAATTGAAATCTGAATCTGCCAATGGAAAACCCCATTACACGAATACTTTTGCGTAGTGGCTTTACTTCAAATTCTTCCCTGAAATGTAAGCCTGTGAGCTGTGCATAGGTCCGATCCTTTAATTTTTGCATCGAAACTCACAGACATATGAGCAACGATTAAATTCACAGTAGGTTTGTTCGTTGAGCCCTGAAGTCACCCTGGGGTCGCCCAAAGCTTTTTTTTGAAAAACCTGAATTCACCCTGGTGAAAAAATCTGTTTTTTTTTAGATCTGGGGTCGCCCTGAACTCGATCTGAACTCGCCCTGGAGTAGAACTAGGTATTTTGCTGTATCGAGTTGAGGTAAAGCAAAGCAAAAACTGCCAAAGTGACATGAGTTGTTATGCATATGTTTTGTTATGGATTCACGTGCTGCAGGTTATTGTTTATTTTTGGAAAACAAATTGAAAGAATATACAAATTTAATTTAATGCTAAAAAATAGCAATACAAAATGGAAACGGTAGAAGTTGTTTTTATTCATTTTTAAGACATATTTGAAACAAATTTTAAGTTTTAATTATCGGACAACAGAACTTTTTTGTCTTGCTTTAAATTTCAACAGCCCTTGAGCGTTTTTTGAGAACTGAAAAACCCAGGTTTTTGTTTGACAATTCTTGGGGTTGTCAAGAAAACCTGGGTCAACCCTGGGTAAAGTTCAACGAACGAAGCTAGTATTCCGTACTGTGTTATCTGAACGACAAGCTCGGCACCACAAATTAGCCACATGAAGATGAGAATCCCCGGCAGCCATTTTAACTTGCCTACAAGCTTGAACTGGCAGTTATCAGATAAAAAATGAGAATGTGTGTATAAAAATCTCACACATAGACAGGAGGGATCTTCACACACCGGGTTAAATTGTTGTTGCATTCACATCTATTCATCGACGCGGGAAAAAATTACAAATACAACAATGTAAACAAATGGGTTTTGGAGGGTGAAACGTACGAAACATTCTCATCTTCATATAGCTAATCTGTGCTCGGCACCATATTTGGCTTCTTCTTTTACTCTAAAAATGACATTTTGCTGAACTGTGAATTTCCGTCCTCTGAAATCACAGGTAGGGAAAATTATTAAGTCTCTCGAGAGGACTCTATTCTGTGTAAAACAATGAATTTTTTGAGTACGACTAAACAAAATTGTATATCAGGTACCTATTGTTATATTTTCACCTACAGAAAACGTGTCCGGGGAATGTACAAAGCTTAGAACTAACTAGTGCTCCTTAAACATCGATAGTTAGCACCTGCGATAGTTTTCGAAAAATACCCGATAGTATCGATAGTTATCGATAGTGTCTAACAAAAAATAAGAATAAGAATAAAATAAATAAGTCCAAATAAAGTACTATTTTTTTTATCATGCCGATTATATGGAATTCGCAATAATGGATTCGCGGTGATTCGCAATGTGTTCTCTTTTCTTTTCATGGCGAATGAGTAAAGAGGAACGAGTGCACTGCACTGCGAATCCAGAATTGCGAATTCTATAATCGGCATGATAAAAAAGTAGTAGTAGCAGATGACAAAGATGAGTATCTTTAATTTTAAAATTTGTTAATTAAAATTTTGACTAGAGATATGTTAAATCCTTGCATCTGAACATTACATAAATACAGACTGCAACAAAATGTAAACATTCGTTGAATACATTCACCGCGAAGAAAATAAAGGATTTTTTTTGTGCGAAATGCGATATTTTTTTGTTGTGTAAATTATATCTTTCACACAAATTTAGTTTTAAAATGCCGTTTGCAGATCTCTGTAAGCTATTAAACAGTAGTCTTTGTATTGTTCGTCTACTTTTGAGATAAGTTTGTTGATGAAATCTATGTGATTTAAAAAACATCTCTTCCAGGTTGCGGACATGGCACTTTTTGCTTTTACTAGTGTCATTGAGATACCATTTATCATTCCTGCAAGTTTTACTAGATTCTTTTTTAAAAATCATTGTTTTGGACTTGTATAGATTAACTTAAGATTTCATCATTTCATTATAGTATTATATAGCTGTTGTCAAAGGCTGCCTTGAAATCAACGAAAAAGGCGAATAATTTCTTATTTGTTTGACAAATGTAGCCGCTGTTTTGCAGTACGGTAGAATAACCATTCGGAAACCCAGCTTGACAGTCTTTAATCAGTCATTCGATAATTTAAGATTTGTTAAAACCTTGTAAGATGAATTCGATAATTTGTTACATCAGCTGCATTGCCTTTATAATGGGTGGGAAATAAGTATAATTGATTGTTTAAATTGTGTCACTCTTCGAAGCCGTGTTTCTCATTTTTGAGTCTAGAAGCTCACAAAGCAATTTTATCAGACTTGCTCATACTTCCAACTATGAATGAATGAATGAATGAATATTGTTGCGTAAATTGTACACTGCGGCCTTAAGATCTATTGTGCCCCCCTTCTGGAGCTGGATGAGATTGCTCATTCTACAGCTCGTCCTCCAAATTAGTCCCTCTAACACTTTGACTCTCGCCGTAGAACAAAATATTACTAGGGTGCCAAAAGAGTTTTTTTGAGTTAAAGTGATGTTTATGGGTATAATTGTTAAACTATGACTATTATTTTAAATTTGTGTTGTTTTTTTTTTTTTTTTTTAAGAGCGTGACCACCGGTGGGTCTCATGGCGCCTTGAGCAAAAAAGCTCTTAACTTACTGTGGTTCATACGAGAAAAATCACTATTTTTTGTTTGGAATATTTTAATAAAAACACTTACTTTTGCCTAAAATCTTTTTGAATTCATTAGTCTTTTTTTTTTGTTAAGTATTACATAAGGCAAAATAACAAAAGTTTGTACTACGTGAAATAAAACAACAATAAAAGTCAAAGTATTGCAAATAAGTTATTTTAGGTTTCTTTTTGCTGCAAAGAAGGCTTTAAACTAGGTACCAAGGCAAGAAAAAAGACGTGTGTCAAGTTAGCTCTACACTTTAGAAATTAAATAGACTAGAACCGATTTTTCAATCAACAGTTAAACAGTCAGTTAACTATGACAGGAATAAAGTTATTAGACCCTTAAACGGTCAGATAACAGCATTGAATTTTTCAATCAAAAATAAACACTCAGTTAATTCTATAGAATAATAAGAGATGATGTCAAATTCCAAAAATATTCAAATCAAAACGTCACTTATACTCGTATTTCGTGTTTATTTGTTATTTTATACCATTAGTTTACATTTGAATTATTTTTCAAAAAGTGCATTTTTTTAATTTTTTATGGAAAATAAAACAGATATTTAAAAAATATGCACGACTGGGTCGCTCTTATGCGCGATCACATTGTGGTTCTAGAGTCTGAAATAAATTAGCTATGGGAGTCTATATTTTATCGATTTGCCAAAACTTAGTTTAGTTGCAGGTGGTATTATGTGAGTATACAAAAATTAACAATATAGCCTAGTGTTGCAAATATGTAATATGCATAAAAGGAAATTATATAATTTAAACTGGTAAATTGTTTTAAATCAACAAAATTAGAAAGAAATTGATTAAAATCCTTTCAATCTGTTTTAACCCAACGCGATGTACACCATTTGATTTCTTATATAAATCTTAATTTGAAAATCTTAGGATAGGTTTTAAAAATATTTAATTTTTTATATATAAAATTTCGTTAACATTTTTGAGAAAAAAAATTGGAACGCCAATTTTAAGTATTTGTTAATGTTAAAAATTGAACTTTACAATAATAACAATAATAATTTTAAATTTTTTTTGCAAAAATCCAAAACTTATTTTTTAGAAAATTTTGCTACGCACTTTTATTTATATTTGTTACAAGCTTCTGTATAAAAAATCTAATATTATTCTGTTGATCAGATATTGAGATAGTCGAAAATCAATGAAATCGTTCTATGAGAGGTACTGTTAATAAACGTAAAATTTAAAATATAAAAATTTTAAATGGTAGATCGTACTAATTTTAACACACAAAAAAACTTTTATCAAAATCGTAGTTGTTTTTGAGAAAAAAAAAATGTTTCTTAACGGTTTTTAAACATTTGTATGGGAGGCACCGTTATTTTTAGGTACTAAAATAATAAAAATTAATAAAAATCGACATACACGGCTGTTCTAATTTCCATTCGAATTCTATATCCTCACGTTTTCGAATTTTCGCTGTTCCGAATTCCGTATTCGAAAACGTTTTGCGGATTCGGCAAAACGAACGGATCTAAAATTCACCAAATTTACGTTTTAAATTCGGTTATCCTTTTGTAGGCGGATTACAATTTTGTTTTTGACAGGTCTTGCATACGTAACAGCTGATTTCGAAAATGTTCAAGTTGGTAAAGCTTAAAAGTAAATCCGACTGGAAATCAGAATAATCGTTTGCAATCCACACGGTTTCAATTTTCGTTTCCGTTTTCAAATTCGACCGAATAGCAGAACAGCCGTAATAGTCTTTTTTGAAATATTGAGGTAAAAAAAAAATTAAAACTTTTTTTAAAAATCTAAAAAATAATTTTTTGTTGAAAATTTGGTACACAATATTATTTAGAATGTGTCAATAGTTCTTCATAAAAAAATTGATCAGAATCAGTTTAACCGTTTTTGAGAAGAGCGAAAATAAAAAGAAATGGTTCTTTGGGAGGTACCATTAATAACCATTTTTCGGAACCATTTTTTTTACTAAACGGCAACTTATAACTATTTAAATTTATTGAGTTCTTAAAAACAAATTCGGTAGCGCTGGTTTTGAGCAAAAAAAAATAAGTTTTTCCTTTTTTGCCAAGAAATTTTTTATGACAGCTACTGTTAGTTTTAGTCTTAAAAAAAAGAGAAAAAAAGGGTGGTGGGAATGCCCAAAAAACGCTAGGAACCAAGTTTAAAGAAAATCGACCCATCCGTTTAGGCTGTAGTCGAACCGACAGACAGACAGACGGACGTTTTTGCGAGACCCACTTTTTTCGGCTTCGCTATCATCGTAATGTCAAGTTTGATCAAAATCTCGAGTTCGGTTTTTTGTACGTATACATAACTTGCCATATAGTACCTATATTCCCAAGTAAAATAGTTATGTGGGTTTCGTCATGCCGTCCGTCGGTCGGTCTGTGCGTGCACTGTTGTTTGCGCTAGAGCCTAAACGGATTTACCGATTTGCTTCGAATTTGGTACAGAGCATTTGTATGTGATTCCCTAGAGTTGGAATTCGAATTTTTGTTTTAGCTCATCTAGAACGGGTAGGTGCCATACAAATATTTCGTTTTTTTCAAATTTTCTCTAAAAAGGCTTCAACGATTTTGATTAAACTTCGTACCTGTAATAACCAAGTCAATTGTAAGAAAACTGCATTTCAAGTTTTTGCTAAAAATTCACATAACGGAATAAGGTATTACACGTTTTTTGAGAAATTGGTCTTATAATTGGGTAATTCAAGTACGTATAATCTTTTTGATAGGTCTACCGATTTTTTTATAATTTTGCAATCTGGTGTCTCTTTATAGTCGTAAAAATATAACTTCTCAATAGTCTAAACAATATTACATTTAAAAATTTTGAAAAACATTTTTTTATGACCAAAAAAATTAAACAAAAATGTATTTTTTAGTGAGTACTTTTGGCTTTTAATATTTGTTCGTGAAGTATATACATGATGCCCTTCAATATGTGGTTACACGTAGTTGTCAACCACGAGAGAAAGTTCGTGCTATCAAGTCGTTCATATTTTTTAACCTGAATCTTCTTCGAAAATCCACGTATTTCCATTCAGAAAAATGATTAGGTCTATTTAAAATGACATTTTTTTCTTGATCGATATTTCGAATAGACGATTTGCATTTTCTTCTGCAATCGTCGATAACTTCAAGGTAGTCTATTTTCATATAATATTCAAAACAATATGAATTGAAAAACAATTTTTTTGACATTTAATTTATTTAATTCAAAGAATAAAGGCTCTCCCAAACCAACGCGAAACATTCGGCGCGACAACGAAACTTCCGCCTGTCTTAATTTATTTACATGGAGATTAATGGGAGCACCCACACTGGCGCGATGCGAATCTTCGAACATTTTTCAGTCGTCGCATATTCGCGCGAATGTTTCGCGTTGGTTTGGGGCAGCCTTAACTCCTTATCCCGCTCTCAATCGAGCAGATAACTTTATTCCACTGGTAAAAGATTTATTCCTAGGAACTAGTTGTATCTGATTGTTGAAAAACTGATTTTTAGTCTATCTGAAGAATAAGTACTAACTGATGGCTTAACTGTATTGTAGCTTTGATATCAAGTTAGCATTAGAATTTCAGAAATTAAAAAAACCAACAATTCAATTAATTGTAGTTTTATTGTTGTAAATTAGTTGTGGAAAGAAAACAATTCTAAAAATTTGTTTCTTTGTATTACAAAAAAAATTGTATGTAGTGCTAACTACAAAACTCAAAAAACGAAGTACGCAATTAATTGTTGCCTTTTTTGTTATAAATTAGTTGTGGAGAAAAAAATTCTAAAAAGTTTTTGACGAAGTTTTCAACCAAAAACTGGGTAGGTAGTGCTAAGTTGACATTCTGAGTCCTGTCCTGCAAGTTACATGTTAAATGCAACAACAAATAATCCCCTTCGGGCTTAGCTAAGCGCTGCAAATTCTCCGGGCTTAACTTAAGCACGGAGAAAAGCTGTGTTACCGGCGTGAATTGCATAATTGTTATCGATAGTTTGTATGGAAACTCCATTTTGCTTCTGTAATGGTGTCGCTAATCCCCGATGTCGTTTTTTCAAAAAAAATAAAATTATAATTTTGATGTATGTATGTAAGTTCTCTTTATTTAAACAAATAAATAACAAAAATTATACAGGTTTACGTAGGTACCTAGATATAAGCCTTCAACGAAATGACAGAAAACTTCTGGAAACCTCTGAGATCTATAAACTGACCAAATTGAATTAAATAAATTATGACTGAGTATTTAAAACTCCTGAGATTTTATCGAAATACTATAAGTCGGTAGGTATATATACCAAAGAAGTTATACAAATTAACAAAAAAAAATTGAAAATTTTGTTGTGGTTAAGAATACCTACCTTTGTACACATGTGTGTATGTATATTTATGTATGTATAAAGAACATTTTATAAAAATCGTAGCAACCAAATAATGCGAGAAAAAAATTCAACCCTTAATTGGTAATTTTGTACACAAATTAAGGTGAACAAAAAAACACTTATATAAGGTTTGTATGTACATAAAAGAAATGGAATTTATAGTTTGAATTATACATTTAAAAAAAATATGATTCTTCTACAACTAATTAAATAAGAGAGGCAAAATAGGGACTACTACTTTTGTACGAAACTTGAAAAGAGTTCCGCTAATATGTCAGTAGATATAATATCGATTCCATCATAATTTCATAACGTCATTGGCAACGTGAGGGACAAACAAAAAGGAAGGAATATCCTTTCCCCATTGAAATTCTAATCCACAACAACGGTCAGATTTTTATATTGGATATGGCAATAGTAATAGTAAATTATAATTATTAACAATATTAGGTAATGAAACGAAAAGCCGGCAATATATACACCAACTTCTTACCTTCAATAGATGGCTGGTATCCGTCATCAAAGACTTCCTCGCATATCACTGATGCTGAGGGTGACGAACTGCCAACATGTCCGATCATTTTGCTAACCACTCACGAACAAAGAATAGGCACACACAGAAGGATTAATGCAGTAGTTATAAACAGCAATAGTTATTTTTGGAGGTGCGTTTCGAGTTTGTAAATTGTTCTCTTTTCTTTAGGCAATTTTTTTTAACGTACTGATGATACAGGCATAAAATTGCAAACCTTACGCCTTACGTTATTTTTATTAATTTCCTTAGGAAACAACACTTATGGAGTAGTAGAGGTGTACGGCACTATGATGACCTAAATACTGTGGAAGATGCTCCTCGAGACACAAGACAGGATACAGATTTGTAATTCCAATCGTGGGTGTTTTTTTTTCTGTATTGTGGTCGACAATTTTTATACAGGGTTCAGCTAAAGCTAAATTTTGTTTCATTTCTCTTTTCATGCAATACAGCTAGTTAACTTGAGAATTATATTGATTTTCCAAACTCATGAGACGCGTTGGCGTTAAAAAGCTGGCTGCAGTGTTTGCGAATATTGCCATCGATTATATTTAAAGTTTTCTATTTTTTCTCTTTCTTTTAATAATGTAAATTTTTAATGAATTTTCACATTTGTTGAGTATTTTTAGTTTTTACATTTAAAAGATACGTAAATTGTATTCGAACTGTATAGATCGATTCCCGATTTTCTACTATTGAACTTACACACTTGAAATTTATTTTTGGCAGGAAGAACGAATAAGCTTTTGGAAATCCTTTAGTTCGGGGCTTAAAGCTTTGAAAGAGGGTTACTTTTAAAATAATTTTTCGATTGACATTTCTAAGTAAATTTGTGATGGTTTATGTGGGATAACACTGCGGAGCATTTTTGGCGACTTCAAATTCCTATGTATGTGGTAGGTATGTAAAATCTTATTCCACAGGTGATCAGTAGGTCAACCAAAAATATGTCTTTAAGCGTTTATGTCCTAAATAGTTAGGCAAATACAATTTTTTTTATTTTTAGAAGATTCATTAATTCCAGATGAAATTAAACCGTTCGAGTCTGGTATAGAAACATAAACTGGGGCCCAACTATGTAACTCGATTCTACAATAAAAACGTTCGAATTCGCAAAATATCAAGATCAACTCGCTAATTTCATTGCTAGCGCTTATAAACTAGAAGAGTAGGAAGCACTAACATTTGATCCTATATTTTTTATACCTTCATTATTACCACTTATTTTAAGCATTGAAAACCACTTTCGAATAGATCCGAAAGTAGAATAAATTTACATAGTATGGCCCCTGAATTTTATGCCAAGATATGAATATCCATTCTTGGGTGAAGTCATCATTCCACTGATCTCATCGATTTCATTGCCTGGAGATTCTACAAATTAAATAAATAAATTTGGTGGCCCGAAAGCTTGTATAAAGCCAGGTTCTAGTGACTTACAACTCTCAACCATTCCTGTTTGCGTGTTGCTTCGCAGGAATGTAGGAGACCTTCAATTTTCTGCCGAATCCGAAAGGCTAAGGTGAGACGCGTGAGGCACTTATTCATGACAAGAGATAAAGGAAAAGTACCTACCTAGCATAATTATGTTAAGTAAACCTTGTAAGCTTGAAAAATTTAAGGCAAGCAATCTTTTTTCGTTAAATCTTGTTTCAGGACAATCTTTTAATACCTACCTATTATATTATTAAGTTATATTTCTTTTGAAGTTTAATAATTATTTAAATTTTCTTGTTTTTTCGTTTTTGTGTAAAGATAATGGGCGCGTTCAAAATAAAACCATTGATGATATTTTGAAAACAACCGATGTTTTGGTGGTGAATGGACGCCAACAACACTGCCTATGTGCCTGATTGATCATTTTACTGAAGAGCGCATCGGTGAGATAGGTAGATTTTATGTGCGTAAAAAAGAGAAGGTAATTCCACCCAAATTTCACCGATGCGCCAGTTTCATTTAATATTTTTGGATTCAGCATGAAACGTGTGAGTGAGATATATGTGGATTTTAAGGCCTGCCGCCCACTAGGCAACTTAGTTGCCGGCAACTTTTAGTTGCTGGGTGTTGCCGGCAACTCCGAGCAACTAAAGTTGCTTGCCCTCGCCCACTAGGCAACTTCCGAGCAACTTTTGAGAATTAATATTTGTGTTTTTTTGTATTTAATTTTCTATAAAAACGTGCCCGCCTAAATCTATCTCAATTTGAACTGTCTAAAATGCAAAATCAATGTAATATTTCAATGGACAACAAATAAAAACGTTAAATTTTCGAAAATTCCTGAAAGTTGCTCGGAAATCGCTTAGTGGGCGGGGGTCAGCAACTAAAAGTTGCCCGGAGTTGCCGGCAACTAAGTTCCGTGAGCAACTCCGAGCAACTTAAAGTTGCCGGCAACTAAGTTGCCCAGTGGGCGCTCTCCCATATAAGCCAATGTAATTGAACCGGGAGCAACTAAAAGTTGCTGGAGTGAGCAACTAAAAGTTGCCTAGTGGGCGGCAGGCCTAAGGGTGTGAGACAGGGAAGTGTAGATTGAAATGAAAGGATATTTCTTCACCGTGTAACCACGAGTTCAGTAAAATGACCTTCAGTAAAAAGCCCCATGTAATCAGGCACTGTGCCTGTCTGCCTATGCGTACGTGTATCTCATGACGGTGTTCACATTGGACTCACTCCGTGCGACTCATTTTGACATCTCTTTCTTTTATCTCACTCTACACAACTATATTAGAAAGTGAGGCAGGATTTTTGATTTTTTTGAAAAAATCCTGCCTCACTAGATTCTCTCTTTCTCATCATTAGTTGGAGTGCGATAAAACAAAGAAATGTCAATATGAGTCGCGCGGAGTGAGTCCAATGTGAACACCGTCCAAAAAATGAGCTTGTAGGATGCTGGGTTAACACAACTGACAAAGTCGGCATTTACATTGCACGATTTTTCCGATTCCGATTTTTTGTTGTTGTTGTTGTAATCGTGTGAGAGAGAATGGAAAAATCGTGTGGAACATGTCGGCTGTCCCTCGAAATCTCACACGATTACAACAACACAGAAAAATCGGCATTGGAAAAATCGTTCAATGTAAATGCGGACAAATTGGCAGTTTTTTGTCAGCAAACTTCTGACAGTTTATACTACGTTTTCATTAAGCCGAAATGAGATAATTTCCCAAATAATAGTACTCACCTCTTGGCGAAATGAAGCTTCAAAATACGCTTGAATGATGATTATGAAAACATAAAATTTTCCACGTGTGTTTTAGATACTCAGTTTTTTAATTTTTAATACTCACTTTCAATGAAAAAAGAAAATGATTGATTGATGAATAATTATTTTGACAGAACCTTGAACAAATCAAAATGAAGATTGTTTTGATCCCGTGGTGTGTTGTTTTTAGCACGTTGGTAGCAATAAATTCACAAAAGGAGACGGTGGTTTCATCCCAGAATAATTTTTAAGGTATCACCTTTTTTATTTTTCAGAACTCCTTTTGAATTAATTGACAAATGTCACACATTTCCACATCTCAATAGATTTTCCTAGTGGTTATACGCTACGAAATGAAAATCATGGTGTGAAATTGACTACGAATTTCATATTCTGCTTTCACATTTGGATACACACTTTTCTCGCGGGAATTTCATCGCTGTGAACTAACCGTCAATTTTATATGGAAATTTCACTTCCACTCGAACTGAGTACTAGTACGAAAAATGTGTTTTCAGCTCAAATTTGCTAATTTCGTTTGACAGCTCATTTGATTTGGCCGTTAATTACTTGTTTTTGTTGTTTTATCTTTGTGTTCCTATTTTTCATATATCGAGTTTTGAAATTTTAATATAAAAGCTTTTGAAAGCTTTTAAAATGGATTCCAATTGGGTGTGTCCATAATGTCGTTTTCGTTTGGATGTTCGGAGTACACCTTTTGCACTCCTTTTCACTCCAACTACTCCAAAAGCCTTCGATTGGCTGTTCCAAGTCACGTTTTCGGATTGTTTTTCTGTTCTCAATTTCATAAGGGAGTAGACTAGCAACACATACATATAATATAAAGTTTTTCGTCTGATTACTTGTAAAAATGGATTAGTGATTGAAGAAACGGCGACCTTTGGTAGTAAGTGTATAAACTTATGGGAAAAGTCGATATTTTCATATTCGATTGGAATCAAAAAGTAGTACAACAGTCCGAAAATCCAATCCAACAACCTAAGCTCCCCGAATTGCCACAACTACCATATTTTAAACAGGGACGAAATGCCTTTGGTGACGCTGCACGCTGACGTGCCGATGATGATTATTAGCCGTTTTTTATTATAAGAAATGATCAATATAAATCATCAAAATACATGCATTATAACAACAACACGAGATCCTGCTCTCTATCGGGAACACAGATTAGCCACATGAAGATGAGAATAAAAAACGGCAATTAGCGCCACTGCATTGGCCGTTTTTATTATCAGAGATGATCCATATACATTATCAAAATACATGCATAACAACAACAACACCAGACCCTGCTCTCTATCGGGATCACGTTTCATGAACAAAAAGGTTAGTTTTTGCAATAGCTTCTCAGCTTCGCAAATGGTTAGGAATTGTGAACTTTATAGTGTAAAGAAAAAAGAAAACAAATAAATGAAAAATAAATAAACGTAAGGAAAAAAGAGAGAGGTAAACAACACAGTTGTCACTAAGATCCGTATTGTTTTATTTTCATGACGTGATCTATATGGATCATCGGCGATAGTAAAATACGGCTACCATTGACTTATTATATAGTATGTCAATGACGGCTACTATACAATTCACAATTCCTAACAATTCGCAAATCTGAGAAGCAATAGCTAAAACTAATGCTGGATTTACACGACTGACAAATTGGCAGTATTCTGGCATTTAACTGTCAAAAAAATGACAGAACAATAGAAAATTTCATTCTTTTGGCAGTATAGTGGCAGGAAAATGCCAATTTGGCAGTCGTGTAAATGCAGAATAATGGCGAATTCCTTTCAATAAAGAAATCGAATTTTTTCTAAACAGAATCGATTTTTTTCTAAACAAAATCGATTCTTTTCTGTCAAAACAAATCTTGCGTTTTTAGCAAGATTTCACACTGATTTGCACACACACTATGAAGACTTGACATTTCTAATACGCCAATAATTGAAAGTCGCGGATTTTTTGGAAGACGAGTTGTTTATTTTTTTGTTGCAACGAATTCTACATAATTTAACAAAATATTCAACAATATATTCAGCTTTAAAAATAATTTATTGTGCGTTGTTCATTATCAAACACAAATTTGAAAAAAAAATAGCTTTCGCGAGTGAAAGACGTGTTAAAAACTTTCAGTGCAAGTGAAAACTTTTCAATAACAATTTTCTTTAAAAATATATGTGCAAATGGAAGTTCAAACAAATAAAATGCACCAACAAATTGGAACCGTATAAGCTGGCTAATATCTTTTATTTATTAATTTAATTCTATTGGTAAAACATTTTTCTCACAACAAAACCAAACAACCTTAATAGTTTTGAGAATAATTTTTTGACGTTTTGCGTCAATTGCAGCTATAAAGTAAGACAAATACAATCACACCAAAAAAAAACGATTCTTTTACGAAACACGAATTCCTTTCAGTTGACAGAAAAAAATCGATTCTGTTTAGAAAAAAATCGATTTCTTTTTTGAAAGGAATTTTCACCATAAGCTTTTGGTTCATGAAACGTGATCCCGATAAAGCAGGCGATCACGTGTTGTTATTGTAATGCGTGTATTTTAATGATCTATACGGATCATCTCTAATAAATAAAAAACGGCTAATATTTGCTTGCGATTTTTAAGCACGTAGGTGAGGGACGTATGTGGTGGCTGGGGTACACAAAATTGCTGAGGTTGAACCAATTGCAGGGTTATCCCTCATTCTTCTGTGTTCGAATCAAAAACACTCTCAGCCTAATTTATTAGAACTCGCTAAACACCTCTAAACGGCTGAATAGTGCATAAGCATTTATCAAGCCACTATTCAACGTTGCATAAATCCTAATTCATAAAATATTTCCCTACACATTATAGTTATTATGCGCTTGTGTCAAATAAAGTACCAAGAAGGGAAAATCTATTACGTTTTACTGCCACAATTGATTAACAAAACTAAGCTCTGAAAATGAAAAGTAATAAACGAATTCTGCTGCACCGATTGGATTAGTTTAAATTTCATTTTATGTTGCATAATGTACCTATTCTTATTACTGTTTCTTTTGTGCCGTGTTAGAAAATGTAGTTAAATATTTTAGAACAAAAAATTCATGGTTTTTATTGAAATAATTGTTTCATTCACTGACAGTGCGATCAAATTGAGAAGAATATATTAGGTTTGTTCAGTGAGGCTGTTTGGAACAGTTTAGAACAGTTTCGAACAGAAAAGTACAACTTTTTGCTGTTCAATGAGGAATTTTCTGTTCTAAACTGTTCTGGTTTGCTGTTCAGTGAGGCTGTCTAGAACACTTTGGAACAGTTTCGAACAGGATTTTCTGTACTAGCTTTTTAGGTAGAACAACTTAGAACAGGTTTCCTGTTCTAACTTGTTCTGACGTTTACCACGAATCTGTGCTGTTCTGTTCTATTCTGTTCTGTTCTAATCTAATTTTTTTGTCACTGAACAAACCTATTAACATCTATTAGGGTGGCAATTATTTTGGCAATGTTTTTTTACTTATTCTGTGTGTCCCACTGAAAATATTCAATAAACCTCAATTTTGGCATACATCTAAGCACATGTATATTATAAATAAGGAATTTCCATCAACTTTTACACTTTCACCGACATTTTAAGTAAAAGACGGAAAACTACGTGTATTTTTAATGAAAATTTGTAACTTCTCGACCTTAGCCGATTTAAAACAAATTTAACAACATTTTTGTTTGTACAAAGTACCTTCATAATATAGATTGATTGAGGGGACAAAAAAGATATTTAAGCATTCCAAAAATAAGCACCACCCTTATAACATTGTATTTTATTGTCGGCTGTGTGTGAGTCAAAGTGACATTTCGATACTTAAACATCCTTATGTAGGCACTATTCATCCATCAAACGCGTTTAGCTTCTAATGCCTCTATTCAACGTTGCATAAGTTTTATGAATAACATTTTTGCGTTTAGTGGAATTATAAGGAGTGAATAGTTCTATGCACTCGCTATGATGCGTTTATAAATTCGGCTGTCTATATATATATACAGCCGAATTTATAAATGCATCATAGCGAGTGCATAGAACTATTCACTCCTTATAATTCAACTAAACGCAAAAATGTTATTCATAAAACTTATGCAACGTTGAAAAGAGGCATTACAAGCTAAACGCGTTTGGAGGTTGAATAGTGCATACATAAGAATGTTTAAGTATCGAAATGTCACTTTGACTCATACACAGACGAGAATAAAATACAATGTTATAAGGGTGGCGCTTATTTTGGGAATGCTTAAATATCTTTTTTGTCCCCTCCTGAAAGTGATCAAGCTTTATTATGAAGCTACTTTGTACAAACCAAAATGTTGTTAAATTTTTTTGAAATCGGCTAAGGACGACGTATCCCACCGAGAAGTTAAAACTTTTCATTAAAAATGCACGCAGTTTTCCGAATTTTACTTAAAATGTCGGTGAAAGTATAAAATTTGATAGAAATTCTTTATTTATAATATACATGTGCTTAGATGTATGCCAAAATTGAGGTTTATTGAATATTTTTAGTGAGACACACAGAATAAATAAAAAAAACATTGCAAAAATAATTGCCACCCTAATAGATGTTCCTATATTCTTCTCAATTTGATCGCACTGTCAGTGAATGAAACAATTATTTCAATAAAAACCATGAATTTTTTGTTCTAAAATATTAAACTATATTTTCTAACACGGCACAAAAGAAACAGTAACAAGAATAGGAATAGGAATAGGCAATATTAAATGAAATTTAAACTAATCCAATCGGCGCAGGAGAATTCGTTTATGGACTTTTCACTTTCAGAGCTTAGTTTTGTTAATCAATTGTGGCAGTAAAACGTAATAGATTTTCCCTTCTTGGTACTTTATTTGACACAAGGGCATTATAACTATTGTCAGATTAAGTAATTTAATTAGAATTTATAATAACCTTTGATTTTATTGTTTGATACTTGTCTTAATTTTTATTTATTATAAGTTAGTTCAAATTAAGCTGCCGTTGTCTAAACATCATTTTGTTTATTATTAAAAACCATTTATTTGTTTTATAAAAAAAAGGACTTTATTTTTCCATACCGTTTGCTTGGGTTTTTGCCATAACTGCTGATCTCAAATTATCAACTATAATGTGTAGGGAAATATTTTATGAATTAGGATTTATGCAACCTTGAATAGTGGCTTCATAAATGCTTATGCACTATATAACTATTCAGCCGTTTAGAGGTGTTCAGCGAATTCTAATAAATTAGGCTGATAGAGTGTTTTTGGTTCGAATGTGTTTCATTTTCATTCGTCTTCCACTCAGAGATAACTTCGTTTAATCAGGTGGAGTAAGAGATGATACTTCTTCACTTGCACAAAAGTAAACTTTTCATTAAAAATCGCAGTCGTGTAAAAAGTATTTGCAATCAGAAGGAAGGCCAAAGGAGAAACGAAGATTAAAAATCGCTGTAATGTAAAAGCAGTCAAATGTGTAGTTTGATATTTCAAAGAGTTGTAATTTTTTGTCAATTAAGCCATGGGGAACCGCGCTACACCATTGCAGACGTCGTTTGCTACATGAGTGAGCGATTGTAATGACAGCTTCTGCTACAGCGATTCTTTAAGCTGCAGCTGCATCCCATTGTGTTGAACCAGTTCTTTTAAAGCGATTTTACCATAAAATATCAACTTTCTTTTGGTTTTAATTGTGCAACGAAATGGCAAATTCTCCAATTGAAACATTGAAATAGAAAATACTGCGGTCAATTATTATTTTGTAGTTTTAATATTTTCTACGACCAACACTTTTCTTTTGTGAACTGTCAAACGTAAATTCTTAATCCACAACATCAAATCGCATTCCACAAAACTTCGAATAGAGAATTCTAACCTCAAAACAATCATTTCACTTATTGAGACAATTCGGAATTGTAAGCGACGACTCACGTGAATAAAATTTTAAAATTTGCGACCATTCACAATTCTTTATGTTCGCGTCTCATGTGCAAAGCACTTTATAGAACACTATGTGCGTCTGTTCATCGGTTAAGAGCATAAACAGGTGGACTTTTTGCATTACGGAGCATTTTTATGTAATTCACTCAAAATATAAAAATGTTCTTTTGTTTTATATCGATTTTGAAAAACAAAAATAACACCGAATATTTTAATCGCTCATGCCCCAAATCAAACCATTGTGCAATGAACTTTTATTTCGAGGTGTAAAATTATTTTTCAAATTTACGACGGTACGTATCTATCAAAAAGAAGAACAACGGAAAAAGAATAGTAAGGGTATTCATGCGACGAGATAAGTTTACCAATTAGGCTTTTCCAGAAACTATCTTTGTCTTTTCTCTTTCTAATTTTGACATACAAATATATACGGAAAACAAACAAACGACCAATCACAATCACATGTTTTTGTTTTCCCTACATATTTTTCTGTCAAACTATTAAATTTTTCTTTGCTTGTTTGGCACTGAAGTCTGGTGGAAGTTCCAAATTGTGTTAAAAGATAATTTTACGCAAAAGTTTACGTGAACGTCGTTTTTATTCATTTGGATAAATGCTGCGTATTTGAATCAGCTGTTCGTCAAACGTCAAAAATTTATTTCCTGAAAAAAATTTAAAAAAAGTTAAACAAAACATTCTAAAAACCAAGCAAACAACAGAAATTAGTGCAATTATATGAACAAATTGCCTTTAATGATTTACTCATTTTAGAACTATTCGGAAAAAATGATGGTTTATGCATTTTCTGTTACAAAAGTAAAATCTCTCTGATTTAATTTTAACAATGGATAAACAGAAAGAAAAAGAGGATTCCATTTTAGAAGATGGAACACCAACCATGGTTATGGCTAAGAATTCTAGATACACGTCTAATTCTAAAAGTCCCAATGACGTTTGTATAAGTTTATCCAAATAAATTTGTATAAGTTTCCGCAGCAAAATCCTTAGATAATTTTATCCAATTTGCGTAAACTATTACCCATACAAAATTTGACAGTTCATTTACCAAAAGATAAAATTATCTAGTGTTTTACTACGTTGCATGAATGCCCTTAGTATAAATCTGACTCCAAAAAAGGAACAGTGTAAACAAGATGGAACGAACTGTCAAATAGACAAAACGACCAAAAAAGGAGTCGTGTAACTAGGCGCAAAGTAAGAAAATCTTAATTCTAAAATGCATTGAAATGTTTTCACATCTTATTTTATTCCTGTATTTTTCGTTTTCCAGAGGTTTGTTATGAAATATTCTACCAATAGCTATATTCATTGAATTTTTAGTATAGATATAGATAACTTCAGCAGACAACAAATATGTCGAAATCTATTTTCAAAAATATTATCAACTTTAGATCCTTGATTGTAATGCAGTCATCGACTTTTCATACAACCGCACGATGCGACGAAATTCGAAAACTGGCCAGATTGCGTGTAGTAGACAACAGTGACATTGGCAAACGTGCCATGGCCGAAGGTAAGCCTCCTCGGTGCATCCATGTTTATAACAAACGTGGAGTAGGTTTAATTGGTGACAAAGTGCTTGTTGCTATTAAGGGCCAGATGAAAAAAGGAATTCTCGTTGGCTTAAAACAAAACCAGAAACCAAAGATACCTAAATTCGACAGCAATAACCTGGTGCTAATAGACGATAATGGATCACCATTGGGTACAAGAATACACGTACCAATTCCAACTATCTTACGAACTATTCTCAAAGAAAAGACATTTTCCAAAGGAGCAGACTACACCAAAGTTCTGGCAATAGCTAGTCGTTATCTATAAAAATATGTGCAAAATAATTAATAAACTTCAATTAAATATTTTATGCAGTTTTATTACGTTGATGATCATTTGCTGGGGCCTTGTGGCGAACTCTCATCGTCACTCATAAGCGCACGTCTTCGCTTTTTACTATGTTCTTGGACCATTTCGGAAATGCAAATATTCCTTGATTTCATTTGCAGCCAGTTGATATACTAAAACCAAGGACTTAAATTTTGAAAAAAATGATATAAGGATGGATCATTAAACTTACAGAAGTGTTTGTTTTTACTCCCAATTCAAACAATTTTTTTTTCAATGTTATCCAGCCTACGTTCTGGTTTGTGCTCTTGGATATGTCCAAAGATGGCGAACTCTTTGTCTCATTGTCTCGAAAACAATTTTGCCTACAATATGGTTCCTGTCGTATTGCGTTAGGTATCTTCCATATTCATAAAAAAATGGATGGAGTTTCCCCAGCTCGTTGTTTCCGCTTCACAGACAGCTTTATGGACATTTTTATAAATCATTGGTACATCTACTCTAAGAAAATTGATCTGAGAAAAGTTAGATTATAATACGAATATTTATATCTATAACTCACGAAAAATAAGGATTGTTAACTTTAAGTTCTTTTATTTACCAAAGCGGTAGGTTCACCATCTTTCCAGGATTCAAGTCATCGGATTCAGCACCAGGGTCAAGAAAACCTTCAAATACATTGTATACCTATAGCGAATAAATTATCAAACATGATTATGGTTACCAATTTGAAGAAGGTAGTATTTATTAGGCATTCCACTTTTTCTTGCGTTACGAAAATATCCTATATAGAAAAACAATTTGGAAAATAACTGTTTGAATTCATTTATTTCTTTCAATTATTTGAAGTAAAGGACGCGTTGTAAAGCGTCATAACAAAAATACTGGTTTTTGAAACTTTAGGTTTGTTCGGGTACTTTCCGGACTTAAAATGGCAATTCGTCACATTCAATGGAGAGTGGATGAAATTCTCTCGGGGGGAAGTAAAATTTCCAAAAAGTACACGAACGGTTTGAACCTAAAATGTTGTCCACTTTTTAAACGTCAACCAAAAATAAACAAAAAAGAACCCCATAGCAAAAAAAAAGTAAACAAAGCGACAAAACTGGAATTACATTTGTAATTTTACTTTCTTTATTGAATTTAATGGCGGAAAAACAACAGAAGTGAAAGTAGTTCAATACGATTCAAGCAATTTAATGCAATTTAATTTTGAAAAATCGTAATTTAAGCAAAATTACATTTGAAATCACTCATTTAAATTTCATCAAAACAAAATTTCTTTAAATTAATATTTTAGATTCAATATATTTTTTAAAACAAAAAGCACTGCACAATACACAATAAATACAGGTTTTTAATAGATATTATTTATTCAAGAAATTTTTTGGGGATTTATTTCACTAATTTAAAACAAAATTCACTTCTACCCTTGAAAATTAAACTTAAAATAAAAGTAAACAACAGCCATTTTGTATTTTTTGTTGTTCTTTAACTGGCTTTTGACAGAAAACAGAACTTACCAGATTCTGCCCGAAGAAATTTCTCGGGTAAAAACTGGCAAGAAGGGGAAAAAGTTTTCTCTCTCGTGAGCACTCTCTTCTGCCCAAAATGACACGAAATGGAAGTACGCGAACAGGATTGGACCAAATCTGGTAAAATCAAGCAGTTTTGGGTGGTTTCGGACTAGTACGCGAACAGACTTTTTATGTCTCAATTTGGAACATCCACCAGACTTCAGTGCGGAACAAGTAAAAAAAAAAATTAATAGTTTGACAGAAAAATATGTAGGGAAAACAAAAACATGTGATTGTGATTGGTCGATTGTTTGTTTTCCCTACATATTTTTATGCCAAAATTAGAAAGAGAAAAGACAAAGATAGTTTCTGGAAAAGCCTAATGGGCACGTTCACATTCTAAGTCGAAAACAATTTGAAAATTCCACCAGACTTCAGTGCCAAACAGACAAAAAAAATTAATAGTTTGACAGAAAAATATGTAGGGAAAACAAAAAGCATGTGATTGTGATTGGTTGTTTATTTGTTTTCCCTACATATTTTTATGTCAAAATTAGAAAGAGAAAAGACAAAGATAGTTTCTGGAAAAGCTAGGTAGAACTAGAACAGTCGGAAGGCCACGCAAGTGGTCGTACGAAACCGAGCGAATACAAAGAATTCATATCCTGTGCCCCTAATTGCGATTTGGTACTGTTCGTCTAGTTTTCGTTAACTTTTGCCGTCGGACGTGAAGAGCGCTCATCGACCGCTCATTCGGAGTGGATGGATGCAAAAACTAAAAAGAATTTGGCGTTTGATGCTTAGATTATAACTTTTATTCTGATTTATGAATGAGTGAAGTAAAATTTTAAGTTTTCTTTTAATTAATTTATATCACATCGAATTTTAGTGGTTTCGCAAAGTAAATAATTTAAAGCCTCTCTGCTATGAAAATTGACATTGAACAAACAATTATTTCATTTGTTTTCTTTTTCAACCATTTAAATGCATTATGGGTTACTTGTGAAATTGACGTTTCTTAAAGCAACTTTTCGGTCGGTTTTGACATGGGCTTCCTACAGCTCCCGCCTCATTGACTTATGGCGAATTCCTTTCAAAAAAGAAATCGAATTTTTTCTAAACAGAATCGAATTTTTTCTGTCAATTGAAAGGAATTCGTATTTCGTAAAAGAATCGATTTTTTTTGGTGTGATTGTGTTTGTGACTTTATAGCTGCAATTGACGCAAAACGTCAAGAAATTATTCACAAAACTATTAAGCAAAAACACTCTATATGAAGATACCAATCTTTCGTACGTATCACCCTCCAAAACCCATTTGTTTACATTGTTGTTTTTGTAATTTCGTTTTGTGTCCATGAATAGATGTGAATCGCAACAACAATTTAACGGGGTGGGATTGTTCTGTTTTCCCAGAACAACCATTTTGTATGTGTAAATAACGCAGCCATCTTTAAAAAAATTTCAACTCACCAGCTTTTCAACATGAAAATGGGGGATGTTAGGTGGGATATCGGGATGTGTTGAAAAAAACACCAATTTAATGGTGCTAAGTCTGCTATTACACTACGAATTTCACGTGATGAAACTTCTTCTAATTTTTCTTTGAAAATTCATCCTGTAAGTAGTTCGCTGTTACACAATGATTTTTAAATCTTTGGCATTTAACAGAAAAGTCTGTAATAAAATAAATAATGTGATAAGTTAGAATTTATACATTGAAATTTCGGTCATCGATAGTTTTCTATTGGTTTCGCATATATACATAGCGTAAAGGATGTCCCAAACCAACACGAAACATTAGCGCGAATATGCGACTACTGAATAATGTTCGAAGATTCGCATGTGGTGTTACTCCCATTCGTTCTGAAGTATTCGCTTTGGTTTTGGAGAGCCTTAATGCTCTTAAAAGCCGTGTTTTTTTTTGCAAGTCCGGAGGGATTTGGTTAAAAAGAAATGATATTGGGGACTATCTATCGACGCCATCACAGAAAACAATGGAGTTTCCATAAAAACTATTGATTAGAAGTACATATGCAATTCACGCCGTTAGAACAGTTTACCCCCGAAAATTATTTGCTCTTAGCTATGCCTGGAGGGGATTAGTTGTTGTTGCGTTTAACATGTAAATTCCTTAGCCCCAACGCGACACAGTTTTTTTTCGATCAATTTCCTCTAGGTTTGCAAAAAGGACGAGACTAGAGACATGCCAATTTATAACAGTTATAACAATTTTTTGCCATTAAAAGCGGGCGTACGTTTACGCGCTTCGAACCACTTAAAAAAGACTTTAGGTGCTTGAATTATGCCCACCGGCGGAGGACCCTGGCTCTGTGGGGCCGCATAAACAGTAATTTTATAAACAAAATCTGTTATAATTGGCATGTCTAGTCACTTCCTGCAAAAAAACACGCCAAAAGTCTTACAACAGTTGCGTTTATTCGCTGATTTCTCATTCGTTTTTTTTTTGTCATGTTCACAGTCTGTTTCAATAATTCGTAGAAAGAAAACAAATAATGACAAAAGACAATCAAATATACTTAAATTGATTATAAATTTTCACGTTCAATTTGTTTCCACAAACTTATGCTTATAAGGTTGGGTTAGCACTTGATAACTCGTTGCTCCTTTTATTATACTTTTTGAACATACCCATTGAAACTCGTAAATAACCGACATTTTGGTGGTGAATGTACGCTTACTGCATGTGTGTGCAAATAAAGCGTGGTGGATGTACGCTTACTGCATATGTGTGCGTGTTTCTCCTGAATTTCCCCTATATGAGCTTGTAGGCAAACTCGGATGACAGCCGAGATTGGTATCTTCATATAGAGTGTTTTTGCTATTAAGGTTGTTTGTTTTTGTTGTGGGAAAAATGTTTTACCAAAAGAATTAAATTAATAAATAAAAGATATTATCCAGCTTATACGGTGCATTTTATTTGTTTGAACTTCTATTTGCACATATATTTTTAAAGAAAATTATAATTGAAAAGTTTTCATCACTTGCACTGAAAATTTTTAACACAAATTTGTGTTTGATAATGAATAACCCACAATAAATTATTTTTATAGCTGTATTGACTGAATATATTGTTGAATATTTTATTAAATTATGTTGAATTCGTTCCAACCAAAAAATAAACAACTCGTCTTCCAAAAATTCCGCGACTTTCAATTTATGATGCATTAGAAATGTCAAGTCTTCATAGTGTGTGTGCAAATCAGTGTGAAATCTTGCTAAAAACGCAAGATTTGTTTTGACAGAAAAGAATCGATTTTGTTTAGAAAAAATTCGATTCTGTTTAGAAAGAATTCGAATTTTTTGTTGAAAGGAATTCGCCATTATTATATATGGACTGCTAGTTGGTTGTCAAATCCATACAAAACCTGCGGAGATGATGGTTCCAGTTCTCAAAGCGAAATCAGCGACAAGTTCAGGCCTACCGACAATAATAAATACTATTTTTAGCGCCATCTGTTACATACTTCGCCTTAGAATGAAATTTCATTCATAGAAGGTAAGGCCATCTATGGTCATAGGAAGTCACCAAACGGCATAGTGTTGGGGGAGCACTGAAAAAAATCCTTTTTTGATTTATTTTACTAAAACCTTTGATTTTAGGAGTCATATTCGAAATAAAAGATTTTTCAATGAAATTTATTTTCTCCATTTCAAGAGATGTAGTCAAGGAAGATATTTTTAAAACATTATTTCAAGGTAAAATTCGTACAATCGTATTTATAAACGCCGTCTTTCTTTAGACGGCCGTCCAAGTTATAAAAAACATTTTTAATGTCTGAAGTTTTTTAACTTTTTACCTACCTTACATGCCGCCTCCACTGGGCATGAACGATGCTCGGATTATAAACATGTCTTTAAAAAATCCAATGGAGGCAGAAAAATCCATGTCATGTAGTGACATAATCCATACAAGTCAGATTGTGGATTGGATTGTGGTTGTGATGTTGGACATCGTTGATGCCCAGTGGAGGCGGCATGTTAAGACAGTGCAATCTATTGCCTAAACCTGCAATATTGCAATATTTTTTGTATGTATCAAATAAAGTATTTTCCAACTATTTCGAAATAATTATAAATAAAAAGTCAAAAAACTAATAAGTACGACTCGCCCACTAGGCAACTTCCGAGCAGCTTTTTAGATATCTTATTTTTCTTGAAAACGTTCGTATTTTTTTTAATTATAACTTATTCATAGGTTCATTCCTTTATTTTAAAATTCTGATTTTTTTGCATTTTAGTCCAAAGTTCTGTCAAAGTTCATAAAGAAACAATAAAATTGTACAAAAATGCCCAAAAATTTGGAGTAAAGGAACGAACCTTACTTTTAATTTATCAGTATAATTTATCTTAACCGAAATTGTAGAGGATTAGAATTCCCTATAAAAACGCGCTTAAACTGTGTACTTAAAACCAAAAACACTCTATATGAAGATACCAATCTCGGCTGTCATCCGAGTTTGCCTACAAGCTCATATAGGGGAAATTCAGGAGAAACACGCACACATATGCAGCAAGCGTACATCCACCACGCTTTATTTGCACACACATGCAGTAAGCGTACATTCACCACCAAAATGTCGGTTATTTACGAGTTTCAATGGGTATGTTCAAAAAGTATAATAAAAGGAGCAACGAGTTATCAAGTGCTAACCCAACCTTATAAGCATAAGTTTGTGGAAACAAATTGAAAGTGAAAATTTATAATCAATTTAAGTATATTCGATTGTCTTTTGTCATTATTTGTTTTGTTTCTACGATTGTTTGGTATTGTATTTCGCTCTCGAATTATTGAAACAGACTCTGAACATGACAAAAAAAAAACGAATGAGAAACCAGAGAATCAACGCAACTGTTGTAAGACAACTTTAGACGTGTTTTTTTGCAGGAAGTGACTAGACATGCCAATTTTAACAGTTTTTGTTTATAAAATTACTGTTTATGCGGCCCCGCAGGGCCAAGGTCCTCCGCCGGTGGGAATAATTCAATCACATAAAGTTTTTTTTTTAAGTAGTGCGAAGCGCGTAAACGTACGCCCGCTTTTAATGGCCAAAAATTGTTATAACTGTTATAAATTGGCATGTCTCGTTGCAAGCCTGGAGGAAATTGATCGAAAAAAACTGTCGCGTCGGGGCTAAGGAATTTACATGTTAAAATCAACAACAACTAATCCCCTCCAGGCATAGCGTACATAGAGCACATAATAATTTTCGGGGCTAAACTGTTTTAACGGCGTTAATTGCATATGTACTTCTAATCAATAGTTTTTATGGAAACTCCATTTTTTTCTGTGATGGCGTCGATAGATAATCCCCAATATCATTTCTTTTTAACCAAATCCCTCCGGGCTTGCAAAAAAAAAACACGGCTTTTAAGAGCATTAAGGCTCTCCAAAACCAAAGCGAATACTTCAGAACGACGACGAAACTTTCGCCTGTCTTAATTTATTTACATGGAGATTAATGGGAGCACCCACATTGGCGCGATGCGAATCTTCGAAATATATTCAGTCGTCGCATATTCGCGCGAAAGTTTCGCTTCGGTTTGGGACAGCCTTTAAGGGTCTCCCAAACCAACGCGAAACATTCGCGCGAATATGCGACGACTGAATAATGTTCGAAGATTTCCATCGCGCCAGTGTGGGTGCTCCCATTAATCTCCATGTAAATAAATTAAGACAGGCGGAAGTTTCGTTGTCGCGTCGAATGTTTCGCGTTGGTTTGGGAGAGCCTTTATGCTATGTATATGCGAAACCAATAGAAAACTATCGATGACCGAAATTTCAATGTATAAATTCTAACTTATCACGTTATTTATTTTAATACAGACTTTTCTGTTAAATGCCAAAGATTTAAAAATCATTGTGTAACAGCGAACTACTTACAGGATGAATTTTCAAAGAAAAATTAAAAGAAGTTTCATCACGTGAAATTCGTAGTGTAATAGCAGACTTAGCACCATTAAATTGGTGTTTTTTTCAACACATCCCGATATCCCACCTAACATCCGCCATTTTCATGTTGAAAAGCTGGTGAGTTGAAATTTTTTTAAAGATGGCTGCGTTATTTGCACATACAAAATGGTTGTTCTGGGAAAACAGAACAATCCCACCCCGTTAAATTGTTGTTGCAATTCACATCTATTCATGGACACAAAACGAAATTACAAAAACAACAATGTAAACAAATGGGTTTTGGAGGGTGATACGTACGAAAGATTGGTATCTTCATATAGAGTGTTTTTGCTTAAAACTACTAGGCGTTTTTTTTTTGCAAGTCCATGTGGATTTGTCGAAAAAACAACATCGAAAATATAAATGTATACCTAGATCGAAGAATTAGAATGGAGTTTTAAGCTGATTGTTGGTGTGTGTGTGTGCTGTTGTATAATTATTTTATTGCACACAATAAAAACAAGACAGTCACTTCGATTTTATTTGAATTCTATCATTCGATCTGGCATCTTCATATACCTGGATCGAAATTTCGATTCAGATTGAATCCGATCCGTGAATCCGCTCATGTAAACGTAGTATCTACCATAATCCTGAATTTTGCGCGTTCAACGCATTTCTGAATTTTCAGAATTGGGAAGTTTGCTCAGACGTCAGTTGAAACCTTAGAAGATTGTATAATATGGAGTCATTGACGGTGTTCACATTGGACTGACTCCTCCGATTTTTTTTTGACGTCTCTGTGCTTTTGCTCACTTCCACTTCATGGTTAGAAAGAGATGGCCAGCAAAGGCAGGATTTTTTAAATTATTTAAAAATCAGTAGATTTTTTTTGACGTCTTCTTTTGTGACATCTGTTTTCTCTGTCTGTGATTTATCTTTGGCACTTAAATCTTACAGAATTCAATTTTTTTCAATTGGAAACATATTTATTAAAGAGGATTTACATTTTGCAAGTGAAAAAAATGGAATTAATCTTTCAAACTGCACACATTTCTGGTTTGTTTTAACGACTGCTAAACGTCAAAGTAAGTCCGATGTGTTCACATTAGTTTGTGTCTGAACAAACTCACTTGGATTCACGTCAAAAAAAATCGGATGAGTCAGTTCAATGTGAACACCGTCATTGACATACTAAATATGGACTGCTAGTCGAGCCTCATTTCCATACATATATCTCAGTAATCGTGATTCAACAACTTTTTAGCGACACTGATGCTACTTGGAGCAAAGTGGCAAACAAAAGTAATAATTCACAAGGCCATCTCTTGGGACTTGGGCTCACCAAGCATTATTTGCCATAGAATCTAGGGACATCTGTTATTATTACTTATGAAACACAGTGCCATTTGTTTTATTTGAAGGTCACACTTTGACGTTTGCTCAATTTTTTTTAGTTTTCTATAAGTTTTCAATCGTAAATTGAGTTATTTCATCACATTACCTTAATAAAATATTTTTTACTTTTTATTTTTGTCATTTTATACATGCATAGAAGCTAAATAATATAAAAGGTTGAGGTCATTGACATACTAAATATGGACTGCTAGTCGAGCCTCATTCCAATACAAATATCTCAGTAAGGAGATTCAACCACTTTTTAGTGACACTGATGCTACTTGGAGCAAAGTGGCAAACAAAAGTAATAATTTACAATGCCATCTCTTGAGACTTGGGCTGAGCAAGCTTTTTTTGCCATAGAAACTATGGACATCTGTTATTTTTATATATGAAACACAGTGTCATCTGTTTTAGTTGAACGTCACAGTTTGACGTTTGACGTTTGTTCGATGTTTTAGTTTTTAATTTCAATCAAATAAGTTAATTTATTAATTAAAAATTCCTCACAAAATATTTATTTTTATCTTTATAACAGCAACCAGAAGGAACGTCAGCAAAACGATAATTTATTAAGCAACAATCTATTCGGTACGTATATGTCAAGATTCTTTTATTTCCATAAGAATCAACAAAAAACTTCATCAGTTTGGTCAATCGTGGATGTGACCAGTATATCCAGATGCTAAATTCATAATTCGACCGAATGTAGAGCGATTCGATCTGCTTTTCCATCCAAATTCAAGTGATTTGCATATCGATGGCTATATTGCGGAGAGGCATATCCGTGATGGCGATTTGGTAATCTTTAATGTTTAGCCAACTTAACACAAGATGAGTATAATGGGTCATCGAGTGAAGGTGCTGCCATGGGCAACTTTCCGAATGAACCTTTCCTGCACTTCACCCTACAATTCTGATTCTAACTAATGAATCTTTTGATTTATTTACCAACTTGGGATGGAAGAATACCGATACCTACCATTTTTAAACCGACACCAATGTGGAGTGGTAAGCAACTTTTCTCTTTGATAATTCCAGGCAATCTAAACATGACCAGAACGCATTCCACAGATCCCGACGAAGAGGATGAGGTGATATCGCTAGGCAATACCAAAGTCGTCGTCGAATTTGGCAACTTACTGATGGGATTGCTTTGCAAGAAGTCCCTTGGTGCCTCATCTGGGTCCCTTCTGCACATCTGCTTCATTGAACTAGGTTTTGAAATAGCTGGGCATTTTTATGCCAATATTCTCAATGCCTGGTTGCTAAATAGAAGCACTGGTGAAACGGGGTAAGGATACCATGCTACCACCAGCGCTGGTCCAAAAATTGCTGATTTCTATATAAACCTACTCGAAAATTCTGACCTGGATGTTAAATTCAAATCTTTGTCAGAAGAAGTTGAAACTTTTAGTGCTACAGTCCGCATACCTGGTGTTGGAGAGTTCAACTTATAAGCATTAAAAACAACAAATTCAACACATGGATTATTTATTATTTTTCATTTTTTTTGTACAATTATGAAAATATATAAAATACAAAATAAATATTAATTCATTACATTAAATACGAGTTTTGTGTTGATTGGTAAAATAAATACGAATGTTTTGTGGTTTTTTTTTGTTTTGTTTTGCTTTTAAACAAGGTTCAACCAAAGAATCGGAGAAAGAACTTAATTTAAAAAAAAAATCACGAAATGCTGCAGCTGTTCCTTGTATTAGACAATGGGTTGGTGTCTTACATCGATTCTTACTCTTTGAAAGGGTAGGTGTGTTGAAACACTGATTCGTTGTAAGTGCGTATGACTTGAGAGTCGATTTGTCGGATAGTGGCAGAGGCAAAGCCCCGATTGCGTAAACACTCGTCCTTCGGACAATATTCCGACAACAAAGGTTCTGAAGCGAAAGGACTGCAAAAATATACTAGTTCCTGTGGGGTGTTCATGAACATCGTTGGAGCGTTAGGAACCATGCTTCCTCTTCGGAATCTAAAGACTCGATAAGCTTCAATCCAAATCCTACAAAAAAAATGTATCATACAATAGTTTATCATCAATCAGGGCTTTCATTGTGATGGATGTGCCGCCATTTGGCGATACACATGTCGATAACCTTGTTTTGCTCCTTTTCTATCATTGCCCTGGTGATAGGCAGTAGGTCCTTAGGTTTTTCCTTGAATTTTCGTTGGAGTTTTTGTGCTTGTGGTGCACTTGGTACAACCTTTGTTTATGGCTTCCTTACTTGTACTTTTAAGCATGGACTTGAATAGCAGGTTATCTTTTTTGCCAGACTGACGATAAATACAAAATCATAAAAATGCAATTAACACATTCTTCAAACAATCTTACCCGTGGAACAGATTCGCTACGAACCGCTTTGCGGGGCAGAGTAGTTAACGTTGGAGGTGCGTGCACCAACTCACCAAACTTGAAAACATCTCTTTTGAACTCTTCCATTTATAAAAATCCATTAGTTGCCGTGAAAGATTAGATAGTTCTATATTGTCCTCCCTTATCGCTTGTTTGATAAGTTCTTTGGCTTCTTTTGGGTCCATTTTAACCACCCCAGCCTCTTCTAGGGGTTCTCTGGATCGTGCTTTGCTTTGTATTCGGTCTCTTTGAGACTGGGTTGTTTTTCTGTTCACTCTACGAATTCAATCCTCATCACTCTCGTTTGCTAACTGCCGAATAGGTCTTATTTTATTTCCTGTATTTACATTAGTTGTCTTCGATTGCCCTTGCTTTGGATTGTCTCCTTTGGTTTATCTTTTATTTCTATGCCTGCGTGTATTCTTTTAATCTTCTTACCGCTCTGTGCTAACTTAACTTCTGCAAATTTTTTGGAAACTTTCTCATCGCCTCCCTTCGCTGAAAATAACCATCACAAAAAAAAATAAATAAGTTTTTCACAAAGCACAGGCAAAATAAACAACAAAAATATTGACAAGATATAAACAAAATTGAAGTGTCAAAAGTTATACCTAATTTTCCGTGTTGCTCCAACTGGCGCTCGTGGCGATAAGTTTTCGATTGAATCCGCGTGAAGTTGGCTCCTAGCAGTCCATATATAATAGGTCAATGGGTGCACGAATGAAGTCTGTTGGGACAAGTGTATGTCAAAACTGGGATCAAAATTAGACAGCAATAGAGAAACATGTCTGACGAATTGCGTTGAGCGCTTCATTGACACATGGATATTTGTTTCCATTAGACTACCACAGCGATTGTACTAAGCTTAATTTGTAAAAAGAAATACAAAAACCCGTTTTTTATTGACTTAACAAAAATAAGTTGTTTAATTGTTTTTTTTCTTTGAGTGTCGCTTGAATTGTAAATTGTGTAGGTCAGGTAATCTCTTGTCTTTAAGGCTTGTTTGAAGTCTTTCCTCCTGTCAGTGTCGTACGTGGGGTTGCGTTTGGACGTGTCCATGGAGTCGCCCCATTCCTCACGACATCCATCTGCGTTGCATGTACGCATTCTCTTTGAAGTCGAGGACATTATCTATAGCTTCATTGAAGGCATTTTGTTGCGGCGTCTGTGGATTAGGGTACTTCTACATGAGCCAAGGGTCCAGGAGATATTGATTGGGAGATATGACAAAGAGACAAAGCAAAGGGACAAGGTGGCCGCCAGCTGGTTAAGATTTTGTCTGGAATTGAAAGGAATGAGGAATAAAAAAGTTTCCGTCACAAAAACGCCTACGTACTATTACTAGTTCCTGTGGGGAGTCCATGAACATCGTTGGAGCGTTAGGAACCATGCTTCCTCTTCGGAAGCTCAAGACTCGATAAGCTTCAATTCAAATCCAACAAAAAAAATGTATCATACAATAGTTTATCATCAATCGTTGGAGTTTTTTGTGATTGTAATGCACTTGGTACAACCTTGTGTATCGCTTCCTTAATTCCACTTTTAAGCATGGACCTTAATAGCAGGTTATCTTTTTAGCCAGGCTGACGATAAATACAAAAACATAAAAATGCAATTAACACATTCTTGAAACAATCTTACCCGTGGAACAGATTCGCTACGAACCCCTTCGGGGCAGAGTAGTTAACGTTGCAGGTGCGTGCACCACACCAACTCACCAAACTTGAAAACATCCCTTTTGAACTCTTCCATTCCCTCTTTTTTTTTGGACTGTAATGTTCGGTTTCATAAATATTTAACAGGCTTTTAAATTTTTAAATGACGTATTTTGTATGGAACAAACGTCATTTAAAAATTTAAAAGCCTGTTAAACAGTTAAAAGGGCTTTATGAAATCGGACATACGAAATTTATTTTATAAAAATCCATTACTTGGTTGTCTTGATGGATTAGATACCTCTTCATTGTCCTCCCTTATCGCTTGTTTGATAAGTTCTTTAGCTTCTTTTGGGTCCATTTTAACCACTCCAGCCCGACAAATAAATAAAATTTCCACAAATTAAGCACAAGCAAAATAAACAACAAAAATATTGACAAGATATAAACAAAATTGAATTGTCAAAAGTTATACCTTATTTTCCGTGTTGCTCCAACTGGCGCTCGTGGCGATAAGTTTTCGATTGAATCCGCGTGCAGTTGGCTCCTAGCAGTCCATATATAATAGGTCAATGACCCAACTACTTTGAATTTTAGACAAAATAAAATCTTCTAACTGTTCACAGCGCCATCTTTCCGAAAAGCTAAACACCAAACCTTCAACCGTTTACAGCGCCATCTAGTGATTCAGCTGCATATCAATTCAAGTAAGCTATTGTCAGCAACTGCAATGGAAACTGCTAGAAAGAGATGCTCGAATATTCTAGTGGGTACTAGTCGACAATCTGTAAAAACTTCAGGGCCACAAAATTACAAAATTTAATAATGAGATTTAGATATTTGAATTGTAAATATTTATGTATGTAATTTATATAAAACGATCAAATTAAATAATCCACTATTTAAAAATACTTATTTATTTATCACTTATTGCTCTACTCGTTTGTCACGCCAACGAACGCCACAAACACTCTTTAAGTTTGCGCTATTCTTCGGTTCCGATGGTGCACAATGTGATTCCTTGGAATTTTACTGACCATTTGATATCTAGCCTGAAAGAGTGAAAGATATAAAAATATGTGTACAAATGTACATATATAAAAATAATGTATTTTTTTTAAAAGGACAATATTTACTTGCTTACTTGTCGTCAGTGCATGCTATTATTTCTGGTGCATTAGCATAATAAGTAATATTTTTCCTTTTTATGATGACTTCACTTCTCGGCGTTCTTTAAAAGATAATGTAAATGATCTGAACATGCCGCCTCCAATCAACAATCTGATTTGGATAGGTACCTACTTATATAGCTGCATATGGGCATGAATTTCTGTTCTTCCAATGTTTTTTTTTACTGGACATATTTATAATCCGACCATCGTTCATGCAGAGTGGAGACGGGATGCAAGGAATTGAAGATTTGGATTCTGGATTCATATTCTTTTTTGGGCTGCCGAAACGACAGACGGCAAAATTTAAACACCAATGAAAACAGATGACTCTGTTTTTTCTGTTTTTTTTTTTTAAAGAAAAAATAATAGATGTCCTTAGCTTCTTTGGCAAAAAATGATAGTTTCAGCCAAGTGGCAAAAGATGGGCTGGATAATAGTTATTTTTTTGTCGCTTTTCTACAAAAGAACTAATGCTGATAAGAAGTGGCCTTTTATTAGAGCTTTTGTATGGAATTGAGATTCGACTACCAGTCCATATATAGTATGTCAATGGCCCGCTGTGCGGGTTCTAAGGATTTTAACTCCTTTTTTCGGGGGCACACCCGCTCACGTAACTCTGTTGCTCCGCTAAAGGTATGTTCAGTCGCCAGGCCTATTATTGAAAGTTTAATATCTCCATACAACTATTTTGTTAGCCCTTAAAAGAACTGTTTATAGCTGTAGTTCGCTTCAGCAGCATTCACCGATGCCGAGTTTCATATCTCCATACAACTATTTTGTTAGCCCTTAAAAGAACTGTTTATAGCTGTTATTCGCATCAGAAGCATTCACAGATGCCGAGAAATATTTGACCTATTTTCCACGTGTTCACTGTCATTGGCACACTATTTTGAGAACACAAATAAATTTGGTAGAACTCACACTAAATCGTGAGAATCAACAAGAACGACGAAAACAAATTCGCCGTCCAAATAAAGTATTTAAGTAGAATTAATTCCGAAAATTTTCAGTTCCTATATTAGGACTCAGTAGATGTATAGTAGGTAAAAACTGGCTATTTGAGAGATATTGGCCTTGTTTCATTTTGTATGGGTTTTTATTCAAAAATAAATATGAAAATAAAACAAAAATCATTATTTTCAAAAATTAATGTTTTGTTAAGAAAATAATTCGTTTTTCTCAAAATTTTCAAGCTTAGCCAAATTTAAGTATTTTTCAAAAATATTTTTTCTTATCAAAAATTAATATAAAAATTTAAAGTATTTAAAAAAAATAATATTTCGTTTTAAAAATAATAACTTATAGATATATTTTTTAAAAGTACCTACTATTAAAATTACTTTTCCAAAAACAATTGAAAATCCCGCAGGATGGAGTACAAAAATCCCGCGGCTGATCTGCGGGATTTCGTTACTCGTCCAACTTTCTGTCCGTGTGTATGTTCAAAATGTACTTTTTCAGTCTGCGGGATTTCGTTACGCGGGATTTTGTGCTGTGGGATTTAGTACCTTTATATATACATTTTCCTCGGTTGAATGCCTCTAAGCACCCTGACCCATCTCTCCCAAACTGAGTTCTTGGATCCACGTCTGAGCTCAACGTCACCTTTTGTTTGATACCAATATCGTTAGTGTACTTACACTTGTGGCCAGAAACGGGCAATTTCTGTAGTAATCAACTACCTAATATTGTTGTTTCTATAACTACTGTTAAAACAAGAAATAGAAAAATTTTTCAATAGGTATGATTTTAAACAGAAATGTTGCTTTCATTGACATATTTTGAGTTTTCGAATTAAATACAAATGTAAACACTTTTTTAAATTTTACATTATATATACAATATAATGTATTATATATAAACTTTTTTTAATTTTGTTCTTAAACAAATTGTTGAATATCATTTTATAAGTCCAATTATAAGCTTTATAAGAAACAAGATGTAAATATTGAGATAAAGTTATTATACCTATTAATAAAAATACAAAGCACTATTTTTTTAGCTGCCATCTACTTGTGCCTATAAGCTGAATTTACTGTAGCTGGTTTTGAACTTTTATATTAAATCCATGTAAACATTTGTTTTAATAAACTTTTGAAGTATTTTTTAATGGCTTAAAATTATATTACAAACAAAATTATGAAACTAACTTTTTTGAAAAATTTAAAAGAAAAATCCTGTTGGATTCCCGGGCTTCGAAATAAAATGCTATATAGTGCTCCTGCACTAGTCATTACGTTATCAAATTCTAAATATGAAAAGGTATTTTCCCAATAAAAATCGTAGGTAATCAAACAAACAAAAATTTGTGTACACATTATCATTATAATAGAGGGAGTTCCATAATGAATGATTCAAACTTAAGCTGGTGATATGCCCACTCATATCCTTTCGCTCTCAGAATAGTAACTTTTCCATACCGAATCATAACGTTACAAAATGGAATGACGCAATATCGATTTTATTACCACATATTAAAAAAATGCCATGTGCTTGTAGCTTCTTAAAAGATATAAAACTAACCAAACCTAACCTTGGATTGAAATTTACAACAATTTGAAACAAATCCTATATGTTTCCGACACAAATAGAAATAAAACATTTTTTTAAACTGCATAGTTTTTTTAAATTTAAATCCTTTATTTTACCATATTATTGACATTATTGGATGAATAATATCATCCTCAAATTAAATATGTTTTGTTCAATATTTTCAATAATGGCTAGCAACAAAAATGTATGACTGTTAAATATAAAAACTCTAGTCTTATATTCCCGTTCGATTTATTAGGCCTTTATTTTAAAATTGAAATAAATAAAGACTTACGACTGAAACTATAGGCTTAATCGAGCAAACCGGAAGGTAAAACTGGCGTTTTTAAATTTGAATCATACAATTTTTCATCAGAATGGTCTTTTTAAGTTTGAAGTAAAATACAAGGTTTGTGGTCAACGTTGATATTTTAGCTTTTACTTTTAGTCATCTTTCAGTTGTCTTCAGTTCAAACCTTCATCGGTTTGAATTTTATTTCATCTTTATTTTGTTTATCTATCAAATTAAATTACTGTCATACCATTAGCAAATTCTTGATCAGTCAATTATCATAAAGGGTTTTCCAATAAGAGGTGTTATTTTGATATTCAAAGAAAAATGGAATTTTTTGAAATAAATGATCGGATGTTTATTTCATTATAAAGAGGAAGGTATGCCGTTAATAATGGAACACAACATCAGCCAAATGGCCGCCACGACCACGCTTACAGGACCATATCCTTTTCATGAAATTTTCCATAACCAAATCGCAAAGTGGCTGCACTATGTCCTCGATAGCCTCACGAATTCCATCTTTGAGGTCTTGAATCGACGCTGGGCTGTTGACGTAGACCTTATCTTTCACGTGGCCCCAAAGGAAGAAGTCGCAAGATGTTAAATCACAAGATCTCGGTGGCCAATTGTGATCACCTCTTCGAGAGATAACACGGTCCCGTAAAAGATCGATGGTTTCATTGCTTGTGTGGCACGTAGCGCCGTCTTGTTGAAAGTAAACGTTGTCCAGATCAATACCATCCGATTCCGGCCATAAAAAATCATTAATCATCTCTCGATAGCGCAATCCATTGACCGTAACTGTTGCTCCAGCCTCATTTTGGAAAAAGTAAGGTCCAATGACCCCGCCGGACCATAAACCGCACCAAACAGTCACGCGTTGAGGATGGAGAGGCTTTTCAACAATAACTCTTGGGTTTTCCGAGCCCCAGATGCGACAGTTTTGCTTGTTGATGTAGCCTCCGAGGTGGAAATGGGCCTCATCAGTCAAGATGATTTTTCGATGAAATTCCGGATCATTTTCATGCATTTCAAGGACCCAATCAGCAAAGACACGACGTTGTTGATGATCATCCGGCTTGAGTTCTTGTGTTAACTGAACTTTATAAGCCTTAAGACCCAAGTCTTTATGCAAAATACGGTGTCATGACGTTTGTGGAATGCCTTATTCCAAAGAACGACGAGGAATGGACAAACCTGGGTTTTCTTCAACACTTTGGGCTACAACAGCAATATTCTCAGTTGTTCTTGAGCGACGTGCACGGGTTTTATTCTTCACATCACTAACTTGTCCCAACAGCTCGAATTTGTCCACCAATTTCTGTATTGCGGTCCGACAAGGTGCTTCACGACGAACCAAAAATGTTTTAGTTTTACGAACCGTCTCTGCCAAATTTTCAACATTTTTATAGTTAATTTTAATAATTTCAATGCGTTGTTGAAGCGTGTATCGTTCCATTTTTATTAATGGCGTAGTTTCTACTTGTCAAATGTCAAAAAATGCCAGCTTCAAATGTGACAGCTACCGAAATAGCGGGCTATTCAAAATAACACCTCTTATTGGAAAACCCTTTACATTATTGCAATACAACATGGAATCAATAAAATTAAATTTTTTCTAATCATTTACCTTTTTGTGCACTCAGCGCACCAAAATATCTCATACTTCGTTTGTGCTACTTTGTAGGTGCTATGCTTAAAGCTGCACTATTTGCAAAAAAATATTTATTCAATTCTTAAAAGGGATTGTAAAAGGATAATTTTATTAGTAATCGCTATTATTGGCATTGGAGTTGGCATGAATATTATAAGATGTAGGTAACTCAAGTAAAATCATACAAATAAAAATCAGAATTTTTTTCTTAGTTGTAATAATAAAACGGGAAGGGACTGAAGTTTGATCGACAAAAAAAGTTAACAATTTAAAATCGAGATTATTTAAATGTCGATTAAAAAGTTGTCCGTAAAAATGTCGACTTTTATCCAAAACACAGTAAAATAAAACATGAGTGCTCTCTTTTAATGTGTTTACTCAATTTCATTATTAAATCAATGTTATAATAAAAAAAGTAAGTTCTTTAACCACGGCATTGGCATACACATGTTCTTCAAAAGGTAAGGGGTCATAAGAATGGTTTGAAGGGTTCCTACAAACGTCATATTTTCCATTTGCGAAAATTGTACTGATTCGCCCTTTACAATATAATTTGTTTCTACTTACATATCGCCATCGATATACAGGGTGTCCGGAAATCACCGCCACAGAAGAAAACCATGAGTTCCTGAGGTCATTTTAAGTCGAAAAACTTAAAATGTAATTTTCTCGTTATCACTTCGTTTTCGACTTATAACGGTTTTCATGATTTTTCCTTTGAACGGCTCTAACTTTGCCAAACTAGAACCGATTTTTGAATTTTTTTTATTTTAAACAAGAACAGTGAGAAATTTATATTTACCACACAATGTGTGGATAACGGTTCTCCCGCAATTTATTATCAAATATATTTTTTAAGCATTTTAGATTGTTTTTTTTTTTTACTAATATATGATTTTTTTCACAAAAACACGTTATTAATTGTATTTTTTTTTATTATGAAAGCCCAATATGTGTTCTTAAAAATACTTAACATCTTTTATCTAAAAATAAATTTAATATTATTAAAAAAATAAAAACAAGAAATAAAGGAAATTCAGCAAAATATAAATATTTGAATAAAAACGAATAAAAAAACTAGGCTGAGCGTTGAGTGTTGAATTGGGGTTTTCCATTGGTAAATTCAGATTTCAATTTAATAACTATTTTTTTTCGTGGCAAATGAAAAACTTTTTCAAATTGATTTATTTTTGTCATTGTGTTCGTGTAGTTTCGTTTCAAAAAACTTCATCCCTTGATGCACTTTTAGAAGATAAAGACGGGCTTGATGAAGTAACCGATTAATTTTAAATTAGTTCCATTTATTATGAGCGAATATATCTCACATATTTTGAATACAATTTTCACACCTGAAATAAATTAATCAATTCAAAAAACACTTTTGCACATTTGTAAATCAGGGAGGGGTAAATCTGCCGAAAAATTTAGATCTGCAAAATTAATTTTAAATCAAAAATAATCAATTTAATTTGCCCAAAGGAACGCAAAGATCCAAATCAAAAATAAATTGATTTATTTCACCAATAGAAAACCCCATTAGAAAGAGTAAAGTTTTTACTTGTACTGTGCTCTTGATTATCAAAATGTCGGTCTCAGACGTTTTGTTTTCAAATGCATGAAATTAATTTTTGTGGTATCATTCAGTTTTTGTTCAGGTCGCGCGAAGTGCGTTTAAGCACGCCCACTTTAAATGGCGAAAAACTGTTAAAACTGTTATAAATTGGAATGTAGTTTCGTCCATTTAAAATTTCATGAAGGAAATCAAATCAAATCAAGTATTACAAATCGTGAGAACGAGGTTTCAGATTATCGAAAGTCTCCAAAACGTTGGGAAGGTGTTACGAACCACCTCTCGTTTCAAGGCAAAACTATCAACTCAAATTATGGGGGACCTGCGATCAGAAAGGAGCACTCCTGCAAAAATGTTTTCGACTACAGGAATTGATTTCTGCGTTCCAATCTGCTTAAACACAACTGATTCGAGAAAGACCTCCAATCATATGTTTCCATATGTTTGCGTATTCGTGTGCTCTGTATTCAAGGCAGTGCACTTGGAGCTAGTTCCGTATTTATCGACTGAAGCTTTTTTTTTATGCTCTAAGGCTGATCAGATACTGGAGCTGCGAGCAGAGCAGTGATGCGTCGAAAACAATCAAATGTTTTCTTATGAGAGCTCTCATACTGAGGCGTCTAGCGGCGAGCACTGCGTTCAAGAAAATTTGTTTTCTTGGAAAACGATCCCGATGAAATTTCATAATTGAAATTTGTGTGTGGGTTGTCCATGAGTACTCAAGAAAAAAACTGCTAATTTAACAGCGATACGATCCTTAGGACTGATTGATTTTAGGCAACAGTTCCTACAGTTTGGCAAGACCTATGATTTATTTTCTACAAAATACAGCGACACTCATATGGTAATAAAGATATGGGAATAACCATATAATATTTCCGGACCCGAACTTTGTCAAAGTTCATGTTCGGATCGATGGCGGGAGAAAAAATTAAATTACTGGAAACTGAACTGAAATTTGCTTAAAGTGTAATGACTCACCACCGGTGAAGTAAGAGATATAAAATAATGTCTGGCGTGCGAATGGGAACTGTGCACTGAGGGGTGAGCCGGGGGCAGTATATGTTTTCGTGACGGTGATGTTTTCGAGAAATACCACCCATAACCGCACTAGAAAAAAAAAACCGCAAAGTGTGAAAAAGACAACTCATTTGCATAATGTTGTAACTTTGAATCCTAACCGGAAGTAATTTGTATGCAATTTGTTTTGTTGCCACTTGTTAAACGATACTCTCACAAGTGTCAGCCCAAAAATTTAGACAAAAATTCTTTGATGAACCCACCGGCAGACATCTTCAAATGTTGACAATTCGAAATTTTTCAATAAAATCCAGTTTTTTTCTTTATGTTTTTGCTTAAAACTGTAACCCGAAGAGACTTACATATAACTTGATAACCAGTTTTTACCACTTTTTGAGGGGTTGCTTCACTAACTTCATAGGAATTTTTGTCTAAATTTTTGCGCAGACACTTGTGGGAGTATCGTGTAACAAATGACCTCAAATCAAATTGCATACAAATTACTTCCGGTTAGGATTTAAAGTTACAACATTACGCAAATGAGTTGTCTTTTTCACACATTGTGTCGAATTTTACATATGTTGGTCACACCAAAATGCAGGCAGACAAGGTGATTCTTGTACAACGCCCCACAGACTTTCTATTGATATGCCTTACAGCATTAAATAAATTACTTGGCTTTTTATGTCGTTGGCTCTCGGTCTATTGGGTTCTGCTATTAAACGTGAAGAGGTTCAGCAATTTTGTCAATGTGTAGGCGTTGTACGCCAATATACCACCGAGGGCTCCTCATTTTGGTGGGCTGTGGGTATAGCCAAGCGACTTATAGATAAAACTTTTTATCAGTGGGAAATCGTCCTTTTACTTATGATGAGATGACAACACTATGCTAAATCAAAGCTGTGATAATATCCATACCTTAATCCCACATGTTCATGACTTACCCCAACCACACTTACACAAAACTTTGATAGGCTAACTCACTATCTTCAGATCCAACACATGCTTGACCTCTTTTGGAAGCAATGAAGGCGCGAATATCTATATTAATAATCTTTAATCTAGAAATGTTTGGAACTCTAAAGCTAGTAGTAGACGGTTTTGCTCGCAAACCATTTGCGGAATATGTGCGACACCCGAATTGCATATAAGTTTGCGAGGTGCGACTTTCTTGCATATCGTGTGTGAACCACAGATTAGCCACATGAAGATGAGAATGTTTCGTACGTTTCACCCTCCAAAACCCATTTTACATTAGGCGTGTTTTTTTGCAAGTCCATATGGATTTGTCGAAAAAAAAACGACATCGGGACTTAGGAACTTCTTACTTACAGTACGAAAGTCCCGATAATTATCTGGACTTAGCTAAGTCCATATGGATTCAAGTTGTTGTTGTATTTACGTGTAAAACTATTAGTCCCGATATCGTTTTTTTCGACAAATCCATATGGACTTTCAAAAAAAACACGGCTGTTGTTATGTAGGTATTTGTAATTTCATCCCGTGTCGATGAATAGAAGTGAATTGCAACAATAATTCAACCAGGTGTGTGAAGATCTCTATACTGTCTATGTGTGAGCTTGTTATGCACACATTCTCATTTTTAATCTGCAATCTGACAGTTCAAGCTTGTAGGCAAATACAAATGGCTGCCGGGGGTTCTCATCTTCATGTGGGTAATCTGTGGTGTGAACATCCTCGCATATAATTTTTGACAGTTTGCGAGCATATGCGGCCATATGCGACCGTTACAAGCATTTGCGATGGCACGAAAACAGAACATTGCACATCTTGACATATCAGCTGCTGTTATTCTTCATTTTACTAGTAGGGGTGTTGTTGTGTCAAATTCTTGCGTGTACTTACAGCCTATATAGGGTTAACATTTAAACGAAATAAAATGGAACTTTAATTTATATACGTAAATTTAAAATTAAGCGGGAGTAGTTCTGAGGATGATATTACATATAATATGTAACTGAGCAACAGGTTTTATAAATTTCAATAAAAGTGTTTGCTTTAATAATATGAATTACATTATTTTTTTGGTAGTTTTTCTTATCTTTTTATAGGCAAAATACAAAATATGTCAAAAGTCGCAAATGTGTTGAAAATTCTATATCCACATCAATGATCGCAAACTTGCATGTGGGGGTGTTCACATGATATGCAAAAACTGCCTACATCAATGTTGGTGGTGGTGGGAGAAATTTCAAAAGCAGCTGAATCGGAAAATTGTGGAATACTTTTTCATTGAACTTTGCATAGTTTTGCTGTATTTTTTTTCAGCCCTTTATATTAATATTAAGAGGCCGCTCATCGCTGCTTTCCATTTTCCATTCGATTTGTATGGGAACCGGTTCTAAAGTTATAGATTAATGAAGCAAACAATAAAAGTTCCCATACAAATCGTGTGCAAAATAGAAAGTAGCGATGAGTGACCTCTAAATATTAACCTAAAGGGCTGAAACTTAGCAAGGCTTAATATTTCACTAACCCTAACTAAAAAGCTTGTGGCATTGAAGCCTGATTCACAATGCGGCGAGGAAACGAGACGTAAGCGTGACGTTTTATTCATTTTTTTTTTTTTTTAAATGGATTTTTGTTGTAAAACGCTCGCTGCATTGTGAATTGGGCGACGATTTTGTAACTAGAAAATGATGTCAGCGGTTCTCGTCACGCTCACGTCCCGTTTCCTCGTCGCATTGTGAATCGAAGCATTTTCATTTTTTTGAATCAATACGTTACTCAATTCTGAGAGGTTATAGCCTGGCCTATCATTTGCTTCAGTTTGGACACCCAGTTTATATAAATGTAAATTGTACATATTTATAGGTATGTGCAAAAACATATTTTAATGTAATACGTACATAATGTACATATGTAATTAATAATTAAATTGGCAATCCTTCGCCATGCATCATATTAGTTTTGAAAGAGATTGATGAAATAAAAACAATAATTAGATTTAATTACATTATATGCGTGTAGGTATACATTATTTAAAGCTTATTCTATAAGGGTATTCGCTCTTTGACATATTGATAAAAGGTAGATACTAGGTTTCATTTATTTATCATGTAGTCACAAACAGTAACCATAAGTGAGTGAGTTTTTTATGTGAGTTTTGGAAAGTTTCAATGCGATTACACTAGAGCGTGCCGAGATCACGTTTTAATTTTCAAACCAATTTCAAGCAATGAAAGTATACGAGGATATACTCACACAATAAATCATTTTTGGTCGTGGATTCTACGATTTTATAACTAGGAAAATATGATAGCGAATCTCGTCACGCACTCGTCTAGGCATAAATCAATGAATAGTAAGGTTTTTCGAAATAATTAATATTTAGTGAATAAGTAGTAGGTATAGGGTTGCACTTATTTTTTAAATATTTGTATTTCTTTTGACCAATCCCCCCCCTCCCCCATATTCCAAAATATCGGCGACGCGTGTTAATGTTAATCGATTTCAATAAAATTTTACACATAATTTATTTTAAGTAGAGATCACTTTTAGGGGAAGGGGGTTGCAAAATAAATTCAAATATTTGCACAATAAGTACCAGCCTGGTGAATATATACTTCATGCGATGATGCTATATTGTTAGTGATTAGTTTTATGTACACATGGATTTAATCAAATGAGTAATATTTGTTGATGATCTTAATCTTTGTTTCATTTTTCCATAACTTTCTTCCGGTTTGGTGTTAATAATTTGAGCATCGTCACAACTGGAGCTTCAAACGATAGTGATACTACAAACGAGAGCAGCCAAGAGCAGACCACGAGGCCAAAAAAGGTCACAATCTGAATAAATTAAAGAAAATTTGTATTATATTAAAATTGTATGTTTGTATATAATCCTTAATATAAATAGTAAATGAGATTGGATCAACTGAACATTTTCAAATGATGAAATAATATAAAAAAGGATCATTTGTAAGGAAAAAATACTTTCAAACTCATAGGCACCCGTAGGGGGGGGGGGGGGCACTTACCCTCCCCTGGCTCTGAGCTACTACTTTTGTCTACCCATATTTTATCAGTTCTTAATAGGGAATTTTGACTTATTGGTCATTTTTTTCACTTTTTTCGTCAAATTCGATAGGTTTCCCCTCTCTCAATCTGGACCTTGGTCGAATAAATACCTAAGTCTTATCGTTTTTCCCCCCTTGTAGCCAATGAAAATCGCTTACTGATCATACAAATGGATTTAATTTTTCATTTCATGTTGAAAAATTGTTCACATAATTTATGTAACTTTTTAACTCTAAAAGTATAATGTCCGGTTTCACAAATATTTAACAGGCTTTTAAATTTTTAAATGACGTATTTTGTATGGAACAAACGTCATTTAAATATTTAAAAGCCTGTTAAACAGTTAAATGGGCTTTATGAAATTGGCCATACGTCATACGAAAAAATATTGGAAAATTGAGTTGGGTATGGAAAAGATTACAACATTTGAATCGAAAGGCACAAATTAATTTTAGTGATAAATGACAACAGAAATGCTATTGGGACGATAAATGAAATATGTACTATATTCCCTGTTCCGTGGAACAAGATGGACAGCAAAATACAAATGAGGGAAACCGTGCTACAAAACAACGAGCCTTTCAGCTTTATTGCTCGTGTTCGAATATGACTTTTTTAGTCTGTCTGTTCATAATGGCTCATTACTCGTCGATACTTGAACTAGTCGCAAATATTTAACAGAGAGTTGACTAGTATTTATTTAGTGTAAAGGATCAGATCACTTAGAAGTATTTTGAAAGAAGTTCGGAAGAATGCTGAGAATTCCTTCAAAACGCTTTGGGAAACAATTGAAAAATGTTGAGTGAATCAGGCATTGAATTAAGCTGCCCGAGTAAGTAAAATGAGAGTTACCCCCTTTCACACGAGGAAACTCAGCTGCCAGCAAAATTCAGTTTGTTGGTGAGAAGGGCAAGAAGTAAGAGGGGAAAATGAAATCTCCCCGGTCAACGATTCGAGGAGATTTTTTTGACATTCCTCTTCACACACACAGTAGAGTGTATTCAACCAAGCTATTTTAAAAGGAAACTACAGACAGTTTCCACGATTGTGTTTCTTCGTGTGAAAGGTACGGGAGATTCTTAAGGAAATTAAAAGAAAACGTCAAAAAAATCTCCAGCAACTTGTTTCTTCGTGTGAAAGGGGACTTACCCTTTAAGGATATATGATATGGAGTGCTCGTTTCTATCCCTAACATGCCGCCTCTACTGGGCATGAACGATGCTCGGATTATGAACATGTCTTTAAAAAATCCTATGGAGGCAGAAAAATCCATGTCATGTAGTGACATAATCCATACAAGTCAGATTGTGGATTGGATTGTGGTTGTGATGTTGGACATCGTTGATGCCCAGTGGAGGCGGCATGTAATGCATTGTAGTGCATGAAGCCATGATAGGGGGCACTATTTCACTTTCGGTAAGATAAAGTCTTAGAGGATATCGTACAGCTGCTATCAATTGCAAGTCATAATTTGCTTATTTTCTCTCTAAATTGTTCTATTTTGAAGTAGCTTTTGAAATTAATAAGTGTTTGTTTATTATTTTAAAGATTTCAATATCATCTTTTTAAGTTTTTTTTCTCCAATGTGCAGAAAACTCAGTGCCTTTAACTTACCGAAACTTGAACAGCGACCCCTATGAAAGCTTCGCATTCGAATAAAAACAAGCACTCCATATTATATATCCCCTAAGGTTCAACCATAATCGTAAATCGTTTAAATGGTAATTGAATAATCTAAAAACCATAGGTGGAAATATGTAAGTGATTAATGCTTTAATATAGAAAATTATGTATGCTGAGTGTTCACACGAAAATAGTCATGGAAAATGTGAAAGAAATAATTAAAGAAGTATTGGTCCACGCCGTTTTGGGTTATTTTGGTAGAAGTGAATTATTGCAAAGGTTATGAACAATTATTTGGAAAAACACACCGTAATCTTTATTTTGCAATCGGCAACTTCTAGCTCAAATATCTCGACTTTCCGTAAATCATTTTAAAAATATTTCATTCCTATAACAAGCTCAACGTCATCTTTCATTTGCTACCAAACTCGATCAAACAATTCCCATATTTTGTATTGTCGATACCGACGTACAATTTAAATGTTGAAGGTAGATTTGTTGATCCCGATATTACATTTTCAAATTACTTATTGTGAGAGCTCACAGCGGAAGCCATAGGGTCTTGCAAGAGTTAGAGTAGTCCATTCTTTGAAAGGGAATGTTGCGTCCGCGAAAGGTAAGTCATAACGGATTTGTGGAGACTAAAGCTGGGTTTGTTCCTAGTTTAATCAAAAAATCGACATTGGCCTTAAAGCCCTTATAATAATGAATATAGTGGGCGCGTTAGGAAAATAGGGAAGGGTTTAATAGGCGATACCGATGCACATTGGTTTTGATTTTCTGAATATTACAATGGGATTGACAAATAGAGCTAGTTCAAGCATTCGAGTTGTGAGGCTAAAGATAAAGAATCTCTGTACTTGAATGTATGCCCGAAATAGGGCTCAAGGGTTAGTTGATGGGCATTTCTAGAAGCGCGATTATTACGGTGGAATGGTTTTAGGGGAGGAATGCAACTGGCTATTTCGCTAGAACACTGTTTGTAAAAAATAGCGATAAAATAAAGAAAGACATGTAACACTGCGGCGGTGTGCTAGAGTTGTAATTTTGTCTGTTATATTTCTATCATCTATCATTTTAAAAGCTCTATTTTGAATTCTGTCCAAGAGATTCAAGTGAGTTATAGGAGCACCTGCCCAGAGTTGTACTCAAGCTTAGGACGGATAAAGGCTTTGTAGATTATAGCCACATCAAAAGAACAGAAAAATGTCTTGCATCGCCGAAGAAAACCTAAACTCTTAGCAGAATTTTTGGCAACGTTAAATATGTGGTCATTCCACAAAAGGTGGTCTGTGATATACATTCCCATAGAACTGAAAGCTTAATTTAATGAGTTTAATTATTAAACTCTGCCGCTCTAGTTCCACATCCGAAGGACAAGGATATGAATCTAGAAACGAATATCAAAAGCTGAGGGTACTGTCGTCAGCAAAAACAATTTAATGTATTAGAAGTTTTAGACAAAAGATCATTCACGAAAATGAGATAGAGAGTTGGAGACAAAACAGAGCCCTGGGGAACACCAGCATTTTCGAGCTTCAAACACCATAACTTTCGTTTTGTATAAGGCTTTAATCTTCAGGTTTACTTTAAAAGTGTTCGAAGCGACTTTTTTCTAGGATGCACATTTTTTAAAAGTTGCAAGTCAAAAACTGAAAAAAGTCCAAAAATTTACACTGTTGTTATATATCCTAGCAACTTCCCAAAAAAATTAGGACAGTGATACTTTTTGAGACCTAACGCGAAGTTTTTGCATACGGTGACTGGCCTAATATGTCAAATCTTTCAACAGCTTAGACTGTCGTACTTTGGTAAAGGTGTTCTTTCAATACCTCCAGACGACTTGGCCTTGGAAGGATATCTACACTTTTAGAATGCTGCTTTTAACAGAATATGCATAGTAATCTTTGTTTAATAATGAAAAATAGTAAATTAAACCAAAAATAAAACAAGTTATTTTATATTTTAAATTTAAAAGGCTAAGCCGACACCATAAACAATTCAAAAACAAATTTTTTAATTAAAAAGCTAGCGTAACATTTGTTGAATGTTTTCGTAATTCCAATGCGCATGTGCTATGAGAGCAAAATGGCCAATCATATTTTATTTAAATAAAAAAATGTATACGCTTAGATATGTTTAACTTACCATTGATTCTGCACCTAAATGCATTGGGGAATCAGAGCTGAGTGCCATTGCTCTTATCACAATTGGGTGCACGAGATATGCACAGTATGTTACTCTCGAAAACGGATAAAGGCAAGGGGCTGAAAGAATGGTATTAACAAGTCCGCCATACCCAGAGGAACAAGCAATAGTTATCCAAGCCAGTGACATCGCCCACGCTGAATGGCTTAAGGAGCTATAAGCAGCAGCTGTCAGTTGGGAGAGATCTGTGTTATGAAGACCAAAAACAAGTACAAGCAAATTTATCATAGCTAGCGTCCAAGCTACCGCAACTGTTATCTTCGAAAATCGAATTTTGCAGTTTGTCTTAAAAAGTATCCATCCTACTGACATGCCAATCAAGTATGGTCCCAATCTAGTCCACGGTTTATCATAGATTTTGTCAAAAAGGGCGAGGGGGTCATCGGTATTAGGCTTGTGGTTATTTCTAAAAGCGATAATTGCTGTCGTTATCCAGGATGAAAATAGGAAGACAAACATAGTGCTAGCTGCAAGTTTAAAGTGACGAACGGCAACAATCAAAATAATAGCTCCGATGATGTAGAACTGAGTGTCATTAGCAAGGTACCAACTCCACAACATACACTGAAAATTTAAACAATAAAAAAGTTATTACAAAATCAAAAAGGTTTCCTTATTGAACTAATTTAGTAGAAAATCTTACTAAATCCATAAACGATATAATATATTTCTTAAAAATTTGATTGATTTCGTGTATTCTTTATTTCATGAATAAAAACTTATTGGCCAAAAATTTTAAACTTTTTATTTATAAATCCCTTACCACTGGTGAGAGGAAATTTAAAAACCACGATCTTAATAAAAAACGTTGTATACTTTTAAAGTTTTATTGTAACATAGACTACAAGCTGCCATATTCTTAAAAATTAATTATCATACAATCTGATATTTTCATGCGCAAAAATGCCAAATTGACGTTTTAAATTCGGTTATCCTTTTGTTGGCGGATTACAATTTCGTTTTTTACAGCTCTTGCATACATTTCGAAAATGTTTTGTTGATCAAGTTGGTAAAACTTAAAAGTAAATCCGACTGGAAATCAGAACAATCGTTTTCAATACGTTAAACTCGCTAAAGAGGGAACTAAAATACCTATATCAACAGTTAAGACAGATATTGGTATACCCATCGGCCATCGCTACATGTAAACTCATGATAAAGCAAGATGCTGTAAGAAAAGCAAACCTTAGGTGGGACAACATCACCACTTGTTAAGCTACAAAACAGATGGCCAACGCTTGACTTGAAGCACTCTAATGTTCGGTTTCACAAATATTTAACAGGCTTTTAAATTTTTAAATGACGTATTATGTATGGAACAAACGCCATTTTAGGATTTAAAAGCCTATTAAATAGTTCAAAGTGCTTTATGAAATCGGCCATAAATGTTTGATTTCTTTAAGCTGATTGCACATTAGCTCCGTTATAGGTGTCATCACCGGACACTGTCTAATAGGCAGGCACACCACGAGACTTGGCGTCTACTCAAACGATTCTTGCAAGAGCTGTATGACGAAGAGGAATAGGAAACGATGCCTCACCTGCTCTGTACATTTCCATTTAATATTTAAGGCATCAAGCCTTACATTAATATTATGTTGTTCAGATGGCGATTCGTTTATCATTATTACGGAAGGAAAATCATTAACAATTTCACTCAATTCGGAATGATCGATGGAATCTCATAATGGAAAAGGAATATCTACTGGCTAAATTTACGCTTCGTGGCTTTTGACGGAGACTGCAAGAACTTCCAAAATCCTTATCTTTATTGTTCATAGAACTAAACACGTAATGCTACATTTAATTGGAAATTTTAATTTTATTTAAATCGGAATGGAATTCAATTTTTGGTTTAACAATTGTATTTGATTTGATACATAATTTAATATTAAGTAGTCATAAGGCACTACGACCTATTAAAAATGGATAATTCATTCAATGGTTAGGAACTACATGAACATCAATAGTTTTATTTGACCTTGGAAATAAATTTTAACTGGAATTAAACCAAAAGTACATATTTGAATTGGCCCAATCCCTCATATTCTGAATTATGAATTTGATTGGAGATCAATATTGTTTTGGAACGGAAGAAATTCTCATAAGATTAATCGGACTTAAAGTGTCAAAAAGAGAAACAAAAATGTTACCTTATTCTGTTCTGAAATTTCAGACAAATCTTGATTCATATCTTGTGCTGGACCATCCTTCAATGTTGCATCACGAAATTCATCAATAAGATCTATTTGATTTTCATTTCTTGGTGGTGGTTTTGGACAATTTCGCAAAACATTTTGCGATAATCCACATCCAAAACAGGATCCTCTATTTCTATTTGGTTCAGTGCAGGAAGATGAGAAGTAGCCAATTCCGGAACAATTATAACAGCGAATAACTGATGAACCGGAAGTAGAAGTGGCCATCGACGGACGAACAGATTCTGAAGCTGATTTAAATGTGCTGATTTTTGATTTGTTGATACAATTTGGAACTCTGTTTAAACCATGTAATTCCCTTAGTTGAGCGTACCTATATGAGCCAATTTCTTAAGGTGTGCAAGACTTTGAGCAGGGTAGAGAACAGCAATATTATTGGAACGATCTTGAAAACCATCAATAATTAATTCCACCGTCTGCACTTCAGATATACTTGCACGTGCAGCCAATTCCTTCATCTTAAGAATGTAACCCATTACACTTGTCTTTGCGGAAATAAACGTATTTTTAATAAGTTGACATACATTCAAGGGGGTCATTCCGTAATTTTCAAAATGATAATCGTCAAAACGATTATCGTTAACGCTATCGTCAATGATTTGCTTCACGTAACTCGACCACTAAGGTCTCGTCTATCGTTTTCAGTTTGAGATTGTTTGGTGTATTTCACAAATTCTCAAACTGTAGTGAAAATGTTTTTTTCTATGGGGTTTGACAGAAAATTTGTAGCAAAAAAGCACACCTACCTTTTTTTATGTTGTTTATTGCTTTGTGTTTTGTTTTGGTGCGGCCGCCGCAGATTGGATTGAAAAGCCGTCTGGCAAGTTTATTATTTCGAGTACCATCACAAAAGCTTCTTTTGATACCCGAAAACGTTGAACATGGTTTGAATTATTATAACAATAATAAAAACATTATTTGTTTGTTTAATTTTATTTAGCAACCAGTGTCATTAAAGATATTCTGCAATAGTACATAAACATACAAACATTGTGCTTACATGTATGGGTTGGAAGAGATGAAGGATCTGATTTATCTCTTAATTGTCTTCGCAATCGTATTAATTGTAGCTTTTCTTAATTTTCATTTTTTGCGCTGAAACATTTTTACTTCTATTTATCTACTAAATTGACAGATTTCAATGCCAAACGACCTATTTAGCTATCGTGTAAACGATATCGTTTTTATGATATCACTTTGACGATTATCGTCTTACGTGAAGCGCGACTATCGCCGAAACGCTATCGTCTGACGATAATCGTTTTACGGAATGACCCCCCAGGTAAGATGATACACTTATGCGTTTGGGTAAGATGACATACCCGAAGCCAAACACATTTTTTATTTTTAACATCTTCAATGGCCTTAAACATGGTGTCTTTTGACTAAGAATGCCTGGTTGACGTTCTTTCGTTCTGTAAATTTGGGCGTATCCAAAAGAACTTTAACGGTTATGGTTACTGAGAAAATGCAAGTACTTCATCTTACCGGGTATATCATCTTAAGCAGATCTCCCCTAAGAAGTGTGAAGCTAAATAGAATAAATTGACAAGGGTTTGCAAGTCACAATAGCTGAAGTTTGGTTAAATACATTGGCGCAACTTTAAGAAGATTAAGTAAAGTGTTAAATCATTTTTAATATGATGCTAGGTTAAAAAGAGGATTTTGCTAATTTTAAACGAGTTTAACATGATACCATCTCTTAACATTTTACTAAAGTTAAAATCGCCAGATTGCTGTTTTATCTTTTTAATATATTACTAAATCCGTATGTCACTTTGACATAGACAAATTTTAAAAAGATATGTTTGCTTCATTTTTCCCACGAAATGTCACTGTTTTAGGCGCCTGCAGCTTGAGTTTCGTAAGAAAATGGGTTTAGTATGATACTAGTTAAATAGTGTTTAAAACTAACCACATTTTAGTAAAGAATTTTAAAGTTAGTAAAGTGTTAACTAGTATCATGCTAACACCTTAACATTAACAAGAGATCTTTATCTATAATATCCTTTTAAATTGCGTCGTCAATTGTTGTTGTTAATATTGCTTTAAGTTGTTCGAAATCTTTTAACTCCTTCTTCTATGAAATATCGCAAAGAAGTACCAAATTTTGGGAAATCGATACTGCGCAAAGCGCTCATCGAGAGAAGATAGCGTAACATCGATAACTTAAAAAATAAATCAGCTTTAAATTTCAATTTTGCATCGATTGTTTCAAAAGATTTTTTAGATTGATAACGGCGGCGCGTACGTAAGCTCATCAAATCGGACACATTGAAATCCACTTGAATGTTCATGCTACAATGATTGAAGGCTTTTAGAAAGGATATTTTTTTGCATACAAACTCTTTCTAAATTCCTGTTGACAATACAAACTTGTGTGTGTATTGTGTGTATACGCGTTTACCTAGTTGAGCTGCTTTAAAACTAGAATTTTCATCGTCTTCCGAACTTTCTGCAATTTAAATTAAAGCATTTGTAATAATAAGAAAGGACAAGAACAAAAAAACGAAAAAAGTACAGGGAAGAAGTTGTTGAAGTAGAGGGATATGTAACCCTTTTTTCACTTTTTAATTATTGTACTGACTTAATAGTACTGCAAACAAAGTAGGATGATCTGACACTTTTTCTCTCACGTGAGGTAATATTAGAATAAACCGAAACACAACCTTCACAAAAGTAAAAACTGGTTTTGCACCAAAAACTGTGTCAAATTGTTTAATTCAACAATTAAATTGGTATGTAAGCAAGCTTACATAAATACCAACAAAATAAAAATTGAATAAAAAAGTATTTTGGGTAATATTCAATTTTCTCATAAACTAGAAGATATAAAACCATCTATAGTTTTCAATGTTCGACTAAGAATTTATAGGTAAATCAAATAATTAAAGCCAATTTAGTACTTAATTTCACAACTTAAAAAAAAAACACAGTAAAATTTTTTTGTTGATAAATTTTGAGTTTGAAAGTATTTTTTTCAAAAAATATTTACACAAATAACAAGGTTGAAACAAATGTTTTTGGCTTTCAGAAAACATATAATTTTGTATTGTAAAGCTTAGATCACACGATTTGTGTATACAAAAATATTTGTGTATAAATTTGTGTATTATTGACGAAAAAATACACAAATCGTCTGAACCACAAATTTGATGTAAACAAATGACGTACACAAACGATTTGTGTATCATTTATGTATTCAATACACAAATCGAATTTGTGTACATTTACAAATCATTTTATGACTATTTGTGTATATTTGGGCACCATTTGTGTATGTCACATCATTTGTGTATTCTGAAAATTTAAGCATACACAAATTTCGTGAGAATACACAAATGGTTTTGAAAATTCAACTGAATATTTAATATCAGTCGGATCAATAAAGGTTTTTTCTTCGAATTTTAATGTGCAACTATGATATTAATGATATGTTTTGTAAAATGGCACCATAAGGACATGCAGGGTGATTTGTATTAGATGAAATGAACACATTTACGTTAAGGCAAAAATCGTATCGGAGGAGTGGTATTCGATTTGTTGGCGTCCAAATTGGGCAGCTCACGGAGACAAAACTCCTATTGGGTTCAGAAAATCGACTACAAGAACTTTGTAGATTGTATCCAGCACTTTTGGAATAATGGTGGAAATTGTATTCTGTGGAATGCGGAAAAGATACTGGAGCGAGCGAAAACTGAACCCAGATGCCAGAAAGCGCAACGTCAAGACTAGCCGCACAGATGGCGGAATACTGGGGCGCATAAATGTATCGGCCTTCTCAATATATGGCGTTACCGAAGCCACCAAATGATCGAACTGAGCGGCCGACATACGTACGAAATTTCGATACAATTGCTGCTCTTCGGCACGTAGTTCCACAAGTAATTTTGCGCCAAAGCCCTCCGTCTCACGGTGGCCAAGCCATTTTTTCTCCACAATTTCGCCGCTTGCGTACCATTTCTACGACCTGTTGTTGGCTTTCGTCTTCTTCTTCACTTTCGAGTAAATACGCGGCCAAACTATTGGCAAGACATTTTTTTTTGACATTGTTTGATTGAAATTATTTAATTTAACCTTAATTTAATAATTCAATTAATTTAACACTTCAATTCACTACCAAATAAACAGAATGACATAAACACAAATGAGTACACAAATTTCATTTGTGAAGAAGTACACAAATCGTTTGAACAAAAAATTTTTATACACAAATTGATTTGTGTATAGAATATTTGTGTATATCTTTACACAAATGAAATTTGTGTTTTTTTAAAAAAATACACAAATCGTCTGAACCACAAATACTTGTGGCATAAATAAATAGCGTTTGTGTTCACATTTGTGTATAACATACACAAATGAAATTTGTGTATATACACAAATGAAATTTGTGTATATAAACAAACCGTCTGATCTTAGCTTAAGTGTTGCCGTTGGTTTTTAAATCTTTTTTTTATTTTAAGTCATTTTTTAGAAAATTGCCCCTCCCGCCCAAACGGAGGGAGTATTTGACCTTATTAAAAAATCCGTTATCAATTTTCGGCACCCAAGTTATCGTACTCTCCCCAGTTGCTCGAACTAACTTATCTTGTGAAACCTTATTTAACTATAAATACCTATATAATAAATCCAACTTGTCAAGAGCTGGTTGCATTTCTCATTTATTAAACTTACCATTTGGTCAACAGGAAACAAGGTATTGATGTACAAGAGATTTCTCCACCAGTATTTGGGACATGTAATATGATCCATAGTTGGTGGGTCGAAAATGGAGAAGGCATCTAAATACTTCATTGTAACTTGGACAACAAAAAGGACATACATGTAGGGAGCAGTTAATCTAAAAAAGTTGGAAAATAAAAATGTTTATCAATTAACATGCTCCGAAAAGGTTTATTATTAGGGTTTTATTTAAGCTGCATTTAGTTTTTGAAATTTATAATCGTTTTCGCTATTTACAGCCATCGTTTCATTTAATTTGGTGATCTTTTCTTAATACAATAATTTTAATTATACAATTTGCAAGTCCTTTGATGTGGCCTTATTGATTTAAGATAGTTTACCATGTTAATCTCTTGTATGGGATATAGTCATAACTGTGATAAGTGGATAAAATATATTGTAATGTTCTACCAAGGTTCGATAATAAAACTTTTTTCCTTTAATTAATAACTTCCACTTATTTACCTTACAAACGGGAAAACATTAAAAGAGTTAAAATCAGATGCTTAAAAATTATTTTTTGTTTGATTTTCTTTTTGTTTAAATAAAAATGTTTTTAAAAATTTTAAATTGCGATATTGTTTAAATCACCTGATTGCAAAATTATAACAAAATCAGTTTAAATAACAAAAATATATAAATATGTACGTGATAACCCAAAAATAAAACCATTTTCTCATAAAAACGTCAATTGTCTATTTTCTTTATGTGAATTTTATTTGCCAAAAACCTGAAACGTATTTTTGTTTGCAATAACCTTGTCCATTAAGGGTACGAAGTTTAATTAAAATCGGTAGGGAAGTTTTCCAGAAGATTTAAATCTAAAACATCTCTTCCCGTTCTAGTTGAGCTAACACAAAAAAACACGTAAGAATGCCCTGTATCAAATTTGAAGAAAATCAGCCCGCCGAGCTCAAATGATGAACAGACCGACGTGATGCACGCAGTGGCACCACTTAACTCTAACTACAGTGGTTCATGAATTTAAAAACACACAAAGAAGGAAAAGTATAGGACGCATTTCTACCCTTTTATAAACAGGACAACTGCCGCTTCAAAAAACTAACTGTATATTATCAGAATGTTGGAGGAATGAAGACGAAACTTAAAACTTTTGGCGTAAAATTTTAAACATTTAAAACCTACTCTAAATCATTTTTAAATTCGACGCCGACTCTAAAAATGAGTTTTAGAATGAGAGTCGACGCTTTGATAATTTTAAACGATATAAAGTATTCTTTAATACAAAAGCACTCGTCTAACTTTAAAAGCAGCAAAATGCTTCTCTATCTTTTTTAAAGTATACTTTATCCATTCAACGTTTGTAATTTCATAAGAAAAAATTAAAGGAAAATGTTTGATGAAGATTTTAAGCATGTAAATCAACAATCACGAAAACTGTCTTAGCTTTAATTTGTAGTGCATGCACCCAGTAACCATTAACACGACAAAACAACACCATCTCCAGCCCCCGATTGAATAGACTAAGACACCAAACGATATACAATACAAACTTGTATTCGGTCGACCGCCCCAACAGAAACAAAAAAAAACATGTGGTACATAGTTGGACGACCATATCGTGGCAAATCATTTTCTGCTCACAAAATCGCCCATCATCTTAGCTGGAAAGGTGAAATAGTTATAGGGGAGTTAAAAAAGGAAAACAAAATTACAAACAAATTTAATTTTCAAAGGGGACACCCGGATTTGAACCGGGGACCTCTCGATCTGCAGTCGAATGCTCTACCAAAAATCATAACAAAACCCTACAAATGCGCTTTAAACCCTACAAATGCGCTAAAAACACTTCATTAGTTAGAAGAGTTGTTTAAAGTGTATAAAATTAAGAAAAGATTAGACAAGGGCTCGCAAATAAACGACTGCGTTAACTAGAGTTGGTTTCATTCCTTAAACGAGGACTGTTTAAAAATTTGCGCCTTTTTCTTTAACTGTATCGATGGATCTTTTGATGTTATTATACTAACTGAAACGTGGCTTAATTCATCAGCCTGAATATACTATATACCGCGTTGATAGAAACCCATCTAATAGTATTTATAAACGAGGTGGTGGTGTCTTGATTGCTGTCAAATTTTGTCTAAATTCTGAACTAATATTATCAAATCGGTTTTCTAATTTAGAACTTATTACTGTAAAAATAACAGACTGTTATTCTTCTTATGTAATCTCTGGTATATATATTCCGTCTGGTTCATCGTCTTCTATGTATGAAATGTATGCCTCAGCTATTTCTGATATTGTGGAATACTCAGAAAATTCGTTTGTACTATTCTTTTGAGACTTCAACCTGACAAATTTGACCAGGAAATTAGATGAAGATAACAAAAGAACTTATAATGCTTTTTTGCAGGGCCCAGTATTTGAAAGAAATTTTGTTGAAACCGTGCTGTTGTTGGACTTATCTGTTTCCATAAATAAATTGGAAAGTGTACTAAACAGTTTTTGTTAATCGTCCTTCGTCATCTGCCATGGAACCCAAATGAACATCTTCCACCTTATGAACATCGTTTGAACCTGCTAGGTCTATCAACGCTTAAGAAAAGGAGAGAAGTTAATAATTGCCTTTTCCTCTTTCAACTTTTATCTGAATCAATTTACTCTGCCCACATCCTGAGTATGCTGACTATAAACTCTCGACCTAGATTTACCCGCAATCCTGATTTTTTTTATAAATCGATTATCGATTAAAAGAACCTCTTAAAGCTCTCCCAGACCAACGCGAATACTTCAGAGCGACGACGAAACTTTAGCCTGCCTTAATTTATTTACATGGGCGCAAAATTATAGACAGCCTATTTTAAGTGTCTTAGCGTGACACTAACTAACAATCTTTTAACTTTAATGTAGTTGTCTAACTTTTCCTGAATTATGAACGCATTTTAATGTACACACATTTAGGCCTGCCGCCCACTAGGCAACTTAGTTGCCGGCAACTTTTAGTTGCTGGGTGTTGCCGGCAACTTCGAGCAACTAAAGTTGCTTGCCCTCGCCCACTAGGCAACTTCCGAGCAACTTTTGAGAATTAATATTTGTGTTTTTTGTATTTAATTTTCTATAAAAACGTGCTCCACCTAAACCTGTCTCAATTTTACCTGTCTAAAATGCAAAATCAATGTAATATTTCAATGAAAAACAAATAAAAACGTTAAATTTTCGAAAATTCCTGAAAGTTGCTCGGAAATTGCTTAGTGGGCGGGGGTCAGCAACTAAAAGTTGCCCGGAGTTGCCGGCAACTAAGTTCCGCGAGCAACTCCGAGCAACTTAAAGTTGCCGGCAACTAAGTTGCCCAGTGGGCGCTCTCCCATATAAGCCAATGTAATTGAACCGGGAGCAACTAAAAGTTGCTGGGGTGAGCAACTAAAAGTTGCCTAGTGGGCGGCAGGCCTTAGTGTCGCACTAAAAGCATTGCATTTTGCTGAACGCACCTTAAACAATGACAGTTCGTTCGAAAATTTAAGGGAACAAACCTTCAGCAAAAAATTTAGATGTCATATGTCATTGAATGTATTCTTGTCCTTTTCGTCGAGCGAAATAATTTTCAAAGATGTTTTAGTCGCCGAATAGACTGTCTAATCATACAAATTTAACGGTTCGTCTACGTCTCATTTCATTTGTTATACTCATTGAACTCACAGGAGTTTTTTCATAATAATTTACGGAAAAATGCGCTAACTGATGGAAGACGAAAAGGTATACATAAATAAATATAAAAGTTAAAGTTACAAAAGTTATTTATTTTAGACAAAACGTGATCGTGAGATGAATTGGGACCGAGCTGAGAAGGAAATGTTGCGGCAATTGGTGGATTGTAAGCTGCAAGTGATAGAGGACAAAAGCAACGATTTGAAAATGATAGCGACGAAAAAAGCAGCTTGGGAAGCTGTAAGAGTAGGTATGATTGCAGCTGGTTACAACAGGACCTCAGTGAAAATAAAGCAGCAATGGTCGCGAATGAAAATTGCAGCAAAAAAAGCTAGAACTAAAACGAAACAGGCTGTTAAAGCTACTGGCAATATGGTATCTATACCAGTTGCTGATCCATCGGATACCTTAGTCCAAGCTATGATAAGCGACCAGCTAGTTGATGATACCATCCATATTGACAGCAACACCGTGATCCCACCAGTTTGTTCTAACTTTGCCGCTGACCAGTCTTGTAGAAGAAGCTGCAATAGGACAATTGTGAGGGCCAGCAATATCAACATATCATCGGATCTGGAAGAATGTTATGATTATGAGGAGATTGAAGAGCAGCCATTCATATCACCGGAGCCTTGTCAGGTTTCAAGTCCTACTGCCGTCAACCGCCCGACACTGAACCGGTTGCTAAACCAAGAATGGAATAAAGTCTTTTAATTTATTCGCATTCAAAATCAAATAGACCAAAAGAGCCTAATTTTCTAACATCAAAAATTATTAAAATAATTGGTCAAATACATACAAGAATCTACTTTCTTCTTTGAGGCAGTTCCCGAAAAAACAAGCATCAAAAGGTCAAGTGATGTCTGCACGACAACAACAAATAAATGATTCAACTTCTTTTGCAGCAGAATTACCTGTGCTCCAAGTGGAGCATGCCAAGCAGGTATTAATGCTGGACAAGGAGCTCTTGACACAAGCAAAGGAAGCAACCGCCCATGCGCGTGAAAAACACATTTTAGAAATTCAGCTCATGAAAGAGTATTATAAGAAAAAAATGGAAGCGAATTAATTTATGTATGTATTTCATTCCTTTTTAAAGTTTAAGTTTTTTCTGTTTTCAAAATGAGTTTTTAAAGTTTTTTTTGTTAGTTTTAACGTTTGTACCTCAATAAATTTTTTAAAAATGTTGATTAACAAATGCAGTTCGGAATGCTCTTCCTGTTGTTTCTGTTATTTGTAAAGAATCATTGGATAAGTTTGAGGTTTGTATTGACCTCGGAGCAGGACCTTCATCGCCAAGAAATGGGATACTTCGTTCTTTGGATATATTGTGAAGAACGGCTACAGCAACAATAACATTTTTCGCAGTATCCAGGTCAACTCTTAATCGATCTAAGAGTGATCTAAATTTTGATTTCAATTGTCCATTTAGACATTCAATTCTGCTCCTTGTTGATGTGTGGCTGTTATTATATCTCTCTTCTTTATGATTACATGGATTTCTTATTGGGGTAGGTAATATATTGCTACATGCGTAACCTGCGTCACCGAGCAGTACACCCTGATGAACATTTTTGCTCGCTTTAAATTTGCTTTTGAGAAGGCAATGGTTCCAAATATTAGAATCATGCAGGGAACCGCGGGATCTTGCGACGATATCAATAATTTTGGTCGCTTTATTTGAACATGGGTACAGTCTATAGCTCCTATTACCTTGGGGAATTTGGAAATTTTGTAAAAGTCTCGTTTGGCTTTGTCAAACTCTTCAGTTGATGAAGGGAAATTTATAAAGTAAGGAAGTAACGAAGCAATGCGTTTTGAAATTTTTGTAATTATCTTCCCTACAGTGGACTGTCCCATTCCATGCAAGGCTCCTGAAATTATATGTTCCTGCGTACAGAGTGTCTTTTCCTAAATTACATTTTTTCCTTCCCAACATCAATTTGATGAACGTTTCTCCCTAAAAAATGAAGAGCCACGAGGACTTGCAGTGACTTAGGAATAGGAAATCCACGATTCGTTGTAGGTTCCGGACCTTCTATATTTTCGACCAAAAACTGAACTGTGGCTTTATCAAATCTATATCTTGAGTAAAACTCTTCATCGTCCAGCTCGGTGAAAGGGTCGCTTCGTTTTTTATATTCTTTAGGCTTCCGAAAAAGCTCAAAATCTTCAAAAATTTGAAAACCTTCGTCCTCCGAAAACATTTTGTGAACAAAATTTGTGAGAAATATGACAGATGTCATACGCGCTAGTGTGACACTCAAAAATTAAAATTCGGTTTTGATGGTTTTAACTTTAATGCAAGTGTTTAAATATAAAGAAGGTTTTAAATGGTCTATAATTTAAGAAAACTTGAATTTCACATAGTGTCACACTAAAATTGATTTAGTGTCGAGTTAACTCGCCATGGATTTTAATGGGAGCACCCACACTGGCGCGATGCGAATCTTCGAACATTATTCAGTCGTCGCATATTCGCGCGAATGTTTCGCGTTGGTTTGGGACAGCCTTTAATGTAATGTGTAAACATTTTAATAGTTTTTATAATAACATTGGCGCAAATTTTTAAACAGTCCTCGTTTGAGGAATAAAACCGACTCTAGCAAACGCTGTCGTTTAGTTGCGAGCCCTTGTCTAACCTTTTCTTAATTTTAAACAACTCTTCTTACTAATCATAGAGTACCTATATTACCTAGAGAACCGACTTAGGCGGTCGTTCTCTTCCACCCTACAAGCTGTACTGAGAGGAAAATGCCCATTAAGTTTTGTATGGGGTTGTTGTCCAATGCATTTTAAATGGGACCGAACCAACATGGCTTCAATTGAAAGGACTTCGCTCAAATTGCTCAAAGTGCTCAATAAGGTGGATAAGACCGCCCAGGGATTCAAAAAAAAAATCCGTTAAATTCAAAAATTGAGAAATTTATTAATTTCGTAGTCAAATTTCTTTTTTTAACCTTTTGTCAACCTAAACTATGAAGAATATCGGTCATTGTTGCTCCCGGGTAATAAATTAAATAATATTTTTGAATATTTATGTTTAAAAAAAAAACAAAAACACCTACCGAAAATTGGAAGCGCACTCTAGTTTTTTAGCTCAAAACGGTACGTGTCTACGATTTAGGTGTGCAAATCGTAGACACGTACCTTTTTGAGCTAATGCCACCACTTTGTTCACAATTAAACCGTAGACACGTACCTTTTTGAACTAATGCGCCAATTTGTTTTTATATCCACCATTCACACGGATTCACGGATAAGGAAAAAAGAGTAAACTAAGAGAGTTTTCACTTACTCACCTCAAATAAAATTTGCGGGTGTTTAAGGCAAGAGGGGTACCGGTCGGTTCTCTAGGTAATATAGGTACTCTATGTTACTAATGATGTGTTTTAATCGCATTTGTAGGGTTTTAAGCGCATTTGTAGGGTTTTAGCGCATTTGTAAGGTTTTTTTTTATGATTTGTGGTAGAGCATTCAACTGCAGATCGAGAGGTCCCCGGTTCAAATCCGGGTGTCTCCTTTGATAATTAAATTTTTTTTATAATTTTTTTCTTTTTTTTAACTCCCCTTAAGCTATTTCATCTTTTCAGCTAAGATGACGGGCGATTTTGTGACAGAAAATGATTTGCCGCGATATGGTAGTCCAACCTGGTAGTACCTATTTTAACTTTTTGTTTTTGTTGGGGCGGTCGACCGAATACAAGTTTGTATTGTAGTGGGTGATTTTTTAAGAGGTTTAGAACTTTAAAAAAAAAAAAACTCAGAAAATTCGAAAAAATAAATGAAATATTTATTTAAATCGATAGTTTGAACCTTGCAATTTAATGTTTAAAGATAATTTCAAGCAAATGTTGACCGCGGCTGCGTCTCAGGTAGCCCATCCGCTGAGTCCAATTTTGGCATACTCTTTCACACATATCGGCCGGTATCTCACGAATGAATGCATGGATGTTGGCTTCCAGTGCGTCAATCGAAGCGGGCTTGTCCCTATAGACATTAGCCTTGACATAACCCCACAAAAAATAATCTAATGGTGTCAAATCGCACGATCTAGGCGGCCAATTGACCGGCCCGAAACGTGAAATTAACTGTTCGCCAAACTCGCCTCGCAATTGCGCCATTGTTTCGCGTGCTGTGTGGCATGTGGCACCGTCTTGTTGAAACCACATATCATGCAAGTCAAGAACTTCCATTTCGGGCAAAAAAAAGTTTGTTATCATCGCTCGGTAGCGTTCACCATTGACAGTAACGCTGCGATTCGCATCATCTTTGAAGAAATAGGCCCAATAATGCCGCCGGCCCATAAACCGCACCAAACAGTGGCTTTTTCGGGATGCATTGGTAGCTGTTGCAATGCTTCTGGCAGATCTTCACTCCAAATGCGGCAATTTTGCTTATTAACGTACCCATTCAACCAAAAATGAGCCTCATCGCAGAACACAAGCAGCGCGCGATGAACATTTCGAACCGAGCACGAATTTTGATAGTAAAATTCAATAATTTGCAAGCGTTGTTCATTTGTAAGACGATCCATGGTTAAATTGCAAACCAAACTGAAGCTGTTTGACAGTGACACAAGGTACTAAACACACGTCAGCTGTCAAAACCAGTGTTGCCAAAACCAAACCAGCTTAAAAATCACCCGTTATATTGTTTGGTGTCGTAGTCTATTCAATCGGGGGCTGGAGATGGTGTTGTTTTGTCGTGTTAATGGTTACTGGGTGCATGCACTACAAATTAAAGCTAAGACAGTTTTCGTGATTGTTGATTTACATGCTTAAAATCTTCATCAAACATTTTCCTTTAAATTTTTCTTATGAAATCACAAACGTTGAATGGATAAAGTATACTTTAAAAAAGATAGAGAAGCATTTTGCTGCTTTTAAAATTAGAAGAGTGCTTTAGCGTTAAAGTTTACTTTATATCGTTTAAAATTATCAAAGAGTCGACTCTCATTCTATAACTCGTTTTTAGAGTCGGCATCCAATTTAAAAATGATTTAGAGTAGGTTTTAAATGTTTAAAATTTTGAGCCATTGATTTTAATTTGTCTAAAGATTGTGTTAAAAAAATTGGTATTGTGACGATTCAATTACACCCTAACTACTTTTGAAGCAAAAAGAACATCCTTAACGTATGCCTTACTTAATTAGTCAACAACTAATATAAAAACGCCTAAAAGTAGATCTTACAGGATAATGAACTTTACTATAAAGTAATAAGGATTGTGTATCTACTATTATAGCCACTACGTCTTTCTGAAAAGCTATCTTTCAACTGTTGACAGCGCCATTTTGTTGTTGCTGAATATAAATTATTGCCAGTACTGGAATAGACATTTTTAGAAGGAGATATGCTCGAATATTCTAGTAGGTACCTGCTAGTTGAGACAAGAACCCTATATAAACCGGCGATGTCGAGCGTTTGGACACAGTTTAATTTTGAATGTGAAAGCGTACAGTAAGAAGTAAAAGTGTACCCGGAAGTGAATTTTAATTTGCATACTATTGTGATTGGAGAATAATAAAAACGATTTGAAGTGAAATAAAGTGTGTTTATTTTGTAAAGTAAATAAGTGAACGTTATTATTTAAAGGAAATGAGTTTTGTTATCGAACCTAGGTATTTTTATTTATTTATTTATTTATAACTGAGCTAATAACTAGCTTTGAAAATACATTTATAGTTTATATATAGTTGTTAAAGAAAGTTAATTTAAATTTACTTGACAAATTTAATGTATGATCAAACAAATTAAAATATTTATTATTGAATAAGTTAAATAATTGAGACATTTTATTTAAAGGAGCAAATCGTTCATAATTAGTCCGATAGTTTGAAATATGTATGCATTCGGGCAAATTCCTCAAGTTTCGTTGGGGAATATTAAACTTAATACGAGACAAAAGATGCAAAGAATCTATTTTGCCATTTATTATTTTAAAAGAGAAGACAAAACATAAATAAGAACGTCTGCTCTCAAGACTACGCATATCGATAAGTTTAAGTCTGTTGTGATAAGGAGGCAGATCAAAAGGATTATTCCATCCTAACCCTCTAAGTGCAAATCTCAGAAACCTTTTTTGCACCTGTTCAAGTCTGGCTATATGACAAGCGTAATTTGGTGCCCAAACTTGACAAGCGTATTCGAGAATGGGTCGCACAAATGTTATGAAAAGCTGCTTTGTAACAAAAGGATCAGAAAATTGCCTTGACTCTCTCTTTATCCAGCCAAGAATTGAATTTGCTTTATTAGTTATTGAGTTGATGTGTCGTATGAATTCAAGCTTCCCATCAAATGACACACCAAGGACAGACATTTCGCTCACACGTGATAAGGATACGCCATTAAACAAATAATTAAAAGAAATTTCTGAAAGCTTTCTCGTAAAACTCATAGTTTTACATTTATCGATGTTAAGACACAAACAGTTACGAACACACCAGTCAAAAAACGCATTAAGGTCACATTGCAACTCAGCACAATCAGTAGAATTTGAAACAGTTTTAAACATTGTTACATCATCTGCATAAATGAGACATTTTGAATACTTCAACACAGATGGTAAGTCATTTATGAATAAAATAAAAAGTATAGGACCTGAATGGCTACCCTGAGGTATTCCAGAGTTGACGCTAAACATTTTAGAAGTACGACCATTGAAAAGTACAGAATACGATCTATTAAATAAATAAGATTGAAGCCATTTAATGAAGTGGTCACTGAATCCAATCTTTCTAAGTTTTAATAGCAAAATTCGATGTGATAATTTATCGAATGCCTTACTAAAGTCGGTGAATACACAATCCACTTGACTTCTGTTTTTGAATGAATCAATACAATTTTCAGCCAATTCCATAAGAAAGGTGATTGTAGAGCGCCCTTTTGTAAATCCGTGTTGATTTGGAACAATAATTGATTTAACATAGAAAGATAGAGTTTCACAAATTAAACCCTCAAAAAGTTTCGGAATTACGGATAATCTTGCAATACGTCTATAATTGCTAATTTCATTTTTATTGCCTTTTTTATGCAGAGGGATTATAAATGATTTTTTCCACATAGATGGAAACATACAAGAAGACATTGAAAAGTTAAAAAGAACAGACAAAGGCAACAATAAATGATTTACACAGTTTTTTAAAATAGTGGAAGGTATGCCATCAGGGCCTGGTATATAGCTTTCGTCAAGGTTAGGTATAAACTTTGCAATGTTGTCCGTATGAATATTAAAGTTTATATCAGTCAAGTAAGAGAAAGATTTCAAAAAGCTGAGGTTATCGCTATTTTCGTCAAATTCATCACAGTTGGAAATATCACAGTTTAAGGTATCAATGTATTATATAAATGTAAATAAAAATGAAAGATATTAAAAATTAAATTATTAATATTTTTTATAATTTTATTTGATTTTAAAAAATTTTAAAATTTTTCACAACATTAAATTATTTAAAACAATTAATTCAGCGACGCGTTTCGGTTTTTATAAACCATCATCGGGCTCAATTGTGTGACTTTTGCTGTTATTTCGCCAAGAATATTTGCTTCAGTGCTTGCTGTGGTCTATGTTGAATTATTGTATTTGTTGTTAATGGTTTATATATTTGTTTCGTTTATGTTGAATGTGTTTGCCTGTTTTGGTATTTGATTGCAGTGTTAAATAAAGTGTTAGTTTTTATTGTTAGTTTGTCGTTTAATATTTTGTCTTGTTCTGTCTTGTAAGCTCTGTAAATTTCGTATTCTTCAAGTGCGTCTAGTCTTGTCCCTTTTTTACATATATGTAATGGTGTTACGTTAGTGTCGAAGTCTGTATAGTTGTGATTATTTTCTATGATATGTTGTGCAAAAGTAGATTTCGTATTTTGTTTTGGTCTATGTTCTAAGTATCGTTCGTAAAAAGTTCTGCCTGTCTGTCCAATGTAGAAGCTGTCACAGTTATCGCATTTGATTTTATATACTCCAGAAGACGATTTGCAGTCGGTTTTTGTTTTATGTTGGAAAATTTTTTGTACGTTATTTGTCGTTTTAAATGATATGTTTATGTTTAATTTCCGGAACTCGTTTTGTATTATATTTGGTAATAAATTAGTGTAATCGATTGAAATGTATTTTTTATCTGGTGTATTGTTATCTGTTGTGTTGTTGTTTTTTATTTTCTTCTTCTTTTTGTATATTAATTTGTCTATAAGTTCTGTTGTGTATCCATTTGATGTTGCTATATGTTTGATTATATTTAATTCGTTGTCATAATCTGTTTTCACCGGCACTTTGAAAGAAGTCAGAAAAAAGTTGTGCTATCACATGAGGGTCATGACTAGAAATGTCGTTTAACTTGAGAACGGATAAGGACAAGACTTTCTTTTACTGTTAATGAATTTCCAAAAATATTTCGGATTCATTTTAAGATCTCTTTGCACCTTTTGAATATAATTGAGATACTTATAATTTGAGGTTCTATTAAATATATCTCTTGCTTCGCAATAAATCTTAAAGTTCGCTTCATTTGGGGATAGCCATAGTTTGTTTCTTCGATTTTTTAATTGTTTTACTTCACTATCGTACCAATCTGGCACAAACGAGCTCGATTTTACAATGGAAAGAGGAACAGAACTAAGAAAACAATCAAATAAAATATTATAGAATTCAAAAACCATAGTATTAACATTTAAACACTTATTTAGACAAAACCAGTCTACTTGTGATAACAAGGCATTTAGTTTTACATAGTCTGTCTTTTTAAAATTAAAAATGTAAATATTATCAGAAGGTTCGTTATAAAAAGGATCAGAGTCCAAGAAAAGAGTAAAATTTAACGCTGGATGATGGAAGTCTTCTGAAACAAGAGGCTCAGTTGATTTTTCCACAACAATACCATCATTAATGGTTGTAAACACTAGATCCAGCAATTTTCCATTAGTATTTAAAACATCATTAAATTGATGAAGTCCCAGGGAAATTAAATCATCTATTAGTTTTGAATCGTCGAATCTAAGGTTACCAGTTGGTAACATAGATAGAGGTAGAACATTACATTGGTGTCAGAAAAGTGGAATAAGACCTATTTCATCTGTGCATTCAGATATTTATGTTGAAAAGTGTTTCAAAAATAATAATAAAAACAGTGACTGTTTTTTTTATTATTACGAAGTGTTCTGTATAAAAAGAGACAATGGGTAAAATAGTGAATGCATTGAAATGTGTTGAACTTAACGCGGAACTGAACAAAATAGGTCTTCCTACTGCTGGAACGAAAAATGACCTTCTTATTCGTCTGCAAGTAGAGTTAAGACAACACGGAGAAAACCCAGACACATTTCTCTTTGAGATTGAAATGCCCAAAGAACAAGTAAGTCCTAGCTTAGAGTAATATGATGACTTTGTTGCTTGCTCGATTTGGTGAACAACGCAGCGAGCAAAATAATCTTTTCGAGGAACAACGCAGCGGGCAAAAGAACCTTCTAGAAGAACAGAAAAACCTTACAGAAAGTAAGCTAGATGAATTTTAAATTAAATTCGTTACTCTAAACGAACGTGTTGACTGTGTCGAAAAACAATTTTCCAAAGTAGACGCAAAGCTCGAGTAAGTTTGCAATAGCAAACTATACCAGCAGACAAGAACGGCAACTTCAGTGCTCTTGTTCCAAGCTTTCGACAAACGTTTTGGAGATGGCCATATGCAAGAACTCCAACAAAACTGGGAATTCCTTTACACTGTTGTCAAAAGAATTAATGGTGTGGTTTACCGTTCATTGTGACCGTTTACATCGTTATAATGGTGAAAGTAGTGATGGAGTTGTTCGGGACGAACAATCTTAAGAGGGGGACAATGTAACGATTCAATTACACCCTAACTACTTTTGAAGCAAAAAGAACATTTTCAAAAAATAATTTTGAAATATTTTTTAAAAAATTCAAAAATATATCTTTTGAAAGTTTTGATATGCAATATTATTTAAACTTATTACAAGCTTCTCTACAATGAATTTAATTTTAATCGTTAATTCAGATAATGAGATAGTCGAAAATAAAAAAAAACATTATATGATAGGTACTGTTAATTATAAATCAATGTAAAATTTAATAATTTTAAATGCTACCCCTTACTAATTTCGACACACAAAACAAAAATTATCAAAATCTTAAAGTTTTTACTTAATGGTTTTTAATCTTTTGTATTTGGAGGTACCGTTAGTTTTGGTTATAGGATTTTTTTTTTAAATCTTCTAGATAATGTTAAGAAACTGCTTTTTACCAAGTTTAATAAAATTCTAAAGAGTCGTTTTTGAAATATGTATTGAGTTTTCAAAAAAAAATTTAAACGTTTTTTTTTTTTAAATCCAAAAAATATCTATTTGAAATATTCGGTTAAATTGAACCGTTCGTGAGAAAAAGCGAAATTAAACAAAATGGTTCTTTGGGAGGTACTATTAATATCCATTTTTCGGAACCATTTTTTTACTTAACGGCAGCATATAACTATATGAATTTATTGAAGTGTTTTTAAAGAAATCTGTGAAGCCGATTTTGGGAAAAATAAGATTTTCTTTTTTGGCCACAAAATTTTGTATGACAGGTACCGTTATTTTTGAGAATAAAAAATGAAAAAAATGTGTGAGGGGAATGTCCAAAAAACGCTAAGTACCAAGTTAAAAGACAATCGACTGTATCCGAACAGACAGACAGACGGACGTTTTTGCGAGACCCATTTTTTCGTCTTCTCTATCATCGTAATGTCCAGTTTGATCAAAATCTCGAGTTCGATTTTTATACAAATCCATAACTTGCCATATATTTAGTACCTATATTCGTGTATAGGAAGGTAGAATTTTCAAAAGCTGAATTTTGCCCATTTCGGATATTTAAATAGTTTATTAAATGGCTAAATCTCTTACCTTACAAACCGATATCCAACCAATCCAATGAAATGTACCAGACCGGCAGTGAACTCATTTACTCCTTTCGTCAAATTTTTCAGGTTTCCTTTAGCATTGGTCCTAAAATAAATATAGGATACCAAAACTCCACTTAGAAAAAAGAATGTATCAACACTGAAAGGACCGTTGGTAATTGCCTGAAAAAAGAAGTTCTTCTCGACCTCTTTTCTCATTTCCATGTTATCGGAATACTTAAATACTACAATACAAGTATGCCCCAATATGATCCAGGCCATGGAAAACGCTTTGAGTCCATGAAACGATGGAATAGTGTCGGGGCCTACATTGCGATCGCAAATGGCATTGAAGTTTGTTATCACTGAAAATGACAGTAGTAGTTCTGACGAAATACTAAGTTTCTCTGGTTTATGAACATCGCCTTCACAGTGTTCATTAGAATTGTTATTATTTATTGAATGTTCTTCATGAGGTAGATTAAGAACAATGTTTACATCCTTAAAGTTTTTTTTTAGATCATTTGTGCATGTTTCACTGTAATCAGAAGCGGCACAACCAATACCGGAAGAGGTTTCACTATTGTTCATAATTTCTTTGTCTTGCTCCCGCAGGGCTTTTTGAAGTTGTTTGGTCAAGCATGCTTCATAAATAGTTCCAGTGATTATTAATACGAAAACTATAGTCGTGACGATTCTAAAAAAAAAAATAATAAGAAAGAGACATTTTTTAATGCAACATATAAGTATATTACGTTAGAATCCAAAATGTTGTGTCATGAAATAAGCTGTAAACATTAGCTGTTGGAACTCGAATGTCAATTAATTTCACTTGACTGTATGACATTTCAGTTTGAGACCATATGGCAAGTTCACGGACATCTCCGATGGAGCAGGCTGATGGGAGGCAAACACCAACGTAAAGTGTTCGCATCTGAAAAATATTGAAAAATAATAAAAGTTTTTGGTAATGTGTTGATACAAACATTTTATCTATTTATTAATTTAACCCATTAACACCCAAAGGTATCTGTTTATTGATGTTAAATATATTTTAAAAAAATGTATGTAAGGGGTTATGAAGGTGTAATTTATTTAGTACAGTGGGATCATGTATATCATATTAATTTTCATAGATATGAACATTTTGAAAACATTTTTTCATTATACATTACATACACATTTACATTACACATTTCACAGCACCATTTTGATCTTAAATGGCACAGGCGACATCTGAGTTGATTTGGTAATTTTTGGAATGCTTCGTTAGACAGCAAGTCTAGGATGTGCCTACTTCAAAGTATAAAATCGTAGGTAATGGAGTGTTACTGCTCTTTTCAACTCATGTAGATCGCCCTTGTTGTTATTTACTATCATGTGGAGGTTCCAAAAGTTGGACATCGTAAATGAAATCACGGCTTTGAAAAGGTTCCACCACCATTTCTTGCCCCTTATTTCAATACAATAAGTGTTGAAGCAGTTCAACACCACCCATGTTCATGTTCTAGGTTTTTGAAGAGTGACTGACGAATATTTATCTTTTACTAAGCTTCTTGCTTCACTTCTGACATTTTCACATAGTGTTATTTGGCTGTAATTCGTGGAAATTGTAACGATGCTATTGTCCTTCCATTTAACAAACTTCAATATTGTTGAGTCCAAAAAATCTGAAGCACAGTCTTGGATGTTATTTTGTTGCTGAAATGGATTTTATCCATACAGTTGGTGCAATTGACTTCTTCAACTCACAACGTAATGTCATAAACATTATCGCTGTCGAATGCTTCGTCGTCTGGCCCTAAATAAGATTCCACACAAATCTCAACCTCACCTGGAATATCTTTTGGTAACTCAACTGTCTTTATGTTTCCTTCATCCATGTCCTCTTCCAAAGAAGTGTTTAGTAGGAATAAGGTTTAAAATCCATTTTGAATACTAAAAATATAATGTATGCATGAACCCATTGTACTTTTTATAGTACATCTAACTTAAGCTTTGCTTACGTCTAACATTTGTAAAGACATGATTTTTTTCAAAATTTTATGTTTATTTTAAATGAATATTGCAAAAATAAATACTTATTTAGTTTTATGAATTTTTGGTGCACACAAAGATTTTGAATTTTCGCAAAAATGACAGTTGGGCAAAAACATACTGGGATTTAAAAAAAAAAATATTTAAAAAAAATTGAAAAATTTCCATAAAGTGAAGAAAAATTTAAATATGTCATTTTCTTTTCGTACCCTACTTTATATGTCTGTGAAGTGAATTCATTTTACTGTACTTTAAAAAGTACAATGGGAGAGAATGGGTTTTAAAGAACCAAATTTTATATACTGTAATGTTCTACCTAGGTTCGATAATAAAACTTATTTCCTTTAAATAATAACTTCCACGTATTTACTATTCAGAATAAACACACTTTAGCCGTGTTTTATTATCTTCTATCGGGATCCGGATCTGGATCTGGATTAACTTTTAACACGTGTTACAAAAACAATTTTGAATATTTCCCAGTATTTTGTTTGTGTATAACGTGTTAAAAGTAAATCCAGATCCAGATCCGGATCCCGATAGAAGATAATAAAACACGGCTTTGATTTCAGTTCAAATCGTTTTATTTATTCTTCAATCTCAATAGTATGCAATCTAAAATTCACTTCCGGATACACTTTTACTGCTTAATTTTACGCTATCACATTCAAAATTAAACTGTCCCTACTCGCTCGAAAACCTCGCCTTATATAGGGAAGTAAATAGTTCTAGTCTTCACTAGTATCCACTGGAATATTCGAAATTATCTCCTTCTGGAAGTTTCCTTTCCAGTCGCTGACAGATGGAACATTGGAATTGATACTCAGCTGAATCACAAGATGGCACTGTGAACGGTTGAAGGTTTGATGTTTAGTTTTCCCGAGAGATGGCGCTGCAAACAGTTAGAGGATTTTCTGTTGTTTCAAATTCAAAGTAGCTGGGCATTGACATACTATATATGGACTGCCAGGAGCCAACTTCAAGTGTGTTCTTCAATCCAACTAAACGCTACCAGCGCTAGCGTAGGTATTGCGGAAAACAGAGTGTAACTTTTGACACTCCAGATTTATGCTAGATTTCGTTATTATTTATTGTATTTCATTTAAACAAAATTCTAAACAGCACCAAAGATGATATCGAAACACTTCGAAGGATTGTTTGGAAAAACGATATAGGACTTGTTCTCAAATCAAAAGCGTTTGGCCTTAAGTAAACCTATTAATCTTGAAGATAAACCACTAGTGGTTCAATACAAACTCACAACGGAA